>CM055127.1:344911294-347311294 GCA_029206835.1 Rana muscosa
CTCTGTTTTGAATTTTTATAAAAATTTTTCCTGTAACCGGCATCGGTAAAGACACTCGCCGGCTCTTGATTTTCGGCACGACTGCAGGCAAACCGCTCAGGGGGCTCCGGGATTTGAACCAAGGACCTTGCGATCTGCAGTCAAATGCTCTGCCATTGAGCTATACCCCCTTGCCTTCTCCTCTCTGTTTTGATTTTTTTTCTCAATCCGGCTCGACGGCATCGGTAAAGACACTCGCCGGCTCTCCCTTTTCGGCGCGACTGCGGGCCAAACGCTCAGGGGGCATCCGGATTTGAACCGAAGACCTCTCCGATTTGCAGTTGAATGCTCTGCCACTGAGCTATACCCCCCTTGCCCTCTCCTTTATGTTTTGAATTTTTATAAAAAAAATTCCTGTAACCGGCTCGACGGCATTGGTAAAGACACTCGCCGGCTCTCCCTTTTCGGCGCGACTGCGGGCAAAATGCTCAGGGGACATCCGGATTTGAACCGAGGATCTCTTGATCTGCAGTCGAATGCTCTGCAACTGAGATATACCCCTGTCACCTTCTCCTCTCTTTTTTGAATTATTATTTTTTTCTTTTCCTGAAACCGGCTCAACGGCATCGGTAAAGACACTCGCCAGCTCTCCCTTTTCGGCGTGACTGCGAGCAAAACGCTAAAGGGGCACCCGGATTTGAACCGAGGACCTTTCGATCTGCAGTCAAATGCTCTGCCACTGAGCTATACCCCCTTGCCTTCTCCTCTCTGTTTTGATTTTTTTTTTTCTGAAACCGGCTCGACGGCATTGGTAAAGACACTCGCCGGCTCTCCCTTTTCGGCGCAACTGCGGGCAAAATGCTCAGGGGGCACCCGAATTTGAACCGAGGACCTTTCTCCGCCACTGAGCTATAGCCCCCTTGCCTTCTCCTCTCTGTTTTGAATTTTTTATTTTTTTTTCCCTGAAACCGGCTCGACGTCATCTGTAAAGACACTCGCCGGCTCTCCCTTTTCGGCGCGACTGCGGGCAAAGTGCTCAGGGGGCAGCCGGATTTGAAATGAGGATCTCTTGAGCTGCAGTTGAATGCTCTGCCACTGAGCTATACCCCCCTTGCCTTCTCCTCTCTGTTTTGAATTTTTTTTTTTATTTCCTGAAACCGGCTCGACGGAATCGGTAAAGACACTCACAGGCTCTTCCTTTTCGGCGCGACAGCGGGCAAAATGCTCAGGGGGCACCGTATTTGAACCGAGGACCTCTTGATCTGCAGTTCAATGGTCTGCCACTGAGCTATACCCCCCTTGCCTTCTATTCTGTTTTGATTTTTTTTTCTGAAATCCGCTCGACGGCATCGGTAAAGACACTCGCCGGCTCTCCCTTTTCAGCTAAACTGCGGGCAAATCGCTCAGGGACCCCCGAATTTGAACCGAAGACCTCTCGATCTGCAGTCAAATGCTCTGCCACTGAGCTATACCCCCTTGCCTTCTCCTCTCTGTTTTGAATTTTTTTTTTTTTTGTCCTGAAACTGGCTCGACGGCGTAGGTAAAGACACTCACTGGCTCTCCCTTTTCGGCGCGACTGCGGGCAAAACACTCAGGGGGCACCCGGATTTGAACCAAGGACCTCTTGATCTGCAGTTGAATGCTCTGCCACCGAGCTATACCCCCCTTGCCTTCTCCTCTCTGTTTTGAATGTTTTTTTTTTTTCTGAGCATTCAGCTGCAGATCGAGAGGTCCTCGGTTCAAATCGGCGTGACCCCTAAGTATTTTGCCCGAAGTCGCGCCGAAAAGGGAGAGACGGCGATTGTCTTTACCGATGCCGTCGAGCCGGTTTCAGGAAAAAAAAAGTAAAATTCAAAACAGAGAGGAGAAGGCAAGGGGGGTATAGCTCAGTGGCAGAGCATTCGACTGCAGATCGAGAGGTCCTTGGTTCAAATCCGGGTGCCCCCTGAGCGTTTTGCCCGCAGTCGCGCCGAAAAGGGAGAGCCGTGAGTGTCTTTACCGATGCTGTTGAGCCGGTTTCAGGAAAAAAAAAATTCAAAACAGAGAGGAGAAGGCAAGGGGGGGTATAGCTCAGTGGCAGAGCATTCGACTGCAGATCGAGAGGTCCTCGGTTCAAATTCGGGTGCCCCCTGAGCGTTTTGCCCGCAGTCGCGCCGAAAAGGGAGAGCCGGCGAGTGTCTTTACTGATGCCGTCGAGCGGGTTTCGGAGAAAAAAAAAATTCAAAACAGAGAGGAGAAGGCAAGAGGGGTATAGCTCAGTGGCAGAGCATTCGACTGCAGAACGAGAGGTCCTTGGTTCAAATCTGGGTGCCCTCTGAGCGTTTTGCCAGCAGTCGCACCGAAAAGGGAGAGCCGGCGAGTGTCTTTACCGATGCCGTTGAGCCGGTTTCAGGAAAAAAAAAAAAAAAAATTCAAAACAGAGAGGAGAAGGCAAGGAGGGTATAGCTCAGTGGCAGAGCATTCAACTGCAGATCGAGAGGTCCTCGGTTCAAATCCGGGTGCCCCCTGAGCATTTTGCCCGCAGTCGCGCCGAAAAGGGAGAGCCGGCGAGTGTCTTTACCGATGCCGTTAAGCCGGTTTCAGGAAAAAAAAATAAAAAATTCAAAACAGAGAGGAGAAGGCAAGGTGGGTATACCTCAGTGGCAGATTATTCGACGGCAGATTATTCGACTGCAGATCGAGAGGTTCTCGGTTCAAATCCGGGTGCCCCCAGAGCGTTTTGCCCGCAGTCGCGCCGAAAAGGGAGAGCCGGCGAGTGTCTTTACCGATGCCGTTGAGCCGGTTTCAGGAAAAAAAAAATTCAAAACAGAGAGGAGAAGGCAAGGTGGGTATACCTCAGTGGCAGAGCATTCGACTGCAGATCGAGAGGTTCTCGGGTCAAATCCGGGTGCCCCTGAGTGTTTTGCCCGCAGTCGCGCCGAAAAGGGAGAGCCAGCGAGTGTCTTTACCGATGCCGTCGAGCCGGTTTCAGGACAAAAAAAATTCAAAACAGACAGGAGAAGGCAAGGGGGTTATAGCTCAGTGGCAGAGCATTCAGCTGCAGATCGAGAGGTCCTCGGTTCAAATCGGCGTGACCCCTAAGTATTTTGCCCGAAGTCGCGCCGAAAAGGGAGAGACGGCGATTGTCTTTACCGATGCCGTTGAGCCGGTTTCAGGAAAAAAAAAGTAAAATTCAAAACAGAGAGGAGAAGGCAAGGGGGGTATAGCTCAGTGGCAGGGCATTCGACTGCAGATCGAGAGGTCCTTGGTTCAAATCCGGGTGCCCCCTGAGCGTTTTGCCCGCAGTCGCGCCGAAAAGGGAGAGCCGTGAGTGTCTTTACCGATGCTGTTGAGCCGGTTTCAGGAAAAAAAAAAATTCAAAACAGAGAGGAGAAGGCAAGGGGGGGTATAGCTCAGTGGCAGAGCATTCGACTGCAGATCGTAGAGGTCCTCGGTTCAAATTCGGGTGCCCCCTGAGCGTTTTGCCCGCAGTCGCGCCGAAAAGGGAGAGCCGGCGAGTGTCTTTACTGATGCCGTCGAGCGGGTTTCGGAGAAAAAAAAAATTCAAAACAGAGAGGATAAGGCAAGAGGGGTATAGCTCAGTGGCAGAGCATTCGACTGCAGAACGAGAGGTCCTTGGTTCAAATCTGGGTGCCCTCTGAGCGTTTTGCCAGCAGTCGCACCGAAAAGGGAGAGCCGGCGAGTGTCTTTACCGATGCCGTTGAGCCGGTTTCAGGAAAAAAAAAAAAAAACATTCAAAACAGAGAGGAGAAGGCAAGGAGGGTATAGCTCAGTGGCAGAGCATTCAACTGCAGATCGAGAGGTCCTCGGTTCAAATCCGGGTGCCCCCTGAGCGTTTTGCCCGCAGTCGCGCCGAAAAGGGAGAGCCGGCGCGTGTCTTTACCGATGCCGTTAAGCCGGTTTCAGGAAAAAAAAATAAAAAATTCAAAACAGAGAGGAGAAGGCAAGGTGGGTATACCTCAGTGGCAGATTATTCGACGGCAGATTATTCGACTGCAGATCGAGAGGTTCTCGGTTCAAATCCGGGTGCCCCCAGAGCGTTTTGCCCGCAGTCGCGCCGAAAAGGGAGAGCCGGCGAGTGTCTTTACCGATGCCGTTGAGCCGGTTTCAGGAAAAAAAAAATTCAAAACAGAGAGGAGAAGGCAAGGTGGGTATACCTCAGTGGCAGAGCATTCGACTGCAGATCGAGAGGTTCTCGGTTCAAATCCGGGTGCCCCTGAGCGTTTTGCCCGCAGTCGCGCCGAAAAGGGAGAGCCAGCGAGTGTCTTTACCGATGCCGTTGAGCCGGTTTCAGGAAAAAAATTTAAAAATTAAAAACAGAGAGGAGAAGGCAAGCTGGGTATACCTCAGTGGCAGAGCATTCGACTGCAGATCAAGAGGTTCTCGGTTCAAATCCGGGTGCCCTTTGAGTGTTTTGCCCGCAGTCGCGCTGAAAAGGGCGAGTGTCTTTACCGATGCCGTCGAGCCGGTTTCAGGAAAAAAAACAAAAAACATTCAAAACAGAGAGGAGAAGGCAAGGGGGGTATAGCTCAGTGCCAGAGCATTCGACTGCAGATCGAGAGGTTCTCTGTTCAAATCCGGGTGCCCCCTGAGCGTTTTGCCCGCAGTCGCGCCGAAAAGGGCGAGCCGGCGAGTGTCTTTACCGATGCCGTCGAGCCGGTTTCAGGAAAAAAACCCAAAAAACATTCAAAACAGAGAGGAGAAGGCAAGGGGGGTATAGCTCAGTGCCAGAGCATTCGACTGCAGATCGAGAGGTCCTCGGTCCAAATCCAGGTGCCCCCTGAGCGTTTTGCCCGCAGTCGCGCCAAAAAGGGAGAGCCGGAGAGTGTCTTTACTGATGCCGTTGAGCCGGTTTCGGAGAAAAAAAAAATTCAAAACAGAGAGGAGGAGGCTACGGGGGGTATAGCTCAGTGCCAGAGCATTCGACTGCAGATCGAGAGATTCTCGGTTCAAATCCGGGTGCCCCCTGAGCATTTTGCCCGCAGTCGCGCCGAAAAGGGCGAGCCGGCGAGTGTCTTTACCGATGCCGTCGAGCCGGTTTCAGGAAAAAAAAAAAAAAAAACATTCAAAACAGAGAGGAGAAGGCAAGGGGGGTATAGCTCAGTGCCAGAGCATTCGACTGCAGATCGAGAGGTCCTCGGTCCAAATCCAGGTGCCCCTGAGCGTTTTGCCCGCAGTCGCGCCAAAAAGGGAGAGCCGGCGAGTGTCTTTACCGATGCCGTCGAGCAGGTTTCGAGAAAAAAAAAAAAATAAAATTCAAAAAAGAAGGCAAGGGAGGTATAGCTTAGTGGCAGAGCATTCGACTGCAGATCGAGAGGTCCTCGGTTCAAATCCGGGTGCCCCCTGAGCATTTTGCCCGCAGTCGCACCGAAAAGGGAGAGCCGGAGAGTGTCTTCACCGGTGCCGTGGAGCCGGTTTCAGAAAAAAAAATAAAAAAATTCAAAAGAGAGAGTAGAAGGCAAGGGGGGTATAGCTCAGTGGCAGAGCATTCGACTGCAGATCGAGAGGGTCTCGGTTCAAATCCGGGTGCCCCTGAGCGTTTTGCCCGCAGTCGCGCCGAAAAGGGAGAGCCAGCGAGTGTCTTTACCGATGCCGTCGAGCCGGTTTCAGGACAAAAAAAATTCAAAACAAACAGGAGAAGGCAAGGGGGTTATAGCTCAGTGGCAGAGCATTCAGCTGCAGATCGAGAGGTCCTCGGTTCAAATCGGCGTGACCCCTAAGTATTTTGCCCGAAGTCGCGCCGAAAAGGGAGAGACGGCGAGTGTCTTTACCGATGCCGTCGAGCCGGTTTCAGGAAAAAAAAAAGTAAAATTCAAAACAGAGAGGAGAAGGCAAGGGGGGTATAGCTCAGTGGCAGAGCATTCGACTGCAGATCGAGAGGTCCTTGGTTCAAATCCGGGTGCCCCCTGAGCGTTTTGCCCGCAGTCGCGCCGAAAAGGGAGAGCCGGTGAGTGTCTTTATCGATGCCGTTGAGCCGGTTTCAGGACAAAAAAAATTCCAAAACAGAGAGGAGAAGGCAAGGGGGTATAGCTCAGTGGCAGAGCATTCGACTGCAGATCGAGAGGTCCTCGGTTCAAATTCGGGTGCCCCCTGAGCGTTTTGCCCGCAGTCGCGCCGAAAAGGGAGAGCCGGCGAGTGTCTTTACTGATGCCGTCGAGCGGGTTTCGGAGAAAAAAAAAATTCAAAACAGAAAGGAGAAGGCAAGAGGGGTATAGCTCAGTGGCAGAGCATTCGACTGCAGATCGAGAGGTCCTCGGTTCAAATCTGGGTGCCCTCTGAGCGTTTTGCCAGCAGTCGCGCCGAAAAGGGAGAGCCGGCGAGTGTCTTTACCGATGCCGTTGAGCCGGTTTCAGGAAAAAAAAAAAAAAAACATTCAAAACAGAGAGGAGAAGGCAAGGGGGGTATAGCTCAGTGGCAGAGCATTCAACTGCAGATCGAGAGGTCCTCGGTTCAAATCCGGGTGCCCCCTGAGCGTTTTGCCCGCAGTCGCGCCGAAAAGGGAGAGCCGGCGAGTGTCTTTACCGATGCCGTTAAGCCGGTTTCAGGAAAAAAAAATAAAAAATTCAAAACAGAGAGGAGAAGGCAAGGTGGGTATACCTCAGTGGCAGATTATTCAACGGCAGATTATTCGACTGCAGATCGAGAGGTTCTCGGTTCAAATCCGGGTGCCCCCAGAGCGTTTTGCCCGCAGTCGCGCCGAAAAGGGAGAGCCGGCGAGTGTCTTTACCGATGCCGTTGAGCCGGTTTCAGGAAAAAAAAAATTCAAAACAGAGAGGAGAAGGCAAGGTGGGTATACCTCAGTGGCAGAGCATTCAACTGCAGATCGAGAGGTTCTCGGTTCAAATCCGGGTGCCCCTGAGCGTTTTGCCCGCAGTCGCGCCGAAAAGGGAGAGCCAGCGAGTGTCTTTACTGATGCCGTTGAGCCGGTTTCAGGAAAAAAAATTAAAAATTCAAAACAGAGAGGAGAAGGCAAGATGGGTATACCTCAGTGGCAGAGCATTCGACTGCAGATCAAGAGGTTCTCGGTTCAAATCCGGGTGCCCTTTGAGTGTTTTGCCCGCAGTCGCGCTGAAAAGGGCGAGTGTCTTTACCGATGCCGTCGAGCCGGTTTCAGGAAAAAAAACAAAAAACATTCAAAACAGAGAGGAGAAGGCAAGGGGGGTATAGCTCAGTGCCAGAGCATTCGACTGCAGATCGAGAGGTTCTCTGTTCAAATCCGGGTGCCCCCTGAGTGTTTTGCCCGCAGTCGCGCCGAAAACGGCGAGCCGGCGAGTGTCTTTACCGATGCCGTCGAGCCGGTTTCAGGAAAAAAAACCCAAAAAAATTCAAAACAGAGAGGAGAAGGCTACGGGGGGTATAGCTCAGTGCCAGAGCATTCGACTGAAGATCGAGAGATTCTTGGTTCAAATCCGGGTGCCCCCTGAGCGTTTTGCCCGCAGTCGCGCCGAAAAGGGCGAGCCGGCGAGTGTCTTTA
The DNA here is from genome assembly GCA_029206835.1 of Rana muscosa. NCBI lineage: Eukaryota > Metazoa > Chordata > Amphibia > Anura > Ranidae > Rana > Rana muscosa. The sequence goes on from CM055127.1 coordinate 344,918,748, forward strand.
CCGATGCCGTCGAGCCGGTTTCAGGAAAAAAAAACAAAAAACATTCAAAACAGAGAGGAGAAGGCAAGGGGGGCATAGCTCAGTGCCAGAGCATTCGACTGCAGATCGAGAGGTCCTCGGTCCAAATCCAGGTGCCCCCTGAGCGTTTTGCCCGCAGTCGCGCCAAAAAGGGAGAGCCGGCGAGTGTCTTTACCGATGCCGTCGAGCCGGTTTCGAGAAAAAAATAAAAATAAAATTGCAAAAAGAAGGCAAGGGAGGTATAGCTTAGTGGCAGAGCATTCGACTGCAGATCGAGAGGTCCTTGGTTCAAATCCGGGTGCCCCCTGAGCATTTTGCCCGCAGTCGCACCGAAAAGGGAGAGCCGGCGAGTGTCTTCACCGGTGCCGTGGAGCCGGTTTCAGAAAAAAAAATAAAAAAATTCAAAAGAGAGAGTAGAAGGCAAGGGGGGTATAGCTCAGTGGCAGAGCATTCGACTGCAGATCGAGAGGTTCTCGGTTCAAATCCGGGTGCCCCTGAGCGTTTTGCCCGCAGTCGCGCCGAAAAGGGAGAGCCAGCGAGTGTCTTTACCGATGCCGTTGAGCCGGTTTCAGGAAAAAAAATTAAAAATTCAAAACAGAGAGGAGAAGGCAAGGTGGGTATACCTCAGTGGCAGAGCATTCAACTGCAGATCGAGAGGTTCTCGGTTCAAATCCGGGTGCCCTTTGAGTGTATTGCCCGCAGTCACGCTGAAAAGGGCGAGTGTCTTTACCGATGCCGTCGAGCCGGTTTCAGGAAAAAAAACAAAAAACATTCAAAACAGAGAGGAGAAGGCAAGGGGGGTATAGCTCAGTGCCAGAGCATTCGACTGCAGATCGAGAGGTTCTCTGTTGAAATCCGGGTGCCCCCTGAGTGTTTTGCCCGCAGTCGCGCCGAAAAGGGCGAGCCGGCGAGTGTCTTTACCGATGCCGTCGAGCCGGTTTCAGGAAAAAAAAACCAAAAACATTCAAAACAGAGAGGAGAAGGCAAGGGGGGTATAGCTCAGTGCCAGAGCATTCGACTGCAGATCGAGAGGTCCTCGGTCCAAATCCAGGTGCCCCCTGAGCGTTTTGCCCGCAGTCGCGCCAAAAAGGGAGAGCCGGAGAGTGTCTTTACTGATGCCGTTGAGCCGGTTTCGGAGAAAAAAAAATTCAAAACAGAGAGGACAAGGCTACGGGGGGTATAGCTCAGTGCCAGAGCATTCGACTGCAGATCGAGAGATTCTCAGTTCAAATCCGGGTGCCCCCTGAGCGTTTTGCCCGCAGTCGCGCCGAAAAAGGCGAGCCGGCGAGTGTCTTTACCGATGCCGTCGAGCCGGTTTCAGGAAAAAAAAACAAAAAACATTCAAAACAGAGAGGAGAAGGCAAGGGGGGTATAGCTCAGTGCCAGAGCATTCGACTGCAGATCGAGAGGTCCTCGGTCCAAATCCAGGTGCCCCCTGAGCGTTTTGCCCGCAGTCGCGCCAAAAAGGGAGAGCCGGCGAGTGTCTTTACCGATGCCGTCGAGCCGGTTTCGAGAAAAAAATAAAAATAAAATTCAAAAAAGAAGGCAAGGGAGGTATAGCTTAGTGGCAGAGCCGGCGAGTGTCTTTACACTTTACATAGGACCTCGCGATCTGCAGAGCTATACCCCCATTGCCTTCTCCTCTCTGTTTTGAATTTTATTTTATTTATTTTTCCTGAAACCGGCTCGACGGCATCGGTAAAGACACTCGCCGGCTCTCCCTTTTCTGTGCGACTGCGGGCAAAATGCTCAGGGGGCACCCGAATTTGAACCAAGGACCTTATAATCTGCAGTCAAATGCTCTGCCACTGAGCTATACCCCCCTTGCCTTCTCCTCTCTGTTTTGATTTTTTTTTTCCTGAAACCAGCTCGACGGCATCGGTAAAGACACTCACTGGCTCTCCCTTTTCGGCGCAACTGCGGGCAAAATGCTCAGGGGGCACCCAAATTTGAACCGAGGACCTTTCGATCTGCAGTCGAATGCTCTGCCACTGAGCTATACCCCGCTTGCCTTATCCTCTCTGTTTTGATATTTTTTTTCCTGAGACGGGCTTGACGGCATCGGTAAAGACACTCACTGGCTCTTCCTTTTCGGCGCGACTGCGGGCAAAATGCTCAGGGGGCACCCGGATTTGAACAGAGGACCTCGCAAGCTGCAGTCTAATGCTCTGCCACTGAGCTATACCCCCCTTACCTTCTCCTCTCTGTTTTGATTTTTTTTTTCCTGAAACCGGCTCGACGGCATCGGTAAAGACACTCGCCGGCTCTCCCTTTTCGGCGCGACTGCAGGCAAAGTGCTCAGGAGGCACCCGGATTTGAACCTAGGATCTCCCGATCTGCACTTAAATGCTCTGTCACTGAGCTATACCCCGCTTGCCCTCTCATTTCTGTTTTTGAATTTTATTTTTATTTTTTCTGAAACCGGCTCGACGGCATCGGTAAAGACACTCGCCGGCTTTTTGGCGCGACTGCGGGCAAAATGCTCAGGGGGCACACGGATTTGAACCTAGGATCTCCCGATCTGCACTTAAATGCTCTGTCACTGAGCTATACCCCGCTTGCCCTCTCATTTTTGTTTTTGAATTTTATTTTTATTTTTCTGGAAACTGGCTCAACGGCATCGGTAAAGACACTCGCCGGCTCTCCCTTTTCGGCGCGACTGCGGGCAAAACGCTCAGGGGGCACCCGGATTTGAACCAAGGACCTCTCGATCTGCAGTCGAATGCTCTGCCACTGAGCTATACCCGCCTTGCCTTCTCCTCTTTGTTTTGAATTTTAATTTTTTTTTCCTGAAACCGGCTCGACGGCATCGGTAAAGACACTCGCCGTCTCTCCCTTTTCGGCGCGACTTCGGGCAAAATACTTAGGGGTCACGCTGATTTGAACCGAGGACCACTCGATCTGCAGCCGAATGCTCTGCCACTGAGCTATAACCCCCTTGCCTTCTCCTGTCTGTTTTGAATTTTTTTTTTCCTGAAACCGGCTCGACGGCATCGGTAAAGACACTCGCTGGCTCTCCCCTTTTGGCGCGACTGCGGGCAAGACGCTCAGGGGGCACCCGAACTTGAATCGAGGACCTCGTGATCTGCAGTCGAATGCTCTGCCACTGAGCTATACCCCCTTGCCTTCTCCTCCCTGTTTTGAATTTTTTTTTTTTACCTGAATCCGGCTCGACGGCATCGGTAAAGACACTCGCCGGCTCTCTCTTTTCGGCGCAACTGTGGGCAAAACGCTCAGGGGGCGCCCAGATTTGAACCGAGGACCTCTCGATCTGCTGTTGAATGCTCTGCCACTGAGCTATACCCCCCTTGCCTTCTCCTCTCTGTTTTTTTTTTTTTTTTTTTCTTTTCAAAAAAAGGTTTATTGTGATTAGATGCAGTACAATTATAAAAGAAGGTAACAAAAGACCCCAAACGAGGTCGGTACAAAGTATGATCATCAGAAACAAACAAAAGAAGGTCACTTGGAGTTATGTTCCATCACAATATCATGGACCACAGTACCTATTATAGAGGGTAGAGCAGACTCAGCATACAAAAAAAAAGAAGAAAAAAGTAGGCGCCAACAAATTTAAGGCAGACCCTGAGTGACAACGGCCCTACGTCTACGCCCGACCAGTCCACGCACCCCAATTGGGATCCTGCTGTGCACGGAACGATCGGGAACAGAACACCCAGGGAGGGATATGAACAAAGGGCTTGGCAACCCGCTAACCTGTCCAGATTGCTAATCCCCTGAGGATGCGGACCATCCAGAGGGAGTCTGACCTTGAACCTCTGTTAATAGTCTGAAGGGGTTGAAAAACCCAACTAATGGAATGGCTTCCAAATGCCTGTAAGGCGGAGCATCTAGCTGTATCCATCAACATAAAACAAGAAAGACTACACAGATGTAAAACCTGAGTAGCCAGTGACAGTCTAAGAAAGAGATTAAGAATAGGAAGAAAAGAAAGGAAGAAATAGGGATAGGGAAGAGAAGGGGGAGCGAACCAGAGAATAAGAGGGAAAGAAGGGGGCGGGGGAAATCAGGATTCCTCGGGGAGAGGGGGGAAAAATGGTCAGCAACGTGCCGAATCGGGGCTGTCCAGTGCTCACCTATTGGGGCAGAAGGGATATGCCTACATGCATAGCCCAGGGTTCCCAAATAAGACGGAATTTTTCAGGATTGTCTAGTAAGGTATTAGAAACCCTTTCCTGTGTCATTATCCAGGAAATCTTGTGTTTAGCTTGGCGAAATGACGCAGAGGGCGACTTCCAGGCGTGGGCCAAGGTAATCTTGGCCCCCAGAAGGATGAAGTGTATGAGAGAGCGGGACAATTTAGGGACCTTAGGGAGAGCATCATTAAGGAGGGAAATAGTAGGGTTCTGCTTCACCTCGAAACCAGTGACTTTGCGAATGAGGCTGAAAATTCTATTCCAGAACCCCTTAATTTTAGGGCATTCCCAGAGGGTGTGGAGGAGAGAGCCTACGAGGCCACATCCTCTGAAGCAGAGGGGGGAAGACTGCGGATAGAGCCTAGAAAGGCGCGTAGGGACCAGGTACCATCTGGAGATAACCTTAACGTCCGCCTCCATCAGGGAGGTGTTTAAGATACCCTTGAATGAGCGGGAGAAATTTGTGTGCCAAGTGTCTAGATCCCATTCAAACTGGAGGTCACGCTCCCATTTCAACATATAGCTCGCTTTGCCCTGAGGGTCAGCTAGCGCTGAATAGATCAGGGAGATGCCCCCCCCTGACGCCCATGGCTGAGGAACACCAATGCTCATATTTGGTAACCGAGAGTGGGTTGTCTGAACTTTTCCAGACCCCACGCAGAAAATGTAACAACTGATAATAGCGGAAGGTTTCGGAGGAGGGCATGTCCAGTTTGGAAGTGCAGTATTTGAGCGAGATGGGGCCATCATTGTTAAAATATTGTCCTATTCTGTATAAACCCTTGTCAAGCCACCATCCAAAAGCCTGGATGTTTAGACCCGGGGGGAATTGGGGATTGTGAAAGATGTGAGCGAGGGGATGCCAGGAAGAGGATAGTGCGGGATGTTTATGAAGGATATCACAGAGAGCCATTGAGTGAGAGAGGGTGGGTGACAGGATCGAGGGGCGGTCCTTACGTGGTCTCCAGGCTAAATAGTCCAATGTGTGGTTAGGGGTTGCCTGCCTTTCTATGTCTACCCAGTCCGGTTTAGGTCCTTTAGTAGTGATGAGCCGAACACCCCCGGGTTCGGTTCGCACCAGAACCCGCGAACGGACCGAAAGTTCGTACGAACATTAGAACCCTATTAAATACAATGGATGCGAACGTTCGAATTCTAAAGTGCTAATTATAACGACTATTATGCATGTTATTGTCCTAAAAAGGGTTTGGGAACCCGGGTTCTGCACCAGGGGACATGTATCAATGCAAAAAGAAGTTTTAAAAACGGTCGTTTTTCGGGAGCAGTCATTTTAATGATGCATAAAGTGAAAAAAAAAAAGTCAAATATTCCTTTAAATATCGTACCTGGGGGGTGTCTAAAGTATGCCTGTGAAGTGCCACGTGTTTCCCGTGTTTAGAACTGTCCCTGCACAAAATGACACTTCTAAAGGAAAAAAAAGCCATTTAAAACTGCGTGCGGCTTTAATGTAATGTCTGGTCCCGGTAATATGGATGAAAATCTTTAAGAAAAATGGCATAGCTACCCCATGCCCCCCCCCCTACCCCAGCCCATTACCAGCCCCTTTGGGTCTTGTATGGATATTAAGGGGAACCCCGCACATAAAATAAAAAAGGCCCTATATACTCTGAACAGCCGTATACAGGCGGTGCATACAAGACAGGGACTGTAGGTTTGTTCTTATGTAGAATGTGTTTGTAATTTTGAACAGGTACATTGTTTAAGTGTAGCTCCAGCCCAAAAATCTATTTTTAAACTTTTTGGAAAACATTGGTAAGGGTTATCACCCCTGTAACATTTGTTTTGCTGTCTGTGCCCCTGTTCAGAACATTTCACCTCACTTTCCGTCCCAATGACAACTGTTTTTGAAATGTGGTGTTTTTCTTGAAACAAGGATTGGTGATAAAGCATCAGTACAGAGGAGACACCTTTCTCCCATATTAATTCTTACAGGAGAGAATTTTCCTTCCAAGGGGTAGATTTCCTCTCACTTCCTGTTGTCTTCTTGCGTTTGCAAGTAGGAGTCGTTTGTAAGTTGGATGTTTGAAAGTAGGGACCTGCCGTATATACTCTGCAGAAATAGGCCCCTTAGTTGTTGGTGTTGGCACAACACTGTAAGCACTCACAGTTACTCTTGGTTGGTGCTGGAACGCCCTGCTGTCAACTATTATATCAGGAATTTTAATTACATATAATTGTTGAACAGTGGTAGTAAAAATTGGGCCTTTGATGGTGGTGCTGGTGCCACAACACTGTAAGCCCTGACAGTTACTCTTGGTGGGTGCAGCAATGGGCCCTGCTGTGAATTATTAGATCAAGAATTGTAATTGCATGCCCCTGTTGAACAGGGGCTGAAAAATTGGGCCTTTCGTGGTGGTGGTGGTGGTGGTGGTGTTGCCACAACACTGTAAGCCCTCAGAGTTACTCTTGGTGGGTGCAGGAATGGGCCCTGCTGTGAATTATTAGATCAAGAATTGTAATTACATGCCCCTTTTGAACAGGGGCTGAAAAATTGGGCCTTTCGTGGTGGTGGTGGTGGTGGCGTTGCCACAACACTGTAAGCCCTCAGAGTTACTCTTGGTGGGTGCAGCAATGGGCCCTGCTGTGAATTATTAGATCAAGAATTGTAATTACATGCCCCTGTTGAACAGGGGCTGAAAAATTGGGCCTTAGGCACTGGTGGCACAACACTACAACCCCTCACAGATACTGTACTTGGAGCACAGCAATGAGCCCTGTTGCAAAGTATTGCTTCAAAAATTGTAATGACACGCCCCTGTTAAACAGGGGCTGAAAAATTGGGCCTTAGGCACTGGTGGCACAACACTCCAACCCCTCACAGATACTGTACTTGGAGCACAGCAATGAGCCCTGTTGCAAAGTATTGCTTCAAAAATTGTAATGACACGCCCCTGTTAAACAGGGGCTGAAAAATTGGGCCTTAGGCACTGGTGGCACAACACTCCAACCCCTCACAGATACTGTACTTGGAGCACAGCAATGAGCCCTGTTGCAAAGTATTGCTTCAAAATTTGTAATTACACGCCCCTGTTAAACAGGGGCTGAAAAATTGGGCCTTAGCCACTGGTGGCGGCACCCATAAACAAAAATGATCTTCCAAGCTATCATCATCAATCGTATCATTGAGGACTCAGAGGAGGAGGATAGCCAGTCAACATAACAGCACAGGCACTCAGCATCAGCATCAGTCTTGAAGGGATGTGACATGTTAAAATCAATTAGTCTGTTATATCAGCATCAGGTGTGTGGTAGCTGGTGGTGATCCAAGACTGGTTCATCTTGATGAAAGTCAGTCGATCAACCGAGTCGGTGGACAGGCGCACCCTGTGATCCGTGACAAATCCTCCAGCAGCACTGAATGTGCGTTCCGAAAGAAGGCTGGATGCAGGACAGGCCAGTAGCTCAATTGCATACTGTGCAAGCTCTGGCCAGTGATCCATCCTCAAGACCCAGTAAGCCAGAGGATTTTCGGTGGGGAAGGTGTCCAAGTCTGACCTTGCCCCTAGATATTCCTGCACCATGTTTATCAGACGCTGGCGATGGTTGCTGGAACCGATCATACTTTGGGGCTGCGGACTAAAGAATTGTCTGAACGCATCGGTCAGACGGCCACCTTCCCCACCGCTCCTTCTTTGACTGGCCGAAGCCTCAGCAACTCGTTGTCCAGGACCAGGAGTTTGTAACCTCCCAGTCTCTGGGAACGCGTCGCACAGACCTTTCTGCAAGGCCTCCCGGAGTTGTCTCATCCTCTGCTCCCTCTGCGACGGTAACATAAGGTCCGCAACCTTACCCTTGTACCGTGGATCAAGGAGAGTGGCCAGCCAGTAATGGTCCCTCTCCTTGATCCGAAGAATACGAGGATCCTTCCGCAGACTTTGCAGGATCAGGGAGGCCATGCAGCGTAGGTTTGCTGAGGCATTCGGTCCGGAGTCCTCTGGGTCACTAAGGACGACATGATCCGCAGCCACCTCCTCCCAGCCACGTACAAGTCCACTGGTTTCTTGGGACTGTAAATCATCCCTAAAAGACTGCTGCTGATGATGCTTAGTGCCAGCCTCCACCTCCATGCTGACACAATCCTCCTCCTCCTCCTCCTCCTCCTCCTCTTCCTGTGCGATGGGTGGGACAGAAGGAACACTGTCTGGGTAAAGGGGGCCTTGAGAGGCAAGGAAGTCCTCCTCTTCCTGCCTCTGTTCTGCCTCAAGTGCCCTGTCCATTATTCCACGCAGCGTGTGCTCCAACAGGTGGACAAGAGGTACAGTGTCACTGATGCATGCACTGTCACTGCTCACCATCCTCGTGGCCTCCTCAAATGGTGCCAGGACAGTGCATGCATCCCTGATCATGCCCCACTGGCGTGGAGAAAAAAAACCAAGCTCCCCTGACCCTGTCCTGGTGCCGTAGTCGCACAGGTACTCATTGATGGCCCTCTGCTGCGTGTGCAGCCGCTGCAGCATGGCCAACGTTGAGTTCCACCTGGTGGGCATGTCACATATAAGGCGGTTCTTGGGCAGGTTCAACTCCTTTTGCAGCTCAGCCAGGCGAGCACTGGCATTATAAGATCTGCGGAAATGCACACAGACTTTCCTGGCCTGCCTCAGGACATCCTGTAAGCCCGGGTACCTGCCCAAGAACCGCTGCACCACCAGGTTAAGGACGTGAGCCACACAGGGCACATGGGTCAGTTGTCCCTGTCGGAGGGCGGAGAGGAGGTTGGTGCCATTGTCGCAAACCACCATTCCTGGCTTAAGCTGGCGTGGCGTCAACCACCTCTCGGCCTGGCCCTGCAGAGCAGACAGGACCTCTGCCCCAGTGTGGCTTCTGTCCCCCAAACACACCAGCGCAAGCACGGCATGGCATCTTTTTGCCTGCGTACTTGCGTAGCCCCTTGAACGGCTACGGAGCACCGCTGGTTCAGAGGACAAAGCACAGGAAGAGGCCATGGAGGAAGAAGAAGAGGAGGGGGTGGAGGAGAGAGGTGTGTCACAACCAGTAGTAGCATTTTGGAGGCGTGGCGGTGGAACAACCTCCAACACTACTGCACCTTGTCCTGCATCCTTCCCAGCTGCCAAAAGAGTGACCCAATGGGCCGTGAAAGAAAGGTAACGTCCCTGTCCATGCCTGCTGGACCATGAGTCAGCGGTAATATGCACCTTACCGCTGACCGCCCTGTCCAGCGAGGCCAAGACATTGCCTTCCACATGCCGGTAGAGAGCCGGAATAGCCTTCCGTGAGAAAAAGTGGCGTTTGGGAACCTGCCACTGAGGAACCGCACATTGCACAAACTCACGGAAGGGGGCCGAGTCTACCAACTGAAAAGGCAGCAGTTGAAGCGCTAGCAATTTAGCCAAGCTAGCATTCAACCGCTGGGCATGTGGATGGCTGGGAGTGAACTTCTTTCGACGGTCCAGCAGCTGGGGCAGGGAAATTTGCCTGCTAGAATCGGACGTCGGTGTACTGCTAGCAGAGTGGCCGCAAGTACTTGGCTGTGACACACCTAATTCTACACCTTCATTCCTCTCAGTGCATGTTTCAGAGAGGACTGAAGTTATAGTGGGGTTGGAGATCCCAGCTGATGCGGTGCAAGGAGAGGTCCGCTTTGTTCTTTGGTGTGGGTCTTTGAGGTAGGCTTGCCAACGAGCTGCATGGCAGGTCAACATATGTCTGGTCAGGCATGTGGTACCCAAGCGGCTGATGTTTTGGCCACGCGATATACGCTTGAGACATATGTTGCAAACAGCAGCTGTGCGATCTGATGCACTAGCCTCAAAAAAGGCCCACACCAAAGAACTTTTTGAATGACGGGCAGAGGCAGCGCCCTGCACAGGCGGAGCTCTGCGGTGTGATTCCGTCGGTGTACTGCCCTTACGCTGGCCACCAAAGGGCATCCTGCCTCGTTGGAGATGTGCCTCCTCCTCATCCTCCTCCTCCTCCTCTCTCCTATTAGGCACCCACGTGGAGTCAGTGACCTCATCATCCCCTCCCTCCTCATCACTGGAGCCAATCTGGCAGTATGCTGCAGCTGCTGGAACATGACTGCCAGATTGGTGTCCTTCTTGAGCATCCCCTCTGTCTGCTCTCACGCTACTGCCTTCCTGTAGCTGGGTTTCATCATCAGACCCTTCGAAACGCTGGGCATCCTCCTGGAGCATGTACCCAACACTGTGCTCAAACAGTTCGGGGGACTCCTCAGGAGGAGGACATGGTGGGTCTAGGGAAGGAGTGACTGATGATGAGTCTGACATTGATACCAGGGAAGAGGACGCTTTGGCAGCTGCTTTGCCAGTACCCTGAGCCTGGGTGAGAGAGGATGAGGAGGAGGAGGAGGGCTTGGTCATCCACTCTACCAAGTCTTCGGCATGATGTGGCTCAACATGTCCAGCTGCCGAAAAGAAGGACAAGCGTGTCCCATGGCCATGTGCTGATGACAATGCACCGCGTCCACGACCAGCACTGATGCCCCCAGACACAGAGCCTGCTTGCCCTCTTTTATTGCCTCCTGACTATCTGCCTCTCCTTTTTTGCCTTCCAGACATTCTAATAGATGGCCTGCAGGGAGATGGGAAAAAAGCAATAAGGGCTACCTTCAGGTGTCCTTCTCTGTCCCTTTACTTAAGGATTTCTAAATATGGTTGAGGATGATTGCTTTCGCACAGAATAGCACAACGACAATTTCCCTGACTGTCCAAAAAACAAGGATTTCAAAGATGGTTGATGAGGAATGCTTTAGCACAGTATAGCACAAGGAGAATTTCCCTCACTGTCCTTCCCTGTCCCTAGAAACAAGGATTAGCACAGTGAAAGAAACTGACACTCTCCCTACCTATAGTTTTCTGTCCCTAGAAAAAATGTTTTTTTTAAAGATGGTTGATGATCAATGCTTTAGCACAGTATAGCACAAGGAGAATTTCCCTCACTGTCCTTCCCTGTCCCTAGAAACAAGGATTATCACAGTGAAAGAAACTGACACTCTCCCTACCTATAGTTTTCTGTCCCTAGAAAAAATGTTTTTTTAAAGATGGTTGATGATCAATGCTTTAGCACAGTATAGCACAAGGAGAATTTCCCTCACTGTCCTTCCCTGTCCCTAGAAACAAGGATTAGCACAGTGAAAGAAACTGACACTCTCCCTACCTATAGTTTTATGTCCCTAGAAAAATTTTTTTTTAAAGATGGTTGATGATCAATGCTTTAGCACAGTATAGCACAAGGAGAATTTCCCTCACTGTCCTTCCCTGTCCCTAGAAACAAGGATTATCACAGTGAAAGAAACTGACACTCTCCCTACTGTGAGGGGGTTAGCTCGGCAGCGGGTGTGTGTGACCCCCGGGATGGGCTCCCCACACAAAAACAGGCCCAGCAAACGGAGGTTGTGGTTTTCAAAATCAAAAAAAAGGTGCGGTTTATTTTCTATTTACAGTGACAAAACACAGCAAAGCCAAAAGAAACATAAACAAAATAAATCCTGGTCAACTTGACCTCTGACTAAACATACAGGTTTCCTAACTAACAACTGGGATCAGCCTAGTGCTGTCCTAGTCCCTAAGTCCCTGGTTTTAAATGTCCAAGCAAATAGCCACACAGGCTTTGTCTCACCGCACAGGGGTTCACTCTCCCTAGACAGTCCACACAGGTCTGGGTCCAGGCATGAGCTAACATCTAATGAAGCTGGGAGTTCTTATAGAGGCCTAAATGAGCTGACAAGGTTCAGCTGGTCTCCTCATCTCCCTGTCTGTACGACGCCCCACACTCTCCCTAGAGGTATGAGTCATCCATGAGCCCACTAGCCTTAGCTGGGCTTATACAACTCTCCACCTAGTTGTATAAGTCGGCGTAAAGCCTGAATCTGGGCGAAATATATCTACCCCCCTGGATGCAACCAGGTGACTTTACCTTCCTGCTGTCACATACCCCCCCCTCTTGTTTTAACCTCGGGGTTGGAACACCAGCAATCAGGCATTCATGTACTCGAGACAAAGCATCCACATTCCCCATTTGAACGCCAGGGCGATGCTTTACTGTGAAGTTGAATTCCTGGAGGGCCAGGAACCACCTATTCACTCTTCTATTTGTTTCCTTGTTTTGAGCCATCCACTTTAACGGAGCGTGATCCGTAACCATGTCAAAGTGCCTACCTAGCAGGTAGTACCGAAGGGAATCTAGAGCCCACTTCACCGCTAAACACTCCTTTTCAACGGTGGCGTAATTTACCTCATGGGACTTCAACTTCCTGCTGAGGTAAATGACTGGGTGCTCTTCCCCGTTCCAGACCTGGGACAATACTGCTCCTAACCCCACATCTGACGCATCACTTTGTACGACAAAGTCTTTAGAGAAGTCGGGTGAGTACAACACTGGCTGGCTACATAAGGCTTGTTTCAAGAATTGGAATGCTGCCTCAGCCTCGGGGGTCCATTTAATCATGACCGACCCTTTCCCCTTCGTCAGGTTGGTTAGGGGCACAGCCTTAGAAGCAAAGTGGGGAATGAATCGCCGATAATACCCAGCGATTCCCAGAAAGGCTCGTACCTGCTTCTTGCTGTTGGGACGTGGCCAACTCTGGATGGCCTCGACTTTGTTGAGTTGGGGTTTTATTACTCCCCTCCCAATGGTGTACCCAAGATATTTGGCCTCCTCCTGCCCAATGGTACACTTCTTGGGGTTAGCCGTAAACCCCGCTTCCCGAACAGAGTCCAGGACTGCTTGCACTTTTGGCAGATGTGAGGCCCAATCTGTGCTATGGACAATTACGTCATCCAGGTAAGCCGCAGCATACTTCCGATGGGGCCTCAGCATCTGGTCCATTTTCCGCTGGAATGTGGCCGGCGCATTCTGTAACCCGAACGGCATTCTTTTATATTGGAACGCCCCGTCTGGGGTTACAAATGCGGTTTTCTCTTTGGCCAATTTGGCCAGGGGGATTTGCCAATACCCTTTTGTGAGGTCAAGAGTCGTCATGTATCGGGCTGTTCCCAGCCGGTCGATCAACTCATCTATACGTGGCATGGGGTAGGTGTCAAATTTTGTAACTTTGTTCAACTGACGAAAATCGTTACAAAATCGCCAGCTCCCATCCGGTTTAGGCACCAACACAATGGGACTAGACCAATCACTTTGGGACTCCTCTATCACCCCTAAGTTCAGCATTTTCTGTACTTCCTCCCGTATTGCCTCCCGTCGGGCCTCTGGGATCCGATAGGGTTTTAACTTCACCCTTTCACCGGGCGGGGTAATGATGTCATGCTCTACCCCAGATGTTTGTCCCGGCAGCTCAGAGAATACCTCCTTGTTGCGAAGCACAAACTCCTTAACCTCCTGTTGTTGGGGTTGTGACAAGGTGGCTGCTATTCCAACCTCAGGAATCACGCAACCAGTTTGAGCTGGTGACCAAGTGTCTGCGACTAGGGACTCTCTATCCCTCCAGGCTTTCAACAGATTAACGTGATAGATCTGTTCGGGCTTTCGCCTTCCTGGTTGTCTGACCTTGTAATTCACTTCGCTCACTTTTTCCATTATCTCGTAGGGGCCTTGCCATTTGGCAAGGAATTTACTTTCAACCGTAGGGACAAGTACCAGTATCCTATCCCCCGGGGAAAAGGTACGGGTCTTGGCTCCACGGTTGTACACTCTCTGCTGTGCTAACTGCGCTTGGGCCAAATGTTCCTTCACGATGGGCATTACCTGTGCAATTCGGTCTTGCATCAGGGCGACATGCTCAATCACACTCCTGTGGGGAGAACTCTCACTTTCCCAAGTTTCCTTGGCAATATCCAACAGCCCTCTTGGGTGTCTCCCATACAGTAACTCAAAGGGGGAGAATCCCGTAGAGGATTGGGGCACCTCCCTAATAGCAAACATCAGATAAGGAAGTAGACAGTCCCAATCCTTTCCATCTCTATCCACCACTTTCTTCAACATTTGTTTTAGGGTTTTGTTGAATCTTTCAACCAGCCCATCGGTTTGGGGGTGATACACAGATGTACGTAATTGCGTCACTTTGAACAATTTACACAGCTCCTTCATAACCCGGGACATAAAGGGTGTACCTTGGTCCGTAAGCAGTTCTTTACAAATACCCACCCGGCTAAACACAAGAGATAGCTCTTTGGCTATGGTTTTGGCCGAGGTATTTCGGAGAGGGATCGCTTCTGGATAACGGGTGGCATAGTCCATTATAACTAATATGTACTGGTGCCCCCTAGCGGACTTGATTATAGGACCTACCAAATCCATGGCGATCCTCTCAAACGGGACCTCAATGATGGGTAGAGGGACCAGCGGGCTACGGAAATGTGGCATCGGGGCCGACCTCTGACACACAGGGCAGGAGGAACAATAATTTTCTATGTCCTTCATCACCCCCGGCCAATAGAATCTCTGTAATACCCTCTCTCGGGTTTTCTCTGTCCCCAGATGACCTCCAAGAATGTGCCCATGGGCCAACTCCAACACCAACTTCCTGTAAGGTTTGGGCACCACAAGCTGCTCAACGGTTTCTTCTGCCCTTTTTGCCACCCGATACAGTAGGTCCTTCTCTACGCTGAAGTATGGGTAAGTGCAGGTATTATCTGGGTTCACTAACTCGCCATCTATTTTCACTACGTTTTCCCGTGCCTTTATTAGGGCGGGGTCTTTCAACTGTTCTGTGGCAAAGTTTTCCCTGTGAACCTCAAGATCAGAAAACTCCACAGACGGTAGGTTTTCGTCTGAGGAGGTGGGCTCCTCTCCAGTTTCTTGAGTCTCCCCTGCCAATACTGATAAGGGAAATTCCGGAGAGTCCTCACCACTCTCAGGGGAGTTCTGGCTATCACATTCCTGGTACATAGGGGCACCAGTGGGGGGCTCAGGATCATCCCACAGTTCCCAGAACTTCGGAAAATCCCTTCCCACAATGGCGTCATACGGTAACTGAGATACTAAGCCCACTGGATGAGAGAGGGTACCTTTGGGGGTCTCGAAACACACTGTAGTCACTGGATACTCTCGGGTGTCCCCATGCACACAAATAACAGCTACCTTGCTATTCCCAGAGACCTCTGTTTTAACTAACTCAGCCTTTATCAGGGTCACAAGGCTACCTGAATCCAGCAATACCACAACATTTCTACCATTAACACACATTTTGCATAAATGTTTCTCAGTTCCTCGAATGGCAGTGCATGCGACTGTCGCACACAGCGACTGACGTCTGCCCGTCAGAAAGTCACACTGCATGGGTTCCTCCACAACCGGGCAATTGGCTGCAATATGTCCCGCTTGCCGGCAGCGGTAGCAAACGATCCTTCTTGCCGCCTCTTGAGCCGCTGATTTCCCAGGCTGTTCTCGCCAAACTTGGGGTAGAGCTCCCACCCTCTCACTCTCTCCACCCTTACCCCTTGGAATCCTCTTATCCGCTCCTGGGGATGGTCTGGTCTTAGGGTGGAAAGTCCGAGTGTCTCTGGAAGAGGCCGTCAGGTTCTCTGTAGCCAAGTATTTCTCCACACGATCCACAAGACCATCGGCCGTCTCTGGGTCTCCATGTCTTACCCACTTTTGGATGGCAGTAGGAAGAGCTCTCAAAAACCGATCCATTACAACACGTTCCACAATCTTTGGTGCGGACAAAGTCTCTGGCTGTAGCCACTTTCTGCTCAGGTGAATGAGATCATACATTTGAGACCTGGGGGGTTTTCCAAGCTGGAAAGTCCAGTTATGCACACGCTGAGCCCGGACAGCCTGGGTGACACCCAGCCTTGCCAATATTTCAGCTTTTAGCATCACATAGTCTTTTGCTTGGTCAGGCTCTAGGTCATAGTAAGCCTTCTGCGATTCACCAGTTAACAGAGGAGCCACCAGTCCAGCCCACTGCTCCTCAGGCCACTTTTCTCTTTCAGCAGTCCTTTCAAATGTGGTCAAAAATACCTCTGGATCATCCTCTCCAGTCATTTTTGTCAATAAACGACTCACCCCAAAGGACGCGGTATTAGTGGGACGGCTTTCCTCACTGGTCTGCGGACGTTGCTGCATTACTGCTTCCATTTGTTGTAGTCTCTGCTCTTGCTTCTGTAACAGGTCTATGAAGCGGGCCTCAGATTGCTGCTGGGCTTGTTGCTGAGCTTCCAGACTCTGTTGGTGAGCTTGCTGCTGGGCTGCAAGGCTCTGTTGATGAGCTTGCTGCTGGGCTGCGAAGTTCTGTTGTTGAGCTGCAAGGCTCTGTTGATGAGCTGCAAGGCTCTTTTGCAAACCTGCATTTGTCTGCTGTTGATTGGCATTTGCTAGAGCCAGCTGCTTCAGTATCTCCTCCATGCTGGCTTAAAAAAAAAACTGCCCGCATTCTCCACCAACTGTGAGGGGGTTAGCTCGGCAGCGGGTGTGTGTGACCCCCGGGATGGGCTCCCCACACAAAAACAGGCCCAGCAAACGGAGGTTGTGGTTTTCAAAATCAAAAAAAAGGTGCGGTTTATTTTCTATTCACAGTGACAAAACACAGCAAAGCCAAAAGAAACATAAACAAAATAAATCCTGGTCAACTTGACCTCTGACTAAACATACAGGTTTCCTAACTAACAACTGGGATCAGCCTAGTGCTGTCCTAGTCCCTAAGTCCCTGGTTTTAAATGTCCAAGCAAATAGCCACACAGGCTTTGTCTCACCGCACAGGGGTTCACTCTCCCTAGACAGTCCACACAGGTCTGGGTCCAGGCATGAGCTAACATCTAATGAAGCTGGGAGTTCTTATAGAGGCCTAAATGAGCTGACAAGGTTCAGCTGGTCTCCTCATCTCCCTGTCTGTACGACGCCCCACACTCTCCCTAGAGGTATGAGTCATCCATGAGCCCACTAGCCTTAGCTGGGCTTATACAACTCTCCACCTAGTTGTATAAGTCGGCGTAAAGCCTGAATCTGGGCGAAATATATCTACCCCCCTGGATGCAACCAGGTGACTTTACCTTCCTGCTGTCACACTACCTATAGTTTTCTGTCCCTAGAAAAAATGTTTTTTTAAAGATGGTTGATGATCAATGCTTTAGCACAGTATAGCACAAGGAGAATTTCCCTCACTGTCCTTCCCTGTCCCTAGAAACAAGGATTAGCTCAGTGAAAGAAACTGACACTCTCCCTACCTATAGTTTTCTGTCCCTAGAAAAATTTTTTTTTAAAGATGGTTGATGATCAATGCTTTAGCACACTATAGCACAAGGAGAATTTCCCTCACTGTCCTTCCCTGTCCCTAGAAACAAGGATTAGCACAGTGAAAGAAACTGACACTCTCCCTACCTATAGTTTTCTGTCCCTAGAAAAAATGTTTTTTTAAAGATGGTTGATGATCAATGCTTTAGCACAGTATAGCACAAGGAGAATTTCCCTCACTGTCCTTCCCTGTCCCTAGAAACAAGGATTAGCACAGTGAAAGAAACTGACACTCTCCCTACCTATAGTTTTCTGTCCCTAGAAAAAATGTTTTTTTAAAGATGGTTGATGATCAATGCTTTAGCACAGTATAGCACAAGGAGAATTTCCCTCACTGTCCTTCCATGTCCCTAGAAACAAGGATTAGCACAGTGAAAGAAACTGACACTCTCCCTACCTATAGTTTTCTGTCCCTAGAAAAATTGTTTTTTTAAAGATGGTTGATGATCAATGCTTTAGCACAGTATAGCACAAGGAGAATTTCCCTCACTGTCCTTCCCTGTCCCTAGAAACAAGGATTAGCACAGTGAAAGAAACTGACACTCTCCCTACCTATAGTTTTCTGTCCCTAGAAAAATTGTTTTTTTAAAGATGGTTGATGATCAATGCTTTAGCACAGTATAGCACAAGGAGAATTTCCCTCACTGTCCTTCCCTGTCCCTAGAAACAAGGATTAGCACAGTGAAAGAAACTGACACTCTCCCTACCTATAGTTTTCTGTCCCTAGAAAAAATGTTTTTTTAAAGATGGTTGATGATCAATGCTTTAGCACAGTATAGCACAAGGAGAATTTCCCTCACTGTCCTTCCATGTCCCTAGAAACAAGGATTAGCACAGTGAAAGAAACTGACACTCTCCCTACCTATAGTTTTCTGTCCCTAGAAAAAATGTTTTTTTAAAGATGGTTGATGATCAATGCTTTAGCACAGTATAGCACAAGGAGAATTTCCCTCACTGTCCTTCCCTGTCCCTAGAAACAAGGATTAGCACAGTGAAAGAAACTGACACTCTCCCTACCTATAGTTTTCTGTCCCTAGAAAAAATGTTTTTTTAAAGATGGTTGATGATCAATGCTTTAGCACAGTATAGCACAAGGAGAATTTCCCTCACTGTCCTTCCCTGTCCCTAGAAACAAGGATTAGCACAGTGAAAGAAACTGACACTCTCCCTACCTATAGTTTTCTGTCCCTAGAAAAAATGTTTTTTTAAAGATGGTTGATGATCAATGCTTTAGCACAGTATAGCACAAGGAGAATTTCCCTCACTGTCCTTCCCTGTCCCCAGAAACAAGGATTAGCACAGTGAAAGAAACTGACACTCTCCCTACTGTGAGGGGGTTAACTCGGTAGCGGGTGTGTGTGACCCCCTGGTTGGGCTCCCCACACAAAAACAGGGCCAGCAGACGGAGGTTGTGGTTTTCAAAATCAAAAGGTGCGGTTTATTTCTCTATGTACAGTGACAAAAACACAGCAAAGCCAAAAAGAAACATAAACAAAATAAATCCTGGTCAGTTTGACCTCTGACTAAACATGCAGGTTTCCTAAACTAACAACTGGGATCAGCCTGGTGCTGTCCTAGTCCCTAAGTCCCTGGTTTAGTAAAAGTCCAAACAAATAGCCACACAGGCTTTGCCTCACCGCACAGGGGTTCACTCTCCCTAGACAGTCCACACAGGTCTGGTTCCAGGCATGAGCAAACACCTAATGAATCTGGGAGTTTTTATAGAGGCCTTTAAATGAGCTGACAAGCTTCAGCTGGTCTCATCAACTCCCTGCCTGCACGACGCCCAGCCCTCTCCCTAAAGGTATGAGTCATCCATGAGCCCACTAGCCTCAGCTGGGCTTCATCAACTCCCTAGTTGTATAAGTCGGCATAAAGCCTGAATCTGGGAGAAATATATCTACCCCCCTGGATGCAACCAGGTGACTTTACCTTCCTGCTGTCACATACCCCCCCCCCTCTTGTTTTAACCTTGGGGTTGGAACACCAGCAATCAGGCATTCATGTACTCGAGACAAAGCATCCACATTCCCCATTTGAACGCCAGGGCGATGCTTTACTGTGAAGTTGAATTCCTGTAGGGCCAGGAACCACCTATTCACTCTTCTATTTGTCTCCTTGTTTTGAGCCATCCACTTTAACGGAGCGTGATCCGTAACCATGTCAAAGTGCCTACCTAGCAGATAGTACCGAAGGGAATCTAGAGCCCACTTCACCGCTAAACACTCCTTTTCAACCGTGGCGTAATTTACCTCATGGGACTTCAACTTCCTGCTGAGGTAAATGACTGGGTGCTCTTCCCCGTTCCAGACCTGGGACAATACTGCTCCTAACCCCACATCTGACGCATCACTTTGTACGACAAAGTCTTTAGAGAAGTCGGGTGAGTACAACACTGGCTGGCTACATAAGGCTTGTTTCAAGAATTGGAATGCTGCCTCAGCCTCGGGGGTCCATTTAATCATGACCGACCCTTTCCCTTTCGTCAGGTTGGTTAGGGGCACAGCCTTAGAAGCAAAGTGGGGAATGAAGCGCCGATAATAACCCGCGATTCCCAGAAAGGCCCGTACCTGCTTCTTGCTGTTGGGACGTGGCCAACTCTGGATGGCCTCGACTTTGTTGAGTTGGGGTTTTATCACTCCCCTGCCAATGGTGTACCCAAGATATTTGGCCTCCTCCTGCCCAATGGTACACTTCTTGGGGTTAGCCGTAAACCCCGCTTCCCGGATAGAGTCTAGGACTGCTTGCACTTTTGGCAGATGTGAGGCCCAATCTGTGCTATGGACAATTACGTCATCCAGGTAAGCCGCAGCATATTTCCGATGGGGCCTCAGTATCTGGTCCATTTTCCGCTGGAATGTGGCCGGCGCATTCTGTAACCCGAACGGCATTCTCTTATATTGGAACGCCCCGTCTGGGGTTACAAATGCGGTTTTCTCTTTGGCCGACTTGGCCAGGGGAATTTGCCAATACCCTTTTGTGAGGTCAAGAGTCGTCATGTATCGGGCTGTTCCCAGCCGGTCGATCAACTCATCTATACGTGGCATGGGGTAGGTGTCAAATTTTGTAACTTTGTTCAACTGACGAAAATCGTTACAAAATCGCCAGCTCCCATCCGGTTTAGGCACCAACACAATGGGACTAGACCAATCACTTTGGGACTCCTCTATCACCCCTAAGTTCAGCATTTTCTGTACTTCCTCCCGTATTGCCTCCCGTCGGGCCTCTGGGATCCGATAGGGTTTTAACTTCACCCTTTCACCGGGCGGGGTAATAATATCATGCTCTACCCCAGATGTTTGTCCCGGCAGCTCAGAGAACACCTCCTTGTTGCGAAGCACAAACTCCTTAACCTCCTGTTGTTGGGGTTGTGACAAGGTGGCTGCTATTCCAACCTCCGGAATCACGCAACCAGTTTGAGCTGGTGACCAAGTTTCTGCGACTAGGGACTCTCTATCCCTCCAGGCTTTCAACAGATTAACGTGATATATCTGTTCGGGCTTTCGCCTTCCTGGTTGTCTGACCTTGTAATTCACTTCGCTCACTTTTTCCATTATCTCGTAGGGGCCTTGCCATTTGGCAAGGAATTTACTTTCAACCATAGGGACAAGTACCAATATCCTATCCCCCGGGGAAAAAGTACGGGTCTTTGCTCCACGGTTGTACACTCTCTGCTGTGCCAACTGCGCTTGGGCCAAATGTTCCTTCACGATGGGCATTACCTGTGCAATTCGATCTTGCATCAGGGCGACATGCTCAATCACACTCCTGTGGGGAGAACTCTCACTTTCCCAAGTTTCCTTGGCAATATCCAACAGCCCTCTTGGGTGTCTCCCATACAGTAACTCAAAGGGGGAGAATCCCGTAGAGGATTGGGGCACCTCCCTAATAGCAAACATCAAATAAGGAAGTAGACAGTCCCAATCCTTTCCATCTCTATCCACCACTTTCTTCAACATTTGTTTTAGGGTTTTGTTGAATCTTTCAACCAGCCCATCGGTTTGGGGGTGATACACAGATGTACGCAATTGCGTCACTTTGAGCAATTTACACAGCTCTTTCATAACCCGGGACATAAAGGGTGTACCTTGGTCCGTAAGCAGTTCTTTACAAATACCCACCCGGCTAAAAACAAGAGATAGCTCTTTGGCTATGGTTTTGGCCGAGGTATTTCTGAGAGGGATCGCTTCTGGATAACGGGTGGCATAGTCCATTATAACCAATATGTACTGGTGCCCCCTAGCGGACTTGATTATAGGACCTACCAAATCCATTGCGATTCTCTCAAACGGGACCTCAATGATGGGTAGAGGGACCAGCGGGCTACGGAAATGTGGCATCGGGGCCGACCTCTGACACACAGGGCAGGAGGAACAATAATTTTCTATGTCCTTCATCACTCCAGGCCAATAGAATCTCTGTAATACCACAACATTTCTACCATTAATACACATTTTGCATAAATGTTTCTCAGTTCCCCGAATGGCAGTGCATGCGACTGTCGCACACAGCGACTGACGTCTGTCCATCAGAAAGTCACATTGCATGGGTTCCTCCACAACCGGGCAATTTGCTGCAATATGTCCCGCTTGCCGGCAGCGGTAGCAAACAATCCATTTGGCTGCCTCTTGAGCCCCTGACTTCCCAGGCTGTTCTCGCCAAACTTTGGGTAGAGCTCCCACCCTCTCACTCTCTCCACCCTCACCCCTTGGAATCCTCTTATCCGCCCCTGGGGATGGTCTGGTCTTAGGGTGGAAAGTCCGAGTGTCTCTGGAAGAGGCCGTCAGGTTCTCTGTAGCCAAGTATTTCTCTACACGATCCACAAGACCACCGGCCGTCTCTGGGTCTCCATGGCTTACCCACTTTTGGATGGCAGTAGGAAGAGCTCTCAAAAACCAATCCATTACAACACGTTCCACAATCTCTGGTGCGGACAAAGTCTCTGGCTGTAGCCACTTCCTGCTCAGGTGAATCAGATCATACATTTGAGACCTGGGGGGTTTTCCAAGCTGGAAAGTCCAGTTATGCACACGCTGAGCCCGGACAGCCAGGGTGACACCCAGCCTTGCCAATATTTCAGCTTTTAGCATCACATAGTCTTTTGCTTGGTCAGGCTCTAGGTCATAGTAAGCCTTCTGCGATTCACCAATTAACAGAGGAGCCACCAGTCCAGCCCACTGCTCCTCAGGCCACTTTTCTCTTTCAGCAGTCCTTTCAAATGTGGTCAAAAATACCTCTGGATCATCCTCTCCAGTCATTTTTGTCAATAAACGACTCACCCCAAAGGACGCGGTATTAGTGGGACGGCTTTCCTCACTGGTCTGCGGACGTTGCTGCATTACTGCTTCCATTTGTTGTAGTCTCTGCTCTTGCTTCTGTAACAGGTCTATGAAGCGGGCCTCAGATTGCTGCTGGGCTTGTTGATGAGCTTGCTGCTGGGCTGCAAGGCTCCTTTGCAAACCTGCATTTGTCTGCTGTTGATTGGCATTTGCTAGAGCCAGCTGTTTCAGTATCTCCTCCATGCTGGCTTAAAAAAAACTGCCACTGGTTCTCCACCAACTGTGAGGGGGTTAACTCGGTAGCGGGTGTGTGTGACCCCCTGGTTGGGCTCCCCACACAAAAACAGGGCCAGCAGACGGAGGTTGTGGTTTTCAAAATCAAAAGGTGCGGTTTATTTCTCTATGTACAGTGACAAAAACACAGCAAAGCCAAAAAGAAACATAAACAAAATAAATCCTGGTCAGTTTGACCTCTGACTAAACATGCAGGTTTCCTAAACTAACAACTGGGATCAGCCTGGTGCTGTCCTAGTCCCTAAGTCCCTGGTTTAATAAAAGTCCAAACAAATAGCCACACAGGCTTTGCCTCACCGCACAGGGGTTCACTCTCCCTAGACAGTCCACACAGGTCTGGTTCCAGGCATGAGCAAACACCTAATGAATCTGGGAGTTTTTATAGAGGCCTTTAAATGAGCTGACAAGCTTCAGCTGGTCTCATCAACTCCCTGCCTGCACGACGCCCAGCCCTCTCCCTAGAGGTATGAGTCATCCATGAGCCCACTAGCCTCAGCTGGGCTTCATCAACTCCCTAGTTGTATAAGTCGGCATAAAGCCTGAATCTGGGAGAAATATATCTACTAGACTTGTGCACAACGGAAAAATTCGTTCCGTTTCGGTTCGTTTCTTTCCGGTCCTGTTGATTCGTAATCATTCGTAATTTTGCTAGACGGGATTTTTCGTGTTCGGACTCATTCGTATTTTTGCAAGCGACATTTTTCGTTGAATTTTTTGTTGCTTTATAATTCGTACTTTCGGTAGAGTACGTTGTTTTTCGTTGATTCTGGACACAACTCCTACTTTCGTAACTTTTTTTGGGTTCGTACTTTCGGTAGAGTACGTTGTTTTTCGTTGATTCTGGACACAACTCCTACTTTCGTAACTTTTTTTGGGTTCGTTGATTCGTAATTTTCCGTGTCTCTCTCACAACGACGCTGCCTATTATGCCTAATGTGCTTAGAATGGATTTGTACTTTTCTAAATACATTGCGGTTATTTGTAACGATTCGAAATCTCGTATTTTACTTTCGTTTTTAACATGCGGCTATAGGCTCCGCCCCTGTACACCATTTTGAGAGGGTTCAGCACGGTGAGGGAGAAGCAGAGAGCAGAGCAGAGTGTTATTGTGCTTCGAATGGATTCGAAATCTCGTATTTTACTTTCGTTTTTTACATGCGGCTATAACCTCCGCCCCTGTACACCATTTTGAGAGGGATTTCAGCACGGTGTGGGAGAAGCAGAGAGCAGAGCAGAGTGAGTGTTATTGTGCTTCGTATGGATTCGTACATTCGTAACTTTTTCATAACGAATTATGCCGAAGACATTCGGGCATTCGCTATTTGCGGTATAATTTATTTCGGATTCGGTCTTATTCGTAATTGCTTTGTTCGGAAATTCGAATGCTTCCGAATGTCCGAAAGTTGCTAAATTCGGACGAATTTCAATTCGTTACGAAACGAATTGCACAAGCCTAATATCTACCCCCCTGGATGCAACCAGGTGACTTTACCTTCCTGCTGTCACACTACCTATAGTTTTCTGTCCCTAGAAAAAATGTTTTTTTAAAGATGGTTGATGATCAATGCTTTAGCACAGTATAGCACAAGGAGAATTTCCCTCACTGTCCTTCCCTGTCCCTAGAAACAAGGATTAGCACAGTGAAAGAAACTGACACTCTCCCTACCTATAGTTTTCTGTCCCTAGAAAAAATGTTTTTTTAAAGATGGTTGATGATCAATGCTTTAGCACAGTATAGCACAAGGAGAATTTCCCTCACTGTCCATCTCTGTCCCTAGAAACAAGGATTAGCACAGTGAAAGAAACTGACACTCTCCCTACCTATAGTTTTCTGTCCCTAGAAAAAATGTTTTTTTAAAGATGGTTGATGATCAATGCTTTAGCACAGTATAGCACAAGGAGAATTTCCCTCACTGTCCTTCCCTGTCCCTAGAAACAAGGATTAGCACAGTGAAAAAAACTGACACTCTCCCTACCTATAGTTTTCTGTCCCTAGAAAAAATGTTTTTTTAAAGATGGTTGATGATCAATGCTTTAGCACAGTATAGCACAAGGAGAATTTCCCTCACTGTCCTTCCCTGTCCCTAGAAACAAGGATTAGCACAGTGAAAGAAACTGACACTCTCCCTACCTATAGTTTTCTGTCCCTAGAAAAAATGTTTTTTTAAAGATGGTTGATGATCAATGCTTTAGCACAGTATAGCACAAGGAGAATTTCCCTCACTGTCCTTCCCTGTCCCTAGAAACAAGGATTAGCACAGTGAAATAAACTGACACTCTCCCTACCTATAGTTTTCTGTCCCTAGAAAAAATGTTTTTTTAAAGATGGTTGATGATCAATGCTTTAGCACAGTTTAGCACAAGGAGAATTTCCCTCACTGTCCTTCCCTGTCCCTAGAAACAAGGATTATCACAGTGAAAGAAACTGACACTCTCCCTACCTATAGTTTTCTGTCCCTAGAAAAAATGTTTTTTTAAAGATGGTTGATGATCAATGCTTTAGCACAGTATAGCACAAGGAGAATTTCCCTCACTGTCCTTCCCTGTCCCTAGAAACAAGGATTAGCACAGTGAAATAAACTGACACTCTCCCTACCTATAGTTTTCAGTCCCTAGAAAAAATGTTTTTTTAAAGATGGTTGATGATCAATGCTTTAGCACACTATAGCACAAGGAGAATTCCCCTCACTGTCCTTCCCTGTCCCTAGAAACAAGGATTAGCACAGTGAAAGAAACTGACACTCTCCCTACCTATAGTTTTCTGTCCCTAGAAAAAATGTTTTTTTAAAGATGGTTGATGATCAATGCTTTAGCACAGTATAGCACAAGGAGAATTTCCCTCACTGTCCTTCCCTGTCCCTAGAAACAAGGATTAGCACAGTGAAATAAACTGACACTCTCCCTACCTATAGTTTTCTGTCCCTAGAAAAAATGTTTTTTTAAAGATGGTTGATGATCAATGCTTTAGCACAGTATAGCACAAGGAGAATTTCCCTCACTGTCCTTCCCTGTCCCTAGAAACAAGGATTATCACAGTGAAAGAAACTGACACTCTCCCTACCTATAGTTTTCTGTCCCTAGAAAAAATGTTTTTTTAAAGATGGTTGATGATCCATGCTTTAGCACACTATAGCACAAGGAGAATTTCCCTCACTGTCCTTCCCTGTCCCTAGAAACAAGGATTAGCACAGTAAAACACACTGACACTCTCCCTACCTATAGTTTTCTGTCCCTAGAAAAAATGTTTTTTTAAAGATGGTTGATGATCAATGCTTTAGCACAGTATAGCACAAGGAGAATTTCCCTCACTGTCCTTCCCTGTCCCTAGAAACAAGGATTAGCACAGTGAAAGAAACTGACACTCTCCCTACCTATAGTTTTCTGTCCCTAGAAAAAATGTTTTTTTAAAGATGGTTGATGATCAATGCTTTAGCACAGTATAGCACAAGGAGAATTCCCCTCACTGTCCTTCCCTGTCCCTAGAAACAAGGATTAGCACAGTGAAAGAAACTGACACTCTCCCTACCTATAGTTTTCTGTCCCTAGAAAAAAATGTTTTTTTAAAGATGGTTGATGATCAATGCTTTAGCACAGTATAGCACAAGGAGAATTTCCCTCACTGTCCTTCCCTGTCCCTAGAAACAAGGATTAGCACAGTGAAATAAACTGACACTCTCCCTACCTATAGTTTTCTGTCCCTAGAAATTTTTTTTTTTTAAAGATGGTTGATGATCAATGCTATAGCACAGTATAGCACAAGGAGAATTTCCCTCACTGTCCTTCCCTGTCCCTAGAAACAAGGATTAGCACAGTGAAAGAAACTGACACTCTCCCTACCTATAGTTTTCTGTCCCTAGAAAAAATGTTTTTTTAAAGATGGTTGATGATCAATGCTTTAGCACACTATAGCACAAGGAGAATTTCCCTCACTGTCCTTCCCTGTCCCTAGAAACAAGGATTAGCACAGTGAAAGAAACTGACACTCTCCCTACCTATAGTTTTCTGTCCCTAGAAAAAATGTTTTTTTAAAGATGGTTGATGATCAATGCTTTAGCACAGTATAGCACAAGGAGAATTTCCCTCACTGTCCTTCCCTGTCCCTAGAAACAAGGATTAGCACAGTGAAAGAAAGTGACACTCTCCCTACCTATAGTTTTCTGTCCCTAGAAAAAATGTTTTTTAAAGATGGTTGATGATCAATGCTTTAGCACAGTATAGCACAAGGAGAATTTCCCTCACTGTCCTTCCCTGTCCCTAGAAACAAGGATTAGCACAGTGAAAGAAACTGACACTCTCCCTACCTATAGTTTTCTGTCCCTAGAAAAAAAGTTTTTTTAAAGATGGTTGATGATCAATGCTTTAGCACAGTATAGCACAAGGAGAATTTCCCTCACTGTCCTTCCCTGTCCCTAGAAACAAGGATTAGCACAGTGAAAGAAACTGACACTCTCCCTACCTATAGTTTTCTGTCCCTAGAAAAAATGTTTTTTTAAAGATGGTTGATGATCAATGCTTTAGCACAGTATAGCACAAGGAGAATTTCCCTCACTGTCCTTCCCTGTCCCTAGAAACAAGGATTAGCACAGTGAAAGAAACTGACACTCTCCCTACCTATAGTTTTCTGTCCCTAGAAAAAATGTTTTTTTAAAGATGGTTGATGATCAATGCTTTAGCACACTATAGCACAAGGAGAATTTCCCTCACTGTCCTTCCCTGTCCCTAGAAACAAGGAATAGCACAGTAAAACACACTGACACTCTCCCTACCTATAGTTTTCTGTCCCTAGAAAAAATGTTTTTTTAAAGATGGTTGATGATCAATGCTTTAGCACAGTATAGCACAAGGAGAATTTCCCTCACTGTCCTTCCCTGTCCCTAGAAACAAGGATTAGCACAGTGAAAGAAACTGACACTCTCCGTACCTATAGTTTTCTGTCCCTAGAAAAAATGTTTTTTTAAAGATGGTTGATGATCAATGCTTTAGCACACTATAGCACAAGGAGAATTTCCCTCACTGTCCTTCCCTGTCCCTAGAAACAAGGATTAGCACAGTGAAAGAAACTGACACTCTCCCTACCTATAGTTTTCTGTCCCTAGAAAAAATGTTTTTTTAAAGATGGTTGATGATCAATGCTTTAGCACAGTATAGCACAAGGAGAATTTCCCTCACTGTCCTTCCCTGTCCCTAGAAACAAGGATTAGCACAGTGAAAGAAACTGACACTCTCCCTACCTATAGTTTTCTGTCCCTAGAAAAAATGTTTTTTTAAAGATGGTTGATGATCAATGCTTTAGCACAGTATAGCACAAGGAGAATTTCCCTCACTGTCCTTCCCTGTCCCTAGAAACAAGGATTAGCACAGTGAAAGAAACTGACACTCTCCCTACCTATAGTTTTCTGTCCCTAGAAAAAATGTTTTTTTAAAGATGGTTGATGATTAATGCTTTAGCACAGTATAGCACAAGGAGAATTTCCCTCACTGTCCATCTCTGTCCCTAGAAACAAGGATTAGCACAGTGAAAGAAACTGACACTCTCCCTACCTATAGTTTTCTGTCCCTAGAAAAAATGTTTTTTTAAAGATGGTTGATGATCAATGCTTTAGCACAGTATAGCACAAGGAGAATTTCCCTCACTGTCCTTCCCTGTCCCTAGAAACAAGGATTAGCACAGTGAAAGAAACTGACACTCTCCCTACCTATAGTTTTATGTCCCTAGAAAAAATGTTTTTTTAAAGATGGTTGATGATCAATGCTTTAGCACAGTATAGCACAAGGAGAATTTCCCTCACTGTCCTTCCCTGTCCCTAGAAACAAGGATTATCACAGTGAAAGAAACTGACACTCTCCCTACCTATAGTTTTCTGTCCCTAGAAAAAATGTTTTTTTAAAGATGGTTGATGATCAATGCTTTAGCACAGTATAGCACGAGGAGAATTTCCCTCACTGTCCTTCCCTGTCCCTAGAAACAAGGATTAGCACAGTGAAAGAAACTGACACTCTCCCTACCTATAGTTTTCTGTCGCTAGAAAAAATGTTTTTTTAAAGATGGTTGATGATCAATGCTTTAGCACAGTATAGCACAAGGAGAATTTCCCTCACTGTCCTTCCCTGTCCCCAGAAACAAGGATTAGCACAGTGAAAGAAACTGACACTCTCCCTACCTATAGTTTTCTGTCCCTAGAAAAAATGTTTTTTTAAAGATGGTTGATGATCAATGCTTTAGCACAGTATAGTTCAAGGAGAATTTCCCTCACTGTCCTTCCCTGTCCCTAGAAACAAGGATTAGCACAGTGAAAGAAACTGACACTCTCCCTACCTATAGTTTTCTGTCCCTAGAAAAAATGTTTTTTTAAAGATGGTTGATGATCAATGCTTTAGCACAGTATAGCACAAGGAGAATTTCCCTCACTGTCCATCTCTGTCCCTAGAAACAAGGATTAGCACAGTGAAAGAAACTGACACTCTCCCTACCTATAGTTTTCTGTCCCTAGAAAAAATGTTTTTTTAAAGATGGTTGATGATCAATGCTTTAGCACAGTATAGCACAAGGAGAATTTCCCTCACTGTCCTTCCCTGTCCCTAGAAACAAGGATTAGCACAGTGAAAGAAACTGACACTCTCCCTACCTATAGTTTTCTGTCCCTAGAAAAAATGTTTTTTTAAAGATGGTTGATGATCAATGCTTTAGCACACTATAGCACAAGGAGAATTTCCCTCACTGTCCTTCCCTGTCCCTAGAAACAAGGATTAGCACAGTGAAAGAAACTGACACTCTCCCTACCTATAGTTTTCTGTCCCTAGAAAAAATGTTTTTTTAAAGATGGTTGATGATCAATGCTTTAGCACAGTATAGCACAAGGAGAATTTCCCTCACTGTCCTTCCCTGTCCCTAGAAACAAGGATTAGCACAGTGAAAGAAACTGACACTCTCCCTACCTATAGTTTTCTGTCCCTAGAAAAAATGTTTTTTTAAAGATGGTTGATGATCAATGCTTTAGCACAGTATAGCACAAGGAGAATTTCCCTCACTGTCCTTCCCTGTCCCTAGAAACAAGGATTAGCACAGTGAAAGAAACTGACACTCTCTCTACCTATAGTTTTCTGTCCCTAGAAAAAATGTTTTTTTAAAGATGGTTGATGATCAATGCTTTAGCACAGTATAGCACAAGGAGAATTTCCCTCACTGTCCTTCCCTGTCCCTAGAAACAAGGATTATCACAGTGAAAGAAACTGACACTCTCCCTACCTATAGTTTTCTGTCCCTAGAAAAAATGTTTTTTTAAAGATGGTTGATGATCAATGCTTTAGCACAGTATAGCACAAGGAGAATTTCCCTCACTGTCCTTCCCTGTCCCTAGAAACAAGGATTAGCACAGTGAAAGAAACTGACACTCTCCCTACCTATAGTTTTCTGTACCTAGAAAAAATGTTTTTTTAAAGATGGTTGATGATCAATGCTTTAGCACACTATAGCACAAGGAGAATTTCCCTCACTGTCCTTCCCTGTCCCTAGAAACAAGGATTAGCACAGTGAAAGAAACTGACACTCTCCCTACCTATAGTTTTCTGTCCCTAGAAAAAATGTTTTTTTAAAGATGGTTGATGATCAATGCTTTAGCACAGTATAGCACAAGGAGAATTTCCCTCACTGTCCTTCCCTGTCCCTAGAAACAAGGATTAGCACAGTGAAAGAAACTGACACTCTCCCTACCTATAGTTTTCTGTCCCTATAAAAAATGTTTTTTTAAAGATGGTTGATGATCAATGCTTTAGCACACTATAGCACAAGGAGAATTTCCCTCACTGTCCTTCCCTGTCCCTAGAAACAAGGATTAGCACAGTGAAAGAAACTGACACTCTCCCTACCTATAGTTTTCTGTCCCTAGAAAAAATGTTTTTTTAAAGATGGTTGATGATCAATGCTTTAGCACACTATAGCACAAGGAGAATTTCCCTCACTGTCCTTTCCTGTCCCTAGAAACAAGGATTAGCACAGTAAAACACACTGACACTCTCCCTACCTATAGTTTTCTGTCCCTAGAAAAAATGTTTTTTTAAAGATGGTTGATGATCAATGCTTTAGCACACTATAGCACAAGGAGAATTTCCCTCACTGTCCTTCCCTGTCCCTAGAAACAAGGATTAGCACAGTAAAACACACTGACACTCTCCCTACCTATAGTTTTCTGTCCCTAGAAAAAATGTTTTTTTAAAGATGGTTGATGATCAATGCTTTAGCACACTATAGCACAAGGAGAATTTCCCTCACTGTCCTTCCCTGTCCCTAGAAACAAGGATTAGCACAGTAAAACACACTGACACTCTCCCTACCTATAGTTTTGTGTCCCTAGAAAAAATGTTTTTTTAAAGATGGTTGATGATCCATGCTTTAGCACACTATAGCACAAGGAGAATTTCCCTCACTGTCCTTCCCTGTCCCTAGAAACAAGGATTAGCACAGTAAAACACACTGACACTCTCCCTACCTATAGTTTTCTGTCCCTAGAAAAAATGTTTTTTTAAAGATGGTTGATGATCAATGCTTTAGCACAGTATAGCACAAGGAGAATTTCCCTCACTGTCCTTCCCTGTCCCTAGAAACAAGGATTAGCACAGTGAAAGAAACTGACACTCTCCCTACCTATAGTTTTCTGTCCCTAGAAAAAATGTTTTTTTAAAGATGGTTGATGATCAATGCTTTAGCACAGTATAGCACAAGGAGAATTTCCCTCACTGTCCTTCCCTGTCCCTAGAAACAAGGATTAGCACAGTGAAAGAAACTGACACTCTCCCTACCTATAGTTTTCTGTCCCTAGAAAAAAATGTTTTTTTAAAGATGGTTGATGATCAATGCTTTAGCACAGTATAGCACAAGGAGAATTTCCCTCACTGTCCTTCCCTGTCCCTAGAAACAAGGATTAGCACAGTGAAAGAAACTGACACTCTCCCTACCTATAGTTTTCTGTCCCTAGAATTTTTTTTTTTTAAAGATGGTTGATGATCAATGCTATAGCACAGTATAGCACAAGGAGAATTTCCCTCACTGTCCTTCCCTGTCCCTAGAAACAAGGATTAGCACAGTGAAAGAAACTGACACTCTCCCTACCTATAGTTTTCTGTCCCTAGAAAAAATGTTTTTTTAAAGATGGTTGATGATCAATGCTTTAGCACAGTATAGCACAAGGAGAATTTCCCTCACTGTCCTTCCCTGTCCCTAGAAACAAGGATTAGCACAGTGAAAGAAACTGACACTCTCCCTACCTATAGTTTTCTGTCCCTAGAATTTTTTTTTTTTAAAGATGGTTGATGATCAATGCTATAGCACAGTATAGCACAAGGAGAATTTCCCTCACTGTCCTTCCCTGTCCCTAGAAACAAGGATTAGCACAGTGAAAGAAACTGACACTCTCCCTACCTATAGTTTTCTGTCCCTAGAAAAAATGTTTTTTTAAAGATGGTTGATGATCAATGCTTTAGCACACTATAGCACAAGGAGAATTTCCCTCACTGTCCTTCCCTGTCCCTAGAAACAAGGATTAGCACAGTGAAAGAAACTGACACTCTCCCTACCTATAGTTTTCTGTCCCTAGAAAAAATGTTTTTTTAAAGATGGTTGATGATCAATGCTTTAGCACAGTATAGCACAAGGAGAATTTCCCTCACTGTCCTTCCCTGTCCCTAGAAACAAGGATTAGCACAGTGAAAGAAACTGACACTCTCCCTACCTATAGTTTTCTGTCCCTAGAAAAAATGTTTTTTAAAGATGGTTGATGATCAATGCTTTAGCACAGTATAGCACAAGGAGAATTTCCCTCACTGTCCTTCCCTGTCCCTAGAAACAAGGATTAGCACAGTGAAAGAAACTGACACTCTCCCTACCTATAGTTTTCTGTCCCTAGAAAAAAAGTTTTTTTAAAGATGGTTGATGATCAATGCTTTAGCACAGTATAGCACAAGGAGAATTTCCCTCACTGTCCTTCTCTGTCCCTAGAAACAAGGATTAGCACAGTGAAAGAAACTGACACTCTCCCTACCTATAGTTTTCTGTCCCTAGAAAAAATGTTTTTTTAAAGATGGTTGATGATCAATGCTTTAGCACACTATAGCACAAGGAGAATTTCCCTCACTGTCCTTTCCTGTCCCTAGAAACAAGGATTAGCACAGTAAAACACACTGACACTCTCCCTACCTATAGTTTTCTGTCCCTAGAAAAAATGTTTTTTTAAAGATGGTTGATGATCAATGCTTTAGCACACTATAGCACAAGGAGAATTTCCCTCACTGTCCTTCCCTGTCCCTAGAAACAAGGATTAGCACAGTAAAACACACTGACACTCTCCCTACCTATAGTTTTCTGTCCCTAGAAAAAATGTTTTTTTAAAGATGGTTGATGATCAATGCTTTAGCACACTATAGCACAAGGAGAATTTCCCTCACTGTCCTTCCCTGTCCCTAGAAACAAGGATTAGCACAGTAAAACACACTGACACTCTCCCTACCTATAGTTTTGTGTCCCTAGAAAAAATGTTTTTTTAAAGATGGTTGATGATCCATGCTTTAGCACACTATAGCACAAGGAGAATTTCCCTCACTGTCCTTCCCTGTCCCTAGAAACAAGGATTAGCACAGTAAAACACACTGACACTCTCCCTACCTATAGTTTTCTGTCCCTAGAAAAAATGTTTTTTTAAAGATGGTTGATGATCAATACTTTAGCACAGTATAGCACAAGGAGAATTTCCCTCACTGTCCTTCCCTGTCCCTAGAAACAAGGATTAGCACAGTGAAAGAAACTGACACTCTCCCTACCTATAGTTTTCTGTCCCTAGAAAAAATGTTTTTTTAAAGATGGTTGATGATCAATGCTTTAGCACAGTATAGCACAAGGAGAATTTCCCTCACTGTCCTTCCCTGTCCCTAGAAACAAGGATTAGCACAGTGAAAGAAACTGACACTCTCCCTACCTATAGTTTTCTGTCCCTAGAAAAAAATGTTTTTTTAAAGATGGTTGATGATCAATGCTTTAGCACAGTATAGCACAAGGAGAATTTCCCTCACTGTCCTTCCCTGTCCCTAGAAACAAGGATTAGCACAGTGAAAGAAACTGACACTCTCCCTACCTATAGTTTTCTGTCCCTAGAATTTTTTTTTTTTTAAAGATGGTTGATGATCAATGCTATAGCACAGTATAGCACAAGGAGAATTTCCCTCACTGTCCTTCCCTGTCCCTAGAAACAAGGATTAGCACAGTGAAAGAAACTGACACTCTCCCTACCTATAGTTTTCTGTCCCTAGAAAAAATGTTTTTTTAAAGATGGTTGATGATCAATGCTTTAGCACACTATAGCACAAGGAGAATTTCCCTCACTGTCCTTCCCTGTCCCTAGAAACAAGGATTAGCACAGTGAAAGAAACTGACACTCTCCCTACCTATAGTTTTCTGTCCCTAGAAAAAATGTTTTTTTAAAGATGGTTGATGATCAATGCTTTAGCACAGTATATCACAAGGAGAATTTCCCTCACTGTCCTTCCCTGTCCCTAGAAACAAGGATTAGCACAGTGAAAGAAACTGACACTCTCCCTACCTATAGTTTTCTGTCCCTAGAAAAAATGTTTTTTAAAGATGGTTGATGATCAATGCTTTAGCACAGTATAGCACAAGGAGAATTTCCCTCACTGTCCTTCCCTGTCCCTAGAAACAAGGATTAGCACAGTGAAAGAAACTGACACTCTCCCTACCTATAGTTTTCTGTCCCTAGAAAAAAAGTTTTTTTAAAGATGGTTGATGATCAATGCTTTAGCACAGTATAGCACAAGGAGAATTTCCCTCACTGTCCTTCCCTGTCCCTAGAAACAAGGATTAGCACAGTGAAAGAAACTGACACTCTCCCTACCTATAGTTTTCTGTCCCTAGAAAAAATGTTTTTTTAAAGATGGTTGATGATCAATGCTTTAGCACAGTATAGCACAAGGAGAATTTCCCTCACTGTCCTTTCCTGTCCCTAGAAACAAGGATTAGCACAGTGAAAGAAACTGACACTCTCCCTACCTATAGTTTTCTGTCCCTAGAAAAAATGTTTTTTTAAAGATGGTTGATGATCAATGCTTTAGCACACTATAGCACAAGGAGAATTTCCCTCACTGTCCTTCCCTGTCCCTAGAAACAAGGAATAGCACAGTAAAACACACTGACACTCTCCCTACCTATAGTTTTCTGTCCCTAGAAAAAATGTTTTTTTAAAGATGGTTGATGATCAATGCTTTAGCACAGTATAGCACAAGGAGAATTTCCCTCACTGTCCTTCCCTGTCCCTAGAAACAAGGATTAGCACAGTGAAAGAAACTGACACTCTCCCTACCTATAGTTTTCTGTCCCTAGAAAAAATGTTTTTTTAAAGATGGTTGATGATCAATGCTTTAGCACACTATAGCACAAGGAGAATTTCCCTCACTGTCCTTCCCTGTCCCTAGAAACAAGGATTAGCACAGTGAAAGAAACTGACACTCTCCCTACCTATAGTTTTCTGTCCCTAGAAAAAATGTTTTTTTAAAGATGGTTGATGATCAATGCTTTAGCACAGTATAGCACAAGGAGAATTTCCCTCACTGTCCTTCCCTGTCCCTAGAAACAAGGATTAGCACAGTGAAAGAAACTGACACTCTCCCTACCTATAGTTTTCTGTCCCTAGAAAAAATGTTTTTTTAAAGATGGTTGATGATCAATGCTTTAGCACAGTATAGCACAAGGAGAATTTCCCTCACTGTCCTTCCCTGTCCCTAGAAACAAGGATTAGCACAGTGAAAGAAACTGACACTCTCCCTACCTATAGTTTTCTGTCCCTAGAAAAAATGTTTTTTTAAAGATGGTTGATGATCAATGCTTTAGCACAGTATAGCACAAGGAGAATTTCCCTCACTGTCCTTCCCTGTCCCTAGAAACAAGGATTATCACAGTGAAAGAAACTGACACTCTCCCTACCTATAGTTTTCTGTCCCTAGAAAAAATGTTTTTTTAAAGATGGTTGATGATCAATGCTTTAGCACAGTATAGCACAAGGAGAATTTCCCTCACTGTCCTTCCCTGTCCCTAGAAACAAGGATTAGCACAGTGAAAGAAACTGACACTCTCCCTACCTATAGTTTTCTGTCCCTAGAAAAAATGTTTTTTTAAAGATGGTTGATGATCAATGCTTTAGCACACTATAGTACAAGGAGAATTTCCCTCACTGTCCTTCCCTGTCCCTAGAAACAAGGATTAGCACAGTGAAAGAAACTGACACTCTCCCTACCTATAGTTTTCTGTCCCTAGAAAAAATGTTTTTTTAAAGATGGTTGATGATCAATGCTTTAGCACAGTATAGCACAAGGAGAATTTCCCTCACTGTCCTTCCCTGTCCCTAGAAACAAGGATTAGCACAGTGAAAGAAACTGACACTCTCCCTACCTATAGTTTTCTGTCCCTAGAAAAAATGTTTTTTTAAAGATGGTTGATGATCAATGCTTTAGCACAGTATAGCACAAGGAGAATTTCCCTCACTGTCCTTCCCTGTCCCTAGAAACAAGGATTAGCACAGTGAAAGAAACTGACACTCTCCCTACCTATAGTTTTCTGTCCCTATAAAAAATGTTTTTTTAAAGATGGTTGATGATCAATGCTTTAGCACACTATAGCACAAGGAGAATTTCCCTCACTGTCCTTCCCTGTCCCTAGAAACAAGGATTAGCACAGTGAAAGAAACTGACACTCTCCCTACCTATAGTTTTCTGTCCCTAGAAAAAATGTTTTTTTAAAGATGGTTGATGATCAATGCTTTAGCACACTATAGCACAAGGAGAATTTCCCTCACTGTCCTTTCCTGTCCCTAGAAACAAGGATTAGCACAGTAAAACACACTGACACTCTCCCTACCTATAGTTTTCTGTCCCTAGAAAAAATGTTTTTTTAAAGATGGTTGATGATCAATGCTTTAGCACACTATAGCACAAGGAGAATTTCCCTCACTGTCCTTCCATGTCCCTAGAAACAAGGATTAGCACAGTAAAACACACTGACACTCTCCCTACCTATAGTTTTCTGTCCCTAGAAAAAATGTTTTTTTAAAGATGGTTGATGATCAATGCTTTAGCACACTATAGCACAAGGAGAATTTCCCTCACTGTCCTTCCCTGTCCCTAGAAACAAGGATTAGCACAGTAAAACACACTGACACTCTCCCTACCTATAGTTTTCTGTCCCTAGAAAAAATGTTTTTTTAAAGATGGTTGATGATCCATGCTTTAGCACACTATAGCACAAGGAGAATTTCCCTCACTGTCCTTCCCTGTTCCTAGAAACAAGGATTAGCACAGTAAAACACACTGACACTCTCCCTACCTATAGTTTTCTGTCCCTAGAAAAAATGTTTTTTTAAAGATGGTTGATGATCAATGCTTTAGCACAGTATAGCACAAGGAGAATTTCCCTCACTGTCCTTCCCTGTCCCTAGAAACAAGGATTAGCACAGTGAAAGAAACTGACACTCTCCCTACCTATAGTTTTCTGTCCCTAGAAAAAATGTTTTTTTAAAGATGGTTGATGATCAATGCTTTAGCACAGTATAGCACAAGGAGAATTTCCCTCACTGTCCTTCCCTGTCCCTAGAAACAAGGATTAGCACAGTGAAAGAAACTGACACTCTCCCTACCTATAGTTTTCTGTCCCTAGAAAAAAATGTTTTTTTAAAGATGGTTGATGATCAATGCTTTAGCACAGTATAGCACAAGGAGAATTTCCCTCACTGTCCTTCCCTGTCCCTAGAAACAAGGATTAGCACAGTGAAAGAAACTGACACTCTCCCTACCTATAGTTTTCTGTCCCTAGAATTTTTTTTTTTTTAAAGATGGTTGATGATCAATGCTTTAGCACAGTATAGCACAAGGAGAATTTCCCTCACTGTCCTTCCCTGTCCCTAGAAACAAGGATTAGCACAGTGAAAGAAACTGACACTCTCCCTACCTATAGTTTTCTGTCCCTAGAAAAAATGTTTTTTTAAAGATGGTTGATGATCAATGCTTTAGCACACTATAGCACAAGGAGAATTTCCCTCACTGTCCTTCCCTGTCCCTAGAAACAAGGATTAGCACAGTGAAAGAAACTGACACTCTCCCTACCTATAGTTTTCTGTCCCTAGAAAAAATGTTTTTTTAAAGATGGTTGATGATCAATGCTTTAGCACAGTATAGCACAAGGAGAATTTCCCTCACTGTCCTTCCCTGTCCCTAGAAACAAGGATTAGCACAGTGAAAGAAACTGACACTCTCCCTAACTATAGTTTTCTGTCCCTAGAAAAAATGTTTTTTTAAAGATGGTTGATGATCAATGCTTTAGCACAGTATAGCACAAGGAGAATTTCCCTCACTGTCCTTCCCTGTCCCTAGAAACAAGGATTAGCACAGTGAAAGAAACTGACACTCTCCCTACCTATAGTTTTCTGTCCCTAGAAAAAATGTTTTTTTAAAGATGGTTGATGATCAATGCTTTAGCACAGTATAGCACAAGGAGAATTTCCCTCACTGTCCTTCCCTGTCCCTAGAAACAAGGATTAGCACAGTGAAAGAAACTGACACTCTCCCTACCTATAGTTTTCTGTCCCTAGAAAAAATGTTTTTTTAAAGATGGTTGATGATCAATGCTTTAGCACAGTATAGCACAAGGAGAATTTCCCTCACTGTCCTTCCCTGTCCCTAGAAACAAGGATTAGCACAGTGAAAGAAACTGACACTCTCCCTACCTATAGTTTTCTGTCCCTAGAAAAAATGTTTTTTTAAAGATGGTTGATGATCAATGCTTTAGCACACTATAGCACAAGGAGAATTTCCCTCACTGTCCTTCCCTGTCCCTAGAAACAAGGATTAGCACAGTAAAACACACTGACACTCTCCCTACCTATAGTTTTCTGTCCCTAGAAAAAATGTTTTTTTTAAAGATGGTTGATGATCAATGCTTTAGCACAGTATAGCACAAGGAGAATTTCCCTCACTGTCCTTCCCTGTCCCTAGAAACAAGGATTAGCACAGTGAAAGAAACTGACACTCTCCCTACCTATAGTTTTCTGTCCCTAGAAAAAATGTTTTTTTAAAGATGGTTGATGATCAATGCTTTAGCACAGTATAGCACAAGGAGAATTTCCCTCACTGTCCTTCCCTGTCCCTAGAAACAAGGATTAGCACAGTGAAAGAAACTGACACTCTCCCTACCTATAGTTTTCTGTCCCTAGAAAAAATGTTTTTTTAAAGATGGTTGATGATCAATGCTTTAACACACTATAGCACAAGGAGAATATCCCTCACTGTCCTTCCCTGTCCCTAGAAACAAGGATTAGCACAGTGAAAGAAACTGACACTCTCCCTACCTATAGTTTTCTGTCCCTAGAAAAAAATGTTTTTTTAAAGATGGTTGATGATCAATGCTTTAGCACAGTATAGCACAAGGAGAATTTCCCTCACTGTCCTTCCCTGTCCCTAGAAACAAGGATTAGCACAGTGAAAGAAACTGACACTCTCCCTACCTATAGTTTTCTGTCCCTAGAAAAAATGTTTTTTTAAAGATGGTTGATGATCAATGCTTTAGCACAGTATAGCACAAGGAGAATTTCCCTCACTGTCCTTCCCTGTCCCTAGAAACAAGGATTATCACAGTGAAAGAAACTGACACTCTCCCTACCTATAGTTTTCTGTCCCTAGAAAAAATGTTTTTTTAAAGATGGTTGATGATCAATGCTTTAGCACAGTATAGCACAAGGAGAATTTCCCTCACTGTCCTTCCCTGTCCCTAGAAACAAGGATTAGCACAGTGAAAGAAACTGACACTCTCCCTACCTATAGTTTTCTGTCCCTAGAAAAAATGTTTTTTTAACCACTTCCCTACCCAGCCATAGTAATATGACGTCCACAGATGGGATCTCCCATCCTGGGTGGACGTCATATGACGTCCTCTGCTTTGTAGGGGAATATCTGAATGATGCCTGCAGCTAGAGGCATCATTCAGATATCCTTTTGTTCTGCCAGCGATTCTCTGCACCATAAGAACGATCATAGCGGCGGTTCCGCCGCTTGATCGTTCTTATAGGCGGCGGGAGGGGGCACCCCCCCTCCCGCCGCCATCCAGTGCTTCGCCGGCTCTCCCAGGTACCGTTGTGTTCCTTAGGACACAGCAGTTCCCTGATGGGGGTAAATGAGTGGCGGCGGAGCAGCAGCGGCGGGCAGTGGAGCTTTCTGTGCAGCGGGCAGCGGAGCGGCTTACCGGCTCCCATATGCAGAGCTGCAGCAGCGGCGTGCACGGCGCCCGCGCGTGCCCCCGGGGGCGCGCAGCGCGGCGATCTGGGATCCGGTGTGTCCCTCTGGACACACCGATTCAAGTAATGTGGCGGCGGGCGGCGGAGATTCCGGTATAAACTTACCGGAATTGATGATGCAGAGCTGCGCAGCGGCGTGCACGGCGCCCGCGCGCCCCCCGGGGGCGCGCAGCGCGGCGATCGGGGCTGAGGTTTTTCCCTTGGATACAGCCCAGCCTCGATCAGGGTAAAGAGCCAATGAAATTGGCTCTTTACCACGTGACCGGCTGTGTCCAATCACAGCAGGTCACTAAA
Source organism: Rana muscosa (assembly GCA_029206835.1). Taxonomy (NCBI): domain Eukaryota; kingdom Metazoa; phylum Chordata; class Amphibia; order Anura; family Ranidae; genus Rana; species Rana muscosa. The sequence continues at coordinate 344,959,311 of CM055127.1, forward strand.
TGTAAACAAAACACACAATTGTGTGTAACTCACTGTTGCCTGGTTCTCCTCTTCACACACCTGTGAGGAGGAGATCAGCTAACAGTGAGTTACACATATGTTATACACATATACATATGTACTACTGTGCCCAGATTGCCCCCCCCTAAATAAAGAGTACCTGCCATCTAGTACCTGCCACCAGATCACCAGCCACCCACCTGTCCATCAGGAGTACCTGTCCATCAGGAGTACCCGCCACCTCACCTGAGTACCCGCCACCTCAGAGTACCCGCCACCAGTCCATCAGGAGTACCTGTCCATCAGGAGTACCTGTCCATCAGGAGTACCCGCCACCTCACCTGAGTACCCGCCACCTCAGAGTACCCGCCACCAGTCCATCAGGAGTACCTGTCCATCAGGAGTACCTGTCCATCAGCAGTACCCGCCACCTCACCTGAGTACCCGCCACCTCAGAGTACCCGCCACCAGTCCATCAGGAGTACCTGTCCATCAGGAGTACCCGCCACCTCACCTGAGTACCCGCCACCTCAGAGTACCCGCCACCAGTCCATCAGGAGTACCTGTCCATCAGGAGTACCTGTCCATCAGGAGTACCCGCCACCTCACCTGAGTACCCGCCTCCAGTCCATCAGGAGTAACTGTCTATCAGCAGTACCCGCCACCTCACCTGAGTACCCGCCACCTCAGAGTACCCGCCACCAGTCCATCAGGAGTACCTGTCCATCAGGAGTACCCGCCACCTCACCTGAGTACCCGCCACCTCAGAGTACCCGCCACCAGTCCATCAGGAGTACCTGTCCATCAGGAGTACCTGTCCATCAGCAGTACCCGCCACCTCACCTGAGTACCCGCCACCTCAGAGTACCCACCACCAGTCCATCAGGAGTACCTGTCCATCAGGAGTACCCGCCACCTCACCTGAGTACCCGCCACCTCAGAGTACCCGCCACCAGTCCATCAGGAGTACCTGTCCATCAGGAGTACCTGTCCATCAGCAGTACCCGCCACCTCAGAGTACCCGCCACCAGTCCATCAGGAGTACCTGTCCATCAGGAGTACCCGCCACCTCACCTGAGTACCCGCCACCAGACCATCAGGAGTACCTGTCCATCAGCAGTACCCGCCACCTCACCTGAGTACCCGCCACCTCAGAGTACCCGCCACCAGTCCATCAGAAGTACCTGTCCATCAGGAGTACCTGTCCATCAGGTGTACCCGCCACCTCAACAGGAGTACCCGCCACCTCACCAGGAGTACCCGCCACCAGTCCATCAGGAGTACCTGTCCATCAGGAGTACCCACCACCTCACCAGAGTAACCGCCACCTCACCAGAGTACCCACCACCAATCCATCAGGAGTACCTGTCCATTAGAGTACCCGCCACCTCACCAGAGAACCTGCCACCAGAGTACCTGCCACCTCACCAGCGTACCCACTATGTCCAGAAAGGTGTACACCCCAGAAGAAGCATATCAAATACTTAGTCTGACCGATGAGAGCAACGGGGAGCTCTCACCGCTCAGTTCTGATTCCGATTCTGGTTCGGAATATGAACCCCCCGAAGGCAGCACATCCGGATCCGAATTAGAGGAGGACACAGTCCGTCCAAAAAGAAGACGATCTGAACACCAGGCAGCGACCAGCAGTGCCAACGGCGGTAGACCCCAGGAGGCGAGGTCCAGTGCAAGCGCTGCTAGACCCCAGGAGGAAAGGCCCAGTGCAAGCGCTGCTAGACCCCAGGAGGAAAGGCCCAGTGCAAGTACACGCCAAAGAAGTAGGACCCGAACCCAGCTTCCAGATGGCTTGGCAAACCCATTGTGGCTGCCTTCTACCTCAGGGTCAGCCACGATCCCCCCTTTTACAGCACAGCCAGGTGTGCAGGTCAACACTGAGGGTTTTTCCAAACTTGATTTTTTTAATTTATTTTTCCCTGATGAATTGGTTCAAGGCATTGTGGAGCAAACTAATCTTTTTGCTCAACAATTCATTGAAAACAACCCCAGCTCCAGCTATGCCCGCCCTTTTGAATGGAGACCCCTAACAGTGGTGGAGCTTAGATTGTTTTTAGGCCTAACGTTTAACACGGGGCTTACAAAAAAAATGAAATGAATAGGTATTGGTCGAAGAAACCCATCCACCATATGCCAATTTTTACATCGGCCATGTCCAGGTCCCGATACGAACTTATAATGCGGTTCCTGCATTTCAGTGACAACTCACAGTGCCCCCCCGAGATCACCCAAACTTTGACAAATTATATAAAATTCGCCCCCTAATTAATTTTTTTTCCAAGAAGTTTGCCGAACTTTATGTCCCTGACCAAAACATTTCTGTGGACGAATCCCTGGTGCATTTCACAGGCCGGCTGGGAATCAAGCAATATATCCCCAGTAAGCGGGCGAGGTACGGCTTGAAGCTCAACAAGCTCTGTGAAAGCGCCACTGGTTATGTGCACTCATTCCGCATGTACGAAGGCAAAGATTCCCAGCTCGAGCCCCCTGAGTGTCCATCGTACATGGGAATAAGTGGAAAAATTGTTTGGGAGTTGGTATTTCCACTCCTCCAAAAGGGGTATCATATTTATATGGACAACTATTATACCAGCCTGCCCCTTCTCCGCCACCTCTACCTAAAAAAAACTCTGGCGTGTGGTACAACAAGAATAAACAGAAAGGGCTTCCCACAGCGTCTTGTCACCACAACCATTCAAAAGGGGGAATCGGCAAGCTTGAGGAACGAGGAAGTGTTGGCTGTGAAGTGGAGGGATAGGAAAGATGTGTACATCATGTCCACCATCCACGATGACACCTCGGTGGAACTTCACAGAAGACGCAGTACCGTTCGCAAGCCTTCCTGCATCAATGAGTACAATAAATTCATGGGGGGTGTGGATTTAAATGATCAAATGTTGCAGCCCTATCTTTCAACCCGAAAATCCCTCTTCTGGTATAAAAAAATCGCAATTTACTTTTTTCATTTGGCCCTGTTAAATTCTTTCATAGTCTACCAAAAATCCACACATAGACCCACCACCTTCATGAGATTTATTGAAGACATTGTCACTGCCCTGATCTACCAACAAACATCCCCCCCAGAAAGCATTCACTCAGATTGTGTCAGCAGACTACATGAGCGCCATTTTTCAGACCATATTCCACCATCACGATCCGGAAGACGACGGCAAAAAAAATGTCGGGTGTGCACCAGAAGAGGAATTAGGAAAGACACCAGCTTCCATTGTCCCGACTGTCCCTCCCAACCTGGCCTTTGCATCGGAAAATGCTTCAAGCGATATCACACTCTCGAAAACTATTAGCCCATATTTCTAATACTGCCATTTCCCCGTTTTCAATATGTCCTGAATATTTCCCTGCCTCAACCAACCATATCATTGTCTTCCATGTGAACTGACCCTGGCCTGTTTCTCGACTATGTCTCTGCCTACCGTCTGCATTGTTTATCCGCCATGTTTCTGCCTTTCACGTGAACTGACCCTGGACTGTATGGATTATGCCTCTGCCTACCGTTTATTTCTGCCTTTTACCTGCACTGACCTCGGCCTGTTGACCATGTTTTTGCCTGCCCCCTTGGACTGATCTTTCACCCTGCTACACAGGGGTCTCACATATGTGAGGGGCTCCAGAATAGTGTTCTGAGTTCAGAAAACCAGTTTTTGGTTTTCTGTGTTCCCAGAACAGGGTCTGGTTGTCCGGAGGCTTCAAAGCGATTTGGGTGGGAGAAGCCTATACCCCTGTCCCCATTCTTTCCTGACCGTTGCCCTAAGCTTGATGGTCCTGCCTGCTCCCTGGACAAATACTCTGGCTGTGCTGACCATACCTCTGCCTGCTGCATGTACTAACTATGGATAGTATTCCTGCCTGCTGCATGGACGATCCTTTGTTCCTTTTGCTACTGCTGACCACATCTCTGCCTGCTATCTGGACCAATGCTTTGGCTGTGCTGACATCATCTCTACCTGTACTGACTATTCCTGCCTGCTGCCTGTTTTGCTGTCGCTGTCCACGTTCCTGCCTGCTGCCTGGACCGATGCTCTCCTCTTTGGACCACTGCACTACTAAAACCGCAGGTAATCTTTTCTTTACCCTTTTTCTCAGAAGAATGTATTTTGGTTTATAATTGGTATGTACAGTACATGCTATGTTTTAGAAATATGAAGGGCCTTCAACAATGTGATAGGTTGTCAGGAATTTATGTGTGTAATTTATGCTCCTAGAACACATGACGGTGCTACTTAGATGTTAGGCCTCTGTATTTGGCCAGGCTGTGTAAAAGTCTCACACATTTGGTATCGCCATACTCAGGAGGAGTAGCAGAATGTATTTTGGGGTGTCACTTTTGCTATGTACATGCTATGTGTTGGTAATATCTTATAAATGGACAACTTTGTATAAAAAAATGCGTTTTCATTTTTTTCCCACATATTCCAAAAACTTCTGGAAAAAAATGAACCGTTCAAAAGACTCATTATGCCTCATAGATTATACGTTGGGGTGTTAGCTTTCCAAAATGGGGTCATTTTATGGGAGTTTCCATTGTCCTGGTGCTCCAGGGTCTTCAAAACTGTAATAGGTGGTTGAGAAATGAGATGTGTAATTTATGCTCCTAGAATGCCTGAAGGTGCTATTTCAATGTTGGGCCTCTGTATTTGGCCAGGCTGTGTAAAAGTCTCACACATTTGGTATCGCCATACTCAGGAGGAGTAGCAGAATGTATTTTGGGGTGTCATTCTTGCTATGTACATGCTATGTGTTGGTAATATCTTATAAATGGACAACTTTGTATAAAAAAAATGCGGTTTCATTTTTTTCCCACATATTCCAAAAACTTCTGGAAAAAAATGAACCGTTCAAAAGACTCATTATGCCTCATAGATTATACGTTGGGGTGTTAGCTTTCCAAAATGGGGTCATTTTATGGGCGTTTCCATTGTCCTGGTGCTCCAGGGCCTTCAAAACTGTAATAGGTGGTTGAGAAATGAGATGTGTAATTTATGCTCCTAGAATGCCTAAAGGGGCTATTTCAATGTTGGGCCTCTGTATTTGGCCAGGCTGTGTAAAAGTCTCACACATTTGGTATCGCCATACTCAGGAGGAGTAGCAGAATGTATTTTGGGGTGTAATTTTTGCTATGTACATGCTATGTGTTGGTAATATCTTATAAATGGACAACTTTGTATAAAAAAAATGCGTTTTCATTTTTTCCCACATATTCCAAAAACTTCTGGAAAAAAATGAACCGTTCAAAAGACTCATTATGCCTCATAAATTATACGTTGGGGTGTTAGCTTTCCAAAATGGGATCATTTTATGGGAGTTTCCATTGTCCTGGTGCTCCAGGGTCTTCAAAACTGTAATAGGTGGTTGAGAAATGAGGTGTGTAATTTATGCTCCTAGAATGCCTGAAGGTGCTATTTCAATGTTGGGCCTCTGTATTTGGCCAGGCTGTGTAAAAGTCTCACACATTTGGTATCGCCATACTCAGGAGGAGTAGCAAAATGTATTTTGGGGTGTCATTCTTATTATGTACATGCTATGTGTTGGTAATATCTTATAAATGGACAACTTTGTATAAAACAAATGCGTTTCATTTTTTTCCCACATATTCCAAAAACTTCTGGAAAAAAATGAACCGTTCAAAAGACTCATTATGCCTCATAGATTATACGTTGGGGTGTTAGCTTTCCAAAATGGGGTCATTTTATGGGCGTTTCTATTGTCCTGGTGCTCCAGGGCCTTCAAAACTGTAATAGGTGGTTGAGAAATGAGATGTGTAATTTATGCTCCTAGAATGCCTGAAGGTGCTACTTCAATGTTGGGCCTCTGTATTTGGCCAGGCTGTGTAAAAGTCTCACACATTTGGTATCGCCATACTCAGGAGGAGTAGCAGAATGTATTTTGGGGTGTAATTTTTGCTATGTACATGCTATGTGTTGGTAATATCTTATAAATGGACAACTTTGTATAAAAAAAATGCGTTTTCATTTTTTTCCCACATATTCCAAAAACTTCTGGAAAAAAATGAACCGTTCAAAAGACTCATTATGCCTCATAGATTATACGTTGGGGTGTTAGCTTTCCAAAATGGGGTCATTTTATGGGCATTTCCATTGTCCTGGTGCTCCAGGGTCTTCAAAACTGTAATAGGTGGTTGAGAAATGAGATGTGCAATTTATGCTCCTAGAATGCCTGAAGGTGCTATTTCAATGTTGGGCCTCTGTATTTGGACAGGCTGTGTAAAAGTCTCACACATTTGGTATCGCCATACTCAGGAGGAGTAGCAGAATGTATTTTGGGGTGTCATTGCAAGTATGCATGTGCTGTGTGAGAGAAATAACTTGTTATTATGACAATTTTGTGCAAAAAAATAAAAATTTAAAAAAATTTAAAAAATTTCCCAAGAATTGTGGGAAAAAAGTACAACTTCAAAAAACTCACAATGACTCTTACTAAATACATTGGAATGTCTGCTTTCCAAAAAGGGGTAATTTGGGGGGCATTTGTACTTACCTGGCTTGTTAGGGTCTCAAGAAATGAAATAGGCCTTCAGTACATCAGGTGTGATCAGATGTGATAATTTTTCAATGATTTGCACCATAGCTTGTAGACTCTATACCTTTCACAGAGACCAAATAATATACACTTTTTTGGTTATTTTTACTAAAGATATGTAGCAGTATACATTTTGGCCCAATTTTATGAAGAAAAATTACTTATTTGCAAAATTTTACAATAAAAACAAAAAAAAAGTGTTTTTTTTTAAAAATCTAACTTTTTTCGCTTATATTGCAAAAAATAAAAAACCTAGCGGTGATTAAATACCACCAAAAGAAAGCTCTGTTTGTGAGAAAAAAATGATAAAAATTTGGTTTGGGTACAGTGTAGCATGACTGAGTAATTGTCATTCAAAGTGTGAGAGCGCTGAAAGCTACAAATTGGTCTGGTAAGGAAGGGTGTATAAAAGCCCTGTATTGAAGTGGTTAAAGATGGTTGATGATCAATGCTTTAGCACACTATAGCACAAGGAGAATTTCCCTCACTGTCCTTCCCTGTCCCTAGAAACAAGGATTAGCACAGTGAAAGAAACTGACACTCTCCCTACCTATAGTTTTCTGTCCCTAGAAAAAATGTTTTTTTAAAGATGGTTGATGATCAATGCTTTAGCACAGTGTAGCACAAGGAGAATTTCCCTCACTGTCCTTCCCTGTCCCTAGAAACAAGGATTAGCACAGTGAAAGAAACTGACACTCTCCCTACTGTGAGGGGGTTAGCTCGGCAGCGGGTGTGTGTGACCCCCGGGATGGGCTCCCCACCCAAAAACAGGCCCAGCAGACGGAGGTTGTGGTTTTCAAAAAAAAAAGGTGCGGTTTATTTTCTATTTACAGTGACAAAAACACAGCAAGGCAAAAAAAAACATAAACAAAATAAATCCTGGTCAACTTGACCTCTGACTAAACATACAGGTTTCCTAACTAACAACTGGGATCAGCCTAGTGCTGTCCTAGTCCCTAAGTCCCTGGTTTTAAATGTCCAAGCAAATATATAGCCACACAGGCTTTCTCTCACCGCACAGGGGTTCACTCTCCCTAGACAGTCCACACAGGTCTGCTTCCAGGCATGAGCTAACATCTAATGAATCTGGGAGTTTCTTATAGAGGCCTAAATGAGCTGACAAGGTTCAGCTGGTCTCATCAACTCCCTGTCTGCACGACGCCCAGCCCTCTCCCTAGAGGTATGAGTCATCCATGAGCCCACTAGTCTCAGCTGGGCTTATACAACTCTCCACCTAGCTGTATAAGTCGGCGTAAAGCCTGAATCTGGGCGAAATATATCTACCCCCCTGGATGCAACCAGGTGACTTTACCTTCCTGCTGTCACATACCCCCCCTCTTGTTTTAACCTCAGGGTTGGAACACCAGCAATCAGGCATTCATGTACTCGAGACAAAGCATCCACATTCCCCATTTGAACGCCAGGGCGATGCTTTACTGTGAAGTTGAATTCCTGGAGGGCCAGGAACCACCTATTCACTCTTCTATTTGTTTCCTTGTTTTGAGCCATCCACTTTAACGGAGCGTGATCCGTAACCATGTCAAAGTGCCTACCTAGCAGGTAGTACCGAAGGGAATCTAGAGCCCACTTCACCGCTAAACACTCCTTTTCAACGGTGGCGTAATTTACCTCATGGGACTTCAACTTCCTGCTGAGGTAAATGACTGGGTGCTCTTCCCCGTTCCAGACCTGGGACAATACTGCTCCTAACCCCACATCTGACGCATCACTTTGTACGACAAAGTCTCTAGAGAAGTCGGGTGAGTACAACACTGGCTGGCTACATAAGGCTTGTTTCAAGAATTGGAATGCTGCCTCAGCCTCGGGGGTCCATTTAATCATGACCGACCCTTTCCCCTTCGTCAGGTTGGTTAGGGGCACAGCCTTAGAAGCAAAGTGGGGAATGAATCGCCGATAATACCCAGCGATTCCCAGAAAGGCTCGTACCTGCTTCTTGCTGTTGGGACGTGGCCAACTCTGGATGGCCTCGACTTTGTTGAGTTGGGGTTTTATTACTCCCCTCCCAATGGTGTACCCAAGATATTTGGCCTCCTCCTGCCCAATGGTACACTTCTTGGGGTTAGCCGTAAACCCTGCTTTCCGAACAGAGTCCAGGACTGCTTGCACTTTTGGCAGATGTGAGGCCCAATCTGTGCTATGGACAATTATGTCATCCAGGTAAGCCGCAGCATACTTCCGATGGGGCCTCAGCATCTGGTCCATTTTCCGCTGGAATGTGGCCGGCGCATTCTGTAACCCGAACGGCATTCTTTTATATTGGAACGCCCCGTCTGGGGTTACAAATGCGGTTTTCTCTTTGGCCGACTTGGCCAGGGGGATTTGCCAATACCCTTTTGTGAGGTCAAGAGTCGTCATGTATCGGGCTGTTCCCAGCCGGTCGATCAACTCATCTATACGTGGCATGGGGTAGGTGTCAAATTTTGTAACTTTGTTCAACTGACGAAAATCGTTACAAAATCGCCAGCTCCCATCCGGTTTAGGCACCAACACAATGGGACTAGACCAATCACTTTGGGACTCCTCTATCACCCCTAAGTTCAGCATTTTCTGTACTTCCTCCCGTATTGCCTCCCGTCGGGCCTCTGGGATCCGATAGGGTTTTAACTTCACCCTTTCACCGGGCGGGGTAATAATGTCATGCTCTACCCCAGATGTTTGTCCCGGCAGCTCAGAGAATACCTCCTTGTTGCGAAGCACAAACTCCTTAACCTCCTGTTGTTGGGGTTGTGACAAGGTGGCTGCGATTCCAACCTCAGGAATCACGCAACCAGTTTGAGCTGGTGACCAAGTGTCTGCGACTAGGGACTCTCTATCCCTCCAGGCTTTCAACAGATTAACGTGATAGATCTGTTCGGGCTTTCGCCTTCCTGGTTGTCTGACCTTGTAATTCACTTCGCTCACTTTTTCCATTATCTCGTAGGGGCCTTGCCATTTGGCAAGGAATTTACTTTCAACCGTAGGGACAAGTACCAATATCCTATCCCCCGGGGAAAAGGTACGGGTCTTGGCTCCACGGTTGTACACTCTCTGCTGTGCCAACTGCGCTTGGGCCAAATGTTCCTTCACGATGGGCATTACCTGTGCAATTCGATCTTGCATCAGGGCGACATGCTCAATCACACTCCTGTGGGGAGAACTCTCACTTTCCCAAGTTTCCTTGGCAATATCCAACAGCCCTCTTGGGTGTCTCCCATACAGTAACTCAAAGGGGGAGAATCCCGTAGAGGATTGGGGCACCTCCCTAATAGCAAACATCAAATAAGGAAGTAGACAGTCCCAATCCCTTCCATCTCTATCCACCACTTTCTTCAACATTTGTTTTAGGGTTTTGTTGAATCTTTCAACCAGCCCATCGGTTTGGGGGTGATACACAGATGTACGCAATTGCGTCACTTTGAACAATTTACACAGCTCTTTCATAACCCGGGACATAAAGGGTGTACCTTGGTCCGTAAGCAGTTCTTTACAAATACCCACCCGGCTAAAAACAAGAGATAGCTCTTTGGCTATGGTTTTGGCCGAGGTATTTCTGAGAGGGATCGCTTCTGGATAACGGGTGGCATAGTCCATTATAACCAATATGTACTGGTGCCCCCTAGCGGACTTGATTATAGGACCTACCAAATCCATTGCGATTCTCTCAAACGGGACCTCAATGATGGGTAGAGGGACCAGCGGGCTACGGAAATGTGGCATCGGGGCCGACCTCTGACACACAGGGCAGGAGGAACAATAATTTTCTATGTCCTTCATCACCCCAGGCCAATAGAATCTCTGTAATACCCTCTCTCGGGTTTTCTCTGTCCCCAGATGACCTCCAAGAATGTGCCCATGGGCCAACTCCAACACCAACTTCCTGTAAGGTTTGGGCACCACAAGCTGCTCAACGGTTTCTTCTGCCCTTTTTGCCACCCGATACAGTAGGTCCTTCTCTACGCTGAAGTATGGGTAAGTGCCGGTATTATCTGGGTTCACTAACTCGCCATCTATTTTCACTACGTTTTCCCGTGCCTTTATTAGGGCGGGGTCTTTCAACTGTTCTGTGGCAAAGTTTTCCCTGTGAACCTCAAGATCAGAAAACTCCACAGACGGTAGGTTTTCGTCTGAGGAGGTGGGCTCCTCTCCAGTTTCTTGAGTCTCCCCTGCCAATACTGACAAGGGAAATTCCGCAGAGTCCTCACCACTCTCAGGGGAGTTCTGGCTATCACATTCCTGGTACATAGGGGCACCAGTGGGGGGCTCAGGATCATCCCACAGTTCCCAGAACTTCGGAAAATCCCTTCCCACAATGGCGTCATGCGGTAACTGAGATACTAAGCCCACTGGATGAGAGAGGGTACCTCTGGGGGTCTCGAAACACACTGTAGTCACTGGATACTCTCGGGTGTCCCCATGCACACAAATAACGGCTACCTTGCTATTCCCAGAGACCTCTGTTTTAACTAACTCAGCCTTTATCAGGGTCACAAGGCTACCTGAATCCAGCAATACCACAACATTTCTACCATTAATACACATTTTGCATAAATGTTTCTCAGTTCCCCGAATGGCAGTGCATGCGACTGTCGCACACAGCGACTGACGTCTGCCCGTCAGAAAGTCACACTGCATGGGTTCCTCCACAACCGGGCAATTTGCTGCAATATGTCCCGCTTGCCGGCAGCGGTAGCAAACGATCCTTCTTGCGGCCTCTTGAGCCGCTGATTTCCCAGGCTGTTCTCGCCAAACTTGGGGTAGAGCTCCCACCCTCTCACTCTCTCCACCCTCACCCCTTGGAATCCTCTTATCCGCCCCTGGGGATGGTCTGGTCTTAGGGTGGAAAGTCCGAGTGTCTCTGGAAGAGGCCGTCAGGTTCTCTGTAGCCAAGTATTTCTCCACACGATCCACAAGACCATCGGCCGTCTCTGGGTCTCCATGGCTTACCCACTTTTGGATGGCAGTAGGAAGAGCTCTCAAAAACCGATCCATTACAACACGTTCCACAATCTTTGGTGCGGACAAAGTCTCTGGCTGTAGCCACTTTCTGCTCAGGTGAATGAGATCATACATTTGAGACCTGGGGGGTTTTCCAAGCTGGAAAGTCCAGTTATGCACACGCTGAGCCCGGACAGCCAGGGTGACACCCAGCCTTGCCAATATTTCAGCTTTTAGCATCACATAGTCTTTTGCTTGGTTAGGCTCTAGGTCATAGTAAGCTTTCTGCGATTCACCAGTTAACAGAGGAGCCACTAGTCCAGCCCACTGCTCCTCAGGCCACTTTTCTCTTTCAGCGGTCCTTTCAAATGTGGTCAAAAATACCTCTGGATCATCCTCTCCAGTCATTTTTGTCAATAAACGACTCACCCCAAAGGACGCGGTATTAGTGGGACGGCTTTCCTCACTGGTCTGCGGACGTTGCTGCATTACTGCTTCCATCTGTTGTTGTAGTCTCTGCTCTTGCTTCTGCAACAGGTCTATGAAGCGGGCCTCAGATTGCTGTTGGGCTTGTTGCTGAGCCTCCAGACTCTGTTGTAAAGTTGCAAGGCTCTGTTGATGAGCTTGCTGCTGGGCTGCAAGGCTCCTTTGCAAACCTGCATTTGTCTGCTGTTGATTGGCATTTGCTAGAGCCAGCTGTTTCAGTATCTCCTCCATGCTGGCTTAAAAAAAAACTGCCACTGGTTCTCCACCAACTGTGAGGGGGTTAGCTCGGCAGCGGGTGTGTGTGACCCCCGGGATGGGCTCCCCACCCAAAAACAGGCCCAGCAGACGGAGGTTGTGGTTTTCAAAAAAAAAAGGTGCGGTTTATTTTCTATTTACAGTGACAAAAACACAGCAAGGCAAAAAAAAACATAAACAAAATAAATCCTGGTCAACTTGACCTCTGACTAAACATACAGGTTTCCTAACTAACAACTGGGATCAGCCTAGTGCTGTCCTAGTCCCTAAGTCCCTGGTTTTAAATGTCCAAGCAAATATATAGCCACACAGGCTTTCTCTCACCGCACAGGGGTTCACTCTCCCTAGACAGTCCACACAGGTCTGCTTCCAGGCATGAGCTAACATCTAATGAATCTGGGAGTTTCTTATAGAGGCCTAAATGAGCTGACAAGGTTCAGCTGGTCTCATCAACTCCCTGTCTGCACGACGCCCAGCCCTCTCCCTAGAGGTATGAGTCATCCATGAGCCCACTAGTCTCAGCTGGGCTTATACAACTCTCCACCTAGCTGTATAAGTCGGCGTAAAGCCTGAATCTGGGCGAAATATATCTACCCCCCTGGATGCAACCAGGTGACTTTACCTTCCTGCTGTCACACTACCTATAGTTTTCTGTCCCTAGAAAAAAAGTTTTTTTAAAGATGGTTGATGATCAATGCTTTAGCACACTATAGCACAAGGAGAATTTCCCTCACTGTCCTTCCCTCTCCCTAGAAACAAGGATTAGCACAGTGAAAGAAACTGACACTCTCCCTACCTATAGTTTTCTGTCCCTAGAAAAAATGTTTTTTTAAAGATGGTTGATGATCAATGCTTTAGCACACTATAGCACAAGGAGAATTTCCCTCACTGTCCTTCCCTGTCCCTAGAAACAAGGATTAGCACAGTAAAACACACTGACACTCTCCCTACCTATAGTTTTCTGTCCCTAGAAAAAATGTTTTTTTAAAGATGGTTGATGATCAATGCTTTAGCACACCATAGCACAAGGAGAATTTCCCTCACTGTCCTTCCCTGTCCCTAGAAACAAGGATTAGCACAGTGAAAGAAACTGACACTCTCCCTACCTATAGTTTTCTGTCCCTAGAAAAAATGTTTTTTTAAAGATGGTTGATGATCAATGCTTTAGCACACTATAGCACAAGGAGAATTTCCCTCACTGTCCTTCCCTGTCCCTAGAAACAAGGATTAGCACAGTAAAACACACTGACACTCTCCCTACCTATAGTTTTCTGTCCCTAGAAAAAATGTTTTTTTAAAGATGGTTGATGATCAATGCTTTAGCACACTATAGCACAAGGAGAATTTCCCTCACTGTCCTTCCCTGTCCCTAGAAACAAGGATTAGCACAGTAAAACACACTGACACTCTCCCTACCTATAGTTTTCTGTCCCTAGAAAAAATGTTTTTTTAAAGATGGTTGATGATCAATGCTTTAGCACACTATAGCACAAGGAGAATTTCCCTCACTGTCCTTCCCTGTCCCTAGAAACAAGGATTAGCACAGTAAAACACACTGACACTCTCCCTACCTATAGTTTTCTGTCCCTAGAAAAAATGTTTTTTTAAAGATGGTTGATGACCAATGCTTTAGCACACTATAGCACAAGGAGAATTTCCCTCACTGTCCTTCCCTGTCCCTAGAAACAAGGATTAGCACAGTAAAACACACTGACACTCTCCCTACTGTGAGGGGGTTAGCTCGGCAGCGGGTGTGTGTGACCCCCGGGATGGGCTCCCCACACAAAACAGGCCCAGCAAACGGAGGTTGTGGTTTTCAAAATCAAAAAGGTGCGGTTTATTTTCTATTTACAGTGACAAAACACAGCAAAGCAAAAGAAACATAACCAAAATAAATCCTGGTCAAGTTGACCTCTGACTAAACATACAGGTTTCCTAACTAACAACTGGGATCAGCCTAGTGCTGTCCTAGTCCCTAAGTCCCTGGTTTTAAATGTCCAAGCAAATAGCCACACAGGCTTTTTCTCACCGCACAGGGGTTCACTCTCCCTAGACAGTCCACACAGGTCTGGTTCCAGGCATGAGCTAACATCTAATGAAGCTGGGAGTTCTTATAGAGGCCTAAATGAGCTGACAAGCTTCAGCTGGTCTCATCAACTCCCTGTCTGCACGACGCCCAGCCCTCTCCCTAGAGGTATGAGTCATCCATGAGCCCACTAGCCTTATACAACTCTCCACCTAGTTGTATAAGTCGGCGTAAAGCCTGAATCTGGGCGAAATATATCTACCCCCCTGGATGCAACCAGGTGACTTTACCTTCCTGCTGTCACATACCCCCCCTCTTGTTTTAACCTCGGGGTTGGAACACCAGCAATCAGGCATTCATGTACTCGAGACAAAGCATCCACATTCCCCATTTGAACGCCAGGGCGATGCTTTACTGTGAAGTTGAATTCCTGGAGGGCCAGGAACCACCTATTCACTCTTCTATTTGTTTCCTTGTTTTGAGCCATCCACTTTAACGGAGCGTGATCCGTAACCATGTCAAAGTGCCTACCTAGCAGGTAGTACCGAAGGGAATCTAGAGCCCACTTCACCGCTAAACACTCCTTTTCAACGGTGGCGTAATTTACCTCATGGGACTTCAACTTCCTGCTGAGGTAAATGACTGGGTGCTCTTCCCCGTTCCAGACCTGGGACAATACTGCTCCTAACCCCACATCTGACGCATCACTTTGTACGACAAAGTCTTTAGAGAAGTCGGGTGAGTACAACACTGGCTGGCTACATAAGGCTTGTTTCAAGAATTGGAATGCTGCCTCAGCCTCGGGGGTCCATTTAATCATGACCGACCCTTTCCCCTTCGTCAGGTTGGTTAGGGGCACAGCCTTAGAAGCAAAGTGGGGAATGAATCGCCGATAATACCCAGCGATTCCCAGAAAGGCTCGTACCTGCTTCTTGCTGTTGGGACGTGGCCAACTCTGGATGGCCTAGACTTTGTTGAGTTGGGATTTTATTACTCCCCTCCCAATGGTGTACCCAAGATATTTGGCCTCCTCCTGCCCAATGGTACACTTCTTGGGGTTAGCCGTAAACCCCGCTTCCCGAACAGAGTCCAGGACTGCTTGCACTTTTGGCAGATGTGAGGCCCAATCTGTGCTATGGACAATTACGTCATCCAGGTAAGCCGCAGCATACTTCCGATGGGGCCTCAGCATCTGGTCCATTTTCCGCTGGAATGTGGCCGGCGCATTCTGTAACCCGAACGGCATTCTTTTATATTGGAACGCCCCGTCTGGGGTTACAAATGCGGTTTTCTCTTTGGCCGACTTGGCCAGGGGGATTTGCCAATACCCTTTTGTGAGGTCAAGAGTCGTCATGTATCGGGCTGTTCCCAGCCGGTCGATCAACTCATCTATACGTGGCATGGGGTAGGTGTCAAATTTTGTAACTTTGTTCAACTGTCGAAAATCGTTACAAAATCGCCAGCTCCCATCCGGTTTAGGCACCAACACAATGGGACTAGACCAATCACTTTGGGACTCCTCTATCACCCCTAAGTTCAGCATTTTCTGTACTTCCTCCCGTATTGCCTCCCGTCGAGCCTCTGGGATCCGATAGGGTTTTAACTTCACCCTTTCACCGGGCGGGGTAATGATGTCATGCTCTACCCCAGATGTTTGTCCCGGCAGCTCAGAGAATACCTCCTTGTTGCGAAGCACAAACTCCTTAACCTCCTGTTGTTGGGGTTGTGACAAGGTGGCTGCTATTCCAACCTCAGGAATCACGCAACCAGTTTGAGCTGGTGACCAAGTGTCTGCGACTAGGGACTCTCTATCCCTCCAGGCTTTCAACAGATTAACGTGATAGATCTGTTCGGGCTTTCGCCTTCCTGGTTGTCTGACCTTGTAATTCACTTCGCTCACTTTTTCCATTATCTCGTAGGGGCCTTGCCATTTGGCAAGGAATTTACTTTCAACCGTAGGGACAAGTACCAATATCCTATCCCCCGGGGAAAAGGTACGGGTCTTGGCTCCACGGTTGTACACTCTCTGCTGTGCCAACTGCGCTTGGGCCAAATGTTCCTTCACGATGGGCATTACCTGTGCAATTCGATCTTGCATCAGGGCGACATGCTCAATCACACTCCTGTGGGGAGAACTCTCACTTTCCCAAGTTTCCTTGGCAATATCCAACAGCCCTCTTGGGTGTCTCCCATACAGTAACTCAAAGGGGGAGAATCCCGTAGAGGATTGGGGCACCTCCCTAATAGCAAACATCAAATAAGGAAGTAAACAGTCCCAATCCTTTCCATCTCTATCCACCACTTTCTTCAACATTTGTTTTAGGGTTTTGTTGAATCTTTCAACCAGCCCATCGGTTTGGGGGCGATACACAGACGTACGCAATTGCGTCACTTTGAACAATTTACACAGCTCTTTCATAACCCGGGACATAAAGGGTGTACCTTGGTCCGTAAGCAGTTCTTTACAAATACCCACCCGGCTAAAAACAAGAGATAGCTCTTTGGCTATGGTTTTGGCCGAGGTATTTCGGAGAGGGATCGCTTCTGGATAACGGGTGGCATAGTCCATTATAACTAATATGTACTGGTGCCCCCTAGCGGACTTGATTATAGGACCTACCAAATCCATGGCGATCCTCTCAAACGGGACCTCAATGATGGGTAGAGGGACCAGCGGGCTACGGAAATGTGGCATCGGGGCCAACCTCTGACACACAGGGCAGGAGGAACAATAATTTTCTACGTCCTTCATCACCCCCGGCCAATAGAATCTCTGTAATACCCTCTCTCGGGTTTTCTCTGTCCCCAGATGACCTCCAAGAATGTGCCCATGGGCCAACTCCAACACCAACTTCCTGTAAGGTTTGGGCACCACAAGCTGCTCAACGGTTTCTTCTGCCCTTTTTGCCACCCGATACAGTAGGTCCTTCTCTACGCTGAAGTATGGGTAAGTGCAGGTATTATCTGGGTTCACTAACTCGCCATCTATTTTCACTACGTTTTCCCGTGCCTTTATTAGGGCGGGGTCTTTCAACTGTTCTGTGGCAAAGTTTTCCCTGTGAACCTCAAGATCAGAAAACTCCACAGACGGTAGGTTTTCGTCTGAGGAGGTGGGCTCCTCTCCAGTTTCTTGAGTCTCCCCTGCCAATACTGATAAGGGAAATTCCGGAGAGTCCTCACCACTCTCAGGGGAGTTCTGGCTATCACATTCCTGGTACATAGGGGCACCAGTGAGGGGCTCAGGATCATCCCACAGTTCCCAGAACTTCGGAAAATCCCTTCCCACAATGGCGTCATGCGGTAACTGAGATACTAAGCCCACTGGATGAGAGAGGGTACCTTTGGGGGTCTCGAAACACACTGTAGTCACTGGATACTCTCGGGTGTCCCCATGCACACAAATAACAGCTACCTTGCTATTCCCAGAGACCTCTGTTTTAACTAACTCAGCCTTTATCAGGGTCACAAGGCTACCTGAATCCAGCAATACCACAACATTTCTACCATTAACACACATTTTGCATAAATGTTTCTCAGTTCCTCGAATGGCAGTGCATGCGACTGTCGCACACAGCGATTGACGTCTGCCCGTCAGAAAGTCACACTGCATGGGTTCCTCCACAACCGGGCAATTGGCTGCAATATGTCCCGCTTGCCGGCAGCGGTAGCAAACGATCCTTCTTGCCGCCTCTTGAGCCGCTGATTTCCCAGGCTGTTCTCGCCAAACTTGGGGTAGAGCTCCCACCCTCTCACTCTCTCCACCCTCACCCCTTGGAATCCTCTTATCCGCCCCTGGGGATGGTCTGGTCTTAGGGTGGAAAGTCCGAGTGTCTCTGGAAGAGGCCGTCAGGTTCTCTGTAGCCAAGTATCTCTCCACACGATCCACAAGACCATCGGCCGTCTCTGGGTCTCCATGGCTTACCCACTTTTGGATGGCAGTAGGAAGAGCTCTCAAAAACCGATCCATTACACCACGTTCCACAATCTTTGGTGCGGACAAAGTCTCTGGCTGTAGCCACTTTCTGCTCAGGTGAATGAGATCATACATTTGAGACCTGGGGGGTTTTCCAAGCTGGAAAGTCCAGTTATGCACACGCTGAGCCCGGACAGCCTGGGTGACACCCAGCCTTGCCAATATTTCAGCTTTTAGCATCACATAGTCTTTTGCTTGGTCAGGCTCTAGGTCATAGTAAGCCTTCTGCGATTCACCAGTTAACAGAGGAGCCACCAGTCCAGCCCACTGCTCCTCAGGCCACTTTTCTCTTTCAGCAGTCCTTTCAAATGTGGTCAAAAATACCTCTGGATCATCCTCTCCAGTCATTTTTGTCAATAAACGACTCACCCCAAAGGACGCGGTATTAGTGGGACGGCTTTCCTCACTGGTCTGCGGACGTTGCTGCATTACTGCTTCCATTTGTTGTAGTCTCTGCTCTTGCTTCTGTAACAGGTCTATGAAGCGGGCCTCAGATTGCTGCTGGGCTTGTTGATGAGCTTGCTGCTGGGCTGCAAGGCTCCTTTGCAAACCTGCATTTGTCTGCTGTTGATTGGCATTTGCTAGAGCCAGCTGTTTCAGTATCTCCTCCATGCTGGCTTAAAAAAAACTGCCTGCATTCTCCACCAACTGTGAGGGGGTTAGCTCGGCAGCGGGTGTGTGTGACCCCCGGGATGGGCTCCCCACACAAAACAGGCCCAGCAAACGGAGGTTGTGGTTTTCAAAATCAAAAAGGTGCGGTTTATTTTCTATTTACAGTGACAAAACACAGCAAAGCAAAAGAAACATAACCAAAATAAATCCTGGTCAAGTTGACCTCTGACTAAACATACAGGTTTCCTAACTAACAACTGGGATCAGCCTAGTGCTGTCCTAGTCCCTAAGTCCCTGGTTTTAAATGTCCAAGCAAATAGCCACACAGGCTTTTTCTCACCGCACAGGGGTTCACTCTCCCTAGACAGTCCACACAGGTCTGGTTCCAGGCATGAGCTAACATCTAATGAAGCTGGGAGTTCTTATAGAGGCCTAAATGAGCTGACAAGCTTCAGCTGGTCTCATCAACTCCCTGTCTGCACGACGCCCAGCCCTCTCCCTAGAGGTATGAGTCATCCATGAGCCCACTAGCCTTATACAACTCTCCACCTAGTTGTATAAGTCGGCGTAAAGCCTGAATCTGAGCGAAATATATCTACCCCCCTGGATGCAACCAGGTGACTTTACCTTCCTGCTGTCACACTACCTATAGTTTTCTGTCCCTAGAAAAAATGTTTTTTTAAAGATGGTTGATGATCAATGCTTTAGCACACTATAGCACAAGGAGAATTTCCCTCACTGTCCTTCCCTGTCCCTAGAAACAAGGATTAGCACAGTAAAACACACTGACACTCTCCCTACCTATAGTTTTCTGTCCCTAGAAAAAATGTTTTTTTAAAGATGGTTGATGATCAATGCTTTAGCACACTATAGCACAAGGAGAATTTCCCTCACTGTCCTTCCCTGTCCCTAGAAACAAGGATTATCACACTAAAACACACTGACACTCTCCCTACCTATAGTTTTCTGTCCCTAGAAAAAATGATTTTTTAAAGATGGTTGATGATCAATGCTTTAGCACAGTATAGCACAAGGAGAATTTCCCTCACTGTCCTTCCCTGTCCCTAGAAACAAGGATTAGCACAGTAAAACACACTGACACTCTCCCTACCTATCCTTCTCTTTCCCTAAACTAAAGGAATCCAGGTTTGAGGGGCGTGGCTGAGAGTCCATGAGAGCGGCTGCTTAATCTCATAGCTCCGGCTCCACTTATCCATCCTGCAGGCATCCTACCCTCAATCTGCTACCTAAAGGCACAGTTTTGCTCCTAAGGACGGCGGGCACCAGATACAGGCATGATGGTGAATAAATACGGGCCACCCGCGCCCCAATCAACGGCGGAACAACTGGCCCGGTTTAGAAGGCAAGATGGCGCCGATCCTCTGGCAGTGCACGAGGCCGCGCTGCAGTCATCTACATCTGCAGCACAGGATTCCTATCAGGGGGTGAGTGGCTCTGTCCCTGCTGTGTTTCGCACCCAGGCTGTGCACACTGAACCCTTAGACTCCCCAGCATACTCAGAGGAATCTACATCCCTGAGCCCCTCCATTGCTGAGCCCAGCCTGGCTGAAATCCTGGTAGCCATTAAAGATGTCAAAACCTCCCTCACTTTACAAATAGAGAGCATCCACATTGATTTCTCCCTTTTGAAGCAGGATGTTCAGAGTTTGAGGGACAGGACTGGGGAGGTAGAGGGCCGTGTCAGCTCCCTGGAAGACTCTGTGCATCCATTATCTGCCACTGTACGCACAGCCACGGATGAGTTGGGGGTCCTCAGAGCTAAGCTGGACGATTTGGAGAATCGTTCCAGAAGGAACAACCTCCGATTTGTGGGGTTCCCGGAACGATCGGAGGGTCCCCGCCCGGAAAGATTTCTGCACAAATGGTTGCGCGATGTATTCAGGGTGGAAGAATTTTCCAACACCTTTGAAATTGAGAGGGCGCACCGCACCCCCCCGCGTGCCCCACAACCTGGGGCCCCCCCGAGATCTCTCATTGCAAAATTCCTTAACTTCCGGGACAAGGTTACTATTCTACGCCTGGCCAGAGAAAAAGGTCCCCTCAAGTTCAACAGCAACAACATATCCATCTATCCTGACTTCTCTGCTGAAGTACAGCGCCAGCGAATATCATTTGCAGCAGTGAAAGATCGTCTCCGTAATGAAGGTCTTCCCTATGCTATGTTGTTCCCTGCTAAGCTGCGGATCATCCATGAAGGCAAAGCCCACTTTTGCTTTTGTCCTAAAGAAGCTATGTCCTGGTTAGATTCAAGATTTGGGAAACAACCCAGACAACAACGCCGCAATTGAATCCTTGAGTGAAGGAACATGAGTCTCCAGATGACCCTTCATTTCCCCTATCTGCTTCCCAGGGGCTCGGTCCTCTGGGAATCAACTTGTTACTGTGACTTTCTCCCCCTGGTCAGAGGCTGGCCCTAATTGCCTTCCCCCCCCCCTTTTTTTGTTTTTCCCCTACAGAGGTCACTCTTGCACTATTAACAATCCGGATAAGAGCTCCTATTATTACTGCCCTTTGAACTGCAGATTACTATCACTGTGCCTCTTGCACTTATTACTGTCTGTGCCTTTAATTTTCAAAAGGGGTGGAGAGGAAAAGGAAAGAAAGAAGAGATTCTTTTGATTTATTTTTTCTATCTCAAAAAGAAGAGAAATGTTTTATATATATTTTTTTTTCTTCTTCTTTCCTCCAGATTCTACAACAGGGACATTTACACTGCAGTTGTGAGCCATTATGGAACTGCTGCTTCCCCCCATACCAGTAGGTGGCGAGGCCACAGGGTTTTTCGCTTCTTCCCCAGACTGTTGCTGAGGGGGGAATGTTTTTGTTTTGGGGTTCAAGGCTCACTGTGTTTGGGTTGGTAGAGCAGGGAGGGGGGTGGGTTAAGGGTGGGATGTTTATTTCGGCGGTCCTCTCACAAGTTTTAGGTCTTGAGAAGGACTGGCCTCTTTGGTGTTTGGTTGGTATAGCTGCTCCTAGGAAAATGTTCTTTTTGCCACTATTGCAAACCTATTATAGACAGTGTCATAGAAACTGTTTGTGGTATGCTGCATCACATGGTTATCCTTGCATTGTTCCTGTATTCCTTATACTTACTCATGGCTGACACTTTAAAACTGATTTCGTGGAATGTTAGGGGGTTGAACTCACCTCACAAGCGGTCCCTGCTGTTTTCCTATCTAAAAAAATACAGACCCCATATCATTTGTCTCCAAGAGACCCACCTTACTGGCTCTAAGCTTAAGTCCCTTAAAAGGCCCTGGCTGGCCAGCCACTATCATGCCTCTTATTCTAGCTTCTCCCGTGGGGTCTCGATTTTGTTGGCGAAGTCCCTCCCGGCTGAGACTTTGCTTGTGAAGTCGGATCCTGCGGGACGATTTATTATAATCACCCTCCGTATAGCCTCCACAATTTTTACATTGGTGAACATATATATTCCTCCACCGTTTTCCTCAGAAATCCTTTCCCATTTGTCTCTCATGTTACTGTCCCGATCCCCGGGTCCCCTGCTCTTTGTAGGTGATTTCAATGCTGTACTCGACCCTTCAGTAGACCGCTTGCGGGGTGGGGGCAGGCCGTACCCCTCTTTTATTGACTGGACCCAGGTATTTGCCCTTACCGAGCTATGGCGTTGGAAGCATCCGGATGACAGACAGTTTTCCTGTCATTCGGACTCCTTCCATACTATGTCTCGCATAGATATGGCATTTGCCCCGGCGGATGTACTCCCCCTGGTTCATTCCATAGCTTACCTGCCTAGAGGGATCTCGGACCATGCTCCTTTGCTGATTGGTCTTCTCCTCCTGCCAAAATCAGGCCCACGGGTCTGGAGATTGAACTCACATTGGCTTGAGGATGAGATTGTACAGGCAGAGTGCCAGAAGGGCGTGACTGAATACTGGCAACTGAATCAGGGTACTACTGGACTCACCACTGTCTGGGATGCTTCCAAGGCAGTGTTGAGAGGTGCCTTTATGTCAATTACGGGTATTCTGCGTAAAAATAATCTATAACGTACTGAGGAATTAGAACAGACTATGGTGAAGGCGGAGGCAGAGTACTCTGAAAGGCCCTCTGCGGCCACGTTAGCCCCGTGGCTTCATAGTCGCAGGGAATACGAACTTCGCTTGTTAGATCTCACTAAAAAACGTTTACTCAATGTCACGCAAAAGACTTTTGAGCATGGTAACAAAGCAGGGCGCCTACTCGCATATCTTTCCAGACCTGACCATGCCCCTATTTCTATCCCCAGGATATTAGTTTCAGGAACTACGATTAGTACTGTCCCTCAGGATATAGCAGAAGCCTTTCTCTCCTTTTATCAAGACCTCTATACTTCCAGAGTTACTTATTCAGAGACACAACTAGATGACTATTTAGGCCAGGTGTCACTCCCCCGATTGACAGACCAGGTCCGGGGAGAGTTGGATGAGCCGCTGTCTGTGGAAGAACTTTCATTGGCAATTTCACAGATGCCGGCTCATAAGACGCCAGGTCTGGACGGGTTCCCAGTGGAATGGTATAAGCAATTTCAGCACCTTCTTGGCCCTATTTTGCTTAAAACATACAATGCAGCATTGCAGGAGGGGGTACTTCCTCCCTCTATGAGAGAGGCACTTATTGTTTTACTTCTTAAACCGCGAAAAGATCCGTTAAAATGTGACTCCTATCGGCCGATATCGCTTATTAATGTTGATACCAAAATTCTAGCCAAGGCTCTGGCGAACCGCCTGAACAGGGTGATCCCAGGGCTAGTGGGGAGTGATCAGGGTGGTTTCATACCCGGTCGATCAACCCGGATGAACATTCGTAGACTGTTCCACAACTTGACGTTTCCACATGACTGTCCGGCGACCCGAGTTGTGGTGTCCTTGGACACCTGCAAGGCCTTTGACAGTGTGGAATGGCCATACCTGTTTGGGGTCTTGCAGTTGTATGGCTTTGGTCCACGGCTGATAGCCTGGATCAAACTCCTCTATACCATGCCACTCGCCCGCATTCGCATTAATTCTCAGATCACTGACACATTTAAGATCACCAGAGGCACTCGACAGGGTTGCCCTTTGTCGCCCCTCCTGTTTGCCCTGGCCATGGAACCCCTTGCTATTCGGATCCGTAATTCACCACTCCTTCACGGATTACCCATAAATGAGATAGAAGAAAGGATCTCGCTCTATGCAGATGATACATTGGTTTACTTAGCAGACTCTCAGGACTCACTTACTAGTCTGTTGACCACGGTGACCACCTTTGGAGACTTTTCTGGATTCCGAGTGAACTGGGAGAAATCTACCCTCTTCCCCAAAGATCAGACTCCTGCTCCACAGGTTCACTCGGATTCTAGACTACAAATAGCCACCTCCTTTAGATATCTAGGTGTTATAGTTCAATTGCCATTATCCCTATATATTACCAATAATTTAGGCCCTTTACTACTCCAACTGCAAACCCAAACTAAACAATGGAAGGACTTACCCCTGGATCTGATGGGGCGAGCCAATATCCTAAAGATGATATATCTTCCTAAACTTTTGTATGTCCTGGCTAACTCCCCCTGCAAAATTCCCAAAACAATCTTTAAGAGTATTGATTCGATTTGTATAGCGTTCCTTTGGAATGGTAGGCCCCCTAGAATGGCACTGGAAACTCTGCGCCTTCCGTCCCACTTGGCAGGATTAGCTTTCCCTGATTTTTACCTTTACTATCAAGCATCCCAACTGGTTAATATTCATGATTGGCTGCACCCTGACCCGAATAATGCCTGTACCACCACTGAAGGTGCCATGGTCTCATCATTCGAAACATTGCATAACATTGTTTATCGTGGATGCACGCCCCCGGGACCTGGACTGACTATTTTACGTACATCTCTGTCCCTATTTAAAACAGTGACGCTTAAACACGCCCCTGGCTCCTGGTCAGTCTCCCCTAATAGTCCACTTTGGTTTAACCCTTGTGACAGCAGGAAGGTAAAGTCACCTGGTTGCATCCAGGGGGGTAGATATATTTCTCCCAGATTCAGGCTTTATGCCGACTTATACAACTAGGGAGTTGATGAAGCCCAGCTGAGGCTAGTGGGCTCATGAATGACTCATACCTCTAGGGAGAGTGCTGGGCGTCGTGCAGGCAGGGAGTTGATGAGACCAGCTGAAGCCTGTCAGTTCGTTTAAGGCCTCTATAAAAACTCCCAGATTCATTAGATGTTAGCTCATGCCTGGAACCAGACCTGTGTGGACTGTCTAGGGAGAGTGAACCCCTGTGCGGTGAGGCAAAGCCTGTGTGGCTATTTGTTTGGACTTTTACTAAACCAGGGACTTAGGGACTAGGACAGCACCAGGCTGATCCCAGTTGTTAGTTTAGGAAACCTGCATGTTTAGTCAGAGGTCAAACTGACCAGGATTTATTTTGTTTGTTTCTTTTTGGCTTTGCTGTGTTTTGTCACTGTACATAGAGAAATAAACCGCACCTTTTGATTTTGAAAACCACAACCTCCGTCTGCTGGCCCTGTTTTTGTGTGGGGAGCCCAACCAGGGGGTCACACACACCCGCTACCGAGTTAACCCCCTCACAGTTGGTGGAGAACCAGTGGCAGTTTTTTTAAGCCAGCATGGAGGAGATACTGAAACAGCTGGCTCTAGCAAATGCCAATCAACAGCAGACAAATGCAGGTTTGCAAAGGAGCCTTGCAGCCCAGCAGCAAGCTCATCAACAAGCCCAGCAGCAATCTGAGGCCCGCTTCATAGACCTGTTACAGAAGCAAGAGCAGAGACTACAACAAATGGAAGCAGTAATGCAGCAACGTCAGCAGACCAGTGAGGAAAGCCGTCCCACTAATACCGCGTCCTTTGGGGTGAGTCGTTTATTGACAAAAATGACTGGAGAGGATGATCCAGAGGTATTTTTGACCACATTTGAAAGGACTGCTGAAAGAGAAAAGTGGCCTGAGGAGCAGTGGGCTGGACTGGTGGCTCCTCTGTTAACTGGTGAATCGCAGAAGGCTTACTATGACCTAGAGCCTGACCAAGCAAAAGACTATGTGATGCTAAAAGCTGAAATATTGGCAAGGCTGGGTGTCACCCTGGCTGTCCGGGCTCAGCGTGTGCAAAACTGGACTTTCCAGCTTGGAAAACCCCCCAGGTCTCAAATGTATGATCTCATTCACCTGAGCAGGAAGTGGCTACAGCCAGAGACTTTGTCCGCACCGGAGATTGTGGAACGTGTTGTGATGGATCGTTTCTTGAGAGCTCTTCCTACCGCCATTCAAAAGTGGGTAAGCCATGGAGACCCAGAAACGGCCGGTAAACTTGTGGATTGTGTAGAGAGATACTTGGCTGCAGAGAACCTGACGGCCTCTTCCAGAGACTCTCGGACTTTCCACCCTAAGACCAGACCATCCCCAGGGGCGGATAAGAGGATTCCAAGGGGTGAGGGTGGAGAGAGTGAGAGGGTGGGAGCTCTACCCCAAGTTTGGCGAGAACAGCCTGGGAAATCAGCGGCTCAAGAGGCCGCAAGAAGGATCGTTTGCTACCGCTGCCGGCAAGCGGGACATATTGCAGCAAATTGCCCGGTTGTGGAGGAACCCATGCAATGTGACTTTCTGATGGACAGACGTCAGTCGCTGTGTGCGACAGTCGCATGCACTGCCATTCGGGGAACTGAGAAACATTTATGCAAAATGTGTATTAATGGTAGAAATGTTGTGGTATTACTGGATTCAGGTAGCCTTGTGACCCTGATAAAGGCTGAATTAGTTAAAACAGAGGTCTCTGGGAATAGCAAGGTAGCTGTTATTTGTGTGCATGGGGACACCCGAGAGTATCCAGTGACTACAGTGTGTTTCGAGACCCCCAAAGGTACCCTCTCTCATCCAGTGGGGTTAGTATCTCAATTACCGCATGATGCCATTGTGGGAAGGGATTTTCCGAAGTTCTGGGAACTGTGGGATGATCCTGAGCCCCCCACTGGTGCCCCTATGTACCAGGAATGTGATAGCCAGAACTCCTCTGAGAGTGGTGAGGACTCTCCAGAATTTCCCTTGTCAGTATTGGCAGGGGAGACTCAAGAAACTGGAGAGGAGCCCACCTCCTCAGACGAAAACCTACCGTCTGTGGAGTTTTCTGATCTGGAGGTTCACAGGGAAAATTTTGCCACAGAACAGTTAAAAGACCCCGCCCTAATAAAGGCACGGGAAAACGTAGTGGAAATAGATGGCGAGTTAGTGAACCCAGATAATACCTGCACTTACCCATACTTCAGCGTAGAGAAGGACCTACTGTATCGGGTGGCAAAAAGGGCAGAAGAAACCGTTGAGCAGCTGGTGGTGCCCAAACCTTACAGGAAGTTGGTGTTGGAGTTGGCCCATGGGCACATTCTTGGAGGTCATCTGGGGACAGAGAAAACCCGAGAGAGGGTATTACAGAGATTCTATTGGCCTGGGGTGATGAAGGACATAGAAAATTATTGTTCCTCCTGCCCTGTGTGTCAGAGGTCGGCCCCGATGCCACATTTCCGTAGCCCGCTGGTCCCTCTACCCATCATTGAGGTCCCGTTTGAGAGAATCGCAATGGATTTGGTAGGTCCTATAATCAAGTCCGCTAGGGGGCACCAGTACATATTGGTTATAATGGACTATGCCACCCGTTATCCAGAAGCGATCCCTCTCAGAAAAACCTCGGCCAAAACCATAGCCAAAGAGCTATCTCTTGTTTTTAGCCGGGTGGGTATTTGTAAAGAACTGCTTACGGACCAAGGTACACCCTTTATGTCCCGGGTTATGAAAGAGCTGTGTAAATTGTTCAAAGTGACGCAATTGCGTACATCTGTGTATCACCCCCAAACCGATGGGCTGGTTGAAAGATTCAACAAAACCCTAAAACAAATGTTGAAGAAAGTGGTGGATAGAGATGGAAAGGATTGGGACTGTCTACTTCCTTATTTGATGTTTGCTATTAGGGAGGTGCCCCAATCCTCTACGGGATTCTCCCCCTTTGAGTTACTGTATGGGAGACACCCAAGAGGGCTGTTGGATATTGCCAAGGAAACTTGGGAAAGTGAGAGTTCTCCCCACAGGAGTGTGATTGAGCATGTCGCCCTGATGCAAGATCGAATTGCACAGGTAATGCCCATCGTGAAGGAACATTTGGCCCAAGCGCAGTTGGCACAGCAGAGAGTGTACAACCGTGGAGCAAAGACCCGTACCTTTTCCCCGGGGGATAGGATATTGGTACTTGTCCCTACGGTTGAAAGTAAATTCCTTGCCAAATGGCAAGGCCCCTACGAGATAATGGAAAAAGTGAGCGAAGTGAATTACAAGGTCAGACAACCAGGAAGGCGAAAGCCCGAACAGATATATCACGTTAATCTGTTGAAAGCCTGGAGGGATAGAGAGTCCCTAGTCGCAGAAACTTGGTCACCAGCTCAAACTGGTTGCGTGATTCCGGAGGTTGGAATAGCAGCCACCTTGTCACAACCCCAACAACAGGAGGTTAAGGAGTTTGTGCTTCGCAACAAGGAGGTGTTCTCTGAGCTGCCGGGACAAACATCTGGGGTAGAGCATGATATTATTACCCCGCCCGGTGAAAGGGTGAAGTTAAAACCCTATCGGATCCCAGAGGCCCGACGGGAGGCAATACGGGAGGAAGTACAGAAAATGCTGAACTTAGGGGTGATAGAGGAGTCCCAAAGTGATTGGTCTAGTCCCATTGTGTTGGTGCCTAAATCGGATGGGAGCTGGCGATTTTGTAACGATTTTCGTCAGTTGAACAAAGTTACAAAATTTGACACCTACCCCATGCCACGTATAGATGAGTTGATCGACCGGCTGGGAACAGCCCGATACATGACGACTCTTGACCTCACAAAAGGGTATTGGCAAATTCCCCTGGCCAAGTCGGCCAAAGAGAAAACCGCATTTGTAACCCCAGACGGGGCGTTCCAATATAAGAGAATGCCGTTCGGGTTACAGAATGCGCCGGCCACATTCCAGCGGAAAATGGACCAGATGCTGAGGCCCCATCGGAAGTATGCTGCGGCTTACCTGGATGACGTAATTGTCCATAGCACAGATTGGGCCTCACATCTGCCAAAAGTGCAAGCAGTCCTGGACTCTGTTCGGGAAGCGGGGTTTACGGCTAACCCCAAGAAGTGTACCATTGGGCAGGAGGAGGCCAAATATCTTGGGTACACCATTGGCAGGGGAGTAATAAAACCCCAACTCAACAAAGTCGAGGCCATCCAGAGTTGGCCACGTCCCAACAGCAAGAAGCAGGTACGAGCCTTTCTGGGAATCGCGGGTTATTATCGGCGCTTCATTCCCCACTTTGCTTCTAAGGCTGTGCCCCTAACCAACCTGACGAAAGGGAAAGGGTCGGTCATGATTAAATGGACCCCCGAGGCTGAGGCAGCATTCCAATTCTTGAAACAAGCCTTATGTAGCCAGCCAGTGTTGTACTCACCCGACTTCTCTAAAGACTTTGTCGTACAAAGTGATGCGTCAGATGTGGGGTTAGGAGCAGTATTGTCCCAGGTCTGGAACGGGGAAGAGCACCCAGTCATTTACCTCAGCAGGAAGTTGAAGTCCCATGAGGTAAATTACGCCACGGTTGAAAAGGAGTGTTTAGCGGTGAAGTGGGCTCTAGATTCCCTTCGGTACTATCTGCTAGGTAGGCACTTTGACATGGTTACGGATCACGCTCCGTTAAAGTGGATGGCTCAAAACAAGGAGACAAATAGAAGAGTGAATAGGTGGTTCCTGGCCCTACAGGAATTCAACTTCACAGTAAAGCATCGCCCTGGCGTTCAAATGGGGAATGTGGATGCTTTGTCTCGAGTACATGAATGCCTGATTGCTGGTGTTCCAACCCCAAGGTTAAAACAAGAGGGGGGGGTATGTGACAGCAGGAAGGTAAAGTCACCTGGTTGCATCCAGGGGGGTAGATATATTTCTCCCAGATTCAGGCTTTATGCCGACTTATACAACTAGGGAGTTGATGAAGCCCAGCTGAGGCTAGTGGGCTCATGAATGACTCATACCTCTAGGGAGAGTGCTGGGCGTCGTGAGGCAGGGAGTTGATGAGACCAGCTGAAGCCTGTCAGTTCGTTTAAGGCCTCTATAAAAACTCCCAGATTCATTAGATGTTAGCTCATGCCTGGAACCAGACCTGTGTGGACTGTCTAGGGAGAGTGAACCCCTGTGCGGTGAGGCAAAGCCTGTGTGGCTATTTGTTTGGACTTTTACTAAACCAGGGACTTAGGGACTAGGACAGCACCAGGCTGATCCCAGTTGTTAGTTTAGGAAACCTGCATGTTTAGTCAGAGGTCAAACTGACCAGGATTTATTTTGTTTGTTTCTTTTTGGCTTTGCTGTGTTTTGTCACTGTACATAGAGAAATAAACCGCACCTTTTGATTTTGAAAACCACAACCTCCGTCTGCTGGCCCTGTTTTTGTGTGGGGAGCCCAACCAGGGGGTCACACACACCCGCTACCGAGTTAACCCCCTCACACCTACATTACCAGAATTTGGCTCCCTGCCTGACCCACAAAGGTGGACCTCTCGGGGGATAAAATACTTATGTCACATATACTCACCTCAAGGATTTAAATCTTTCGCGCAGATGAGAACTGACTTTGGCTTACCATATAACTACTTATTTTTTTACTATCAGCTTAGACACGCTGTGCGAGCACAGTTTGGTTCACTAGACAACCCGCTTGTGATTTCTGACTTAGAAAAACTCTTACGATCCCCAGACCGCACGAAACTTATCTCTACTTATTATTTAGCACTGGCGGTGGGCTCCAACCCTAGATTCAAGGCATCACAACGTAAATGGGACTCCCTAGATATATCCATAACAGAGGAGGACTGGTCCAAATTCTGTGACACTTTCAAGGCTTCTGTTGTATCCTCCAGGGACAGGATCATCCAAATAAAAATCTTCCACCAATCGCATCTCACCCCGGCCAGGATGCACAGAATGGGCATTTTGTCCTCGGCTGAGTGCTTTCGGGGATGTGGATATACAGCTGACTTCATTCATTGCTTCTGGAGTTGTCCCATAGTGCAGGAGTTTTGGAGGAGAGTAGACTCCTTTCTCTCTTCAGCGCTGGGGCTTCCCAACATATTAAATCCCAAGAATTGCCTCCTGGGGGTCTTTGGCGACCTCACTGTTCCCTCCCAGGTCAAACGATTGCTTCGGATCCTTTACTGTTATGCTAAAAAATCAATTTTATTGACCTGGAGGGGAGCAGCAACCCCAACAGTGGGGCTATGGTTGAAACTAGTCAATGATGCCCTTCCACTTTACAAACTCACTTTTGAGATCCGCAAAAGGAAGAAAACATTTTATAAAATTTGGGGCAGATGGCTGGCTAGCCCCCTGACCCTTTCCCCCATACTGCCATGAAAGAGTAGGTAGGTTGTAGCATACCTTGTACCATAACTATACTCCTATGCAATTTTACCAGCTATGACTGTCTAGTAGGTCTATTATGTTGCTGTAATTTGTCTTTATATTATATTATGCTGCTTAAATGGATGTGCAGATATTCTTCTGTGTAGACTGATATAGGAGCAAGTTGTTAATGTTGTGTGTGGGACAGGCCTGGCTAGGTCCCCACATATTGTCTTTCTATGTCTGTATGTTATGAAAAAAATGCAATAAAACATATCTTTAAAAAAAAAAAAGGAATCCAGGTTAAGCAAGAAAAAAAAATGTCACTGTCCCTGCCTATGCTTCTCTTTCCCTGCTCCGGAACACACTACACTAGGCCGCCGTGCTGGCGGCCTTTTATAGTGTGGGGCGTGTACTAAACACCCTCAGCAATAATTGGCCACAGGCATCCTGCCTGTGGCCAATCATTGCTCTCCTCGCTGCCGGCGCTGTGATTGGCCAAGCATGCGGGGTCACAGTGCATGCTTGGCCAATCACAGCGCCTGGATGACACTGCGATGGCGTAGTGCATTGTGGGCCGTTCGCGTCACTCGAATTAGGCGCGAACGGCCCAAATCGTTCGATCTTCGTCGAACGATCGAACAGCCGATGTTCGAGTCGAACGTATGTTCGACTCGAACACCGAGCTCATCCCTATCCTTTAGTATATATTGCTGAGAATTGACAGAGTTGGGCTGCTTGGTAGTACCACCACATATTGGGAAGGCCAAGGCCTCCTTTCTTCCTTGCCCTATACAGAACTTTTTTAGATAGACGATGTCCCTTGCCCCCCCATATGAACTGTATGATTTTTGATTGGAGTCTATCCAGTGCTCGCTTCTTGACAGGGATAGGCAGGGACCGGAAGAGATAAAGCAATCTGGGCAAGAGGGTCATCTTGACCGAATTGACTCTACCCAGCCAGGATAATTTATAAAGAGACCATTGTGTAAGTTCAGTTGTGAGTTTTTTGAACATGGCAGGGTAATTGTGTTGGAATAGGAGCTCTACTTTTGGGGTGAGGAAAACACCTAAATAGGGAAGAGAAGAGGCGCACCAGGAGAAGGGGAAGTTTGTTTTGAGCCTATCGACTATATCTTGGGGTGTAGTGACGTTTAAGGCCATTGACTTTGCCATGTTGACCTGAAGGCCTGAAACCTTTCCAAAAGTGGTGAGGAGTTGGAGAATATTGGGGGTCGACCTGAGAGGGGAGGTGACGAAAAGGAGGACATCGTCCGCAAAGAGGGCGCATTTGTGTGTATGTTGACCACATTGAACCCCGTGAATGTCCGGGTGTTGTCTAATTGCTAGAGCTAGGGTTTCTATCGCTATTGCGAAGAGAATAGGGGAGAGCGGGCAGCCCTGTCTGGTACCGTTTAAGATTGGGAATTGGTCGGAGAGACGTCCCTGTAGTTTGATCTGGGCTTTCGGGGAGGAATATAGAGACTCCAGGGTTCTTAGGAATTCCGGGCCAAATCCCCAATGGCGTAGAATGGTAAAAAGGTATGGCCAGGTGACCGTATCAAAGGCCTTTTGGAGGTCTATGGAAAGAATGTATCCCTTCTGGGGGGATCCGCCATCCCAGGAGGATTGCATGAGGGAAATCAAATCTACCGCTCTCCTGATCTGGTCCGGTCCCTGTCTCCCGGGAATGAAACCCACCTGATCCTTATGAACATAAGAAGCTATGAAGGAGGCTATTCTGTTGGCCAAAATCTTGGTCATGATTTTCAGATCATTATTGATCAACGAAATCGGCCTATAGTTGCCTACATCACTAGGATCTTTTCCCTGTTTGGGGATCACAGAGATATATGTGAGGTTGGCAGCGGGTTCGAGAATGGAGCCCTCTCGTAGGGAGTTAAAGAGACTGGCCAGATGAGGAGATAGGACCCCAGAGAAAGCTTTGTAATAAAGGGCGGAGAAACCGTCTGGCCCTGGCGCCGAGTCTGTTTTGAGATTTTTGATGACCTCCTGGACCTCTTCAGTACTAAAAGGTGATTCCATCATGGATCTATGGGACTCTGAAAGTTTGGGGAGATCAATGTCCGCCAAAAATAATTCTAAGGGAACAGGGTCGGCAGAGGAAGGAGATGCGTATAGTTTGGAGTAGAAAGCTTGGAAGGTTTCTAGGATTTTATGGGGGTTCTGGGTGAGAGAACCCGATAACGATTTAATCTTGGGTAAGGAGAAATTTTGGATCCTTGGGGAGAGTTTGGCCGCCAAGCGCGAGCCGATTTTATCAGCTTGTAAGTAGAATTTGCCACTTAACCAGTTCAAGTGTTTGTCTGCATTAGAAGTTAAGGCAAGATTTAAAGCAATGCGGGCGGATTCTAACTTGGCCAGACTGGCTGGAGTGGGGTTAGACTTATGGGCTTTACTAAGTAGTGTAAAATCCCTTTCCAAGTTTTCTACATCCACCTTCCTTCCTTTTTTCAGGTTGGAAGCCATTTGAATCATCCTCCCCCTCAAGACGGCTTTATGAGCTCCCCAGAGAGAGCTAGGGGAAGTTTCCCCGGTATCATTGAGGAGGAAAAATTCTTGGATGTCCTTTTCCAGCATGGTGCAGTGGACCGGGTTGGCAAGGAGGGATTTACTCAAGCGCCACTGAGGGGGGCCTGAAGGCGAAAGGGAGCTAGAGATTCTAAGGGTTACTAAGGAGTGGTCCGACCACGGAACTTCTTGTATTGAGGAGTGAGAGACAGTGTGAATGTCAGAATTGGGTACGAAGATGTGGTCAATCCTGGCAAATGTTTTGTGTGGGGCAGAGTAATGGGTAAAGTCTTTGGCCGTGGGATTCAATTCCCTCCAAGAATCAATCAGGCCCAAGTCATGTAGGAGTCGAGCGATTCTGAGGCTTTGTTTGGAGGGTCTCTTAAGGCGTGGCCTGTTCTCGTGGGATTTGTCAAGTGTGTGGTCAAACGTGATATTGGAGTCACCCCCTATTAAGACTCTACCTTCTAGATGAGAGGAGAGGGTTGAGAACATGGATGCGAAAAAATTTGCCTGGCCCCGATTGGGGGCATAGTATGAAACAAAAGAATACGTCACCCCTTCTATGAGCCCTTTGACCAGCAGGTACCTACCATCTTTATCACGAATTGTGTGAATGTGGGTAAATGGGATACGTTTAGCCAAGAGAATGGCCACCCCTCTCTGTTTGGTGTCAGCATTCGCAAGGTAGAAGGTGGGAAAGCTACCGTGTAGGAAGGAGGGGGTATAGCTAGCGGGGAAGTGGGTCTCCTGAAGAAGGACAACATCAAGGCTTCTGGCGTGGTAGCTCTGAAAGGCCTTCCGGCGTTTAGAAGGGGAATTAAGTCCCTGTGTATTGTGGGAAGCTACTTTCAAAGGCAGCTTGCGAGCGTCAGTCTCAGCCATGGGTGCCCGAGGGGGGTGCGAGAATGTAAAAGGGGAGCTTACCTGGAGAGAAGAGAGAATCCGGACATCCAGCGCGAGGTAGGCTATCAACAAACGCCCTGGAGCAAGGCCTGGGGGAGTTCTCCGCAAGGAATCCTGGAGGAGGGAGGAGGAGAACACTGTGGGGAGGGGAGAAGGGGGGGGAGAAGAAATAGAAGAAAAAGAGGAGGAAAGATCAGAGATGTCATTATATTGGTCAGTTAAATCACAAAAGGAGAACAAAACAAACATATGCAAAAATTCAGATAAAATTCAACAGGACCGGCTAGCCGGGTCCAAGTCCAAGGACTCCTGCAAGAGGGGTCTTGGAGAGAGTGCAACCCCAGTAGGGGTTGTCTACCTGATGTCACCAGAGGGATTAAAAGTCCCTCCGCGTCACAACAGAGAGAGCGGCATGATGAGCCGCTCCGGCCGTCAGAGCCCCCAATGGGGGGTAAAACAGTACTGGAACGGCCAAAGTGCAGAAAATACTGTAAACAAACAAATATAACGAACCGTAAAACTGTATAACCAGAACATAACCAGTGCATGGAGTGGAACCTGCAAGGGAGAGGAAGGGAAGGTGGGGAGGGAGGCAAGAGAGGATGGGGGGGGGAAGGGGGAGGGGAAAGGGAAGAAAAAAAAAAAAAAGGGGGGGGGGACAGGGGGAAGGAAGGGTATAGGCTACTAGGCCTAACCATAGGTTGGAACTAGAAAAGGCCCATCATATATGCAACAAGTCAGAAAGGCAATGAAAGCGTCCTCCTCAGCGAGGTGGGAGGAACGGGGGATATTGGGAGTCCCAACTAGCCATAAGATGGGCAAGTGGGGCCCAAACCAAACAGATCAAGACCCTGACCCGCCTGAAGCCAGTCAGGGCCGTGCGGGTCTGTCTACCACCATACTAGGGGGGGAGAGTAGTTAGCTCTCTGAAATATTAGGGCTAGTCAAAAGCAACCCATCTCCCGTCCGGGAGAAAAACAAAAGAAGTCCCTCATCTCGGGGTCGGGATTCTCTCTGTCTCTTCGTTTGTTGTTTATTCCATAACGGGGTCAGAGGACTGCCGGGGGGTGGACGCTTTGAGGAGCCTGATTTTGTTGTCGCTTGTTGTGCAGCAAGTTCTCGGGAGATAAGACCAAGATGAAGAAGGAGACGTTCGCTGTCTTGAAAGGTGGAAAAGCCAAAGGATTTGTCCCTGAAATGAAATTGTAGGCGGAACGGAAAAGCCCAGCGGTACTTGATGGAATTCTGGTTGAGGACCTCCAGGAGGGGTTTAAGGGACCTCCATTTCTGGACCGTGGTGGGTGAGATGTCAGCAAAGATTTGGATTTTATTCCCTTGGAAGGAGAGATTGTCCAGGTTGCGGGTCTGCCTCATAACATCCTCCTTCACACCATAGTAATGGGGCTTGACTACAATGTCCCTTGGGAGACCATCTGGGCGGGGGGGCTGGAGGACTCTGTGAGCCCTGTCAAGTTCCAATCTGTGGTCCTGAATGTCTGGCATGAGTTCTTTAATGAACAATTTAACTGTGCTGTGAACATCAGTAACAGATTCAGGTATCCCACGTATACGGAAATTATACCTTCTACTCCTGTTCTCTAAATCATCGATTTTAGATAGAGCTGTCTCAAGTTGATCTTGTAAGGTTTGGATGCATGTGGTATTTTGGTTAGTACGGGCGGCAGTGTTATCCACAGCCTGCTCAATTGCATCCATGCGGGCTCCCAGGCTCTGCAAATCAGCCTTAATGGTAGCAGTGATCTGAGTGGCATTGTGGGCTAGGCCTGTGGCTAGCAGCTCAGAAAAGTTCTGCAGCATAAGTTGCATGTCAGCGGAGTGAACTGGCTGCAAGGGGGGGAGAGGTGGGGGCCTGCCAGGCTTAAGGGGGATCGCAGCATGGGAGAGAGGGGGAGATCTCCAAAAGTCCGTTTCAGCAGGGACTCAGTGGATGCTGGGGAGATCCCTTGGGGGTTGCAGGTACTCACAGGAGTTGCCAGTAGATCGATCTGGTGCTGGAGATGGGAAGGAGGATCCGCAATGGAGTCCGGGCCTTCCATGCTGCCTTGAGCTGCGGCCGCCATCTTGGATGATGCAGGGGCTGCCAGTGTAAAGTCGAGCTGGCGGCTTACCTCCCTCTTTTGTGAGCCGCCCGGCATATGAAATCGTCCCTGGTTCACCCGGGAGGCGATGGGGTCAGTCCTGGCCGGTTCCCGCTCAGTCTGTAGGCTCAGGGGGCTGCGAGAGGCCGGAGAAGCGCGGAGCTCCCGTTCAGAGCATCTTCCCGGAAGTCCCGCGCATGCGCACTCCCTCCTCTCTGTTTTGAATGTTTTTTTTTTTTTTTTTCTGAAACCTGCTCGACGGCATCGGTAAAGACACTCGCCGGCTCTCCCTTTTCGGCTAAACTGCGGGCAAAATTGAACCGAAGACCTCTCGATCTGCAGTCAAATGCTCTGCCACTGAGCCATATACCCTTGCCTTCTCTTCTCTGTTTTGAATTTTAATTTTTTTTTGTCCTGAAACTGGCTCGACGGCATAGGTAAGGACACTCACTGGCTCTCCCTTTTCGGCGCGACTGCGGGCAAAACGCTCAGGGGGCACCCGGATTTGAACCAAGGACCTCTCGATCTGCAGTCGAATGCTCTGCCACTGAGCTATACCCCCCTTGCCATCTCCTCTCTGTTTTGAATTTTTTTTTCCTGAAACCGGCTCAACGGCATCATTAAAGACACTCGCCAGCTCTCCCTTTTCGGCGCGACAGCGGGCAAAATGCTCAGGGAACACTCGGATTTGAACCGAGGACCTCCCGATCTGCAGTCAAATGCTCTGCCACTGAGCTATACCCCCCTTGCCTTCTCCTCTCTGTTTTGAATTTTTTTTTCTGAAACCGGCTCGACGGCATCGGTAAAGACACTCGCCGACTCTCCCTTTTTGGCGCGACTGCAGGCAAAACGCTCAGGGGGCACACGGATTTGAACCGAGGACCTATCGATCTGCAGTCGAATGCCCTGCCACTGAGCTATACCCCACTTGCCTTCTCTCTATTTTGAATTTTTTTTTCCTGAAACCGACTCGACGGCATCGGTAAAGACACTAGCCGCCTCTCCCTTTTCGGCGCGACTGCGGGCAAAACGCTCACGGGGCACACGTATTTGAACCGAGGACCTCTCGATCTGCAGTCGAATGCTCTGCCACTGAGCTATACCCCCTTGCCTTCTCT
Organism: Rana muscosa; assembly: GCA_029206835.1. NCBI lineage: Eukaryota > Metazoa > Chordata > Amphibia > Anura > Ranidae > Rana > Rana muscosa. Next base: position 344,997,238 of record CM055127.1, read on the forward strand.
CTTTTTTTTCCTGAAACCGGCCCGACGGCATCGGTAAAGACACTAGCCGCCTCTCCCTTTTCGGCGCGACTGCGGGCAAACCGCTCAGGAGGCACCCCGATTTGAACCGAGGACCTCTCAATCTGCAGTCGAATGCTCTGCCACTGAGCTATACCCCCTTGCCTTCTCTCTTTTTTGATTTTTTTTTTCCTGAAACCGGCTCGACGGCATCAGTAAAGACACTCACCGGCTCTCCCTTTTTGGCGGGCAAAATGCTCAGGGGGCACCCGGATTTGAACCGAGGACCTCGCGACTTGCAGTCAAATGCTCTGCTACTGAGCTATACCCCCCTTTCCATCTCCTCTCTGTTTTGAATTTTTTTTCCTGAAACTGGCTCGACGGCATCGGTAAAGACACTCGCCGGCTCTCCCTTTTCGGCGCGACTGCGGGTAAAACGCTCAGGGGGCACACGGATTTGAACCGAGGACCTATCGATTTGCAGTCGAATGCTCTGCCACTGAGCTATACCCCGCTTGCCTTCGCTCTATATTGAATTATTTTTTTCCTGAAACCGACTCAACGGCATCGGTAAAGACACTCGCCGGCTCTCCCTTTTCGGCGCGACTGCAGGCAAAACGCTCAGGGGGCACCCAGATTTGAACCGAGAACCTCGCGATCTGCAGTCGAATGCTCTGCCACTGAGCTATATCCCCTTGCCTTCTCCTCTCTGTTTTGAATTTTTTTTTCCTGAAACCGGCTCGACGGCATCGGTAAAGACACTAGCCGGCTCTCCCTTTTCGGCGCGAGCCGGTTTCGGAGAAAAAAAAATTCAAAACAGAGAGGAGAAGGCAAGGTGGGTATAGCTCAGTGGCAGAGCATTTGACTGCAGATCGAGAGGTCTTTGGTTCAAATCCGGGTGCCCCCTGAGCGTTTTTCCCGCAGTCGCGCCGAAAAGGGAGAGCCGGCGAGTGTCTTTACCGATGCCGTCGAGTCGGTTTCAGAAAAAAAAAAATCAAAATAGGGAGAAGGCAAGCGGGGTATAGCTCAGTGGCAAAGCATTCGACTGCAGATTGATAGGTCCTCGGTTCAAATCCGTGTGCCCCCTGAGCGTTTCGCCTGCAGTCGCGCCAAAAAGGGAGAGCCGGCGAGTGTCTTTACCGATGCCGTCGAGCCAGTTTCAGGAAAAGGAATAAAAACAGAGAGGAGCAGGCAAGGGGGTATAGCTCAGTGGCAGAGCATTCGACTGCAGATTGTGCGGTCCTCGGTTCAAATCCGGGTGCCCCCTGAGCTTTTTGCCCGCAGTCGCGCCGAAAAGGGAGAGCCGGCGAGTGTCTTTACCGATGCCGTCGAGCCGGTTTCAGGAAAAAAAAATAAAAAATTCAAAACAGAGAGGAGAAGGCTAGGGGGTATAGCTCAGTGGCAGAGCATTCGACTGCAGATTGATAGGTCCTCGGCTCAAATCCGTGTGCCCTCTGAGCGTTTTGCCTGCATTCGCGCCAAAAAGTGAGAGCCGGCGAGTCTTTACTGATGCCGTTGAGCCAGTTTCAGGAGAAAAAAAAAAAAAACAGAGAGGAGAAGGCAAGGGGGGTATAGCTCAGTGGCTGCAGATCGAGATGGTCCTCGGTTCAAATCCGGGTGCCCCCTGAGCGCTTTACCTGCAGTCGCGCCGAAAAGGAAGAGCCGGCGAGTGTCTTTACCGATGCCGTTGAGCCGGTTTCAGAAAAAAAAATATTCAAAACAGAGAGGAGAAGGCAATGGGGGTATAGCTCAGTGGCAGAGCATTCAACTGTCTGATCAAGAGGTCCTCGGTTCAAAACCGGGTGCCCCCTGAGCATTTTGCCCGCAGTCGCGCCGAAAAGGGAGAGTCGGCGATTGTCTTTACTGATGCCGTCGTGCCGGTTTCAGGAAAAAATAAATAATTCAAAACAGAGAGAACAAGGCAATGGGGGTATAGCTCAGTGGCAGAGCATTCAACTGTCTGATCGCGAGGTCCTCGGTTCAAAACCGGGTGCCCCCTGAGCGTTTTGCCCGCAGTCGCGCCGAAAAGGGAGAGCCGGCGACTGTCTTTACCGATGCTGTCGAGCCGGTTTCAGGAAAAAAAAATAAAAAATTCAAAACAGAAATGAGAAGGCAAAGGGGGTATAGCTCAGTGGCAGAGCATTGAACTGCAGATTAAGAGGTCCTCGGTTCAAATCCGGGTGCCCCCTGAGCGTTTTGCCCGCAGTCGCGCGGAAAAGGGAGAGCCGGCGAGTGTCTTTACCGATGCCGTCGAGCCGGTTTCAGGATTTTTTTTTAAAAAAATTCAAAACAGAGAGGAGAAGGCAAGGGAGGTATACCTCAGTGGCAGAGCATTCGACTGCAAGTCCTCGGTTCAAACCCGGGTGCCCCCTGAGCATTTTGCCCACAGTCGCGCCGAAAAGGGAGAGCCGGCGAGTGTCTATACCGATGCTGTCGAGCCGGTTTCAGGAAAAAAATGTAAATAAAAATTCAAAACACAGAAGAGAAGGCAAGGGGGGTATAGCTCAGTGGCAGAGCATTCGACTGCAGATCGAGAGGTCCTCGGTTCAAATCCGGGTGCCCCTGAGCGTTTTGCCCGCAGTCGCGCGGAAAAGGGAGAGCCGGCGAGCGTCTTTACCCATGCCGTCGAGCCTGTTACAGGAAAAAAATAATAATAATTCAAAACAGAGAGGAGAAGGCAAGGGGGGTATAGCTTGGTGGCAGAGCCTTCGACTGCAGATCGAGAGGTCCTCGGTTCAAATCCGGGTGCCCCCTGAGCATTTTGCCCGCAGTCGCGCTGAAAAGGGAGAGCCGGCGAGTGTCTTTACCGAAGCCGGCGAGTGTCTTTACCGAAGCCGGCGAGTGTCTTTACCGAAGCCGGCGAGTGTCTTTACCGAAGCCGGCGAGTGTCTTTACCGAAGCCGGCGAGTGTCTTTACCGAAGCCGGCGAGTGTCTTTACCGATGCCGTCGAGCCGGTTTCAGGAAAAAAAAATATTCAAAACAGAAAGGGGAAAGCACGGGGGGTATAGCTCGGTGGAAGACCATTCGAATGCGGATCGAGAGGTACTCGGTTCAAATCCGGGTGCCCCCTGAGCGTTTTGCCCGCAGTCGCGCCGAAAAGGGAGAGCCGGCTAGTGTCTTTACCGATGCCGGCTAGCCGGTTTCAGAAAAAATAATTCAAAACAGAGAGGAGAAGGCAAGGGGGTATAGCTCAGTGGCAGAGCATTCGATTGCAGATTGAGAGGTCTTTGGTTCAAATCCGGGTGCCCCCTGAGCGTTTTGCCCGCAGTCGCGCTGAAAAGGGAGAGCCGGCGAGTGTCTTTACCGAAGCCGGCGAGTGTCTTTACCGATGCCGTCGAGCCGGTTTCAGGAAAAAAAAATATTCAAAACAGAAAGGGGAAACCCAGGGGGGTATAGCTCGGTGGAAGAGCATTCGAATGCGAATCGAGAGGTCCTCGGTTCAAATCCGGGTGCCCCCTGAGCGTTTTGCCCGCAGTCGCGCCGAAAAGGGAGAGTCGGCGAGTGTCTTTACCGATGCCGGCTAGCCGGTTTCAGAAAAAATTATTCAAAACAGAGAGGAGAAGGCAAGGGGGGTATAGCTCAGTGGCAGAGCATTCGATTGCAGATTGAGAGGTCCTCGGTTCAAATCCGGTGGCCCCCTGAGCGTTTTGCCCGCAGTCGCGTGGAAAAGGGAGAGCCGGCGAGTGTCTTTACTGATGCCGTCAAGCCGGTTACAGGAAAAAAAATAAATAATTAAAAACAGAGAGGAGAAGGCAAGGGGGGTATAGCTCGGTGGCAGAGCAATCGACTGCAGATCGTGAGGTCCTCGGTTCAAATCCGGGTGCCCTCTGGGCATTTTGCCCGCAGTCACGCCGAAAAGGGAGAGCCGGCGAGTGTTTTTACCGATGCTGTCGAGCCGGTTACAGTAAAAAAAAAAAATTCAAAACAGAGAGGAGAAGGCAAGGGTGGTATAGCTCGGTGGCAGAGCATTCGACTGCAGATCGAGAGGTCCTCGGTTCAAATCTGGGTGCCCCCTGAGCAATTTGCCCGCAGTCGCGCCGAAAAGGGAGAGCCGGCGAGTGTCTTTACCGATGCCGTCGAGCCGGTTTCAGGAAAAAAAAAATTCAAAACAGAGAGGAGAAGGCAAGGGGGGTATATCTCGGTGGCAGAGCATTCGACTGCAGATCGAGAGGTCCTCGGTTCAAATCCGGGTGCCCCTGAGCGTTTTGCCCGTAATCGCGCTGAAAAAGGAGAGCCAGCGAGTGTCTTTACCGATGCCGTCAAGCCGGTTTCAGGAAAAAAAAAAAGTTCAATACAGCAAGGCGAAGGCAAGGGGTGTATAGCTCAGTGGCAGAGCATTCGACTGCAGATCGAGAGGTTCTCAGTTCAAATCCGGGTGCCCCCTGAGCATTTTGCCCGCAGTCGCGCCGAAAAGGGAGAGTCGGCGAGTGTCTTTACCGATGCCGTCGAGCCGGTTTTAGGAAAAAATAAATAAAAAAATTCAAAACAGAGAGGAGAAGGCAAGTGGGGTTTCCTGACAGACTCCATGGCAGACTACGTGTGGGTTAAGCCCGCCTCCTCTCCACAGCTATAGGACCCCTTACCCATAAATTTGAGCTCACCTCTACAGACAGGTGTTCCTTTTTTGTCCTCCTCACATGGACCCTTCATCATGCAATTCAGGTGCAGTCCAGGATGTCTGTCGGATCAGGTACGAGTTGTGCGTTGCACCCAGGGCCCAGCTATGAGCGGGTGAGTGGTTTTGGGCTGATGGATACCCCTATGGTGGAAGGGATGTGGCCCCAGCGTACCATGACGGATGGTGGATCTCAGCTGGCAAGGTCTGAAGAAATTTTCTATTTCCATGGCAGATAGTTTTTGTTTGTTTGTATGTCTTTCTCTGCTGTTTTTTCTCTGTCATACAGCGCCGCTAAGCTTAGTATATGTGTGGAACGCTTTTGCGTTCCAGGATGCCATTCCCTTCCTGATCCCGGCCTGTTGAACGTCTGCGCATGCGCAGAGCCACGGTGAAACCGAGGCTTGGTTTTCGCACATCCGCAGTATTGCGGAGGGGTCAGGGGCCGCGCAGGCGCAGTAGGTTCGGTCCCTCCGATGCATGCGCACAGCGGGACCGGCCATGACGTAATTCCGGCGGGTGATTTAAACCGCTGAGGAGCCCTATACAGGTGGGATAACCTGTGGGCATATAGCAGCAGCCTCCCGGAGTCTCAATACTACCAGGACGGGGTAAGCACTTATTGGCAATGTAATGCATGTAATGCTTGTAATGCTTAGTGTCTCTTAAAGGGACAGTTTAAAAAAAAAAAAAAAAAAAAACTTTTTTTTTTCTGCGCTGTTTTTTGCATTGATTTGCTTATCCTTAGTCTAGGTAGTGGAGTTACGCATCATTGTGTGTCTTCCTCATCATGGACTCATCTGCACCGCAGTGTGGCCAGCCCTCCCGCACAAGGTCTGTGCGGAGTGGGTAGGGGGTTGGTGTCTTTGGTGTCATTTTTTTCTGGTGGTTGCTAATGGTTACAACCTGCCCACCTTCCTCCCCCTCCCTTTGTCTGTATTATCTCTTACAGCCCGGCTACATCAGTTCATCGGTCACAGGATAGGGACATTGCCAGGCTGCACCATCATCATCACCATCATCATCACCATCACCAATCATCCTCCAGGTCCAGACGTGACACTCCGTCTGGGACCCACTATCATAGGGGACGCTCACATTCCCCCTCTAAATATAGGAGATGTTCCCATTCCTCCTCAAGTCACCGCTACCACCACCGCGATGATCGCTCTGATCACAGAGCCTGTTGGGGATGTAAAACTAGAATCCCAGAGGGCAAATCGCTGTGTGACCCATGCTATGCCCGAGCGGTCGGTGAGAAAGAGACCGAAAAATCAAAATCTTGAGTCTCTTATTAAACGTGTGGTACAGCAGTCTATGGTGGAAATAGATGCCCCCCACACGAGGAGCCAGTCCACCACCTTGTCTGGCTCCTTGGCTGACAAGGCCCAGGAGGATCCCGGCCAATTCCAGCCCCATGATTCCTCCCATAATTCCTCGCAAGACGAGATGGAGGGAGATGATTCTGTGATTCCTCCCATGATTCCTCGCAAGACGAGATGGAGGGAGATGATTCTGTAGTGGGATTCGACTACGCTTTAGTCTCTCCACTGATCAAGGCAGTGATGGAAACCTTAAAGTTGGAAGATACCACTTTTCCCCCCCAGAGAAACAAAGGAACTGTTTAAGAAACTGGGGAAAGAATGCTCCAATTTTCCACCAAGCTGAAAGGAGTGTTTAAGGAAGAATGGAGCAAGGGGGATAAGAAGGTTTGGAAAATGCTCCCCTCGTGGATGCAGCAGTAATGCGCCTAGCGAAGCATGTCACCCTCCCGCTAGATGACACTGTATCTTTTATAGATGGTCTGGATTGAAAGATTGACCAAGACATTAAGAGAATATATAACTTGAACGGTATGGCTTGCAAACCAGCCCTAGCCCTTGCAGTCACCTCCAAAGCAATGGAGGCCTGGGTGGAAAATGTTGACTCTGAAAGGTGTCTCGGAGGAATTGGCACAAAGTTCAGCAGTGCAAGAACTTAAACTGGCTATCGCCTTTTTGGGAGAAGCTTCAATTGATCTCATCTGCTTGATGGCTAGATCCATGCTATCTTCGGTCACAGCCAAACGAGCACTATGGTTGCGCCCCTGGCTTGTTGATCCTGCCTCAAAGCAGGCATGGTGAAAAATTCCTTCTGAAGGAACTTCCTTGTTTGGAAACAAACTGTATAATGCCATTTCAAAGGCTACAGGCGGAAAGTCGGGATTCCTCCATCAGGACAAACGTCCGTTTAACCAAAGAAAACCTCAGCAGAGACGCAGTACAGAGCGTTCAAGAGAGGCATGCTCCTATAGGCCCGGACGGGATTTTAGGAGAAGCTGGAACTGGAATAGGCAGATCTTACCAAAAAATGTGGCAAGAAACAGACGCCTGGCGGGCGCGAGCCAACCAAGTCCTTTTGAGATTGGGCCCACCCAAGCGGTCGGGTAGGGGCTCGCCTACGTCTCTGCCGGCACATCTGGGTGACCTCGATCTCAGATTATTGGACCATCAAACGGTCTCAACAGGTCACGCATGGTCCTTCACCAAGGTCCCTCCATGCAATCTTTACTGCCTCAATCAGAAGAAAAACAACAAGTTCTTCTTTCATATGTGAATGCCCTGAAAGATCAAGGAGCAGTGGTGCCCGTCCCAAAGGACGAGGAATTCCAGGGGGTATACTTCCCCCTCTTCCTAGTACAAAAGAAGAACGGCTCTTGGCGTCCAGTTATAGATCTCACTTTCCTGAACAGGTACATAAAGCACGAGAAATTCAAGATGGAATCACTCTCAACCATCCAAAAAAGTCGTTCAACCAGGCGACTGGTTGATCTCAATAGATGTTAAGGATGCGTATTTTCATGTTCCCGTGGCAGAAGAATTTCACAAATACCTTCGATTTCAGGTCGAACGAGAGCACTTACAATTTATTTGTCTTCCATTCGGACTAACGACCTCTCCAAGGGTCTTTTCCAAGGTACTGTTGGTAATTGTGTCTCTTATCAGAATACAGGGTGTGCGTCTGTATCATTACCTGGACGATCTGCTACTACTGTCCCAAGACAAGCAGCAGCTGCTGATCCACAAAGATCAAGTGATCTCTACATTGATAGAGTTCGGATGGCTCTTAAACCGAGAGAAAAGTCAGCCAGAACCGACCCAACGCCTAACCTACCTAGGAGCTCAATTTGACACAGTAGAGAATACCATCTCTCTTCCGGAAGAAAAAATCCTGGTCATTCGGGTAAGAATATCTTTAGCCCTAGACTACTCTCACCTAAGGGCGTCACAGTGCCTGAAGATAATCGGCACGATGGTGGCCACGTTCCCCATGGTCAAATGGGCAATGTGGAGGCTTTGGCCTTTTCAATCAGGATTCCTTCAGCAATGGAAGACAGACGATCGCAATCAGCTGATCAGGACTACTCAGTCAATGAGGAACAGTCTTCTCTGGTGGCTTCAACACAAAAACTTGTTAACATGCCACTCCCTTGCTCCCATCCAATGGATGACTGTTTCATCCGATGCCAGCAATGCGGGCTGGGGAGCACATTGTGGGGCAGAACTGGCTCAGGGCAAATGGGATGCCCATCTCCACATTCCAGGGTCAAGCCTTCTCCCACCTTCTGAAAGGGAAGTCGGTCCTACTCAAAATGGACAATACCACCGCTGGAGCATATGTGAAGAGACAAGGGGGCACTCGGAGCCCCACCCTTCTCCGAGAGGTCGAACCTATCATGACCTGGGCTCAAAGGAATCTTCTCAACTTAACAGCAGTCTTCATTCCAGGGGAGCAGAACATTCAAGCGGGCTTTCTGTCACGCAGCAACCTAGACAACAACGAATGGTCACTGCATACACAGACATTCAAGTGGATCCTATCGTTGGGAATCGATCCAGAAGTGGATCTGTTTGCATCCCCCTGCAATCACAAAGTAGACAGATACTACACTCGAGGTTGGTTCAGCCAAGCCTTCGGAGTAGATGCATTAACAAGCCAATGGAAATTCAAAAAGGCATATGCCTTCCCTCCACCTCCGATCATGCAAAAATTCCTGCAGCAGCTCCAGTTGGAGAAAGGCGAAGTGATAACAATAGCACCATACTGGCTGAACAGGCCATGGTTTCCTCTCCTGAATCTGATGAGCTTCAGGCTAGAGTCTCTTGGGTGTGCTTTAGGGGTATTCTCTACCCTTATGAGCTCCAGAAAGCCTAACACGAACAAAACCTACAACAGAATCTGGACCAGGTTTGTCAGCTTCATGACTTCTGCTGGAAAATCTTTCAGAAATCCTGGAGTTCAAGGCGTTTTGAGTTTTCTCCAATCAGGCTTGGATCTTCCTTTGTACTCTGAGGGAACTGATTGACAAGTTTCAGCCTTATCGGCATTTTCAGGAACATCATGGGCAACTCATCCCCTGGTTCAACAATTCGTTAAGGGGGCTTCGAGAATCAGGCCTCAGAGGAAACCTAGATTCCCCAAATGGGATCTTCTGCTCGTCCTTGATGCTCTTTCAGCACTCAACAACAAGGATCTTTCTATTAAGGACTTATCAATCAAACTGGCCTTTCTAGGGGCCATTACTTCAGCCAAAAGGGTTTCAGAAATAAGCTTCCTGGGTTGTCAAGAACCCTTTTTGACTTCTTCCCGGACCGAGTGGTCCTTATTCCCATGCTTGGGTCTAAGCTAAAAGTCACGTCAGTTTTTCACAAGAATCAAAAATAGTCCTTCCTACTTTCAATTCTCCGGAATCAGCAGACAATCATCCCTTGGATGTGAGCGAGACTCTGAAAGAATACTTGCAAGTTACTTCATCTTTTAGAAGCTCGAACTACCTGTTCTTGTTACACACTGGTAGCAACAAAGGAAAGAGGGCTTCCTCCAGAACGATAGCAGCCTGGATTGTTCAATCTATCCAACAGGCCTACAGGGCAAAGGGCTTGGCTCCTCCAGAGGTGGTGACGGCTCATTTCACCAGAGGCATGGCAGCCTCATGGGCAGCAGCTCGACACGTGGCTCCTGAAGTGATATGCAAGGCAGCTTTGTGGTCTTCCATTATTACTTTTATGACTCATTATTGTATTGAGCCTGCTTCCCTTTCCTCTGTTACTTTTGGTCAAAAAATCCTGTCAGTTGACGGGAAAGATTAAAATATTTTTTTTGAGCAAGCATACCCTCCCGTGTGGATTGGCTAGTTATTTCCCACACGTAGTCTGTCATGGAGTCTGTCAGGAAAACGGAAAATTTATTACCAAATACTTACCGTAATTTTCCTTTCCTGATAGACTCCATGGCAGACGGAGTTCCCACCCATGAATTAAAAATCTGAGAGTTGAAATTTAAGTCGGCTAGTTACGGAACACCTGTCTGTAGAGGTGAGCTCAAATTTATGGGTAAGGGGTCCTATAGCTGTGGAGAGAAGGCGGGGTTAACCCACACATAGTCTGCCATGGAGTCTATCAGGAAAGGAAAATTACGGTAAGTATTTGGTAATAAATTTTCCATTATAGCTCAGTGGCAGAGCATTCGACTGCAGATTGAGAGGTCCTCGGATCAAACTCGGGTTCCCCCTGAGCGCTTTGCCTGCAGTCGCGCCGAAAAGGCAGAGCCGGCGAGTGTCTTTACCGATGCCGTTGAGCCGGTTTCAGGGAAAAATAAATAAAAAATTCAAAACAGAGAAGAGAAGGCAAGGGGGTATAGCTCAGTGGCAGAGCAATCGACTGCACATCGAGAGGTCATCGGTTCAAATCCGGGTGCACCCTGAGCATTTTGCCCACAGTCGCGCCAAAAAGGGAGAGCCGGTGAGTGTCTTTACTGATGCAGTCGAGCCGGTTTCAGGAAAAAAAAATTCAAAACAGAAATGAGAAGGCAAGGGGGGTATAGCTCAGTGGCAGAACATTCGACTGCAGATCTAGAGGTCCTCGGTTCAAATCGGGGTGCCTCCTGAGCGGTTTGCCCGCAGTCGCGCCGAAAAGGGAGAGGCGGCTAGTGTCTTTACCGATTTCAGGAAAAAAAAAAATCAGAAAAGGCAAGGGGGTATAGCTCAGTGGCAGAGCATTCAACTGCAGATCGAGAGGTCCTCGGTTCAAATACGTGTGCCCCGTGAGCGTTTTGCCCGCAGTCGCGCCGAAAAGGGAAAGGCGGCTAGTGTCTTTACAGATGCCGTCGAGTCGGTTTCAGGAAAAAAAAAATCAAAATAGAGAGAAGGCAAGCGGGGTGTAGCTCAGTGGCAGAGCATTCGACTGCAGATCGATAGGTCCTCGGTTCAAATCCGTGTCCCCCCTGAGCGTTTTGCCTGCAGTCGCGCCAAAAAGGGAGAGTCGGCGAGTGTCTTTACCGATGCCGTCGAGCCGGTTTCAGAAAAAAAAAAATTCAAAACAGAGAGGAGAAGGCAAGGGGGGTATAGCTCAGTGGCAGAGCATTTGACTGCAGATCGAGAGGTCCTCGGTTCAAATCCGGGTGCTCCCTGAGCATTTTGCCCGCTGTCGCGCCGAAAAGGGAGAGCTGGCGAGTGTCTTTAATGATGCCGTCGAGCCGGTTTCAGGAAAAAAAAAATTCAAAACAGAGAGGAGAAGGCAAGGGGGGTATATCTCAGTGGCAGAGCATTCGACTGCAGGTCGAGAGGTCCTCGGTTCAAATCCGGGTGCTCCCTGAGCATTTTGCCCGCTGTCGCACCGAAAAGGGAGAGCTGGCGAGTGTCTTTAATGATGCCGTCGAGTCGGTTTCAGGAAAAAAAAAAATCAAAACAGAGAGGAGAAGGCAAGGGGGGTACAGCTCAGTGGCAGAGTATTGAACTGCAGATCGCGAGGTCCTCGGTTCAAATCCGGGTGCCCCCTGAGTGTTTTGCCCGCAGTCGCGCCAAAAAGGGAGAGCCGGCGAGTGTCTTTACCGATGCTGTCGAGCCGGTTTCAGGAAAAAAAAAAAAATTCAAAACAGAGAGGACAAAGAAAGGGGGGTACAGCTCAGTGGCAGAGTATTGAACTGCAGATCGAGAGGTCCTCGGTCGCGCCAAAAAGGGAGAGCCGGCGAGTGTCTTTACCGATGCCGTCGAGCCGGTTTCAGAAAAAAAAATTCAAAACAGAGAGGAGAAGGCAAGGGGGGTATAGCTCAATAGCAGAGCATTCGACTGCAAATTGAGAGGTCGTCGGTTCCAATCCGGGTGCCCCTTGAGTGTTTTGCCTGCAGTCGCACCAAAAAGGGAGAGCCGGCGAGTGTCTTTACCGATGCCATCGAGCCGGTTTCAGGAAAAAAAATCAAAACAGAGAGAAGAAGGCAAGGGGGTATAGCTCAGTGGCAGAGCATTCGACTGCAGATCGAGAGGTCCTCGGTTCAAATCTGGGTGCCCCCTGAGCGTTTTGAGCGGAGTCGTGCCGAAAAGGGAGAGCCGGCGAGTGTCTTTACTGATGCCGTCGAGCCGGTTTCAGAAAAACATTCAAAACAGAGAGGAGGGAGTGCGCATGCGCGGGACTTCCGGGAAGACGCTCTGAACGGATGCTCCGCGCTGCTCCGGCCTCTCGCAGCCCCCTGAGCCTACAGACTGAGCGGGAACCGGCCAGGACTGACCCCATCGCCTCCCGGGTGAACCAGGGACGATTTCATATGGCGGGCGGCTCACAAAAGAGGGAGGTAAGCCGCCAGCTCGACTTTACACTGGCAGCCCCTGCATCATCCAAGATGGCGGCCGCAGCTCAAGGCAGCATGGAAGGCCCGGACTCCATTGCGGATCCTCCTTCCCATCTCCAGCACCAGATCGATCTGCTGGCAACTCCTGTGAGTACCTGCAACCCCCAAGGGATCTCCCCAGCATCCACTGAGTCCCTGCTGAAACGGACTTTTGGAGATCTCCCCCTCTCTCCCATGCTGCGATCCCCCTTAAGCCTGGCAGGCCCCCACCTCTCCCCCCCTTGCAGCCAGTTCACTCCGCTGACATGCAACTTATGCTGCAGAACTTTTCTGAGCTGCTAGCCACAGGCCTAGCCCACAATGCCACTCAGATCACTGCTACCATTAAGGCTGATTTGCAGAGCCTGGGAGCCCGCATGGATGCAATTGAGCAGGCTGTGGATAACACTGCCGCCCGTACTAACCAAAATACCACATGCATCCAAACCTTACAAGATCAACTTGAGACAGCTCTCTCTAAAATCGATGATTTAGAGAACAGGAGTAGAAGGTATAATTTCCGTATACGTGGGATACCTGAATCTGTTACTGATGTTCACAGCACAGTTAAATTGTTCATTAAAGAACTCATGCCAGACATTCAGGACCACAGATTGGAACTTGACAGGGCTCACAGAGTCCTCCAGCCCCCCCGCCCAGATGGTCTCCCAAGGGACATTGTAGTCAAGCCCCATTACTATGGTGTGAAGGAGGATGTTATGAGGCAGACCCGCAACCTGGACAATCTCTCCTTCCAAGGGAATAAAATCCAAATCTTTGCTGACATCTCACCCACCACGGTCCAGAAACGGAGGTCCCTTAAACCCCTCCTGGAGGTCCTCAACCAGAATTCCATCAAGTACCGCTGGGCTTTTCCGTTCCGCCTACAATTTCATTTCAGGGACAAATCCTTTGGCTTTTCCACCTTTCAAGACAGCGAACGTCTCCTTCTTCATCTTGGTCTTATCTCCCGAGAACTTGCTGCACAACAAGCGACAACAAAATCAGGCTCCTCAAAGCGTCCACCCCCCGGCAGTCCTCTGACCCCGTTATGGAATAAACAACAAACAAAGAGACAGAGAGAATCCCGACCCCCGAGATGAGGGACTTCTTTTGTTTTTCTCCCGGACGGGAGATGGGTTGCTTTTGACTATCCCTAATATTTCAGAGAGCTAACTACTCTCCCCCCCTAGTATGGTGGTAGACAGACCCGCACGGCCCTGACTGGCTTCAGGCGGGCCAGGGTCTTGATCTGTTTGGTTTGGGCCCCACTTGCCCATCTTATGGCTAGTTGGGACTCCCAATATCCCCCGTTCCTCCCACCTCGCTGAGGAGGACGCTTTCATTGCCTTTCTGACTTGTTGCATATATGATGGGCCTTTTCTAGTTCCAACCTATGGTTAGGCCTAGTAGCCTATACCCTTCCTTCCCCCTGTCCCCCCCCCCTTTTTTTTTTTTTTCCTTCCCTTTCCCCTCCCCCTTCCCCCCCCATCCTCTCTTGCCTCCCTCCCCACCTTCCCTTCCTCATCCTTGCAGGTTCCACTCCATGCACTGGTTATGTTCTGGTTATACAGTTTTACGGTTCGTTATATTTGTTTGTTTACAGTATTTTCTGCACTTTGGCCGTTCCAGTACTGTTTTACCCCCCATTGGGGGCTCTGACGGCCGGAGCGGCTCATCATGCCGCTCTCTCTGTTGTGACGCGGAGGGACTTTTAATCCCTCTGGTGACATCAGGTAGACAACCCCTACTGGGGTTGCACTCTCTCCAAGACCCCTCTTGCAGGAGTCCTTGGACTTGGACCCGGCTAGCCGGTCCTGTTGAATTTTATCTGAATTTTTGCATATGTTTGTTTTGTTCTCCTTTTGTGATTTAACTGACCAATATAATGACATCTCTGATCTTTCCTCCTCTTTTTCTTCTATTTCTTCTCCCCCCCCTTCTCCCCTCCCCACAGTGTTCTCCTCCTCCCTCCTCCAGGATTCCTCGCGGAGAACTCCCCCAGGCCTTGCTCCAGGGCGTTTGTTGATAGCCTACCTCGCGCTGGATGTCCGGATTCTCTCTTCTCTCCAGGTAAGCTCCCCTTTTACATTCTCGCACCCCCCTCGGGCACCCATGGCTGAGACTGACGCTCGCAAGCTGCCTTTGAAAGTAGCTTCCCACAATACACAGGGACTTGATTCCCCTTCTAAACGCCGGAAGGCCTTTCAGAGCTACCACGCCAGAAGCCTTGATGTTGTCCTTCTTCAGGAGACCCACTTCCCCACTAGCTATACCCCCTCCTTCCTACACCGTAGCTTTCCCACCTTCTACCTTGCGAATGCTGACACCATACAGAGAGGGGTGGCCATTCTCTTGGCTAAACGTATCCCATTTACCCACATTCACACAATTCGTGATAAAGATGGTAGGTACCTGCTGGTCAAAGGGCTCATAGAAGGGGTGACGTATTCTTTTGTTTCATACTATGCCCCCAATCGGGGCCAGGCAAATTTTTTCGCATCCATGTTCTCAACCCTCTCCTCTCATCTAGAAGGTAGAGTCTTAATAGGGGGTGACTCCAATATCACGTTTGACCACACACTTGACAAATCCCACGAGAACAGGCCACGCCTTAAGAGACCCTCCAAACAAAGCCTCAGAATCACTCGACTCCTACATGACTTGGGCCTGATTGATTCTTGGAGGGAATTGAATCCCACGGCCAAAGACTTTACCCATTACTCTGCCCCACACAAAACATTTGCCAGGATTGACCACATCTTCGTACCCAATTCTGACATTCACACTGTCTCTCACTCCTCAATACAAGAAGTTCCGTGGTCGGACCACTCCTTAGTAACCCTTAGAATCTCTAGCTCCCTTTCGCCTTCAGGCCCCCCTCAGTGGCGCTTGAGTAAATCCCTCCTTGCCAACCCGGTCCACTGCACCATGCTGGAAAAGGACATCCAAGAATTTTTCCTCCTCAATGATACCGGGGAAACTTCCCCTAGCTCTCTCTGGGGAGCTCATAAAGCCGTCTTGAGGGGGAGGATGATTCAAATGGCTTCCAACCTGAAAAAAGGAAGGAAGGTGGATGTAGAAAACTTGGAAAGGGATTTTACACTACTTAGTAAAGCCCATAAGTCTAACCCCACTCCAGCCAGTCTGGCCAAGTTAGAATCCGCCCGCATTGCTTTAAATCTTGCCTTAACTTCTAATGCAGACAAACACTTGAGCTGGTTAAGTGGCAAATTCTACTTACAAGCTGATAAAATCGGCTCGCGCTTGGCGGCCAAACTCTCCCCAAGGATCCAAAATTTCTCCTTACCCAAGATTAAATCGTTATCGGGTTCTCTCACCCAGAACCCCCATAAAATCCTAGAAACCTTCCAAGCTTTCTACTCCAAACTATACGCATCTCCTTCCTCTGCCGACCCTGTTCCCTTAGAATCATTTTTGGCGGACATTGATCTCCCCAAACTTTCAGAGTCCCATAGATCCATGATGGAATCACCTTTTAGTACTGAAGAGGTCCAGGAGGTCATCAAAAATGTCAAAACAGACTCGGCGCCAGGGCCAGACGGTTTCTCCGCCCTTTATTACAAAACTTTCTCTGGGGTCCTATCTCCTCGTCTGGCCAGTCTCTTTAACTCCCTACGAGAGGGCTCCATTCTCGAACCCGCTGCCAACCTCGCATATATCTCTGTGATCCCCAAACAGGGAAAAGATCCTAGTGATGTAGGCAACTATAGGCCGATTTCGTTGATCAATAATGATCTGAAAATCATGACCAAGATTTTGGCCAACAGAATAGCCTCCTTCATAGCTTCTTATGTTCATAAGGATCAGGTGGGTTTCATTCCCGGGAGACAGGGACCGGACCAGATCAGGAGAGCGGTTTCAGAGTGTCTTTACCGATGCCGTCGAGCCGGTTTCAGGATTTTTTTAAAAAAAAATTCAAAACAGAGAGGAGAAGGCAAGGGAGGTATACCTCAGTGGCAGAGCATTCGACTGCAGGTCCTCGGTTCAAACCCGGGTGCCCCGTGAGCATTTTGCCCACAGTCGCGCCGAAAAGGGAGAGCCGGCGAGTGTCTATACCGATGCCGTTGAGCCGGTTTCAGGAAAAAAATGTAAATAAAAATTCAAAACAGAGAAGGCAAGGTGGGTATAGCTCAGTGGCAGAGCATTCGACTGCAGATCGAGAGGTCCTCGGTTCAAATCCGGGTGCCCCCTGAGCGTTTTGCCCGCAGTCGCGCGGAAAAGGGAGAGCCGGCGAGCGTCTTTACCGATGCCGTCGAGCCTGTTACAGGAAAAAAATAATAATAATTCAAAACAGAGAGGAGAAGACAAGGGGGGTATAGCTTGGTGGCAGAGCCGTCGACTGCAGATCGAGAGGTCCTCGGTTCAAATCCGGGTGCCCCCTGAGCGTTTTGCCCGCAGTCGCGCTGAAAAGGGAGAGCCGGCGAGTGTCTTTACCGATGCCGTCGAGCCGGTTTCAGGAAAAAAAATTATTCAAAACAGAAAGGGGAAAGCAAGGGGGGTATAGCTCAGTGGAAGAGCATTCGAATGCGGATCGAGAGGTCCTCGGTTCAAATCCGGGTGCCCCCTGAGCGTTTTGCCCGCAGTCGCGCCGAAAAGGGAGAGCCGGTGAGTGTCTTTACCGATGCCGGCTAGCCGGTTTCAGAAAAAAAAATTCAAAACAGAGAGTAGAAGGCAAGGGGGGTATAGCTCAGTGGCAGAGCATTCGACTGCAGATCGGGAGGTCCTCTGTTCAAATCCGGGTGCCCCCTGAGCGTTTTGCCCGCAGTCGCGCGGAAAAGGGAGAGCCGGCGAGCGTCTTTACTGATGCCGTCAAGCCGGTTACAGGAAAAAAAAAAAATAATTAAAAACAGAGAGGAGAAGGCAAGGGGGGTATAGCTCGGTGGCAGAGCAATCGACTGCAGATCGTGAAGTCCTCGGTTCAAATCCGGGTGCCCCTTGAACATTTTGCCCGCAGTCACGCCGAAAAGGGAGAGCCGGCGAGTGTTTTTACCGATGCCGTCGAGCCGGTTACAGTAAAAAAAAAAAATTCAAAACAGAGAGGAGAAGGCAAGGGTGGTATAGCTCGGTGGCAGAGAATTCGACTGCAGATCGAGAGGTCCTCGGTTCAAATCTGGGTGCCCCCTGAGCATTTTGCCCGCAGTCGCGCCGAAAAGGGAGAGCCGGCGAGTGTCTTTACCGATGCCGTCGAGCCGGTTTCAGGAAAAAAAATAATTCAAAACAGAGAGGAGAAGGCAAGGGGGGTATATCTCGGTGGCAGAGCATTCGACTGCAGATCGAGAGGTCCTCGGTTCAAATCCGGGTGCCCCTGAGCGTTTTGCCCGCAATCGCGCTGAAAAAGGAGAGCCGGCGAGTGTCTTTACCGATGCCGTCGAGCCGGTTTCAGGAAAATATAAATAAAAAAATTAAAAACAAAGAGGAGAAGGCAAGGGGGGTATAGCTCAGTGGCAGAGCATTTGACTGCAGACCAAGAGGTCCTCGGTTCAAATCCAAGTGCCCCCTGAGCATTTTGCCCGCAGTCGCGCCGAAAAGGGAGAGCCGGCGAGTGTCTTTACCGATGCCGTCGAGCCGGTTTTAGGAAAAAATAAATAAAAAAATTCAAAACAGAGAGGAGAAGGCAAGTGGGGTTTCCTGACAGACTCCATGGCAGACTACGTGTGGGTTAAGCCCGCCTCCTCTCCACAGCTATAGGACCCCTTACCCATAAATTTGAGCTCACCTCTACAGACAGGTGTTCCTTTTTTGTCCTCCTCACATGGACCCTTCATCATGCAATTCAGGTGCAGTCCAGGATGTCTGTCGGATCAGGTACGAGTTGTGCGTTGCACCCAGGGCCCAGCTATGAGCGGGTGAGTGGTTTTGGGCTGATGGATACCCCTATGGTGGAAGGGATGTGGCCCCAGCGTACCAGGACGGACGGTGGATCTCAGCTGGCAAGGTCTGAAGAAATTTTCTATTTCCATGGCAGATAGTTTTTGTTTGTTTGTATGTCTTTCTCTGCTGTTTTTTCTCTGTCATACAGCGCCGCTAAGCTTAGTATATGTGTGGAACGCTTTTGCGTTCCAGGATGCCATTCCCTTCCTGATCCCGGCCTGTTGAACGTCTGCGCATGCGCAGAGCCACAGTGAAACCGAGGCTTGGTTTTCGCACATCCGCAGTATTGCGGAGGGGTCAGGGGCCGCGCAGGCGCAGTAGGTTCGGTCCCTCCGATGCATGCGCACAGCGGGACCGGCCATGACGTAATTCCGGCGGGTGATTTAAACCGCTGAGGAGCCCTATACAGGTGGGATAACCTGTGGGCATATAGCAGCAGCCTCCCGGAGTCTCAATACTACCAGGACGGGGTAAGCACTTCTTGGCAATGTAATGCATGTAATGCTTGTAATGCTTAGTGTCTCTTAAAGGGACAGTTTAAAAAAAAAAAAAAAAAAACTTTTTTTTTTCTGCGCTGTTCTTGCATTGATTTGCTTATCCTTAGTCTAGGTAGTGGAGTTACGCATCATTGTGTGTCTTCCTCATCATGGACTCATCTGCACCGCAGTGTGGCCAGCCCTCCCGCACAAGGTCTGTGCGGAGTGGGTAGGGGGTTGGTGTCTTTGGTGTCATTTTTTTCTGGTGGTTGCTAATGGTTACAACCTGCCCACCTTCCTCCCCCTCCCTTTGTCTGTATTATCTCTTACAGCCCGGCTACATCAGTTCATCGGTCACAGGATAGGGACATTGCCAGGCTGCACCATCATCATCACCATCATCATCACCATCACCAATCATCCTCCAGGTCCAGACGTGACACTCCGTCTGGGACCCACTATCATAGGGGACGCTCACATTCCCCCTCTAAATATAGGAGATGTTCCCATTCCTCCTCAAGTCACCGCTACCACCACCGCGATGATCGCTCTGATCACAGAGCCTGTTGGGGATGTAAAACTAGAATCCCAGAGGGCAAATCGCTGTGTGACCCATGCTATGCCCGAGCGGTCGGTGAGAAAGAGACTGAAAAATCAAAATCTTGAGTCTCTTATTAAACGTGTGGTACAGCAGTCTATGATGGAAATAGATGCCCCCCCCACACGAGGAGCCAGTCCACCACCTTGTCTGGCTCCTTGGCTGACAAGGCCCAGGAGGATCCCGGCCAATTCCAGCCCCATGATTCCTCCCATAATTCCTCGCAAGACGAGATGGAGGGAGATGATTCTGTGATTCCTCCCATGATTCCTCGCAAGACGAGATGGAGGGAGATGATTCTGTAGTGGGATTCGACTACGCTTTAGTCTCTCCACTGATCAAGGCAGTCATGGAAACCTTAAAGTTGGAAGATACCACTTTTCCCCCCCAGAGAAACAAAGGAACTGTTTAAGAAACTGGGGAAAGAATGCTCCAATTTTCCACCAAGCTGAAAGGAGTGTTTAAGGAAGAATGGAGCAAGGGGGATAAGAAGGTTTGGAAAATGCTCCCCTCGTGGATGCAGCAGTAATGCGCCTAGCGAAGCATGTCACCCTCCCGCTAGATGACACTGTATCTTTTATAGATGGTCTGGATTGAAAGATTGACCAAGACATTAAGAGAATATATAACTTGAACGGTATGGCTTGCAAACCAGCCCTAGCCCTTGCAGTCACCTCCAAAGCAATAGAGGCCTGGGTGGAAAATGTTGACTCTGAAAGGTGTCTCGGAGGAATTGGCACAAAGTTCAGCAGTGCAAGAACTTAAACTGGCTATCGCCTTTTTGGGAGAAGCTTCAATTGATCTCATCCGCTTGATGGCTAGATCCATGCTATCTTCAGTCACAGCCAAACGAGCACTATGGTTGCGCCCCTGGCTTGTTGATCCTGCCTCAAAGCAGGCATGGTGAAAAATTCCTTCTGAAGGAACTTCCTTGTTTGGAAACAAACTGTATAATGCCATTTCAAAGGCTACAGGCGGAAAGTCGGGATTCCTCCATCAGGACAAACGTCCGTTTAACCAAAGAAAACCTCAGCAGAGACGCAGTACAGAGCGTTCAAGAGAGGCATGCTCCTATAGGCCCGGACGGGATTTTAGGAGAAGCTGGAACTGGAATAGGCAGATCTTACCAAAAAATCTGGCAAGAAACAGACGCCTGGCGGGCGCGAGCCAACCAAGTCCTTTTGAGATTGGGCCCACCCAAGCGGTCGGGTAGGGGCTCGCCTACGTCTCTGCCGGCACATCTGGGTGACCTCGATCTCAGATCTCAACAGGTCACGCATGGTCCTTCACCAAGGTCCCTCCATGCAATCTTTACTGCCTCAATCAGAAGAAAAACAACAAGTTCTTCTTTCATATGTGAATGCCCTGAAAGATCAAGGAGCAGTGGTGCCCGTCCCAAAGGACGAGGAATTCCAGGGGGTATACTTCCCCCTCTTCCTAGTACAAAAGAAGAACGGCTCTTGGCGTCCAGTTATAGATCTCACTTTCCTGAACAGGTACATAAAGCACGAGAAATTCAAGATGGAATCACTCTCAACCATCCAAAAAAGTCGTTCAACCAGGCGACTGGTTGATCTCAATAGATGTTAAGGATGCGTATTTTCATGTTCCCGTGGCAGAAGAATTTCACAAATACCTTCGATTTCAGGTCGAACGAGAGCACTTACAATTTATTTGTCTTCCATTCGGACTAACGACCTCTCCAAGGGTCTTTTCCAAGGTACTGTTGGTAATTGTGTCTCTTATCAGAATACAGGGTGTGCGTCTGTATCATTACCTGGACGATCTGCTACTACTGTCCCAAGACAAGCAGCAGCTGCTGATCCACAAAGATCAAGTGATCTCTACATTGATAGAGTTCGGATGGCTCTTAAACCGCGAGAAAAGTCAGCCAGAACCGACCCAACGCCTAACCTACCTAGGAGCTCAATTTGACACAGTAGAGAATACCATCTCTCTTCCGGAAGAAAAAATCCCGGTCATTCGGGTAAGAATATCTTTAGCCCTAGACTACTCTCACCTAAGGGCGTCACAGTGCCTGAAGATAATCGGCACGATGGTGGCCACGTTCCCCATGGTCAAATGGGCAATGTGGAGGCTTTGGCCTTTTCAATCAGGATTCCTTCAGCAATGGAAGACAGACGATCACAATCAGCTGATCAGGACTACTCAGTCAATGAGGAACAGTCTTCTCTGGTGGCTTCAATACAAAAACTTGTTAACATGCCACTCCCTTGCTCCCATCCAATGGATGACTGTTTCATCCGATGCCAGCAATGCGGGCTGGGGAGCACATTGTGGGGCAGAACTGGCTCAGGGCAAATGGGATGCCCATCTCCACATTCCAGGGTCAAGCCTTCTCCCACCTTCTGAAAGGGAAGTCGGTCCTACTCAAAATGGACAATACCACCGCTGGAGCATATGTGAAGAGACAAGGGGGCACTCGGAGCCCCACCCTTCTCCGAGAGGTCGAACCTATCATGACCTGGGCTCAAAGGAATCTACTCAACTTAACAGCAGTCTTCATTCCAGGGGAGCAGAACATTCAAGCAGGCTTTCTGTCACACAGCAACCTAGACAACAACGAATGGTCACTGCATACACAGACATTCAAGTGGATCCTATCGTTGGGAATCGATCCAGAAGTGGATCTGTTTGCATCCCCCTGCAATCACAAAGTAGACAGATACTACACTCGAGGTTGGTGCAGTCAAGCCTTCGGAGTAGATGCATTAACAAGCCAATGGAAATTCAAAAAGGCATATGCCTTCCCTCCACCTCCGATCATGCAAAAATTCCTGCAGCAGCTCCAGTTGGAGAAAGGCGAAGTGATAACAATAGCACCATACTGGCCGAACAGGCCATGGTTTCCTCTCCTGAATCTGATGAGCTTCAGGCTAGAGTCTCTTGGGTGTGCTTTAGGGGTATTCTCTACCCTTATGAGCTCCAGAAAGCCTAACACGAACAAAACCTACAACAGAATCTGGACCAGGTTTGTCAGCTTCATGACTTCTGCTGGAAAATCTTTCAGAAATCCTGGAGTTCAAGGCGTTTTGAGTTTTCTCCAATCAGGCTTGGATCTTCCTTTGTACTCTGAGGGAACTGATTGACAAGTTTCAGCCTTATCGGCATTTTCAGGAACATCATGGGCAACTCATCCCCTGGTTCAACAATTCGTTCAGGGGGCTTCGAGAATCAGGCCTCAGAGGAAACCTAGATTCCCCAAATGGGATCTTCTGCTCGTCCTTGATGCTCTTTCAGCACTCAACAACAAGGATCTTTCTATTAAGGACTTATCAATCAAACTGGCCTTTCTAGGGGCCATTACTTCAGCCAAAAGAGTTTCAGAAATAAGCTTCCTGGGTTGTCAAGAACCCTTTTTGACTTCTTCCCGGACCGAGTGGTCCTTATCCCCATGCTTGGGTCTAAGCTAAAAGTCACGTCAGTTTTTCACAAGAATCAAAAATAGTCCTTCCTACTTTCAATTCTCCGGAATCAGCAGACAATCATCCCTTGGATGTGAGCGAGACTCTGAAAGAATACTTGCAAGTTACTTCATCTTTTAGAAGCTCGAACTACCTGTTCTTGTTACACACTGGTAGCAACAAAGGAAAGAGGGCTTCCTCCAGAACGATAGCAGCCTGGATTGTTCAATCTATCCAACAGGCCTACAGGGCAAAGGGCTTGGCTCCTCCAGAGGTGGTGACGGCTCATTTCACCAGAGGCATGGCAGCCTCATGGGCAGCAGCTCGACACGTGGCTCCTGAAGTGATATGCAAGGCAGCTTTGTGGTCTTCCATTATTACTTTTATGACTCATTATTGTATTGAGCCTGCTTCCCTTTCCTCTGTTACTTTTGGTCAAAAAATCCTGTCAGTTGACGGGAAAGATTAAAATATTTTTTTTGAGCAAGCATACCCTCCCGTGTGGATTGGCTAGTTATTTCCCACACGTAGTCTGCCATGGAGTCTGTCAGGAAAACGGAAAATTTATTACCAAATACTTACCGTAATTTTCCTTTCCTGATAGACTCCATGGCAGACGGAGTTCCCACCCATGAATTAAAAATATGAGAGTTGAAATTTAAGTCGGCTAGTTACGGAACACCTGTCTGTAGAGGTGAGCTCAAATTTATGGGTAAGGGGTCCTATAGCTGTGGAGAGAAGGCGGGGTTAACCCACACATAGTCTGCCATGGAGTCTATCAGGAAAGGAAAATTACGGTAAGTATTTGGTAATAAATTTTCCATTATAGCTCAGTGGCAGAGCATTCGACTGCAGATTGAGAGGTCTTCGGATCAAACTCGGGTTCCCCCTGAGCGCTTTGCCTGCAGTCGCGCCGAAAAGGCAGAGCCGGCGAGTGTCTTTACCGATGCCGTTGAGCCGGTTTCAGGGAAAAATAAATAAAAAATTCAAAACAGAGAAGAGAAGGCAAGGGGGGTATAGCTCAGTGGCAGAGCATTCGACTGCAGATCAAGAGGTCCTCGGTTCAAATCCGGGTGCACCCTGAGCATTTTGCCCACAGTCGCGCCGAAAAGGGAGAGCCGGCGAGTGTCTTTACTGATGCAGTCGAGCCGGTTTCAGGAAAAAAAAAATTCAAAACAGAAATGAGAAGGCAGGGGGGGTATAGCTCAGTGGCAGAACATTCGACTGCAGATCTAGAGGTCATCGGTTCAAATCGGGGTGCCTCCTGAGCGGTTTGCCCGCAGTCGCGCCGAAAAGGGAGAGGCGGCTAGTGTCTTTACCGATGCCGTCGAGCCGGTTTCAGGAAAAAAATAATTCAAAAAAGAGAAAAGGCAAGGGGGTATAGCTCAGTGGCAGAGCATTCGACTGCAGATCGAGAGGTCCTCGGTTCAAATACGTGTGCCCCGTGAGCGTTTTGCCCGCAGTCGCGCCGAAAAGGGAAAGGCGGCTAGTGTCTTTACAGATGCCGTCGAGTCGGTTTCAGGAAAAAAAAAATCAAAATAGAGAGAAAGCAAGCGGGGTATAGCTCAGTGGCAGAGCATTCGACTGCAGAGCGATAGGTCCTCGGTTCAAATCCGTGTCCCCCCTGAGCGTTTTGCCTGCAGTTGCGCCAAAAAGGGAGAGTCGGCGAGTGTCTTTACCGATGCCGTCGAGCCGGTTTCAGAAAAAAAAAATTCAAAACAGAGAGGAGAAGGCAAGGGGGGTATAACTCAGTGGCATAGCATTCGACTGCAGATCGAGAGGTCCTCGGTTCAAATCCGGGTGCCCCCTGAGCGTTTTGCCCGCAGTCGCGCTGAAAAGGGAGAGCCGGCGAGTGTCTTTACCGATGCTGTCGAGCCGGTTTCAGGAAAAAAAATAAAAAAAAATTCAAAACAGAGAGGACAAGGAAAGGGGGGTACAGCTCAGTGGCAGAGTATTGAACTGCAGATCGAGAGGTCCTCGGTTCAAATCCGGGTGCCCCCTGAGTGTTTTGCCCGCAGTCGCGCCAAAAAGGGAGAGCCGGCGAGTGTCTTTACCGATGCCGTCGAGACGGTTTCAGAAAAAAAAATCAAAACAGAGAAGAGAAGGCAAGGAGGTGTATAGCTCAGTGGCAGAGCATTCGACTGCAGATCGCGAGGTCCTCGGTTTACATGGGGGTGCCCCCTGAGCGTTTTGCCCGCAGTCGCGCCGAAAAGGGAGAGCCAGTGAGTGTCTTTACCGATGCCGTCGAGCCGGTTTCAGAAAAAAAAAATTCAAAACAGAGAGGAGAAGGCAAGGGGGGTATAGCTCAATAGCAGAGCATTCGACTGCAAATCGAGAGGTCGTCGGTTCCAATCCGGGTGCCCCCTGAGTGTTTTGCCTGCAGTCGCGCCAAAAAGGGAGAGCCGGCGAGTGTCTTTACCGATGCCGTCGAGCCGGTTTCAGGAAAAAAAAATCAAAACAGAGAGAAGAAGGCAAGGGGGTATAGCTCAGTGGCAGAGCATTCGACTGCAGATCGAGAGGTCCTCGGTTCAAATCTGGGTGCCCCCTGAGCGTTTTGAGCGGAGTCGCGCCGAAAAGGGAGAGCCGGCGAATGTCTTTACTGATGCCGTCGAGCCGGTTTCAGAAAAACATTCAAAACAGAGAGGAGGGAGTGCGCATACGCGGGACTTCCGGGAAGACGCTCTGAACGGGAGCTCAGCGCTGCTCCGGCCTCTCGCAGCCCCCTGAGCCTACAGACTGAGCGGGAACCGGCCAGGACTGACCCCATCGCCTCCCGGGTGAACCAGGGACGATTTCATATGGCGGGCGGCTCACAAAAGAGGGAGGTAAGCCGCCAGCTCGACTTTACACTGGCAGCCCCTGCATCATCCAAGATGGCGGCCGCAGCTCAAGGCAGCATGGAAGGCCCGGACTCCATTGCGGATCCTCCTTCCCATCTCCAGCACCAGATCGATCTGCTGGCAACTCCTGTGAGTACCTGCAACCCCCAAGGGATCTCCCCAGCATCCACTGAGTCCCTGCTGAAACGGACTTTTGGAGATCTCCCCCTCTCTCCCATGCTGCGATCCCCCTTAAGCCTGGCAGGCCCCCACCTCTCCCCCCCCTTGCAGCCAGTTCACTCCGCTGACATGCAACTTATGCTGCAGAACTTTTCTGAGCTGCTAGCCACAGGCCTAGCCCACAATGCCACTCAGATCACTGCTACCATTAAGGCTGATTTGCAGAGCCTGGGAGCCCGCATGGATGCAATTGAGCAGGCTGTGGATAACACTGCCGCCCGTACTAACCAAAATACCACATGCATCCAAACCTTACAAGATCAACTTGAGACAGCTCTCTCTAAAATCGATGATTTAGAGAACAGGAGTAGAAGGTATAATTTCCGTATACGTGGGATACCTGAATCTGTTACTGATGTTCACAGCACAGTTAAATTGTTCATTAAAGAACTCATGCCAGACATTCAGGACCACAGATTGGAACTTGACAGGGCTCACAGAGTCCTCCAGCCCCCCCGCCCAGATGGTCTCCCAAGGGACATTGTAGTCAAGCCCCATTACTATGGTGTGAAGGAGGATGTTATGAGGCAGACCCGCAACCTGGACAATCTCTCCTTCCAAGGGAATAAAATCCAAATCTTTGCTGACATCTCACCCAGAAACAGAGGTCCCTTAAACCCCTCCTGGAGGTCCTCAACCAGAATTCCATCAAGTACCGCTGGGCTTTTCCGTTCCGCCTACAATTTCATTTCAGGGACAAATCCTTTGGCTTTTCCACCTTTCAAGACAGCGAACGTCTCCTTCTTCATCTTGGTCTTATCTCCCGAGAACTTGCTGCACAACAAGCGACAACAAAATCAGGCTCCTCAAAGCATCCACCCCCCGGCAGTCCTCTGACCCCGTTATGGAATAAACAACAAACGAAGAGACAGAGAGAATCCCGACCCCCGAGATGAGGGAATTCTTTTGTTTTTCTCCCGGACGGGAGATGGGTTGCTTTTGACTATCCCTAATATTTCAGAGAGCTAACTACTCTCCCCCCCTAGTATGGTGGTAGACAGACCCGCACGGCCCTGACTGGCTTCAGGCGGGCCAGGGTCTTGATCTGTTTGGTTTGGGCCCCACTTGCCCATCTTATGGCTAGTTGGGACTCCCAATATCCCCCGTTCCTCCCACCTCGCTGAGGAGGATGCTTTCATTGCCTTTCTGACTTGTTGCATATATGATGGGCCTTTTCTAGTTCCAACCTATGGTTAGGCCTAGTAGCCTATACCCTTCCTTCCCCCTGTCCCCCCCCCTTTTTTTTTTTTCTTCCCTTTCCCCTCCCCCTTCCCCCCCCCCATCCTCTCTTGCCTCCCTCCCCACCTTCCCTTCCTCTCCCTTGCAGGTTCCACTCCATGCACTGGTTATGTTCTGGTTATACAGTTTTACGGTTCGTTATATTTGTTTGTTTACAGTATTTTCTGCACTTTGGCCGTTCCAGTACTGTTTTACCCCCCATTGGGGGCTCTGACGGCCGGAGCGGCTCATCATGCCGCTCTCTCTGTTGTGACGCGGAGGGACTTTTAATCCCTCTGGTGACATCAGGTAGACAACCCCTACTGGGGTTGCACTCTCTCCAAGACCCCTCTTGCAGGAGTCCTTGGACTTGGACCCGGCTAGCCGGTCCTGTTGAATTTTATCTGAATTTTTGCATATGTTTGTTTTGTTCTCCTTTTGTGATTTAACTGACCAATATAATGACATCTCTGATCTTTCCTCCTCTTTTTCTTATATTTCTACTCCCCCCCCCTTCTCCCCTCCCCACAGTGTTCTCCTCCTCCCTCCTCCAGGATTCCTCGCGGAGAACTCCCCCAGGCCTTGCTCCAGGGCGTTTGTTGATAGCCTACCTCGCGCTGGATGTCCGGATTCTCTCTTCTCTCCAGGTAAGCTCCCCTTTTACATTCTCGCACCCCCCTCGGGCACCCATGGCTGAGACTGACGCTCGCAAGCTGCCTTTGAAAGTAGCTTCCCACAATACACAGGGACTTAATTCCCCTTCTAAACGCCGGAAGGCCTTTCAGAGCTACCACGCCAGAAGCCTTGATGTTGTCCTTCTTCAGGAGACCCACTTCCCCGCTAGCTATACCCCCTCCTTCCTACACCGTAGCTTTCCCACCTTCTACCTTGCGAATGCTGACACCAAACAGAGAAGGGTGGCCATTCTCTTGGCTAAACGTATCCCATTTACCCACATTCACACAATTCGTGATAAAGATGGTAGGTACCTGCTGGTCAAAGGGCTCATAGAAGGGGTGACGTATTCTTTTGTTTCATACTATGCCCCCAATCGGGGCCAGGCAAATTTTTTCGCATCCATGTTCTCAACCCTCTCCTCTCATCTAGAAGGTAGAGTCTTAATAGGGGGTGACTCCAATATCACGTTTGACCACACACTTGACAAATCCCACGAGAACAGGCCACGCCTTAAGAGACCCTCCAAACAAAGCCTCAGAATCGCTTGACTCCTACATGACTTGGGCCTGATTGATTCTTGGAGGGAATTGAATCCCACGGCCAAAGACTTTACCCATTACTCTGCCCCACACAAAACATTTGCCAGGATTGACCACATCTTCGTACCCAATTCTGACATTCACACTGTCTCTCACTCCTCAATACAAGAAGTTCCGTGGTCGGACCACTCCTTAGTAACCCTTAGAATCTCTAGCTCCCTTTCGCCTTCAGGCCCCCCTCAGTGGCGCTTGAGTTAATCCCTCCTTGCCAACCCGGTCCACTGCACCATGCTGGAAAAGGACATCCAAGAATTTTTCCTCCTCAATGATACCGGGGAAACTTCCCCTAGCTCTCTCTGGGGAGCTCATAAAGCCGTCTTGAGGGGGAGGATGATTCAAATGGCTTCCAACCTGAAAAAAGGAAGGAAGGTGGATGTAGAAAACTTGGAAAGGGATTTTACACTACTTAGTAAAGCCCATAAGTCTAACCCCACTCCAGCCAGTCTGGCCAAGTTAGAATCCGCCCGCATTGCTTTAAATCTTGCCTTAACTTCTAATGCAGACAAACACTTGAGCTGGTTAAGTGGCAAATTCTACTTACAAGCTGATAAAATCGGCTCGCGCTTGGCGGACAAACTCTCCCCAAGGATCCAAAATTTCTCCTTACCCAAGATTAAATCGTTATCGGGTTCTCTCACCCAGAACCCCCATAAAATCCTAGAAACCTTCCAAGCTTTCTACTCCAAACTATACGCATCTCCTTCCTCTGCCGACCCTGTTCCCTTAGAATCATTTTTGGCGGACATTGATCTCCCCAAACTTTCAGAGTCCCATAGATCCATGATGGAATCACCTTTTAGTACTGAAGAGGTCCAGGAGGTCATCAAAAATGTCAAAACAGACTCGGCGCCAGGGCCAGACGGTTTCTCCGCCCTTTATTACAAAACTTTCTCTGGGGTCCTATCTCCTCGTCTGGCCAGTCTCTTTAACTCCCTACGAGAGGGCTCCATTCTCGAACCCGCTGCCAACCTCGCATATATCTCTGTGATCCCCAAACAGGGAAAAGATCCTAGTGATGTAGGCAACTATAGGCCGATTTCGTTGATCAATAATGATCTGAAAATCATGACCAAGATTTTGGCCAACAGAATAGCCTCCTTCATAGCTTCTTATGTTCATAAGGATCAGGTGGGTTTCATTCCCGGGAGACAGGGACCGGACCAGATCAGGAGAGCGGTAGATTTGATTTCCCTCATGCAATCCTCCTGGGATGGCGGGTCCCCCCAGAAGGGATACATTCTTTCCATAGACCTCCAAAAGGCCTTTGATACGGTCACCTGGCCATACCTTTTTACCATTCTACGCCATTGGGGATTTGGCCCGGAATTCCTAAGAACCCTGGAGTCTCTATATTCCTCCCCGAAAGCCCAGATCAAACTACAGGGACGTCTCTCCGACCAATTCCCAATCTTAAACGGTACCAGACAGGGCTGCCCGCTCTCCCCTATTCTCTTCGCAATAGCGATAGAAACCCTAGCTCTAGCAATTAGACAACACCCGGACATTCACGGGGTTCAATGTGGTCAACATACACACAAATGCGCCCTCTTTGCGGACGATGTCCTCCTTTTCGTCACCTCCCCTCTCAGGTCGACCCCCAATATTCTCCAACTCCTCACCACTTTTGGAAAGGTTTCAGGCCTTCAGGTCAACATGGCAAAGTCAATGGCCTTAAACGTCACTACACCCCAAGATATAGTCGATAGGCTCAAAACAAACTTCCCCTTCTCCTGGTGCGCCTCTTCTCTTCCCTATTTAGGTGTTTTCCTCACCCCAAAAGTAGAGCTCCTATTCCAACACAATTACCCTGCCATGTTCAAAAAACTCACAACTGAACTTACACAATGGTCTCTTTATAAATTATCCTGGCTGGGTAGAGTCAATTCGGTCAAGATGACCCTCTTGCCCAGATTGCTTTATCTCTTCCGGTCCCTGCCTATCCCTGTCAAGAAGCGAGCACTGGATAGACTCCAATCAAAAATCATACAGTTCATATGGGGGGGCAAGGGACATCGTCTATCTAAAAAAGTTCTGTATAGGGCAAGGAAGAAAGGAGGCCTTGGCCTTCCCAATATGTGGTGGTACTACCAAGCAGCCCAACTCTGTCAATTCTCAGCAATATATACTAAAGGACCTAAACCGGACTGGGTAGACATAGAAAGGCAGGCAACCCCTAACCACACATTGGACTATTTAGCCTGGAGACCACGTAAGGACCGCCCCTCGATCCTGTCACCCGCCCTCTCTCACTCAATGGCTCTCTGTGATATCCTTCATAAACATCCTGCACTATCCTCTTCCTGGCATCCCCTCGCTCACATCTTTCACAATCCCCAATTCCCCCCGGGTCTAAACATCCAGGCTTTTGGATGGTGGCTTGACAAGGGTTTATACAGAATAGGACAATATTTTAACAATGATGGCCCCATCTCGCTCAAATACTGCACTTCCAAACTGGACATGCCCTCCTCCGAAACCTTCCGCTATTATCAGTTGTTAAATTTTCTGCGTGGGGTCTGGAAAAGTTCAGACAACCCACTCTCGGTTACCAAATATGAGCATTGGTGTTCCTCAGCCATGGGCGTCAGGGGGGCATCTCCCTGATCTATTCAGCGCTAGCTGACCCTCAGGGCAAAGCGAGCTATATGTTGAAATGGGAGCGTGACCTCCAGTTTGAATGGGATCTAGACACTTGGCACACAAATTTCTCCCGCTCATTCAAGGGTATCTTAAACACCTCCCTGATGGAGGCGGAAGTTAAGGTTATCTCCAGATGGTACCTGGTCCCTACGCGCCTTTCTAGGCTCTATCCGCAGTCTTCCCCCCTCTGCTTCAGAGGATGTGGCCTCGTAGGCTCTCTCCTCCACACCCTCTGGGAATGCCCTAAAATTAGGGGGTTCTGGAATAGAATTTTCAGCCTCATTCGCAAAGTCACTGGTTTCGAGGTGAAGCAGAACCCTACTATTGCCCTCCTTAATGATGCTCTCCCTAAGGTCCCTAAATTGTCCCGCTCTCTCATACACTTCATCCTTCTGGGGGCCAAGATTACCTTGGCCCACGCCTGGAAGTCGCCCTCGGCGTCATTTCGCCAAGCTAAACACAAGATTTCCTGGATAATGACACAGGAAAGGGTTTCTAATACCTTACTAGACAATCCTGAAAAATTCCGTCTTATTTGGGAACCCTGGGCTATATCCCTTCTGCCCCAATAGGTGAGCACTGGACAGCCCCGATTCGGCACGTTGCTGACCATTTTTCCCCCCTCTCCCCGAGGAATCCTGATTTCCCCCACCCCCTTCTTTCCCTCTTATTCTCTGGTTCGCTCCCCCTTCTCTTCCCTATCCCTATTTCTTCCTTTCTTTTCTTCCTATTCTTAATCTCTTTCTTAGACTGTCACTGGCTACTCAGGTTTTACATCTGTGTAGTCTTTCTTGTTTTATGTTGATGGATACAGCTAGATGCTCCGCCTTACAGGCATTTGGAAGCCATTCCATTAGTTGGGTTTTTCAACCCCTTCAGACTATTAACAGAGGTTCAAGGTCAGACTCCCCCTGGATGGTCCGCATCCTCAGGGGATTAGCAATCTGGACAGGTTAGCGGGTTGCCAAGCCCTTTGTTCATATCCCTCCCTGGGTGTTCTGTTCCCGATCGTTCCGTGCACAGCAGGATCCCAATTGGGGTGCGTGGACTGGTCGGGCGTAGACGTAGGGCCATTGTCCCTCAGGGTCTGCCTTAAATTTGTTGGTGCCTGCTTTTTTCTTCTTTTTTTTTGTATGCTGAGTCTGCTCTACCCTCTATAATAGGTACTGTGGTCCATGATATTGTGATAGAACATAACTCCAAGTGACCTTCTTTTGTTTGTTTCTGATGATCATACTTTGTACCGACCTCGTTTGGGGTCTTTTGTTACCTTCTTTTATAATTGTACTGCATCTAATCACAATAAACCTTTTTTTGAAAAGAAAAAAAATAGAGAGGAGAAGGCAAGGGGGGCATAGCTCAGTGGCAGAGCATTCAACTGCAGATCGAGAGGTCCTCGGTTCAAATCCGGGCCCCCCCTGAGCGTTTTGCCCACAGTCGCGCCGAAAAGAGTGAGCCGGCGAGTGTCTTTACCGATGCCGTCGAGCCGGTTTCAGGTAAAAAAAAAATTCAAAACAGAGCAGAGACGGCAAGTGGGTATAGCTCAGTGGCAGAGCATTCGACTGCAGATCACGAGGTCCTCGATTCAAGTCCGGGTGCCCCCTGAGCGTCTTGCCCGCAGTCGTGCCGAAAAGGGAGAGCCAGCGAGTGTCTTCACCGATGCCGTCGAGCCGGTTTCAGGACAAAAAAAATTCAAAACAGACAGGAGAAGGCAAGGGGGTTATAGCTCAGTGGCAGAGCATTCAGCTGCAGATCGAGAGGTCCTCGGTTCAAATCGGCGTGACCTCTAAGTATTTTGCCCGAAGTCGCGCCGAAAAGGGAGAGACGGCGAGTGTCTTTACCGATGCCGTCGAGCCGGTTTCAGGAAAAAAAATGTTTAAATTCAAAACAGAGAGGAGAAGGTAAGGGGGGTATAGCTCAGTGGCAGAGCATTCGACTGCAGATTGAGAGGTCCTTGGTTCAAATCCAGGTGCCCCCTGAGCGTTTTTCTCGCAGTCGCGCCGAAAAGGGAGAGCCAGCGAGTGTCTTTACCAATGCCGTTGAGCCGGTTTCAGGAAAAAAAAAATTCAAAACAGAGAGGAGAAGGCAAGGTGGGTATACCTCAGTGGCAGAGCATTCGACTGCAGATCGAGAGGTCCTCGGTTCAAATTCGGGCGCCCCCTGAGCATTTTGCCCGCAGTCGCGCCGAAAAGGGAGAGCCGGCGAGTGTCTTTACTGATGCCGTCGAGCGGGTTTTCGGGTTTCGAGCGGGAAAAAAAATTCAAAACAGAGACGAGAAGGCAAGAGGGGTATAGCTCAGTGGCAGAGCATTCGACTGCAGATCAAGAGGTCCTCGGTTCAAATCCGGGTGCCCTCTGAGCGTTTTGCCCGCAGTCGCGCCGAAAAGGGAGAGCCGGCGAGTGTCTTTACCGATGCCGTCGAGCCGGTTTCAGGAAAAAAAAAAAAAAACATTCAAAACACAGAGGAGAAGGCAAGGGGGGTATAGCTCAGTGGCAGAGCATTCGACTGCAGATCGAGAGCTCCTCGGTTCAAATCCGGGTGCCCCCTGAGCGTTTTGCCCGCAGTCGCGCCGAAAAAGGAGAGCCGGCGAGTGTCTTTACCGATGCCGTTGAGCCGGTTTCAGGAAAAATAAATAAAAAATTCAAAACAGAGAGGAGAAGGCAAGGTGATTATACCTCAGTGGCAGATTATTCGACGGCAGATTATTCGACTGCAGATCAAGAGGTTCTTGGTTCAAATCCAGGTGCCCCCAGAGTGTTTTGCCCGCAGTCGCGCCGAAAAGGGAGAGCCGGCGAGTGTCTTTACCGATGCCGTTGAGCCGGTTTCAGGAAAAAAAAACATTCAAAACAGAGAGGAGAAGGCAAGGTGGGTATACCTCAGTGGCAGAGCATTCGACTGCAGATCGAGAGGTTCTTGGTTCAAATCCGGGTGCCCCTGAGCGTTTTTCCCGCAGTCGCGCCGAAAAGGGAGAGCCAGCGAGTGTCTTTACCGATGCCGTTGAGCCGGTTTCAGGAAAAGAAAATTAAAAATTCAAAACAGAGAGGAGAAGGCAAGGTGGGTATACCTCAGTGGCAGAGCATTCGACTGCAGACCGAGAGGTTCTCGGTTCAAATCTGGGTGCCCCCTGAGTGTTTTGCCCGCAGTCGCGCCGAAAAGGGCGAGCCGGCGAGTGTCTTTACCGATGCCGGCGAGTGTCTTTACCGATGCCGTCGAGCCGGTTTCAGGAAAAAAAAACAAAAAACATTCAAAACAGAGAGGCGAAGGCAAGGGGCGTATAGCTCAGTGCCAGAGCATTCGACTGCAGATCAAGAGGTTCTCTGTTCAAATCCGGGTGCCCCCTGAGCATTTTGCCCGCAGTCGCGCCGAAAAGGGCGAGCCGGCGAGTGTCTTTACCGATGCCGTTGAGCCGGTTTCAGGAAAAAAAAACAAAAAACATTCAAAACAGAGAGGAAAAGGCAAGGTGGGTGTACCTCAGTGGCAGATTATTCGATTGCAGATCGAGAGGTTCTCGGTTCAAATCCGTGTGCCCCCAGAGCTTTTTGCCCGCAGTCGCGCCGAAAAGGGCGAGCCGGCGAGTGTCTTTACCGATGCCGTCGATCCGGTTTCAGGAAAAAACCCAAAAAACATTCAAAACAGAGAGGAGAAGGCAAGGGGGGTATAGCTCAGTGCCAGAGCATTCGACTGCAGATCGAGAGGTCCTCGGTCCAAATCCAGGTGCCCCCTGAGCGTTTTGCCCGCAGTCGCGCCAAAAAGGGAGAGCCGGAGAGTGTCTTTACTGATGCCGTTGAGCCGGTTTCGGAGAAAAAAAAATTCAAAACAGAGAGGTGAAGGCTACGGGGGTATAGCTCAGTGGCAGAGCATTCGACTGCAGATCGAGAGGTCCTCGGCTCAAATCCAGGTGCCCCCTGAGCGTTTTGCCCGCATTTGCGCCGAAAAGGGAGAGCCGGCGAGGGTCTTTACCGATGCCGTCGAGCCGGTTTCAGGAAAAAAATAAAAATAAAATTCAAAAAAGAAGGCAGGGGGGTATAGCTCAGGGGCAGAGCATTCGACTGCAGATCGAGAGGTCCTCGTTTCAAATCCGGGTGCCCCCTGAGAATTTTGCCCGCAGTCGCACCGAAAAGGGAGAGCCGGCGAATGTCTTCACCGATGCCGTGGAGCCGGTTTCGAGAAAAAAATAAAAATAAAATTCTAAAAAGAAGGCAAGGGGGGTATAGCTCAGTGGCAGAGCATTCGACTGCAGATCGAGAGGTCCTCGGTACAAATCCGGGTGCCCCCTGGGCATTTTGCCCGCAGTCGCACCGAAAAGGGAGAGCCGGCGAGTGTCTTTACCGATGCCGTCGAGCCGGTTTCAGGAAAAAAAATTCAAAACAGAGAGGAGAAGGCAAGAGGGTATAGTTCAGTGGCAGAGCATTCGACTGCAGATCGAGAGGTCCTCGGTTCAAATCCGGGTGCCCCCTGAGCGTTTTGCCCGCAGTCGCACTGAAAAGGGAGAGCCGGCGAGTGTCTTTACTGATGCCGTCGTGCTGGTTTCAGCGAAAAAAATAATAATTCAAAACAGAGAGAACAAGGCAATGGGGGTGTAGCTCAGTGGCAGAGCATTCGACTGTCTGATGGTAGAGGTCCTCGGTTCACAACCGGGTGCCCCCTGAGCGTTTTGCCCGCAGTCGCGCCGAAAAGGGAGAGCCGGCGACTGTCTTTACCGATGCTGTCGAGCCGGTTTCAGGAAAAAAAAATAAAGAATTCAAAACAGAAATGAGAAGGCAAAGGGGGTATAGCTCAGTGGCAGAGCTTTGGACTGCAGATCAAGAGGTCCTCGGTTCAAATCCGTGTGCTCCTTGAGCGATTTGCCCGCAGTCGCGCCAAAAAGGGAGAGCCGGCGAGTGTCTTTACCGATGCCGTCGAGCCGGTTTCAGGAAAAAAATATTCAAAATAGGGAGAAGGCAAGTGGGGTATAGCTCAGTGGCAGAGCATTCGTCTGCAGATCAAGATGTCCTCAGTTCAAATCCGTGTGCCCCTGAGCATTCTGCCCGCTGTTGCCCCGAAAAGGGAGAGCCGGCAAGTGTGTTTACTGATGCCATCGAGCCGGTTTCTGGAAAAATAAAAAATTCAAAACAGAGAGGAGAAGGCAAGGGAGGTATACCTTAGTGGCAGAGCATTCGACTGCAAGTCCTCAGTTCAAACCCGGGTGCCCCCTGAGCATTTTGCCCGCAGTCGCGCCGAAAAGGGAGAGCCGGCGAGTGTCTTTACTGATGCCGTCGAGCCGGTTTCAGAAAAAAAAAAAAATTCAAAACAGGGAAGAGAAAGCAAGGGGGTATAGTTCAGTGGCAGAGCATTCGACTGCAGATCAAGAGGTCCTCGGTTCAAATCCGGGTGCCCCCTGAGCATTTTGCCCGCAGTCGCGCCGAAAAGGGAGAGCTGGCGAGTGTCTTTACCGATGCCGTCGAGCCGGTTTCTGAAAAAAAAAATTAAAACAGAAAAAAGAAGGCAAAGAGGGTATAGCTCAGTGGCAGAGCATTCGACTGCAAATCGCGAGGTCCTTGGTTCAAATCCGGGTGCCCCCTGAGAGTTTTGCCCGCAGTCGCACCGAAAAGGGAGAGCCGGCGAGTGTCTTTACCGATGCAGTCGAACCGGTTTCAGGAAAAAAAAAATTCAAAACAGAGAAGATAAGGCAGCGTGGGTATAGCTCAGTGGCAGAGCATTCGACTGCAGATCGCGAGGTCCTCGGTTCAAATCCGGGTGCCCCCTGAGCGTTTTGCCCGCTGTCGCGCCGAAAAGGGAGAGCCGGCGAGTGTCTTTACCGATGCAGTCGAGCCGGTTTCAGAAAAAAAAAAAAAAACATTCAAAACAAAGAGAAGAAGGCAAGGCGGGTATAGCTCAGTGGCAGAGGAATTGATTGCAGATCGCGAGGTCCTTGGTTCAAACCCAGGTGCCCCCTGAGCATAATGCTCGCAGTCGCGCCACAAAGGGAGAGCCGGCGAGTGTCTTTACTGATGCAGTCGAGCCAGTTTCTGGACACAAAAAACATTCAAAACAAAGAGGAGAAGGCAAGGGGGTATAGCTCAGTGGCAGAGCATTCGACTGCAGATTGCGAGTTCCTTGGTTCAAATCCGGGTGCCCCTTGAGCATTTTGCCCGCAGTCGCGCCGAAAAGGGAGAGCCGGCGAGTGTCTTTACAGATGACGTCGAGCCGGTTTCAGGGAAAAAAAATGAAAAATTCAAAACAGAGAGGAGAAGGCAAGGGGGCTATCGCTCAGTGGCGGAGAAAGGTCCTTGGTTCAAATTAGGGTGCCCCCTGAGCATTTTGCCCGCAGTTGCGCCGAAAAGGGAGAGCCGGCGAGTGTCTTTACCGATGCCGTCGAGACGGTTTCAGAAAAAAAAAAATATCAAAACAGAGAGGAGAAGGCAAGGGGGTATAGCTCAGTGGCAGAGCATTTGACTGCAGATCGAAAGGTCCTCGGTTCAAATCCGGGTGCCCCCTGAGCGTTTTGCTCGCAGTCACGCCGAAAAGGGAGAGCCGGCGAGTGTCTTTACCGATGCCGTCGAGCCGGTTTCAGGAAAAGAAAAAAATAATAATTCAAAAAAGAGAGGAGAAGGCGACAGGGGTATATCTCAGTTGCAGAGCATTCGACTGCAGATCGAGAGGTCCTCGGTTCAAATCCGGATGCCCCTGAGCATTTTGCCCGCAGTCGCGCCGAAAAGGGAGAGCCGGCGAGTGTCTTTACCGATGCCGTCGAGCCGGTTACAGGATTTTTTTTTATAAAAATTCAAAACAGAAAGGAGAGGGCAAGGGGGGTATAGCTCAGTGGCAGAGCATTCAACTGAAGATCGGAGACGTCTGCGGTTCAAATCCGGATGCCCCCTGAGCGTTTTGCCCGCAGTCGCGCCGAAAAGGGAGAGCCGGCGAGTGTCTTTACCGATGCCGTCGAGCCGGATTCAGAAAAAAAAAATCAAAACAGAGAGGATAGGGCAAGGGGGTATAGCTCAGTGGCAGAGCATTTGACTGCAGATCAAAAGGTCCTCGGTTCAAATCTGGGTGCCCCCTGAGTGTTTTGCCCGCAGTCGCGCCGAAAAGAGAGAGCCGGCGAGTGTCTTTACCGATGCCGTCGAGCCGGTTACAGGAATTTTTTTTATAAAAATTCAAAACAGAGAGGAGAAGGCAAGGGGGGTATAGCTCAGTGGCAGAGCATTCAACTGCAGATTGAGAGATCTTCGGTTCAAATCCGGATGCCCCCTGAGCGTTTTGCCCGCAGTCGCGCCGAAAAGGGAGAGCCGGCGGGTGTCTTTACCGATGCCGTCGAGCCAGTTTCAGGACAAAAAAAAATTAAAATTCAAAACAGAGAAGAGAAGGCAATGGGGTATAGATCAGTGGCAGAGCATTCGACTGCAGATTGAGAAGTCTTCGCTTCAAATCCGGGTGCCCCCTGAGCGTTTTGCCCGCAGTCGCGCCGTAAAGGGAGAGCCGGCGAGTGTCTTTATCGATGCCGTCAAGCCGGTTTCAGGAAAAAAATAAATAAAAATTCAAAACAAAAAGGAAAAGGCAAAGGGGGTATAGCTCAGTGGCAGAGCATTCGACTGCAGATCGAGAGGTCCTCGGTTCAAATCTGGGTGCCCCCTGAGCATTTTGCCCGCAGTTGCGCCGAAAAGGGAGAGCCGGCGAGTGTCTTTACCGATGCCGTTGAGCCGGTTTCAGGAAAAAAAAATCAAAAACAGAGAGGAGAAGGCAAGGGGGTATAGCTCAGTGGCAGAGCATTCGACTGCAGCTTGAGAGGTCCTCCGTTCAAATCCGTGTGCCCCCTGAGTGTTTTGCCCGCAGTCGCGCCAAAAAGGGAGAGCCGGCGAGTGTCTTTACCGATGCCGTCGAGCCGGCTTCAGAAAAAATAAAAATAAAATTCAAAAACAGAAATGCGAGGGCAAGCGGGGTATAGCTCAGTGACAGAGCATTCAATTGCAGATCGGGAGATCCTTGGTTCAAATCCGGGTGCCTCCTGAGCATTTTGCCTGCAGTCGCGCCAAAAAGGGAGAGCCGGCGAGTGTCTTTACCGATGCTGATGAGATGGCAAGGGGGGTATAGCTCAGTGGCAGAGCTTTCGACTGCAGATCGAGAGGTCCTCTGTTCAAATCCGGGTGCCCACTTAGCATTTTGCCCGCAGTCGC
Organism: Rana muscosa; assembly: GCA_029206835.1. NCBI lineage: Eukaryota > Metazoa > Chordata > Amphibia > Anura > Ranidae > Rana > Rana muscosa. Next base: position 345,036,233 of record CM055127.1, read on the forward strand.
GCCGAAAAGGGAGAGCTGGCGTGTGTCTTTACCGATGGCGTCGAGCCGGTTTCAGGAAGAAAAAAAAAATCAAAAAAAAAATCAAAAACAGAGAGGAGAAGGCAAGGGGGGTATAGCTCAGTGGCAGAGCATTCGACTGCAGATCGAGAGGTCCTCAGTTCAAATCCGGGTGCCCCCTGAGCGTTTTGCCCGCAGTCACGCCAAAAAGGGAGAGCCGGCGAGTGTCTTTGCCGATGCCGTCGAGCCGGTTTCAGAAAAAATAAAAATAAAATTCAAAAACAGAGAAGAGATGCCAAGAGGGGTATAGCTCAGTGGCAGAGCATTCAACTGCAGATCGCGAGATCCTAGGTTCAAATCCAGGTGCCTCCTGAGCATTTTGCCTGCAGTCGCGCCAAAAAGGGAGAGCCGGCGAGTGTCTTTACCGATGCTGTCGAGCCGGTTACGGAAAAAAAAATAATTCAAAAACAGAGATGAGATGGCAAGGGGGGGTATAGCTCAGTGGCAGAGCTTTCAACTGCAGATCGAGAGGTCCTCTGTTCAAATCCGGGTGCCCACTTAGCATTTTGCCCGCAGTCGTGCCGAAAAGGGAGAGCTGGCGAGTGTCTTTACCGATGCCGTCGAGCCGGTTTCAGCAAGAAAAAAAAAATCAAAAACAGAGAGGAGAAGGCAATGGGGGTATAGCTCAGTGGCAGAGCATTTGACTGCAGATCGAGAGGTCCTCGGTTCAAATCCGGGTGCCCCCTGCGCATTTTGCCCGCAGTCACGCCAAAAAGGGAGAGCCGGCGAGTGTCTTTGCCAATGCCGTCGAGCCGGTTTCAGAAAAAATAAAAATAAAATTCAAAAACAGAGATGAGATGCCAAGAGGGGTATAGCTCAGTGGCAGAGCATTCAACTGCAGATCGAGAGATCCTAGGTTCAAATCCAGGTGCTCCCTGAGCATTTTGCCAGCAGTCGCGCCGAAAAGGGAGAGCCGGCGAGTGTCTTTATCGATGCCGTCGAGCCGGTTTCAGGAAAAAAAAATCAAAACAGAGAGTAGAAGGCAAGGGGGGCATAGCTCAGTGGCAGAGCATTAGACTGCAGATCGTGAGGTCCTCTGTTCAAATCCGGGTGCCCCCTGAGCGTTTTGCCAGCAGTCGCGCCGAAAAGGGAGAGCCGGCGAGTGTCTTTACCGATGCCGTCGAGCCGGTTTCAGGAAAAAAAATCAAAAACAGAGAGGAGAAGGCAAGGGGGGTATAGCTCAGTGGCAGAGCATTCGACTGCAGATCGAGAGGTCCTCGGTTCAAATCCGGGTGCCCCCTGAGCATTTTGCCCGCAGTCGCACCGAAAAGGGAGAGCCGGCGAGTGTCTTCAACGATGCCGTGGAGCCGGTTTCAGAAAAAAAAATAAAAAAATTCAAAAGAGAGAGTAGAAGGCAAGGGGGTATAGCTCAGTGGCAGAGCATTCGACTACAGATCGTAGAGGTTCTCGGTTCAAATCCAGGTGCCCCCTGAGCGTTTTGCCCGCAGTCGCGCCGAAAAGGGAGAGCCGGCGAGTGTCTTTACTGATGCCGTCGAGCCGGTTTCGGAGAAAAAAAAAATCAAAACAGAGAGAAGGAGGCAAGGGGGGTATAGCTCAGTGGCAGAGCATTCGACTGCAGATCGAGAGGTCATCGGTTCAAATCCGGGTTTCCCCTGAGCGTTTTGCCCGCAGTCACACCGAAAAGGGAGAGCCGGCGAGTGTCTTTACTGATGCCGTCGAGCCAGTTTCAGGACAAAAAAAAATAAAAATTCAAAACAGAGAAGAGAAGGCAAGGCGGGTATAGCTCAGTGGCAGAGCATTCGACTGCAGATCTAGAGGTCCTCGGTTCAAATCCAGGTGCTCCCTGAGCGTTATGCCCGCAGTCGTGCCGAAAAGGAGAGCCGGCGAGTGTCTTTACCCATGCCGTCGAGCCGGTTTCAGAAAAAAAATTCAAAACAGAGAACATAAGGCAACAGGGGTATAGCTCAGTGGCAGAGCATTCGACTGCAGATCGGGAGGTCCTCGGTTCAAATCTGGGTGCCCCCTGAACATTTTGCCCGCAGTCGTGCTGAAAAGGGAGAGCCGGCGAGTGTCTTTACCGATGCCGTCGAGCCGGTTTCAGGAAAAAAAAAATTCAAAACAGAGAAGATAAGGCAACGGGGGTATAGCTCAGTGGCAGAGCATTCGACTGCAGATCGAGAGGTCCTCGGTTCAAATCCGGGTGCCCCCTGACGGTTTTGCCCGCTGTCGCACCGAAAAGAGAGAGCCGGCGAGTGTCTTTACCGATGCCGTCGAGCCGGTTTCAGGTAAAAAAAAATAATAATTCAAAACAAAGAGGAAAAGGCAAGGGGTGTATACCGCAGTGGCAGAGCATTCGACTGCAGCTCGCGAGGTCCTAGGTTCAAATCTGGGTGGCCCCAGCGTACCATGACGGACGGTGGATCTCAGCTGGCAAGGTCTGAAGAAATTTTCTATTTCCATGGCAGATAGTTTTTGTTTGTTTGTATGTCTTTCTCTGCTGTTTTTTCTCTGTCATACAGCGCCGCTAAGCTTAGTATATGTGTGGAACGCTTTTGCGTTCCAGGATGCCATTCCCTTCCTGATCCCGGCCTGTTGAACGTCTGCGCATGCGCAGAGCCACGGTGAAACCGAGGCTTGGTTTTCGTACATCCGCAGTATGGCGGAGGGGTCAGGGGCCGCGCAGGCGCAGTAGGTTCGGTCCCTCCGATGCATGTGCACAGCGGGACCGGCCATGACGTAATTCCGGCGGGTGATTTAAACCGCTGAGGAGCCCTATACAGGTGGGATAACCTGTGGGCATATAGCAGCAGCCTCCCGGAGTCTCAATACTACCAGGACGGGGTAAGCACTTCTTGGCAATGTAATGCATGTAATGCTTGTAATGCTTAGTGTCTCTTAAAGGGACAGTTTAAAAAAAAAAAAAAAAAAACTTTTTTTTTTTCTGCGCTGTTCTTGCATTGATTTGCTTATCCTTAGTCTAGGTAGTGGAGTTACGCATCATTGTGTGTCTTCCTCATCATGGACTCATCTGCACCGCAGTGTGGCCAGCCCTCCCGCACAAGGTCTGTGCGGAGTGGGTAGGGGGTTGGTGTCTTTGGTGTCATTTTTTTCTGGTGGTTGCTAATGGTTACAACCTGCCCACCTTCCTCCCCCTCCCTTTGTCTGTATTATCTCTTACAGCCCGGCTACATCAGTTCATCGGTCACAGGATAGGGACATTGCCAGGCTGCACCATCATCATCACCATCATCATCACCATCACCAATCATCCTCCAGGTCCAGACGTGACACTCCGTCTGGGACCCACTATCATAGGGGACGCTCACATTCCCCCTCTAAATATAGGAGATGTTCCCATTCCTCCTCAAGTCACCGCTACCACCACCGTGATGATCGCTCTGATCACAGAGCCTGTTGGGGATGTAAAACTAGAATCCCAGAGGGCAAATCGCTGTGTGACCCATGCTATGCCCGAGCGGTCGGTGAGAAAGAGACCGAAAAATCAACATCTTGAGTCTCTTATTAAACGTGTGGTACAGCAGTCTATGGTGGAAATAGATGCCCCCCCCCCACACGAGGAGCCAGTCCACCACCTTGTCTGGCTCCTTGGCTGACAAGGCCCAGGAGGATCCCGGCCAATTCCAGCCCCATGATTCCTCCCATAATTCCTCGCAAGACGAGATGGAGGGAGATGATTCTGTGATTCCTCCCATGATTCCTCGCAAGACGAGATGGAGGGAGATGATTCTGTAGTTGGATTCGACTACGCTTTAGTCTCTCCACTGATCAAGGCAGTGATGGAAACCTTAAAGTTGGAAGATACCACTTTTCCCCCCCAGAGAAACAAAGGAACTGTTTAAGAAACTGGGGAAAGAATGCTCCAATTTTCCACCAAGCTGAAAGGAGTGTTTAAGGAAGAATGGAGCAAGGGGGATAAGAAGGTTTGGAAAATGCTCCCCTCGTGGATGCAGCAGTAATGCACCTAGCGAAGCATGTCACCCTCCCACTAGATGACACTGTATCTTTTATAGATGGTCTGGATTGAAAGATTGACCAAGACATTAAGAGAATATATAACTTGAACGGTATGGCTTGCAAACCAGCCCTAGCCCTTGCAGTCACCTCCAAAGCAATGGAGGCCTGGGTGGAAAATGTTGACTCTGAAAGGTGTCTCGGAGGAATTGGCACAAAGTTCAGCAGTGCAAGAACTTAAACTGGCTATCGCCTTTTTGGGAGAAGCTTCAATTGATCTCATCCGCTTGATGGCTAGATCCATGCTATCTTCGGTCACAGCCAAACGAGCACTATGGTTGCGCCCCTGGCTTGTTGATCCTGCCTCAAAGCAGGCATGGTGAAAAATTCCTTCTGAAGGAACTTCCTTGTTTGGAAACAAACTGTATAATGCCATTTCAAAGGCTACAGGCGGAAAGTCGGGATTCCTCCATCAGGACAAACGTCCGTTTAACCAAAGAAAACCTCAGCAGAGACGCAGTACAGAGCGTTCAAGAGAGGCATGCTCCTATAGGCCCGGACGGGATTTTAGGAGAAGCTGGAACTGGAATAGGCAGATCCTACCAAAAAATCTGGCAAGAAACAGACGCCTGGCGGGCGCGAGCCAACCAAGTCCTTTTGAGATTGGGCCCACCCAATCGGTCGGGTAGGGGCTCGCCTACGTCTCTGCCGGCACATCTGGGTGACCTCGATCTCAGATTATTGGACCATCAAACGGTCTCAACAGGTCACGCATGGTCCTTCACCAAGGTCCCTCCATGCAATCTTTACTGCCTCAATCAGAAGAAAAACAACAAGTTCTTCTTTCATATGTGAATGCCCTGAAAGATCAAGGAGCAGTGGTGCCCGTCCCAAAGGACGAGGAATTCCAGGGGGTATACTTCCCCCTCTTCCTAGTACAAAAGAAGAACGGCTCTTGGCATCCAGTTATAGATCTCACTTTCCTGAACAGGTACATAAAGCACGAGAAATTCAAGATGGAATCACTCTCAACCATCCAAAAAAGTCGTTCAACCAGGCGACTGGTTGATCTCAATAGATGTTAAGGATGCGTATTTTCATGTTCCCGTGGCAGAAGAATTTCACAAATACCTTCGATTTCAGGTCGAACGAGAGCACTTACAATTTATTTGTCTTCCATTCGGACTAACGACTTCTCCAAGGGTCTTTTCCAAGGTACTGTTGGTAATTGTGTCTCTTATCAGAATACAGGGTGTGCGTCTGTATCATTACCTGGACGATCTGCTACTACTGTCCCAAGACAAGCAGCAGCTGCTGATCCACAAAGATCAAGTGATCTCTACATTGATAGAGTTCGGATGGCTCTTAAACCGAGAGAAAAGTCAGCCAGAACCGACCCAACGCCTAACCTACCTAGGAGCTCAATTTGACACAGTAGAGAATACCATCTCTCTTCCGGAAGAAAAAATCCCGGTCATTCGGGTAAGAATATCTTTAGCCCTAGACTACTCTCACCTAAGGGCGTCACAGTGCCTGAAGATAATCGGCACGATGGTGGCCACGTTCCCCATGGTCAAATGGGCAATGTGGAGGCTTCGGCCTTTTCAATCAGGATTCCTTCAGCAATGGAAGACAGACGATCGCAATCAGCTGATCAGGACTACTCAGTCAATGAGGAACAGTCTTCTCTGGTGGCTTCAACACAAAAACTTGTTAACATGCCACTCCCTTGCTCCCATCCAATGGATGACTGTTTCATCCGATGCCAGCAATGCGGGCTGGGGAGCACATTGTGGGGCAGAACTGGCTCAGGGCAAATGGGATGCCCATCTCCACATTCCAGGGTCAAGCCTTCTCCCACCTTCTGAAAGGGAAGTCGGTCCTACTCAAAATGGACAATACCACCGCTGGAGCATATGTGAAGAGACAAGGGGGCACTCGGAGCCCCACCCTTCTCCAAGAGGTCGAACCTATCATGACCTGGGCTCAAAGGAATCTACTCAACTTAACAGCAGTCTTCATTCCAGGGGAGCAGAACATTCAAGTGGGCTTTCTGTCACGCAGCAACCTAGACAACAACGAATGGTCACTGCATACACAGACATTCAAGTGGATCCTATCGTTGGGAATCGATCCAGAAGTGGATCTGTTTGCATCCCCCTGCAATCACAAAGTAGACAGATACTACACTCGAGGTTGGTGCAGTCAAGCCTTCGGAGTAGATGCATTAACAAGCCAATGGAAATTCAAAAAGGCATATGTCTTCCCTCCACCTCCGATCATGCAAAAATTCCTGCAGCAGCTCCAGTTGGAGAAAGGCGAAGTGATAACAATAGCACCATACTGGCCGAACAGGCCATGGTTTCCTCTCCTGAATCTGATGAGCTTCAGGCTAGAGTCTCTTGGGTGTGCTTTAGGGGTATTCTCTACCCTTATGAGCTCCAGAAAGCCTAACACGAACAAAACCTACAACAGAATCTGGACCAGGTTTGTCAGCTTCATGACTTCTGCTGGAAAATCTTTCAGAAATCCTGGAGTTCAAGGCGTTTTGAGTTTTCTCCAATCAGGCTTGGATCTTCCTTTGTACTCTGAGGGAACTGATTGACAAGTTTCAGCCTTATTGGCATTTTCAGGAACATCATGGGCAACTCATCCCCTGGTTCAACAATTCGTTCAGGGGGCTTCGAGAATCAGGCCTCAGAGGAAACCTAGATTCCCCAAATGGGATCTTCTGCTCGTCCTTGATGCTCTTTCAGCACTCAACAACAAGGATCTTTCTATTAAGGACTTATCAATCAAACTGGCCTTTCTAGGGGCCATTACATCAGCCAAAAGGGTTTCAGAAATAAGCTTCCTGGGTTGTCAAGAACCCTTTTTGACTTCTTCCCGGACCGAGTGGTCCTTATTCCCATGCTTGGGTCTAAGCTAAAAGTCACGTCAGTTTTTCACAAGAATCAAAAATAGTCCTTCCTACTTTCAATTCTCAGGAATCAGCAGACAATCATCCCTTGGATGTGAGCGAGACTCTGAAAGAATACTTGCGAGTTACTTCATCTTTTAGAAGCTCGAACTACCTGTTCTTGTTACACACTGGTAGCAACAAAGGAAAGAGGGCTTCCTCCAGAACGATAGCAGCCTGGATTGTTCAATCTATCCAACAGGCCTACAGGGCAAAGGGCTTGGCTCCTCCAGAGGTGGTGACGGCTCATTTCACCAGAGGCATGGCAGCCTCATGGGCAGCAGCTCGACACGTGGCTCCTGAAGTGATATGCAAGGCAGCTTTGTGGTCTTCCATTATTACTTTTATGACTCATTATTGTATTGAGCCTGCTTCCCTTTCCTCTGTTACTTTTGGTCAAAAAATCCTGTCAGTTGACGGGAAAGATTAAAATATTTTTTTTGAGCAAGCATACCCTCCCGTGTGGATTGGCTAGTTATTTCCCACACGTAGTCTGCCATGGAGTCTGTCAGGAAAACGGAAAATTTATTACCAAATACTTACCGTAATTTTCCTTTCCTGATAGACTCCATGGCAGACGGAGTTCCCACCCATGAATTAAAAATATGAGAGTTGAAATTTAAGTCGGCTAGTTACGGAACACCTGTCTGTAGAGGTGAGCTCAAATTTATGGGTAAGGGGTCCTATAGCTGTGGAGAGAAGGCGGGGTTAACCCACACATAGTCTGCCATGGAGTCTATCAGGAAAGGAAAATTACGGTAAGTATTTGGTAATAAATTTTCCATTATAGCTCAGTGGCAGAGCATTCGACTGCAGATTGAGAGGTCCTCGGATCAAACTCGGGTTCCCCCTGAGCGCTTTGCCTGCAGTCGCGCCGAAAAGGCAGAGCCGGCGAGTGTCTTTACCGATGCCGTTGAGCCGGTTTCAGGGAAAAATAAATAAAAAATTCAAAACAGAGAAGAGAAGGCAAGGGGGGTATAGCTCAGTGGCAGAGCATTCGACTGCAGATCGAGAGGTCCTCGGTTCAAATCCGGGTGCACCCTGAGCATTTTGCCCACAGTCGCGCCGAAAAGGGAGAGCCGGCGAGTGTCTTTACTGATGCAGTCGAGCCGGTTTCAGGAAAAAAAAATATTCAAAACAGAAATGAGAAGGCAAGGTGGGTATAGCTCAGTGGCAGAGCATTCGACTGCAGATCGCGAGGTCCTCGGTTCAAATCCGGGTGCACCCTGAGCATTTTGCCCACAGTCGCGCCGAAAAGGGAGAGCCGGCGAGTGTCTTTACTGATGCAGTCGAGCCGGTTTCAGGAAAAAAAAAATTCAAAACAGAAATGAGAAGGCAAGGGGGGTATAGCTCAGTGGCAGAACATTCGACTGCAGATCTAGAGATCCTCGGTTCAAATCGGGGTGCCTCCTGAGCGGTTTGCCAGCAATCGCGCCGAAAAGGGAGAGGCGGCTAGTGTCTTTACCGATGCCGTCGAGCCGGTTTCAGGAAAAAAAAATCAAAAAAGAGAGAAGGCAAGGGGGTATAGCTCAGTGGCAGAGCATTCAACTGCAGATCGAGAGGTCCTCAGTTCAAATACGTGTGCCCCGTGAGCGTTTTGCCCGCAGTCGCGCCGAAAAGGGAGAGGCGGCTAGTGTCTTTACCGATGCCGTCAAATCGGTTTCAGGAAAAAAAAAATCAAAATAGAAAGAAGGCAAGCGGGGTATAGCTCAGTGGCAGAGCATTCGACTGCAGATCGAGAGGTCCTCAGTTCAAATCCGTGTGCCCCCTGAGCGTTTTGCCTGCAGTCGCGCCAAAAAGGGAGAGTCGGCGAGTGTCTTTACCGATGCCGTCGAGCCGGTTTCAGAAAAAAAAATTCAAAACAGAGAGCAGAAGGCAATGGGGGTATAGCTCAGTGGCAGAGCATTCGACTGTCAATCGAGAGGTCCTCGGTTCAAAACCGGGTGCCCCCTGAGTGTTTTGCCCGCAGTCGCGCCGAAAAGGGAGAGCCGGCGACTGTCTTTACCGATGCTGTCGAGCCGGTTTCAGGAAAAAAAAAAAATTTGTTGGCGCCTACTTTTTTCTTCTTTTCTTTTGTATGCTGAGTCTGCTCTACCCTCTATAATAGGTACTGTGGTCCATGATATTGTGATGGAACATAACTCCAAGTGACCTTCTTTTGTTTGTTTCTGATGATCATACTTTGTACCGACCTCGTTTGGGGTCTTTTGTTACCTTTTTTTATAATTGTACTGCATCTAATCACAATAAACCTTTTTTTGAAAAGAAAAAAAGAAAAAAAAAAAAACAGAGAGGAGAAGGCAAGGGGCGTATAGCTCAGTGGCAGAGCATTCAACTGCAGATCGAGAGGTCCTGGGTTCAAATCCGGGTGCCCCCTGAGCGTTTTGCCCACAGTCACGCCGAAAAGAGAGAGCCGGCGAGTGTCTTTACCGATTCAAAACTGACAGGAGAAGGCAAGGGGGTTATAGCTCAGTGGCAGAGCATTCGGCTGCAGATCGAGCAGTCCTCGGTTCAAATCGGCGTGACCCCTAAGTATTTTGCCCGAAGTCGCGCCGAAAAGGGAGAGACCGCGAGTGTCTTTACCGATGCCGTCGAGCCGGTTTCAGGAAAAAAAAAATTAAAATTCAAAACAGAGAGGAGAAGGCAAGGGGGGTATAGCTCAGTGGCAGATCATTCGACTGCAGATCGAGAGGTCCTTGGTTCAAATCCGGGTGCCCCCTGAGCGTTTTGCCCGCAGTCGCGCCGAAAAGGGAGAGCCGGCGAGTGTCTTTACCGATGCCGTTGAGCCTGTTTCAAGAAAAAAAAAATTCAAAACAGAGAGGAGTAGGCAAGGTGGGTATACCTCAGTGGCAGAGCATTCGACTGCAGATCGAGAGGTTCTTGGTTCAAATCCGGGTGCCCCCTGAGCGTTTTGCCCGCAGTCGCGCCAAAAAGGGAGAGCCGGCGAGTGTCTTTACTGATGCCGTCGAGCCGGTTTCGGAGAAAAAAAAATTCAAAACAGAGAGGAGAAGGCAAGGGGGGTATAGCTCAGTGGCAGAGCATTCGACTGCAGATCGGGAGGTCCTCGGTTCAAATTCGGGTGCCCCTGAGCATTTTGCCCGCAGTCGCGCCGAAAAGGGAGAGCCGGCGAGTGTCTTTACTGATGCCGTCGAGCTGGTTTCAGGAAAAAAAAACAAAAAACATTCAAAACAGAGAGGAGAAGGCAAGGGGGGTATAGCTCAGTGGCAGAGCATTCGACTGCAGATCAAGAGGTCCTCGGTTCAAATCCGGGTACCCCCTGAGCGTTTTGCCCGCAGTCGCGCCGAAAAGGGAGAGCCGGCGAGTGTCTTTACCGATGCCGTTGAGCCGGTTTCAGGAAAAATAAATAAAAAATTCAAAACAGAGAGGAGAAGGCAAGGTGGGTATACCTCAGTGGCAGATTATTCGACTGCAGAGCGTAGAGGTTCTCCGTTCAAATCCGGGTGCCCCCAGAGCGTTTTGCCCGCAGTCGCGCCGAAAAGGGAGAGCCGGCGAGTGTCTTTACCGATGCCGTTGAGCCGGTTTCAGGAAAAAATAATTCAAAACAGAGAGAGAAGGCAAGGTGGGTATACCTCAGTGGCAGAGCATTCGACTGCAGATCGAGAGGTTCTCGGTTCAAATCCGGGTGCCCCTGAGCGTTTTGCCCGAAGTCGCGCCGAAAAGGGAGAGCCAGCGAGTGGTCTTTACCGATGCCGTTGAGCCGGTTTCAGGAAAAATATATTAAAAATTCAAAACAGAGAGGAGAAGGCAAGGTGGGTATAGCTCAATGGCAGAGCATTCGACTGCAGATCGTGAGGTCCTCGGTTCAAATCCGGGTGCCCTCTGAGCGTTTTGCCAGCAGTCGCGCCGAAAAGGGAGAGCCGGCGAGTGTCTTTACCGATGCCGTCGAGCTGGTTTCAGGAAAAAAAAACAAAAAACATTCAAAACAGAGAGGAGAAGGCAAGGGGGGTATAGCTCAGTGGCAGAGCATTCGACTGCAGATCAAGAGGTCCTCGGTTCAAATCCGGGTACCCCCTGAGCGTTTTGCCCGCAGTCGCGCCGAAAAGGGAGAGCCGGCGAGTGTCTTTACCGATGCCGTTGAGCCGGTTTCAGGAAAAATAAATAAAAAATTCAAAACAGAGAGGAGAAGGCAAGGTGGGTATACCTCAGTGGCAGATTATTCGACTGCAGAGCGTAGAGGTTCTCCGTTCAAATCCGGGTGCCCCCAGAGCGTTTTGCCCGCAGTCGCGCCGAAAAGGGAGAGCCGGCGAGTGTCTTTACCGATGCCGTTGAGCCGGTTTCAGGAAAAAATAATTCAAAACAGAGAGAGAAGGCAAGGTGGGTATACCTCAGTGGCAGAGCATTCGACTGCAGATCGAGAGGTTCTCGGTTCAAATCCGGGTGCCCCTGAGCGTTTTGCCCGAAGTCGCGCCGAAAAGGGAGAGCCAGCGAGTGGTCTTTACCGATGCCGTTGAGCCGGTTTCAGGAAAAATATATTAAAAATTCAAAACAGAGAGGAGAAGGCAAGGTGGGTATAACTCAGTGGCAGAGCATTCGACTGCAGATCGAGAGGTTCTCGGTTCAAATCCGGGTGCCCCCTGAGTGTTTTGCCCGCAGTCGCGCCGAAAAGGGCGAGCCGGCGAGTGTCTTTACCGATGCCGTCGAGCCGGTTTCAGGAAAAAAAAACAAAAAACATTCAAAACAGAGAGGAGAAGGCAAGGGGGGTATAGCTCAGTGGCAGAGCATTCGACTGCAGATAAAGAGGTCCTCGGTTCAAATCCGGGTGCCCCCTGAGCGTTTTGCCCGCAGTCGCGCCGAAAAGGGAGAGCCGGCGAGTGTCTTTACCTATGCCGTTGAGCCGGTTTCAGGAAAAATAAATAAAAAATTCAAAACAGAGAGGAGAAGGCAAGGTGGGTATACCTCAGTGGCAGATTATTCGACGGCAGATTATTCGACTGCAGATCGAGAGGTTCTCGGTTCAAATCCGGGTCCCCCCAGAGCGTTTTGCACCGAAAAGGGAGAGCCGGCGAGTGACTTTACATAGGACCTCGCGATCTGCAGAGCTATACCCCCATTGCCTTCTCCTCTCTGTGTTGAATTTTATTTTATTTTTTTTCCTGAAACCGGCTCGACGGCATCGGTAAAGACACTCACTGGCTCTCTCTTTTCGGCGCAACTGCGGGCAAAATGCTCAGGGGGCACCCGAATTTGAACCGAGGACCTTTCAATCTGCAGTCGAATGCTCTGCCACTGAGCTATACCCCGCTTGCCTTCTCCTTTCTGTTTTGATATTTTTTTCCTAAAACCGGCTTGACGGCATCGGTAAAGACACTCACTGGCTCTTCCTTTTCGGCGTGACTGCGGGCAAAACGCTCAGGGGGCACCCCCATGTGAACCGAGGACTTCTAAATCTGCAGTCGAATGCTCTGCCACTGAGCTATACCCCCTTGCCTACTCCTCTCTGTTTTTTTTTTTTTTTTCCTGAAACCGGCTCGACGGCATCGGTAAAGACACTCGCCGGCTCTCCCTTTTCGTCGTGACTGCGGGCAAAATGCTCAGGGGGAACACGGATTTGAACCGTGGACCTCTCGATCTGCAGTTGAATGCTCTGCCACTGAGCTATTCCCCCCTTGCCTTCTCCTCTCTATTTTGAATTATTTTTTTTTTTTCCTGAAACCGGCTCGACGGCATCGGTAAAGACACTCGCCGGCTCTCCCTTTTCGACGCGACTGCGGGCAAAACGCTCAGTGGGCATCCGGATTTGAACCAAGGACCTCTCGATCTGCAGTCGAATGCTCTGCCAATTAACTATACCCCCCTTGCCTTCTCCTCACTGTTTTTAATTATTTTTTTCCTGAAACCGGCTTGACGGCATCGGTAAAGACACTAGCCGGCTCTCCCTTTTCGGCGCGACTGCAGGCAAAACGCTCAGGGGGCACCCGGATTTGAACCAAGGACCTCTCGACCTGCAGTCGAATGCTCTGCCGCTGAGCTATACCACCCTTGCCTTCTCTCGTCTGTTTTTTTTTTTTTTTTTTCTGAAACCGGCTCGACGGCATCGGTAAAGACACTCGCCGGCTCTCCCTTTTCGGCGCGACTGCTGGCAAAATGCTCAGGGGGCACCCGGATTTGAACAGAGGACCACGCAATCTGCAGTCTAATGCTCTGCCACTGAGCTATACCCCCCTTACCTTCTCCTCTCTGTTTTAATTTTTTTTTCCTGAAACCGGCTCGACGGCATCGGTAAAGACACTCGCCGGCTCTCCCTTTTCGGCGCGACTGCGGGCAAAGCGCTCAGAGGGCACCCGGATCTGAACCAAGGACCTTTCGACCTGCAGTTGAATGCTCTGCCACCGAGCTATACACCCCTTGCCTTCTCTCCTTTGTTTTTTTTTGTTTTTTTTCCTGAAACCGGCTCGACAGCATCGGTAAAGACACTCGCCGGCTCTCCCTTTTTGGCGCGACTGCAGGCAAAATGCTCAGGAAGCACCCGGATTTGAACCCAGGATCTCCCGATCTGCACTTGAATGCTCTGCCACTGAGCTATACCCCGCTTGCCCTCTCATTTCTGTTTTTGAATTTTATTTTTATTTTTTCTGAAACCGGCTCGACGGCATCGGTAAAGACACTCGCCGGCTCTCCCTTTTTGGCACGACTGCGGGCAAAATGCTCAGGGGGCACACGGATTTGAACAGAGGACCTCTCGATCTGCAGTCGAATGCTCTGCCACTGAGCTATACCCCCCTTGCCTTCTCCTCTCTGTTTTTGATTTTTTTTCCTGAAACCGGCTCAACGGCATCGGTAAAGACACTCGCCGGCTCTTCCTTTTCGGCGCGACTGCGGGCAAAAAGCTCCGAGGGCACCCGGATTTGAACAGAGGACCTCTCGATCTGCAGTCGAATGCTCTGCCACTGAGCTATACCCCCTTGCCTTTTCCTCTCTGTTTTGAATTTTTTTTTCTTGAAACTGGCTCAACGGCATCGGTAAAGAGACTCGCCGGCTCTCCCTTTTCGGCGCGACTACGGGCAAAATGCTCTGGATGCACCCGGATTTGAACCTAGGATCTCCTGATCTAGCAATCGAATAGCTCTGCCACTGAGCTATACCCCCCTTGCCATCTCATCTCTGTTTTTGAATTTTATTTTATTTTTTTCTGAAACCGGCTCAACGGCATCAGTAAAGACACTCGCCGGCTCTCCCTTTTTGGCGCGACTGCGGGCAAAACGCTCAGGGGGCACCTGGATTTGGACCGAGGACCTCTCGATCTGCAGTCGAATGCTCTGGCACTGAGCTATACCCCCCTTGCCTTCTCCTCTCTGTTTTGAATGTTTTTTGGTTTTTTTTCCTGAAACCGGCTCGACGGCATCGGTAAAGACACTCGCCGGCTCGCCCTTTTCGGCGCGACTGCGGGCAAAATGCTCAGGGGGCACCCGGATTTGAACCGAGAACCTCTCGATCTGCAGTCGAATGCTCTGGCACTGAGCTATACCCCCCTTGCCTTCTCCTCTCTGTTTTGAATGTTTTTTTTTTTTTTCCTGAAACCGGCTCGACGGCATCGGTAAAGACACTCGCCGGCTCGCCCTTTTCGGCGCGACTGCGGGCAAAACACTCAGGGGGCACCCGGATTTGAACCGAGAACCTCTCGATCTGCAGTCGAATGCTCTGCCACCGAGGTATACCCACCTTGCCTTCTCCTCTCTGTTTTGAATTTTTAATATTTTTTTCCTGAAACCGGCTCAACGGCATCGGTAAAGACACTCGCCGGCTCTCCCTTTTCGGCGCGACTGCGGGCAAAACGCTCAGGGGCACCCGGATTTGAACCGAGAACCTCTCGATCTGCAGTCGAATGCTCTGCCACTGAGGTATACCCACATTGCCTTCTCCTCTCTGTTTTGAATTTTTTTTTCCTGAAACCGGCTCAACGGCATCGGTAAAGACACTCGCCGGCTCTCCCTTTTCGGTGCGACTGCGGGCAAAACGCTCTGGGGGCACCCGGATTTGAACCAAGAAACTCTCGATCTGCAGTCGAATAATCTGCCACTGAGGTATAACCACCTTGCCTTCTCCTCTCTGTTTTGAATTTTTTATTTATTTTTCCTAAAACCGGCTCAACGGCATCGGTAAAGACACTCGCTGCTCTCCCTTTTCGGCGCGACTGCGGGCGAAACGCTCAGTGGACACCCGGATTTGAACCAAGGACCTCTCGATCTGCAGTCGAATGCTCTGCCAATTAACTATACCCCCCTTGCCTTCTCCTCACTGTTTTTAATTATTTTTTTCCTGAAACCGGCTTGACGGCATCGGTAAAGACACTCGCCGGCTCTCCCTTTTCGGCGCGACTGCGGGCAAAATGCTCAGGGGGCACCCGGATTTGAACCAAGGACCTCTCGACCTGCAGTCGAATGCTCTGCCGCTGAGCTATACCACCCTTGCCTTCTCCCGTCTGTTTTTGATTTTTTTTTCCTGAAACCGGCTCAACGGCATCGGTAAAGACACTCGCCGGCTCTCCCTTTTCGGCGCGACTGCTGGCAAAACGCTCAGGGGGCACCCGGATTTGAACAGAGGACCTTGCGATCTGCAGTCTAATGCTCTGCCACTGAGCTATACCCCCCTTACCTTCTCCTCTCTGTTTTGATTTTTTTTCCTGAAACCGGCTCGACGGCATCGGTAGAGACACTCGCCGGCTCTCCCTTTTCGGCGCGACTGCGGGCAAAGCGCTCAGGGGGCACCCGGATTTGAACCAAGGACCTCCCGACCTGCAGTCGAATGCTCTGCCGCTGAGCTATACCCCCGTTGCCTTCTCCCCCTTGGTTTTTTTTTTTTCCTGAAACCGGCTCGACAGCATCGGTAAAGACACTCGCCGGCTCTCGCTTTTTGGCGCGACTGCAGGCAAAATGCTCAGGAGGCACCCGGATTTGAACCTAGGATCTCCCGATCTGCACTTGAATGCTCTGTCACTGGGCTATACCCCACTTGCCCTCTCATTTCTGTTTTTGAATTTTATTTTTATTCTTTCTGAAACCGGCTCGACGGCATCGGTAAAGACACTCGCCGGCTCTCCCTTTTTGGCGCGACTGCGGGCAAAATGCTCAGGGGGCACACGGATTTGAACGGAGGACCTCTCAATCTACAGTCGAATGCTCTGCCAATGAGCTATACCCCCCTTGCCTTCTCCTCTCTGTTTTTGATATTTTTTTTCTGAAACCGGCTCAACGGCATTGGTAAAGACACTCGCCGGCTCTCCCTTTTCGGCGCGACTGTGGGCAAAATGCACCGAGGGCACCCGGATTTGAACAGAGGACCTCTCGATCTGCAGTCGAATGCTCTGCCACTGAGCTATACCCCCTTGCCTTTTCTTCTCTGTTTTGAATTTTAATTTTTTTCTTGAAACTGGCTCAACGGCATCGGTAAAGAGACTCGCCGGCTCTCCCTTTTTGGCGCGACTACGGGCAAAATGCTCTGGGGGCACCCGGATTCGAACCTAGGATCTCCCGATCTGCAGTCAAATGCTCTGCCACTGAGCTATACCCTCCTTGCCTTCTCCTCTCTGTTTTGATTTAATTTTTTTCTGAAACTGGTTCGACGGCATCGGTAAAGACAATCGCCGGCTCTCCCTTTTTGGCGCGACTGCAGGCAAAACGCTCAGGGGGCATACGAATTTGAACCGAGGCTCTCGCGATCTGCAGTCGAACGCTCTGCCACTGAGCTATACCCCCCTTGCCATCTCATCTCTGTTTTTGAATTTTATTTTATTTTTTTCTGAAACCGGCTCGACGGCACCAGTAAAGACACTCGCCGGCTCTCCCTTTTTGGCGCGACTGCGGGCAAAACGCTCAGGAGGCACCCAGATTTGAACAAAGGACCTCCCGATCTGCAGTCAAATGCTCTGCCACTGAGCTATACCCTCCTTGCCTTCTCTTCTCTGTTTTGATTTTATTTTTTTCTGAAACTGGTTCGACGGCATCGGTACAGACAATCGCCGGCTCTCCCTTTTTGGCGCGACTGCAGGCAAAACGCTGAGGGGGCATACGAATTTGAACCGAGGCCCTCGCGATCTGCAGTCGAACGCTCTGCCACTGAGCTATACCCCCCTTGCCTTCTATTCTCTGTTTTGAATTTTTTTTTCTGAAACCCGCTCGACGGCATCGGTAAAGACACTCGCCGGCTCTCCCTTTTCGGCGCGACTGCGGGCAAAACGCTGAGGGGGCATACGAATTTGAACCGAGAACCTCTTGATCTGCCGTCGAATGCTCTGGCACTGAGCTATACCCGTCTTGCCTTCTCCTGTCTGTTTTGAATGTTTTTTGGTTTTTTTTCCTGAAACCGGCTCGACGGCATCGGTAAAGACACTCGCCGGCTCGCCCTTTTCGGCGCGACTGCGGGCAAAATACTCAGGGGGCACCCGGATTTGAGCCGAGGACCTCGCGATCTGCAGTCGAATGCTCTGCCACTGAGCTATACCCCCGTAGCCTTCTCCTCTCTGTTTTGATTTTTTTTTCTCCGAAACCGGCTCAACGGCATCAGTAAAGACACTCTCCGGCTCTCCCTTTTTGGCGCGAATGCTCTGCCACCGAGGTATACCCACCTTGCCTTCTCCTCTCTGTTTTGAATTTTTAATATTTTTTCCTGAAACCGGCTCAACGGCATCGGTAAAGACACTCGCTGGCTCTCCCTTTTCTGCGCGACTGCGGGCAAAACGCTCAGGGGCACCCGGATTTGAACCGAGAACCTCTTGATCTGCAGTCGAATGCTCTGCCACTGAGGTATACCCACCTTGCCTTCTCCTCTCTGTTTTGATTTTTTTTTCCTGAAACCGGCTCAACGGCATCGGTAAAGACACTCGCCGGCTCTCCCTTTTCGGCGCAACTGCGGGCAAAACGCTCTGGGGGCACCCGGATTTGAACCGAGAACCTCTCGATCTGCAGTCGAATAATCTGCCACTGAGGTATACCCACCTTGCCTTCTCCTCTCTGATTTGAATTTTTTATTTATTCTTCCTGAAACCGGCTCAACGGCATGGGTAAAGACACTCGCCGGCTCTCACTTTTCGGCGCGACTGCGGGCAAAATGCTCAGTGGGCACCCGGATTTGAACCAAGGACCTCTCGATCTGCAGTCGAATGCTCTGCCAATTAACCATACACCCCTTGCCTTCTCCTCACTGTTTTTAATTATTTTGTTTCCTGAAACCGGTTTGACGGCATCGGTAAAGACACTCGCCGGCTCTCCCTTTTCGGCGCGACTGCGGGCAAAGCGCTCAGGGGCACCCGGATTTGAACCAAGGACCCCTCGACCTGAAGTCGAATGCTCTGCCGCTGAGCTATACCCCCCTTGCCTTCTTCCCTTTGTTTTTTTTTTTTTCCTGAAACCGTCTCGACAGCATCGGTAAAGACACTCGCCGGCTCTCCCTTTTTGGCGCGACTGCAGGCAAAATGCTCAGGAGGCACCCGGATTTGAACCTAGGATCTCCCGATCTGCACTTGAATGCTCTGCCACTGAGCTATACCCCGCTTGCCCTCTCATTTCTGTTTTTGAATTTTATTTTTATTTTTTCTGAAACCGGCTCGACGGCATCGGTAAAGACACTCGCCGGCTCTCCCTTTTTGGCGCGACTGCTGGCAAAACGCTCAGAGGGCACCCGGATTTTAACAGAGGACCTCGCGATCTGCAGTCTAATGCTCTGCCACTGAGCTATACCCCCCTTACCTTCTCCTCTCTGTTTTGATTTTTTTTTCATGAAACCGGCTCGACGGCATCGGTAAAGACAATCGCCGGCTCTCCCTTTTTGGCACGACTGCAGGCAAAACGCTCAGGGGGCATACGAATTTGAACCGAGGCTCTCGCGATCTGCAGTCGAACGCTCTGCCACTGAGCTATACCCCCCTTGCCATCTCATCTCTGTTTTTGAATTTTATTTTATTTTTTTCTCTAACCGGTTCGACGGCACCAGTAAAGACACTCGCCGGCTCTCCCTTTTTGGCGCGACTGCGGGCAAAACGCTCAGGAGGCACCCAGATTTGAACAAAGGACCTCCCGATCTGCAGTCAAATGCTCTGCCACTGAGCTATACCCTCCTTGCCTTCTCTTCTCTGTTTTGATTTTATTTTTTTCTGAAACTGGTTCGACGGCATCGGTACAGACAATCGCCGGCTCTCCCTTTTTGGCGCGACTGCAGGCAAAACGCTGAGGGGGCATACGAATTTGAACCGAGGCCCTCGCGATCTGCAGTCGAACGCTCTGCCACTGAGCTATACCCCCCTTGCCTTCTATTCTCTGTTTTGAATTTTTTTTTCTGAAACCCGCTCGACGGCATCGGTAAAGACACTCGCCGGCTCTCCCTTTTCGGCGCGACTGCGGGCAAAAGGCTCAGAGGGCACCCGAATTTGAACCGAGGACCTCTCAATATGTAGTCGAATGCTCTACCACTGAGCTATATCCCCTTACCAGCTCCTGTCTGTTTTGAATTTTTTTTTCCTGAAACCGGCTCGACGGCAACGGTAAAGACACTCACTGGCTCTCCCTTTTCGGCGCGACTGCGGGCAAAACATTCAGGGGGCACCCGGATTTGAACCAAAGACCTCTCGATCTACAGTCAAATGCTCTGCCACTGAGCTATACCCTCCTTGCCTTCCCCTCTCTGTTTTGATTTTATTTTTTTCTGAAACTGGCTCGACGGCATCGGTAAAGACAATCGCCGGCTCTCCCTTTTCGGCGCGACTGCGGGCAAAACGCTCAGGGGGCAAACGGATTTGAACCGAGGACCTCGCGATCTGCAGTCGAATGCTCTGCCACTGAGCTATACCCGCCTTGCCTTCTATTTTCTGTTTTGAATTTTTTTTTCTGAAACCGGCTCAACGGCATCGGTAAAGACACACGCCGGCTCTCCCTTTTCGGCGAAACTGCGGGCAAAATGCTCAGGGGGCACCCGGATTTGAGCCGAGGGCCTCTCGATCTGCAGTCGAATGCTCTACCACTGAGCTATATCCCCTTACCATCTCCTGTCTGTTTTGATTTTTTTTTTCCTGAAACCGGCTCGACGGCAACGGTAAAGACACCACTCACTGGCTCTCCCTTTTCGGCGCGACTGCGGGCAAAACACTCAGGGGGCACCCGGATTTGAACCAAAGACCTCTTGATCTGCAGTCAAATGCTCTGCCACTGCGCTATACCAGCCTTGCCTTCTCCTTTCTGTTTTGATTTTATTTTTTTTCTGAAACTGGCTCGACGGCATCGGTAAAGACAATCGCCGGCTCTCCCTTTTCGGCGCGACTGCGGGCAAAACGCTCAGGGGGCATACGGATTTGAACCGAGGACCTCGCGATCTGCAGTCGAATGCTCTGCCACTGAGCTATACCCACCTTGCCTTCTTTTTTGAATTTTATTTTTATTTTTTTCTCGAAACCGGCTCGACGGCATCGGTAAAGACACTCGCCGGCTCTCCCTTTTCGGCGCGACTGCGGGCAAAACGCACAGGGGGCACCCGGATTTGAGCCGAGGACCTCTCGATCTGCAGTCGAATGGTCTGCCACTGAGCTATACCCCCGTAGCCTTCTCCTCTCTGTTTTGAATTTTTTTTCTCCGAAACCGGCTTAACGGCATCAGTAAAGACACTCTCCGGCTCTCCCTTTTTGGCGCGACTGCGGGCAAAACGCTCAGGGGGCACCTGGATTTGGACCGAGGACCTCTCGATCTGCAGTCGAATGCTCTGGCATTGAGCTATACCCCCCTTGCCTTCTCCTCTCTGTTTTGAATGTTTTTTGTTTTTTTTTCCTGAAACCGGCTCGACGGCATCGGTAAAGACACTCGCTGGCTCGCCCTTTTCGGCGCGACTGCGGGCAAAATGCTCAGGGGGCACCCGGATTTGAACCGAGAACCTCTCGATCTGCAGTGGAATGCTCTGCCACGAAGGTATACCCACCTTGCCTTCTCCTCTCTGTTTTGAATATTTAATAATTTTTTCCTGAAACCGGCTCAACGGCTTCGGTAAAGACACTCGCTGGCTCTCCCTTTTCGGCGCGACTGCGGGCAAAACGCTCAGGGGCACCCAGATTTGAACCGAGAACCTCTCGATCTGCAGTCGAATGCTCTGCCACTGAGGTATACCCACCTTGCCTTCTCCTCTCTGTTTTGAATTTTTTTTTCCTGAAACCGGCTCAACGGCATCGGTAAAGACACTCGCCGGCTCTCCCTTTTCGGTGCGACTGCGGGCAAAACGCTCTGGGGGCAACCGGATTTGAACCGAGAACCTCTCGATCTGCAGTTGAATAATCTGCCACTGAGGTATACCCACCTTGCCTTCTCCTCTCTGTTTTGAATTTTTTATTTATTTTTCCCGAAACCGGCTCAACGGCATCGGTAAAGACACTCGCCGGCTCTCCCTTTTCGGCGCGACTGCGGGCAAAACGCTCAGTGGGCACCCGGATTTGAAACAAGGACCTCTTGATCTGCAGTCGAATGCTCTGCCAATTAACTATACCCCACTTGCCTTCTCCTCACTGTTTTTAATTACTTTTTTCCTGAAACCGGCTCGACAGCATCGGTAAAGACACTCGCCGGCTCTCCCTTTTTGGCGCGACTGCAGGCAAAATGCTCAGGAGGCACCCAGATTTGAACCTAGGATCTCCCGATCTGCACTTGAATGCTCTGTCACTGAGCTATACCCCGCTTGCCCTCTCATTTCTGTTTTTGAATTTTATTTTTATTTTTTCTGAAACCGGCTCGACGGCATCGGTAAAGACACTCGCCGGCTCTCCCTTTTTGGCGCGACTGCGGGCAAAATGCTCAGGGGGCACACGGATTTGAACGGAGGACCTCTCGATCTGCAGTCGAATGCTCTGCCAATGAGCTATACCCCCCTTGCCTTCTCCTCTCTGTTTTTGATTTTTTTTTCCTGAAACTGGCTCAACGGCATCGGTAAAGACACTCGCCGGCTCTCCCTTTTCGGCGCGACTGCGGGCAAAACGCTCAGGGGGCACCTGGATTTGGACCGAGGACCTCTCGATCTGCAGTCGAATGCTCTGCCACTGAGCTATACCCCCGTAGCCTTCTCCTCTCTGTTTTGAATTTTTTTTCTCCGAAACCGGCTCAACGGCATCAGTAAAGACACTCTCCGGCTCTCCCTTTTTGGCGCGACTGTGGGCAAAACGCTCGGGGGGCACCTGGATTTGGACCGAGGACCTCTCGATCTGCAGTCGAATGCTCTGGCACTGAGCTATACCCGCCTTGCCTTCTCCTGTCTGTTTTGAATGTTTTTTGGTTTTTTTTCCTGAAACCGGCTCGACGGCATCGGTAAAGACACTCGCCGGCTCGCCCTTTTCGGCGCGACTGCGGGCAAAACACTCAGGGGGCACCCGGATTTGAGCCGAGGACCTCTCGATCTGCAGTTGAATGCTCTGCCACTGAGCTATACCCCCGTAGCCTTCTCCTCTCTGTTTTGATTTTTTTTTCTCCGAAACCGGCTCAACGGCATCAGTAAAGACACTCTCCGGCTCTCCCTTTTTGGCGCGAATGCTCTGCCACCGAGGTATACCCACCTTGCCTTCTCCTCTCTGTTTTGAATTTTTAATATTTTTTCCTGAAACCGGCTCAACGGCATCGGTAAAGACACTCGCTGGCTCTCCCTTTTCGGCGCGACTGCGGGCAAAACGCTCAGGGGCACCCGGATTTGAACCGAGAACCTCTCGATCTGCAGTCGAATGCTCTGCCACTGAGGTATACCCACCTTGCCTTCTCCTCTCTGTTTTGATTTTTTTTTTCCTGAAACCGGCTCAACGGCATCGGTAAAGACACTCGCCGGCTCTCCCTTTTCGGCGCGACTGCGGGCAAAATGCTCTGGGGGCACCCGGATTTGAACCGATAACCTCTCAATCTGCAGTCGAATAATCTGCCACTGAGGTATACCCACCTTGCCTTCTCCTCTCCGATTTGAATTTTTTATTTATTCTTCCTGAAACCGGCTCAACGGCATCGGTAAAGACACTCGCCGGCTCTCACTTTTCGGCGCGACTGCGGGCAAAACGCTCAGTGGGCACCCGGATTTGAACCAAGGACCTCTCGATCTGCAGTCGAATGCTCTGCCAATTAACCATACCCCCCTTGCCTTCTCCTCACTGTTTTTAATTATTTTGTTTCCTGAAACCGGTTTGACGGCATCGGTAAAGACACTCGCCGGCTCTCCCTTTTCGGCGCGACTGCGGGCAAAGCGCTCAGGGGCACCCGGATTTGAACCAAGGACCCCTCGACCTGAAGTCGAATGCTCTGCCGCTGAGCTATACCCCCCTTGCCTTCTTCCCTTTGTTTTTTTTTTTTTCCTGAAACCGTCTCGACAGCATCGGTAAAGACACTCGCCGGCTCTCCCTTTTTGGCGCGACTGCAGGCAAAATGCTCAGGAGGCACCCGGATTTGAACCTAGGATCTCCCGATCTGCACTTGAATGCTCTGCCACTGAGCTATACCCCGCTTGCCCTCTCATTTCTGTTTTTGAATTTTATTTTTATTTTTTCTGAAACCGGCTCGACGGCATCGGTAAAGACACTCGCCGGCTCTCCCTTTTCGGCGCGACTGCTGGCAAAACGCTCAGAGGGCACCCGGATTTTAACAGAGGACCTCGCGATCTGCAGTCAAATGCTCTGCCACTGAGCTATACCCTCCTTGCCTTCTCCTCACTGTTTTGATTTTATTTTTTTCTGAGACTGGCTCTACGGCATCGGTAAAGACAATCGCCGGCTCTCCCTTTTCGGCGCGACTGCGGGCGAAACGCTCAGGGGGCATACGGATTTGAACCAAGGACCTCGCGATCTGCAGTCGAATGCTCTGCCACTGAGCTATACCCCACTTGCCTTCTATTCTCTGTTTTGAATTTTTTTTTCTGAAACCGGCTCAATGGCATCGGTAAAGACACTTGCTGGCTCTCCCTTTTCGGCGCGACTGCGGGCAAGGCGCTCAGGGGGCACCCGGACTTGAATCGAGGACCTCGTGATCTGCAGTCGAATGCTCTGCCACTGAGCAATACCCCCTTGCCTTCTCCTCCCTGTTTTGAATTTTTTTTTTTACCTGAAACCGGCTCGACGGCATCGGTAAAGACACTCGCCGGCTCTCTCTTTTCGGCGCGACTGTGGGCAAAATGCTCAGGGGGCGCCCGGATTTGAACCGAGGACCTCTCGATCTGCAGTTGAATGCTCTGCCACTGAGCTATACCCCCCTTGCCTTCTCCTCTCTGTTTTTTTTTTTTTTTTTTTTTTCTTTTCAAAAAAAGGTTTATTGTGATTAGATGCAGTACAATTATAAAAGAAGGTAACAAAAGACCCCAAACGAGGTCGGTACAAAGTATGATCATCAGAAACAAACAAAAGAAGGTCACTTGGAGTTATGTTCCATCACAATATCATGGACCACAGTACCTATTATAGAGGGTAGAGCAGACTCAGCATACAAAAAAAAAGAAGAAAAAAGTAGGCGCCAACAAATTTAAGGCAGACCCTGAGGGACAACGGCCCTACGTCTACGCCCGACCAGTCCACGCACCCCAATTGGGATCCTGCTGTGCACGGAACGATCGAGAACAGAACACCCAGGGAGGGATATGAACAAAGGGCTTGGCAACCCGCTAACCTGTCCAGATTGCTAATCCCCTGAGGATGCGGACCATCCAGGGGGAGTCTGACCTTCAACCTCTGTTAATAGTCTGAAGGGGTTGAAAAACCCAACTAATGGAATGGCTTCCAAATGCCTGTAAGGCGGAGCATCTAGCTGTATCCATCAACATAAAACAAGAAAGACTACACAGATGTAAAACCTGAGTAGCCAGTGACAGTCTAAGAAAGAGATTAAGAATAGGAAGAAAAGAAAGGAAGAAATAGGGATAGGGAAGAGAAGGGGGAGCGAACCAGAGAATAAGAGGGAAAGAAGGGGGCGGGGGAAATCAGGATTCCTCGGGGAGAGGGGGGAAAAATGGTCAGCAACGTGCCGAATCAGGGCTGTCCAGTGCTCACCTATTGGGGCAGAAGGGATATGCCTACATGCATAGCCCAGGGTTCCCAAATAAGACGGAATTTTTCAGGATTGTCTAGTAAGGTATTAGAAACCCTTTCCTGTGTCATTATCCAGGAAATCTTGTGTTTAGCTTGGCGAAATGACGCAGAGGGCGACTTCCAGGCGTGGGCCAAGGTAATCTTGGCCCCCAGAAGGATGAAGTGTATGAGAGAGCGGGACAATTTAGGGACCTTAGGGAGAGCATCATTAAGGAGGGCAATAGTAGGGTTCTGCTTCACCTCGAAACCAGTGACTTTGCGAATGAGGCTGAAAATTCTATTCCAGAACCCCCTAATTTTAGGGCATTCCCAGAGGGTGTGGAGGAGAGAGCCTACGAGGCCACATCCTCTGAAGCAGAGGGGGGAAGACTGCGGATAGAGCCTAGAAAGGCGCGTAGGGACCAGGTACCATCTGGAGATAACCTTAACGTCCGCCTCCATCAGGGAGGTGTTTAAGATACCCTTGAATGAGCGGGAGAAATTTGTGTGCCAAGTGTCTAGATCCCATTCAAACTGGAGGTCACGCTCCCATTTCAACATATAGCTCGCTTTGCCCTGAGGGTCAGCTAGCGCTGAATAGATCAGGGAGATGCCCCCCCTGACGCCCATGGCTGAGGAACACCAATGCTCATATTTGGTAACCGAGAGTGGGTTGTCTGAACTTTTCCAGACCCCACGCAGAAAATGTAACAACTGATAATAGCGGAAGGTTTCGGAGGAGGGCATGTCCAGTTTGGAAGTGCAGTATTTGAGCGAGATGGGGCCATCATTGTTAAAATATTGTCCTATTCTGTATAAACCCTTCTCAAGCCACCATCCAAAAGCCTGGATGTTTAGACCCGGGGGGAATTTGGGATTGTGAAAGATGTGAGCGAGGGGATGCCAGGAAGAGGATAGTGCGGGATGTTTATGAAGGATATCACAGAGAGCCATTGAGTGAGAGAGGGCGGGTGACAGGATCGAGGGGCGGTCCTTACGTGGTCTCCAGGCTAAATAGTCCAATGTGTGGTTAGGGGTTGCCTGCCTTTCTATGTCTACCCAGTCCGGTTTAGGTCCTTTAGTATATATTGCTGAGAATTGACAGAGTTGGGCTGCTTGGTAGTACCACCACATATTGGGAAGGCCTCCTTTCTTCCTTGCCCTATACAGAACTTTTTTAGATAGACGATGTCCCTTGCCCCCCCACATGAACTGTATGATTTTTGATTGGAGTCTATCCAGTGCTCGCTTCTTGACAGGGATAGGCAGGGACCGGAAGAGATAAAGCAATCTGGGCAAGAGGGTCATCTTGTCCGAATTGACTCTACCCAGCCAGGATAATTTATAAAGAGACCATTGTGTACGTTCAGTTGTGAGTTTTTTGAACATGGCAGGGTAATTGTGTTGGAATAGGAGCTCTACTTTTGGGGTGAGGAAAACACCTAAATAGGGAAGAGAAGAGGCGCACCAGGAGAAGGGGAAGTTTGTTTTGAGCCTATCGACTATATCTTGGGGTGTAGTGACGTTTAAGGCCATTGACTTTGCCATGTTGACCTGAAGGCCTGAAACCTTTCCAAAAGTGGTGAGGAGTTGGAGAATATTGGGGGTCGACCTGAGAGGGGAGGTGACGAAAAGGAGGACATCGTCCGCAAAGAGGGCGCATTTGTGTGTATGTTGACCACATTGAACCCCGTGAATGTCTGGGTGTTGTCTAATTGCTAGAGCTAGGGTTTCTATCGCTATTGCGAAGAGAATAGGGGAGAGCGGGCATCCCTGTCTGGTACCGTTTAAGATTGGGAATTGGTCGGAGAGACGTCCCTGTAGTTTGATCTGGGCTTTCGGGGAGGAATATAGAGACTCCAGGGTTCTTAGGAATTCCGGGCCACATCCCCAATGGCGTAGAATGGTAAAAAGGTATGGCCAGGTGACCGTATCAAAGGCCTTTTGGAGGTCTATGGAAAGAATGTATCCCTTCTGGGGGGACCCGCCATCCCAGGAGGATTGCATGAGGGAAATCAAATCTACCGCTCTCCTGATCTGGTCCGGTCCCTGTCTCCCGGGAATGAAACCCACCTGATCCTTATGAACATAAGAAGCTATGAAGGAGGCTATTCTGTTGGCCAAAATCTTGGTCATGATTTTCAGATCATTATTGATCAACGAAATCGGCCTATAGTTGCCTACATCACTAGGATCTTTTCCCTGTTTGGGGATCACAGAGATATATGCGAGGTTGGCAGCGGGTTCGAGAATGGAGCCCTCTCGTAGGGAGTTAAAGAGACTGGCCAGGCGAGGAGATAGGACCCCAGAGAAAGTTTTGTAATAAAGGGCGGAGAAACCGTCTGGCCCTGGCGCCGAGTCTGTTTTGAGATTTTTGATGACCTCCTGGACCTCTTCAGTACTAAAAGGTGATTCCATCATGGATCTATGGGACTCTGAAAGTTTGGGGAGATCAATGTCCGCCAAAAATAATTCTAAGGGAACAGGGTCGGCAGAGGAAGGAGATGCGTATAGTTTGGAGTAGAAAGCTTGGAAGGTTTCTAGGATTTTATGGGGGTTCTGGGTGAGAGAACCCGATAACGATTTAATCTTGGGTAAGGAGAAATTTTGGATCCTTGGGGAGAGTTTGGCCGCCAAGCGCGAGCCGATTTTATCAGCTTGTAAGTAGAATTTGCCACTTAACCAGCTCAAGTGTTTGTCTGCATTAGAAGTTAAGGCAAGATTTAAAGCAATGCGGGCGGATTCTAACTTGGCCAGACTGGCTGGAGTGGGGTTAGACTTATGGGCTTTACTAAGTAGTGTAAAATCCCTTTCCAAGTTTTCTACATCCACCTTCCTTCCTTTTTTCAGGTTGGAAGCCATTTGAATCATCCTCCCCCTCAAGACGGCTTTATGAGCTCCCCAGAGAGAGCTAGGGGAAGTTTCCCCGGTATCATTGAGGAGGAAAAATTCTTGGATGTCCTTTTCCAGCATGGTGCAATGGACCGGGTTGGCAAGGAGGGATTTACTCAAGCGCCACTGAGGGGGGGCCTGAAGGCAAAAGGGAGCTAGAGATTCTAAGGGTTACTAAGGAGTGGTCCGACCACGGAACTTATTGTATTGCGGAGTGAGAGACAGTGTGAATGTCAGAATTGGGTACGAAGATGTGGTCAATCCTGGCAAATGTTTTGTGTGGGGCAGAGTAATGGGTAAAGTCTTTGGCCGTGGGATTCAATTCCCTCCAAGAATCAATCAGGCCCAAGTCATGTAGGAGTCGAGCGATTCTGAGGCTTTGTTTGGAGGGTCTCTTAAGGCGTGGCCTGTTCTCGTGGGATTTGTCAAGTGTGTGGTCAAACGTGATATTGGAGTCACCCCCTATTAAGACTCTACCTTCTAGATGAGAGGAGAGGGTTGAGAACATGGATGCGAAAAAATTTGCCTGGCCCCGATTGGGGGCATAGTATGAAACAAAAGAATACGTCACCCCTTCTATGAGCCCTTTGACCAGCAGGTACCTACCATCTTTATCACGAATTGTGTGAATGTGGGTAAATGGGATACGTTTAGCCAAGAGAATGGCCACCCCTCTCTGTTTGGTGTCAGCATTCACAAGGTAGAAGGTGGGAAAGCTACGGTGTAGGAAGGAGGGGGTATAGCTAGCGGGGAAGTGGGTCTCCTGAAGAAGGACAACATCAAGGCTTCTGGCGTGGTAGCTCTGAAAGGCCTTCCGGCGTTTAGAAGGGGAATTAAGTCCCTGTGTATTGTGGGAAGCTACTTTCAAAGGCAGCTTGCGAGCGTCAGTCTCAGCCATGGGTGCCCGAGGGGGGTGCGAGAATGTAAAAGGGGAGCTTACCTGGAGAGAAGAGAGAATCCGGACATCCAGCGCGAGGTAGGCTATCAACAAACGCCCTGGAGCAAGGCCTGGGGGAGTTCTCCGGGAGGAATCCTGGAGGAGGGAGGAGGAGAACACTGTGGGGAGGGGAGAAGGGGGAGGGGAGAAGAAATAGAAGAAAAAGAGGAGGAAAGATCAGAGATGTCATTATATTGGTCAGTTAAATCACAAAAGGAGAACAAAACAAACATATGCAAAAATTCAGATAAAATTCAACAGGACCGGCTAGCCGGGTCCAAGTCCAAGGACTCCTGCAAGAGGGTCTTGGAGAGAGTGCAACCCCAGTAGGGGTTGTCTACCTGATGTCACCAGAGGGATTAAAAGTCCCTCCGCGTCACAACAGAGAGAGCGGCATGATGAGCCGCTCCGGCCGTCAGAGCCCCCAATGGGGGGTAAAACAGTACTGGAACGGCCAAAGTGCAGAAAATACTGTAAACAAACAAATATAACGAACCGTAAAACTGTATAACCAGAACATAACCAGTGCATGGAGTGGAACCTGCAAGGGAGAGGAAGGGAAGGTGGGGAGGGAGGCAAGAGAGGATGGGGGGGAAGGGGGAGGGGAAAGGGAAGAAAAAAAAAAAAAAGGGGGGGGACAGGGGGAAGGAAGGGTATAGGCTACTAGGCCTAACCATAGGTTGGAACTAGAAAAGGCCCATCATATATGCAACAAGTCAGAAAGGCAATGAAAGCGTCCTCCTCAGCGAGGTGGGAGGAACTGGGGATATTGGGAGTCCCAACTAGCCATAAGATGGGCAAGTGGGGCCCAAACCAAACAGATCAAGACCCTGGCCCGCCTGAAGCCAGTCAGGGCCGTGCGGGTCTGTCTACCACCATACTAGGGGGGGAGAGTAGTTAGCTCTCTGAAATATTAGGGATAGTCAAAAGCAACCCATCTCCCGTCCGGGAGAAAAACAAAAGAAGTCCCTCATCTCGGGGGTCTGGATTTTCTCTGTCTCTTCGTTTGTTGTTTATTCCATAACGGGGTCAGAGGACTGCCGGGGGGTGGACGCTTTGAGGAGCCTGATTTTGTTGTCGCTTGTTGTGCAGCAAGTTCTCGGGAGATAAGACCAAGATGAAGAAGGAGACGTTCGCTGTCTTGAAAGGTGGAAAAGCCAAAGGATTTGTCCCTGAAATGAAATTTTAGGCGGAACGGAAAAGCCCAGCGGTACTTGATGGAATTCTGGTTGAGGACCTCCAGGAGGGGTTTAAGGGACCTCCATTTCTGGACCGTGGTGGGTGAGATGTCAGCAAAGATTTGGATTTTATTCCCTTGGAAGGAGAGATTGTCCAGGTTGCGGGTCTGCCTCATAACATCCTCCTTCACACCATAGTAATGGGGCTTGACTACAATGTCCCTTGGGAGACCATCTGGGCGGGGGGGCTGGAGGACTCTGTGAGCCCTGTCAAGTTCCAATCTGTGGTCCTGAATGTCTGGCATGAGTTCTTTAATGAACAATTTAACTGTGCTGTGAACATCAGTAACAGATTCAGGTATCCCACGTATACGGAAATTATACCTTCTACTCCTGTTCTCTAAATCATCGATTTTAGAGAGAGCTGTCTCAAGTTGATCTTGTAAGGTTTGGATGCATGTGGTATTTTGGTTAGTACGGGCGGCAGTGTTATCCACAGCCTGCTCAATTGCATCCATGCGTGCTCCCAGGCTCTGCAAATCAGCCTTAATGGTAGCAGTGATCTGAGTGGCATTGTGGGCTAGGCCTGTGGCTAGCAGCTCAGAAAAGTTCTGCAGCATAAGTTGCATGTCAGCGGAGTGAACTGGCTGCAAGGGGGGGAGAGGTGGGGGCCTGCCAGGCTTAAGGGGGATCGCAGCATGGGAGAGAGGGGGAGATCTCCAAAAGTCCGTTTCAGCAGGGACTCAGTGGATGCTGGGGAGATCCCTTGGGGGTTGCAGGTACTCACAGGAGTTGCCAGCAGATCGATCTGGTGCTGGAGATGGGAAGGAGGATCCGCAATGGAGTCCGGGCCTTCCATGCTGCCTTGAGCTGCGGCCGCCATCTTGGATGATGCAGGGGCTGCCAGTGTAAAGTCGAGCTGGCGGCTTACCTCCCTCTTTTGTGAGCCGCCCGGCATATGAAATCGTCCCTGGTTCACCCGGGAGGCGATGGGGTCAGTCCTGGCCGGTTCCCGCTCAGTCTGTAGGCTCAGGGGGCTGCGAGAGGCCGGAGCAGCGCGGAGCTCCCGTTCAGAGCGTCTTCCCGGAAGTCCCGCGCATGCGCACTCCCTCCTCTCTGTTTTGAATGTTTTTTGTTTTTTTTTCTGAAACCGGCTCGACGGCATCAGTAAAGACACTCACTGGCTCTCCCTTTTCGGCGCGACTCCGCTCAAAACGCTCAGGATTTGAACCGAGAACCTCTTGATCTGCAGTTGAATGCTCTGCCACTGAGCTATACCCCCCTTGCCTTCTCCTCTTTGTTTTGAATTTTTTTTTTCTGAAACCGGCTCGACGGCATCTGTAAAGACACTCGCCGGCTCTCCCTTTTCGGCGCGACTGTGGGCAAAATGCTCAGGGGGCACACGGATTTGAACCGAGGACCTCTTGATCTGTAGTCGAATGCTCTGCCACTGAGCTATACCCCCCTTGCATTCTTCTATCAGTTTTGATTTTTTATTTTTTTTTCCCTGAAACCGGCTCGACAGCATCAGTAAAGACACTCGCCGGCTCTCCCTTTTCGGCGCGACTGCGGGCAAAACGCTCAGGTGGCATCTGGATTTGAACCAAGGACCTCTCGATCTGCAGTCGAATGCCCTGCCACTGAGCTATACCCGCCTTGCCTTCTCTTCTCTGTTTTGAATTTTTTTTTCCTGAAACCGGCTCGACGGCATCGGTAAAGACACTCGCCGGCTCTCCCTTTTCGGCGCGACTGCGGGCAAAATGTTCAGGAGGCACCCGGATTTGAACCAAGGACCTCTCAATCTGCAGTCGAATGCTCTGCCACTGAGCTATACCCCCTTTGCCTTCTTTTTTGAATTTTATTTTTATTTTTTTCTCGAAAACGGCTAGACGGCATCGGTAAAGACACTCGCCGGCTCTCCCTTTTCGGCGCGACTGCGGGCAAAACGCACAGGGGGCACCCGGATTTGAGCCGAGGATCTCTCGATCTGCAGTCGAATGCTCTGCCACTGAGCTATACCCCCGTAGCCTTCTCCTCTCTGTTTTGAATTTTTTTTCTCCGAAACCGGCTCAACGGCATCAGTAAAGACACTCTCCGGCTCTCCCTTTTTGGCGCGACTGAGGGCAAAACGCTCAGGGGGCACCTGGATTTGGACCGAGGACCTCTCGATCTGCAGTCGAATGCTCTGCCACTGAGCTATACCCCCCTTGCCTTCTATTCTCTGTTTTGAATTTTTTTTTCTGAAACCGGCTCAACGGCATCGGTAAAGACACTCGCCGGCTCTCCCTTTTCGGCGAAACTGCGGGCAAAATGCTCAGGGGGCACCCGGATTTGAACCGAGGACCTCTCGATCTGCAGTCGAATGCTCTGCCCCTGAGCTATACCCCCCTTGCCTTCTTTTTTGAATTTTATTTTTATTTTTTTCTCGAAACCGGCTCGACGGCATCGGTAAAGACACTCGCCGGCTCTCCCTTTTTGGCGCGACTGCGGGCAAAACGCACAGGGGGCACTCGGATTAGAACCAAGGACCTCTCGATCTGCAGTCGAATGCTCTGCCACTGAGCTATACCCCCCTTGCCTTCTTCTCTCTGTTTTGAATGTTTTTTTTTTTTTTTTTCCTGAAACCAGCTCGACGGCATCGGTAAAGACACTCGCCGGCTCTCCCTTTTCGGCGCGACTGCTGGCAAAACGCTCAGAGGGCACCCGGATTTGAACCGAGGACCTCTCGATCTGCAGTCGAATGCTCTGCCACTGAGCTATACCCCTCTTGCCTTCTCCTCTCTGTTTTGAATTTTTTTTTCTCTGAAACCCGCTCGACGGCATCAGTAAAGACACTCGCCGGCTCTCCCTTTTCGGCGCGACTGCGGGCAAAATGCTCAGGGGGCACCCAAATTTGAACCGAGGACCTCTCGATCTGCAGTCGAATGCTCTGCCACTGAGCTATACCCCCCTTGCCTTCTCCTCTCTGTTTTGAATTTTTTTTTTCTCCGAAACCTGCTCGACGGCATCAGTAAAGACACTCGCCGGCTCTCGCTTTTTGGCGCGACGGCATCGGTAAAGACACTCGCTGGCTCTCCCTTTTCGGCGCGACTGCGGGCAAGACGCTCAGGGGGCACTCGGACTTGAATCGAGGACCTCGTGATCTGCAGTCGAATGCTCTGCCACTGAGCTATACCCCCTTACCTTCTCCTCCCTGTTTTGAATTTTTTTTTTTACCTGAAACCGGCTCGACGGCATCGGTAAAGACACTCGCCGGCTCTCTCTTTTCGGCGCAACTGTGGGCAAAACGCTCAGGGGGCGCCCGGATTTGAACCGAGGACCTCTCGATCTGCAGTCGAATGCTCTGCCACTGAGCTATACCCCCCTTGCCTTCTCCTCTCTGTTTTTTTTTTTTTTTTTTTTCTTTTCAGAAAAAGGTTTATTGTGATTAGATGCAGTACAATTTAAAAGAAGGTAACAAAAGACCCCAAACGAGGTCGGTACAAAGTATGATCATCAGAAACAAACAAAAGAAGGTCACTTGGAGTTATGTTCCATCACAATATCATGGACCACAGTACCTATTATAGAGGGTAGAGCAGACTCAGCATACAAAAAAAAAGAAGAAAAAAGTAGGCGCCAACAAATTTAAGGCAGACCCTGAGGGACAACGGCCCTACGTCTACGCCCGACCAGTCCACGCACCCCAATTGGGATCCTGCTGTGCACGGAACGATCGGGAACAGAACACCCAGGGAGGGATATGAACAAAGGGCTTGGCAACCCGCTAACCTGTCCAGATTGCTAATCCCCTGAGGATGCGGACCATCCAGGGGGAGTCTGACCTTGAACCTCTGTTAATAGTCTGAAGGGGTTGAAAAACCCAACTAATGGAATGGCTTCCAAATGCCTGTAAGGCGGAGCATCTAGCTGTATCCATCAACATAAAACAAGAAAGACTACACAGATGTAAAACCTGAGTAGCCAGTGACAGTCTAAGAAAGAGATTAAGAATAGGAAGAAAAGAAAGGAAGAAATAGGGATAGGGAAGAGAAGGGGGAGCGAACCAGAGAATAAGAGGGAAAGAAGGGGGCGGGGGAAATCAGGATTCCTCGGGGAGAGGGGGGAAAAATGGTCAGCAACGTGCCGAATCGGGGCTGTCCAGTGCTCACCTATTGGGGCAGAAGGGATATGCCTACATGCATAGCCCAGGGTTCCCAAATAAGACGGAATTTTTCAGGATTGTCTAGTAAGGTATTAGAAACCCTTTCCTGTGTCATTATCCAGGAAATCTTGTGTTTAGCTTGGCGAAATGACGCAGAGGGCGACTTCCAGGCGTGGGCCAAGGTAATCTTGGCCCCCAGAAGGATGAAGTGTATGAGTGAGCGGGACAATTTAGGGACCTTAGGGAGAGCATCATTAAGGAGGGCAATAGTAGGGTTCTGCTTCACCTCGAAACCAGTGACTTTGCGAATGAGGCTGAAAATTCTATTCCAGAACCCCCTAATTTTAGGGCATTCCCAGAGGGTGTGGAGGAGAGAGCCTACGAGGCCACATCCTCTGAAGCAGAGGGGGGAAGACTGCGGATAGAGCCTAGAAAGGCGCGCAGGGACCAGGTACCATCTGGAGATAACCTTAACGTCCGCCTCCATCAGGGAGGTGTTTAAGATACCCTTGAATGAGCGGGAGAAATTTGTGTGCCAAGTGTCTAGATCCCATTCAAACTGGAGGTCACGCTCCCATTTCAACATATAGCTCGCTTTGCCCTGAGGGTCAGCTAGCGCTGAATAGATCAGGGAGATGCCCCCCCCTGACGCCCATGGCTGAGGAACACCAATGCTCATATTTGGTAACCGAGAGTGGGTTGTCTGAACTTTTCCAGACCCCACGCAGAAAATGTAACAACTGATAATAGCGGAAGGTTTCGGAGGAGGGCATGTCCAGTTTGGAAGTGCAGTATTTGAGCGAGATGGGGCCATCATTGTTAAAATATTGTCCTATTCTGTATAAACCCTTGTCAAGCCACCATCCAAAAGCCTGGATGTTTAGACCCGGGGGGAATTGGGGATTGTGAAAGATGTGAGCGAGGGGATGCCAGGAAGAGGATAGTGCGGGATGTTTATGAAGGATATCACAGAGAGCCATTGAGTGAGAGAGGGCGGGTGACAGGATCGAGGGGCGGTCCTTACGTGGTCTCCAGGCTAAATAGTCCAATGTGTGGTTAGGGGTTGCCTGCCTTTCTATGTCTACCCAGTCCGGTTTAGGTCCTTTAGTAGTGATGAGCCGAACACCCCCGGGTTCGGTTCGCACCAGAACCCGCGAACGGACCGAAAGTTCGTACGAACATTAGAACCCTATTAAATACAATGGATGCGAACGTTCGAATTCTAAAGTGCTAATTATAACGACTATTATGCATGTTATTGTCCTAAAAAGGGTTTGGGAACCCGGGTTCTGCACCAGGGGACATGTATCAATGCAAAAAGAAGTTTTAAAAACGGTCGTTTTTCGGGAGCAGTCATTTTAATGATGCATAAAGTGAAAAAAAAAAAGTCAAATATTCCTTTAAATATCGTACCTGGGGGGTGTCTAAAGTATGCCTGTGAAGTGCCACGTGTTTCCCGTGTTTAGAACTGTCCCTGCTCAAAATGACACTTCTAAAGGAAAAAAAAGCCATTTAAAACTGCGTGCGGCTTTAATGTAATGTCTGGTCCCGGTAATATGGATGAAAATCTTTAAGAAAAATAGCATAGCTACCCCATGCCCCCCCCCTACCCCAGCCCATTACCAGCCCCTTTGGGTCTTGTATGGATATTAAGGGGAACCCCGCACATAAAATAAAAAAGGCCCTATATACTCTGAACAGCCGTATACAGGCGGTGCATACAAGACAGGGACTGTAGGTTTGTTCTTATGTAGAATGTGTTTGTAATTTTGAACAGGTACATTGTTTAAGTGTAGCTCCAGCCCAAAAATCTATTTTTAAACTTTTTGGAAAACATAGGTAAGGGTTATCACCCCTGTAACATTTGTTTTGCTGTCTGTGCCCCTGTTCAGAACATTTCACCTCACTTTCCGTCCCAATGACAACTGTTTTTGAAATGTGGTGTTTTTCTTGAAACAAGGATTGGTGATAAAGCATCAGTACAGAGGAGACACCTTTCTCCCATATTAATTCTTACAGGAGAGAATTTTCCTTCCAAGGGATAGATTTCCTCTCACTTCCTGTTGTCTTCTTGCGTTTGCAAGTAGGAGTCGTTTGTAAGTTGGATGTTTGAAAGTAGGGACCTGCCGTATATACTCTGCAGAAATAGGCCCCTTAGTTGTTGGTGTTGGCACAACACTGTAAGCACTCACAGTTACTCTTGGTTGGTGCTGGAACGCCCTGCTGTCAACTATTATATCAGGAATTTTAATTACATATAATTGTTGAACAGTGGTAGTAAAAATTGGGCCTTTGATGGTGGTGCTGGTGCCACAACACTGTAAGCCCTGACAGTTACTCTTGGTGGGTGCAGCAATGGGCCCTGCTGTGAATTATTAGATCAAGAATTGTAATTGCATGCCCCTGTTGAACAGGGGCTGAAAAATTGGGCCTTTCGTGGTGGTGGTGGTGGTGGTGGTGTTGCCACAACACTGTAAGCCCTCAGAGTTACTCTTGGTGGGTGCAGGAATGGGCCCTGCTGTGAATTATTAGATCAAGAATTGTAATTACATGCCCCTTTTGAACAGGGGCTGAAAAATTGGGCCTTTCGTGGTGGTGGTGGTGGTGGTGGCGTTGCCACAACACTGTAAGCCCTCAGAGTTACTCTTGGTGGGTGCAGCAATGGGCCCTGCTGTGAATTATTAGATCAAGAATTGTAATTACATGCCCCTGTTGAACAGGGGCTGAAAAATTGGGCCTTAGGCACTGGTGGCACAACACTACAACCCCTCACAGATACTGTACTTGGAGCACAGCAATGAGCCCTGTTGCAAAGTATTGCTTCAAAAATTGTAATGACACGCCCCTGTTAAACAGGGGCTGAAAAATTGGGCCTTAGGCACTGGTGGCACAACACTCCAACCCCTCACAG
This sequence comes from Rana muscosa, assembly GCA_029206835.1. NCBI lineage: Eukaryota > Metazoa > Chordata > Amphibia > Anura > Ranidae > Rana > Rana muscosa. Next base: position 345,073,248 of record CM055127.1, read on the forward strand.
ATACTGTACTTGGAGCACAGCAATGAGCCCTGTTGCAAAGTATTGCTTCAAAAATTGTAATGACACGCCCCTGTTAAACAGGGGCTGAAAAATTGGGCCTTAGGCACTGGTGGCACAACACTCCAACCCCTCACAGATACTGTACTTGGAGCACAGCAATGAGCCCTGTTGCAAAGTATTGCTTCAAAATTTGTAATTACACGCCCCTGTTAAACAGGGGCTGAAAAATTGGGCCTTAGCCACTGGTGGCGGCACCCATAAACAAAAATGATCTTCCAAGCTATCATCATCAATCGTATCATTGAGGACTCGGAGGAGGAGGATAGCCAGTCAACATAACAGCACAGGCACTCAGCATCAGCATCAGTCTTGAAGGGATGTGACATGTTAAAATCAATTAGTCTGTTATATCAGCATCAGGTGTGTGGTAGCTGGTGGTGATCCAAGACTGGTTCATCTTGATGAAAGTCAGTCGATCAACCGAGTCGGTGGACAGGCGCACCCTGTGATCCGTGACAAATCCTCCAGCAGCACTGAATGTGCGTTCCGAAAGAACGCTGGATGCAGGACAGGCCAGTAGCTCAATTGCATACTGTGCAAGCTCTGGCCAGTGATCCATCCTCAAGACCCAGTAAGCCAGAGGATTTTCGGTGGGGAAGGTGTCCAAGTCTGACCTTGCCCCTAGATATTCCTGCACCATGTTTATCAGACGCTGGCGATGGTTGCTGGAACCGATCATACTTTGGGGCTGCGGACTAAAGAATTGTCTGAACGCATCGGTCAGACGGCCACCTTCCCCACCGCTCCTTCTTTGACTGGCCGAAGCCTCAGCAACTCGTTGTCCAGGACCAGGAGTTTGTAACCTCCCAGTCTCTGGGAACGCATCGCACAGACCTTTCTGCAAGGTCTCCCGGAGTTGTCTCATCCTCTGCTCCCTCTGCGACGGTAACATAAGGTCCGCAACCTTACCCTTGTACCGTGGATCAAGGAGAGTGGCCAGCCAGTAATGGTCCCTCTCCTTGATCCGAAGAATACGAGGATCCTTCCGCAGACTTTGCAGGATCAGGGAGGCCATGCAGCGTAGGTTTGCTGAGGCATTCGGTCCGGAGTCCTCTGGGTCACTAAGGACGACATGATCCGCAGCCACCTCCTCCCAGCCACGTACAAGTCCACTGGTTTCTTGGGACTGTAAATCATCCCTAAAAGACTGCTGCTGATGATGCTGAGTGCCAGCCTCCACCTCCATGCTGACACAATCCTCCTCCTCCTCCTCCTCCTCTTCCTGTGCGATGGGTGGGACAGAAGGAACACTGTCTGGGTAAAGGGGGCCTTGAGAGGCAAGGAAGTCCTCCTCTTCCTGCCTCTGTTCTGCCTCAAGTGCCCTGTCCATTATTCCACGCAGCGTGTGCTCCAACAGGTGGACAAGAGGTACAGTGTCACTGATGCATGCACTGTCACTGCTCACCATCCTCGTGGCCTCCTCAAATGGTGCCAGGACAGTGCATGCATCCCTGATCATGCCCCACTGGCGTGGAAAAAAAAAACAAGCTCCCCTGACCCTGTCCTGGTGCCGTAGTCGCACAGGTACTCATTGATGGCCCTCTGCTGCGTGTGCAGCCGCTGCAGCATGGCCAACGTTGAGTTCCACCTGGTGGGCATGTCACATATAAGGCGGTTCTTGGGCAGGTTCAACTCCTTTTGCAGCTCAGCCAGGCGAGCACTGGCATTATAAGATCTGCGGAAATGCACACAGACTTTCCTGGCCTGCCTCAGGACATCCTGTAAGCCCGGGTACCTGCCCAAGAACCGCTGCACCACCAGGTTAAGGACGTGAGCCACACAGGGCACATGGGTCAGTTGTCCCTGTCGGAGGGCGGAGAGGAGGTTGGTGCCATTGTCGCAAACCACCATTCCTGGCTTAAGCTGGCGTGGCGTCAACCACCTCTCGGCCTGGCCCTGCAGAGCAGACAGGACCTCTGCCCCAGTGTGGCTTCTGTCCCCCAAACACACCAGCGCAAGCACGGCATGGCATCTTTTTGCCTGCGTACTTGCGTAGCCCCTTGAACGGCTACGGAGCACCGCTGGTTCAGAGGACAAAGCACAGGAAGAGGCCATGGAGGAAGAAGAAGAGGAGGGGGTGGAGGAGAGAGGTGTGTCACAACCAGTAGTAGCATTTTGGAGGCGTGGCAGTGGAACAACCTCCAACACTACTGCACCTTGTCCTGCATCCTTCCCAGCTGCCAAAAGAGTGACCCAATGGGCCGTGAAAGAAAGGTAACGTCCCTGTCCATGCCTGCTGGACCATGAGTCAGCGGTAATATGCACCTTACCGCTGACCGCCCTGTCCAGCGAGGCCAAGACATTGCCTTCCACATGCCGGTAGAGAGCCGGAATAGCCTTCCGTGAGAAAAAGTGGCGTTTGGGAACCTGCCACTGAGGAACCACACATTGCACAAACTCACGGAAGGGGGCCGAGTCTACCAACTGAAAAGGCAGCAGTTGAAGCGCTAGCAATTTAGCCAAGCTAGCATTCAACCGCTGGGCATGTGGATGGCTGGGAGTGAACTTCTTTCGACGGTCCAGCAGCTGGGGCAGGGAAATTTGCCTGCTAGAATCGGACGTCGGTGTACTGCTAGCAGAGTGGCCGCAAGTACTTGGCTGTGACACACCTAATTCTACACCTTCATTCCTCTCAGTCAGGGATGAGCCGAACACCCCCCTGTTCGGTTCGCACCAGAACCTGCGAACAGACAAAATGTTCGTGTAAACTTTAGAACCCTATTAAATACAATGGACTCGAACGTTCGAAATCTAAAGTGTTAATTATAAAGGCTAATATGCAAGTTATTGTCCTAAAAAGTGTTTGGGGACCTGGGTCCTGCCCCAGGGGACATGTATCAATGCAAAAAGAAGTTTTAAAAACGGCCGTTTTTTCGGGAGCAGTGATTTTAATAATGCTTAAAATGAAAAAATAAAAGTGAAATATTCCTTTAAATTTCGTACCTGGGGGGTGTGTATGATATGCATGTGAAGTGGCGCATGTTTCCCGTGCTTAGAACTGTCCCTGCAAAAAATGTCATTTTTGAAAGAAAAAAAATGCATTTAAAACTGACTCGCGGCTATTAATGAATTGTCGGCTCCCGGCAATACATACAAAAGTCATTGAGAAAAAAAAAAAAAAAAAAAAGCGTGGGGGTTCCCCAGAATTCAATTACCAGGCCCTTCAGATCTGGCATGGATTTTAAGGGGAACTCCACCCCAAGTTTAAAAAAAAAATGGCGTGGAGTCCCCCTAAAAATCCATACCAGACCCCTTATCCGAGCACGCAACCTGGCCGGCCGCAGGGGAAAAGGGGGGGACGAGAGAGCGGCCCCCCCTCCCTCCTGAACCGTACCAAGCCACATGCCCTCAACATGGGGAGGATGTCCCCATGTTGATGGGGACAAGGGCCTCATCCCCACAACCCTTGCCCGGTGGTTGTGGGGGTCTGCGGGCGGGGGGCTTATCGGAATCTGGAAGACCCCTTTAACAAAGGGGACCCCCAGATCCCGCCCCCCCCTATGTGAATTGGTAACGGGTACATTGTACCCCTACCATTTCACGAAGAAAGCGTAAAAAAAATGTTTAAAAAAACACACAAACACCTTGAAAAAGTCCTTTATTTAAAAAAATAAATAAATAAACATTCCAGCGGTGAAATCCAGTGTCCCGCGGCGATCCCGATGTCCAGCGCTGTCCTTCATTGGTTGTGCCTGAGCGGACCTGATGGGGAACTCCCTCTCAGTATTTTAAATGTATAGACCCGCCCCTTCTAAAGTTCCCCATCAGGTCCGCTCAGCGGACGAGATGCGGAACATGAGAAGGGGCGGGTCTATACATGTATTACCAAAGTGAGAGCAGTTCCCCATCAGGTCCGCCCCCTCGGTATGTCAGACCCGCCTACGTCATTGGCTTGAGCGGGGACATACCGAGGAGGCGGACCTGATGGGGAACTGCTCTCACTTTGGTAATACATGTATAGACCCGCCCCTTCTCATGTTCCGCATCTGGTCCGCTGAGCGGACCTGATGGGGAACTTTAGAAGGGGCGGGTCTATACATTTAAAATACTGAGAGGGAGTTCCCCATCAGGTCCGCTCAGGCACAACCAATGACGGACAGCGCTGGACATCGGGATCGCCGCGGGACACTGGATTTCACCGCTGGAATGTTTTTTTTTTTTTTTTTAAATAAAGGACTTTTTCAAGGTGTTTGTGTGTTTTTTTAAACATTTTTTTACGCTTTCTTCGTGAAATGGTAGGGGTACAATGTACCCCTTACCAATTCACATAGGGGGGGCCGGGATCTGGGGGTCCTCTTTGTTAAAGGGGTCTTCCAGATTCCGATAAGCCCCCCGCCCGCAGACCCCCACAACCACCGGGCAAGGGTTGTGGGGATGAGGCCCTTGTCCCCATCAACATGGGGACATCCTCCCCATGTTGAGGGCATGTGGCTTGGTACGGTTCAGGAGGGAGGGGGGGCCGCTCTCTCGTCCCCCCCTTTTCCCCTGCGGCCGGCCAGGTTGCATGCTCGGATAAGGGGTCTGGTATGGATTTTTAGGGGGACTCCACGCCATTTTTTTTTAAATTTGGGGTGGAGTTCCCCTTAAAATCCATGCCAGATCTGAAGGGCCTGGAATGGATATTTGGGGGAACCCCACGTCAATTTTTTTTTTATTTGCGGCGGGGTTCCCCTTAATATCCATTCCAGACCTGAAGGGCCTGGTAATTGAATTCTGGGGAACCCCCACGCTTTTTTTTTTTTTTTTATCAATGACTTTTGTATGTATTGCCGGGAGCCGACAATTCATTAATAGCCGCGAGTCAGTTTTAAATGCATTTTTTTCTTTCAAAAATGACACTTTTTGCAGGGACAGTTCTAAGCACGGGAAACATGCGCCACTTTACATGCATATCATACACACCCCCCAGGTACGAAATTTAAAGGAATATTTCACTTTTATTTTTTCATTTTAAGCATTATTAAAATCACTGCTCCCGAAAAAACGGCCGTTTTTAAAACTTCTTTTTGCATTGATACATGTCCCCTGGGGCAGGACCCGGGTCCCCAAACACTTTTTAGGACAATAACTTGCATATAAGCCTTTATAATTAGCACTTTAGATTTCTCCCATAGATTTTTCGAATTTGCCGCGAACACCCCAATTTGTTCGCTGTTCGGCGAACGGGCGAACAGGCAATGTTCGAGTCGAACATGAGTTCGACTCGAACTCGAAGCTCATCCCTACTCTCAGTGCATGTTTCAGAGAGGACTGAAGTTATAGTGGGGTTGGAGATCCCAGCTGATGCAGTGCAAGGAGAGGTCCGCTTTGTTCTTTGGTGTGGGTCTTTGAGGTAGGCTTGCCAACGAGCTGCATGGCAGGTCAACATATGTCTGGTCAGGCATGTGGTACCCAAGCGGCTGATGTTTTGGCCACGCGATATACGCTTGAGACATATGTTGCAAACAGCAGCTGTGCGATCTGATGCACTAGCCTCAAAAAAGGCCCACACCAAAGAACTTTTTGAATGACGGGCAGAGGCAGCGCCCTGCACAGGCGGAGCTCTGCGGTGTGATTCCGTCGGTGTACTGCCCTTACGCTGGCCACCAAAGGGCATCCTGCCTCGTTGGAGATGTGCCTCCTCCTCATCCTCCTCCTCCTCCTCTCTCCTATTAGGCACCCACGTGGAGTCAGTGACCTCATCATCCCCTCCCTCCTCATCACTGGAGCCAATCTGGCAGTATGCTGCAGCTGCTGGAACATGACTGCCAGATTGGTGTCCTTCTTGAGCATCCCCTCTGTCTGCTCTCACGCTACTGCCTTCCTGTAGCTGGGTTTCATCATCAGACCCTTCGAAACGCTGGGCATCCTCCTGGAGCATGTACCCAACACTGTGCTCAAACAGTTCGGGGGACTCCTCAGGAGGAGGACATGGTGGGTCTAGGGAAGGAGTGACTGATGATGAGTCTGACATTGATACCAGGGAAGAGGACGCTTTGGCAGCTGCTTTGCCAGTACCCTGAGCCTGGGTGAGAGAGGATGAGGAGGAGGAGGAGGGCTTGGTCATCCACTCTACCAAGTCTTCGGCATGATGTGGCTCAACATGTCCAGCTGCCGAAAAGAAGGACAAGCGTGTCCCATGGCCATGTGCTGATGACAATGCACCGCGTCCACGACCAGCACTGTTGCCCCCAGACACAGAGCCTGCTTGCCCTCTTTTATTGCCTCCTGACTATCTGCCTCTCCTTGTTTGCCTTCCAGACATTCTAATAGATGGCCTGCAGGGAGATGGGAAAAAAGCAATAAGGGCTACCTTCAGGTGTCCTTCTCTGTCCCTTTACTTAAGGATTTCTAAATATGGTTGAGGATGATTGCTTTCGCACAGAATAGCATAACGACAATTTCCCTGACTGTCCAAAAAACAAGGATTTCAAAGATGGTTGATGAGGAATGCTTTAGCACAGTATAGCACAAGGAGAATTTCCCTCACTGTCCTTCCCTGTCCCTAGAAACAAGGATTAGCACAGTGAAAGAAACTGACACTCTCCCTACCTATAGTTTTCTGTCCCTAGAAAAAATGTTTTTTTTAAAGATGGTTGATGATCAATGCTTTAGCACAGTATAGCACAAGGAGAATTTCCCTCACTGTCCTTCCCTGTCCCTAGAAACAAGGATTATCACAGTGAAAGAAACTGACACTCTCCCTACCTATAGTTTTCTGTCCCTAGAAAAAATGTTTTTTTAAAGATGGTTGATGATCAATGCTTTAGCACACTATAGCACAAGGAGAATTTCCCTCACTGTCCTTCCCTGTCCCTAGAAACAAGGATTAGCACAGTGAAAGAAACTGACACTCTCCCTACCTATAGTTTTCTGTCCCTAGAAAAAATGTTTTTTTAAAGATGGTTGATGATCAATGCTTTAGCACAGTATAGCACAAGGAGAATTTCCCTCACTGTCCTTCCCTGTCCCTAGAAACAAGGATTAGCACAGTGAAAGAAACTGACACTCTCCCTACCTATAGTTTTCTGTCCCTAGAAAAAATGTTTTTTTAAAGATGGTTGATGATCAATGCTTTAGCACAGTATAGCACAAGGAGAATTTCCCTCACTGTCCTTCCATGTCCCTAGAAACAAGGATTAGCACAGTGAAAGAAACTGACACTCTCCCTACCTATAGTTTTCTGTCCCTAGAAAAAAATGTTTTTTTAAAGATGGTTGATGATCAATGCTTTAGCACAGTATAGCACAAGGAGAATTTCCCTCACTGTCCTTCCCTGTCCCTAGAAACAAGGATTAGCACAGTGAAAGAAACTGACACTCTCCCTACCTATAGTTTTCTGTCCCTAGAAAAAATGTTTTTTTAAAGATGGTTGATGATCAATGCTTTAGCACAGTATAGCACAAGGAGAATTTCCCTCACTGTCCTTCCCTGTCCCTAGAAACAAGGATTAGCACAGTGAAAGAAACTGACACTCTCCCTACCTATAGTTTTCTGTCCCTAGAAAAAATGTTTTTTTAAAGATGGTTGATGATCAATGCTTTAGCACAGTATAGCACAAGGAGAATTTCCCTCACTGTCCATCTCTGTCCCTAGAAACAAGGATTAGCACAGTGAAAGAAACTGACACTCTCCCTACCTATAGTTTTCTGTCCCTAGAAAAAATGTTTTTTTAAAGATGGTTGATGATCAATGCTTTAGCACAGTATAGCACAAGGAGAATTTCCCTCACTGTCCCTCCCTGTCCCTAGAAACAAGGATTAGCACAGTGAAAAAAACTGACACTCTCCCTACCTATAGTTTTCTGTCCCTAGAAAAAATGTTTTTTTAAAGATGGTTGATGATCAATGCTTTAGCACAGTATAGCACAAGGAGAATTTCCCTCACTGTCCTTCCCTGTCCCTAGAAACAAGGATTAGCACAGTGAAAGAAACTGACACTCTCCCTACCTATTGTTTTCTGTCCCTAGAAAAAATGTTTTTTTAAAGATGGTTGATGATCAATGCTTTAGCACAGTATAGCACAAGGAGAATTTCCCTCACTGTCCTTCCCTGTCCCTAGAAACAAGGATTAGCACAGTGAAAGAAACTGACACTCTCCCTACCTATAGTTTTCTGTCCCTAGAAAAAATGTTTTTTTAAAGATGGTTGATGATCAATGCTTTAGCACAGTATAGCACAAGGAGAATTTCCCTCACTGTCCTTCCCTGTCCCTAGAAACAAGGATTAGCACAGTGAAAGAAACTGACACTCTCCCTACCTATAGTTTTCTGTCCCTAGAAAAAAATGTTTTTTTAAAGATGGTTGATGATCAATGCTTTAACACAGTATAGCACAAGGAGAATTTCCCTCACTGTCCTTCCCTGTCCCTGGAAACAAGGATTAGCACAGTGAAAGAAACTGACACTCTCCCTACCTATAGTTTTCTGTCCCTAGAAAAAATGTTTTTTTAAAGATGGTTGATGATCAATGCTTTAGCACAGTATAGCACAAGGAGAATTCCCCTCACTGTCCTTCCCTGTCCCTAGAAACAAGGATTAACACAGTGAAAGAAACTGACACTCTCCCTACCTATAGTTTTCTGTCCCTAGAAAAAATGTTTTTTTAAAGATGGTTGATGATCAATGCTTTAGCACACTATAGCACAAGGAGAATTTCCCTCACTGTCCTTCCCTGTCCCTAGAAACAAGGATTAGCACAGTGAAAGAAACTGACACTCTCCCTAACTATAGTTTTCTGTCCCTAGAAAAAATGTTTTTTTAAAGATGGTTGATGATCAATGCTTTAGCACAGTATAGCACAAGGAGAATTTCCCTCACTGTCCTTCCCTGTCCCTAGAAACAAGGATTAGCACAGTGAAAGAAACTGACACTCTCCCTACCTATTGTTTTCTGTCCCTAGAAAAAATGTTTTTTTAAAGATGGTTGATGATCAATGCTTTAGCACAGTATAGCACAAGGAGAATTTCCCTCACTGTCCTTCCCTGTCCCTAGAAACAAGGATTAGCACAGTGAAAGAAACTGACACTCTCCCTACCTATAGTTTTCTGTCCCTAGAAAAAATGTTTTTTTAAAGATGGTTGATGATCAATGCTTTAGCACAGTATAGCACAAGGAGAATTTCCCTCACTGTCCTTCCATGTCCCTAGAAACAAGGATTAGCACAGTGAAAGAAACTGACACTCTCCCTACCTATAGTTTTCTGTCCCTAGAAAAAATGTTTTTTTAAAGATGGTTGATGATCAATGCTTTAGCACAGTATAGCACAAGGAGAATTTCCCTCACTGTCCTTCCCTGTCCCTAGAAACAAGGATTAGCACAGTGAAAGAAACTGACACTCTCCCTACCTATAGTTTTCTGTCCCTAGAAAAAATGTTTTTTTAAAGATGGTTGATGATCAATGCTTTAGCACAGTATAGCACAAGGAGAATTTCCCTCACTGTCCTTCCCTGTCCCTAGAAACAAGGATTAGCACAGTGAAAGAAACTGACACTCTCCCTACCTATAGTTTTCTGTCCCTAGAAAAAATGTTTTTTTAAAGATGGTTGATGATCAATGCTTTAGCACAGTATAGCACAAGGAGAATTTCCCTCACTGTCCATCTCTGTCCCTAGAAACAAGGATTAGCACAGTGAAAGAAACTGACACTCTCCCTACCTATAGTTTTCTGTCCCTAGAAAAAATGTTTTTTTAAAGATGGTTGATGATCAATGCTTTAGCACAGTATAGCACAAGGAGAATTTCCCTCACTGTCCCTCCCTGTCCCTAGAAACAAGGATTAGCACAGTGAAAAAAACTGACACTCTCCCTACCTATAGTTTTCTGTCCCTAGAAAAAATGTTTTTTTAAAGATGGTTGATGATCAATGCTTTAGCACAGTATAGCACAAGGAGAATTTCCCTCACTGTCCTTCCCTGTCCCTAGAAACAAGGATTAGCACAGTGAAAGAAACTGACACTCTCCCTACCTATTGTTTTCTGTCCCTAGAAAAAATGTTTTTTTAAAGATGGTTGATGATCAATGCTTTAGCACAGTATAGCACAAGGAGAATTTCCCTCACTGTCCTTCCCTGTCCCTAGAAACAAGGATTAGCACAGTGAAAGAAACTGACACTCTCCCTACCTATAGTTTTCTGTCCCTAGAAAAAATGTTTTTTTAAAGATGGTTGATGATCAATGCTTTAGCACAGTATAGCACAAGGAGAATTTCCCTCACTGTCCTTCCCTGTCCCTAGAAACAAGGATTAGCACAGTGAAAGAAACTGACACTCTCCCTACCTATAGTTTTCTGTCCCTAGAAAAAATGTTTTTTTAAAGATGGTTGATGATCAATGCTTTAGCACAGTATAGCACAAGGAGAATTTCCCTCACTGTCCTTCCCTGTCCCTGGAAACAAGGATTAGCACAGTGAAAGAAACTGACACTCTCCCTACCTATAGTTTTCTGTCCCTAGAAAAAATGTTTTTTTAAAGATGGTTGATGATCAATGCTTTAGCACAGTATAGCACAAGGAGAATTCCCCTCACTGTCCTTCCCTGTCCCTAGAAACAAGGATTAACACAGTGAAAGAAACTGACACTCTCCCTACCTATAGTTTTCTGTCCCTAGAAAAAATGTTTTTTTAAAGATGGTTGATGATCAATGCTTTAGCACACTATAGCACAAGGAGAATTTCCCTCACTGTCCTTCCCTGTCCCTAGAAACAAGGATTAGCACAGTGAAAGAAACTGACACTCTCCCTAACTATAGTTTTCTGTCCCTAGAAAAAATGTTTTTTTAAAGATAGTTGATGATCAATGCTTTAGCACAGTATAGCACAAGGAGAATTTCCCTCACTGTCCTTCCCTGTCCCTAGAAACAAGGATTAGCACAGTGAAAGAAACTGACACTCTCCCTACCTATTGTTTTCTGTCCCTAGAAAAAATGTTTTTTTAAAGATGGTTGATGATCAATGCTTTAGCACAGTATAGCACAAGGAGAATTTCCCTCACTGTCCTTCCCTGTCCCTAGAAACAAGGATTAGCACAGTGAAAGAAACTGACACTCTCCCTACCTATAGTTTTCTGTCCCTAGAAAAAATGTTTTTTTAAAGATGGTTGATGATCAATGCTTTAGCACAGTATAGCACAAGGAGAATTTCCCTCACTGTCCTTCCCTGTCCCTAGAAACAAGGATTAGCACAGTGAAAGAAACTGACACTCTCCCTACCTATAGTTTTCTGTCCCTAGAAAAAATGTTTTTTTAAAGATGGTTGATGATCAATGCTTTAGCACAGTATAGCACAAGGAGAATTTCCCTCACTGTCCTTCCCTGTCCCTGGAAACAAGGATTAGCACAGTGAAAGAAACTGACACTCTCCCTACCTATAGTTTTCTGTCCCTAGAAAAAATGTTTTTTTAAAGATGGTTGATGATCAATGCTTTAGCACACTATAGCACAAGGAGAATTTCCCTGACTGTCCTTCCCTGTCCCTAGAAACAAGGATTAGCACAGTGAAAGAAACTGACACTCTCCCTACCTATAGTTTTCTGTCCCTAGAAAAAATGTTTTTTTAAAGATGGTTGATGATCAATGCTTTAGCACACTATAGCACAAGGAGAATTTCCCTCACTGTCCTTCCCTGTCCCTAGAAACAAGGATTAGCACAGTAAAACACACTGACACTCTCCCTACCTATAGTTTTCTGTCCCTAGAAAAAATGTTTTTTTAAAGATGGTTGATGATCAATGCTTTAGCACACTATAGCACAAGGAGAATTTCCCTCACTGTCCTTCGCTGTCCCTAGAAACAAGGATTAGCACAGTAAAACACACTGACACTCTCCCTACCTATAGTTTTCTGTCCCTAGAAAAAATGTTTTTTTAAAGATGGTTGATGATCAATGCTTTAGCACACTATAGCACAAGGAGAATTTCCCTCACTGTCCTTCCCTGTCCCTAGAAACAAGGATTAGCACAGTAAAACACACTGACACTCTCCCTACCTATAGTTTTCTGTCCCTAGAAAAAATGTTTTTTTAAAGATGGTTGATGATCAATGCTTTAGCACACTATAGCACAAGGAGAATTTACCTCACTGTCCTTCCCTGTCCCTAGAAACAAGGATTAGCACAGTAAAACACACTGACACTCTCCCTACCTATAGTTTTCTGTCCCTAGAAAAAATGTTTTTTTAAAGATGGTTGATGATCCATGCTTTAGCACACTATAGCACAAGGAGAATTTCCCTCACTGTCCTTCCCTGTCCCTAGAAACAAGGATTAGCACAGTAAAACACACTGACACTCTCCCTACCTATAGTTTTCTGTCCCTAGAAAAAATGTTTTTTTAAAGATGGTTGATGATCAATGCTTTAGCACAGTATAGCACAAGGAGAATTTCCCTCACTGTCCTTCCCTGTCCCTAGAAACAAGGATTAGCACAGTGAAAGAAACTGACACTCTCCCTACCTATAGTTTTCTGTCCCTAGAAAAAATGTTTTTTTAAAGATGGTTGATGATCAATGCTTTAGCACACTATAGCACAAGGAGAATTTCCCTCACTGTCCTTCCCTGTCCCTAGAAACAAGGATTAGCACAGTGAAAGAAACTGACACTCTCCCTACCTATAGTTTTCTGTCCCTAGAAAAAAATGTTTTTTTAAAGATGGTTGATGATCAATGCTTTAGCACAGTATAGCACAAGGAGAATTTCCCTCACTGTCCTTCCCTGTCCCTAGAAACAAGGATTAGCACAGTGAAAGAAACTGACACTCTCCCTACCTATAGTTTTCTGTCCCTAGAAAAAATGTTTTTTTAAAGATGGTTGATGATCAATGCTTTAGCACAGTATAGCACAAGGAGAATTTCCCTCACTGTCCTTCCCTGTCCCTGGAAACAAGGATTAGCACAGTGAAAGAAACTGACACTCTCCCTACCTATAGTTTTCTGTCCCTAGAAAAAATGTTTTTTTAAAGATGGTTGATGATCAATGCTTTAGCACACTATAGCACAAGGAGAATTTCCCTGACTGTCCTTCCCTGTCCCTAGAAACAAGGATTAGCACAGTGAAAGAAACTGACACTCTCCCTACCTATAGTTTTCTGTCCCTAGAAAAAATGTTTTTTTAAAGATGGTTGATGATCAATGCTTTAGCACACTATAGCACAAGGAGAATTTCCCTCACTGTCCTTCCCTGTCCCTAGAAACAAGGATTAGCAAAGTAAAACACACTGACACTCTCCCTACCTATAGTTTTCTGTCCCTAGAAAAAATGTTTTTTTAAAGATGGTTGATGATCAATGCTTTAGCACACTATAGCACAAGGAGAATTTCCCTCACTGTCCTTCGCTGTCCCTAGAAACAAGGATTAGCACAGTAAAACACACTGACACTCTCCCTACCTATAGTTTTCTGTCCCTAGAAAAAATGTTTTTTTAAAGATGGTTGATGATCAATGCTTTAGCACACTATAGCACAAGGAGAATTTCCCTCACTGTCCTTCCCTGTCCCTAGAAACAAGGATTAGCACAGTAAAACACACTGACACTCTCCCTACCTATAGTTTTCTGTCCCTAGAAAAAATGTTTTTTTAAAGATGGTTGATGATCAATGCTTTAGCACACTATAGCACAAGGAGAATTTACCTCACTGTCCTTCCCTGTCCCTAGAAACAAGGATTAGCACAGTAAAACACACTGACACTCTCCCTACCTATAGTTTTCTGTCCCTAGAAAAAATGTTTTTTTAAAGATGGTTGATGATCCATGCTTTAGCACACTATAGCACAAGGAGAATTTCCCTCACTGTCCTTCCCTGTCCCTAGAAACAAGGATTAGCACAGTAAAACACACTGACACTCTCCCTACCTATAGTTTTCTGTCCCTAGAAAAAATGTTTTTTTAAAGATGGTTGATGATCAATGCTTTAGCACAGTATAGCACAAGGAGAATTTCCCTCACTGTCCTTCCCTGTCCCTAGAAACAAGGATTAGCACAGTGAAAGAAACTGACACTCTCCCTACCTATAGTTTTCTGTCCCTAGAAAAAATGTTTTTTTAAAGATGGTTGATGATCAATGCTTTAGCACACTATAGCACAAGGAGAATTTCCCTCACTGTCCTTCCCTGTCCCTAGAAACAAGGATTAGCACAGTGAAAGAAACTGACACTCTCCCTACCTATAGTTTTCTGTCCCTAGAAAAAAATGTTTTTTTAAAGATGGTTGATGATCAATGCTTTAGCACAGTATAGCACAAGGAGAATTTCCCTCACTGTCCTTCCCTGTCCCTAGAAACAAGGATTAGCACAGTGAAAGAAACTGACACTCTCCCTACCTATAGTTTTCTGTCCCTAGAAAAAATGTTTTTTTAAAGATGGTTGATGATCAATGCTTTAGCACAGTATAGCACAAGGAGAATTTCCCTCACTGTCCTTCCCTGTCCCTAGAAACAAGGATTAGCACAGTGAAAAAAACTGACACTCTCCCTACCTATAGTTTTCTGTCCCTAGAAAAAATGTTTTTTTAAAGATGGTTGATGATCAATGCTTTAGCACAGTATAGCACAAGGAGAATTTCCCTCACTGTCCTTCCCTGTCCCTAGAAACAAGGATTAGCACAGTGAAAGAAACTGACACTCTCCCTACCTATAGTTTTCTGTCCCTAGAAAAAATGTTTTTTTAAAGATGGTTGATGATCAATGCTTTAGCACACTATAGCACAAGGAGAATTTCCCTCACTGTCCTTCCCTGTCCCTAGAAACAAGGATTAGCACAGTAAAACACACTGACACTCTCCCTACCTATAGTTTTCTGTCCCTAGAAAAAATGTTTTTTTAAAGATGGTTGATGATCAATGCTTTAGCACACTATTGCACAAGGAGAATTTCCCTCACTGTCCTTCCCTGTCCCTAGAAACAAGGATTAGCACAGTAAAACACACTGACACTCTCCCTACCTATAGTTTTCTGTCCCTAGAAAAAATGTTTTTTTAAAGATGGTTGATGATCAATGCTTTAGCACACTATAGCACAAGGAGAATTTCCCTCACTGTCCTTCCCTGTCCCTAGAAACAAGGATTAGCACAGTGAAAGAAACTGACACTCTCCCTACCTATAGTTTTCTGTCCCTAGAAAAAATGTTTTTTTAAAGATGGTTGATGATCAATGCTTTAGCACAGTATAGCACAAGGAGAATTTCCCTCACTGTCCTTCCCTGTCCCTAAAAACAAGGATTAGCACAGTGAAAGAAACTGACACTCTCCCTACCTATAGTTTTCTGTCCCTAGAAAAAATGTTTTTTTAAAGATGGTTGATGATCAATGCTTTAGCACAGTATAGCACAAGGAGAATTTCCCTCACTGTCCTTCCCTGTCCCTAGAAACAAGGATTATCACAGTGAAAGAAACTGACACTCTCCCTACCTATAGTTTTCTGTCCCTAGAAAAAATGTTTTTTTAAAGATGGTTGATGATCAATGCTTTAGCGCAGTATAGCACAAGGAGAATTTCCCTCACTGTCCTTCCCTGTCCCTAGAAACAAGGATTAGCACAGTGAAAGAAACTGACACTCTCCCTACCTATAGTTTTCTGTCCCTAGAAAAAATGTTTTTTTAAAGATGGTTGATGATCAATGCTTTAGCACAGTATAGCACAAGGAGAATTTCCCTCACTGTCCTTCCCTGTCCCTAGAAACAAGGATTAGCACAGTGAAAAAAACTGACACTCTCCCTACCTATAGTTTTCTGTCCCTAGAAAAAATGTTTTTTTAAAGATGGTTGATGATCAATGCTTTAGCACAGTATAGCACAAGGAGAATTTCCCTCACTGTCCTTCCCTGTCCCTAGAAACAAGGATTAGCACAGTGAAAGAAACTGACACTCTCCCTACCTATAGTTTTCTGTCCCTAGAAAAAATGTTTTTTTAAAGATGGTTGATGATCAATGCTTTAGCACAGTATAGCACAAGGAGAATTTCCCTCACTGTCCTTCCCTGTCCCTAGAAACAAGGATTAGCACAGTGAAAGAAACTGACACTCTCCCTACTTATAGTTTTCTGTCCCTAGAAAAAATGTTTTTTTAAAGATGGTTGATGATCAATGCTTTAGCACAGTATAGCACAAGGAGAATTTCCCTCACTGTCCTTCCCTGTCCCTAGAAACAAGGATTAGCACAGTGAAAGAAACTGACACTCTCCCTACCTATAGTTTTCTGTCCCTAGAAAAAATGTTTTTTTAAAGATGGTTGATGATCAATGCTTTAGCACACTATAGCACAAGGAGAATTTCCCTCACTGTCCTTCCCTGTCCCTAGAAACAAGGATTAGCACAGTAAAACACACTGACACTCTCCCTACCTATAGTTTTCTGTCCCTAGAAAAAATGTTTTTATAAAGATGGTTGATGATCAATGCTTTAGCACACTATTGCACAAGGAGAATTTCCCTCACTGTCCTTCCCTGTCCCTAGAAACAAGGATTAGCACAGTAAAACACACTGACACTCTCCCTACCTATAGTTTTCTGTCCCTAGAAAAAATGTTTTTTTAAAGATGGTTGATGATCAATGCTTTAGCACACTATAGCACAAGGAGAATTTCCCTCACTGTCCTTCCCTGTCCCTAGAAACAAGGATTAGCACAGTGAAAGAAACTGACACTCTCCCTACCTATAGTTTTCTGTCCCTAGAATAAAGGTTTTTTTAAAGATGGTTGATGATCAATGCTTTAGCACAGTATAGGACAAGGAGAATTTCCCTCACTGTCCTTCCCTGTCCCTAAAAACAAGGATTAGCACAGTGAAAGAAACTGACACTCTCCCTACCTATAGTTTTCTGTCCCTAGAAAAAATGTTTTTTTAAAGATGGTTGATGATCAATGCTTTAGCACAGTATAGCACAAGGAGAATTTCCCTCACTGTCCTTCCCTGTCCCTAGAAACAAGGATTATCACAGTGAAAGAAACTGACACTCTCCCTACCTATAGTTTTCTGTCCCTAGAAAAAATGTTTTTTTAAAGATGGTTGATGATCAATGCTTTAGCGCAGTATAGCACATGGAGAATTTCCCTCACTGTCCTTCCCTGTCCCTAGAAACAAGGATTAGCACAGTGAAAGAAACTGACACTCTCCCTACCTATAGTTTTCTGTCCCTAGAAAAAATGTTTTTTTAAAGATGGCTGATGATCAATGCTTTAGCACACTATAGCACAAGGAGAATTTCCCTCACTGTCCTTCCCTGTCCCTAGAAACAAGGATTAGCACAGTGAAAGAAACTGACACTCTCCCTACCTATAGTTTTCTGTCCCTAGAAAAAATGTTTTTTTAAAGATGGTTGATGATCAATGCTTTAGCACAGTATAGCACAAGGAGAATTTCCCTCACTGTCCTTCCCTGTCCCTAGAAACAAGGATTAGCACAGTGAAAGAAACTGACACTCTCCCTACCTATAGTTTTCTGTCCCTAGAAAAAATGTTTTTTTAAAGATGGTTGATGATCAATGCTTTAGCACACTATAGCACAAGGAGAATTTCCCTCACTGTCCTTCCCTGTCCCTAGAAACAAGGATTAGCACAGTGAAAGAAACTGACACTCTCCCTACCAATAGTTTTCTGTCCCTAGAAAAAATGTTTTTTTAAAGATGGTTGATGATCAATGCTTTAGCACACTATAGCACAAGGAGAATTTCCCTCACTGTCCTTCCCTGTCCCTAGAAACAAGGATTAGCACAGTAAAACACACTGACACTCTCCCTACCTATAGTTTTCTGTCCCTAGAAAAAATGTTTTTTTAAAGATGGTTGATGATCAATGCTTTAGCACACTATAGCACAAGGAGAATTTCCCTCACTGTCCTTCCCTGTCCCTAGAAACAAGGATTAGCACAGTAAAACACACTGACACTCTCCCTACCTATAGTTTTCTGTCCCTAGAAAAAATGTTTTTTTAAAGATGGTTGATGATCAATGCTTTAGCACACTATAGCACAAGGAGAATTTCCCTCACTGTCCTTCCCTGTCCCTAGAAACAAGGATTAGCACAGTAAAACACACTGATACTCTCCCTATCTATAGTTTTCTGTCCCTAGAAAAAATGTTTTTTTAAAGATGGTTGATGATCAATGCTTTAGCACACTATAGCACAAGGAGAATTTCCCTCACTGTCCTTCCCTGTCCCTAGAAACAAGGATTAGCACAGTAAAACACACTGACACTCTCCCTACCTATAGTTTTCTGTCCCTAGAAAAAATGTTTTTTTAAAGATGGTTGATGATCAATGCTTTAGCACACTATAGCACAAGGAGAATTTCCCTCACTGTCCTTCCCTGTCCCTAGAAACAAGGATTAGCACAGTAAAACACACTGACACTCTCCCTACCTATAGTTTTCTGTCCCTAGAAAAAATGTTTTTTTAAAGATGGTTGATGATCAATGCTTTAGCACACTATAGCACAAGGAGAATTTCCCTCACTGTCCTTCCCTGTCCCTAGAAACAAGGATTAGCACAGTAAAACACACTGACACTCTCCCTACCTATAGTTTTCTGTCCCTAGAAAAAATGTTTTTTTAAAGATGGTTGATGATCAATGCTTTAGCACACTATAGCACAAGGAGAATTTCCCTCACTGTCCTTCCCTGTCCCTAGAAACAAGGATTAGCACAGTAAAACACACTGATACTCTCCCTACCTATAGTTTTCTGTCCCTAGAAAAAATGTTTTTTTAAAGATGGTTGATGATCAATGCTTTAGCACACTATAGCACAAGGAGAATTTCCCTCACTGTCCTTCCCTGTCCCTAGAAACAAGGATTAGCACAGTAAAACACACTGACACTCTCCCTACCTATAGTTTTCTGTCCCTAGAAAAAATGTTTTTTTAAAGATGGTTGATGATCAATGCTTTAGCACACTATAGCACAAGGAGAATTTCCCTCACTGTCCTTCCCTGTCCCTAGAAACAAGGATTAGCACAGTGAAAGAAACTGACACTCTCCCTACCTATAGTTTTCTGTCCCTAGAAAAAATGTTTTTTTAAAGATGGTTGATGATCAATGCTTTAGCACACTATAGCACAAGGAGAATTTCCCTCACTGTCCTTCCCTGTCCCTAGAAACAAGGATTAGCACAGTAAAACACACTGACACTCTCCCTACCTATAGTTTTCTGTCCCTAGAAAAAATGTTTTTTTAAAGATGGTTGATGATCAATGCTTTAGCACACTATAGCACAAGGAGAATTTCCCTCACTGTCCTTCCCTGTCCCTAGAAACAAGGATTAGCACAGTGAAAGAAACTGACACTCTCCCTACCTATAGTTTTCTGTCCCTAGAAAAAATGTTTTTTTAAAGATGGTTGATGATCAATGCTTTAGCACACTATAGCACAAGGAGAATTTCCCTCACTGTCCTTCCCTGTCCCTAGAAACAAGGATTAGCACAGTAAAACACACTGACACTCTCCCTACCTATAGTTTTCTGTCCCTAGAAAAAATGTTTTTTTAAAGATGGTTGATGATCAATGCTTTAGCACACTATAGCACAAGGAGAATTTACCTCACTGTCCTTCCCTGTCCCTAGAAACAAGGATTAGCACAGTAAAACACACTGACACTCTCCCTACCTATAGTTTTCTGTCCCTAGAAAAAATGTTTTTTTAAAGATGGTTGATGATCCATGCTTTAGCACACTATAGCACAAGGAGAATTTCCCTCACTGTCCTTCCCTGTCCCTAGAAACAAGGATTAGCACAGTAAAACACACTGACACTCTCCCTACCTATAGTTTTCTGTCCCTAGAAAAAATGTTTTTTTAAAGATGGTTGATGATCAATGCTTTAGCACAGTATAGCACAAGGAGAATTTCCCTCACTGTCCTTCCCTGTCCCTAGAAACAAGGATTAGCACAGTGAAAGAAACTGACACTCTCCCTACCTATAGTTTTCTGTCCCTAGAAAAAATGTTTTTTTAAAGATGGTTGATAATCAATGCTTTAGCACACTATAGCACAAGGAGAATTTCCCTCACTGTCCTTCCCTGTCCCTAGAAACAAGGATTAGCACAGTGAAAGAAACTGACACTCTCCCTACCTATAGTTTTCTGTCCCTAGAAAAAAATGTTTTTTTAAAGATGGTTGATGATCAATGCTTTAGCACAGTATAGCACAAGGAGAATTTCCCTCACTGTCCTTCCCTGTCCCTAGAAACAAGGATTAGCACAGTGAAAGAAACTGACACTCTCCCTACCTATAGTTTTCTGTCCCTAGAAAAAATGTTTTTTTAAAGATGGTTGATGATCAATGCTTTAGCACAGTATAGCACAAGGAGAATTTCCCTCACTGTCCTTCCCTGTCCCTAGAAACAAGGATTAGCACAGTGAAAAAAACTGACACTCTCCCTACCTATAGTTTTCTGTCCCTAGAAAAAATGTTTTTTTAAAGATGGTTGATGATCAATGCTTTAGCACAGTATAGCACAAGGAGAATTTCCCTCACTGTCCTTCCCTGTCCCTAGAAACAAGGATTAGCACAGTGAAAGAAACTGACACTCTCCCTACCTATAGTTTTCTGTCCCTAGAAAAAATGTTTTTTTAAAGATGGTTGATGATCAATGCTTTAGCACAGTATAGCACAAGGAGAATTTCCCTCACTGTCCTTCCCTGTCCCTAGAAACAAGGATTAGCACAGTGAAAGAAACTGACACTCTCCCTACCTATAGTTTTCTGTCCCTAGAATAAATGTTTTTTTAAAGATGGTTGATGATCAATGCTTTAGCACAGTATAGCACAAGGAGAATTTCCCTCACTGTCCTTCCCTGTCCCTAGAAACAAGGATTAGCACAGTGAAAGAAACTGACACTCTCCCTACCTATAGTTTTCTGTCCCTAGAAAAAATGTTTTTTTAAAGATGGTTGATGATCAATGCTTTAGCACACTATAGCACAAGGAGAATTTCCCTCACTGTCCTTCCCTGTCCCTAGAAACAAGGATTAGCACAGTAAAACACACTGACACTCTCCCTACCTATAGTTTTCTGTCCCTAGAAAAAATGTTTTTTTAAAGATGGTTGATGATCAATGCTTTAGCACAGTATAGCACAAGGAGAATTTCCCTCACTGTCCTTCCCTGTCCCTAAAAACAAGGATTAGCACAGTGAAAGAAACTGACACTCTCCCTACCTATAGTTTTCTGTCCCTAGAAAAAATGTTTTTTTAAAGATGGTTGATGATCAATGCTTTAGCACAGTATAGCACAAGGAGAATTTCCCTCACTGTCCTTCCCTGTCCCTAGAAACAAGGATTATCACAGTGAAAGAAACTGACACTCTCCCTACCTATAGTTTTCTGTCCCTAGAAAAAATGTTTTTTTAAAGATGGTTGATGATCAATGCTTTAGCGCAGTATAGCACAAGGAGAATTTCCCTCACTGTCCTTCCCTGTCCCTAGAAACAAGGATTAGCACAGTGAAAGAAACTGACACTCTCCCTACCTATAGTTTTCTGTCCCTAGAAAAAATGTTTTTTTAAAGATGGTTGATGATCAATGCTTTAGCACAGTATAGCACAAGGAGAATTTCCCTCACTGTCCTTCCCTGTCCCTAGAAACAAGGATTAGCACAGTGAAAAAAACTGACACTCTCCCTACCTATAGTTTTCTGTCCCTAGAAAAAATGTTTTTTTAAAGATGGTTGATGATCAATGCTTTAGCACAGTATAGCACAAGGAGAATTTCCCTCACTGTCCTTCCCTGTCCCTAGAAACAAGGATTAGCACAGTGAAAGAAACTGACACTCTCCCTACCTATAGTTTTCTGTCCCTAGAAAAAATGTTTTTTTAAAGATGGTTGATGATCAATGCTTTAGCACAGTATAGCACAAGGAGAATTTCCCTCACTGTCCTTCCCTGTCCCTAGAAACAAGGATTAGCACAGTGAAAGAAACTGACACTCTCCCTACTTATAGTTTTCTGTCCCTAGAAAAAATGTTTTTTTAAAGATGGTTGATGATCAATGCTTTAGCACAGTATAGCACAAGGAGAATTTCCCTCACTGTCCTTCCCTGTCCCTAGAAACAAGGATTAGCACAGTGAAAGAAACTGACACTCTCCCTACCTATAGTTTTCTGTCCCTAGAAAAAATGTTTTTTTAAAGATGGTTGATGATCAATGCTTTAGCACACTATAGCACAAGGAGAATTTCCCTCACTGTCCTTCCCTGTCCCTAGAAACAAGGATTAGCACAGTAAAACACACTGACACTCTCCCTACCTATAGTTTTCTGTCCCTAGAAAAAATGTTTTTATAAAGATGGTTGATGATCAATGCTTTAGCACACTATTGCACAAGGAGAATTTCCCTCACTGTCCTTCCCTGTCCCTAGAAACAAGGATTAGCACAGTAAAACACACTGACACTCTCCCTACCTATAGTTTTCTGTCCCTAGAAAAAATGTTTTTTTAAAGATGGTTGATGATCAATGCTTTAGCACACTATAGCACAAGGAGAATTTCCCTCACTGTCCTTCCCTGTCCCTAGAAACAAGGATTAGCACAGTGAAAGAAACTGACACTCTCCCTACCTATAGTTTTCTGTCCCTAGAATAAAGGTTTTTTTAAAGATGGTTGATGATCAATGCTTTAGCACAGTATAGGACAAGGAGAATTTCCCTCACTGTCCTTCCCTGTCCCTAAAAACAAGGATTAGCACAGTGAAAGAAACTGACACTCTCCCTACCTATAGTTTTCTGTCCCTAGAAAAAATGTTTTTTTAAAGATGGTTGATGATCAATGCTTTAGCACAGTATAGCACAAGGAGAATTTCCCTCACTGTCCTTCCCTGTCCCTAGAAACAAGGATTATCACAGTGAAAGAAACTGACACTCTCCCTACCTATAGTTTTCTGTCCCTAGAAAAAATGTTTTTTTAAAGATGGTTGATGATCAATGCTTTAGCGCAGTATAGCACATGGAGAATTTCCCTCACTGTCCTTCCCTGTCCCTAGAAACAAGGATTAGCACAGTGAAAGAAACTGACACTCTCCCTACCTATAGTTTTCTGTCCCTAGAAAAAATGTTTTTTTAAAGATGGCTGATGATCAATGCTTTAGCACACTATAGCACAAGGAGAATTTCCCTCACTGTCCTTCCCTGTCCCTAGAAACAAGGATTAGCACAGTGAAAGAAACTGACACTCTCCCTACCTATAGTTTTCTGTCCCTAGAAAAAATGTTTTTTTAAAGATGGTTGATGATCAATGCTTTAGCACAGTATAGCACAAGGAGAATTTCCCTCACTGTCCTTCCCTGTCCCTAGAAACAAGGATTAGCACAGTGAAAGAAACTGACACTCTCCCTACCTATAGTTTTCTGTCCCTAGAAAAAATGTTTTTTTAAAGATGGTTGATGATCAATGCTTTAGCACACTATAGCACAAGGAGAATTTCCCTCACTGTCCTTCCCTGTCCCTAGAAACAAGGATTAGCACAGTGAAAGAAACTGACACTCTCCCTACCAATAGTTTTCTGTCCCTAGAAAAAATGTTTTTTTAAAGATGGTTGATGATCAATGCTTTAGCACACTATAGCACAAGGAGAATTTCCCTCACTGTCCTTCCCTGTCCCTAGAAACAAGGATTAGCACAGTAAAACACACTGACACTCTCCCTACCTATAGTTTTCTGTCCCTAGAAAAAATGTTTTTTTAAAGATGGTTGATGATCAATGCTTTAGCACACTATAGCACAAGGAGAATTTCCCTCACTGTCCTTCCCTGTCCCTAGAAACAAGGATTAGCACAGTAAAACACACTGACACTCTCCCTACCTATAGTTTTCTGTCCCTAGAAAAAATGTTTTTTTAAAGATGGTTGATGATCAATGCTTTAGCACACTATAGCACAAGGAGAATTTCCCTCACTGTCCTTCCCTGTCCCTAGAAACAAGGATTAGCACAGTAAAACACACTGATACTCTCCCTATCTATAGTTTTCTGTCCCTAGAAAAAATGTTTTTTTAAAGATGGTTGATGATCAATGCTTTAGCACACTATAGCACAAGGAGAATTTCCCTCACTGTCCTTCCCTGTCCCTAGAAACAAGGATTAGCACAGTAAAACACACTGACACTCTCCCTACCTATAGTTTTCTGTCCCTAGAAAAAATGTTTTTTTAAAGATGGTTGATGATCAATGCTTTAGCACACTATAGCACAAGGAGAATTTCCCTCACTGTCCTTCCCTGTCCCTAGAAACAAGGATTAGCACAGTGAAAGAAACTGACACTCTCCCTACCTATAGTTTTCTGTCCCTAGAAAAAATGTTTTTTTAAAGATGGTTGATGATCAATGCTTTAGCACACTATAGCACAAGGAGAATTTCCCTCACTGTCCTTCCCTGTCCCTAGAAACAAGGATTAGCACAGTAAAACACACTGACACTCTCCCTACCTATAGTTTTCTGTCCCTAGAAAAAATGTTTTTTTAAAGATGGTTGATGATCAATGCTTTAGCACACTATAGCACAAGGAGAATTTCCCTCACTGTCCTTCCCTGTCCCTAGAAACAAGGATTAGCACAGTGAAAGAAACTGACACTCTCCCTACCTATAGTTTTCTGTCCCTAGAAAAAATGTTTTTTTAAAGATGGTTGATGATCAATGCTTTAGCACACTATAGCACAAGGAGAATTTCCCTCACTGTCCTTCCCTGTCCCTAGAAACAAGGATTAGCACAGTAAAACACACTGACACTCTCCCTACCTATAGTTTTCTGTCCCTAGAAAAAATGTTTTTTTAAAGATGGTTGATGATCAATGCTTTAGCACACTATAGCACAAGGAGAATTTCCCTCACTGTCCTTCCCTGTCCCTAGAAACAAGGATTAGCACAGTAAAACACACTGACACTCTCCCTACCTATAGTTTTCTGTCCCTAGAAAAAATGTTTTTTTAAAGATGGTTGATGATCAATGCTTTAGCACACTATAGCACAAGGATAATTTCCCTCACTGTCCTTCCCTGTCCCTAGAAACAAGGATTAGCACAGTAAAACACACTGACACTCTCCCTACCTATAGTTTTCTGTCCCTAGAAAAAATGTTTTTTTAAAGATGGTTGATGATCAATGCTTTAGCACAGTATAGCACAAGGAAAATTTCCCTCACTGTCCTTCCCTGTCCCTAGAAACAAGGATTAGCACAGTGAAAGAAACTGACACTCTCCCTACCTATAGTTTTCTGTCCCTAGAAAAAATGTTTTTTTAAAGATGGTTGATGATCAATGCTTTAGCACAGTATAGCACAAGGAGAATTTCCCTCACTGTCCTTCCCTGTCCCTAGAAACAAGGATTAGCACAGTGAAAGAAACTGACACTCTCCCTACCTATAGTTTTCTGTCCCTAGAAAAAATGTTTTTTTAAACATGGTTGATGATCAATGCTTTAGCACAGTATAGCACAAGGAGAATTTCCCTCACTGTCCTTCCCTGTCCCTAGAAACAAGGATTAGCACAGTGAAAAAAACTGACACTCTCCCTACCTATAGTTTTCTGTCCCTAGAAAAAATGTTTTTTTAAAGATGGTTGATGATCAATGCTTTAGCACAGTATAGCACAAGGAGAATTTCCCTCACTGTCCTTCCCTGTCCCTAGAAACAAGGATTAGCACAGTGAAAGAAACTGACACTCTCCCTACCTATAGTTTTCTGTCCCTAGAAAAAATGTTTTTTTAAAGATGGTTGATGATCAATGCTTTAGCACAGTATAGCACAAGGAGAATTTCCCTCACTGTCCTTCCCTGTCCCTAGAAACAAGGATTAGCACAGTGAAAGAAACTGACACTCTCCCTACCTATAGTTTTCTGTCCCTAGAAAAAATGTTTTTTTAAAGATGGTTGATGATCAATGCTTTAGCACACTATAGCACAAGGAGAATTTCCCTCACTGTCCTTCCCTGTCCCTAGAAACAAGGATTAGCACAGTAAAACACACTGACACTCTCCCTACCTATAGTTTTCTGTCCCTAGAAAAAATGTTTTTTTAAAGATGGTTGATGATCAATGCTTTAGCACACTATTGCACAAGGAGAATTTCCCTCACTGTCCTTCCCTGTCCCTAGAAACAAGGATTAGCACAGTAAAACACACTGACACTCTCCCTACCTATAGTTTTCTGTCCCTAGAAAAAATGTTTTTTTAAAGATGGTTGATGATCAATGCTTTAGCACACTATAGCACAAGGAGAATTTCCCTCACTGTCCTTCCCTGTCCCTAGAAACAAGGATTAGCACAGTAAAACACACTGACACTCTCCCTACCTATAGTTTTCTGTCCCTAGAAAAAATGTTTTTTTAAAGATGGTTGATGATCAATGCTTTAGCACAGTATAGCACAAGGAGAATTTCCCTCACTGTCCTTCCCTGTCCCTAGAAACAAGGATTAGCACAGTGAAAGAAACTGACACTCTCCCTACCTATAGTTTTCTGTCCCTAGAAAAAATGTTTTTTTAAAGATGGTTGATGATCAATGCTTTAGCACAGTATAGCACAAGGAGAATTTCCCTCACTGTCCTTCCCTGTCCCTAGAAACAAGGATTAGCACAGTGAAAGAAACTGACACTCTCCCTACCTATAGTTTTCTGTCCCTAGAAAAAATGTTTTTTTAAAGATGGTTGATGATCAATGCTTTAGCGCAGTATAGCACAAGGAGAATTTCCCTCACTGTCCTTCCCTGTCCCTAGAAACAAGGATTAGCACAGTGAAAGAAACTGACACTCTCCCTACCTATAGTTTTCTGTCCCTAGAAAAAATGTTTTTTTAAAGATGGTTGATGATCAATGCTTTAGCACACTATAGCACAAGGAGAATTTCCCTCACTGTCCTTCCCTGTCCCTAGAAACAAGGATTAGCACAGTGAAAGAAACTGACACTCTCCCTACCTATAGTTTTCTGTCCCTAGAAAAAATGTTTTTTTAAAGATGGTTGATGATCAATGCTTTAGCACACTATAGCACAAGGAGAATTTCCCTCACTGTCCTTCCCTGTCCCTAGAAACAAGGATTAGCACAGTAAAACACACTGACACTCTCCCTACCTATAGTTTTCTGTCCCTAGAAAAAATGTTTTTTTAAAGATGGTTGATGATCAATGCTTTAGCACACTATAGCACAAGGAGAATTTCCCTCACTGTCCTTCCCTGTCCCTAGAAACAAGGATTAGCACAGTAAAACACACTGACACTCTCCCTACCTATAGTTTTCTGTCCCTAGAAAAAATGTTTTTTTAAAGATGGTTGATAATCAATGCTTTAGCACACTATAGCACAAGGAGAATTTCCCTCACTGTCCTTCCCTGTCCCTAGAAACAAGGATTAGCACAGTAAAACACACTGACACTCTCCCTACCTATAGTTTTCTGTCCCTAGAAAAAATGTTTTTTTAAAGATGGTTGATGATCAATGCTTTAGCACACTATAGCACAAGGAGAATTTCCCTCACTGTCCTTCCCTGTCCCTAGAAACAAGGATTAGCACAGTGAAAGAAACTGACACTCTCTCTACCTATAGTTTTCTGTCCCTAGAAAAAATGTTTTTTTTAAAGATGGTTGATGATCAATGCTTTAGCACACTATAGCACAAGGAGAATTTCCCTCACTGTCCTTCCCTGTCCCTAGAAACAAGGATTAGCACAGTAAAACACACTGACACTCTCCCTACCTATAGTTTTCTGTCCCTAGAAAAAATGTTTTTTTAAAGATGGTTGATGATCAATGCTTTAGCACACTATAGCACAAGGAGAATTTCCCTCACTGTCCTTCCCTGTCCCTAGAAACAAGGATTAGCACAGTGAAAGAAACTGACACTCTCCCTACCTATAGTTTTCTGTCCCTAGAAAAAATGTTTTTTTAAAGATGGTTGATGATCAATGCTTTAGCACACTATAGCACAAGGAGAATTTCCCTCACTGTCCTTCCCTGTCCCTAGAAACAAGGATTAGCACAGTGAAAGAAACTGACACTCTCCCTACCTATAGTTTTCTGTCCCTAGAAAAAATGTTTTTTTAAAGATGGTTGATGATCAATGCTTTAGCACACTATAGCACAAGGAGAATTTCCCTCACTGTCCTTCCCTGTCCCTAGAAACAAGGATTAGCACAGTAAAACACACTGACACTCTCCCTACCTATAGTTTTCTGTCCCTAGAAAAAATGTTTTTTTAAAGATGGTTGATGATCAATGCTTTAGCACACTATAGCACAAGGAGAATTTCCCTCACTGTCCTTCCCTGTCCCTAGAAACAAGGATTAGCACAGTAAAACACACTGACACTCTCCCTACCTATAGTTTTCTGTCCCTAGAAAAAATGTTTTTTTAAAGATGGTTGATGATCAATGCTTTAGCACAGTATAGCACAAGGAGAATTTCCCTCACTGTCCTTCCCTGTCCCTAGAAACAAGGATTAGCACAGTGAAAGAAACTGACACTCTCCCTACCTATAGTTTTCTGTCCCTAGAAAAAATGTTTTTTTAAAGATGGTTGATGATCAATGCTTTAGCACAGTATAGCACAAGGAGAATTTCCCTCACTGTCCTTCCCTGTCCCTAGAAACAAGGATTAGCACAGTGAAAAAAACTGACACTCTCCCTACCTATAGTTTTCTGTCCCTAGAAAAAATGTTTTTTTAAAGATGGTTGATGATCAATGCTTTAGCACAGTATAGCACAAGGAGAATTTCCCTCACTGTCCTTCCCTGTCCCTAGAAACAAGGATTAGCACAGTGAAAGAAACTGACACTCTCCCTACCTATAGTTTTCTGTCCCTAGAAAAAATGTTTTTTTAAAGATGGTTGATGATCAATGCTTTAGCACAGTATAGCACAAGGAGAATTTCCCTCACTGTCCTTCCCTGTCCCTAGAAACAAGGATTAGCACAGTGAAAGAAACTGACACTCTCCCTACCTATAGTTTTCTGTCCCTAGAAAAAATGTTTTTTTAAAGATGGTTGATGATCAATGCTTTAGCACAGTATAGCACAAGGAGAATTTCCCTCACTGTCCTTCCCTGTCCCTAGAAACAAGGATTAGCACAGTGAAAGAAACTGACACTCTCCCTACCTATAGTTTTCTGTCCCTAGAAAAAATGTTTTTTTAAAGATGGTTGATGATCAATGCTTTAGCACACTATAGCACAAGGAGAATTTCCCTCACTGTCCTTCCCTGTCCCTAGAAACAAGGATTAGCACAGTAAAACACACTGACACTCTCCCTACCTATAGTTTTCTGTCCCTAGAAAAAATGTTTTTTTAAAGATGGTTGATGATCAATGCTTTAGCACACTATTGCACAAGGAGAATTTCCCTCACTGTCCTTCCCTGTCCCTAGAAACAAGGATTAGCACAGTGAAAGAAACTGACACTCTCCCTACCAATAGTTTTCTGTCCCTAGAAAAAATGTTTTTTTAAAGATGGTTGATGATCAATGCTTTAGCACACTATAGCACAAGGAGAATTTCCCTCACTGTCCTTCCCTGTCCCTAGAAACAAGGATTAACACAGTAAAACACACTGACACTCTCCCTACCTATAGTTTTCTGTCCCTAGAAAAAATGTTTTTTTAAAGATGGTTGATGATCAATGCTTTAGCACAGTATAGCACAAGGAGAATTTCCCTCACTGTCCTTCCCTGTCCCTAGAAACAAGGATTAGCACAGTGAAAGAAACTGACACTCTCCCTACCTATAGTTTTCTGTCCCTAGAAAAAATGTTTTTTTAAAGATGGTTGATGATCAATGCTTTAGCACAGTATAGCACAAGGAGAATTTCCCTCACTGTCCTTCCCTGTCCCTAAAAACAAGGATTAGCACAGTGAAAGAAACTGACACTCTCCCTACCTATAGTTTTCTGTCCCTAGAAAAAAATGTTTTTTTAAAGATGGTTGATGATCAATGCTTTAGCACAGTATAGCACAAGGAGAATTTCCCTCACTGTCCTTCCCTGTCCCTAGAAACAAGGATTATCACAGTGAAAGAAACTGACACTCTCCCTACCTATAGTTTTCTGTCCCTAGAAAAAATGTTTTTTTAAAGATGGTTGATGATCAATGCTTTAGCACAGTATAGCACAAGGAGAATTTCCCTCACTGTCCTTCCCTGTCCCTAGAAACAAGGATTAGCACAGTGAAAGAAACTGACACTCTCCCTACCTATAGTTTTCTGTCCCTAGAAAAAATGTTTTTTTAAAGATGGTTGATGATCAATGCTTTAGCACACTATAGCACAAGGAGAATTTCCCTCACTGTCCTTCCCTGTCCCTAGAAACAAGGATTAGCACAGTGAAAGAAACTGACACTCTCCCTACCAATAGTTTTCTGTCCCTAGAAAAAATGTTTTTTTAAAGATGGTTGATGATCAATGCTTTAGCACACTATAGCACAAGGAGAATTTCCCTCACTGTCCTTCCCTGTCCCTAGAAACAAGGATTAGCACAGTAAAACACACTGACACTCTCCCTACTGTGAGGGGGTTAACTCGGTAGCGGGTGTGTGTGACCCCCTGGTTGGGCTCCCCACACAAAAACAGGGCCAGCAGACGGAGGTTGTGGTTTTCAAAATCAAAAGGTGCGGTTTATTTCTCTATGTACAGTGACAAAAACACAGCAAAGCCAAAAAGAAACAAACAAAATAAATCCTGGTCAGTTTGACCTCTGACTAAACATGCAGGTTTCCTAAACTAACAACTGGGATCAGCCTGGTGCTGTCCTAGTCCCTAAGTCCCTGGTTTAGTAAAAGTCCAAACAAATAGCCACACAGGCTTTGCCTCACCGCACAGGGGTTCACTCTCCCTAGACAGTCCACACAGGTCTGGTTCCAGGCATGAGCTAACATCTAATGAAGCTGGGAGTTTTTATAGAGGCCTTAAACGAACTGACAGGCTTCAGCTGGTCTCATCAACTCCCTGCCTCACGACGCCCAGCACTCTCCCTAGAGGTATGAGTCATTCATGAGCCCACTAGCCTCAGCTGGGCTTCATCAACTCCCTAGTTGTATAAGTCGGCATAAAGCCTGAATCTGGGAGAAATATATCTACCCCCCTGGATGCAACCAGGTGACTTTACCTTCCTGCTGTCACATACCCCCCCCTCTTGTTTTAACCTCGGGGTTGGAACACCAGCAATCAGGCATTCATGTACTCGAGACAAAGCATCCACATTCCCCATTTGAACGCCAGGGCGATGCTTTACTGTGAAGTTGAATTCCTGGAGGGCCAGGAACCACCTATTCACTCTTCTATTTGTTTCCTTGTTTTGAGCCATCCACTTTAACGGAGCGTGATCCGTAACCATGTCAAAGTGCCTACCTAGCAGGTAGTACCGAAGGGAATCTAGAGCCCACTTCACCGCTAAACACTCCTTTTCAACCGTGGCGTAATTTACCTCATGGGACTTCAACTTCCTGCTGAGGTAAATGACTGGGTGCTCTTCCCCGTTCCAGACCTGGGACAATACTGCTCCTAACCCCACATCTGACGCATCACTTTGTACGACAAAGTCTTTAGAGAAGTCGGGTGAGTACAACACTGGCTGGCTACATAAGGCTTGTTTCAAGAATTGGAATGCTGCCTCAGCCTCGGGGGTCCATTTAATCATGACCGACCCTTTCCCTTTCGTCAGGTTGGTTAGGGGCACAGCCTTAGAAGCAAAGTGGGGAATGAAGCGCCGATAATAACCCGCGATTCCCAGAAAGGCTCGTACCTGCTTCTTGCTGTTGGGACGTGGCCAACTCTGGATGGCCTCGACTTTGTTGAGTTGGGGTTTTATTACTCCCCTGCCAATGGTGTACCCAAGATATTTGGCCTCCTCCTGCCCAATGGTACACTTCTTGGGGTTAGCCGTAAACCCCGCTTCCCGAACAGAGTCCAGGACTGCTTGCACTTTTGGCAGATGTGAGGCCCAATCTGTGCTATGGACAATTACGTCATCCAGGTAAGCCGCAGCATACTTCCGATGGGGCCTCAGCATCTGGTCCATTTTCCGCTGGAATGTGGCCGGCGCATTCTGTAACCCGAACGGCATTCTCTTATATTGGAACGCCCCGTCTGGGGTTACAAATGCGGTTTTCTCTTTGGCCGACTTGGCCAGGGGAATTTGCCAATACCCTTTTGTGAGGTCAAGAGTCGTCATGTATCGGGCTGTTCCCAGCCGGTCGATCAACTCATCTATACGTGGCATGGGGTAGGTGTCAAATTTTGTAACTTTGTTCAACTGACGAAAATCGTTACAAAATCGCCAGCTCCCATCCGGTTTAGGCACCAACACAATGGGACTAGACCAATCACTTTGGGACTCCTCTATCACCCCTAAGTTCAGCATTTTCTGTACTTCCTCCCGTATTGCCTCCCGTCGGGCCTCTGGGATCCGATAGGGTTTTAACTTCACCCTTTCACCGGGCGGGGTAATAATATCATGCTCTACCCCAGATGTTTGTCCCGGCAGCTCAGAGAACACCTCCTTGTTGCGAAGCACAAACTCCTTAACCTCCTGTTGTTGGGGTTGTGACAAGGTGGCTGCTATTCCAACCTCCGGAATCACGCAACCAGTTTGAGCTGGTGACCAAGTTTCTGCGACTAGGGACTCTCTATCCCTCCAGGCTTTCAACAGATTAACGTGATATATCTGTTCGGGCTTTCGCCTTCCTGGTTGTCTGACCTTGTAATTCACTTCGCTCACTTTTTCCATTATCTCGTAGGGGCCTTGCCATTTGGCAAGGAATTTACTTTCAACCGTAGGGACAAGTACCAATATCCTATCCCCCGGGGAAAAGGTACGGGTCTTTGCTCCACGGTTGTACACTCTCTGCTGTGCCAACTGCGCTTGGGCCAAATGTTCCTTCACGATGGGCATTACCTGTGCAATTCGATCTTGCATCAGGGCGACATGCTCAATCACACTCCTGTGGGGAGAACTCTCACTTTCCCAAGTTTCCTTGGCAATATCCAACAGCCCTCTTGGGTGTCTCCCATACAGTAACTCAAAGGGGGAGAATCCCGTAGAGGATTGGGGCACCTCCCTAATAGCAAACATCAAATAAGGAAGTAGACAGTCCCAATCCTTTCCATCTCTATCCACCACTTTCTTCAACATTTGTTTTAGGGTTTTGTTGAATCTTTCAACCAGCCCATCGGTTTGGGGGTGATACACAGATGTACGCAATTGCGTCACTTTGAACAATTTACACAGCTCTTTCATAACCCGGGACATAAAGGGTGTACCTTGGTCCGTAAGCAGTTCTTTACAAATACCCACCCGGCTAAAAACAAGAGATAGCTCTTTGGCTATGGTTTTGGCCGAGGTATTTCTGAGAGGGATCGCTTCTGGATAACGGGTGGCATAGTCCATTATAACCAATATGTACTGGTGCCCCCTAGCGGACTTGATTATAGGACCTACCAAATCCATTGCGATTCTCTCAAACGGGACCTCAATGATGGGTAGAGGGACCAGCGGGCTACGGAAATGTGGCATCGGGGCCGACCTCTGACACACAGGGCAGGAGGAACAATAATTTTCTATGTCCTTCATCACCCCAGGCCAATAGAATCTCTGTAATACCCTCTCTCGGGTTTTCTCTGTCCCCAGATGACCTCCAAGAATGTGCCCATGGGCCAACTCCAACACCAACTTCCTGTAAGGTTTGGGCACCACCAGCTGCTCAACGGTTTCTTCTGCCCTTTTTGCCACCCGATACAGTAGGTCCTTCTCTACGCTGAAGTATGGGTAAGTGCAGGTATTATCTGGGTTCACTAACTCGCCATCTATTTCCACTACGTTTTCCCGTGCCTTTATTAGGGCGGGGTCTTTTAACTGTTCTGTGGCAAAATTTTCCCTGTGAACCTCCAGATCAGAAAACTCCACAGACGGTAGGTTTTCGTCTGAGGAGGTGGGCTCCTCTCCAGTTTCTTGAGTCTCCCCTGCCAATACTGACAAGGGAAATTCTGGAGAGTCCTCACCACTCTCAGAGGAGTTCTGGCTATCACATTCCTGGTACATAGGGGCACCAGTGGGGCGCTCAGGATCATCCCACAGTTCCCAGAACTTCGGAAAATCCCTTCCCACAATGGCATCATGCGGTAATTGAGATACTAACCCCACTGGATGAGAGAGGGTACCTTTGGGGGTCTCGAAACACACTGTAGTCACTGGATACTCTCGGGTGTCCCCATGCACACAAATAACAGCTACCTTGCTATTCCCAGAGACCTCTGTTTTAACTAATTCAGCCTTTATCAGGGTCACAAGGCTACCTGAATCCAGCAATACCACAACATTTCTACCATTAATACACATTTTGCATAAATGTTTCTCAGTTCCCCGAATGGCAGTGCATGCGACTGTCGCACACAGCGACTGACGTCTGTCCATCAGAAAGTCACATTGCATGGGTTCCTCCACAACCGGGCAATTTGCTGCAATATGTCCCGCTTGCCGGCAGCGGTAGCAAACAATCCTTTTGGCTGCCTCTTGAGCCCCTGACTTCCCAGGCTGTTCTCGCCAAACTTTGGGTAGAGCTCCCACCCTCTCACTCTCTCCACCCTCACCCCTTGGAATCCTCTTATCCGCCCCTGGGGATGGTCTGGTCTTAGGGTGGAAAGTCCGAGAGTCTCTGGAAGAGGCCGTCAGGTTCTCTGTAGCCAAGTATTTCTCTACACGATCCACAAGACCACCGGCCGTCTCTGGGTCTCCATGGCTTACCCACTTTTGGATGGCAGTAGGAAGAGCTCTCAAAAACCGATCCATTACAACACGTTCCACAATCTCTGGTGCGGACAAAGTCTCTGGCTGTAGCCACTTCCTGCTCAGGTGAATGAGATCATACATTTGAGACCTGGGGGGTTTTCCAAGCTGGAAAGTCCAGTTATGCACACGCTGAGCCCGGACAGCCAGGGTGACACCCAGCCTTGCCAATATTTCAGCTTTTAGCACCACATAGTCTTTTGCTTGGTTAGGCTCTAGGTCATAGTAAGCTTTCTGCGATTCCCCAGTTAACAGAGGAGCCACCAGTCCAGCCCACTGCTCCTCAGGCCACTTTTCTCTTTCAGCGGTCCTTTCAAATGTGGTCAAAAATACCTCTGGATCATCCTCTCCAGTCATTTTTGTCAATAAACGACTCACCCCAAAGGACGCGGTATTAGTGGGACGGCTTTCCTCACTGGTCTGCGGACGTTGCTGCATTACTGCTTCCATTTGTTGTAGTCTCTGCTCTTGCTTCTGTAACAGGTCTATGAAGCGGGCCTCAGATTGCTGCTGGGCTTGTTGATGAGCTTGCTGCTGGGCTGCAAGGCTCCTTTGCAAACCTGCATTTGTCTGCTGTTGATTGGCATTTGCTAGAGCCAGCTGTTTCAGTATCTCCTCCATGCTGGCTTAAAAAAAACTGCCACTGGTTCTCCACCAACTGTGAGGGGGTTAACTCGGTAGCGGGTGTGTGTGACCCCCTGGTTGGGCTCCCCACACAAAAACAGGGCCAGCAGACGGAGGTTGTGGTTTTCAAAATCAAAAGGTGCGGTTTATTTCTCTATGTACAGTGACAAAAACACAGCAAAGCCAAAAAGAAACAAACAAAATAAATCCTGGTCAGTTTGACCTCTGACTAAACATGCAGGTTTCCTAAACTAACAACTGGGATCAGCCTGGTGCTGTCCTAGTCCCTAAGTCCCTGGTTTAGTAAAAGTCCAAACAAATAGCCACACAGGCTTTGCCTCACCGCACAGGGGTTCACTCTCCCTAGACAGTCCACACAGGTCTGGTTCCAGGCATGAGCTAACATCTAATGAAGCTGGGAGTTTTTATAGAGGCCTTAAACGAACTGACAGGCTTCAGCTGGTCTCATCAACTCCCTGCCTCACGACGCCCAGCACTCTCCCTAGAGGTATGAGTCATTCATGAGCCCACTAGCCTCAGCTGGGCTTCATCAACTCCCTAGTTGTATAAGTCGGCATAAAGCCTGAATCTGGGAGAAATATATCTACCCCCCTGGATGCAACCAGGTGACTTTACCTTCCTGCTGTCACACTACCTATAGTTTTCTGTCCCTAGAAAAAATGTTTTTTTAAAGATGGTTGATGATCAATGCTTTAGCACACTATAGCACAAGGAGAATTTCCCTCACTGTCCTTCCCTGTCCCTAGAAACAAGGATTAGCACAGTAAAACACACTGACACTCTCCCTACCTATAGTTTTCTGTCCCTAGAAAAAATGTTTTTTTAAAGATGGTTGATGATCAATGCTTTAGCACACTATAGCACAAGGAGAATTTCCCTCACTGTCCTTCCCTGTCCCTAGAAACAAGGATTAGCACAGTGAAAGAAACTGACACTCTCCCTACCTATAGTTTTCTGTCCCTAGAAAAAATGTTTTTTTAAAGATGGTTGATGATCAATGCTTTAGCACACTATAGCACAAGGAGAATTTCCCTCACTGTCCTTCCCTGTCCCTAGAAACAAGGATTAGCACAGTGAAAGAAACTGACACTCTCCCTACCAATAGTTTTCTGTCCCTAGAAAAAATGTTTTTTTAAAGATGGTTGATGATCAATGCTTTAGCACACTATAGCACAAGGAGAATTTCCCTCACTGTCCTTCCCTGTCCCTAGAAACAAGGATTAGCACAGTAAAACACACTGACACTCTCCCTACCTATAGTTTTCTGTCCCTAGAAAAAATGTTTTTTTAAAGATGGTTGATGATCAATGCTTTAGCACACTATAGCACAAGGAGAATTTCCCTCACTGTCCTTCCCTGTCCCTAGAAACAAGGATTAGCACAGTGAAAGAAACTGACACTCTCCCTACCTATAGTTTTCTGTCCCTAGAAAAAATGTTTTTTTAAAGATGGTTGATGATCAATGCTTTAGCACACTATAGCACAAGGAGAATTTCCCTCACTGTCCTTCCCTGTCCCTAGAAACAAGGATTAGCACAGTAAAACACACTGACACTCTCCCTACCTATAGTTTTCTGTCCCTAGAAAAAATGTTTTTTTAAAGATGGTTGATGATCAATGCTTTAGCACACTATAGCACAAGGAGAATTTCCCTCACTGTCCTTCCCTGTCCCTAGAAACAAGGATTAACACAGTAAAACACACTGACACTCTCCCTACCTATAGTTTTCTGTCCCTAGAAAAAATGTTTTTTTAAAGATGGTTGATGATCAATGCTTTAGCACACTATAGCACAAGGAGAATTTCCCTCACTGTCCTTCCCTGTCCCTAGAAACAAGGATTAGCACAGTAAAACACACTGACACTCTCCCTACCTATAGTTTTCTGTCCCTAGAAAAAATGTTTTTTTAAAGATGGTTGATGATCAATGCTTTAGCACAGTATAGCACAAGGAGAATTTCCCTCACTGTCCTTCCCTGTCCCTAGAAACAAGGATTAGCACAGTGAAAGAAACTGACACTCTCCCTACCTATAGTTTTCTGTCCCTAGAAAAAATGTTTTTTTAAAGATGGTTGATGATCAATGCTTTAGCACAGTATAGCACAAGGAGAATTTCCCTCACTGTCCTTCCCTGTCCCTAAAAACAAGGATTAGCACAGTGAAAGAAACTGACACTCTCCCTACCTATAGTTTTCTGTCCCTAGAAAAAAAGTTTTTTTAAAGATGGTTGATGATCAATGCTTTAGCACAGTATAGCACAAGGAGAATTTCCCTCACTGTCCTTCCCTGTCCCTAGAAACAAGGATTATCACAGTGAAAGAAACTGACACTCTCCCTACCTATAGTTTTCTGTCCCTAGAAAAAATGTTTTTTTAAAGATGGTTGATGATCAATGCTTTAGCACAGTATAGCACAAGGAGAATTTCCCTCACTGTCCTTCCCTGTCCCTAGAAACAAGGATTAGCACAGTGAAAGAAACTGACACTCTCCCTACCTATAGTTTTCTGTCCCTAGAAAAAATGTTTTTTTAAAGATGGTTGATGATCAATGCTTTAGCACACTATAGCACAAGGAGAATTTCCCTCACTGTCCTTCCCTGTCCCTAGAAACAAGGATTAGCACAGTGAAAGAAACTGACACTCTCCCTACCTATAGTTTTCTGTCCCTAGAAAAAATGTTTTTTTAAAGATGGTTGATGATCAATGCTTTAGCACACTATAGCACAAGGAGAATTTCCCTCACTGTCCTTCCCTGTCCCTAGAAACAAGGATTAGCACAGTAAAACACACTGACACTCTCCCTACCTATAGTTTTCTGTCCCTAGAAAAAATGTTTTTTTAAAGATGGTTGATGATCAATGCTTTAGCACACTATAGCACAAGGAGAATTTCCCTCACTGTCCTTCCCTGTCCCTAGAAACAAGGATTAACACAGTAAAACACACTGACACTCTCCCTACCTATAGTTTTCTGTCCCTAGAAAAAATGTTTTTTTAAAGATGGTTGATGATCAATGCTTTAGCACACTATAGCACAAGGAGAATTTCCCTCACTGTCCTTCCCTGTCCCTAGAAACAAGGATTAGCACAGTAAAACACACTGACACTCTCCCTACCTATAGTTTTCTGTCCCTAGAAAAAATGTTTTTTTAAAGATGGTTGATGATCAATGCTTTAGCACAGTATAGCACAAGGAGAATTTCCCTCACTGTCCTTCCCTGTCCCTAGAAACAAGGATTAGCACAGTGAAAGAAACTGACACTCTCCCTACCTATTGTCATGGATATGCATTAATGTCTGTCTGCCATCTTACCTTCCTCCTCATGTGTTCATCTAGAGACCAGACCTCCTTCACCTGGCTTCCTTTATAATCTCCTCCCAGCCTGACTCCACCCCAGGCCCTATCACTGAACACTATATTAACCTGTGCACTGCAAGCCTGCTTTGCTGATCAACGTGTTTGTTAGGCATTGTGTGTTTGGGTTCCTGCCTGCCGTGTGCTACGTCTGTCTCTCTGTTACGTTATTGGCTTGTCCCCGACCATCCCTGTCTGCTCGTGACCCTTGACCTTCGGCTCGTTCTTCGTTATCCTTGTCTGCTTGTGGC
Organism: Rana muscosa; assembly: GCA_029206835.1. Classification (NCBI taxonomy): domain Eukaryota; kingdom Metazoa; phylum Chordata; class Amphibia; order Anura; family Ranidae; genus Rana; species Rana muscosa. Next base: position 345,112,242 of record CM055127.1, read on the forward strand.
CCCTGACCTTCGGCTTGTTATTCGGTTCTCTCTATCGTGTGCTGCTGCTTCCCCTTATCCTACGGGGCGTGAGCTAGGAAACTCCAGGGGCCGCGACCTGGTCCCAGCCTGCAGCGTAACATCCTCACCACTAGAGGCCCTGGAGAAGACCAGCTGGGTCTTAGACTCCGCGCCCTGGGGAATCTTGGCTCTCGCTTCCGTTGGGATCCCGGTTGTGCTCCTCTGGTCCCGCTTTCCACAACCACCCAGTTTCCTATCCACAGAAGCCAGCCATAGGGTTCACTACCTCGCGGTGCACTCCTGTCCCCCTACGGTGTGCATCTGTCACCTGGCCACAGGTGACCCTGACAGTTTGATCAGCCATGAACCCGGCTGACATCCCGCTTCCCGCGGATGATCCATTGCAGGGCATAGTTCGCAGACTTGAGACCCAGGAATCAAATCAGACCCAGGTGATGCGATTCCTCCAGGATCTGGCTTCTCGATTCGAGCAGCTTCAGGTCTCCTTGGGAACCCCGAATCCGCAACCCCAAGTACAACCAGCGGCTGTACCTATCGCACCAGTCGCAGCCTCACACTCACTAAGATTGCCAGCTCCGTTCCGTTTCTCTGGGGACTCCAAGGCCTGCAGGGGGTTTCTCAGCCAATGCACTATTCATTTTGAGCTTCAGCCTCAAAGCTTCCTATCTGACCGGGCTAAGGTAGCCTATATCATTTCCCTCCTCTCCGGTGAAGCTTTGGCCTGGGCTGCCCCCCTGTGGGAGAGGAACGATCCGGTGGTTTCCAGTCTGTCCGAATTCTTGAAGCTCTTTCGTAATATCTTCGAAGAGCCGGCTCGGGCTTCTTCAGCGGCTAGTGCTGTCTTACGTCTTCGCCAAGAATCTAGTTCAGTGGGGCAATATGCTCTTCAGTTCCGTATCCACACAGCTGAATTGAGCTGGAATAATGAGGCCCTGGTCGCTACCTTTTTACATGGCCTCTCTGACCGAGTGAAAGACGAATTAGCGGGAAGAGCCATTCCCGTCGGTCTGGACGATGTAATTTCATTATGCAACCAGATCGACATTCGTTTTCAAGAGAGGTCCTTAGAAAAAAGACGCCAGCACTCTCTGGGTCCTAGCCAGTCTGAGCTCCCCTCCCTTCATTCCGTGGAGCATCCTCTACCTGCTGAAGAACCTATGCAGCTGGGCCGGACCAGACTAACCCCCGAAGAACGTGCTAGGCGCAGAACTCTGGGCTTGTGCCTCTATTGTGGGGGCAAGGGTCATTTTCGTGACTCCTGCTCGCTTCGTCCGGGAAACGCTCGGGTCTAATACATTTGGAAGGTGGAGTATTGGACCCAGAAACATCACCTTCTCGCCTGCTCTTGCCGGTGTCCCTTCATGTAGGCACTTCTCCTCAGTCAACCCTTGCATACCTGGATTCCGGGGCTGACGGCAATTTCATGGATTGGAGAACTGCTTCTTCTATGAAGCTTACCCTTTCACCTCTCACTACCCCATTGGTAGTCTCGGCAATTGATGGCACTGTTCTCCCAGGGGGCCCTATTCGCTTCCAGACGCTACCCATTAGGATGTCGGTAGGGATTCTCCACCAGGAGTGGATATCCTTTCTTATTCTACCCAAGGCCTCTACCCCAGTTGTATTGGGCCTCCCTTGGCTACAGCTCCACTCCCCACATGTGGACTGGGTCTCTGGGCAGATCCTGGCCTGGGGTTCCTCATGTTTCTCGTCGTGTCTTCTCAAGGTGACCCCCAAGGAGAGTCTTCCGGTTGCTGCCACTTCTGTTTCTTCTGATCTTCCCGCCGCATACAGCGATTACCGGGATGTGTTCTGTAAAAAATCAGCTGAGGTGCTTCCTCCCCACAGGTCTTTTGACTGTGCTATTGATCTTGTCCCCGGAGCAACTCTACCCAGGGGTCGTACCTACCCTCTGTCCATCCCAGAGACCCAGGCCATGTCGGAGTATGTAGCAGAGAATCTGGAGAGAGGGTTCATCCGGAAATCCTCATCGCCTGCAGGGGCAGGGTTCTTTTTTGTTGCCAAAAAGGATGGTACCTTAAGACCCTGCATCGATTATCGGGGTTTAAATGCGGTTACTATTAAAAATCGATACCCCTTACCCTTAATATCTGAGCTATTCGATAGGTTGAAGGGTGCCTCCATTTTCACCAAGTTGGATCTCAGAGGCGCGTACAATCTCATTCGAATACGGGAGGGTGACGAATGGAAGACTGCATTTAACACTAGAGACGGGCATTACGAATATCTGGTGATGCCTTTTGGTCTGTGTAATGCTCCAGCCGTGTTTCAAAACTTTGTCAATGAAATCTTCAGAGATCTGCTGTACCAGTTTGTTGTCATCTATCTGGATGACATTCTGATCTTTTCTGAAAATCTGCTCGTCCACAGAAACCATGTCCGCACTGTACTTCAACGTCTTAGAGAGAACAATCTCTATGCCAAGCTGGAGAAATGTTCCTTTGAATGTTCTGAGGTCCTGTTTTTGGGGTGCTTTGTCTCATGTTCGGGGCTTCGTATGGACCCTGGGAAGGTCTTGGCTATCACCAACTGGCCTCTTCCTGCTAGCCTCAAGGCCACACAGCGCTTTCTTGGCTTCACTAATTATTATAGGCAGTTCATAAGGAATTACTCTTCCATTGCCGCGCCTATTATCGCTTTGACCAAGAAGGGTGTGAATGCCAGAGACTGGCCTCCCGAAGCTGTCTCTGCATTTCACAACCTGAAACAGGCCTTTGTTTCTGGCCCCCTCTTGAGGAGACCAAATCCTGGGAATGCATTTTTTATTGAAGTGGACGCTTCCTCAATGGGGGTGGGAGCTGTGCTTCTTCAAATCTTTGAGAAGAGACGCCAACCATGTGCGTTCTTCTCCAAAAAATTTTCTCAGGCAGAGAGGAATTATGCCATCGGTGATCGGGAACTTCTCGCAATTAAATTGGCGTTAGAGGAGTGGCGTCATCTCTTGGAGGGTTCCCCTCACTCCATAACGATCTTTACCGATCACAAGAATTTACAGTATCTACAGAATGCTAAACGTCTGAATCCTAGACAGGCCAGGTGGAGTCTCTTCTTTGCCCGTTTTAATTTCACGATTACCTACAAACCTGGTTCCTGCAACGGTCGGGCTGATGCGCTCTCTAGGTCATTTGACACTTTGGACGAGGAGTCCGCCCCTGAACCTGAGCCGATCATTCCCACCTCATGCATTGTTGCCCACTCTACCACCCTGAAGTCTAAAATTCCGCCTGGTAAGACCTTTGTCCCCACTGAGCTAAGAGCTAAGATCCTTCGTTGGGGACATGATTCCAAGGTGGCAGGGCATTCTGGATTCCTCCGATCCTTCCTACTCATCAGTCGTCACTACTGGTGGCCTAATCTCCGCTCAGACGTCAAAGACTACGTTAAAGCTTGTCATGTCTGTGCTCAGTCCAAATCCTCCACACAAGCTCCTGCTGGTCTCCTCATGCCCTTGCCTATTCCTAAGGAACCCTGGGCCCATATTGCCATGGATTTTATCACCGATCTCCCACTGTCTGAGAATAATACAGTCATTTGGGTGGTAATCGATCGATTCTCCAAGATGGCTCATTTTGTTCCTCTTCCTGGTCTTCCTTCTGCCCCTGCCTTGGTTCCCATTTTCATTCGAGAAATTCTCCGCCTACATGGGGTCCCTTCTCATATTGTTTCCGACAGGGGAGTCCAATTCACGTCTCGTTTTTGGAGAGCCTTTTGCAAATCCCTCAATATTGTCTTGGATTTTTCTTCTTCTTACCATCCCCAATCCAATGGACAGACTGAGAGGGTTAATCAGGAGTTAGAGGTCTTTCTTCGCACCTTTGTGTCTTCTCACCATGACGATTGGTCCTCTCTACTCCCGTGGGCAGAATTCTCCCATAACAATCATGTGAATACCAGTTCGCAGAAGACACCCTTTTTCACAGTTTATGGAAAACACCCTCAACTTCCTCTTCCTATGATCTGTTCTCCAGACATTCCAGCTTTGGCTTCGGTTCAGGAGTCTCTCAATTCCGTTTGGGGTCACGTTCATGATTCCCTCCGGGCAGCTGCTGAAAAATTCAAAGGCTTTGCCGACCGCCGCAGGCGTAAACCGCCTTCTCTTCAGCCAGGGGACAAAGTCTGGCTCTCTACCAGGAACATCAAGCTCCGAGTTCCTTCTCTGAAGTTTGCTCCACGATTCATCGGTCCATACACGGTAACTGCTAAACTGAATCCGGTTTGTTTCAAACTCCAGATTCCTAAGAGCCTTAAAATCACTAACTCCTTTCATGTTGCTCTTCTAAAGCCTTTAGTCCTCAATAAATTCTCTCGTCCTCTTCCTACCGTGGCGCCTGTCTCGGAGGATAATCAGGAGTACGAGATCAGTCAAATTCTGGACTCCCGACTCTGTAAAGGCGTTCTTCAGTACCTCGTTCATTGGAAAGGGTTTGGTCCTGAGGAGAGGTCTTGGATCACTGCATCTGAGGTCTTTGCACCTCGTCTGTTAAAGGAGTTTCATCTGAAGTTTCCCTCTAAACCTGGGCCCAGGCGGGGAAGGGGGAGGCCTCGTAAGAGGGAGGGTACTGTCATGGATATGCATTAATGTCTGTCTGCCATCTTACCTTCCTCCTCATGTGTTCATCTAGAGACCAGACCTCCTTCACCTGGCTTCCTTTATAATCTCCTCCCAGCCTGACTCCACCCCAGGCCCTATCACTGAACACTATATTAACCTGTGCACTGCAAGCCTGCTTTGCTGATCAACGTGTTTGTTAGGCATTGTGTGTTTGGGTTCCTGCCTGCCGTGTGCTACGTCTGTCTCTCTGTTACGTTATTGGCTTGTCCCCGACCATCCCTGTCTGCTCGTGACCCTTGACCTTCGGCTCGTTCTTCGTTATCCTTGTCTGCTTGTGGCCCCTGACCTTCGGCTTGTTATTCGGTTCTCTCTATCGTGTGCTGCTGCTTCCCCTTATCCTACGGGGCGTGAGCTAGGAAACTCCAGGGGCCGCGACCTGGTCCCAGCCTGCAGCGTAACATCCTCACCACTAGAGGCCCTGGAGAAGACCAGCTGGGTCTTAGACTCCGCGCCCTGGGGAATCTTGGCTCTCGCTTCCGTTGGGATCCCGGTTGTGCTCCTCTGGTCCCGCTTTCCACAACCACCCAGTTTCCTATCCACAGAAGCCAGCCATAGGGTTCACTACCTCGCGGTGCACTCCTGTCCCCCTACGGTGTGCATCTGTCACCTGGCCACAGGTGACCCTGACACCTATAGTTTTCTGTCCCTAGAAAAAATGTTTTTTTAAAGATGGTTGATGATCAATGCTTTAGCACAGTATAGCACAAGGAGAATTTCCCTCACTGTCCTTCCCTGTCCCTAAAAACAAGGATTAGCACAGTGAAAGAAACTGACACTCTCCCTACCTATAGTTTTCTGTCCCTAGAAAAAATGTTTTTTTAAAGATGGTTGATGATCAATGCTTTAGCACAGTATAGCACAAGGAGAATTTCCCTCACTGTCCTTCCCTGTCCCTAGAAACAAGGATTATCACAGTGAAAGAAACTGACACTCTCCCTACCTATAGTTTTCTGTCCCTAGAAAAAATGTTTTTTTAAAGATGGTTGATGATCAATGCTTTAGCACAGTATAGCACAAGGAGAATTTCCCTCACTGTCCTTCCCTGTCCCTAGAAACAAGGATTAGCACAGTGAAAGAAACTGACACTCTCCCTACCTATAGTTTTCTGTCCCTAGAAAAAATGTTTTTTTAAAGATGGTTGATGATCAATGCTTTAGCACACTATAGCACAAGGAGAATTTCCCTCACTGTCCTTCCCTGTCCCTAGAAACAAGGATTAGCACAGTGAAAGAAACTGACACTCTCCCTACCAATAGTTTTCTGTCCCTAGAAAAAATGTTTTTTTAAAGATGGTTGATGATCAATGCTTTAGCACACTATAGCACAAGGAGAATTTCCCTCACTGTCCTTCCCTGTCCCTAGAAACAAGGATTAGCACAGTAAAACACACTGACACTCTCCCTACCTATAGTTTTCTGTCCCTAGAAAAAATGTTTTTTTAAAGATGGTTGATGATCAATGCTTTAGCACACTATAGCACAAGGAGAATTTCCCTCACTGTCCTTCCCTGTCCCTAGAAACAAGGATTAGCACAGTGAAAGAAACTGACACTCTCCCTACCTATAGTTTTCTGTCCCTAGAAAAAATGTTTTTTTAAAGATGGTTGATGATCAATGCTTTAGCACACTATAGCACAAGGAGAATTTCCCTCACTGTCCTTCCCTGTCCCTAGAAACAAGGATTAGCACAGTAAAACACACTGACACTCTCCCTACCTATAGTTTTCTGTCCCTAGAAAAAATGTTTTTTTAAAGATGGTTGATGATCAATGCTTTAGCACACTATAGCACAAGGAGAATTTCCCTCACTGTCCTTCCCTGTCCCTAGAAACAAGGATTAGCACAGTGAAAGAAACTGACACTCTCCCTACCTATAGTTTTCTGTCCCTAGAAAAAATGTTTTTTTAAAGATGGTTGATGATCAATGCTTTAGCACACTATAGCACAAGGAGAATTTCCCTCACTGTCCTTCCCTGTCCCTAGAAACAAGGATTAGCACAGTAAAACACACTGACACTCTCCCTACCTATAGTTTTCTGTCCCTAGAAAAAATGTTTTTTTAAAGATGGTTGATGATCAATGCTTTAGCACACTATAGCACAAGGAGAATTTCCCTCACTGTCCTTCCCTGTCCCTAGAAACAAGGATTAGCACAGTAAAACACACTGACACTCTCCCTACCTATAGTTTTCTGTCCCTAGAAAAAATGTTTTTTTAAAGATGGTTGATGATCAATGCTTTAGCACACTATAGCACAAGGAGAATTTCCCTCACTGTCCTTCCCTGTCCCTAGAAACAAGGATTAGCACAGTAAAACACACTGACACTCTCCCTACCTATAGTTTTCTGTCCCTAGAAAAAATGTTTTTTTAAAGATGGTTGATGATCAATGCTTTAGCACACTATAGCACAAGGAGAATTTCCCTCACTGTCCTTCCCTGTCCCTAGAAACAAGGATTAGCACAGTAAAACACACTGACACTCTCCCTACCTATAGTTTTCTGTCCCTAGAAAAAATGTTTTTTTAAAGATGGTTGATGATCAATGCTTTAGCACACTATAGCACAAGTAGAATTTCCCTCACTGTCCCTCCCTGTCCCTAGAAACAAGGATTAGCACAGTAAAACACACTGACACTCTCCCTACCTATAGTTTTCTGTCCCTAGAAAAAATGTTTTTTTAAAGATGGTTGATGATCAATGCTTTAGCACACTATAGCACAAGGAGAATTTCCCTCACTGTCCTTCCCTGTCCCTAGAAACAAGGAATAGCACAGTAAAACACACTGACACTCTCCCTACCTATAGTTTTCTGTCCCTAGAAAAAATGTTTTTTTAAAGATGGTTGATGATCCATGCTTTAGCACACTATAGCACAAGGAGAATTTCCCTCACTGTCCTTCCCTGTCCCTAGAAACAAGGATTAGCACAGTAAAACACACTGACACTCTCCCTACCTATAGTTTTCTGTCCCTAGAAAAAATGTTTTTTTAAAGATGGTTGATGATCAATGCTTTAGCACAGTATAGCACAAGGAGAATTTCCCTCACTGTCCTTCCCTGTCCCTAGAAACAAGGATTAGCACAGTGAAAGAAACTGACACTCTCCCTACCTATAGTTTTCTGTCCCTAGAAAAAATGCTTTTTTTAAAGATGGTTGATGATCAATGCTTTAGCACAGTATAGCACAAGGAGAATTTCCCTCACTGTCCTTCCCTGTCCCTAGAAACAAGGATTAGCACAGTGAAAGAAACTGACACTCTCCCTACCTATAGTTTTCTGTCCCTAGAAAAAATGTTTTTTTAAAGATGGTTGATGATCAATGCTTTAGCACAGTATAGCACAAGGAGAATTTCCCTCACTGTCCTTCCCTGTCCCTAGAAACAAGGATTAGCACAGTGAAAGAAACTGACACTCTCCCTACCTATAGTTTTCTGTCCCTAGAAAAAATGTTTTTTTAAAGATGGTTGATGATCAATGCTTTAGCACAGTATAGCACAAGGAGAATTTCCCTCACTGTCCTTCCCTGTCCCTAGAAACAAGGATTAGCACAGTGAAAGAAACTGAAACTCTCCCTACCTATAGTTTTCTGTCCCTAGAAAAAATGTTTTTTTAAAGATGGTTGATGATCAATGCTTTAGCACAGTATAGCACAAGGAGAATTTCCCTCACTGTCCTTCCCTGTCCCTAGAAACAAGGATTAGCACAGTGAAAGAAACTGACACTCTCCCTACCTATAGTTTTCTGTCCCTAGAAAAAATGTTTTTTTAAAGATGGTTGATGATCAATGCTTTAGCACAGTATAGCACAAGGAGAATTTCCCTCACTGTCCTTCCCTGTCCCTAGAAACAAGGATTAGCACAGTGAAAGAAACTGACACTCTCCCTACCTATAGTTTTCTGTCCCTAGAAAAAATGTTTTTTTAAAGATGGTTGATGATCAATGCTTTAGCACAGTATAGCACAAGGAGAATTTCCCTCACTGTCCTTCCCTGTCCCTAGAAACAAGGATTAGCTCAGTGAAAGAAACTGAAACTCTCCCTACCTATAGTTTTCTGTCCCTAGAAAAAATGTTTTTTTAAAGATGTTTGATGATCAATGCTTTAGCACAGTATAGCACAAGGAGAATTTCCCTCACTGTCCTTCCCTGTCCCTAGAAACAAGGATTAGCACAGTGAAAGAAACTGACACTCTCCCTACCTATAGTTTTCTGTCCCTAGAAAAAATGTTTTTTTAAAGATGGTTGATGATCAATGCTTTAGCACACTATAGCACAAGGAGAATTTCCCTCACTGTCCTTCCCTGTCCCTAGAAACAAGGATTAGCACAGTAAAACACACTGACACTCTCCCTACCTATAGTTTTCTGTCCCTAGAAAAAATGTTTTTTTAAAGATGGTTGATGATCAATGCTTTAGCACACTATAGCACAAGGAGAATTTCCCTCACTGTCCTTCCCTGTCCCTAGAAACAAGGATTATCACAGTAAAACACACTGACACTCTCCCTACCTATAGTTTTCTGTCCCTAGAAAAAATGATTTTTTAAAGATGGTTGATGATCAATGCTTTAGCACAGTATAGCACAAGGAGAATTTCCCTCACTGTCCTTCCCTGTCCCTAGAAACAAGGATTAGCACAGTAAAACACACTGACACTCTCCCTACCTATCCTTCTCTTTCCCTAAACTAAAGGAATCCAGGTTTGAGGGGCGTGGCTGAGAGTCCATGAGAGCGGCTGCTTAATCTCATAGCTCCGGCTCCACTTATCCATCCTGCAGGCATCCTACCCTCAATCTGCTACCTAAAGGCACAGTTTTGCTCCTAAGGACGGCGGGCACCAGATACAGGCATGATGGTGAATAAATACGGCCACCCGCGCCCCAATCAACGGCGGAACAACTGGCCCGGTTTAGAAGGCAAGATGGCGCCGATCCTCTGGCAGTGCACGAGGCCGCGCTGCAGTCATCTACATCTGCAGCACAGGATTCCTATCAGGGGGTGAGTGGCTCTGTCCCTGCTGTGTTTCGCACCCAGGCTGTGCACACTGAACCCTTAGACTCCCCAGCATACTCAGAGGAATCTACATCCCTGAGCCCCTCCATTGCTGAGCCCAGCCTGGCTGAAATCCTGGTAGCCATTAAAGATGTCAAAACCTCCCTCACTTTACAAATAGAGAGCATCCACATTGATTTCTCAGTTTGAAAAAAAAGGTTGAGAGTTTGAGGGACAGGACTGGGGAGGTAGAGGGCCGTGTCAGCTCCCTGGAAGACTCTGTGCATCCATTATCTGCCACTGTACGCACAGCCACGGATGAGTTGGGGGTCCTCAGAGCTAAGCTGGACGATTTGGAGAATCGTTCCAGAAGGAACAACCTCCGATTTGTGGGGTTCCCGGAACGATCGGAGGGTCCCCGCCCGGAAAGATTTCTGCACAAATGGTTGCGCGATGTATTCGGGGTGGAAGAATTTTCCAACACCTTTGAAATTGAGAGGGCGCACCGCACCCCCCCTGCGTGCCCCACAACCTGGGGCCCCCCCGAGATCTCTCATTGCAAAATTCCTTAACTTCCGGGACAAGGTTACTATTCTACGCCTGGCCAGAGAAAAAGGTCCCCTCAAGTTCAACAGCAACAACATATCCATCTATCCTGACTTCTCTGCTGAAGTACAGCGCCAGCGAATATCATTTGCAGCAGTGAAAGATCGTCTCCGTAATGAAGGTCTTCCCTATGCTATGTTGTTCCCTGCTAAGCTGCGCATCATCCATGAAGGCAAAGCCCACTTTTGCTTTTGTCCTAAAGAAGCTATGTCCTGGTTAGATTCAAGATTTGGGAAACAACCCAGACAACAACGCCGCAATTGAATCCTCGAGTGAAGGAACATGAGTCTCCAGATGACCCTTCATTTCCCCTATCTGCTTCCCAGGGGCTCGGTCCTCTGGGAATCAACTTGTTACTGTGACTTTCTCCCCCTGGTCAGAGGCTGGCCCTAATTGCCTTCCCCCCCCCCCTTTTTTTTTTTTTTCCCCTACAGAGGTCACTCTTGCACTATTAACAATCCGGATAAGAGCTCCTATTATTACTGCCCTTTGAACTGCAGATTAGGGATGAGCTTCGAGTTCGAGTCGAACTCATGTTCGACTCGAACATTGCCTGTTCGCCCGTTCGCCGAACAGCGAACAAATTGGGGTGTTCGCGGCAAATTCAAAAAATCTATGGGAGAAATCTAAAGTGCTAATTATAAAGGCTTATATGCAAGTTATTGTCCTAAAAAGTGTTTGGGGACCCGGGTCCTGCCCCAGGGGACATGTATCAATGCAAAAAGAAGTTTTAAAAACGGCCGTTTTTTCGGGAGCAGTGATTTTAATAATGCTTAAAATGAAAAAATAAAAGTGAAATATTCCTTTAAATTTCGTACCTGGGGTGTGTGTATGATATGCATGTAAAGTGGCGCATGTTTCCCGTGCTTAGAACTGTCCCTGCAAAAAGTGTCATTTTTGAAAGAAAAAAATGCATTTAAAACTGACTCGCGGCTATTAATGAATTGTCGGCTCCCGGCAATACATACAAAAGTCATTGATAAAAAAAAAAAAAAAGCGTGGGGGTTCCCCAGAATTCAATTACCAGGCCCTTCAGGTCTGGAATGGATATTAAGGGGAACCCCGCCGCAAATAAAAAAAAAATTGACGTGGGGTTCCCCCAAATATCCATTCCAGGCCCTTCAGATCTGGCATGGATTTTAAGGGGAACTCCACCCCAAATTAAAAAAAAATGGCGTGGAGTCCCCCTAAAAATCCATACCAGACCCCTTATCCGAGCATGCAACCTGGCCGGCCGCAGGGGAAAAGGGGGGGACGAGAGAGCGGCCCCCCCTCCCTCCTGAACCGTACCAAGCCACATGCCCTCAACATGGGGAGGATGTCCCCATGTTGATGGGGACAAGGGCCTCATCCCCACAACCCTTGCCCGGTGGTTGTGGGGGTCTGCGGGCGGGGGGCTTATCGGAATCTGGAAGACCCCTTTAACAAAGAGGACCCCCAGATCCCGCCCCCCCCTATGTGAATTGGTAAGGGGTATATTGTACCCCTACCATTTCACGAAGAAAGCGTAAAAAAATGTTTAAAAAAACACACAAACATGTTGAAAAAGTCCTTTATTAAAAAAATAAATAAAAAAAAACCCATTCCAGCGGTGAAATCCAGTGTCCCGTGGCGATCCCGATGTCCAGCGCTGTCCGTCATTGGTTGTGCCTGAGCGGACCTGATGGGGAACTCCCTCTCAGTATTTTAAATGTATAGACCCGCCCCTTCTAAAGTTCCCCATCAGGTCCGCTCAGCGGACCAGATGCGGAACATGAGAAGGGGCGGGTCTATACATGTATTACCAAAGTGAGAGCAGTTCCCCATCAGGTCCGCCTCCTCGGTATGTCGGACCCGCCTACGTCATTGGCTTGAGCGGGGAACTTCCTTCACTATGTAAATTTAAATTTACATAGTGAAGGAAGTTCCCCGCTCAAGCCAATGACGTAGGCGGGTCTGACATACCGAGGGGGCGGACCTGATGGGGAACTGCTCTCACTTTGGTAATACATGTATAGACCCGCCCCTTCTCATGTTCTGCATCTCGTCCGCTGAGCGGACCTGATGGGGAACATTAGAAGGGGCGGGTCTATACATTTAAAATACTGAGAGGGAGTTCCCCATCAGGTCCGCTCAGGCACAACCAATGAAGGACAGCGCTGGACATCGGGATCGCCGCGGGACACTGGATTTCACCGCTGGAATGTTTATTTATTTATTTTTTTAAATAAAGGACTTTTTCAAGGTGTTTGTGTGTTTTTTTAAACATTTTTTTTACGCTTTCTTCGTGAAATGGTAGGGGTACAATGTACCCGTTACCAATTCACATAGGGGGGGGGGGCAGGATCTGGGGGTCCCCTTTGTTAAAGGGGTCTTCCAGATTCCGATAAGCCCCCCGCCCGCAGACCCCCACAACCACCGGGCAAGGGTTGTGGGGATGAGGCCCTTGTCCCCATCAACATGGGGACATCCTCCCCATGTTGAGGGCATGTGGCTTGGTACGGTTCAGGAGGGAGGGGGGGCCGCTCTCTCGTCCCCCCCTTTTCCCCTGCGGCCGGCCAGGTTGCGTGCTCGGATAAGGGGTCTGGTATGGATTTTTAGGGGGACTCCACGCCATTTTTTTTTAAACTTGGGGTGGAGTTCCCCTTAAAATCCATGCCAGATCTGAAGGGCCTGGTAATTGAATTCTGGGGAACCCCCACACTTTTTTTTTTTTTTTTTCTCAATGACTTTTGTATGTATTGCCGGGAGCCGACAATTCATTAATAGCCGCGAGTCAGTTTTAAATGCATTTTTTTTCTTTCAAAAATGAAATTTTTTGCAGGGACAGTTCTAAGCACGGGAAACATGCGCCACTTCACATGCATATCATACACACCCCCCAGGTACGAAATTTAAAGGAATATTTCACTTTTATTTTTTCATTTTAAGCATTATTAAAATCACTGCTCCCGAAAAAACGGCCGTTTTTAAAACTTCTTTTTGCATTGATACATGTCCCCTGGGGCAGGACCCAGGTCCCCAAACACTTTTTAGGACAATAACTTGCATATTAGCCTTTATAATTAACACTTTAGATTTTGAACGTTCGAGTCCATTGTATTTAATAGGGTTCTAAAGTTTACACGAACATTTTGTCTGTTCGCAGGTTCTGGTGCGAACCGAACAGGGGGGTGTTCGGCTCATCCCTGCTGCAGATTACTATCACTGTGCCTCTTGCACTTATTACTGTCTGTGCCTTTAATTTTCAAAAGGGGTGGAGAGGAAAAGGAAAGAAAGAAGAGATTCTTTTGATTTATTTTTTCTATCTCAAAAAGAAGAGAAATGTTTTATATATTTTTTTTTTTCTTCTTCTTTCCTCCAGATTCTACAACAGGGACGTTTACACTGCAGTTGTGAGCCATTATGGAACTGCTGCTTCCCCCCATACCAGTAGGTGGCGAGGCCACAGGGTTTTTCGCTTCTTCCCCAGACTGTTGCTGAGGGGGGAATGTTTTTGTTTTGGGGTTCAAGGCTCACTGTGTTTGGGTTGGTAGAGCAGGGAGGGGGGTGGGTTAAGGGTGGGATGTTTATTTCGGCGGTCCTCTCACAAGTTTTAGGTCTTGAGAAGGACTGGCCTCTTTGGTGTTTGGTTGGTATAGCTGCTCCTAGGAAAATGTTCTTTTTGCCACTATTGCACACCTATTATAGACAGTGTCATAGAAACTGTTTGTGGTATGCTGCATCACATGGTTATCCTTGCATTGTTCCTGTATTCCTTATACTTACTCATGGCTGACACTTTAAAACTGATTTCGTGGAATGTTAGGGGGTTGAACTCACCTCACAAGCGGTCCCTGCTGTTTTCCTATCTAAAAAAATACAGACCCCATATCATTTGTCTCCAAGAGACCCACCTTACTGGCTCTAAGCTTAAGTCCCTTAAAAGGCCCTGGCTGGCCAGCCACTATCATGCCTCTTATTCTAGCTTCTCCCGTGGGGTCTCGATTTTGTTGGCGAAGTCCCTCCCGGCTGAGACTTTGCTTGTGAAGTCGGATCCTGCGGGACGATTTATTATAATCACCCTCCGTATAGCCTCCACAATTTTTACATTGGTGAACATATATATTCCTCCACCGTTTTCCTCAGAAATCCTTCCCCATTTGTCTCTCATGTTACTGTCCCGATCCCCGGGTCCCCTGCTCTTTGTAGGTGATTTCAATGCTGTACTCGACCCTTCAGTAGACCGCTTGCGGGGTGGGGGCAGGCCGTACCCCTCTTTTATTGACTGGACCCAGGTATTTGCCCTTACCGAGCTATGGCGTTGGAAGCATCCGGATGACAGACAGTTTTCCTGTCATTCGGACTCCTTCCATACTATGTCTCGCATAGATATGGCATTTGCCCCGGCGGATGTACTCCCCCTGGTTCATTCCATAGCTTACCTGCCTAGAGGGATCTCGGACCATGCTCCTTTGCTGATTGGTCTTCTCCTCCTGCCAAAATCGGGCCCACGGGTCTGGAGATTGAACTCACATTGGCTTGAGGATGAGATTGTACAGGCAGAGTGCCAGAAGGGCGTGACTGAATACTGGCAACTGAATCAGGGTACTACTGGACTCACCACTGTCTGGGATGCTTCCAAGGCAGTGTTGAGAGGTGCCTTTATGTCAATTACGGGTATTCTGCGTAAAAATAATCTACAACGTACTGAGGAATTAGAACAGACTATGGTGAAGGCGGAGGCAGAGTACTCTGAAAGGCCCTCTGCGGCCACGTTAGCCCCGTGGCTTCATAGTCGCAGGGAATACGAACTTCGCTTGTTAGATCTCACTAAAAAACGTTTACTCTATGTCACGCAAAAGACTTTTGAGCATGGTAACAAAGCAGGGCGCCTACTCGCATATCTTTCCAGACCTGACCATGCCCCTATTTCTATCCCCAGGATATTAGTTTCAGGAACTACGATTAGTACTGTCCCTCAGGATATAGCAGAAGCCTTTCTCTCCTTTTATCAAGACCTCTATACTTCCAGAGTTACTTATTCAGAGACACAACTAGATGACTATTTAGGCCAGGTGTCGCTCCCCCGATTGACAGACCAGGTCCGGGGAGAGTTGGATGAGCCGCTGTCTGTGGAAGAACTTTCTTTGGCAATTTCACAGATGCCGGCTCATAAGACGCCAGGTCTGGACGGGTTCCCAGTGGAATGGTATAAGCAATTTCAGCACCTTCTTGGCCCTATTTTGCTTAAAACATACAATGCAGCATTGCAGGAGGGGGTACTTCCTCCCTCTATGAGAGAGGCACTTATTGTTTTACTTCTTAAACCGCGAAAAGATCCGTTAAAATGTGACTCCTATCAGCCGATATCGCTTATTAATGTTGATACCAAAATTCTAGCCAAGGCTCTGGCGAACCGCCTGAACAGGGTGATCCCAGGGCTAGTGGGGAGTGATCAGGGTGGTTTCATACCCGGTCGATCAACCCGGATGAACATTCGTAGACTGTTCCACAACTTGACGTTTCCACATGACTGTCCGGCGACCCGAGTTGTGGTGTCCTTGGACACCTGCAAGGCCTTTGACAGTGTGGAATGGCCATACCTGTTTGGGGTCTTGCAGTTGTATGGCTTTGGTCCACGGCTGATAGCCTGGATCAAACTCCTCTATACCATGCCACTCGCCCGCATTCGCATTAATTCTCAGATCACTGACACATTTAAGATCACCAGAGGCACTCGACAGGGTTGCCCTTTGTCGCCCCTCCTGTTTGCCCTGGCCATGGAACTCCTTGCTATTCGGATCCGTAATTCACCACTCCTTCACGGATTACCCATAAATGAGATAGAAGAAAGGATCTCGCTCTATGCAGATGATACATTGGTTTACTTAGCAGACTCTCAGGACTCACTTACTAGTCTGTTGACCACGGTGACCACCTTTGGAGACTTTTCTGGATTCCGAGTGAACTGGGAGAAATCTACCCTCTTCCCCATAGATCAGACTCCTGCTCCACAGGTTCACTCGGATTCTAGACTACAAATAGCCACCTCCTTTAGATATCTAGGTGTTATAGTTCAATTGCCATTATCCCTATATATTACCAATAATTTAGGCCCTTTACTACTCCAACTGCAAACCCAAACTAAACAATGGAAGGACTTACCCCTGGATCTGATGGGGCGAGCCAATATCCTAAAGATGATATATCTTTCTAAACTTTTGTATGTCCTGGCTAACTCCCCCTGCAAAATTCCCAAAACAATCTTTAAGAGTATTGATTCGATTTGTATAGCGTTCCTTTGGAATGGTAGGCCCCCTAGAATGGCACTGGAAACTCTGCGCCTTCCGTCCCACTTGGCAGGATTAGCTTTCCCTGATTTTTACCTTTACTATCAAGCATCCCAACTGGTTAATATTCATGATTGGCTGCACCCTGACCCGAATAATGCCTGTACCACCACTGAAGGTGCCATGGTCTCATCATTCGAAACATTGCATAACATTGTTTATCGTGGATGCACGCCCCCGGGACCTGGACTGACTATTTTACGTACATCTCTGTCCCTATTTAAAACAGTGACGCTTAAACACGCCCCTGGCTCCTGGTCAGTCTCCCCTAATAGTCCACTTTGGTTTAACCCTACATTACCAGAATTTGGCTCCCTGCCTGACCCACAAAGGTGGACCTCTCGGGGGATAAAATACTTATGTCACATATACTCACCTCAAGGATTTAAATCTTTCGCGCAGATGAGAACTGACTTTGACTTACCATATAACTACTTATTTTTTTACTATCAGCTTAGACACGCTGTGCGAGCACAGTTTGGTTCACTAGACAACCCGCTTGTGATTTCTGACTTAGAAAAACTCTTACGATCCCCAGACCGCACGAAACTTATCTCTACTTATTATTTAGCACTGGCGGTGGGCTCCAACCCTAGATTCAAGGCATCACAACGTAAATGGGACTCCCTAGATATATCCATAACAGAGGAGGACTGGTCCGAATTCTGTGACACTTTCAAGGCTTCTGTTGTATCCTCCAGGGACAGGATCATCCAAATAAAAATCTTCCACCAATCGCATCTCACCCCGGCCAGGATGCACAGAATGGGCATTTTGTCCTCGGCTGAGTGCTTTCGGGGATGTGGATATACAGCTGACTTCATTCATTGCTTCTGGAGTTGTCCCATAGTGCAGGAGTTTTGGAGGAGAGTAGACTCCTTTCTCTCTTCAGCGCTGGGGCTTCCCAACATATTAAATCCCAAGAATTGCCTCCTGGGGGTCTTTGGCGACCTCACTGTTCCCTCCCAGGTCAAACGATTGCTTCGGATCCTTTACTGTTATGCTAAAAAATCAATTTTATTGACCTGGAGGGGAGCAGCAACCCCAACAGTGGGGCTATGGTTGAAACTAGTCAATGATGCCCTTCCACTTTACAAACTCACTTTTGAGATCCGCAAAAGGAAGAAAACATTTTATAAAATTTGGGGCAGGTGGCTGGCTAGCCCCCTGACCCTTTCCCCCATACTGCCATGAAAGAGTAGGTAGGTTGTAGCATACCTTGAACCATAACTATACTCCTATGCAATTTTACCAGCTATGACTGTCTAGTAGGTCTATTATGTTGCTGTAATTTGTCTTTATATTATATTATGCTGCTTAAATGGATGTGCAGATATTCTTCTGTGTAGACTGATATAGGAGCAAGTTGTTAATGTTGTGTGTGGGACAGGCCTGGCTAGGCCCCCACATATTGTCTTTCTATGTCTGTATGTTATGAAAAAAATGCAATAAAACATATCTTTAAAAAAAAAAAGGAATCCAGGTTAAGCAAGAAAAAAAATGTCACTGTCCCTGCCTATGCTTCTCTTTCCCTGCTCCGGAACACACTACACTAGGCCGCCGTGCTGGCGGCCTTTTATAGTGTGGGGCGTGTACTAAACACCCTCAGCAATAATTGGCCACAGGCATCCTGCCTGTGGCCAATCATTGCTCTCCTCGCTGCCGGCGCTGTGATTGGCCAAGCATGCGGGGTCACAGTGCATGCTTGGGCAATCACAGCGCCTGGATGACACTGCGATGGCGTAGTGCATTGTGGGCCGTTCGCGTCACTCGAATTAGGCGCGAACGGCCCAAATCGTTCGATCTTCGTCGAACGATCGAACAGCCGATGTTCGAGTCGAACGTATGTTCGACTCGAACACCGAGCTCATCCCTATCCTTTAGTATATATTGCTGAGAATTGACAGAGTTGGGCTGCTTGGTAGTACCACCACATATTGGGAAGGCCAAGGCCTCCTTTCTTCCTTGCCCTATACAGAACTTTTTTAGATAGACGATGTCCCTTGCCCCCCCATATGAACTGTATGATTTTTGATTGGAGTCTATCCAGTGCTCGCTTCTTGACAGGGATAGGCAGGGACCGGAAGAGATAAAGCAATCTGGGCAAGAGGGTCATCTTGACCGAATTGACTCTACCCAGCCAGGATAATTTATAAAGAGACCATTGTGTAAGTTCAGTTGTGAGTTTTTTGAACATGGCAGGGTAATTGTGTTGGAATAGGAGCTCTACTTTTGGGGTGAGGAAAACACCTAAATAGGGAAGAGAAGAGGCGCACCAGGAGAAGGGGAAGTTTGTTTTGAGCCTATCGACTATATCTTGGGGTGTAGTGACGTTTAAGGCCATTGACTTTGCCATGTTGACCTGAAGGCCTGAAACCTTTCCAAAAGTGGTGAGGAGTTGGAGAATATTGGGGGTCGACCTGAGAGGGGAGGTGACGAAAAGGAGGACATCGTCCGCAAAGAGGGCGCATTTGTGTGTATGTTGACCACATTGAACCCCGTGAATGTCCGGGTGTTGTCTAATTGCTAGAGCTAGGGTTTCTATCGCTATTGCGAAGAGAATAGGGGAGAGCGGGCAGCCCTGTCTGGTACCGTTTAAGATTGGGAATTGGTCGGAGAGACGTCCCTGTAGTTTGATCTGGGCTTTCGGGGAGGAATATAGAGACTCCAGGGTTCTTAGGAATTCCGGGCCAAATCCCCAATGGCGTAGAATGGTAAAAAGGTATGGCCAGGTGACCGTATCAAAGGCCTTTTGGAGGTCTATGGAAAGAATGTATCCCTTCTGGGGGGACCCGCCATCCCAGGAGGATTGCATGAGGGAAATCAAATCTACCGCTCTCCTGATCTGGTCCGGTCCCTGTCTCCCAGGAATGAAACCCACCTGATCCTTATGAACATAAGAAGCTATGAAGGAGGCTATTCTGTTGGCCAAAATCTTGGTCATGATTTTCAGATCATTATTGATCAACGAAATCGGCCTATAGTTGCCTACATCACTAGGATCTTTTCCCTGTTTGGGGATCACAGAGATATATGCGAGGTTGGCAGCGGGTTCGAGAATGGAGCCCTCTCGTAGGGAGTTAAAGAGACTGGCCAGATGAGGAGATAGGACCCCAGAGAAAGTTTTGTAATAAAGGGCGGAGAAACCGTCTGGCCCTGGCGCCGAGTCTGTTTTGAGATTTTTGATGACCTCCTGGACCTCTTCAGTACTAAAAGGTGATTCCATCATGGATCTATGGGACTCTGAAAGTTTGGGGAGATCAATGTCCGCCAAAAATAATTCTAAGGGAACAGGGTCGGCAGAGGAAGGAGATGCGTATAGTTTGGAGTAGAAAGCTTGGAAGGTTTCTAGGATTTTATGGGGGTTCTGGGTGAGAGAACCCGATAACGATTTAATCTTGGGTAAGGAGAAATTTTGGATCCTTGGGGAGAGTTTGGCCGCCAAGCGCGAGCCGATTTTATCAGCTTGTAAGTAGAATTTGCCACTTAACCAGTTCAAGTGTTTGTCTGCATTAGAAGTTAAGGCAAGATTTAAAGCAATGCGGGTGGATTCTAACTTGGCCAGACTGGCTGGAGTGGGGTTAGACTTATGGGCTTTACTAAGTAGTGTAAAATCCCTTTCCAAGTTTTCTACATCCACCTTCCTTCCTTTTTTCAGGTTGGAAGCCATTTGAATCATCCTCCCCCTCAAGACGGCTTTATGAGCTCCCCAGAGAGAGCTAGGGGAAGTTTCCCCTATATCATTGAGGAGGAAAAATTATTGGATGTCCTTTTCCAGCATGGTGCAGTGGACCGGGTTGGCAAGGAGGGATTTACTCAAGCGCCACTGAGGGGGGCCTGAAGGCGAAAGGGAGCTAGAGATTCTAAGGGTTACTAAGGAGTGGTCCGACCACGGAACTTCTTGTATTGAGGAGTGAGAGACAGTGTGAATGTCAGAATTGGGTACGAAGATGTGGTCAATCCTGGCAAATGTTTTGTGTGGGGCAGAGTAATGGGTAAAGTCTTTGGCCGTGGGATTCAATTCTCTCCAAGAATCAATCAGGCCCAAATCATGTAGGAGTCGAGCGATTCTGAGGCTTTGTTTGGAGGGTCTCTTAAGGCGTGGCCTGTTCTCGTGGGATTTGTCAAGTGTGTGGTCAAACGTGATATTGGAGTCACCCCCTATTAAGACTCTACCTTCTAGATGAGAGGAGAGGGTTGAGAACATGGATGCGAAAAAATTTGCCTGGCCCCGATTGGGGGCATAGTATGAAACAAAAGAATACGTCACCCCTTCTATGAGCCCTTTGACCAGCAGGTACCTACCATCTTTATCACGAATTGTGTGAATGTGGGTAAATGGGATACGTTTAGCCAAGAGAATGGCCACCCCTCTCTGTTTGGTGTCAGCATTCGCAAGGTAGAAGGTGGGAAAGCTACGGTGTAGGAAGGAGGGGGTATAGCTAGCGGGGAAGTGGGTCTCCTGAAGAAGGACAACATCAAGGCTTCTGGCGTGGTAGCTCTGAAAGGCCTTACGGCGTTTAGAAGGGGAATTAAGTCCCTGTGTATTGTGGGAAGCTACTTTCAAAGGCAGCTTGCGAGCGTCAGTCTCAGCCATGGGTGCCCGAGGGGGGTGCGAGAATGTAAAAGGGGAGCTTACCTGGAGAGAAGAGAGAATCCGGACATCCAGCGCGAGGTAGGCTATCAACAAACGCCCTGGAGCAAGGCCTGGGGGAGTTCTCCGCGAGGAATCCTGGAGGAGGGAGGAGGAGAACACTGTGGGGAGGGGAGAAGGGGGGGGAGAAGAAATAGAAGAAAAAGAGGAGGAAAGATCAGAGATGTCATTATATTGGTCAGTTAAATCACAAAAGGAGAACAAAACAAACATATGCAAAAATTCAGATAAAATTCAACAGGACCGGCTAGCCGGGTCCAAGTCCAAGGACTCCTGCAAGAGGGGTCTTGGAGAGAGTGCAACCCCAGTAGGGGTTGTCTACCTGATGTCACCAGAGGGATTAAAAGTCCCTCCGCGTCACAACAGAGAGAGCGGCATGATGAGCCGCTCCGGCCGTCAGAGCCCCCAATGGGGGGTAAAACAGTACTGGAACGGCCAAAGTGCAGAAAATACTGTAAACAAACAAATATAACGAACCGTAAAACTGTATAACCAGAACATAACCAGTGCATGGAGTGGAACCTGCAAGGGAGAGGAAGGGAAGGTGGGGAGGGAGGCAAGAGAGGATGGGGGGGGGAAGGGGGAGGGGAAAGGGAAGGAAAAAAAAAAAAAAGGGGGGGGGACAGGGGGAAGGAAGGGTATAGGCTACTAGGCCTAACCATAGGTTGGAACTAGAAAAGGCCCATCATATATGCAACAAGTCAGAAAGGCAATGAAAGCGTCCTCCTCAGCGAGGTGGGAGGAACGGGGGATATTGGGAGTCCCAACTAGCCATAAGATGGGCAAGTGGGGCCCAAACCAAACAGATCAAGACCCTGGCCCGCCTGAAGCCAGTCAGGGCCGTGCGGGTCTGTCTACCACCATACTAGGGGGGGAGAGTAGTTAGCTCTCTGAAATATTAGGGATAGTCAAAAGCAACCCATCTCCCGTCCGGGAGAAAAACAAAAGAAGTCCCTCATCTCGGGGGTCGGGATTCTCTCTGTCTCTTCGTTTGTTGTTTATTCCATAACGGGGTCAGAGGACTGCCGGGGGGTGGACGCTTTGAGGAGCCTGATTTTGTTGTCGCTTGTTGTGCAGCAAGTTCTCGGGAGATAAGACCAAGATGAAGAAGGAGACGTTCGCTGTCTTGAAAGGTGGAAAAGCCAAAGGATTTGTCCCTGAAATGAAATTGTAGGCGGAACGGAAAAGCCCAGCGGTACTTGATGGAATTCTGGTTGAGGACCTCCAGGAGGGGTTTAAGGGACCTCCATTTCTGGACCGTGGTGGGTGAGATGTCAGCAAAGATTTGGATTTTATTCCCTTGGAAGGAGAGATTGTCCAGGTTGCGGGTCTGCCTCATAACATCCTCCTTCACACCATATTTATGGGGCTTGACTACAATGTCCCTTGGGAGACCATCTGGGCGGGGGGGCTGGAGGACTCTGTGAGCCCTGTCAAGTTCCAATCTGTGGTCCTGAATGTCTGGCATGAGTTCTTTAATGAACAATTTAAATGTGCTGTGAACATCAGTAACAGATTCAGGTATCCCACGTATATGGAAATTATACCTTCTACTCCTGTTCTCTAAATCATCGATTTTAGAGAGAGCTGTCTCAAGTTGATCTTGTAAGGTTTGGATGCATGTGGTATTTTGGTTAGTACGGGCGGCAGTGTTATCCACAGCCTGCTCAATTGCATCCATGCGGGCTCCCAGGCTCTGCAAATCAGCCTTAATGGTAGCAGTGATCTGAGTGGCATTGTGGGCTAGGCCTGTGGCTAGCAGCTCAGAAAAGTTCTGCAGCATAAGTTGCATGTCAGCGGAGTGAACTGGCTGCAAGGGGGGGAGAGGTGGGGGCCTGCCAGGCTTAAGGGGGATCGCAGCATGGGAGAGAGGGGGAGATCTCCAAAAGTCCATTTCAGCAGGGACTCAGTGGATGCTGGGGAGATCCCTTGGGGGTTGCAGGTACTCACAGGAGTTGCCAGTAGATCGATCTGGTGCTGGAGATTGGAGATGGGAAGGAGGATCCGCAATGGAGTCCGGGCCTTCCATGCTGCCTTGAGCTGCGGCCGCCATCTTGGATGATGCAGGGGCTGCCAGTGTAAAGTCGAGCTGGCGGCTTACCTCCCTCTTTTGTGAGCCGCCCGGCATATGAAATCGTCCCTGGTTCACCCGGGAGGCGATGGGGTCAGTCCTGGCCGGTTCCCGCTCAGTCTGTAGGCTCAGGGGGCTGCGAGAGGCCGGAGCAGCGCGGAGCTCCCGTTCAGAGCATCTTCCCGGACGTCCCGCGCATGCGCACTCCCTCCTCTCTGTTTTGAATGTTTTTTTTTTTTTTTTCTAAAACCGGCTCGACGGCATCAGTAAAGACACTCGCCGGCTCTCCCTTTTCGGCGCGACTCCGCTCAAAACGCTCAGGGGGCACCCGGATTTGAACCAAGGACCTCTTGATCTGCAGTCGAATGCTCTGCCACTGAGCTATACCCCCTTGCCTTCTTCTCTCTGTTTTGATTTTTTTTTCCTGAAACCGGCTCAACGGCATCGGTAAAGACACTCGCCGGCTCTCCCTTTTTGGCGCGACTGCAGGCAAAACACTCAGGGGGCACCCGGATTGGAACCCGACGACCTCTCGATTTGCAGTCGAATGCTCTGCTATTGAGCTATACCACCCTTGCCTTCTCCTCTCTGTTTTGAATTTTTTTTTTCTGAAACCGGCTCGACGGCATCGGTAAAGACACTCACTGGCTCTCCCTTTTCGGCGCGACTGCGGGCAAAACGCTCAGGGGGCACCCCCATGTAAACCGAGGACCTCGCGATCTGCAGTCGAATGCTCTGCCACTGAGCTATACACCTCCTTGCCTTCTCTTCTCTGTTTTGATTATTTTTTTCTGAAACCGTCTCGACGGCATCGGTAAAGACACTCGCCGGCTCTCCCTTTTTGGCGCGACTGCGGGCAAAACACTCAGGGGGCACCCGGATTTGAACCGAGGACCTTTCGATCTGCAGTCACATGCTCTGCCACTGAGTTATACCGCCTTGCCTTCTCCCCTCTGTTTTGATTTTTTTTTCTGAATCCGGCTCGACGGCATCGGTAAAGACACTCGCCGGCTCTCCCTTTTCGGCGCGACTGCGGGCCAAACGCTCAGGGGGCATCCGGATTTGAACCGAAGACCTCTCCGATCTGCAGTTGAATGCTCTGCCACTGAGCTATACCCCCCTTGCCCTCTCCTTTCTGTTTTGATTTTTTATAAAAAAAATTCCTGTAACCGGCTCGACGGCATCGGTAAAGACACTCGCCGGCTCTCCCTTTTCGGCGCGACTGCGGGCAAAATGCTCAGGGGGCATCCGGATTTGAACCGAGGACCTCTCGATCTGCAGTCGAATGCTCTGCAACTGAGATATACCCCAGTCGCCTTCTCCTCTCTTTTTTGAATTATTATTTTTTTCTTTTCCTGAAACCGGCTCGACGGCATCGGTAAAGACACTCGCCGGCTCTCCCTTTTCGGTGCGACTGCGGGCAAAATGCTCAGTGGGCACCCGGATTTGAACCAAAGACCTCGCGATCTGCAGTCGAATGCTCTGACACTGAGCTATACCACCCTTTCCTTCTCCTCTCTGTTTTGAATTTTTTTTTTTCCTGAAACATGCTCGACGGCATCGGTAAAGACACTCGCCAGCCCTCCCTTTTCGGCGCGACTGCGGGCAAAATGCTCAGGGGGCACCCGGATTTGAACCGAGGACCTTTTGATCTGAAGTCGAATGCTCTGCCACTGAGCTATACCCCCCTAGCCTTTTCCTCTCTATTTTGAATTTTTATTTATTTTTTTCCTGAAACCGGCTCGACGGCATCGATAAAGACACTCGCCGGCTCTCCCCTTTCGGCGCGACTGCGGGCAAAACGCTCAGGGGGCACCCGGATTTGAAGCGAAGACTTCTCGATCTGCAGTCGAATTTCCCTTGCCACTGATCTATACCCCATTGCCTTCTCTTCTCTGTTTTGAATTTTTTATTTTTTTTGTCCTGAAACTGGCTCGACGGCATCGGTAAAGACACTCGCCGGCTCTCCCTTTTCGGTGCGACTGCGGGCAAAACATTTAGGGGGCATCCGGATTTGAACCGAAGATCTCTTGATCTGCAGTTGAATGCTCTGCCACTGAGCTATACCCCCTTGCCTTCTCCTCTCTGTTTTGAATTTTTATAATTTTTTTTCCTGTAACCGGCTCAACGGCATCGGTAAAGACACTCGCCGGCTCTTGATTTTTGGCGCGACTGCAGGCAAACCGCTCAGGGGGCACCGGGATTTGAACCAAGGACCTTTCGATCTGCAGTCAAATGCTCTGTCATTGAGCTATACCCCCTTGCCTTCTCCTCTCTGTTTTGATTTTTTTTTTCTCAATCCGGCTCGACGGCATCGGTAAAGACACTCGCCGGCTCTCCCCTTTCGGCGCGACTGCGGG
This sequence comes from Rana muscosa, assembly GCA_029206835.1. Classification (NCBI taxonomy): domain Eukaryota; kingdom Metazoa; phylum Chordata; class Amphibia; order Anura; family Ranidae; genus Rana; species Rana muscosa. The sequence continues at coordinate 345,137,886 of CM055127.1, forward strand.
CCAAACGCTCAGGGGGCATCCGGATTTGAACCGAAGACCTCTCCGATTTGCAGTTGAATGCTCTGCCACTGAGCTATACCCCCCTTGCCCTCTCCTTTCTGTTTTGAATTTTTATAAAAAAAATTCCTGTAACCGGCTCGACGGCATTGGTAAAGACACTCGCCGGCTCTCCCTTTTCGGCGCAACTGCGGGCAAAATGCTCAGGGGGCATCCGGATTTGAACCGAGGACCTCTTGATCTGCAGTCGAACGCTCTGCAACTGAGATATACCCCTGTCACCTTCTCCTCTCTTTTTTGAATTATTATTTTTTTCTTTTCCTGAAACCGGCTCAACGGCATCGGTAAAGACACTCGCCGGCTCTCCCTTTTCGGCGTGACTGCGAGCAAAACGCTCAAGGGGCACCCGGATTTGAACCTAGGACCTTTCGATCTGCAGTCAAATGCTCTGCCACTGAGCTATACCCACTTGCCTTCTCCTCTCTGTTTTGATTTTTTTTTTTTCTGAAACCGGCTCGACGGCATTGGTAAAGACACTCGCCGGCTCTCCCTTTTCGGCGCAACTGCGGGCAAAATGCTCAGGGGGCACCCGAATTTGAACCGAGGACCTTTCTCCGCCACTGAGCTATAGCCCCCTTGCCTTCTCCTCTCTGTTTTGAATTTTTTATTTTTTTTTCCCTGAAACCGGCTCGACGTCATCTGTAAAGACACTCGCCGGCTCTCCCTTTTCGGCGCGACTGTGGGCAAAGTGCTCAGGGGGCAGCCGGATTTGAAATGAGGATCTCTTGAGCTGCAGTTGAATGCTCTGCCACTGAGCTATACCCCCCTTGCCTTCTCCTCTCTGTTTTGAATTTTTTTTTTTATTTCCTGAAACCGGCTCGACGGAATCGGTAAAGACACTCACAGGCTCTTCCTTTTCGGCGCGACAGCGGGCAAAATGCCCAGGGGGCACCGGATTTGAACCGAGGACCTCTCGATCTGCAGTTCAATGCTCTGCCACTGAGCTATACCCCCCTTGCCTTCTATTCTGTTTTGATTTTTTTTCTGAAATCCGCTCGACGGCATCGGTAAAGACACTCGCCGGCTCTCCCTTTTCGGCTAAACTGCAGAACCTCTCGATCTGCAGTCAAATGCTCTGCCACTGAGCTATACCCCCTTGCCTTCTCCTCTCTGTTTTGAATTTTTATTTTTTTTTTGTCCTGAAACTGGCTCGACGGCATAGGTAAAGACACTCACTGGCTCTCCCTTTTCGGCGCGACTGCGGGCAAAACACTCAGGGGGCACCCGGATTTGAACCAAGGACCTCTCGATCTGCAGTCGAATGCTCTGCCACTGAGCTATACCCCCCTTGCCTTCTCCTCTCTGTTTTGAATGTTTGTTTTTTTTTCCTGAAACCGGCTCGACGGCATCGGTAAAGACACTCGCCGGCTCTCCCTTTTCGGCGCGACTGCGGGCAAAATGCTCAGTGGCACCCAGATTTGAACCAAGGACCTCTCGATCTGCAGTCGAATGCTCTGCCACTGAGCTATACCCCCCTTGCCTTCTCCTCTCTGTTTTGAATTTTTTTTTCTCCGAAATCGGCTCGACGGCATCAGTAAAGACACTCGCCGGCTGTCCCTTTTTGGCGCGACTGCGGGCAAAACGCTCAGGGGTCACCCGGATTTGAACCGAGAACTTCTCGGTCTGCAGTCGAATGCTCTGCCACTGAGGTATACCCACCTTGCCTTCTCCTTTCTGTTTTGAATTTTTTTTTTTCCTGAAATTGGCTCAACGGCATCGGTAAAGACACTCGCCGTCTCTCCCTTTTCGGCGCGACTTCGGGCAAAATGCTCAGGGGTCACGCCGATTTGAACCAAGGACCTCTCGATCTGCAGCCGAATGCTCTGCCACTGAGATATACCCCCCTTGCCTTCTCCTCTCTGTTTTGAATGTTTTTTGTTTTTTTTCCTGAAACCGGCTCGACAGCATCGGTAAAGACATTCGCCGGCTCTCTCTTTTCGGCGCGACTGCGGGCAAAACGCTCAGGGGGCACCCGGATTTGAACCGATGACCTCTTGATCTGCAGTCGAATGCTCTGCCACTGAGATATACCCCCCTTGCCTTCTACTCTCTCTTTTGAATTTTTTTTTTTTTTTTTTTCTGAAACCGGCTCCACGGCATCGGTGAAGACACTCACCGGCTCTCCCTTTTCGGTGCGACTGAGGGAAAAATGCTCAGGGGGCACACGGATTTGAACCGAGGACCTCTCAATCTGCAGTCGAATGCTCTGCCACTGGGCTATACCCCCCTTGCCTTCTCCTCTCTGTTTTGAATTTTTTTTTCCTGAAACCGGCTCGACGGCATCGGTAAAGATACTCGCCGGCTCTCCCTTTTCGGCACGACTGCGGGCAAGATGCTAAGGGGGCACCCGGATTTGAACAGAGGACCTCTCGATCTGCAGTCGAAAGCTCTGCCACTGAGCTATACCCCCCTTGCCATCCCATCTCCGTTTTTGATTTTTTTTTTTTTCCGAAACCGGCTCGACAGCATCGGTAAAGGCACTCGCCGGCTCTCCCTTTTTGGCATGACTGCAGGCAAAATGCTCAGGAGGCACCCGGATTTGAACCTAGGATCTCCCGACCTGCACTTGAATGCTCTGTCACTGAGCTATACCACGCTTGCCCTCTCATTTCTGTTTTTGAATTTTATTTTTATTTTTTCTGAAACCGGCTCGACGGCATCGGTAAAGACACTCGCCGGCTCTCCCTTTTTGGCGCGACTGCGGGCAAAATGCTCAGGGGGCACACGGATTTGAACCGAGGACCTCTCGATCTGCAGTCGAATGCTCTGCCACTGAGCTATACCCCCCTTGCCTTCTCTTCTCTGTTTTTGATTTTTTTTTCCTGAAACCGGCTCGACGGCATCGGTAAAGACACTCGCCGGCTCTCCCTTTTCGGCGCGACTGCTGGCAAAACGCTCAGGGGGCACCCGGATTTGAACAGAGGACCTCACGATCTGCAGTCTAATGCTCTGCCACTGAGCTATACCCCCCTTACCTTCTCCTCTCTGTTTTGATTTTTTTTCCTGAAACCGGCTCGACTGCATCGGTAAAGACACTCGCCGGCTCTCCCTTTTCGGCGCGACTGCTGGCAAAATGCTCAGGAATAGTGATGAGCCGAACACCCCCAGGTTCGGTTCGCACCAGAACCCGCGAACGGACCGAACGTTCGTACGAACATTAGAACCCTATTAAATACAATGGATGCGAACGTTCGAATTCTAAAGTGCTAATTATAACGACTATTATGCATGTTATTGTCCTAAAAAGGGTTTGGGAACCCGGGTTCTGCACCAGGGGACATGTATCAATGCAAAAAGAAGTTTTAAAAACGGTCGTTTTTCGGGAGCAGTCATTTTAATGATGCATAAAGTGAAAAAAAAAGTCAAATATTCCTTTAAATATCGTACCTGGGGGGTGTCTAAAGTATGCCTGTGAAGTGCCACGTGTTTCCCGTGTTTAGAACTGTCCCTGCACAAAATGACACTTCTAAAGGAAAAAAAAAACATTTAAAACTGCTTGCGGCTTTAATGTAATGTCTGGTCCCGGTAATATGGATGAAAATCTTTAAGAAAAATGGCATAGCTACCCCATGACCCCCCCCTACCCCAGCCCATTACCAGCCCCTTTGGGTCTTGTATGGATATTAAGGGGAACACCGCACACAAAATAAAAAAGGCCCTATATACTCTGAACAGCCGTATACAGGCGGTGCATACAAGACAGGGACTGTAGGTTTGTTCTTATGTAGAATGTGTTTGTAATTTTGAACAGGTACATTGTTTAAGTGTAGCTCCAGCCCAAAAATCTATTTTTAAACTTTTTGGAAAACATATACCTATAGTTTTCTGTCCCTATAAAAAATGTTTTTTTAAAGATGGTTGATGATCAATGCTTTAGCACAGTATAGCACAAGGAGAATTTCCCTCACTGCCCTTCCCTGTCCCTACAAACAAGGATTAGCACAGTAAAACACACTGACACTCTCCCTACCTATAGTTTTCTGTCCCTATAAAAAATGTTTTTTTAAAGATGGTTGATGATCAATGCTTTAGCACACTATAGCACAAGGAGAATTTCCCTCACTGTCCTTCCCTGTCCCTACAAACAAGGATTAGCACAGTAAAACACACTGACACTCTCCCTACCTATAGTTTTCTGTCCCTATAAAAAATGTTTTTTTAAAGATGGTTGATGATCAATGCTTTAGCACACTATAGCACAAGGAGAATTTCCCTCACTGTCCTTCCCTGTCCCTACAAACAAGGATTAGCACAGTAAAACACACTGACACTCTCCCTACCTATAGTTTTCTGTCCCTATAAAAAATGTTTTTTTAAAGATGGTTGATGAGGAATGCTTTAGCACACTATAGCACAAGGAGAATTTCCCTCACTGTCCTTCCCTGTCCCTACAAACAAGGATTAGCACAGTAAAACACACTGACACTCTCCCTACCTATAGTTTTCTGTCCCTATAAAAAATGTTTTTTTAAAGATGGTTGATGATCAATGCTTTAGCACACTATAGCACAAGGAGAATTTCCCTCACTGTCCTTCCCTGTCCCTACAAACAAGGATTAGCACAGTAAAACACACTGACACTCTCCCTACCTATAGTTTTCTGTCCCTATAAAAAATGTTTTTTTAAAGATGGTTGATGATCAATGCTTTAGCACAGTATAGCACAAGGAGAATTTCCCTCACTGTCCTTCCCTGTCCCTACAAACAAGGATTAGCACAGTAAAACACACTGACACTCTCCCTACCTATAGTTTTCTGTCCCTATAAAAAATGTTTTTTTAAAGATGGTTGATGATCAATGCTTTAGCACAGTATAGCACAAGGAGAATTTCCCTCACTGTCCTTCCCTGTCCCTACAAACAAGGATTAGCACAGTAAAACACACTGACACTCTCCCTACCTATCCTTCTCTTTCCCTAAACTAAAGGAATCCAGGTTAAGCAAGAAAAAAAATGTCACTGTCCCTGCCTATGCTTCTCTTTCCCTGCTCCGGAACACACTACACTAGGCCGCCGTGCTGGCGGCCTTTTATAGTGTGGGGCGTGTACTAAACACCCTCAGCAATAATTGGCCACAGGCATCCTGCCTGTGGCCAATCATTGCTCTCCTTGCTGCCGGCGCTGTGATTGGCCAAGCATGCGGGGTCACAGTGCATGCTTGGCCAATCACAGCGCCTGGATGACACTGCGATGGCGTAGTGCATTGTGGGCCGTTCGCGTCACTCAAATTAGGCGCGAACGGCCCAAATCGTTCGATCTTCGTCGAACGATCGGACGGCCGATGTTTGAGTCGAATGTATGTTCGACTCGAACACTGAGCTCATTCCTACTCAGGAAGCACCTGGATTTGAACCTAGGATCTCGCGATCTGCAGTTGAATGCTCTGCCACTGAGCTATACCCCTCTTGGCATCTCATCTCTGTTTTTGAATTTTATTTTTATTTTTTCTGAAACCGGCTCGACGGCATCGGCAAAGACACTCGCCGGCTCTCCCTTTTTGGCGTGACTGCGGGCAAAACGCTCAGGGGGCACCCGGATTTGAACCGAGGACCTCTCGATCTGCAGTCGAATGCTCTGCCACTGAGCTATACCCCCCTTGCCTTCTCTTCTCTGTTTTTGATTTTGTTTTTCTTCCTGAAACCGTCTCGACAGCATCGGTAAAGACACTCGCCAGCTCTCCCTTTTCGGCGCGACTGCGGGCAAAATGCTAAGGGGGCACCCGGATTTGAACAGAGGACCTCTCGATCTGCAGTCGAAAGCTCTGCCACTGAGCTATATCCCCCTTGCCGTCTCATCTCTGTTTTTGAATTTATTTTTTTTCCGAAACCGGCTCGACAGCATCGGTAAAGACACTCGCCGGCTCTCCCTTTTTGGCGCGACTGCAGGCAAAATGCTCAGGAGGCACCCGGATTTGAAACTAGGATCTCCCGATCTGCACTTGAATGCTCTGTCACTGAGCTATACCCCGCTTGCCCTCTCATTTCTGTTTTTGAATTTTATTTTTATTTTTTCTGAAACCGGCTCGACGGCATCGGTAAAGACACTCGCCGGCTCTCCCTTTTCGGCGCGACTGCGGGCAAAATGCTCAGGGGGCACCCAGATTTGAACCGAGGACCTCGCGATCTGCAGTCGAATGCTCTGCCACTGAGCTATACCCCCTTTGCCTTTTCATTTTTGTTTTGAATTTTTATTTATTTTTTTCCTGAAACCGGCTCGACGGCATCGATAAAGACACTCGCCGGCTCTCCCTTTTCGGCGCGACTGCGGGCAAAACGCTCAGGGTGCACCCGGATTTGAAGCGAAGACTTCTCGATCTGCAGTCGAATGCTCTGCCACTGATCTATAACCCATTGCCTTCTCTTCTCTGTTTTGAATTTTTTATTTTTTTTGTCCTGAAACTGGCTCGACGGCATCGGTAAAGACACTCGCCGGCTCTCCCTTTTCGGCGCGACCGCGGGCAAAATGCTCAGGGGGCATCCGGATTTGAACCGAAGATCTCTCGATCTGCAGTTGAATGCTCTGCCACTGAGCGATACCCCCCCTTGCCTTCTCCTCTCTGTTTTGAATTTTTATACATTTTTTTCCTGTAACCGGCTCGACGGCATCGGTAAAGACACTCGCCGGCTCTCCCTTTTCGGCGCGACTGCGGGCAAAATGCTAAGGGGGCACCCGGATTTGAACAGAGGACCTCTCGATCTGCAGTCAAAAGCTCTGCCACTGAGCTATACCCCCCTTGCCATCTCATCTCTGTTTTTGAATTATTTTTTTTTCCAAAACCGGCTCGACAGCATCGGTAAAGACACTCGCCGGCTCTCCCTTTTTGGCACGACTGCAGGCAAAATGCTCAGGAGGCACCCGGATTTGAACCTAGGATCTCCCGATCTGCACTTGAATTCTCTGTCACTGAGCTATACCCCGCTTGCCCTCTCATTTCTGTTTTTGAATTTTATTTTTATTTTTTCTGAAACCGTCTCGACGGCATCGGTAAAGACACTCGCCGGCTCTCCCTTTTCGGCGCGACTGCGGCCAAAATGCTCAGGGGCCACCCAGATTTGAACCGAGGACCTCTCGATCTGCAGTCGAATGCTCTGCCACTGAGCTATACCCCTTTGTGTTTTCCTTTTTGTTTTGAATTTTTATTTTTTTTTGTCCTGAAACTGGCTCGACGGCATCGGTAAAGACACTCGCCGGCTCTCCCTTTTCGGCGCGGCTGCGGGCAAAATGCTCAGAGGGCACCCGGATTTGAACCGAGGACCTCTCGATCTTCAGTCGAATGCTCTGCCACTGAGCTATACCCCTCTTGCCTTCTTCTCTCTGTTTTGAATTTTTTTTCCTGAAACCGGCTCGACGGCAACGGTAAAGACACTCACTGGCTCTCCCTTTTCGGCGCGACTGCGGACAAAACACTCAGGGGGCACCCGGATTTGAACCAAAGACCTCGCGATCTGCAGTCAAATGCTCTGCCACTGAGCTATACCCTCCTTGCCTTCTCCTCTCTGTTTTGATTTTATTTTTTTCTGAAATTGGCTCGACGGCATCGGTAAAGACAATCGCCGGCTCTCCCTTTTCGGCGCGACTGCGGGCAAAACGCTCAGGGGGCATACGGATTTGAACCGAGGACCTCGCGATCTGCAGTCGAATGCTCTGCCACTGAGCTATACCCCCCTTGCCTTCTATTCTCTGTTTTGATTTTTTTTTTCTGAAACCGGCTCAACGGCATCGGTAAAGACACTCGCCGGCTCTCCCTTTTCGGCGAAACTGCGGGCAAAATGCTCAGGGGGCACCCAGATTTGAACCGAGGACCTCTCGATCTGCAGTCGAATGCTCTGCCACTGAGCTATACCCCCCTTGCCTTCTTTTTGAATTTTATTTTTATTTTTTTCTCGAAACCGGCTCGACGGCATCGGTAAAGACACTCGCCGGCTCTCCCTTTTTGGCGCGACTGCGGGCAAAACGCTCAGGGGGCACCTGGATTTGGACCGAGGACCTCTCGATCTGCAGTCAAATGCTCTGGCACTGAGCTATACCCACCTTGCCTTCTCCTCTCTGTTTTGAATGTTTTTTGGTTTTTATTCCTGAAACCGGCTCGACGGCATCGGTAAAGACACTCGCCGGCTCGCCCTTTTCAGCGCGACTGCGGGCAAAATGCTCAGGGGGCACCCGGATTTGAACCGAGAAACTCTTGATCTGCAGTCGAATGCTCTGGCACTGAGCTATACCCCCCGTAGCCTTCTTTTCTCTGAAAAAAAAATCAAAATAGAGGGAAGAAGGCAAGGGGGGTATAGCTCAGTGGCAGAGCATTCGACTGCAGATCTAGAGGTCCTCGGTTCAAATCCAGGTGCTCCCTGAGCGTTATGCCCGCAGTCGCGCCGAAAAGGGAGAGCCGGCGAGTGTCTTTACCGATGCCGTCGAGCCGGTTTCAGAAAAAAAAATTCAAAACAGAGAAGATAAGGCAACAGGGGTATAGCTCAGTGGCAGAGCATTCGACTGCAGATCGAGAGGTCCTCCGTTCAAATCTGGGTGCCCCCTGAACATTTTGCCCGCAGTCGTGCTGAAAAGGGAGAGCCGGCGAGTGTCTTTACCGATGCCGTCGAGCCGGTTTCAGGAAAAAAAAAATTCAAAACAGAGAAGATAAGGAAACCGGGGAATAGCTCAGTGGCAGAGCATTCGACTGCAGATCAAGAGGTCCTTGGTTCAAATTCTGGTGCCCCCTGAGGGTTTTGCCCGCTGTCGCACCGAAAAGGGAGAGTCGGCGAGTGTCTTTACCGATGCCGTCGAGCCGGTTTCAGTAAAAAAAAAAAAAAAATTCAAAACAGAAACGGCAAGGTAACGGGGGTATAGCTCAGTGGCGGAGCATTCGACTGTGGAACGAGAGGTCCTCGGTTCAAATCCGGGTGCCCCCTGAGCATTTTGCCCGCAGTCGCGCCGAAAAGGGAGAGCCGCCGAGTGTCTTTACCAATGCCGTCGTGCCGGTTTCAGGAAAAAAAAACAAAAAACATTCAAAACAGAGAGGAGAAGGCAAGGGGGGTATAGCTCAGTGGCAGAGCATTCGACTGCAGATCAAGAGGTTCTCGGTTCAAATCCGGGTACCCCGTGAGCATTTTGCCCGCAGTCGCGCCGAAAAGGGAGAGCCGGCGAGTGTCTTTACCGATGCCGTTGAGCCGGTTTCAGGAAAAATAAATAAAAAATTCAAAACAGAGAGAAAGCAAGACGGGTATACCTCAGTGGCAGATTATTCGACTGCGGATCGTAGAGGTTCTCGGTTCAAATCTGGGTGCCCCCAGAGCGTTTTGCCCGCAGTCGCGCCGAATAGGGAGAGCCGGCGAGTGTCTTTACCGATGCCGTTGAGCCGGTTTCAGGAAAAAAAAATTCAAAACAGAGAGGAGAAAGCAAGGTGGGTATACCTCAGTGGCAGAGCATTCGACTGCAGATCGAGAGGTTCTCGGTTCAAATCCGGGTGCCCCTGAGTGTTTTGCCCGAAGTCGCGCCGAAAAGGGAGAGCCAGCGAGTGGTCTTTACCGATGCCGTTGAGCCGGTTTCAGGAAAAAAATATTAAAAATTCAAAACAGAGAGGAGAAGGCAAGGTGGGTATAACTCAGTGGCAGAGCATTCGACTGCAGATCGAGAGGTTCTCAGTTCAAATCCGGGTGCCCCCTGAGTGTTTTGCCCGCAGTCGCGCCGAAAAGGGCGAGCCGGCGAGTGTCTTTACCGATGCCGTCGAGCCGGTTTCAGGAAAAAAAAACAAAAAACATTCAAAACAGAGAGGAGAAGGCAAGGGGGGTATAGCTCAGTGCCAGAGCATTCGACTGCAGATCGAGAGGTCCTCGGTCCAAATCCAGGTGCCCCCTGAGCGTTTTGCCCGCAGTCGCGCCAAAAAGGGAGAGCCGGAGAGTGTCTTTACTGATGCCGTTGAGCCGGTTTCGGAGAAAAAAAATTCAAAACAGAGAGGAGAAGGCTACAGGGGTATAGCTCAGTGGCAGAGCATTCGACTGCAGATCGAGAGGTCCTCAGCTCAAATCCGGGTGCCCCCTGTGCGTTTTGCCCGCAGTCGCGCCGAAAAGGGAGAGCCGGCGAGTGTCTTTACCGATGCCGTCGAGCCGGTTTCGAGAAAAAAATAAAAATAAAATTCAAAAACGAAGGCAAGGGGGGTATAGCTCAGTGGCAGAGCATATGACTGCAGATCGCGAGGTCCTTGGTTCACAATCCGGGTGCCCCCTGAGCATTTTGCCCGCATTCGCGCCAAAAAGGGAGAGCCGGCGCGTGTCTTTACCGATGCCGTCGAGCCGGTTTCAGGAAAAAAAAATTAAAAATTTAAAACAGAGAGGAGAAGGCAAGGGGGCTATAGCTCAGTGGCGGAGCATTCGCGTGCAGATCGTGAGGTCCTCGGTTCAAATCCGGGTGCCCCCTTAGCGTTTTGCCCGCAGTCACGCCGAAAAGGGTAAGCCGGCGAGTGTCTTTACCGATGCCGTCGAGCCGGTTTCAGGAAAAAAAATTAAAAATTCAAAACAGGGAGGAGAAGGCAAGGGGGGTATAGTTCAGTGGCAGAGCATTCGACTGCAGATCGAGAGGTCCTCGGTTCAAATACGGGTGCCCCCTGAGCATCTTGCCCGCAGTCGCCCTGAAAAGGGAGAGCTGGCGAGTGTCTTTACCGATGCAGTCGAGCCGGTTTCAGAAAAAAAATATTCAAAACAGAGAGGAGAAGGCAAGGGGGATATAGCTCAGTGTCAGAGCATTCGACTGCAGATCGAGAGGTCCTCGGTACAAATCCAGTTGTCCCTTGAGCATTTTGCCCGCAGTCGCGCAGAAAAGGGAGAGCTGGCGAGTGTCTTTACCGATGCCGTCGAGCCGGTTATAGGAAAAAAAAAATCAAAACAGAGAGAAGAAGGCAAGGGGGTATAGCTCAGTGGCAGAGTATTCGACTGCAGATCGCGAGGTCCTCGATTCAAGTCCGGGTGCCCCCTGAGCGTTTTGCCCGCAGTCGCGCCGAAAAGGGAGAGCTGACGAGTGTCTTTACCGATGCCGTCGAGCCGGTTTCAGGAAAAAAAATCAAAATAGAGAGAAGAAGGCAAGGGGGGTATAGCTCAGTGGCAGAGCATTCGACTGCAGATAGAGAGGTCCTCGGTTCAAATCTGGGTGCCCCCTGAACATTTTGCCCGCTGTCACGCCGAAAAGGGAGAGCCGGCGAGTGTCTTTACCGATGCCGTCGAGCCGGTTTCAGGATAAAAAAAAAATAAATTCAAAACAGAGAGGAGAAGGCAAGGGGGGTATAGCTCAGTGGCAGAGCATTTGACTGCAGATCTAGAGGTCCTCGGTTCAAATCCAGGTGCTCCCTGAGCGTTATGCCCGCAGTCGCGCCAAAAAGGGAGAGCCGGCGAGTGTCTTTACCGATGCCGTCGAGCCGGTTTCAGAAAAAAAAAATTCAAAACAGAGAAGATAAGGCAACAGGGGTATAGCTCAGTGGCAGAGCATTCGACTGCAGATCGAGAGGTCCTCCGTTCAAATCTGGGTGCCCCCTGAACATTTTGCCCGCAGTCGTGCTGAAAAGGGAGAGCCGGCGAGTGTCTTTACCGATGCCGTCGAGCCGGTTTCAGGAAAAAAAAATTCAAAACAGAGAGGAGAAGGCAAGGGGGGTATAGCTCAGTGGCAGAGCATTCGACTGCAGATCGAGAGGTCCTGGGTTCAAATCCGGGTGCCCCCTGAGCGTTTTGCCCGCTGTCGCACCGAAAAGAGAGAGCCGGCGAGTGTCTTTACCGATGCCGTCGAGCCGGTTTCAGGTAAAAAAAAATAATAATTCAAAACAAAGAGGAGAAGGCAAGAGGGGTATACCGCAGTGGCAGAGCATTCGACTGCAGCTCGCGAGGTCCTAGGTTCAAAACTGGGTGGCCCCAGTGTACCATGATGGACGGTGGATCTCAGCTGGCAAGGTCTGAAGAAATTTTCTATTTCCATGGCAGATAGTTTTTGTTTGTTTGTATGTCTTTCTCTGCTGTTTTTTCTCTGTCATACAGCGCCGCTAAGCTTAGTATATGTGTGGAACCCTTTTGCGTTCCAGGATGCCATTCCCTTCCTGATCCCGGCCTGTTGAACGTCTGCGCATGCGCAGAGCCACGGTGAAACCGAGGCTTGATTTTCGCACATCCGCAGTATGGCGGAGGGGTCAGGGGCCGCGCAGGCGCAGTAGGTTCGGTCCCTCCGATGCATGCGCACAGCGGGACCGGCCATGACGTAATTCCGGCGGGTGATTTAAACCGCTGAGGAGCCCTATACAGGTGGGATAACCTGTGGGCATATAGCAGCAGCCTCCCGGAGTCTCAATACTACCAGGACGGGGTAAGCACTTCTTGGCAATGTAATGCATGTAATGCTTGTAATGCTTAGTGTCTCTTAAAGGGACAGTTTAAAAAAAACAAAAAAAACTTTTTTTTTTTTCTGCGCTGTTCTTGCATTGATTTGCTTATCCTTAGTCTAGGTAGTGGAGTTACGCATCATTGTGTGTCTTCCTCATCATGGACTCATCTGCACCGCAGTGTGGCCAGCCCTCCTGCACAAGGTCTGTGCGGAGTGGGTAGGGGGTTGGTGTCTTTGGTGTAATTTTTTTCTGGTGGTTGCTAATGGTTACAACCTGCCCACCTTCCTCCCCCTCCCTTTGTCTGTATTATCTCTTACAGCCCGGCTACATCAGTTCATCGGTCACAGGATAGGGACATTGCCAGGCTGCACCATCATCATCACCATCATCATCACCATCACCAATCATCCTCCAGGTCCAGACGTGACACTCCGTCTGGGACCCACTATCATAGGGGACGCTCACATTCCCCCTCTAAATATAGGAGATGTTCCCATTCCTCCTCAAGTCACCGCTACCACCACCGCGATGATCGCTCTGATCACAGAGCCTGTTGGGGATGTAAAACTAGAATCCCAGAGGGCAAATCGCTGTGTGACCCATGCTATGCCCGAACGGTCGGTGAGAAAGAGACCGAAAAATCAAAATCTTGAGTCTCTTATTAAACGTGTGGTACAGCAGTCTATGATGGAAATAGATGCCCCCCCCCCCCCCCACACGAGGAGCCAGTCCACCACCTTGTCTGGCTCCTTGGCTGACAAGGCCCAGGAGGATCCCGGCCAATTCCAGCCCCATGATTCCTCCCATAATTCCTCGCAAGACGAGATGGAGGGAGATGATTCTGTGATTCCTCCCATGATTCCTCGCAAGACGAGATGGAGGGAGATGATTCTGTAGTGGGATTCGACTACGCTTTAGTCTCTCCACTGATCAAGGCAGTCATGGAAACCTTAAAGTTGGAAGATACCACTTTTCCCCCCCAGAGAAACAAAGGAACTGTTTAAGAAACTGGGGAAAGAATGCTCCAATTTTCCACCGAGCTGAAAGGAGTGTTTAAGGAAGAATGGAGCAAGGGGGATAAGAAGGTTTGGAAAATGCTCCCCTCGTGGATGCAGCAGTAATGCGCCTAGCGAAGCATGTCACCCTCCCGCTAGATGACACTGTATCTTTTATAGATGGTCTGGATTGAAAGATTGACCAAGACATTAAGAGAATATATAACTTGAACGGTATGGCTTGCAAACCAGCCCTAGCCCTTGCAGTCACCTCCAAAGCAATGGAGGCCTGGGTGGAAAATGTTGACTCTGAAAGGTGTCTCGGAGGAATTGGCACAAAGTTCAGCAGTGCAAGAACTTAAACTGGCTATCGCCTTTTTGGGAGAAGCTTCAATTGATCTCATCCGCTTGATGGCTAGATCCATGCTATCTTCGGTCACAGCCAAACGAGCACTATGGTTGCGCCCCTGGCTTGTTGATCCTGCCTCAAAGCAGGCATGGTGAAAAATTCCTTCTGAAGGAACTTCCTTGTTTGGAAACAAACTGTATAATGCCATTTCAAAGGCTACAGGCGGAAAGTCGGGATTCCTCCATCAGGACAAACGTCCATTTAACCAAAGAAAACCTCAGCAGAGACGCAGTACAGAGCGTTCAAGAGAGGCATGCTCCTATAGGCCCGGATGGGATTTTAGGAGAAGCTGGAACTGGAATAGGCAGATCTTATCAAAAAATCTGGCAAGAAACAGACGCCTGGCGGGAGCGAGCCAACCAAGTCCTTTTGAGATTGGGCCCACCCAAGCGGTCGGGTAGGGGCTCGCCTACGTCTCTGCCGGCACATCTGGGTGACCTCGATCTCAGATTATTGGACCATCAAACGGTCTCAACAGGTCACGCATGGTCCTTCACCAAGGTCCCTCCATGCAATCTTTACTGCCTCAATCAGAAGAAAAACAACAAGTTCTTCTTTCATATGTGAATGCCCTGAAAGATCAAGGAGCAGTGGTGCCCGTCCCAAAGGACGAGGAATTCCAGGGGGTATACTTCCCCCTCTTCCTAGTACAAAAGAAGAACGGCTCTTGGCGTCCAGTTATAGATCTCACTTTCCTGAACAGGTACATAAAGCACGAGAAATTCAAGATGGAATCACTCTCAACCATCCAAAAAAGTCGTTCAACCAGGCGACTGGTTGATCTCAATAGATGTTAAGGATGCGTATTTTCATGTTCCCGTGGCAGAAGAATTTCACAAATACCTTCGATTTCAGGTCGAACGAGAGCACTTACAATTTATTTGTCTTCCATTCGGACTAACGACCTCTCCAAGGGTCTTTTCCAAGGTACTGTTGGTAATTGTGTCTCTTATCAGAATACAGGGTGTGCGTCTGTATCATTACCTGGACGATCTGCTACTACTGTCCCAAGACAAGCAGCAGCTGCTGATCCACAAAGATCAAGTGATCTCTACATTGATAGAGTTCGGATGGCTCTTAAACCGAGAGAAAAGTCAGCCAGAACCGACCCAACGCCTAACCTACCTAGGAGCTCAATTTGACACAGTAGAGAATACCATCTCTCTTCCGGAAGAAAAAATCCCGGTCATTCGGGTAAGAATATCTTTAGCCCTAGACTACTCTCACCTAAGGGCGTCACAGTGCCTGAAGATAATCGGCACGATGGTGGCCACGTTCCCCATGGTCAAATGGGCAATGTGGAGGCTTCGGCCTTTTCAATCAGGATTCCTTCAGCAATGGAAGACAGACGATCGCAATCAGCTGATCAGGACTACTCAGTCAATGAGGAACAGTCTTCTCTGGTGGCTTCAACAAAAAAACTTGTTAACATGCCACTCCCTTGCTCCCATCCAATGGATGACTGTTTCATCCGATGCCAGCAATGCGGGCTGGGGAGCACATTGTGGGGCAGAACTGGCTCAGGGCAAATGGGATGCCCATCTCCACATTCCAGGGTCAAGCCTTCTCCCACCTTCTGAAAGGGAAGTCGGTCCTACTCAAAATGGACAATACCACCGCTGGAGCATATGTGAAGAGACAAGGGGGCACTCGGAGCCCCACCCTTCTCCAAGAGGTCGAACCTATCATGACCTGGGCTCAAAGGAATCTACTCAACTTAACAGCAGTCTTCATTCCAGGGGAGCAGAACATTCAAGCGGGCTTTCTGTCACGCAGCAACCTAGACAACAACGAATGGTCACTGCATACACAGACATTCAAGTGGATCCTATCGTTGGGAATCGATCCAGAAGTGGATCTGTTTGCATCCCCCTGCAATCACAAAGTAGACAGATACTACACTCGAGGTTGGTGCAGTCAAGCCTTCGGAGTAGATGCATTAACAAGCCAATGGAAATTCAAAAAGGCATATGCCTTCCCTCCACCTCCGATCATGCAAAAATTCCTGCAGCAGCTCCAGTTGGAGAAAGGCGAAGTGATAACAATAGCACCATACTGGCCGAACAGGCCATGGTTTCCTCTCCTGAATCTGATGAGCTTCAGGCTAGAGTCTCTTGGGTGTGCTTTAGGGGTATTCTCTACCCTTATGAGCTCCAGAAAGCCTAACACGAACAAAACCTACAACAGAATCTGGACCAGGTTTGTCAGCTTCATGACTTCTGCTGGAAAATCTTTCAAAAATCCTGGAGTTCAAGGCGTTTTGAGTTTTCTCCAATCAGGCTTGGATCTTCCTTTGTACTCTGAGGGAACTGATTGACAAGTTTCAGCCTTATCGGCATTTTCAGGAACATCATGGGCAACTCATCCCCTGGTTCAACAATTCGTTCAGGGGGCTTCGAGAATCAGGCCTCAGAGGAAACCTAGATTCCCCAAATGGGATCTTCTGCTCGTCCTTGATGCTCTTTCAGCACTCAACAACAAGGATCTTTCTATTAAGGACTTATCAATCAAACTGGCCTTTCTAGGGGCCATTACTTCAGCCAAAAGGGTTTCAGAAATAAGCTTCCTGGGTTGTCAAGAACCCTTTTTGACTTCTTCCTGGACCGAGTGGTCCTTATTCCCATGCTTGGGTCTAAGCTAAAAGTCACGTCAGTTTTTCACAAGAATCAAAAATAGTCCTTCCTACTTTCAATTCTCCGGAATCAGCAGACAATCATCCCTTGGATGTGAGCGAGACTCTGAAAGAATACTTGCGAGTTTCTTCATCTTTTAGAAGCTCAAACTACCTGTTCTTGTTACACACTGGTAGCAACAAAGGAAAGAGGGCTTCCTCCAGAACGATAGCAGCCTGGATTGTTCAATCTATCCAACAGGCCTACAGGGCAAAGGGCTTGGCTCCTCCAGAGGTGGTGACGGCTCATTTCACCAGAGGCATGGCAGCCTCATGGGCAGCAGCTCGACACGTGGCTCCTGAAGTGATATGCAAGGCAGCTTTGTGGTCTTCCATTATTACTTTTATGACTCATTATTGTATTGAGCCTGCTTCCCTTTCCTCTGTTACTTTTGGTCAAAAAATCCTGTCAGTTGACGGGAAAGATTAAAATATTTTTTTTGAGCAAGCATACCCTCCCGTGTGGATTGGCTAGTTATTTCCCACACGTAGTCTGCCATGGAGTCTGTCAGGAAAACTGAAAATTTATTACCAAATACTTACCGTAATTTTCCTTTCCTGATAGACTCCATGGCAGACGGAGTTCCCACCCATGAATTAAAATTATGAGAGTTGAAATTTAAGTCGGCTAGTTACAGAACACCTGTCTGTAGAGGTGAGCTCAAATTTATGGGTAAGGGGTCCTATAGCTGTGGAGAGAAGGCGGGGTTAACCCACACATAGTCTGCCATGGAGTCTATCAGGAAAGGAAAATTACGGTAAGTATTTGGTAATAAATTTTCCATTATAGCTCAGTGGCAGAGCATTCGACTGCAGATTGAGAGGTCCTCGGATCAAACTCGGGTTCCCCCTGAGCGCTTTGCCTGCAGTCGCGCCGAAAAGGCAGAGCCGGCGAGTGTCTTTACCGATGCCGTTGAGCCGGTTTCAGGAAAAAATAAATAAAAAATTCAAAACAGAGAAGAGAAGGCAAGGGGGGTATAGCTCAGTGGCAGAGCATTCGACTGCAGATCGAGAGGTCCTCGGTTCAAATCCGGTTGCACCCTGAGCATTTTGCCCACAGTCGCGCCGAAAAGGGAGAGCCGGCGAGTGTCTTTACTGATGCAGTCGAGCCGGTTTCAGGAAAAAAAAATTCAAAACAGAAATGAGAAGGCAAGGGGGGTATAGCTCAGTGGCAGAACATTCGACTGCAGATCTAGAGGTCCTCGGTTCAAATCGGGGTGCCTCCTGAGCGGTTTGCCCGCAGTCGCGCCGAAAAGGGAGAGGCGGCTAGTGTCTTTACCGATGCCGTCGAGACGGTTTCAGGAAAAAAAAATTCAAAATAGAGAGAAGGCAAGCGGGGTATAGCTCAGTGGCAGAGCATTCGACTGCAGATCGATAGGTCCTCGGTTCAAATCCGTGTGCCCCCTGAGCGTTTTGCCTGCAGTCGCGCCAAAAAGGGAGAGTCGGCGAGTGTCTTTACCGATGCCGTCGAGCCGGTTTCAGAAAAAAAAAAATTCAAAACAGAGAGGAGAAGGCAAGGGGGGTATAGCTCAGTGGCAGAGCATTCGATTGCAGATCGAGAGGTCCTCGGTTCAAATCCGGGTGTTCCCTGAGCATTTTGCCCGCTGTCGCGCCGAAAAGGGAGAGCTGGCGAGTGTCTTTAATGATGCCGTCGAGTCGGTTTCAGGAAAAAAAAAATTCAAAACAGAGAGGAGAAGGCAAGGGGGGTATTACTCAGTGGCATAGCATTCGACTGCAGATCGAGAGGTCCTCGGTTCAAATCCGGGTGCTCCCTGAGCGTTTTGCCCGCAGTCGCGCTGAAAAGGGAGAGCCGGCGAGTGTCTTTACCGATGCTGTCGAGCCGGTTTCAGGAAAAAAAATAAAAAAAAATTCAAAACAGAGAGGACAAGGAAAGGGGGGTACAGCTCAGTGGCAGAGTATTGAACTGCAGATCGCAGAGGTCCTCGGTTCAAATCCGGGTGCCCCCTGAGCATTTTGCCCACAGTCGCGCCGAAAAGGGAGAGTCGGCGAGTGTCTTTACCGATGCCGTCGAGCCGGTTTCAGTAAAAAAAAAAAATCAAAACAGAGAAGAGAAGGCAAGGGAGGTATACCTCAGTGGCAGAGCATTCGACTGCAGGTCCTCGGTTCAAACCCGGGTGCACCCTGAGCATTTTGCCCGCAGTCGCGCTGAAAAGGGAGAGCCGGCGAGTGTCTTTACCGATGCAGTCTAGCCGGTTTCAGGAAAAAAATTCAAAATAGGAAGAAGGCAAGTGGGGTATAGCTCAGTGGCAGAGCATTCGACTGCAGATCGCGAGGTCCCCGGTTCAAATCCGGGTGCCCCCATTAGCGTTTTGCCCGCAGTCGCGCCGAAAAGGGATACCTGGCGAGTGTCTTTACCGATGCTGTTGAGTCGGTTTCAGGAAAAAAAAAAAAAAAAACATTCAAAACAGAGAGGAGAAGGCAACGGGGGTATAGCTCTGTGGTAGAGCATTCGACTGCAGATCGAGAGGTCCATGGTTCAAATCCGGGTGCCCCCTGAGCGTTTTGCCCGCAGTCGCGCCGAAAAGGGAGAGCCGGCGAGTGTCTTTACCGATGCCGTCGAGCCAGGTTCAGGTAAAAAAAAAAAATTCAAAACAGAGAGGAGAAGGCAAGGGGGGTATAGCTCAGTGGCAGAGCATTCGACTGCAGAGCATAGAGGTCCTCGGTTCAAATCCAGGTGCCCCCTGAGCGCCTTGCCCGCAGTCGCGCCGAAAAGGGAGAGCTGGCGAGTGTCTTTACCGATGCCGTTGAGCCGGTTTCAGAAAAAAAAATCAAAACAGAGAGAAGAAGACAAGGGGGTATAGCTCAGTGGCAGAGCATTCAACTGCCAGATCGCAAGGTCCTCGGTTCAAATCCGGGTGCCCCCTGAGCATTTTGAGCGGAGTCGCGCCGAAAAGGGAGAGCCGGCGAGTGTCTTTACTGATACCGTCGAGCCGGTTTCAGAAAAAAACCCAAAAAAAACATTCAAAACAGAGAGGAGGAAGTGCGCATGCGCGGGACTTCCGGGAAGACGCTCTGAACGGGAGCTCCGCGCTGCTCCGGCCACTCGCAGCCCCCTGAGCCTACAGACCGAGCGGGAACCGGCCAGGACTGACCCCATCGCCTCCCGGGTGAACCAGGGACGATTTCATATGCCGGGCGGCTCACAAAAGAGGGAGGTAAGCCGCCAGCTCGACTTTACACTGGCAGCCCCTGCATCATCCAAGATGGCGGCCGCAGCTCAAGGCAGCATGGAAGGCCCGGACTCCATTGCGGATCCTCCTTCCCATCTCCAGCACCAGATCGATCTGCTGGCAACTCCTGTGAGTACCTGCAACCCCCAAGGGATCTCCCCAGCATCCACTGAGTCCCTGCTGAAACGGACTTTTGGAGATCTCCCCCTCTCTCCCATGCTGCGACCCCCCTTAAGCCTGGCAGGCCCCCACCTCTCCCCCCCTTGCAGCCAGTTCACTCCGCTGACATGCAACTTATGCTGCAGAACTTTTCTGAGCTGCTAGCCACAGGCCTAGCCCACAATGCCACTCAGATCACTGCTACCATTAAGGCTGATTTGCAGAGCCTGGGAGCACGCATGGATGCAATTGAGCAGGCTGTGGATAACACTGCCGCCCGTACTAACCAAAATACCACATGCATCCAAACCTTACAAGATCAACTTGAGACAGCTCTCTCTAAAATCGATGATTTAGAGAACAGGAGTAGAAGGTATAATTTCCGTATACGTGGGATACCTGAATCTGTTACTGATGTTCCCAGCACAGTTAAATTGTTCATGCCAGACATTCAGGACCACAGATTGGAACTTGACAGGGCTCACAGAGTCCTCCAGCCCCCCCGCCCAGATGGTCTCCCAAGGGACATTGTAGTCAAGCCCCATTACTATGGTGTGAAGGAGGATGTTATGAGGCAGACCCGCAACCTGGACAATCTCTCCTTCCAAGGGAATAAAATCCAAATCTTTGCTGACATCTCACCCACCACGGTCCAGAAACGGAGGTCCCTTAAACCCCTCCTGGAGGTCCTCAACCAGAATTCCATCAAGTACCGCTGGGCTTTTCCGTTCCGCCTACAATTTCATTTCAGGGACAAATCCTTTGGCTTTTCCACCTTTCAAGACGGCGAACGTCTCCTTCTTCATCTTGGTCTTATCTCCCGAGAACTTGCTGCACAACAAGCGACAAAAAAATCAGGCTCCTCAAAGCGTCCACCCCCCGGCAGTTCTCTGACCCCGTTATGGAATAAACAACAAACGAAGAGACAGAGAGAATCCCGACCCCCGAGATGAGGGAATTCTTTTGTTTTTCTCCCGGATGGGAGATGGGTTGCTTTTGACTATCCCTAATATTTCAGAGAGCTAACTACTCTCCCCCCTAGTATGGTGGTAGACAGACCCGCACGGCCCTGACTGGCTTCAGGCGGGCCAGGGTCTTGATCTGTTTGGTTTGGGCCCCACTTGCCCATCTTATGGCTAGTTGGGACTCCCAATATCCCCCGTTCCTCCCACCTCGCTGAGGAGGACGCTTTCATTGCCTTTCTGACTTGTTGCATATATGATGGGCCTTTTCTAGTTCCAACCTATGGTTAGGCCTAGTAGCCTATACCCTTCCTTCCCCCTGTCCCCCCCCTTTTTTTTTTTCTTCCCTTTCCCCTCCCCCTTCCCCCCCCCATCCTCTCTTGCCTCCCTCCCCACTTTCCCTTCCTCTCCCTTGCAGGTTCCACTCCATGCACTGGTTATGTTCTGGTTATACAGTTTTACGGTTCGTTATATTTGTTTGTTTACAGTATTTTCTGCACTTTGGCCGTTCCAGTACTGTTTTACCCCCCATTGGGGGCTCTGACGGCCGGAGCGGCTCATCATGCCGCTCTCTCTGTTGTGACGCGGAGGGACTTTTAATCCCTCTGGTGACATCAGGTAGACAACCCCTACTGGGGTTGCACTCTCTCCAAGACCCCTCTTGCAGGAGTCCTTGGACTTGGACCCGGCTAGCCGGTCCTGTTGAATTTTATCTGAATTTTTGCATATGTTTGTTTTGTTCTCCTTTTGTGATTTAACTGACCAATATAATGACATCTCTGATCTTTCCTCCTCTTTTTCTTCTATTTCTTCTCCCCCCCCTTCTCCCCTCCCCACAGTGTTCTCCTCCTCCCTCCTCCAGGATTCCTCACGGAGAACTCCCCCAGGCCTTGCTCCAGGGCGTTTGTTGATAGCCTACCTCGCGCTGGATGTCCGGATTCTCTCTTCTCTCCAGGTAAGCTCCCCTTTTACATTCTCGCACCCCCCCCCTCGGGCACCCATGGCTGAGACTGACGCTCGCAAGCTGCCTTTGAAAGTAGCTTCCCACAATACACAGGGACTTAATTCCCCTTCTAAACGCCGGAAGGCCTTTCAGAGCTACCACGCCAGAAGCCTTGATGTTGTCCTTCTTCAGGAGACCCACTTCCCCGCTAGCTATACCCCCTCCTTCCTACACCGTAGCTTTCCCACCTTCTACCTTGTGAATGCTGACACCAAACAGAGAGGGGTGGCCATTCTCTTGGCTAAACGTATCCCATTTACCCACATTCACACAATTCGTGATAAAGATGGTAGGTACCTGCTGGTCAAAGGGCTCATAGAAGGGGTGACGTATTCTTTTGTTTCATACTATGCCCCCAATCGGGGCCAGGCAAATTTTTTCGCATCCATGTTCTCAACCCTCTCATCTAGAAGGTAGAGTCTTAATAGGGGGTGACTCCAATATCACGTTTGACCACACACTTGACAAATCCCACGAGAACAGGCCACGCCTTAAGAGACCCTCCAAACAAAGCCTCAGAATCGCTCGACTCCTACACGACTTGGGCCTGATTGATTCTTGGAGGGAATTGAATCCCACGGCCAAAGACTTTACCCATTATTCTGCCCCACACAAAACATTTGCCAGGATTGACCACATCTTCGTACCCAATTCTGACATTCACACTGTCTCTCACTCCTCAATACAAGAAGTTCCGTGGTCGGACCACTCCTTAGTAACCCTTAGAATCTCTAGCTCCCTTTCGCCTTCAGGCCCCCCTCAGTGGCGCTTGAGTAAATCCCTCCTTGCCAACCCGGTCCACTGCACCATGCTGGAAAAGGACATCCAAGAATTTTTCCTCCTCAATGATACCGGGGAAACTTCCCCTAGCTCTCTCTGGGGAGCTCATAAAGCCGTCTTGAGGGGGAGGATGATTCAAATGGCTTCCAACCTGAAAAAAGGAAGGAAGGTGGATGTAGAAAACTTGGAAAGGGATTTTACACTACTTAGTAAAGCCCATAAGTCTAACCCCACTCCAGCCAGTCTGGCCAAGTTAGAATCCGCCCGCATTGCTTTAAATCTTGCCTTAACTTCTAATGCAGACAAACACTTGAGCTGGTTAAGTGGCAAATTCTACTTACAAGCTGATAAAATCGGCTCGCGCTTGGCGGCCAAACTCTCCCCAAGGATCCAAAATTTCTCCTTACCCAAGATTAAATCGTTATCGGGTTCTCTCACCCAGAACCCCCATAAAATCCTAGAAACCTTCCAAGCTTTCTACTCCAAACTATACGCATCTCCCTCCTCAGCCGACCCTGTTCCCTTAGAATCATTTTTGGCGGACATTGATCTCCCCAAACTTTCAGAGTCCCATAGATCCATGATGGAATCACCTTTTAGTACTGAAGAGGTCCAGGAGGTCATCAAAAATCTCAAAACAGACTCGGCGCCAGGGCCAGACGGTTTCTCCGCCCTTTATTACAAAACTTTCTCTGGGGTCCTATCTCCTCGTCTGGCCAGTCTCTTTAACTCCCTACGAGAGGGCTCCATTCTCGAACCCGCTGCCAACCTCGCATATATCTCTGTGATCCCCAAACAGGGAAAAGATCCTAGTGATGTAGGCAACTATAGGCCGATTTCGTTGATCAATAATGATCTGAAAATCATGACCAAGATTTTGGCCAACAGAATAGCCTCCTTCATAGCTTCTTATGTTCATAAGGATCAGGTGGGTTTCATTCCCGGGAGACAGGGACCGGACCAGATCAGGAGAGCGGTAGATTTGATTTCCCTCATGCAATCCTCCTGGGATGGCGGGTCCCCCCAGAAGGGATACATTCTTTCCATAGACCTCCAAAAGGCCTTTGATACGGTCACCTGGCCATACCTTTTTACCATTCTACGCCATTGGGGATTTGGCCCGGAATTCCTAAGAACCCTGGAGTCTCTATATTCCTCCCCGAAAGCCCAGATCAAACTACAGGGACGTCTCTCCGACCAATTCCCAATCTTTTTTTTATATCAATAATTTTTATTGAAAGTTTAAAGCATACATAGGATAAAGACTTTTTAGCAAACAAAAAGTAAAGAGATATAAATAATATAGTAAATAAGACAAAATAATTTAGAACTGAGTTAAAGAGGAACCCAGTCCCCTGATGTATTAATCAATTCGTTAAGCGTCTTAAGTAGCCCTTTATTAGGTGAGAGAGGGACAATGGTTGGTTTCCACAAACTATGGTCGACCACTAGCAATCTCTCTGTTTGGTTGCAGTGATCAACCTACTACCTTCCCTGAGGTCCCCTCCTTTGTATAATAGTATTAGTAGTGCAAAGTGCCCCTACTCCTATGAAATATCATGTTACTAGTAACTACATCAGTAGGAACCAAGAAAGAGAAAAAGGATAAAAGAAAATAAAATCAAACATATGAAATAACTTTAAGCTTAACTAAAGTTGTAACGTATGCCCTAATTAGCTTGCATTAGTTTATTTGCTTGTTATACCAGTCTTGCCAAGGTGCCCATAACTTGGATATCTTGTCAAATTGCCCCCTTGCTGAAGCATGGAGAATTTCATATGTACTATGTGTTTGTACAGTAGTTATAACTTCTGGGAATTTTGGGGCCTCAATGTTCTTCCAGTGTCTAAGTATAGTTAGGCGTGTGGCCATTAATATATGTGCTGATACAGTCCTAAGTGCCACAGGTACAGAGTCCAACTCCAAAGAGAGTATGGCCATTTCGGAGCGTAAGGGTAAAGTGATATGTGAAATAGTTCGTATTAGTCTCTCAATCTGCATCCACAAAGGTTTAACCTTCGGGCATGACCACAATATGTGGAACAGTGTTCCCCTCTCTCCACATAATCTCCAGCACCCTGAGGAAGTGCCTGGGAAGATTTTTGACAATCTATGTGGGGTAAGGTACCATCGAAGCAAGATTTTCTGGTGCATTTCCCACAAATTTGTACTCTTGGTAGCAGTTAAGTGAAGTTTGATAGCCCTCTCCCACTTTTTAGCAGTGAATGTCAGACCAATGTCTTTTTCCCATGCCAAAATGTTTGGGGTTTTAATTAAGATGTCCTTGCTCTGTAGCGCCCTGTAAATGATTGATATCCCTTTGGAGCCTTTTGTGTCTTGTTGGTAAAAATCAGTTAATTTCTTTGGAAGTTGGGTAAACAGAGTAGGGATCTTCCTAATTACTTGAGTTAGTTGAATATACCTATAATGCTCCCTCAGTGGCAGGCTAAATTCTTGTCGTAGTAAGTGAAATGGTTTAATTTTGGAGTGAGTAATTATATCTTCCAAATGTTGAATACCCTGAAAATTCCATGTGTTAAGATTTATATCTGGAATAATGTGGCGGACTGCCAGTATGTTAAGGTTCAGGGGGATCAGCTCTTCCTCCCATGATTGTGCTGTACAAAGATGGGCCCATGCTCTCAGTGAAGCTAGTATGGGTGGCGATAGATTCCTGTCAAGAGATTTGCAATGATGAGCTGTCATCAAAAAATCAGCCAAGTTGTCTGTCTGTATTTGTGTGGCTTCTAGTTTTTTCCATAAGTGGATGCAGTTAGGACTTAGCCAGACTTTGATCTGGGCTAATATTGAAGCAAAATAATAATCCTGCAGTACAACATGGCCTATGCCCCCCGCCGCTCCATTCCTCACCAATTTGCCAAACGCGCACCTCGCCCTCCTCCCCTGCCACAAATAGTTGTTCAGGATCGATTGAAGGGAGGCAAAGTACGCACCAGGCAGAGGTATCGGGAGAGTCCTGAACAAATATAGCAGCTGAGGTAAGACCATCATCTTGAAGGCCGCCAATCTACCCAGCCAGGACAATTCAGAGTGAGTAATTTTGTTCAATTTGTTTCGAAAGGAGTTCAGGAATGGAGTGTAGTTAGCATTGATTAGTTCAGTTGTATCCTTAGTTAATGTTATGCCCAGATATCCTAAACCTCCATCTGACCACGCATAAGGGTACTTGGTCTGTAGTTCTGTTTTATTTTCTGGAGCTAAGCCTAATCCCATCAGATAGGATTTTGTTTCGTTCACCTTATAGTAGGAAATTAATGAGAAGGTCTGTAGTGCATTGTGAACATTGGCCAGGGAGTCTTCTACCTTAGTTAAGAACAAAATTATGTCGTCGGCAAATAAACTAATGACATGTTTCCTGTTACCCACTTGCAAACCTGCTATTCGGGGGTGTTCTCTCACGTACATGGCCAGAGGTTCCATCAACAAGTTAAAAATGAGCGGCGATAATGGGCACCCTTGGCGCGTGCCATTTGTTATGTCAAAGGGAGTTGACAGAGCACCTGCAATGTATACCTGAGCTGAAGGAAGTGTGTATAACGCCTTTATTGCAGAAAGTATGAGGCCCCCAAAACCAAACCTGCTCAGCACCTCTGTAAGGTATCCCCAATGAATTCTATCGAACGCCTTCTCCGCATCCAGCGAGAGGAGCAGAGAAGGCGTTCCCCTCCTCTTAGCAATGTGTATTAGGTTCACCAGACGCCTAGTGGCATCAGCTGTTTGTCTCCCCTTAATGAATCCAGACTGGTCCATATCCACGATGTCAGGTAGGATATCCACCAATCTAGTAGCTATAAGTTTGGCATATATCTTGACATCATTATTCAGTAATGATATTGGTCTAAAGTTTTGTGGCACATCTGGAGATTTCCCTGGTTTAGGCAAAGCTATGATTGTAGCAGTTAGCATTTCAGGAGGGAAAGAGGAAGATGCAGCAGCTAAATTGAATGTTTTGGTGAGATGTGGGCAAAGAATGTCCTGAAACGTCTTGTAGTATTCCCCTGTAAAACCATCTGGGCCGGGCGATTTGTTAGCGGGGAGAGCCTGGATCGTCTGTTTCACCTCTAGTTCCGATATGGGAGAGTTAAGGCTCTGGAGGTGTTCCTGTGTAAGTTTGGGGAAATTGAGTTTGTCTAAGAATGTGTCGATAGCCTCTTTTGTCGGTTGTGGTGTGTCAAGATCGTCTTTTAGGTTATATAATGAGCTATAGTATTGGCTAAATGCATCAGCTATTGCTTGGGGGTGAGTTTGCTTGACCTGCGTTTTTGGTTGTAGAATATGGGAGATTTGGGTTCTATTTCTGTGACCCTTCAGTTTGTTGGCAAGCAATTTGCCTGCTCTATTTCCGCTGGTATAGTATGCCAGTTTCAACCTCCTAGAGGTCTTTTCAAAATCGTCAAGGAATTTTAGTCGTAGTTCTGTGCGAAGTTGTGTTACTTGGTCAGACAATATGTGGGATGGATTAGCT
The DNA here is from genome assembly GCA_029206835.1 of Rana muscosa. Classification (NCBI taxonomy): domain Eukaryota; kingdom Metazoa; phylum Chordata; class Amphibia; order Anura; family Ranidae; genus Rana; species Rana muscosa. Next base: position 345,164,948 of record CM055127.1, read on the forward strand.
TTGTTTCGTCTATCTATGTCTTCAATTTTGGATATCAGTTGTACGATTTGCTGCTGCATTTCCCTCTTGTATCTCGCCCCCTGCTGCATCATCACCCCCCTCATCACCGCCTTGTGTGCGTTCCATAGAATAAAAGGGTTTGTCACTGAACCTTGATTTACGTCAAAGTATTCACTCAGTTTTACCTGGATGTATGACCTGATCGGACCTTCCTGCAGTAGGCGATGATTGGCTCTCCATAGATAAGTGGATTTTTGAGAGGAAGGGTTCCCTATTGTTAAGCATATCGAGGCATGGTCCGACCATGTGATACAATTGATTTTAACCGACTTACATTTCATCAGTACCCATCTGTCAACCAAAAATAAGTCAATTCTACTATAGGACCCATGACAATTAGAGAAAAAGGTATAATCTCTTTCGTTTGCGTTTAAGCATCTCCAAGAGTCATATAGGTTATGGTTCTGTAGGGACTTCAACAGAGATTGGGGCCGCCTCTTTGGTGAAGAGGTGGAGTCTACATCCGGGTCAGGTGTGATGTTGAAGTCCCCACATATAATCACCCCTCCCCTCTGCACCTTTCTTACTTTTTTCACAATCCTGTGAAAAAATTTGATTTGTCTCACATTCGGTGCATATATATTCGCCACTGTGTAGGTGACGGAATTAATGTCACATATCAATATTATGAAACGTCCCTGAGGATCGCATATAGCTTCATGTAGATGGAAAGTGACTGTGTCTCTTATTGCTATCATCACTCCCCTTGTCTTTGAGGGCGCATTAGCTTGATAGACGTGGGGAAACTGGGGATGTGTGCATTTAGGAGGCGAGTCCTGCAAAAAGTGAGTCTCCTGGACACACAAAATGTCACAATGTTGATGCAAGGCCTCCTTCCACAGAGATCTCCGCTTGGCAGGGTGATTAAGACCCTTTGTATTCAGAGACATAAACTGTACCGCCATGTGCGGGTAATAAAGTTACTTACAGATGGTGGGAGCCGCTGGTTAATTCCTGCAGGTGCTCTGCTCGAGATAGGTCTTTCGTGCTCATACTCGGTTAATGTTCTTTCAGCGAGGTATGTGAGGCCGTACTTCAGGCTATTAGGGCAAAAGAGAGTTATTTCAAGAGAAACATGAAAAAGAGAAAAAAAAATAACAATGGCAACTGGCCAAGTAACAGAGTGCATAAGTGTGTGACTCATTATCACTCAAGCGGTAGGTGGGGAAAAGAAGAAAGTTCGGAACAGGAATCCGATCCATTCCAACAGGCACTCTATGCAATCTTCAGAGTGCAATCCAGTTTAGTTGTGAGAACGAGCATTTCTGCGGTCAACAGTGCGCCATTCAGGTTCTAGGTTTTTTGATGTGGGTGGGGGTCCCCGCTGAGGTTGTGGTTGATTATCAGGGACAATTCCCCAGGAGTGTAGCAGTGACACTCCTTTGGCCAGGGAGTCCACAATATAGTCCTTGTCATCTTTTGTGACTATCAGCTTGGTCGGGAAGCCCCATTTATAGGTCAGTTTGTGATTTCTGAGGGCCTTCGTGATAGTATTGAGATTTCTGCGTTTTTGGAGCGTGTACTGCGATAAATCCGCATAGAACTGGAGGTCAGAGTAAGGAGCCGGGATCTGTCCTTTCTGACGCGACACTGCCATCAGTTGTTCTTTGGTGTGATAAAAATGTAATCTAAGGATCACATCCCTAGGTATAGCATCAGAGAGGTATGTAGGCTTCGGGAGCCTATGTATCCTATCCACAGTGAAGTCCAGAGCAGACAGGTCTGGCAAAACTGCAGCGAACAGTTGTGCAGCATAGCTACGCAGCTCCTGATTTTTAACTGATTCAGGGATCCCTCTTATCTTCACATTATTCCTTCTGGATCTATCTTCCATTTCTGCCATCTTAGCTTTCACTGACTCCATATCATCCTCTGACTTCTCACTAGCATCAACCAGGTCATTGATAGTGGAAGCATACTCCTCCATCTTGTTCTCTATGTGAGAGACCCTTTCAGCCACATGTCTCAGTTCTGTGCCAAACTTGTGTACGCATGATACCATGTCTGACTGGAGTGAGCTCCTGAGAGACACCAACATCTCTTTCAAAACTGTATCTAAGACAGGTTCATCGTTTGTGGGGAATGTGTCAATGGAGTCTGGTAAGTCTCTGGTTTCATCCCCTGAATCTATGGGAGAGCTCACCTCATGTCCAGCATCCGCTGCATCCAGCCGGCATCTCGCCTTTTCCGGGCTCCCAGATGAAGGGGTAGCTAGTGGGGAGTGTGGGTTCCTCGGTGGGCTGCTTCTTTTCATGCTCATGCCCTTCTGAGACGAGCGCTGGGAAGAGTTTTGTACAGGTGTGGAGGATGAGCCGGCGCCATCTTGCTTAGGCCCCATAGAGAAGAACGCCGTGAGTTTGGTCGGCCGGTTCCCCTCCTTCTTGCGTCTTGTCATGTTGTATAACGGTTTGTCGGGTCAGCGGGAGCTGAAACGCTGTATTTGGGCAGCTTATTGGTGCCTGGATCGTCCGTTTCAAGCCGTTGAAGTGCCGCTGGTACCGGAGCTCAGCTACAGCATGTCCTCCTCAGTCTCCGGCTAGCTCGGCCCCCCCCCAATTCCCAATCTTAAACGGTACCAGACAGGGCTGCCCGCTCTCCCCTATTCTCTTCGCAATAGCGATAGAAACCCTAGCTCTAGCAATTAGACAACACCCGGACATTCACGGGGTTCAATGTGGTCAACATACACACAAATGCGCCCTCTTTGCGGACGATGTCCTCCTTTTCGTCACCTCCCCTCTCAGGTCGACCCCCAATATTCTCCAACTCCTCACCACTTTTGGAAAGGTTTCAGGCCTTCAGGTCAACATGGCAAAGTCAATGGCCTTAAACGTCACTACACCCCAAGATATAGTCGATAGGCTCAAAACAAACTTCCCCTTCTCCTGGTGCGCCTCTTCTCTTCCCTATTTAGGTGTTTTCCTCACCCCAAAAGTAGAGCTCCTATTCCAACACAATTACCCTGCCATGTTCAAAAAACTCACAACTGAACTTACACAATGGTCTCTTTATAAATTATCCTGGCTGGGTAGAGTCAATTCGGTCAAGATGACCCTCTTGCCCAGATTGCTTTATCTCTTCCGGTCCCTGCCTATCCCTGTCAAGAACCGAGCACTGGATAGACTCCAATCAAAAATCATGCAGTTCATATGGGGGGGGCAAGGGACATCGTCTATCTAAAAAAGTTCTGTATAGGGCAAGGAAGAAAGGAGGCCTTGGCCTTCCCAATATGTGGTGGTACTACCAAGCAGCCCAACTCTGTCAATTCTCAGCAATATATACTAAAGGACCTAAACCGGACTGGGTAGACATAGAAAGGCAGGCAACCCCTAACCACACATTGGACTATTTAGCCTGGAGACCACGTAAGGACCGCCCCTCGATCCTGTAACCCATCCTCTCTCACTCAATGGCTCTCTGTGATATCCTTCATAAACATCCCGCACTATCCTCTTCCTGGCATCCCCTCGCTCACATCTTTCACAATCCCCAATTCCCCCCGGGTCTAAACATCCAGGCTTTTGGATGGTGGCTTGAGAAGGGTTTATACAGAATAGGACAATATTTTAACAATGATGGCCCCATCTCGCTCAAATACTGCACTTCCAAACTGGACATGCCCTCCTCCGAAACCTTCCGCTATTATCAGTTGTTACATTTTCTGCGTAGGGTCTGGAAAAGTTCAGACAACCCACTCTCGGTTACCAAATATGAGCATTGGTGTTCCTCAGCCATGGGCGTCAGGGGGGGCATCTCCCTGATCTATTCAGCGCTAGCTGACCCTCAGGGAAAAGCGAGCTATATGTTGAAATGGGAGCGTGACCTTCAGTTTGAATAGGATCTAGACACTTGGCACACAAATTTCTCCCGCTCATTCAAGGGTATCTTAAACACCTCCCTGATGGAGGCGGACGTTAAGGTTATCTCCAGATGGTACCTGGTCCCTACGCGCCTTTCTAGGCTCTATCCGCAGTCTTCCCCCCTCTGCTTCAGAGGATGTGGCCTCGTAGGCATTCTCCTCCACACCCTCTGGGAATGCCCTAAAATTAGGGGGTTCTGGAATAGAATTTTCAGCCTCATTCGCAAAGTCACTGGTTTCGAGGTGAAGCAGAACCCTACTATTGCCCTCCTTAATGATGCTCTCCCTAAGGTCCCTAAATTGTCCCGCTCTCTCATACACTTCATTCTTCTGGCGGCCAAGATTACCTTGGCCCACGCCTGGAAGTCGCCCTCGGCGTCATTTCGCCAAGCTAAACACAAGATTTCCTGGATAATGACACAGGAAAGGGTTTCTAATACCTTACTAGACAATCCTGAAAAATTCCGTCTTATTTGGGAACCCTGGGCTATGCATGTAGGCATATCCCTTCTGCCCCAATAGGTGAGCACTGGACAGCCCCGATTCGGCACGTTGCTGACCATTTTTCCCCCCTCTCCCCGAGGAATCCTGATTTCCCCCGCCCCCTTCTTTCCCTCTTATTCTCTGGTTCGCTCCCCCTTCTCTTCCCTATCCCTATTTCTTCCTTTCTTTTCTTCCTATTCTTAATCTCTTTCTTAGACTGTCACTGGCTACTCAGGTTTTACATCTGTGTAGTCTTTCTTGCTTTATGTTGATGGATACAGCTAGATGCTCCGCCTTACAGGCATTTGGAAGCCATTCCATTAGTTGGGTTTTTCAACCCCTTCAGACTATTAACAGAGGTTCAAGGTCAGACTCCCCCTGGATGGTCCGCATCCTCAGGGGATTAGCAATCTGGACAGGTTAGCGGGTTGCCAAGCCCTTTGTTCATATCCCTCCCTGGGTGTTCTGTTCCCGATCGTTCCGTGCACAGCAGGATCCCAATTGGGGTGCGTGGACTGGTCGGGCGTAGACGTAGGGCCGTTGTCCCTCAGGGTCTGCCTTAAATTTGTTGGTGCCTGCTTTTTTCTTCTTTTTTTTGTATGCTGAGTCTGCTCTACCCTCTATAATAGGTACTGTGGTCCATGATATTGTGATGGAACATAACTCCAAGTGACCTTCTTTTGTTTGTTTCTGATGATCATACTTTGTACCGACCTCGTTTGGGGTCTTTTGTTACCTTCTTTTATAATTGTACTGCATCTAATCACAATAAACCTTTTTTTGAAAAGAAAAAAAAAAAAACAGAGAGGAGAAGGCAAGGAGGGTATAGCTCAGTGGCAGAGCATTCGACTGCAGATCACGAGGTCCTCGATTCAAGTCCAGGTGCCCCCTGAGCGTCTTGCCCGCAGTCGCGCCGAAAAGGGAGAGCCAGCGAGTGTCTTTACCGATGCCGTCGAGGACAAAAAAAATTCAAAACAGACAGGAGAAGGCAAGGGGGTTATAGCTCAGTGGCAGAGCATTCAGCTGCAGATCGAGAGGTCCTCGGTTCAAATCGGCGTGACCCCTAAGTATTTTGCCCGAAGTCGCGCCGAAAAGGGAGAGACGGCGAGTGTCTTTACCGATGCCGTCGAGCCGGTTTCAGGAAAAAAAAAATTAAAATTCAAAACAGAGAGGAGAAGGCAAGGGGGGTATAGCTCAGTGGCAGAGCATTCGACTGCAGATCGAGAGGTTCTTGGTTCAAATCCGGGTGCCCCCTGAGCGTTTTGCCCGCAGTCGCACCGAAAAGGGAGAGCCGGTGAGTGTCTTTACCGATGCCGTTGAGCCGGTTTCAGGAAAAAAAAAATTCAAAACAGAGAGGAGAAGGCAAGGGGGGTATAGCTCAGTGGCAGAGTATTCGACTGCAGATCGAGAGGTCCTCGGTTCAAATTCGGGCGCCCCCTGAGCATTTTGCCCGCAGTCGCGCCGAAAAGGGAGAGCCGGCGAGTGTCTTTACTGATGCCGTCGAGCGGGTTTCGGAGAAAAAAAAAATTCAAAACAGAGAGGAGAAGGCAAGAGGGGTATAGCTCAGTGGCCGAGCATTCAACTGCTGATCGAGAGGTCCTCGGTTCAAATCCGGGTGCCCCCTGAGCGTTTTTCCCGCAGTCGCGCCGAAAAGGGAGAGCCGGCGAGTGTCTTTACCGATGCCGTTGAGCCGGTTTCAGGAAAAATAAATAAAAAATTCAAAACAGAGAGGAGAAGGCAAGGTGGGTATACCTCAGTGGCAGATTATTCGACGGCAGATTATTCAACTGCAGATCGAGAGGTTCTCGGTTCAAATCCGGGTGCCCCCTGAGCATTTTGCCCGCAGTCGCGCCGAAAAGGGAGAGCCGGCGAGTGTCTTTACCGATGCCGTTGAGCCGGTTTCAGGAAAAAAAAAATTCAAAACAGAGAGGAGAAGGCAAGGTGGGTATACCTCAGTGGCAGAGCATTCGACTGCAGATCGAGAGGTTCTCGGTTCAAATCCGGGTGCCCTTTGAGTGTTTTGCCCGCAGTCGCGCTGAAAAGGGCGAGTGTCTTTACCGATGCCGTCGAGCCGGTTTCAGGAAAAAAAACAAAAAACATTCAAAACAGAGAGGAGAAGGCAAGGGGGGTATAGCTCAGTGCCAGAGCATTCGACTGCAGATCGAGAGGTTCTCTGTTCAAATCCGGGTGCCCCCTGAGCGTTTTGCCCGCAGTCGCGCCGAAAAGGGCGAGCCGGCGAGTGTCTTTACCGATGCCGTCGAGCCGGTTTCAGGAAAAAAACCCAAAAAACATTCAAAACAGAGAGGAGAAGGCAAGGGGGTATAGCTCAGTGCCAGAGCATTCGACTGCAGATCGAGAGGTCCTCGGTCCAAATCCAGGTGCCCCCTGAGCGTTTTGCCCGCAGTCGCGCCAAAAAGGGAGAGCCGGAGAGTGTCTTTACTGATGCCGTTGAGCCGGTTTCGGAGAAAAAAAAATTCAAAACAGAGAGGAGAAGGCTACGGGGGGTATAGCTCAGTGCCAGAGCATTCGACTGCAGATCGAGAGATTCTCGGTTCAAATCCGGGTGCCCCCTGAGCGTTTTGCCCGCAGTCGCGCCGAAAAGGGCGAGCCGGCGAGTGTCTTTACCGATGCCGTCGAGCCGGTTTCAGGAAAAAACCCCAAAAAACATTCAAAACAGAGAGGAGAAGGCAAGGGGGGTATAGCTCAGTGCCAGAGCATTCAACTGCAGATCGAGAGGTCCTCGGTCCAAATCCAGGTGCCCCCTGAGCGTTTTGCCCGCAGTCGCGCCAAAAAGGGAGAGCCGGCGAGTGTCTTTACCGATGCCGTCGAGCCGGTTTCGAGAAAAAAATAAAAATAAAATTCAAAAAAGAAGGCAAGGGAGGTATAGCTTAGTGGCAGAGCATTCGGCTGCAGATCGAGAGGTCCTCGGTTCAAATCCGGGTGCCCCCTGAGCATTTTGCCCGCAGTCGCACCGAAAAGGGAGAGCCGGCGAGTGTCTTCACCGGTGCCGTGGAGCCGGTTTCAGAAAAAAAAATAAAAAAATTCAAAAGAGAGAGTAGAAGGCAAGGGGGGTATAGCTCAGTGGCAGAGCATTCGACTGCAGATCGAGAGGTTCTCGGTTCAAATCCGGGTGCCCCTGAGCGTTTTGCCCGCAGTCGCGCCGAAAAGGGAGAGCCAGCGAGTGTCTTTACCGATGCCGTTGAGCCGGTTTCAGGAAAAAAAATTAAAAATTCAAAACAGAGAGGAGAAGGCAAGGTGGGTATACCTCAGTGGCAGAGCATTCGACTGCAGATGGAGAGGTTCTCGGTTCAAATCCGGGTGCCCTTTGAGTGTTTTGCCCGCAGTCGCGCTGAAAAGGGCGAGTGTCTTTACCGATGCCGTCGAGCCGGTTTCAGGAAAAAAAACAAAAAACATTCAAAACAGAGAGGAGAAGGCAAGGGGGGTATAGCTCAGTGCCAGAGCATTCGACTGCAGATCGAGAGGTTCTCTGTTCAAATCCGGGTGCCCCCTGAGCGTTTTGCCCGCAGTCGCGCCGAAAAGGGCGAGCCGGCGAGTGTCTTTACCGATGCTGTCGAGCCGGTTTCAGGAAAAAAAACCAAAAAACATTCAAAACAGAGAGGAGAAGGCAAGGGGGGTATAGCTCAGTGCCAGAGCATTCGACTGCAGATCGAGAGGTCCTCGGTCCAAATCCAGGTGCCCCCTGAGCGTTTTGCCCGCAGTCGCACCAAAAAGGGAGAGCCGGAGAGTGTCTTTACTGATGCCGTTGAGCCGGTTTCGGAGAAAAAAAAAATTCAAAACAGAGAGGAGAAGGCTACGGGGGGTATAGCTCAGTGCCAGAGCATTCGACTGCAGATCAAGAGATTCTCGGTTCAAATCCGGGTGCCCCATGAGCGTTTTGCCCGCAGTCGTGCCGAAAAGGGCGAGCCGGCGAGTGTCTTTACCGATGCCGTCGAGCCGGTTTCAGGAAAAAAAAACAAAAAACATTCAAAACAGAGAGGAGAAGGCAAGGGGGGTATAGCTCAGTGCCAGAGCATTCGACTGCAGATCGAGAGGTCCTCGGTCCAAATCCAGGTGCCCCCCTGAGCGTTTTGCCCGCAGTCGCGCCAAAAAGGGAGAGCCGGCGAGTGTCTTTACTGATGCCGTCGAGCCGGTTTCGAGAAAAAAATAAAAATAAAATTCAAAAAAGAAGGCAAGGGAGGTATAGCTTAGTGGCAGAGCCGGCGAGTGTCTTTACACTTTACATAGCACCTCGCGATCTGCAGAGCTATACCCCCATTGCCTTCTCCTCTCTGTTTTGAATTTTTTTTTATTTTTTTTTCCTGAAACCGGCTCGACGGCATCGGTAAAGACACTCGCCGGCTCTCCCTTTTCTGTGCGACTGCGGGCAAAATGCTCAGGGGGCACCCGAATTTGAACCGAGGACCTTTTGATCTGCAGTCAAATGCTCTGCCACTGAGCTATACCCCCCTTGCCTTCTCCTCTCTGTTTTGATTTTTTTTTCCTGAAACCAGCTCGACGGCATCGGTAAAGACACTCACTGGCTCTCCCTTTTCGGCGCAACTGCGGGCAAAATGCTCAGGGGGCACCCGAATTTGAACCGAGGACCTTTCGATCTGCAGTCGAATGCTCTGCCACTGAGCTATACCCCGCTTGCCTTCTCCTCTCTGTTTTGATATTTTTTTTCCTGAGACCGGCTTGACGGCATCGGTAAAGACACTCGCCGGCTCTCCCTTTTCGGCGCGACTGCGGGCAAAACGCTCAGGGGGTACCCGAATTTGAACAGAGGACCTTTCGATCTGCAGTCGAATGCTCTGCCACTGAGCTATACCCCCCTTACTTTCTCCTCTCTGTTTTGATTTTTTTTTCCTGAAACCGGCTCGACGGCATCGGTAAAGACACTCGCCGGCTCTCCCTTTTCGGCGCGACTGCAGGCAAAGTGCTCAGGAGGCACCCGGATTTGAACCTAGGATCTCCCGATCTGCACTTGAATGCTCTGTCACTGAGCTATACCCCGCTTGCCCTCTCATTTCTGTTTTTGAATTTTATTTTTATTTTTTCTGAAACCGGCTCGACGGCATCGGTAAAGACACTCGCCGGCTTTTTGGCGCGACTGCGGGCAAAATGCTCAGGGGGCACACAGATTTGAACGGAGGACCTCTCGATCTGCAGTCGAATGCTCTGCCACTGAGCTATACCCCCCTTGCCTTCTCCTCTCTGTTTTTGATTTTTTTTCCTGAAACCGGCTCAACGGCATCGGTAAAGACACTCGCCGGCTCTCCCTTTTCGGCGCGACTGCGGGCAAAAAGCTCCGAGGGCACCCGGATTTGAACAGAGGACCTCTCGATCTGCAGTCGAATGCTCTGCCACTGAGCTATACCCCCCTTGCCTTGTCCTCTCTGTTTTGAATTTTTTTTTCTTGAAACTGACTCAACGGCATCGGTAAAGAGACTCGCCGGCTCTCCCTTTTCGGCGCGACTACGGGCAAAATGCTCTGGGGCACCCGGATTTGAACCTAAGACCTCTCGATCTGCAGTCAAATGCTCTGCCACTGAGCTATACCCACCTTGCCTTCTCCTTTCTGTTTTGATTTTATTTTTTTTCTGAAACTGGCTCGACGGCATCGGTAAAGACAACCGCCGGCTCTCCCTTTTCGGCGCGACTGCGGGCAAAACGCTCAGGGGCATACGGATTTGAACCGAGGATCTCGCGATCTGCAGTCGAATGCTCTGCCACTGAGCTATACCCCCCTTGCCTTCTATTCTCTGTTTTGAATTTTTTTTTCTCGAAACCGGCTCGACGGCATCGGTAAAGACACTCGCCGGCTCTCCCTTTTCGGCGCGACTGCGGGCAAAACGTACAGGGGGCACCCGGATTTGAGCCGAGAACCTCTCGATCTGCAGTCGAATGCTCTGCCACTGAGCTTGCTTTCTCCCCTTTGTTTTTTTTTTTTTTCCTGAAACCGGCTCGACAGCATCGGTAAAGACACTCGCCGGCTCTCCCTTTTTGGCGCGACTGCAGGCAAAATGCTCAGGAGGCACCCGGATTTGAACCTAGGATCTCCCGATCTGCACTTGAATGCTCTGTCACTGAGCTATACCCCACTTGCCCTCTCGTTTCTGTTTTTGAATTTTATTTTTATTTTTTTCTGAAACCGGCTCGACGGCATCGGTAAAGACACTCGCCGGCTCTCCCTTTTTGGCGCGACTGCGGGCAAAATGCTCAGGGGGCACACGGATTTGAACGGAGGACCTCTCAATCTGCAGTCGAATGCTCTGCCAATGAGCTATACCCCCCTTGCCTTCTCCTCTCTGTTTTGAATTATTTTTTTCTTGAAACTGGCTCAACGGCATCGGTAAAGAGACTCGCCGGCTCTCCCTTTTCGGCGCGACTACGGGCAAAATGCTCTGGGGGCACCCGGATTTGAACCTAGAATCTCCTGATCTGCACTTGAATGCTCTGCCACTGAGCTATTGCCCCCTTGCCATCTCATCTCTGTTTTTGAATTTTATTTTATTTTTTTCTGAAACCAGCTCGACGGCATCAGTAAAGACACTCGCCGGCTCTCCCTTTTTGGCGCGACTGCGGGCAAAACGCTCAGGAGGCACCCAGATTTGAACCAAGGACCTCCCGATCTGCAGTCAAATGCTCTGCCACTGAGCTATACCCTCCTTGCCTTCTCCTCTCTGTTTTGATTTTATTTTTTTCTGAAACTGGTTCGACGGCATCGGTAAAGACAATCGCCGGCTCTCCCTTTTCGGCGAAACTGCGGGCAAAATGCCCAGTGGGCACCCGGATTTGAACCGAGGACCTCTCGATCTGCAGTCGAATGCTCTGCCACTGAGCTATACCCCCCATGCCTTCTTTTTTGTATTTTATTTTTATTTTTTTCTCGAAACCGGCTTGACGGCATCGGTAAAGACACTCGCCGGCTCTCCCTTTTCGGTGCCACTGAGCTATACCCCCGTAGCCTTCTCCTCTCTGTTTTGAATTTTTTTTCTCCGAAACCGGCTCAACGGCATCAGTAAAGACACTCGCCGGCTCTCACTTTTCGGCGCGACTGCGGGCAAAACGCTCAGTGGGCACCCGGATTTGAACCAAGAACCTCCCGATCTGCAGTCGAATAATCTGCCACTGAGGTATACCCACCTTGCCTTCTCCTCTCTGTTTTGAATTTTTATTTATTTTTCCTGAAACCGGCTCAACGGCATCGGTAAAGACACTCGCCGGCTCTCACTTTTCGGCGCGACTGCGGGCAAAACGCTCAGTGGGCACCCGGATTTGAACCAAGGACCTCTCGATCTGCAGTCGAATGCTCTGCCAATTAACTATACCCCCCTTGCCTTCTCCTCACTGTTTTTAATTATTTTTTTCCTGAAACCGGTTTGACGGCATCGGTAAAGACACTCGCCGGATCTCCCTTTTCGGCGCGACTGCGGGCAAAACGCTCAGGGGGCACCCGGATTTGAACCAAGGACCGGCTTGACGGCATCGGTAAAGACACTCGTCGGCTCTCCCTTTTTGGCGCGACTGCAGGCAAAATGCTGAGGGGGCACCCGGATTTGAACCAAGGACCTCTCGACCTGCAGTCGAATGCTCTGCCGCTGAGCTATACCACCCTTGCATTCTCCCGTCTGTTTTTGATTTTTTTTTTCCTGAAACCGGCTCGACGGCATCGGTAAAGACACTCGCCGGCTCTCCCTTTTCGGCGCGACTGCTGGCAAAACGCTCAGGGGGTACCCGGATTTGAACAGAGGACCTCGCGATCTGCAGTCGAATGCTCTGCCGCTGAGCTATACCCCCCTTGCCTTCTCCCCTTTGTTTTTTTTTTTTTTTTTCCTGAAACCGGCTCGACAGCATCGGTAAAGACACTCGCCGGCTCTCCCTTTTTGGCGCGACTGCAGGCAAAATGCTCAGGAGGCACCCGGATTTGAACCTAGGATCTCCCGATCTGCACTTGAATGCTCTGTCACTGAGCTATACCCCGCTTGCCCTCTCATTTCTGTTTTTGAATTTTATTTTTATTTTTTCTGAAACCGGCTCGACGGCATCGGTAAAGACACTCGCAGGCTCTCCCTTTTTGGCGCGACTGCGGGCAAAATGCTCAGGGGGCACACGGATTTGAACGGAGGACCTCGCGATCTGCAGTCGAATGGTCTGCCAATGAGCTATACCCCCCTTGCCTTTTCCTCTATGTTTTTGATTTTTTTTTTCCTGAAACCGGCTCAACGGCATCGGTAAAGACACTCGCCGGCTCTCCCTTTTCGGCGCGACTGCGGGCAAAATGCTCCGAGGGCACCCGGATTTGAACAGAGGACCTCTCGATCTGCAGTCGAATGCTCTGCCACTGAGCTATACACCCCTTGCCTTTCCCTTGCTGTTTTGAATTTTTTTTTTCTTGAAACTGGCTCAACGGCATCGGTAAAGAGACTCGCCGGCTCTCCCTTTTCGGCGCGACTACGGGCAAAATGCTCTGGGGCACCCGGATTTGAACCTAGGATCTCCTGATCTAGCAATCGAATGCTCTGCCACTGAGCTATACCCCCCTTGCCTTTTCCTCTCTGTTTTGAATTTTTTTTTCTTGAAACTGGCTCAACGGCATCGGTAAAGACACTCGCCGGCTCTCCCTTTTCGGCTAAACTGCGGGCAAAAGGCTCAGAGGGCACCCGAATTTGAACCGAGGACCTCTCAATCTGCAGTCGAATGCTCTACCACTGAGCTATATCCCCTTACCATCTCCTCTCTGTTTTGAATTTTTTTTTCCTGAAACCGGCTCGACGGCAACGGTAAAGACACTCACTGGCTCTCCCTTTTCGGCGCGACTGCGGGCAAAACACTCAGGGGGCAACCGGATTTGAACCAAAGACCTCTCGATCTGCAGTCAAATGCTCTGCCACTGAGCTATACCCTCCTTGCCTTCTCCTCTCTGTTTTGATTTTATTTTTTTCTGAAATTGGCTCGACGGCATCGGTAAAGACAATCGCCGGCTCTCCGTTTTCGGCGCGACTGCGGGCAAAATGCTCAGGGGGCATACAGATTTGAACCGAGGACCTCGCGATCTGCAGTCGAATGCTCTGCCACAGAGCTATACCCCCCTTGCCTTCTCTTTTGAATTTTATTTTTATTTTTTTCTCAAAACCGGCTCGACGGCATCGGTAAAGACACTCGCCGGCTCTCCCTTTTCGGCGCGACTGCGGGCAAAACGCACAGGGGGCACCCGGATTTGAACCAAGGACCTCTCGATCTGCAGTCGAATGCTCTGCCACTGAGCTATACCCCCTTTGCCTTCTCCTCTCTGTTTTGAATGTTTTTTTTTTTTTTTTCCTGAAACCAGCTCGACGGCATCGGTAAAGACACTCGCCGGCTCTCCCTTTTCGGCGCGACTGCTGGCAAAACGCTCAGAGGGCACCCGGATTTGAACCAAGGACCTCTCGATCTGCAGTCGAATGCTCTGCCACTGCGCTATACCCCTCTTGCCTTCTCCTCTCTGTTTTGAATTTTTTTTTTCTCTGAAACCCGCTCGACGGCATCAGTAAAGACACTCGCCGGCTCTCCCTTTTCGGCGCGACTGCGGGCAAAATGCTCAGGGGGCACACGAATTTGAACCGAGGACCTCTCGATCTGCAGTCGAATGCTCTGCCACTGAGCTATACCCCCCTTGCCTTCTCCTCTCTGTTTTGAATTTTTTTTTTCTCCGAAACCGGCTCGACGGCATCAGTAAAGACACTCGCCGGCTCTCCCTTTTTGGCGCGACTGCGGGCAAAAGCTCAGGGGGCACCCGGATTTGAACCGAGAACCTCTCGATCTGCAGTCGAATTCTCTGCCACTGAGGTATACCCACCTTGCCTTCTCTTCTCTGTTTTGAATTTTTTTTTTCCTGAAACCGGCTCAACGGCATCGGTAAAGACACTCGTCGGCTCTCCCTTTTCGGCGCGACTGCGGGCAAAACGCTCAGGGGGCACCCGGATTTGAACCAAGGACCTCTCGATCTGCAGTCGAATGCTCTGCCACTGAGCTATACCCGCCTTGCCTTCTCCTCTCTGTTTTGAATTTTAATTTTTTTTTTCCTGAAACCGGCTCGACGGCATCGGTAAAGACACTCGCCGTCTCTCCCTTTTCGGCGCGACTTCGGGCAAAATACTTAGGGGTCACGCTGATTTGAACCGAGGACCGCTCGATCTGCAGCCGAATGCTCTGCCACTGAGCTATAACCCCCTTGCCTTCTCCTGTCTGTTTTGAATTTTTTTTTTCCTGAAACCGGCTCGACGGCATCGGTAAAGACACTTGCTGGCTCTCCCCTTTCGGCGCGACTGCGGGCAAGACGCTCAGGGGGCACCCGGACTTGAATCGAGGACCTCGTGATCTGCAGTCGAATGCTCTGCCACTGAGCTATACCCCCTTGCCTTCTCCTCCCTGTTTTGATTTTTTTTTTTTTTACCTGAATCCGGCTCGACGGCATCGGTAAAGACACTCGCCGTCTCTCTCTTTTCGGCGCAACTGTGGGCAAAACGCTCAGGGGGCGCCCGGATTTGAACTGAGGACCTCTCGATCTGCAGTTGAATGCTCTGCCACTGAGCTATACCCCCCTTGCCTTCTCCTCTCTGTTTTTTTTTTTTCTTTTCAAAAAAAGGTTTATTGTGATTAGATGCAGTACAATTATAAAAGAAGGTAACAAAAGACCCCAAACGAGGTCGGTACAAAGTATGATCATCAGAAACAAACAAAAGAAGGTCACTTGGAGTTATGTTCCATCACAATATCATGGACCACAGTACCTATTATAGAGGGTAGAGCAGACTCAGGATACAAAAAAAAAGAAGAAAAAAGTAGGCGCCAACAAATTTAAGGCAGACCCTGAGTGACAACGGCCCTACGTCTACGCCCGACCAGTCCACGCACCCCAATTGGGATCCTGCTGTGCACGGAACGATCGGGAACAGAACACCCAGGGAGGGATATGAACAAAGGGCTTGGCAACCCGCTAACCTGTCCAGATTGCTAATCCCCTGAGGATGCGGACCATCCAGGGGGAGTCTGACCTTGAACCTCTGTTAATAGTCTGAAGGGGTTGAAAAACCCAACTAATGGAATGGCTTCCAAATGCCTGTAAGGCGGAGCATCTAGCTGTATCCATCAACATAAAACAAGAAAGACTACACAGATGTAAAACCTGAGTAGCCAGTGACAGTCTAAGAAAGAGATTAAGAATAGGAAGAAAAGAAAGGAAGAAATAGGGATAGGGAAGAGAAGGGGGAGCGAACCAGAGAATAAGAGGGAAAGAAGGGGGCGGGGGAAATCAGGATTCCTCGGGGAGAGGGGGGAAAAATGGTCAGCAACGTGCCGAATCGGGGCTGTCCAGTGCTCACCTATTGGGGCAGAAGGGATATGCCTACATGCATAGCCCAGGGTTCCCAAATAAGACGGAATTTTTCAGGATTGTCTAGTAAGGTATTAGAAACCCTTTCCTGTGTCATTATCCAGGAAATCTTGTGTTTAGCTTGGCGAAATGACGCAGAGGGCGACTTCCAGGCGTGGGCCAAGGTAATCTTGGCCCCCAGAAGGATGAAGTGTATGAGAGAGCGGGACAATTTAGGGACCTTAGGGAGAGCATCATTAAGGAGGGCAATAGTAGGGTTCTGCTTCACCTCGAAACCAGTGACTTTGCGAATGAGGCTGAAAATTCTATTCCAGAACCCCTTAATTTTAGGGCATTCCCAGAGGGTGTGGAGGAGAGAGCCTACGAGGCCACATCCTCTGAAGCAGAGGGGGGAAGACTGCGGATAGAGCCTAGAAAGGCGCGTAGGGACCAGGTACCATCTGGAGATAACCTTAACGTCCGCCTCCATCAGGGAGGTGTTTAAGATACCCTTGAATGAGCGGGAGAAATTTGTGTGCCAAGTGTCTAGATCCCATTCAAACTGGAGGTCACGCTCCCATTTCAACATATAGCTCGCTTTGCCCTGAGGGTCAGATAGCGCTGAATAGATCAGGGAGATGCCCCCCCCTGACGCCCATGGCTGAGGAACACCAATGCTCATGTTTGGTAACCGAGAGTGGGTTGTCTGAACTTTTCCAGACCCCACGCAGAAAATGTAACAACTGATAATAGCGGAAGGTTTCGGAGGAGGGCATGTCCAGTTTGGAAGTGCAGTATTTGAGCGAGATGGGGCCATCATTGTTAAAATATTGTCCTATTCTGTATAAACCCTTGTCAAGCCACCATCCAAAAGCCTGGATGTTTAGACCCGGGGGGAATTGGGGATTGTGAAAGATGTGAGCGAGGGGATGCCAGGAAGAGGATAGTGCGGGATGTTTATGAAGGATATCACAGAGAGCCATTGAGTGAGAGAGGGTGGGTGACAGGATCGAGGGGCGGTCCTTACGTGGTCTCCAGGCTAAATAGTCCAATGTGTGGTTAGGGGTTGCCTGCCTTTCTATGTCTACCCAGTCCGGTTTAGGTCCTTTAGTAGTGATGAGCCGAACACCCCCGGGTTCGGTTCGCACCAGAACCCGCGAACGGACCGAA
The DNA here is from genome assembly GCA_029206835.1 of Rana muscosa. Taxonomy (NCBI): domain Eukaryota; kingdom Metazoa; phylum Chordata; class Amphibia; order Anura; family Ranidae; genus Rana; species Rana muscosa. Next base: position 345,181,873 of record CM055127.1, read on the forward strand.
AGTTCGTACGAACATTAGAACCCTATTAAATACAATGGATGCGAACGTTCGAATTCTAAAGTGCTAATTATAACGACTATTATGCATGTTATTGTCCTAAAAAGGGTTTGGGAACCCGGGTTCTGCACCAGGGGACATGTATCAATGCAAAAAGAAGTTTTAAAAACGGTCGTTTTTCGGGAGCAGTCATTTTAATGATGCATAAAGTGAAAAAAAAAAAGTCAAATATTCCTTTAAATATCGTACCTGGGGGGTGTCTAAAGTATGCCTGTGAAGTGCCACGTGTTTCCCGTGTTTAGAACTGTCCCTGCACAAAATGACACTTCTAAAGGAAAAAAAAGCCATTTAAAACTGCGTGCGGCTTTAATGTAATGTCTGGTCCCGGTAATATGGATGAAAATCTTTAAGAAAAATGGCATAGCTACCCCATGCCCCCCCCCTACCCCAGCCCATTACCAGCCCCTTTGGGTCTTGTATGGATATTAAGGGGAACCCCGCACATAAAATAAAAAAGGCCCTATATACTCTGAACAGCCGTATACAGGCGGTGCATACAAGACAGGGACTGTAGGTTTGTTCTTATGTAGAATGTGTTTGTAATTTTGAACAGGTACATTGTTTAAGTGTAGCTCCAGCCCAAAAATCTATTTTTAAACTTTTTGGAAAACATGGGTAAGGGTTATCACCCCTGTAACATTTGTTTTGCTGTCTGTGCCCCTGTTCAGAACATTTCACCTCACTTTCCGTCCCAATGACAACTGTTTTTGAAATGTGGTGTTTTTCTTGAAACAAGGATTGGTGATAAAGCAACAGTACAGAGGAGACACCTTTCTCCCATATTAATTCTTACAGGAGAGAATTTTCCTTCCAAGGGGTAGATTTCCTCTCACTTCCTGTTGTCTTCTTGCGTTTGCAAGTAGGAGTCGTTTGTAAGTTGGATGTTTGAAAGTAGGGACCTGCCGTATATACTCTGCAGAAATAGGCCCCTTAGTTGTTGGTGTTGGCACAACACTGTAAGCACTCACAGTTACTCTTGGTTGGTGCTGGAACGCCCTGCTGTCAACTATTATATCAGGAATTTTAATTACATATAATTGTTGAACAGTGGTAGTAAAAATTGGGCCTTTGATGGTGGTGCTGGTGCCACAACACTGTAAGCCCTGACAGTTACTCTTGGTGGGTGCAGCAATGGGCCCTGCTGTGAATTATTAGATCAAGAATTGTAATTGCATGCCCCTGTTGAACAGGGGCTGAAAAATTGGGCCTTTCGTGGTGGTGGTGGTGGTGGTGGTGTTGCCACAACACTGTAAGCCCTCAGAGTTACTCTTGGTGGGTGCAGGAATGGGCCCTGCTGTGAATTATTAGATCAATAATTGTAATTACATGCCCCTTTTGAACAGGGGCTGAAAAATTGGGCCTTTCGTGGTGGTGGTGGTGGTGGCGTTGCCACAACACTGTAAGCCCTCAGAGTTACTCTTGGTGGGTGCAGCAATGGGCCCTGCTGTGAATTATTAGATCAAGAATTGTAATTACATGCCCCTGTTGAACAGGGGCTGAAAAATTGGGCCTTAGGCACTGGTGGCACAACACTACAACCCCTCACAGATACTGTACTTGGAGCACAGCAATGAGCCCTGTTGCAAATTATTGCTTCAAAAATTGTAATGACACGCCCCTGTTAAACAGGGGCTGAAAAATTGGGCCTTAGGCACTGGTGGCACAACACTCCAACCCCTCACAGATACTGTACTTGGAGCACAGCAATGAGCCCTGTTGCAAAGTATTGCTTCAAAAATTGTAATGACACGCCCCTGTTAAACAGGGGCTGAAAAATTGGGCCTTAGGCACTGGTGGCACAACACTCCAACCCCTCACAGATACTGTACTTGGAGCACAGCAATGAGCCCTGTTGCAAAGTATTGCTTCAAAATTTGTAATTACACGCCCCTGTTAAACAGGGGCTGAAAAATTGGGCCTTAGCCAATGGTGGCGGCACCCATAAACAAAAATGATCTTCCAAGCTATCATCATCAATCGTATCATTGAGGACTCGGAGGAGGAGGATAGCCAGTCAACATAACAGCACAGGCACTCAGCATCAGCATCAGTCTTGAAGGGATGTGACATGTTAAAATCAATTAGTCTGTTATATCAGCATCAGGTGTGTGGTAGCTGGTGGTGATCCAAGACTGGTTCATCTTGATGAAAGTCAGTCGATCAACCGAGTCGGTGGACAGGCGCACCCTGTGATCCGTGACAAATCCTCCAGCAGCACTGAATGTGCGTTCCGAAAGAAGGCTGGATGCAGGACAGGCCAGTAGCTCAATTGCATACTGTGCAAGCTCTGGCCAGTGATCCATCCTCAAGACCCAGTAAGCCAGAGGATTTTTGGTGGGGAAGGTGTCCAAGTCTGACCTTGCCCCTAGATATTCCTGCACCATGTTTATCAGACGCTGGCGATGGTTGCTGGAACCGATCATACTTTGGGGCTGCGGACTAAAGAATTGTCTGAACGCATCGGTCAGACGGCCACCTTCCCCACCGCTCCTTCTTTGACTGGCCGAAGCCTCAGCAACTCGTTGTCCAGGACCAGGAGTTTGTAACCTCCCAGTCTCTGGGAACGCGTCGCACAGACCTTTCTGCAAGGCCTCCCGGAGTTGTCTCATCCTCTGCTCCCTCTGCGACGGTAACATAAGGTCCGCAACCTTACCCTTGTACCGTGGATCAAGGAGAGTGGCCAGCCAGTAATGGTCCCTCTCCTTGATCCGAAGAATACGAGGATCCTTCCGCAGACTTTGCAGGATCAGGGAGGCCATGCAGCGTAGGTTTGCTGAGGCATTCGGTCCGGAGTCCTCTGGGTCACTAAGGACGACATGATCCGCAGCCACCTCCTCCCAGCCACGTACAAGTCCACTGGTTTCTTGGGACTGTAAATCATCCCTAAAAGACTGCTGCTGATGATGCTGAGTGCCAGCCTCCACCTCCATGCTGACACAATCCTCCTCCTCCTCCTCCTCCTCTTCCTGTGCGATGGGTGGGACAGAAGGAACACTGTCTGGGTAAAGGGGGCCTTGAGAGGCAAGGAAGTCCTCCTCTTCCTGCCTCTGTTCTGCCTCAAGTGCCCTGTCCATTATTCCACGCAGCGTGTGCTCCAACAGGTGGACAAGAGGTACAGTGTCACTGATGCATGCACTGTCACTGCTCACCATCCTCGTGGCCTCCTCAAATGGTGCCAGGACAGTGCATGCATCCCTGATCATGCCCCACTGGCGTGGAGAAAAAAAACCAAGCTCCCCTGACCCTGTCCTGGTGCCGTAGTCGCACAGGTACTCATTGATGGCCCTCTGCTGCGTGTGCAGCCGCTGCAGCATGGCCAACGTTGAGTTCCACCTGGTGGGCATGTCACATATAAGGCGGTTCTTGGGCAGGTTCAACTCCTTTTGCAGCTCAGCCAGGCGAGCACTGGCATTATAAGATCTGCGGAAATGCACACAGACTTTCCTGGCCTGCCTCAGGACATCCTGTAAGCCCGGGTACCTGCCCAAGAACCGCTGCACCACCAGGTTAAGGACGTGAGCCACACAGGGCACATGGGTCAGTTGTCCCTGTCGGAGGGCGGAGAGGAGGTTGGTGCCATTGTCGCAAACCACCATTCCTGGCTTAAGCTGGCGTGGCGTCAACCACCTCTCGGCCTGGCCCTGCAGAGCAGACAGGACCTCTGCCCCAGTGTGGCTTCTGTCCCCCAAACACACCAGCGCAAGCACGGCATGGCATCTTTTTGCCTGCGTACTTGCGTAGCCCCTTGAACGGCTACGGAGCACCGCTGGTTCAGAGGACAAAGCACAGGAAGAGGCCATGGAGGAAGAAGAAGAGGAGGGGGTGGAGGAGAGAGGTGTGTCACAACCAGTAGTAGCATTTTGGAGGCGTGGCGGTGGAACAACCTCCAACACTACTGCACCTTGTCCTGCATCCTTCCCAGCTGCCAAAAGAGTGACCCAATGGGCCGTGAAAGAAAGGTAACGTCCCTGTCCATGCCTGCTGGACCATGAGTCAGCGGTAATATGCACCTTACCGCTGACCGCCCTGTCCAGCGAGGCCAAGACATTGCCTTCCACATGCCGGTAGAGAGCCGGAATAGCCTTCCGTGAGAAAAAGTGGCGTTTGGGAACCTGCCACTGAGGAACCGTACATTGCACAAACTCACGGAAGGGGGCCGAGTCTACCAACTGAAAAGGCAGCAGTTGAAGCGCTAGCAATTTAGCCAAGCTAGCATTCAACCGCTGGGCATGTGGATGGCTGGGAGTGAACTTCTTTCGACGGTCCAGCAGCTGGGGCAGGGAAATTTGCCTGCTAGAATCGGACGTCGGTGTACTGCTAGCAGAGTGGCCGCAAGTACTTGGCTGTGACACACCTAATTCTACACCTTCATTCCTCTCAGTGCATGTTTCAGAGAGGACTGAAGTTATAGTGGGGTTGGAGATCCCAGCTGATGCGGTGCAAGGAGAGGTCCGCTTTGTTCTTTGGTGTGGGTCTTTGAGGTAGGCTTGCCAACGAGCTGCATGGCAGGTCAACATATGTCTGGTCAGGCATGTGGTACCCAAGCGGCTGATGTTTTGGCCACGCGATATACGCTTGAGACATATGTTGCAAACAGCAGCTGTGCGATCTGATGCACTAGCCTCAAAAAAGGCCCACACCAAAGAACTTTTTGAATGACGGGCAGAGGCAGCGCCCTGCACAGGCGGAGCTCTGCGGTGTGATTCCGTCGGTGTACTGCCCTTACGCTGACCACCAAAGGGCATCCTGCCTCGTTGGAGATGTGCCTCCTCCTCATCCTCCTCCTCCTCCTCTCTCCTATTAGGCACCCACGTGGAGTCAGTGACCTCATCATCCCCTCCCTGCTCATCACTGGAGCCAATCTGGCAGTATGCTGCAGCTGCTGGAACATGACTGCCAGATTGGTGTCCTTCTTGAGCATCCCCTCTGTCTGCTCTCACGCTACTGCCTTCCTGTAGCTGGGTTTCATCATCAGACCCTTCGAAACGCTGGGCATCCTCCTGGAGCATGTACCCAACTCTGTGCTCAAACAGTTCGGGGGACTCCTCAGGAGGAGGACATGGTGGGTCTAGGGAAGGAGTGACTGATGATGAGTCTGACATTGATACCAGGGAAGAGGACGCTTTGGCAGCTGCTTTGCCAGTACCCTGAGCCTGGGTGAGAGAGGATGAGGAGGAGGAGGAGGGCTTGGTCATCCACTCTACCAAGTCTCCGGCATGATGTGGCTCAACATGTCCAGCTGCCGAAAAGAAGGACAAGCGTGTCCCATGGCCATGTGCTGATGACAATGCACCGCGTCCACGACCAGCACTGTTGCCCCCAGACACAGAGCCTGCTTGCCCTCTTTTATTGCCTCCTGACTATCTGCCTCTCCTTGTTTGCCTTCCAGACATTCTAATAGATGGCCTGCAGGGAGATGGGAAAAAAGCAATAAGGGCTACCTTCAGGTGTCCTTCTCTGTCCCTTTACTTAAGGATTTCTAAATATGGTTGAGGATGATTGCTTTCGCACAGAATAGCACAACGACAATTTCCCTGACTGTCCAAAAAACAAGGATTTCAAAGATGGTTGATGAGGAATGCTTTAGCACAGTATAGCACAAGGAGAATTTCCCTCACTGTCCTTCCCTGTCCCTAGAAACAAGGATTAGCACAGTGAAAGAAACTGACACTCTCCCTACCTATAGTTTTCTGTCCCTAGAAAAAATGTTTTTTTTAAAGATGGTTGATGATCAATGCTTTAGCACAGTATAGCACAAGGAGAATTTCCCTCACTGTCCTTCCCTGTCCCTAGAAACAAGGATTATCACAGTGAAAGAAACTGACACTCTCCCTACCTATAGTTTTCTGTCCCTAGAAAAAATGTTTTTTTAAAGATGGTTGATGATCAATGCTTTAGCACAGTATAGCACAAGGAGAATTTCCCTCACTGTCCTTCCCTGTCCCCAGAAACAAGGATTAGCACAGTGAAAGAAACTGACACTCTCCCTACCTATAGTTTTATGTCCCTAGAAAAAATGTTTTTTTAAAGATGGTTGATGATCAATGCTTTAGCACAGTATAGCACAAGGAGAATTTCCCTCACTGTCCTTCCCTGTCCCTAGAAACAAGGATTATCACAGTGAAAGAAACTGACACTCTCCCTACCTATAGTTTTCTGTCCCTAGAAATTTATTTTTTTTAAAGATGGTTGATGATCAATGCTTTAGCACAGTATAGCACAAGGAGAATTTCCCTCACTGTCCTTCCCTGTCCCTAGAAACAAGGATTAGCACAGTGAAAGAAACTGACACTCTCCCTACCTATAGTTTTCTGTCCCTAGAAAAAATGTTTTTTTAAAGATGGTTGATGATCAATGCTTTAGCACACTATAGCACAAGGAGAATTTCCCTCACTGTCCTTCCCTGTCCCTAGAAACAAGGATTAGCACAGTGAAAGAAACTGACACTCTCCCTACCTATAGTTTTCTGTCCCTAGAAAAAATGTTTTTTTAAAGATGGTTGATGATCAATGCTTTAGCACAGTATAGCACAAGGAGAATTTCCCTCACTGTCCTTCCCTGTCCCTAGAAACAAGGATTAGCACAGTGAAAGAAACTGACACTCTCCCTACCTATAGTTTTCTGTCCCTAGAAAAAATGTTTTTTTAAAGATGGTTGATGATCAATGCTTTAGCACAGTATAGCACAAGGAGAATTTCCCTCACTGTCCTTCCATGTCCCTAGAAACAAGGATTAGCACAGTGAAAGAAACTGACACTCTCCCTACCTATAGTTTTCTGTCCCTAGAAAAAATGTTTTTTTAAAGATGGTTGATGATCAATGCTTTAGCACAGTATAGCACAAGGAGAATTTCCCTCACTGTCCTTCCCTGTCCCTAGAAACAAGGATTAGCACAGTGAAAGAAACTGACACTCTCCCTACCTATAGTTTTCTGTCCCTAGAAAAAATGTTTTTTAAAGATGGTTGATGATCAATGCTTTAGCACAGTATAGCACAAGGAGAATTTCCCTCACTGTCCTTCCCTGTCCCTAGAAACAAGGATTAGCACAGTGAAAGAAACTGACACTCTCCCTACCTATAGTTTTCTGTCCCTAGAAAAAATGTTTTTTTAAAGATGGTTGATGATCAATGCTTTAGCACAGTATAGCACAAGGAGAATTTCCCTCACTGTCCTTCCCTGTCCCCAGAAACAAGGATTAGCACAGTGAAAGAAACTGACACTCTCCCTACCTATAGTTTTCTGTCCCTAGAAAAAATGTTTTTTTAAAGATGGTTGATGATCAATGCTTTAGCACAGTATAGCACAAGGAGAATTTCCCTCACTGTCCTTCCCTGTCCCTAGAAACAAGGATTAGCACAGTGAAAGAAACTGACACTCTCCCTACCTATAGTTTTCTGTCCCTAGAAAAAATGTTTTTTTAAAGATGGTTGATGATCAATGCTTTAGCACAGTATAGCACAAGGAGAATTTCCCTCACTGTCCATCTCTGTCCCTAGAAACAAGGATTAGCACAGTGAAAGAAACTGACACTCTCCCTACCTATAGTTTTCTGTCCCTAGAAAAAATGTTTTTTTAAAGATGGTTGATGATCAATGCTTTAGCACAGTATAGCACAAGGAGAATTTCCCTCACTGTCCTTCCCTGTCCCTAGAAACAAGGATTAGCACAGTGAAAGAAACTGACACTCTCCCTACCTATAGTTTTCTGTCCCTAGAAAAAATGTTTTTTTAAAGATGGTTGATGATCAATGCTTTAGCACAGTATAGCACAAGGAGAATTTCCCTCACTGTCCTTCCCTGTCCCTAGAAACAAGGATTAGCACAGTGAAAGAAACTGACACTCTCCCTACTGTGAGGGGGTTAGCTCGGCAGCGGGTATGTGTGACCCCCGGGATGGGCTCCCCACCCAAAAACAGGCCCAGCAGACGGAGGTTGTGGTTTTCAAAATCAAAAAGGTGCGGTTTATTTTCTATTTACAGTGACAAAAACACAGCAAGGCAAAAAAAAACATAAACAAAATAAATCCTGGTCAACTTGACCTCTGACTAAACTTACAGGTTTCCTAACTAACGACTGGGATCAGCCTAGTGCTGTCCTAGTCCCTGGTTTTAAATGTCCAAGCAAAATATAGCCACACAGGCTTTCTCTCACCGCACAGGGGTTCACTCTCCCTAGACAGTCCACACAGGTCTGCTTCCAGGCATGAGCTAACATCTAATGAAGCTGGGAGTTTTTATAGAGGCCTTAAACGAGCTGACAAGCTTCAGCTGGACTCATCAACTCCCTGTCTGCACGACGCCCAGCCCTCTCCCTAGAGGTATGAGTCATCAATGAGCCCACTAGTCTCAGCTGGGCTTCATTAACTCTCTACCTAGTTGTATAAATCGGCGTAAAGCCTGAATCTGGGCGAAATATATCTACCCCCCTGGATGCAACCAGGTGACTTTACCTTCCTGCTGTCACATACCCCCCCCTCTTGTTTTAACCTCGGGGTTGGAACACCAGCAATCAGGCATTCATGTACTCGAGACAAAGCATCCACATTCCCCATTTGAACGCCAGGGCGATGCTTTACTGTGAAGTTGAATTCCTGGAGGGCCAGGAACCACCTATTCACTCTTCTATTTGTTTCCTTGTTTTGAGCCATCCACTTTAACGGAGCGTGATCCGTAACCATGTCAAAGTGCCTACCTAGCAGGTAGTACCGCAGGGAATCTAGAGCCCACTTCACCGCTAAACACTCCTTTTCAACGGTGGCGTAATTTACCTCATGGGACTTCAACTTCCTGCTGAGGTAAATGACTGGGTGCTCTTCCCCGTTCCAGACCTGGGACAATACTGCTCCTAACCCCACATCTGACGCATCACTTTGTACGACAAAGTCTCTAGAGAAGTCGGGTGAGTACAACACTGGCTGGCTACATAAGGCTTGTTTCAAGAACTGGAATGCTGCCTCAGCCTCGGGGGTCCATTTAATCATGACCGACCCTTTCCCCTTCGTCAGGTTGGTTAGGGGCACAGCCTTAGAAGCAAAGTGGGGAATGAATCGCCGATAATACCCAGCGATTCCCAGAAAGGCTCGTACCTGCTTCTTGCTGTTGGGACGTGGCCAACTCTGGATGGCCTCGACTTTGTTGAGTTGGGGTTTTATTACTCCCCTCCCAATGGTGTACCCAAGATATTTGGCCTCCTCCTGCCCAATGGTACACTTCTTGGGGTTAGCCGTAAACCCTGCTTCCCGAACAGAGTCCAGGACTGCTTGCACTTTTGGCAGATGTGAGGCCCAATCTGTGCTATGGACAATTATGTCATCCAGGTAAGCCGCAGCATACTTCCGATGGGGCCTCAGCATCTGGTCCATTTTCCGCTGGAATGTGGCCGGCGCATTCTGTAACCCGAACGGCATTCTTTTATATTGGAACGCCCCGTCTGGGGTTACAAATGCGGTTTTCTCTTTGGCCGACTTGGCCAGGGGGATTTGCCAATACCCTTTTGTGAGGTCAAGAGTCATCATGTATCGGGCTGTTCCCAGCCGGTCGATCAACTCATCTATACGTGGCATGGGGTAGGTGTCAAATTTTGTAACTTTGTTCAACTGACGAAAATCGTTACAAAATCGCCAGCTCCCATCCGGTTTAGGCACCAACACAATGGGACTAGACCAATCACTTTGGGACTCCTCTATCACCCCTAAGTTCAGCATTTTCTGTACTTCCTCCCGTATTGCCTCCCGTCGGGCCTCTGGGATCCGATAGGGTTTTAACTTCACCCTTTCACCGGGCGGGGTAATAATGTCATGCTCTACCCCAGATGTTTGTCCCGGCAGCTCAGAGAATGCCTCCTTGTTGCGAAGCACAAACTCCTTAACCTCCTGTTGTTGGGGTTGTGACAAGGTGGCTGCGATTCCAACCTCAGGAATCACGCAACCAGTTTGAGCTGGTGACCAAGTGTCTGCGACTAGGGACTCTCTATCCCTCCAGGCTTTCAACAGATTAACGTGATAGATCTGTTCGGGCTTTCGCCTTCCTGGTTGTCTGACCTTGTAATTCACTTCGCTCACTTTTTCCATTATCTCGTAGGGGCCTTGCCATTTGGCAAGGAATTTACTTTCAACCGTAGGGACAAGTACCAATATCCTATCCCCCGGGGAAAAGGTACGGGTCTTGGCTCCACGGTTGTACACTCTCTGCTGTGCCAACTGCGCTTGGGCCAAATGTTCCTTCACGATGGGCATTACCTGTGCAATTCGATCTTGCATCAGGGCGACATGCTCAATCACACTCCTGTGGGGAGAACTCTCACTTTCCCAAGTTTCCTTGGCAATATCCAACAGCCCTCTTGGGTGTCTCCCATACAGTAACTCAAAGGGGGAGAATCCCGTAGAGGATTGGGGCACCTCCCTAATAGCAAACATCAAATAAGGAAGTAAACAGTCCCAATCCCTTCCATCTCTATCCACCACTTTCTTCAACATTTGTTTTAGGGTTTTGTTGAATCTTTCAACCAGCCCATCGGTTTGGGGGTGATACACAGATGTACGCAATTGCGTCACTTTGAACAATTTACACAGCTCTTTCATAACCCGGGACATAAAGGGTGTACCTTGGTCCGTAAGCAGTTCTTTACAAATACCCACCCGGCTAAAAACAAGAGATAGCTCTTTGGCTATGGTTTTGGCCGAGGTATTTCTGAGAGGGATCGCTTCTGGATAACGGGTGGCATAGTCCATTATAACCAATATGTACTGGTGCCCCCTAGCGGACTTGATTATAGGACCTACCAAATCCATTGCGATTCTCTCAAACGGGACCTCAATGATGGGTAGAGGGACCAGCGGGCTACGGAAATGTGGCATCGGGGCCGACCTCTGACACACAGGGCAGGAGGAACAATAATTTTCTATGTCCTTCATCACCCCAGGCCAATAGAATCTCTGTAATACCCTCTCTCGGGTTTTCTCTGTCCCCAGATGACCTCCAAGAATGTGCCCATGGGCCAACTCCAACACCAACTTCCTGTAAGGTTTGGGCACCACAAGCTGCTCAACGGTTTCTTCTGCCCTTTTTGCCACCCGATACAGTAGGTCCTTCTCTACGCTGAAGTATGGGTAAGTGCCGGTATTATCTGGGTTCACTAACTCGCCATCTATTTTCACTACGTTTTCCCGTGCCTTTATTAGGGCGGGGTCTTTCAACTGTTCTGTGGCAAAGTTTTCCCTGTGAACCTCAAGATCAGAAAACTCCACAGACGGTAGGTTTTCGTCTGAGGAGGTGGGCTCCTCTCCAGTTTCTTGAGTCTCCCCTGCCAATACTGACAAGGGAAATTCCGGAGAGTCCTCACCACTCTCAGGGGAGTTCTGGCTATTACATTCCTGGTACATAGGGGCACCAGTGGGGGGCTCAGGATCATCCCACAGTTCCCAGAACTTCGGAAAATCTCTTCCCACAATGGCGTCATGCGGTAACTGAGATACTAAGCCCACTGGATGAGAGAGGGTACCTTTGGGGGTCTCGAAACACACTGTAGTCACTGGATACTCTCGGGTGTCCCCATGCACACAAATAACGGCTACCTTGCTATTCCCAGAGACCTCTGTTTTAACTAACTCAGCCTTTATCAGGGTCACAAGGCTACCTGAATCCAGCAATACCACAACATTTCTACCATTAATACACATTTTGCATAAATGTTTCTCAGTTCCCCGAATGGCAGTGCATGCGACTGTCGCACACAGCGACTGACGTCTGCCCGTCAGAAAGTCACACTGCATGGGTTCCTCCAAAACCGGGCAATTTGCTGCAATATGTCCCGCTTGCCGGCAGCGGTAGCAAACGATCCTTCTTGCCGCCTCTTGAGCCGCTGATTTCCCAGGCTGTTCTCGCCAAACTTGGGGTAGAGCTCCCACCCTCTCACTCTCTCCACCCTTACCCCTTGGAATCATCTTATCCGCCCCTGGGGATGGTCTGGTCTTAGGGTGGAAAGTCCGAGTGTCTCTGGAAGAGGCCGTCAGGTTCTCTGTAGCCAAGTATTTCTCCACACGATCCACAAGACCATCGGCCGTCTCTGGGTCTCCATGGCTTACCCACTTTTGGATGGCAGTAGGAAGAGCTCTCAAAAACCGATCCATTACAACACGTTCCACAATCTTTGGTGCGGACAAAGTCTCTGGCTGTAGCCACTTTCTGCTCAGGTGAATGAGATCATACATTTGAGACCTGGGGGGTTTTCCAAGCTGGAAAGTCCAGTTATGCACACGCTGAGCCCGGACAGCCAGGGTGACACCCAGCCTTGCCAATATTTCAGCTTTTAGCATCACATAGTCTTTTGCTTGGTCAGGCTCTAGGTCATAGTAAGCCTTCTGCGATTCACCAGTTAACAGAGGAGCCACCAGTCCAGCCCACTGCTCCTCAGGCCACTTTTCTCTTTCAGCGGTCCTTTCAAATGTGGTCAAAAATACCTCTGGATCATCCTCTCCAGTCATTTTTGTCAATAAACGACTCACCCCAAAGGACGCGGTATTAGTGGGACGGCTTTCCTCACTGGTCTGCGGACGTTGCTGCATTACTGCTTCCATCTGTTGTTGTAGTCTCTGCTCTTGCTTCTGCAACAGGTCTATGAAGCGGGCCTCAGATTGCTGTTGGGCTTGTTGCTGAGCCTCCAGACTCTGTTGTAAAGTTGCAAGGCTCTGTTGATGAGCTTGCTGCTGGGCTGCAAGGCTCCTTTGCAAACCTGCATTTGTCTGCTGTTGATTGGCATTTGCTAGAGCCAGCTGTTTCAGTATCTCCTCCATGCTGGCTTAAAAAAAACTGCCCGCATTCTCCACCAACTGTGAGGGGGTTAGCTCGGCAGCGGGTATGTGTGACCCCCGGGATGGGCTCCCCACCCAAAAACAGGCCCAGCAGACGGAGGTTGTGGTTTTCAAAATCAAAAAGGTGCGGTTTATTTTCTATTTACAGTGACAAAAACACAGCAAGGCAAAAAAAACATAAACAAAATAAATCCTGGTCAACTTGACCTCTGACTAAACTTACAGGTTTCCTAACTAACGACTGGGATCAGCCTAGTGCTGTCCTAGTCCCTGGTTTTAAATGTCCAAGCAAAATATAGCCACACAGGCTTTCTCTCACCGCACAGGGGTTCACTCTCCCTAGACAGTCCACACAGGTCTGCTTCCAGGCATGAGCTAACATCTAATGAAGCTGGGAGTTTTTATAGAGGCCTTAAACGAGCTGACAAGCTTCAGCTGGACTCATCAACTCCCTGTCTGCATGACGCCCAGCCCTCTCCCTAGAGGTATGAGTCATCAATGAGCCCACTAGTCTCAGCTGGGCTTCATTAACTCTCTACCTAGTTGTATAAATCGGCGTAAAGCCTGAATCTGGGCGAAATATATCTACCCCCCTGGATGCAACCAGGTGACTTTACCTTCCTGCTGTCACACTACCTATAGTTTTCTGTCCCTGGAAAAAATGTTTTTTTAAAGATGGTTGATGATCAATGCTTTAGCACACTATAGCACAAGGAGAATTTCCCTCACTGTCCTTCCCTGTCCCTAGAAACAAGGATTAGCACAGTGAAATAAACTGACACTCTCCTACCTATAGTTTTCTGTCCCTAGAAAAAATGTTTTTTTAAAGATGGTTGATGATCAATGCTTTAGCACAGTATAGCACAAGGAGAATTTCCCTCACTGTCCTTCCCTGTCCCTAGAAACAAGGATTAGCACAGTGAAAGAAACTGACACTCTCCCTACCTATAGTTTTCTGTCCCTAGAAAAAATGTTTTTTTAAAGATGGTTGATGATCAATGCTTTAGCACAGTATAGCACAAGGAGAATTTCCCTCACTGTCCTTCCCTGTCCCTAGAAACAAGGATTATCACAGTGAAAGAAACTGACACTCTCCCTACCTATAGTTTTCTGTCCCTAGAAAAAATGTTTTTTTAAAGATGGTTGATGATCAATGCTTTAGCACACTATAGCACAAGGAGAATTTCCCTCACTGTCCTTCCCTGTCCCTAGAAACAAGGATTAGCACAGTGAAAGAAACTGACACTCTCCCTACCTATAGTTTTCTGTCCCTAGAAAAAATGTTTTTTTAAAGATGGTTGATGATCAATGCTTTAGCACAGTATAGCACAAGGAGAATTTCCCTCACTGTCCTTCCCTGTCCCTAGAAACAAGGATTAGCACAGTGAAAGAAACTGACACTCTCCCTACCTATAGTTTTCTGTCCCTAGAAAAAATGTTTTTTTTAAAGATGGTTGATGATCAATGCTTTAGCACAGTATAGCACAAGGAGAATTTCCCTCACTGTCCTTCCCTGTCCCTAGAAACAAGGATTAGCACAGTGAAAGAAACTGACACTCTCCCTACCTATAGTTTTCTGTCCCTATAAAAAATGTTTTTTTAAAGATGGTTGATGATCAATGCTTTAGCACACTATAGCACAAGGAGAATTTCCCTCACTGTCCTTCCCTGTCCCTAGAAACAAGGATTAGCACAGTGAAAGAAACTGACACTCTCCCTACCTATAGTTTTCTGTCCCTAGAAAAAATGTTTTTTTAAAGATGGTTGATGATCAATGCTTTAGCACACTATAGCACAAGGAGAATTTCCCTCACTGTCCTATCCTGTCCCTAGAAACAAGGATTAGCACAGTAAAACACACTGACACTCTCCCTACCTATAGTTTTCTGTCCCTAGAAAAAATGTTTTTTTAAAGATGGTTGATGATCAATGCTTTAGCACACTATAGCACAAGGAGAATTTCCCTCACTGTCCTTCCCTGTCCCTAGAAACAAGGATTAGCACAGTAAAACACACTGACACTCTCCCTACCTATAGTTTTCTGTCCCTAGAAAAAATGTTTTTTTAAAGATGGTTGATGATCAATGCTTTAGCACACTATAGCACAAGGAGAATTTCCCTCACTGTCCTTCCCTGTCCCTAGAAACAAGGATTAGCACAGTAAAACACACTGACACTCTCCCTACCTATAGTTTTGTGTCCCTAGAATTTTTTTTTTTTTTAAAGATGGTTGATGATCCATGCTTTAGCACACTATAGCACAAGGAGAATTTCCCTCACTGTCCTTCCCTGTCCCTAGAAACAAGGATTAGCACAGTGAAAGAAACTGACACTCTCCCTACCTATAGTTTTCTGTCCCTAGAAAAAATGTTTTTTTAAAGATGGTTGATGATCAATGCTTTAGCACAGTATAGCACAAGGAGAATTTCCCTCACTGTCCTTCCCTGTCCCTAGAAACAAGGATTAGCACAGTGAAAGAAACTGACACTCTCCCTACCTATAGTTTTCTGTCCCTAGAAAAAATGTTTTTTTAAAGATGGTTGATGATCAATGCTTTAGCACAGTATAGCACAAGGAGAATTTCCCTCACTGTCCTTCCCTGTCCCTAGAAACAAGGATTAGCACAGTGAAAGAAACTGACACTCTCCCTACCTATAGTTTTCTGTCCCTAGAAAAAATGTTTTTTTAAAGATGGTTGATGATCAATGCTTTACCACAGTATAGCACAAGGAGAATTTCCCTCACTGTCCATCTCTGTCCCTAGAAACAAGGATTAGCACAGTGAAAGAAACTGACACTCTCCCTACCTATAGTTTTCTGTCCCTAGAAAAAATGTTTTTTTAAAGATGGTTGATGATCAATGCTTTAGCACAGTATAGCACAAGGAGAATTTCCCTCACTGTCCTTCCCTGTCCCTAGAAACAAGGATTAGCACAGTGAAAGAAACTGACACTCTCCCTACCTATAGTTTTCTGTCCCTAGAAAAAATGTTTTTTTAAAGATGGTTGATGATCAATGCTTTAGCACAGTATAGCACAAGGAGAATTTCCCTCACTGTCCTTCCCTGTCCCTAGAAACAAGGATTAGCACAGTGAAAGAAACTGACACTCTCCCTACCTATAGTTTTCTGTCCCTAGAAAAAATGTTTTTTTAAAGATGGTTGATGATCAATGCTTTAGCACACTATAGCACAAGGAGAATTTCCCTCACTGTCCTTCCCTGTCCCTAGAAACAAGGATTAGCACAGTGAAAGAAACTGACACTCTCCTACCTATAGTTTTCTGTCCCTAGAAAAAATGTTTTTTTAAAGATGGTTGATGATCAATGCTTTAGCACAGTATAGCACAAGGAGAATTTCCCTCACTGTCCTTCCCTGTCCCTAGAAACAAGGATTAGCACAGTGAAAGAAACTGACACTCTCCCTACCTATAGTTTTCTGTCCCTAGAAAAAATGTTTTTTTAAAGATGGTTGATGATCAATGCTTTAGCACAGTATAGCACAAGGAGAATTTCCCTCACTGTCCTTCCCTGTCCCTAGAAACAAGGATTATCACAGTGAAAGAAACTGACACTCTCCCTACCTATAGTTTTCTGTCCCTAGAAAAAATGTTTTTTTAAAGATGGTTGATGATCAATGCTTTAGCACACTATAGCACAAGGAGAATTTCCCTCACTGTCCTTCCCTGTCCCTAGAAACAAGGATTAGCACAGTGAAAGAAACTGACACTCTCCCTACCTATAGTTTTCTGTCCCTAGAAAAAATGTTTTTTTAAAGATGGTTGATGATCAATGCTTTAGCACAGTATAGCACAAGGAGAATTTCCCTCACTGTCCTTCCCTGTCCCTAGAAACAAGGATTAGCACAGTGAAAGAAACTGACACTCTCCCTACCTATAGTTTTCTGTCCCTAGAAAAAATGTTTTTTTTAAAGATGGTTGATGATCAATGCTTTAGCACAGTATAGCACAAGGAGAATTTCCCTCACTGTCCTTCCCTGTCCCTAGAAACAAGGATTAGCACAGTGAAAGAAACTGACACTCTCCCTACCTATAGTTTTCTGTCCCTATAAAAAATGTTTTTTTAAAGATGGTTGATGATCAATGCTTTAGCACACTATAGCACAAGGAGAATTTCCCTCACTGTCCTTCCCTGTCCCTAGAAACAAGGATTAGCACAGTGAAAGAAACTGACACTCTCCCTACCTATAGTTTTCTGTCCCTAGAAAAAATGTTTTTTTAAAGATGGTTGATGATCAATGCTTTAGCACACTATAGCACAAGGAGAATTTCCCTCACTGTCCTATCCTGTCCCTAGAAACAAGGATTAGCACAGTAAAACACACTGACACTCTCCCTACCTATAGTTTTCTGTCCCTAGAAAAAATGTTTTTTTAAAGATGGTTGATGATCAATGCTTTAGCACACTATAGCACAAGGAGAATTTCCCTCACTGTCCTTCCCTGTCCCTAGAAACAAGGATTAGCACAGTAAAACACACTGACACTCTCCCTACCTATAGTTTTCTGTCCCTAGAAAAAATGTTTTTTTAAAGATGGTTGATGATCAATGCTTTAGCACACTATAGCACAAGGAGAATTTCCCTCACTGTCCTTCCCTGTCCCTAGAAACAAGGATTAGCACAGTAAAACACACTGACACTCTCCCTACCTATAGTTTTGTGTCCCTAGAATTTTTTTTTTTTTAAAGATGGTTGATGATCCATGCTTTAGCACACTATAGCACAAGGAGAATTTCCCTCACTGTCCTTCCCTGTCCCTAGAAACAAGGATTAGCACAGTAAAACACACTGACACTCTCCCTACCTATAGTTTTCTGTCCCTAGAAAAAATGTTTTTTTAAAGATGGTTGATGATCAATGCTTTAGCACAGTATAGCACAAGGAGAATTTCCCTCACTGTCCTTCCCTGTCCCTAGAAACAAGGATTAGCACAGTGAAAGAAACTGACACTCTTCCTACCTATAGTTTTCTGTCCCTAGAAAAAATGTTTTTTTAAAGATGGTTGATGATCAATGCTTTAGCACAGTATAGCACAAGGAGAATTTCCCTCACTGTCCTTCCCTGTCCCTAGAAACAAGGATTAGCACAGTGAAAGAAACTGACACTCTCCCTACCTATAGTTTTCTGTCCCTAGAAATTTTTTTTTTTTAAAGATGGTTGATGATCAATGCTTTAGCACAGTATAGCACAAGGAGAATTTCCCTCACTGTCCTTCCCTGTCCCTAGAAACAAGGATTAGCACAGTGAAAGAAACTGACACTCTCCCTACCTATAATTTTCTGTCCCTAGAAAAAATGTTTTTTTAAAGATGGTTGATGATCAATGCTTTAGCACACTATAGCACAAGGAGAATTTCCCTCACTGTCCTTCCCTGTCCCTAGAAACAAGGATTAGCACAGTGAAAGAAACTGACACTCTCCCTACCTATAGTTTTCTGTCCCTAGAAAAAATGTTTTTTTAAAGATGGTTGATGATCAATGCTTTAGCACAGTATAGCACAAGGAGAATTTCCCTCACTGTCCTTCCCTGTCCCTAGAAACAAGGATTAGCACAGTGAAAGAAACTGACACTCTCCCTACCTATAGTTTTCTGTCCCTAGAAAAAATGTTTTTTTAAAGATGGTTGATGATCAATGCTTTAGCACAGTATAGCACAAGGAGAATTTCCCTCACTGTCCTTCCCTGTCCCTAGAAACAAGGATTAGCACAGTGAAAGAAACTGACACTCTCCCTACCTATAGTTTTCTGTCCCTAGAAAAAATGTTTTTTTAAAGATGGTTGATGATCAATGCTTTAGCACAGTATAGCACAAGGAGAATTTCCCTCACTGTCCTTCCCTGTCCCTAGAAACAAGGATTAGCACAGTGAAATAAACTGACACTCTCCCTACCTATAGTTTTCTGTCCCTAGAAAAAATGTTTTTTTAAAGATGGTTGATGATCAATGCTTTAGCACACTATAGCACAAGGAGAATTTCCCTCACTGTCCTTCCCTGTCCCTAGAAACAAGGATTAGCACAGTAAAACACACTGACACTCTCCCTACCTATAGTTTTCTGTCCCTAGAAAAAATGTTTTTTTAAAGATGGTTGATGATCAATGCTTTAGCACAGTATAGCACAAGGAGAATTTCCCTCACTGTCCTTCCCTGTCCCTAGAAACAAGGATTAGCACAGTGAAAGAAACTGACACTCTCCCTACCTATAGTTTTCTGTCCCTAGAAAAAATGTTTTTTTAAAGATGGTTGATGATCAATGCTTTAGCACACTATAGCACAAGGAGAATTTCCCTCACTGTCCTTCCCTGTCCCTAGAAACAAGGATTAGCACAGTGAAAGAAACTGACACTCTCCCTACCTATAGTTTTCTGTCCCTAGAAAAAATGTTTTTTTAAAGATGGTTGATGATCAATGCTTTAGCACAGTATAGCACAAGGAGAATTTCCCTCACTGTCCTTCCCTGTCCCTAGAAACAAGGATTAGCACAGTGAAAGAAACTGACACTCTCCCTACCTATAGTTTTCTGTCCCTAGAAAAAATGTTTTTTTAAAGATGGTTGATGATCAATGCTTTAGCACAGTATAGCACAAGGAGAATTTCCCTCACTGTCCTTCCCTGTCCCTAGAAACAAGGATTAGCACAGTGAAAGAAACTGACACTCTCCCTACCTATAGTTTTCTGTCCCTAGAAAAAATGTTTTTTTAAAGATGGTTGATGATCAATGCTTTAGCACAGTATAGCACAAGGAGAATTTCCCTCACTGTCCTTCCCTGTCCCTAGAAACAAGGATTATCACAGTGAAAGAAACTGACACTCTCCCTACCTATAGTTTTCTGTCCCTAGAAAAAATGTTTTTTTAAAGATGGTTGATGATCAATGCTTTAGCACAGTATAGCACAAGGAGAATTTCCCTCACTGTCCTTCCCTGTCCCTAGAAACAAGGATTAGCACAGTGAAAGAAACTGACACTCTCCCTACCTATAGTTTTCTGTCCCTAGAAAAAATGTTTTTTTAAAGATGGTTGATGATCAATGCTTTAGCACAGTATAGCACAAGGAGAATTTCCCTCACTGTCCTTCCCTGTCCCTAGAAACAAGGATTAGCACAGTGAAAGAAACTGACACTCTCCCTACCTATAGTTTTCTGTCCCTAGAAAAAATGTTTTTTTAAAGATGGTTGATGATCAATGCTTTAGCACAGTATAGCACAAGGAGAATTTCCCTCACTGTCCTTCCCTGTCCCTAGAAACAAGGATTAGCACAGTGAAAGAAACTGACACTCTCCCTACCTATAGTTTTCTGTCCCTAGAAAAAATGTTTTTTTAAAGATGGTTGATGATCAATGCTTTAGCACAGTATAGCACAAGGAGAATTTCCCTCACTGTCCTTCCCTGTCCCTAGAAACAAGGATTATCACAGTGAAAGAAACTGACACTCTCCCTACCTATAGTTTTCTGTCCCTAGAAAAAATGTTTTTTTAAAGATGGTTGATGATCAATGCTTTAGCACAGTATAGCACAAGGAGAATTTCCCTCACTGTCCTTCCCTGTCCCTAGAAACAAGGATTAGCACAGTGAAAGAAACTGACACTCTCCCTACCTATAGTTTTCTGTCCCTAGAAAAAATGTTTTTTTAAAGATGGTTGATGATCAATGCTTTAGCACACTATAGCACAAGGAGAATTTCCCTCACTGTCCTTCCCTGTCCCTAGAAACAAGGATTAGCACAGTGAAAGAAACTGACACTCTCCCTACCTATAGTTTTCTGTCCCTAGAAAAAATGTTTTTTTAAAGATGGTTGATGATCAATGCTTTAGCACAGTATAGCACAAGGAGAATTTCCCTCACTGTCCTTCCCTGTCCCTAGAAACAAGGATTAGCACAGTGAAAGAAACTGACACTCTCCCTACCTATAGTTTTCTGTCCCTAGAAAAAATGTTTTTTTTAAAGATGGTTGATGATCAATGCTTTAGCACAGTATAGCACAAGGAGAATTTCCCTCACTGTCCTTCCCTGTCCCTAGAAACAAGGATTAGCACAGTGAAAGAAACTGACACTCTCCCTACCTATGGTTTTCTGTCCCTATAAAAAATGTTTTTTTAAAGATGGTTGATGATCAATGCTTTAGCACACTATAGCACAAGGAGAATTTCCCTCACTGTCCTTCCCTGTCCCTAGAAACAAGGATTAGCACAGTGAAAGAAACTGACACTCTCCCTACCTATAGTTTTCTGTCCCTAGAAAAAATGTTTTTTTAAAGATGGTTGATGATCAATGCTTTAGCACACTATAGCACAAGGAGAATTTCCCTCACTGTCCTTTCCTGTCCCTAGAAACAAGGATTAGCACAGTAAAACACACTGACACTCTCCCTACCTATAGTTTTCTGTCCCTAGAAAAAATGTTTTTTTAAAGATGGTTGATGATCCATGCTTTAGCACACTATAGCACAAGGAGAATTTCCCTCACTGTCCTTCCCTGTCCCTAGAAACAAGGATTAGCACAGTAAAACACACTGACACTCTCCCTACCTATAGTTTTCTGTCCCTAGAAAAAATGTTTTTTTAAAGATGGTTGATGATCAATGCTTTAGCACAGTATAGCACAAGGAGAATTTCCCTCACTGTCCTTCCCTGTCCCTAGAAACAAGGATTAGCACAGTGAAAGAAACTGACACTCTCCCTACCTATAGTTTTCTGTCCCTAGAAAAAATGTTTTTTTAAAGATGGTTGATGATCAATGCTTTAGCACAGTATAGCACAAGGAGAATTTCCCTCACTGTCCTTCCCTGTCCCTGGAAACAAGGATTAGCACAGTGAAAGAAACTGACACTCTCCCTACCTATAGTTTTCTGTCCCTAGAAAAAAATGTTTTTTTAAAGATGGTTGATGATCAATGCTTTAGCACAGTATAGCACAAGGAGAATTTCCCTCACTGTCCTTCCCTGTCCCTAGAAACAAGGATTAGCACAGTGAAAGAAACTGACACTCTCCCTACCTATAGTTTTCTGTCCCTAGAAATTTTTTTTTTTTAAAGATGGTTGATGATCAATGCTTTAGCACAGTATAGCACAAGGAGAATTTCCCTCACTGTCCTTCCCTGTCCCTAGAAACAAGGATTAGCACAGTGAAAGAAACTGACACTCTCCCTACCTATAGTTTTCTGTCCCTAGAAAAAATGTTTTTTTAAAGATGGTTGATGATCAATGCTTTAGCACACTATAGCACAAGGAGAATTTCCCTCACTGTCCTTTCCTGTCCCTAGAAACAAGGATTAGCACAGTAAAACACACTGACACTCTCCCTACCTATAGTTTTCTGTCCCTAGAAAAAATGTTTTTTTAAAGATGGTTGATGATCAATGCTTTAGCACAGTATAGCACAAGGAGAATTTCCCTCACTGTCCTTCCCTGTCCCTAGAAACAAGGATTAGCACAGTGAAAGAAACTGACACTCTCCCTACCTATAGTTTTCTGTCCCTAGAAAAAATGTTTTTTTAAAGATAGTTGATGATCAATGCTTTAGCACAGTATAGCACAAGGAGAATTTCCCTCACTGTCCTTCCCTGTCCCTAGAAACAAGGATTAGCACAGTGAAAGAAACTGACACTCTCCCTACCTATAGTTTTCTGTCCCTAGAAAAAATGTTTTTTTAAAGATGGTTGATGATCAATGCTTTAGCACAGTATAGCACAAGGAGAATTTCCCTCACTGTCCTTCCCTGTCCCTAGAAACAAGGATTAGCACAGTGAAAGAAACTGACACTCTCCCTACCTATAGTTTTCTGTCCCTAGAAATTTTTTTTTTTAAAGATGGTTGATGATCAATGCTTTAGCACAGTATAGCACAAGGATAATTTCCCTCACTGTCCTTCCCTGTCCCTAGAAACAAGGATTAGCACAGTGAAAGAAACTGACACTCTCCCTACCTATAGTTTTCTGTCCCTAGAAAAAATGTTTTTTTAAAGATGGTTGATGATCAATGCTTTAGCACACTATAGCACAAGGAGAATTTCCCTCACTGTCCTTCCCTGTCCCTAGAAACAAGGATTAGCACAGTAAAACACACTGACACTCTCCCTACCTATAGTTTTCTGTCCCTAGAAAAAATGTTTTTTTAAAGATGGTTGATGATCAATGCTTTAGCACAGTATAGCACAAGGAGAATTTCCCTCACTGTCCTTCCCTGTCCCTAGAAACAAGGATTAGCACAGTGAAAGAAACTGACACTCTCCCTACCTATAGTTTTCTGTCCCTAGAAAAAATGTTTTTTTAAAGATGGTTGATGATCAATGCTTTAGCACACTATAGCACAAGGAGAATATCCCTCACTGTCCTTCCCTGTCCCTAGAAACAAGGATTAGCACAGTGAAAGAAACTGACACTCTCCCTACCTATAGTTTTCTGTCCCTAGAAAAAAATGTTTTTTTAAAGATGGTTGATGATCAATGCTTTAGCACAGTATAGCACAAGGAGAATTTCCCTCACTGTCCTTCCCTGTCCCTAGAAACAAGGATTAGCACAGTGAAAGAAACTGACACTCTCCCTACCTATAGTTTTCTGTCCCTAGAAAAAATGTTTTTTTAAAGATGGTTGATGATCAATGCTTTAGCACAGTATAGCACAAGGAGAATTTCCCTCACTGTCCTTCCCTGTCCCTAGAAACAAGGATTATCACAGTGAAAGAAACTGACACTCTCCCTACCTATAGTTTTCTGTCCCTAGAAAAAATGTTTTTTTAAAGATGGTTGATGATCAATGCTTTAGCACAGTATAGCACAAGGAGAATTTCCCTCACTGTCCTTCCCTGTCCCTAGAAACAAGGATTAGCACAGTGAAAGAAACTGACACTCTCCCTACCTATAGTTTTCTGTCCCTAGAAAAAATGTTTTTTTAACCACTTCCCTACCCAGCCATAGTAATATGACGTCCACAGATGGGATCTCCCATCCTGGGTGGACGTCATATGACGTCCTCTGCTTTGTAGGGGAATATCTGAATGATGCCTGCAGCTAGAGGCATCATTCAGATATCCTTTTGTTCTGCCAGCGATTCTCTGCACCATAAGAACGATCATAGCGGCGGTTCCGCCGCTTGATCGTTCTTATAGGCGGCGGGAGGGGGCACCCCCCCTCCCGCCGCCATCCAGTGCTTCGCCGGCTCTCCCAGGTACCGTTGTGTTCCTTAGGACACAGCAGTTCCCTGATGGGGGTAAATGAGTGGCGGCGGAGCAGCAGCGGCGGGCAGTGGAGCTTTCTGTGCGGCGGGCAGCGGAGCGGCTTACCGGCTCCCATATGCAGAGCTGCAGCAGCGGCGTGCACGGCGCCCGCGCGCGCCCCCGGGGGCGCGCAGCGCGGCGATCTGGGATCCGGTGTGTCCCTCTGGACACACCGATTCAAGTAATGTGGCGGCGGGCGGCGGAGATTCCGGTATAAACTTACCGGAATTGATGATGCAGAGCTGCGCAGCGGCGTGCACGGCGCCCGCGCGCCCCCCGGGGGCGCGCAGCGCGGCGATCGGGGCTGAGGTTTTTCCCTTGGATACAGCCCAGCCTCGATCAGGGTAAAGAGCCAATGAAATTGGCTCTTTACCACGTGACCGGCTGTGTCCAATCACAGCAGGTCACTAAATGTAAACAAAACACACAATTGTGTGTAACTCACTGTTGCCTGGTTCTCCTCTTCACACACCTGTGAGGAGGAGATCAGCTAACAGTGAGTTACACATATGTTATACACATATACATATGTACTACTGTGCCCAGATTGCCCCCCCTAAATAAAGAGTACCTGTCATCTAGTACCTGCCACCAGATCACCAGCCACCCACCTGTCCATCAGGAGTACCTGTCCATCAGGAGTACCCGCCACCTCACCTGAGTACCCGCCACCTCAGAGTACCCGCCACCAGTCCATCAGGAGTACCTGTCCATCAGGAGTACCTGTCCATCAGCAGTACCCGCCACCTCACCTGAGTACCCGCCACCTCAGAGTACCCGCCACCAGTCCATCAGGAGTACCTGTCCATCAGGAGTACCCGCCACCTCACCTGAGTACCCGCCACCTCAGAGTACCCGCCACCAGTCCATCAGGAGTACCTGTCCATCAGGAGTACCTGTCCATCAGGAGTACCCGCCACCTCACCTGAGTACCCGCCTCCAGTCCATCAGGAGTAACTGTCTATCAGCAGTACCCGCCACCTCACCTGAGTACCCGCCACCTCAGAGTACCCGCCACCAGTCCATCAGGAGTACCTGTCCATCAGGAGTACCTGTCCATCAGCAGTACCCGCCACCTCACCTGAGTACCCGCCACCTCAGAGTACCCGCCACCAGTCCATCAGGAGTACCTGTCCATCAGGAGTACCCGCCACCTCACCTGAGTACCCGCCACCTCAGAGTACCCGCCACCAGTCCATCAGGAGTACCTGTCCATCAGGAGTACCTGTCCATCAGCAGTACCCGCCACCTCACCTGAGTACCCGCCACCTCAGAGTACCTACCACCAGTCCATCAGGAGTACCTGTCCATCAGGAGTACCCCCCACCTCACCTGAGTACCCGCCACCTCAGAGTACCCGCCACCAGTCCATCAGGAGTACCTGTCCATCAGGAGTACCTGTCCATCAGCAGTACCCGCCACCTCAGAGTACCCGCCACCAGTCCATCAGGAGTACCTGTCCATCAGGAGTACCCGCCACCTCACCTGAGTACCCGCCACCAGTCCATCAGGAGTACCTGTCCATCAGCAGTACCCGCCACCTCACCTGAGTACCCGCCACCTCAGAGTACCCGCCACCAGTCCATCAGAAGTACCTGTCCATCAGGAGTACCTGTCCATCAGGTGTACCCGCCACCTCACCAGGAGTACCCGCCACCTCACCAGGAGTACCCGCCACCAGTCCATCAGGAGTACCTGTCCATCAGGAGTACCCACCACCTCACCAGAGTAACCGCCACCTCACCAGAGTACCCACCACCAATCCATCAGGAGTACCTGTCCATTAGAGTACCCGCCACCTCACCAGAGAACCTGCCACCAGAGTACCTGCCACCTCACCAGCGTACCCACTATGTCCAGAAAGGTGTACACCCCAGAAGAAGCATATCAAATACTCAGTCTGACCGATGAGAGCAACGGGGAGCTCTCACCGCTCAGTTCTGATTCCGATTCTGGTTCGGAATATGAACCCCCCGAAGGCAGCACATCCGGATCCGAATTAGAGGAGGACACAGTCCGTCCAAAAAGAAGACGATCTGAACACCAGGCAGCGACCAGCAGTGCCAACGGCGGTAGACCCCAGGAGGCGAGGTCCAGTGCAAGCGCTGCTAGACCCCAGGAGGAAAGGCCCAGTGCAAGCGCTGCTAGACCCCAGGAGGAAAGGCCCAGTGCAAGTACACGCCAAAGAAGTAGGACCCGAACCCAGCTTCCAGATGGCTTGGCAAACCCATTGTGGCTGCCTTCTACCTCAGGGTCAGCCACGATCCCCCCTTTTACAGCACAGCCAGGTGTGCAGGTCAACACTGAGGGTTTTTCCAAACTTGATTTTTTTAATTTATTTTTCCCTGATGAATTGGTTCAAGGCATTGTGGAGCAAACTAATCTTTTTGCTCAACAATTCATTGAAAACAACCCCAGCTCCAGCTATGCCCGCCCTTTTGAATGGAGACCCCTAACAGTGGTGGAGCTTAGATTGTTTTTAGGCCTAACGTTTAACACGGGGCTTACAAAAAAAATGAAATGAATAGGTATTGGTCGAAGAAACCCATCCACCATATGCCAATTTTTACATCGGCCATGTCCAGGTCCCGATACGAACTTATAATGCGGTTCCTGCATTTCAGTGACAACTCACAGTGCCCCCCCGAGATCACCCAAACTTTGACAAATTATATAAAATTCGCCCCCTAATTAATTTTTTTTCCAAGAAGTTTGCCGAACTTTATGTCCCTGACCAAAACATTTCTGTGGACGAATCCCTGGTGCATTTCACAGGCCGGCTGGGAATCAAGCAATATATCCCCAGTAAGCGGGCGAGGTACGGCTTGAAGTTCAACAAGCTCTGTGAAAGCGCCACTGGTTATGTGCACTCATTCCGCATGTACGAAGGCAAAGATTCCCAGCTCGAGCCCCCTGAGTGTCCATCGTACATGGGAATAAGTGGAAAAATTGTTTGGGAGTTGGTATTTCCACTCCTCCAAAAGGGGTATCATATTTATATGGACAACTATTATACCAGCCTGCCCCTTCTCCGCCACCTCTACCTAAAAAAAACTCTGGCGTGTGGTACAACAAGAATAAACAGAAAGGGCTTCCCACAGCGTCTTGTCACCACAACCATTCAAAAGGGGGAATCGGCAAGCTTGAGGAACGAGGAAGTGTTGGCTGTGAAGTGGAGGGATAGGAAAGATGTGTACATCATGTCCACCATCCACGATGACACCTCGGTGGAACTTCACAGAAGACGCAGTACCGTTCGCAAGCCTTCCTGCATCAATGAGTACAATAAATTCATGGGGGGTGTGGATTTAAATGATCAAATGTTGCAGCCCTATCTTTCAACCCGAAAATCCCTCTTCTGGTATAAAAAAATCGCAATTTACTTTTTTCATTTGGCCCTGTTAAATTCTTTCATAGTCTACCAAAAATCCACACATAGACCCACCACCTTCATGAGATTTATTGAAGACATTGTCACTGCCCTGATCTACCAACAAACATCCCCCCCAGAAAGCATTCACTCAGATTGTGTCAGCAGACTACATGAGCGCCATTTTTCAGACCATATTCCACCATCACGATCCGGAAGACGACGGCAAAAAAAATGTCGGGTGTGCACCAGAAGAGGAATTAGGAAAGACACCAGCTTCCATTGTCCCGACTGTCCCTCCCAACCTGGCCTTTGCATCGGAAAATGCTTCAAGCGATATCACACTCTCGAAAACTATTAGCCCATATTTCTAATACTGCCATTTCCCCGTTTTCAATATGTCCTGAATATTTCCCTGCCTCAACCAACCATATCATTGTCTTCCATGTGAACTGACCCTGGCCTGTTTCTCGACTATGTCTCTGCCTACCGTCTGCATTGTTTATCCGCCATGTTTCTGCCTTTCACGTGAACTGACCCTGGACTGTATGGATTATGCCTCTGCCTACCGTTTATTTCTGCCTTTTACCTGCACTGACCTCGGCCTGTTGACCATGTTTTTGCCTGCCCCCTTGGACTGATCTTTCACCCTGCTACACAGGGGTCTCACATATGTGAGGGGCTCCAGAATAGTGTTCTGAGTTCAGAAAACCAGTTTTTGGTTTTCTGTGTTCCCAGAACAGGGTCTGGTTGTCCGGAGGCTTCAAAGCGATTTGGGTGGGAGAAGCCTCTACCCCTGTCCCCATTCTTTCCTGACCGTTGCCCTAAGCTTGATGGTCCTGCCTGCTCCCTGGACAAATACTCTGGCTGTGCTGACCATACCTCTGCCTGCTGCATGTACTAACTATGGATAGTATTCCTGCCTGCTGCATGGACGATCCTTTGTTCCTTTTGCTACTGCTGACCACATCTCTGCCTGCTATCTGGACCAATGCTTTGGCTGTGCTGACATCATCTCTACCTGTACTGACTATTCCTGCCTGCTGCCTGTTTTGCTGTCGCTGTCCACGTTCCTGCCTGCTGCCTGGACCGATGCTCTCCTCTTTGGACCACTGCACTACTAAAACCGCAGGTAATCTTTTCTTTACCCTTTTTCTCAGAAGAATGTATTTTGGTTTATAATTGGTATGTACAGTACATGCTATGTTTTAGAAATATGAAGGGCCTTCAACAATGTGATAGGTTGTCAGGAATTTATGTGTGTAATTTATGCTCCTAGAACACATGACGGTGCTACTTAGATGTTAGGCCTCTGTATTTGGCCAGGCTGTGTAAAAGTCTCACACATTTGGTATCGCCATACTCAGGAGGAGTAGCAGAATGTATTTTGGGGTGTCACTTTTGCTATGTACATGCTATGTGTTGGTAATATCTTATAAATGGACAACTTTGTATAAAAAAATGCGTTTTCATTTTTTTCCCACATATTCCAAAAACTTCTGGAAAAAAATGAACCGTTCAAAAGACTCATTATGCCTCATAGATTATACGTTGGGGTGTTAGCTTTCCAAAATGGGGTCATTTTATGGGAGTTTCCATTGTCCTGGTGCTCCAGGGTCTTCAAAACTGTAATAGGTGGTTGAGAAATGAGATGTGTAATTTATGCTCCTAGAATGCCTGAAGGTGCTATTTCAATGTTGGGCCTCTGTATTTGGCCAGGCTGTGTAAAAGTCTCACACATTTGGTATCGCCATACTCAGGAGGAGTAGCAGAATGTATTTTGGGGTGTCATTCTTGCTATGTACATGCTATGTGTTGGTAATATCTTATAAATGGACAACTTTGTATAAAAAAAATGCGGTTTCATTTTTTTCCCACATATTCCAAAAACTTCTGGAAAAAAATGAACCGTTCAAAAGACTCATTATGCCTCATAGATTATACGTTGGGGTGTTAGCTTTCCAAAATGGGGTCATTTTATGGGCGTTTCCATTGTCCTGGTGCTCCAGGGCCTTCAAAACTGTAATAGGTGGTTGAGAAATGAGATGTGTAATTTATGCTCCTAGAATGCCTAAAGGGGCTATTTCAATGTTGGGCCTCTGTATTTGGCCAGGCTGTGTAAAAGTCTCACACATTTGGTATCGCCATACTCAGGAGGAGTAGCAGAATGTATTTTGGGGTGTAATTTTTGCTATGTACATGCTATGTGTTGGTAATATCTTATAAATGGACAACTTTGTATAAAAAAAATGCGTTTTCATTTTTTTCCCACATATTCCAAAAACTTCTGGAAAAAAATGAACCGTTCAAAAGACTCATTATGCCTCATAGATTATACGTTGGGGTGTTAGCTTTCCAAAATGGGATCATTTTATGGGAGTTTCCATTGTCCTGGTGCTCCAGGGTCTTCAAAACTGTAATAGGTGGTTGAGAAATGAGGTGTGTAATTTATGCTCCTAGAATGCCTGAAGGTGCTATTTCAATGTTGGGCCTCTGTATTTGGCCAGGCTGTGTAAAAGTCTCACACATTTGGTATCGCCATACTCAGGAGGAGTAGCAGAATGTATTTTGGGGTGTCATTCTTGCTATGTACATGCTATGTGTTGGTAATATCTTATAAATGGACAACTTTGTATAAAAAAAATGCGTTTTCATTTTTTTCCCACATATTCCAAAAACTTCTGGAAAAAAATGAACCGTTCAAAAGACTCATTATGCCTCATAGATTATACGTTGGGGTGTTAGCTTTCCAAAATGGGGTCATTTTATGGGCGTTTCTATTGTCCTGGTGCTCCAGGGCCTTCAAAACTGTAATAGGTGGTTGAGAAATGAGATGTGTAACTTATGCTCCTAGAATGCCTAAAGGGGCTATTTCAATGTTGGGCCTCTGTATTTGGCCAGGCTGTGTAAAAGTCTCACACATTTGGTATTGCCATACTCAGGAGGAGTAGCAGAATGTATTTTGGGGTGTAATTTTTGCTATGTACATGCTATGTGTTGGTAATATCTTATAAATGGACAACTTTGTATAAAAAAAATGCGTTTTCATTTTTTTCCCACATATTCCAAAAACTTCTGGAAAAAAATGAACCGTTCAAAAGACTCATTATGCCTCATAGATTATACGTTGGGGTGTTAGCTTTCCAAAATGGGGTCATTTTATGGGCATTTCCATTGTCCTGGTGCTCCAGGGTCTTCAAAACTGTAATAGGTGGTTGAGAAATGAGATGTGCAATTTATGCTCCTAGAATGCCTGAAGGTGCTATTTCAATGTTGGGCCTCTGTATTTGGACAGGCTGTGTAAAAGTCTCACACATTTGGTATCGCCATACTCAGGAGGAGTAGCAGAATGTATTTTGGGGTGTCATTGCAAGTATGCATGTGCTGTGTGAGAGAAATAACTTGTTATTATGACAATTTTGTGCAAAAAAATAAAAATTTAAAAAAATGTAAAAAATTTCCCAAGAATTGTGGGAAAAAAGTACAACTTCAAAAAACTCACAATGACTCTTACTAAATACATTGGAATGTCTGCTTTCCAAAAAGGGGTAATTTGGGGGGTATTTGTACTTACCTGGCTTGTTAGGGTCTCAAGAAATGAAATAGGCCTTCAGTACATCAGGTGTGATCAGATGTGATAATTTTTCAATGATTTGCACCATAGCTTGTAGACTCTGTACCTTTCACAGAGACCAAATAATATACACTTTTTTGGTTATTTTTACTAAAGATATGTAGCAGTATACATTTTGGCCCAATTTTATGAAGAAAAATTACTTATTTGCAAAATTTTACAATAAAAACAAAAAAAAGTGTTTTTTTTAAAAAATCTAACTTTTTTCGCTTATATTGCAAAAAATAAAAAACCTAGCGGTGATTAAATACCACCAAGAAAGCTCTGTTTGTGAGAAAAAAATGATAAAAATTTGGTTTGGGTACAGTGTAGCATGACTGAGTAATTGTCATTCAAAGTGTGAGAGCGCTGAAAGCTACAAATTGGTCTGGTAAGGAAGGGTGTATAAAAGCCCTGTATTGAAGTGGTTAAAGATGGTTGATGATCAATGCTTTAGCACACTATAGCACAAGGAGAATTTCCCTCACTGTCCTTCCCTGTCCCTAGAAACAAGGATTAGCACAGTGAAAGAAACTGACACTCTCCCTACCTATAGTTTTCTGTCCCTAGAAAAAATGTTTTTTTAAAGATGGTTGATGATCAATGCTTTAGCACAGTGTAGCACAAGGAGAATTTCCCTCACTGTCCTTCCCTGTCCCTAGAAACAAGGATTAGCACAGTGAAAGAAACTGACACTCTCCCTACCTATAGTTTTCTGTCCCTAGAAAAAATGTTTTTTTAAAGATGGTTGATGATCAATGCTTTAGCACACTATAGCACAAGGAGAATTTCCCTCACTGTCCTTCCCTGTCCCTAGAAACAAGGATTAGCACAGTAAAACACACTGACACTCTCCCTACCTATAGTTTTCTGTCCCTAGAAAAAATGTTTTTTTAAAGATGGTTGATGATCAATGCTTTAGCACACTATAGCACAAGGAGAATTTCCCTCACTGTCCTTCCCTGTCCCTAGAAACAAGGATTAGCACAGTGAAAGAAACTGACACTCTCCCTACCTATAGTTTTCTGTCCCTAGAAAAAATGTTTTTTTAAAGATGGTTGATGATCAATGCTTTAGCACACTATAG
Source organism: Rana muscosa (assembly GCA_029206835.1). Taxonomy (NCBI): domain Eukaryota; kingdom Metazoa; phylum Chordata; class Amphibia; order Anura; family Ranidae; genus Rana; species Rana muscosa. The sequence continues at coordinate 345,214,035 of CM055127.1, forward strand.
CACAAGGAGAATTTCCCTCACTGTCCTTCCCTGTCCCTAGAAACAAGGATTAGCACAGTAAAACACACTGACACTCTCCCTACCTATAGTTTTCTGTCCCTAGAAAAAATGTTTTTTTAAAGATGGTTGATGATCAATGCTTTAGCACACTATAGCACAAGGAGAATTTCCCTCACTGTCCTTCCCTGTCCCTAGAAACAAGGATTAGCACAGTAAAACACACTGACACTCTCCCTACCTATAGTTTTCTGTCCCTAGAAAAAATGTTTTTTTAAAGATGGTTGATGATCAATGCTTTAGCACACTATAGCACAAGGAGAATTTCCCTCACTGTCCTTCCCTGTCCCTAGAAACAAGGATTAGCACAGTAAAACACACTGACACTCTCCCTACCTATAGTTTTCTGTCCCTAGAAAAAATGTTTTTTTAAAGATGGTTGATGACCAATGCTTTAGCACACTATAGCACAAGGAGAATTTCCCTCACTGTCCTTCCCTGTCCCTAGAAACAAGGATTAGCACAGTAAAACACACTGACACTCTCCCTACCTATAGTTTTCTGTCCCTAGAAAAAATGTTTTTTTAAAGATGGTTGATGACCAATGCTTTAGCACACTATAGCACAAGGAGAATTTCCCTCACTGTCCTTCCCTGTCCCTAGAAACAAGGATTAGCACAGTAAAACACACTGACACTCTCCCTACCTATAGTTTTCTGTCCCTAGAAAAAATGTTTTTTTAAAGATGGTTGATGATCAATGCTTTAGCACACTATAGCACAAGGAGAATTTCCCTCACTGTCCTTCCCTGTCCCTAGAAACAAGGATTAGCACAGTAAAACACACTGACACTCTCCCTACCTATAGTTTTCTGTCCCTAGAAAAAATGTTTTTTTAAAGATTGTTGATGATCAATGCTTTAGCACACTATAGCACAAGGAGAATTTCCCTCACTGTCCTTCCCTGTCCCTAGAAACAAGGATTATCACACTAAAACACACTGACACTCTCCCTACCTATAGTTTTCTGTCTCTAGAAAAAATGATTTTTTAAAGATGGTTGATGATCAATGCTTTAGCACAGTATAGCACAAGGAGAATTTCCCTCACTGTCCTTCCCTGTCCCTAGAAACAAGGATTAGCACAGTAAAACACACTGACACTCTCCCTACCTATCCTTCTCTTTCCCTAAACTAAAGGAATCCAGGTTTGAGGGGCGTGGCTGAGAGTCCATGAGAGCGGCTGCTTAATCTCATAGCTCCGGCTCCACTTATCCATCCTGCAGGCATCCTACCCTCAATCTGCTACCTAAAGGCACAGTTTTGCTCCTAAGGACGGCGGGCACCAGATACAGGCATGATGGTGAATAAATACGGGCCACCCGCGCCCCAATCAACGGCGGAACAACTGGCCCGGTTTAGAAGGCAAGATGGCGCCGATCCTCTGGCAGTGCACGAGGCCGCGCTGCAGTCATCTACATCTGCAGCACAGGATTCCTATCAGGGGGTGAGTGGCTCTGTCCCTGCTGTGTTTCGCACCCAGGCTGTGCACACTGAACCCTTAGACTCCCCAGCATACTCAGAGGAATCTACATCTCTGAGCCCCTCCATTGCTGAGCCCAGCCTGGCTGAAATCCTGGTAGCCATTAAAGATGTCAAAACCTCCCTCACTTTACAAATAGAGAGCATCCACATTGATTTCTCCCTTTTGAAGCAGGATGTTCAGAGTTTGAGGGACAGGACTGGGGAGGTAGAGGGCCGTGTCAGCTCCCTGGAAGACTCTGTGCATCCATTATCTGCCACTGTACGCACAGCCACGGATGAGTTGGGGGTCCTCAGAGCTAAGCTGGACGATTTGGAGAATCGTTCCAGAAGGAACAACCTCCGATTTGTGGGGTTCCCGGAACGATCGGAGGGTCCCCGCCCGGAAAGATTTCTGCACAAATGGTTGCACGATGTATCCGGGGTGGAAGAATTTTCCAACACCTTTGAAATTGAGAGGGCGCACCGCACCCCCCCGCGTGCCCCACAACCTGGGGCCCCCCCGAGATCTCTCATTGCAAAATTCCTTAACTTCCGGGACAAGGTTACTATTCTACGCCTGGCCAGAGAAAAAGGTCCCCTCAAGTTCAACAGCAACAACATATCCATCTATCCTGACTTCTCTGCTGAAGTACAGCGCCAGCGAATATCATTTGCAGCAGTGAAAGATCGTCTCCGTAATGAAGGTCTTCCCTATCCTATGTTGTTCCCTGCTAAGCTGCGGATCATCCATGAAGGCAAAGCCCACTTTTGCTTTTGTCCTAAAGAAGCTATGTCCTGGTTAGATTCAAGATTTGGGAAACAACCCAGACAACAACGCCGCAATTGAATCCTCGAGTGAAGGAACATGAGTCTCCAGATGACCCTTCATTTCCCCTATCTGCTTCCCAGGGGCTCGGTCCTCTGGGAATCAACTTGTTACTGTGACTTTCTCCCCCTGGTCAGAGGCTGGCCCTAATTGCCTTCCCCCCCCCCTTTTTTTTTTTTTTTTCCCCTACAGAGGTCACTCTTGCACTATTAACAATCCGGATAAGAGCTCCTATTATTACTGCCCTTTGAACTGCAGATTACTATCACTGTGCCTCTTGCACTTATTACTGTCTGTGCCTTTAATTTTCAAAAGGGGTGGAGAGGAAAAGGAAAGAAAGAAGAGATTCTTTTGATTTATTTTTTCTATCTCAAAAAGAAGAGAAATGTTTTATATATTTTTTTTTTCTTCTTCTTTCCTCCAGATTCTACAACAGGGACGTTTACACTGCAGTTGTGAGCCATTATGGAACTGCTGCTTCCCCCCATACCAGTAGGTGGCGAGGATACAGGGTTTTTCGCTTCTTCCCCAGACTGTTGCTGAGGGGGGAATGTTTTTGTTTTGGGGTTCAAGGCTCACTGTGTTTGGGTTGGTAGAGCAGGGAGGGGGGTGGGTTAAGGGTGGGATGTTTATTTCGGCGGTCCTCTCACAAGTTTTAGGTCTTGAGAAGGACTGGCCTCTTTGGTGTTTGGTTGGTATAGCTGCTCCTAGGAAAATGTTCTTTTTGCCACTATTGCACACCTATTATAGACAGTGTCATAGAAACTGTTTGTGGTATGCTGCATCACATGGTTATCCTTGCATTGTTCCTGTATTCCTTATACTTACTCATGGCTGACACTTTAAAACTGATTTCGTGGAATGTTAGGGGGTTGAACTCACCTCACAAGCGGTCCCTGCTGTTTTCCTATCTAAAAAAATACAGACCCCCATATCATTTGTCTCCAAGAGACCCACCTTACTGGCTCTAAGCTTAAGTCCCTTAAAAGGCCCTGGCTGGCCAGCCACTATCATGCCTCTTATTCTAGCTTCTCCCGTGGGGTCTCGATTTTGTTGGCGAAGTCCCTCCCGGCTGAGACTTTGCTTGTGAAGTCGGATCCTGCGGGACGATTTATTATAATCACCCTCCGTATAGCCTCCACAATTTTTACATTGGTGAACATATATATTCCTCCACCGTTTTCCTCAGAAATCCTTTCCCATTTGTCTCTCATGTTACTGTCCCGATCCCCGGGTCCCCTGCTCTTTGTAGGTGATTTCAATGCTGTACTCGACCCTTCAGTAGACCGCTTGCGGGGTGGGGGCAGGCCGTACCCCTCTTTTATTGACTGGACCCAGGTATTTGCCCTTACCGAGCTATGGCATTGGAAGCATCCGGATGACAGACAGTTTTCCTGTCATTCTGACTCCTTCCATACTATGTCTCGCATAGATATGGCATTTGCCCTGGCGGATGTACTCCCCCTGGTTCATTCCATAGCTTACCTGCCTAGAGGAATCTCGGACCATGCTCCTTTGCTGATTGGTCTTCTCCTCCTGCCAAAATCGGGCCCACGGGTCTGGAGATTGAACTCACATTGGCTTGAGGATGAGATTGTACAGGCAGAGTGCCAGAAGGGCGTGACTGAATACTGGCAACTGAATCAGGGTACTACTGGACTCACCACTGTCTGGGATGCTTCCAAGGCAGTGTTGAGAGGTGCCTTTATGTCAATTACGGGTATTCTGCGTAAAAATAATCTACAACGTACTGAGGAATTAGAACAGACTATGGTGAAGGCGGAGGCAGAGTACTCTGAAAGGCCCTCTGCGGCCACGTTAGCCCCGTGGCTTCATAGTCGCAGGGAATACGAACTTCGCTTGTTAGATCTCACTAAAAAACGTTTACTCTATGTCACGCAAAAGACTTTTGAGCATGGTAACAAAGCAGGGCGCCTACTCGCATATCTTTCCAGACCTGACCATGCCCCTATTTCTATCCCCAGGATATTAGTTTCAGGAACTACGATTAGTACTGTCCCTCAGGATATAGCAGAAGCCTTTCTCTCCTTTTATCAAGACCTCTATACTTCCAGAGTTACTTATTCAGAGACACAACTAGATGACTATTTAGGCCAGGTGTCGCTCCCCGGATTGACAGATCAGGTCCGGGGAGAGTTGGATGAGCCGCTGTCTGTGGAAGAACTTTCATTGGCAATTTCACAGATGCCGGCTCATAAGACGCCAGGTCTGGACGGGTTCCCAGTGGAATGGTATAAGCAATTTCAGCACCTTCTTGGCCCTATTTTGCTTAAAACATACAATGCAGCATTGCAGGAGGGGGTACTTCCTCCCTCTATGAGAGAGGCACTTATTGTTTTACTTCTTAAACCGCGAAAAGATCCATTAAAATGTGACTCCTATCGGCCGATATCGCTTATTAATGTTGATACCAAAATTCTAGCCAAGGCTCTGGCGAACCGCCTGAACAGGGTGATCCCAGGGCTAGTGGGGAGTGATCAGGGTGGTTTCATACCCGGTCGATCAACCCGGATGAACATTCGTAGACTGTTCCACAACTTGACGTTTCCACATGACTGTCCGGCGACCCGAGTTGTGGTGTCCTTGGACACCTGCAAGGCCTTTGACAGTGTGGAATGGCCATACCTGTTTGGGGTCTTGCAGTTGTATGGCTTTGGTCCACGGCTGATAGCCTGGATCAAACTCCTCTATACCATGCCACTCGCCCGCATTCGCATTAATTCTCAGATCACTGACACATTTAAGATCACCAGAGGCACTCGACAGGGTTGCCCTTTGTCGCCCCTCCTGTTTGCCCTGGCCATGGAACCCCTTGCTATTCGGATCCGTAATTCACCACTCCTTCACGGATTACCCATAAATGAGATAGAAGAAAGGATCTCGCTCTATGCAGATGATACATTGGTTTACTTAGCAGACTCTCAGGACTCACTTACTAGTCTGTTGACCACGGTGACCACCTTTGGAGACTTTTCTGGATTCCGAGTGAACTGGGAGAAATCTACCCTCTTCCCCAAAGATCAGACTCCTGCTCCACAGGTTCACTCGGATTCTAGACTACAAATAGCCACCTCCTTTAGATATCTAGGTGTTATAGTTCAATTGCCATTATCCCTATATATTACCAATAATTTAGGCCCTTTACTACTCCAACTGCAAACCCAAACTAAACAATGGAAGGACTTACCCCTGGATCTGATGGGGCGAGCCAATATCCTAAAGATGATATATCTTCCTAAACTTTTGTATGTCCTGGCTAACTCCCCCTGCAAAATTCCCAAAACAATCTTTAAGAGTATTGATTTGATTTGTATAGCGTTCCTTTGGAATGGTAGGCCCCCTAGAATGGCACTGGAAACTCTGCGCCTTCCGTCCCACTTGGCAGGATTAGCTTTCCCTGATTTTTACCTTTACTATCAAGCATCCCAACTGGTTAATATTCATGATTGGCTGCACCCTGACCCGAATAATGCCTGTACCACCACTGAAGGTGCCATGGTCTCATCATTCGAAACATTGCATAACATTGTGTGACAGCAGGAAGGTAAAGTCACCTGGTTGCATCCAGGGGGGTAGATATATTTCGCCCAGATTCAGGCTTTACGCCGACTTATACAACTAGGTGGAGAGTTGTATAAGGCTAGTGGGCTCATGGATGACTCATACCTCTAGGGAGAGTGTGGGGCGTCGTGCAGACAGAGATGAGGAGACCAGCTGAACCTTGTCAGCTCATTTAGGCCTCTATAAGAACTCCCAGATTCATTAGGTGTTAGCTCATGCCTGGAACCAGACCTGTGTGGACTGTCTAGGGAGAGTGAACCCCTGTGCGGTGAGGCAAAGCCTGTGTGGCTATTTGTTTGGACTTTTACTAAACCAGGGACTTAGGGACTAGGACAGCACTAGGCTGATCCCAGTTGTTAGTTAGGAAACCTGTATGTTTAGTCAGAGGTCAACTTGACCAGGATTTATTTTGGTTATGTTTCTTTTGCTTTGCTGTGTTTTGTCACTGTAAATAGAAAATAAACCGCACCTTTTTTTGACTTTGAAAACCACAACCTCCGTTTGCTGGGCCTGTTTTGTGTGGGGAGCCCATCCCGGGGGTCACACACACCCGCTGCCGAGCTAACCCCCTCACAGTTGGTGGAGAACCAGTGGCAGTTTTTTTTAAGCCAGCATGGAGGAGATACTGAAGCAGCTGGCTCTAGCAAATGCCAATCAACAGCAGACAAATGCAGGTTTGCAAAGGAGCCTTGCAGCCCAGCAGCAGACAAACGCAACTTTGCAACAGAGTCTGGAGGCTCAGCAACGAGCCCAGCAGCAATCTGAGGCCCGCTTCATAGACCTGTTGCAGAAGCAAGAGCAGAGACTACAACAACAGATGGAAGCAGTAATGCAGCAACGTCCGCAGACCAGTGAGGAAAGCCGTCCCACTAATACCGCGTCCTTTGGGGTGAGTCGTTTATTGACAAAAATGACTGGAGAGGATGATCCAGAGGTATTTTTGACCACATTTGAAAGGACCGCTGAAAGAGAAAAGTGGCCTGAGGAGCAGTGGGCTGGACTGGTGGCTCCTCTGTTAACTGGTGAATCGCAGAAAGCTTACTATGACCTAGAGCCTAACCAAGCAAAAGACTATGTGATGCTAAAAGCTGAAATATTGGCAAGGCTGGGTGTCACCCAGGCTGTCCGGGCTCAGCGTGTGCATAACTGGACTTTCCAGCTTGGAAAACCCCCCAGGTCTCAAATGTATGATCTCATTCACCTGAGCAGAAAGTGGCTACAGCCAGAGACTTTGTCCGCACCAAAGATTGTGGAACGTGTTGTAATGGATCGGTTTTTGAGAGCTCTTCCTACTGCCATCCAAAAGTGGGTAAGCCATGGAGACCCAGAGACGGCCGATGGTCTTGTGGATCGTGTGGAGAAATACTTGGCTACAGAGAACCTGACGGCCTCTTCCAGAGACACTCGGACTTTCCACCCTAAGACCAGACCATCCCCAGGGGCGGATAAGAGGATTCCAAGGGGTGAGGGTGGAGAGAGTGAGAGGGTGGGAGCTCTACCCCAAGTTTGGCGAGAACAGCCTGGGAAATCAGAGGCTCAAGAGGCGGCAAGAAGGATCATTTGCTACCGCTGCCGGCAAGCGGGACATATTGCAGCCAATTGCCCGGTTGTGGAGGAACCCATGCAGTGTGACTTTCTGACGGGCAGACGTCAGTCGCTGTGTGCGACAGTCGCATGCACTGCCATTCGAGGAACTGAGAAACATTTATGCAAAATGTGTGTTAATGGTAGAAATGTTGTGGTATTGCTGGATTCAGGTAGCCTTGTGACCCTGATAAAGGCTGAGTTAGTTAAAACAGAGGTCTCTGGGAATAGCAAGGTAGCTGTTATTTGTGTGCATGGGGACACCCGAGAGTATCCAGTGACTACAGTGTGTTTCGAGACCCCCAAAGGTACCCTCTCTCATCCAGTGGGCTTAGTATCTCAGTTACCGCATGACGCCATTGTGGGAAGGGATTTTCCGAAGTTCTGGGAACTGTGGGATGATCCTGAGCCCCTCACTGGTGCCCCTATGTACCAGGAATGTGATAGCCAGAACTCCCCTGAGAGTGGTGAGGACTCTCCGGAATTTCCCTTATCAGTATTGGCAGGGGAGACTCAAGAAACTGGAGAGGAGCCCACCTCCTCAGACGAAAACCTACCGTCTGTGGAGTTTTCTGATCTTGAGGTTCACAGGGAAAACTTTGCCACAGAACAGTTGAAAGACCCCGCCCTAATAAAGGCACGGGAAAACGTAGTGAAAATAGATGGTGAGTTAGTGAACCCAGATAATACCTGCACTTACCCATACTTCAGCGTAGAGAAGGACCTACTGTATCGGGTGGCAAAAAGGGCAGAAGAAACCGTTGAGCAGCTTGTGGTGCCCAAACCTTACAGGAAGTTGGTGTTGGAGTTGGCCCATGGGCACATTCTTGGAGGTCATCTGGGGACAGAGAAAACCCGAGAGAGGGTATTACAGAGATTCTATTGGCCGGGGGTGATGAAGGACGTAGAAAATTATTGTTCCTCCTGCCCTGTGTGTCAGAGGTTGGCCCCGATGCCACATTTCCGTAGCCCGCTGGTCCCTCTACCCATCATTGAGGTCCCGTTTGAGAGGATCGCCATGGATTTGGTAGGTCCTATAATCAAGTCCGCTAGGGGACACCAGTACATATTAGTTATAATGGACTATGCCACCCGTTATCCAGAAGCGATCCCTCTCCGAAATACCTCGGCCAAAACCATAGCCAAAGAGCTATCTCTTGTTTTTAGCCGGGTGGGTATTTGTAAAGAACTGCTTACGGACCAAGGTACACCCTTTATGTCCCGGGTTATGAAAGAGCTGTGTAAATTGTTCAAAGTGACGCAATTGCGTACGTCTGTGTATCACCCCCAAACCGATGGGCTGGTTGAAAGATTCAACAAAACCCTAAAACAAATGTTGAAGAAAGTGGTGGATAGAGATGGAAAGGATTGGGACTGTTTACTTCCTTATTTGATGTTTGCTATTAGGGAGGTGCCCCAATCCTCTACGGGATTCTCCCCCTTTGAGTTACTGTATGGGAGACACCCAAGAGGGCTGTTGGATATTGCCAAGGAAACTTGGGAAAGTGAGAGTTCTCCCCACAGGAGTGTGATTGAGCATGTCGCCCTGATGCAAGATCGAATTGCACAGGTAATGCCCATCGTGAAGGAACATTTGGCCCAAGCGCAGTTGGCACAGCAGAGAGTGTACAACCGTGGAGCCAAGACCCGTACCTTTTCCCCGGGGGATAGGATATTGGTACTTGTCCCTACGGTTGAAAGTAAATTCCTTGCCAAATGGCAAGGCCCCTACGAGATAATGGAAAAAGTGAGCGAAGTGAATTACAAGGTCAGACAACCAGGAAGGCGAAAGCCCGAACAGATCTATCACGTTAATCTGTTGAAAGCCTGGAGGGATAGAGAGTCCCTAGTCGCAGACACTTGGTCACCAGCTCAAACTGGTTGCGTGATTCCTGAGGTTGGAATAGCAGCCACCTTGTCACAACCCCAACAACAGGAGGTTAAGGAGTTTGTGCTTCGCAACAAGGAGGTATTCTCTGAGCTGCCGGGACAAACATCTGGGGTAGAGCATGACATCATTACCCCGCCCGGTGAAAGGGTGAAGTTAAAACCCTATCGGATCCCAGAGGCTCGACGGGAGGCAATACGGGAGGAAGTACAGAAAATGCTGAACTTAGGGGTGATAGAGGAGTCCCAAAGTGATTGGTCTAGTCCCATCGTGTTGGTGCCTAAACCGGATGGGAGCTGGCGATTTTGTAACGATTTTCGTCAGTTGAACAAAGTTACAAAATTTGACACCTACCCCATGCCACGTATAGATGAGTTGATCGACCGGCTGGGAACAGCCCGATACATGACGACTCTTGACCTCACAAAAGGGTATTGGCAAATCCCCCTGGCCAAGTCGGCCAAAGAGAAAACCGCATTTGTAACCCCAGACGGGGCGTTCCAATATAAAAGAATGCCGTTCGGGTTACAGAATGCGCCGGCCACATTCCAGCGGAAAATGGACCAGATGCTGAGGCCCCATCGGAAGTATGCTGCGGCTTACCTGGATGACGTAATTGTCCATAGCACAGATTGGGCCTCACATCTGCCAAAAGTGCAAGCAGTCCTGGACTCTGTTCGGGAAGCGGGGTTTACGGCTAACCCCAAGAAGTGTACCATTGGGCAGGAGGAGGCCAAATATCTTGGGTACACCATTGGGAGGGGAGTAATAAAACCCCAACTCAACAAAGTCGAGGCCATCCAGAGTTGGCCACGTCCCAACAGCAAGAAGCAGGTACGAGCCTTTCTGGGAATCGCTGGGTATTATCGGCGATTCATTCCCCACTTTGCTTCTAAGGCTGTGCCCCTAACCAACCTGACGAAGGGGAAAGGGTCGGTCATGATTAAATGGACCCCCGAGGCTGAGGCAGCATTCCAATTCTTGAAACAAGCCTTATGTAGCCAGCCAGTGTTGTACTCACCCGACTTCTCTAAAGACTTTGTCGTACAAAGTGATGCGTCAGATGTGGGGTTAGGAGCAGTATTGTCCCAGGTCTGGAACGGGGAAGAGCACCCAGTCATTTACCTCAGCAGGAAGTTGAAGTCCCATGAGGTAAATTACGCCACCGTTGAAAAGGAGTGTTTAGCGGTGAAGTGGGCTCTAGATTCCCTTCGGTACTACCTGCTAGGTAGGCACTTTGACATGGTTACGGATCACGCTCCGTTAAAGTGGATGGCTCAAAACAAGGAAACAAATAGAAGAGTGAATAGGTGGTTCCTGGCCCTCCAGGAATTCAACTTCACAGTAAAGCATCGCCCTGGCGTTCAAATGGGGAATGTGGATGCTTTGTCTCGAGTACATGAATGCCTGATTGCTAGTGTTCCAACCCCGAGGTTAAAACAAGAGGGGGGGGGTATGTGACAGCAGGAAGGTAAAGTCACCTGGTTGCATCCAGGGGGGTAGATATATTTCGCCCAGATTCAGGCTTTACGCCGACTTATACAACTAGGTGGAGAGTTGTATAAGGCTAGTGGGCTCATGGATGACTCATACCTCTAGGGAGAGTGTGGGGCGTCGTGCAGACAGAGATGAGGAGACCAGCTGAACCTTGTCAGCTCATTTAGGCCTCTATAAGAACTCCCAGATTCATTAGGTGTTAGCTCATGCCTGGAACCAGACCTGTGTGGACTGTCTAGGGAGAGTGAACCCCTGTGCGGTGAGGCAAAGCCTGTGTGGCTATTTGTTTGGACTTTTACTAAACCAGGGACTTAGGGACTAGGACAGCACTAGGCTGATCCCAGTTGTTAGTTAGGAAACCTGTATGTTTAGTCAGAGGTCAACTTGACCAGGATTTATTTTGGTTATGTTTCTTTTGCTTTGCTGTGTTTTGTCACTGTAAATAGAAAATAAACCGCACCTTTTTTTGACTTTGAAAACCACAACCTCCGTTTGCTGGGCCTGTTTTGTGTGGGGAGCCCATCCCGGGGGTCACACACACCCGCTGCCGAGCTAACCCCCTCACAATTGTTTATCGTGGATGCACGCCCCCGGGACCTGGACTGACTATTTTACGTACATCTCTGTCCCTATTTAAAACAGTGACGCTTAAACACGCCCCTGGCTCCTGGTCAGTCTCCCCTAATAGTCCACTTTGGTTTAACCCTACATTACCAGAATTTGGCTCCCTGCCTGACCCACAAAGGTGGACCTCTCGGGGGATAAAATACTTATGTCACATATACTCACCTCAAGGATTTAAATCTTTCGCGCAGATGAGAACTGACTTTGACTTACCATATAACTACTTATTTTTTTACTATCAGCTTAGACACGCTGTGCGAGCACAGTTTGGTTCACTAGACAACCCGCTTGTGATTTCTGACTTAGAAAAACTCTTACGATCCCCAGACCGCACGAAACTTATCTCTACTTATTATTTAGCACTGGCGGTGGGCTCCAACCCTAGATTCAAGGCATCACAACGTAAATGGGACTCCCTAGATATATCCATAACAGAGGAGGACTGGTCCGAATTCTGTGACACTTTCAAGGCTTCTGTTGTATCCTCCAGGGACAGGATCATCCAAATAAAAATCTTCCACCAATCGCATCTCACCCCGGCCAGGATGCACAGAATGGGCATTTTGTCCTCGGCTGAGTGCTTTCGGGGATGTGGATATACAGCTGACTTCATTCATTGCTTCTGGAGTTGTCCCATAGTGCAGGAGTTTTGGAGGAGAGTAGACTCCTTTCTCTCTTCAGCGCTGGGGCTTCCCAACATATTAAATCCCAAGAATTGCCTCCTGGGGGTCTTTGGCGACCTCACTGTTCCCTCCCAGGTCAAACGATTGCTTCGGATCCTTTACTGTTATGCTAAAAAATCTATTTTATTGACCTGGAGGGGAGCAGCAACCCCAACAGTGGGGCTATGGTTGAAACTAGTCAATGATGCCCTTCCACTTTACAAACTCACTTTTGAGATCCGCAAAAGGAAGAAAACATTTAATAAAATTTGGGGCAGGTGGCTGGCTAGCCCCCTGACCCTTTCCCCCATACTGCCATGAAAGAGTAGGTAGGTTGTAGCATACCTTGAACCATAACTATACTCCTATGCAATTTTACCAGCTATGACTGTCTAGTAGGTCTATTATGTTGCTGTAATTTGTCTTTATATTATATTATGCTGCTTAAATGGATGTGCAGATATTCTTCTGTGTAGACTGATATAGGAGCAAGTTGTTAATGTTGTGTGTGGGACAGGCCTGGCTAGGCCCCCACATATTGTCTTTCTATGTCTGTATGTTATGAAAAAAATGCAATAAAACATATCTTTAAAAAAAAAAAAGGAATCCAGGTTAAGCAAGAAAAAAAAATGTCACTGTCCCTGCCTATGCTTCTCTTTCCCTGCTCCGGAACACACTACACTAGGCCGCCGTGCTGGCGGCCTTTTATAGTGTGGGGCGTGTACTAAACACCCTCAGCAATAATTGGCCACAGGCATCCTGCCTGTGGCCAATCATTGCTCTCCTCGCTGCCGGCGCTGTGATTGGCCAAGCATGCGGGGTCACAGTGCATGCTTGGCCAATCACAGCGCCTGGATGACACTGCGATGGCGTAGTGCATTGTGGGCCGTTCGCGTCACTCGAATTAGGCGCGAACGGCCCAAATCGTTCGATCTTCGTCGAACGATCGAACAGCCGATGTTCGAGTCGAACGTATGTTCGACTCGAACACCGAGCTCATCCCTATCCTTTAGTATATATTGCTGAGAATTGACAGAGTTGGGCTGCTTGGTAGTACCACCACATATTGGGAAGGCCAAGGCCTCTTTTCTTCCTTGCCCTATACAGAACTTTTTTAGATAGACGATGTCCCTTGCCCCCCCATATGAACTGTATGATTTTTGATTGGAGTCTATCCAGTGCTCGCTTCTTGACAGGGATAGGCAGGGACCGGAAGAGATAAAGCAATCTGGGCAAGAGGGTCATCTTGACCGAATTGACTCTACCCAGCCAGGATAATTTATAAAGAGACCATTGTGTAAGTTCAGTTGTGAGTTTTTTGAACATGGCAGGGTAATTGTGTTGGAATAGGAGCTCTACTTTTGGGGTGAGGAAAACACCTAAATAGGGAAGAGAAGAGGCGCACCAGGAGAAGGGGAAGTTTGTTTTGAGCCTATCGACTATATCTTGGGGTGTAGTGACGTTTAAGGCCATTGACTTTGCCATGTTGACCTGAAGGCCTGAAACCTTTCCAAAAGTGGTGAGGAGTTGGAGAATATTGGGGGTCGACCTGAGAGGGGAGGTGACGAAAAGGAGGACATCGTCCGCAAAGAGGGCGCATTTGTGTGTATGTTGACCACATTGAACCCCGTGAATGTCCGGGTGTTGTCTAATTGCTAGAGCTAGGGTTTCTATCGCTATTGCGAAGAGAATAGGGGAGAGCGGGCAGCCCTGTCTGGTACCGTTTAAGATTGGGAATTGGTCGGAGAGACGTCCCTGTAGTTTGATCTGGGCTTTCGGGGAGGAATATAGAGACTCCAGGGTTCTTAGGAATTCCGGGCCAAATCCCCAATGGCGTAGAATGGTAAAAAGGTATGGCCAGGTGACCGTATCAAAGGCCTTTTGGAGGTCTATGGAAAGAATGTATCCCTTCTGGGGGGACCCGCCATCCCAGGAGGATTGCATGAGGGAAATCAAATCTACCGCTCTCCTGATCTGGTCCGGTCCCTGTCTCCCGGGAATGAAACCCACCTGATCCTTATGAACATAAGAAGCTATGAAGGAGGCTATTCTGTTGGCCAAAATCTTGGTCATGATTTTCAGATCATTATTGATCAACGAAATCGGCCTATAGTTGCCTACATCACTAGGATCTTTTCCCTGTTTGGGGATCACAGAGATATATGCGAGGTTGGCAGCGGGTTCGAGAATGGAGCCCTCTCGTAGGGAGTTAAAGAGACTGGCCAGATGAGGAGATAGGACCCCAGAGAAAGTTTTGTAATAAAGGGCGGAGAAACCGTCTGGCCCTGGCGCCGAGTCTGTTTTGAGATTTTTGATGACCTCCTGGACCTCTTCAGTACTAAAAGGTGATTCCATCATGGATCTATGGGACTCTGAAAGTTTGGGGAGATCAATGTCCGCCAAAAATAATTCTAAGGGAACAGGGTCGGCAGAGGAAGGAGATGCGTATAGTTTGGAGTAGAAAGCTTGGAAGGTTTCTAGGATTTTATGGGGGTTCTGGGTGAGAGAACCCGATAACGATTTAATCTTGGGTAAGGAGAAATTTTGGATCCTTGGGGAGAGTTTGGCCGCCAAGCGCGAGCCGATTTTATCAGCTTGTAAGTAGAATTTGCCACTTAACCAGTTCAAGTGTTTGTCTGCATTAGAAGTTAAGGCAAGATTTAAAGCAATGCGGGCGGATTCTAACTTGGCCAGACTGGCTGGAGTGGGGTTAGACTTATGGGCTTTACTAAGTAGTGTAAAATCCCTTTCCAAGTTTTCTACATCCACCTTCCTTCCTTTTTTCAGGTTGGAAGCCATTTGAATCATCCTCCCCCTCAAGACGGCTTTATGAGCTCCCCAGAGAGAGCTAGGGGAAGTTTCCCCGGTATCATTGAGGAGGAAAAATTCTTGGATGTCCTTTTCCAGCATGGTGCAGTGGACCGGGTTGGCAAGGAGGGATTTACTCAAGCGCCACTGAGGGGGGCCTGAAGGCGAAAGGGAGCTAGAGATTCTAAGGGTTACTAAGGAGTGGTCCGACCACGGAACTTCTTGTATTGAGGAGTGAGAGACAGTGTGAATGTCAGAATTGGGTACGAAGATGTGGTCAATCCTGGCAAATGTTTTGTGTGGGGCAGAGTAATGGGTAAAGTCTTTGGCCGTGGGATTCAATTCTCTCCAAGAATCAATCAGGCCCAAGTCATGTAGGAGTCGAGCGATTCTGAGGCTTTGTTTGGAGGGTCTCTTAAGGCGTGGCCTGTTCTCGTGGGATTTGTCAAGTGTGTGGTCAAACGTGATATTGGAGTCACCCCCTATTAAGACTCTACCTTCTAGATGAGAGGAGAGGGTTGAGAACATGGATGCGAAAAAATTTGCCTGGCCCCGATTGGGGGCATAGTATGAAACAAAAGAATACGTCACCCCTTCTATGAGCCCTTTGACCAGCAGGTACCTACTAGGCTTGTGCAATTCGTTTCATAACGAATCGAAATTCGTCCGAATTTAGCAACTTTCGGACATTCGGAAGCATTCGAATTTCCGAACAGAGCAATTACGAATAAAACCGAATCCGAAATAAATTATACCGCAAAATAGCGAATCCCCGAAGGTCTTCGGCATAATTCGTTATGAAAAAAGTTACGAATGTACGAATCCATTCGAAGCACAATAACACTCACTCTGCTCTCTGCTTCTCCCTCACCATGCTGAACTCCCTCCCAAAATGGTGTACAGGGGGCGGAGGCTATAGCCGCATGAAAAAACGAAAGTAAAATACGAGATTTCGAATCCATTCGAAGCACAATAACACTCACTCTGCTCTGCTCTCTGCTTCTCCCTCACCGTGCTGAACCCTCTCAAAATGGTGTACAGGGGCGGAGCCTATAGCCGCATGTAAAAAACGAAAGTAAAATACGAGATTTCGAATCGTTACAAATAACCGCTATGTATTTAGAAAAGTACAAATCCATTCGAAGCACATTAGGCATAATAGGCAGCGTCGTTGTGAGAGAGACATGGAAAATTACGAATCAACGAACCCAAAAAAAGTTACGAAAGTAGGAGTTGTGTCCAGAATCAAGGAAAAACAACGTACTCTACCGAAAGTACGAATTATAAAGCAACAAAAAATTCAACGAAAAATGTCGCTTGCAAAAATACGAATGAGTCCGAACACGAAAAATCCCGTCTAGCAAAATTACGAATGATTACGAATCAACAGGACCGGAAAGAAACGAACCGAAACGGAACAAATTTTTCCGTTGTGCACAAGCCTAGTACCTACCATCTTTATCACGAATTGTGTGAATGTGGGTAAATGGGATACGTTTAGCCAAGAGAATGGCCACCCCTCTCTGTTTGGTGTCAGCATTCGCAAGGTAGAAGGTGGGAAAGCTACGGTGTAGGAAGGAGGGGGTATAGCTAGCGGGGAAGTGGGTCTCCTGAAGAAGGACAACATCAAGGCTTCTGGCGTGGTAGCTCTGAAAGGCCTTCCGGCGTTTAGAAGGGGAATTA
This sequence comes from Rana muscosa, assembly GCA_029206835.1. NCBI lineage: Eukaryota > Metazoa > Chordata > Amphibia > Anura > Ranidae > Rana > Rana muscosa. Next base: position 345,230,708 of record CM055127.1, read on the forward strand.
AGTCCCTGTGTATTGTGGGAAGCTACTTTCAAAGGCAGCTTGCGAGCGTCAGTCTCAGCCATGGGTGCCCGAGGGTGGTGTGAGAATGTAAAAGGGGAGCTTACCTGGAGAGAAGAGAGAATCCGGACATCCAGCGCGAGGTAGGCTATCAACAAACGCCCTGGAGCAAGGCCTGGGGGAGTTCTCCGCGAGGAATCCTGGAGGAGGGAGGAGGAGAACACTGTGGGGAGGGGAGAAGGGGGGGGAGAAGAAATAGAAGAAAAAGAGGAGGAAAGATCAGAGATGTCATTATATTGGTCAGTTAAATCACAAAAGGAGAACAAAACAAACATATGCAAAAATTCAGATAAAATTCAACAGGACCGGCTAGCCGGGTCCAAGTCCAAGGACTCCTGCAAGAGGGGTCTTGGAGAGAGTGCAACCCCAGTAGGGGTTGTCTACCTGATGTCACCAGAGGGATTAAAAGTCCCTCCGCGTCACAACAGAGAGAGCGGCATGATGAGCCGCTCCGGCCGTCAGAGCCCCCAATGGGGGGTAAAACAGTACTGGAACGGCCAAAGTGCAGAAAATACTGTAAACAAACAAATATAACGAACCGTAAAACTGTATAACCAGAACATAACCAGTGCATGGAGTGGAACCTGCAAGGGAGAGGAAGGGAAGGTGGGGAGGGAGGCAAGAGAGGATGGGGGGGGGGAAGGGGGAGGGGAAAGGGAAGGAAAAAAAAAAAAAGGGGGGGGACAGGGGGAAGGAAGGGTATAGGCTACTAGGCCTAACCATAGGTTGGAACTAGAAAAGGCCCATCATATATGCAACAAGTCAGAAAGGCAATGAAAGCGTCCTCCTCAGCGAGGTGGGAGGAACGGGGGATATTGGGAGTCCCAACTAGCCATAAGATGGGCAAGTGGGGCCCAAACCAAACAGATCAAGACCCTGGCCCGCCTGAAGCCAGTCAGGGCCGTGCGGGTCTGTCTACCACCATACTAGGGGGGGAGAGTAGTTAGCTCTCTGAAATATTAGGGATAGTCAAAAGCAACCCATCTCCCGTCCGGGAGAAAAACAAAAGAAGTCCCTCATCTCGGGGTCGGGATTCTCTCTGTCTCTTCGTTTGTTGTTTATTCCATAACGGGGTCAGAGGACTGCCGGGGGGTGGACGCTTTGAGGAGCCTGATTTTGTTGTCGCTTGTTGTGCAGCAAGTTCTCGGGAGATAAGACCAAGATGAAGAAGGAGACGTTCGCTGTCTTGAAAGGTGGAAAAGCCAAAGGATTTGTCCCTGAAATGAAATTGTAGGCGGAACGGAAAAGCCCAGCGGTACTTGATGGAATTCTGGTTGAGGACCTCCAGGAGGGGTTTAAGGGACCTCCATTTCTGGACCGTGGTGGGTGAGATGTCAGCAAAGATTTGGATTTTATTCCCTTGGAAGGAGAGATTGTCCAGGTTGTGGGTCTGCCTCATAACATCCTCCTTCACACCATAGTAATGGGGCTTGACTACAATGTCCCTTGGGAGACCATCTGGGCGGGGGTGCTGGAGGACTCTGTGAGCCCTGTCAAGTTCCAATCTGTGGTCCTGAATGTCTGGCATGAGTTCTTTAATGAACAATTTAACTGTGCTGTGAACATCAGTAACAGATTCAGGTATCCCACGTATACGGAAATTATACCTTCTACTCCTGTTCTCTAAATCATCGATTTTAGAGAGAGCTGTCTCAAGTTGATGTTGTAAGGTTTGGATGCATGTGGTATTTTGGTTAGTACGGGCGGCAGTGTTATCCACAGCCTGCTCAATTGCATCCATGCGGTCTCCCAGGCTCTGCAAATCAGCCTTAATGGTAGCAGTGATCTGAGTGGCATTGTGGGCTAGGCCTGTGGCTAGCAGCTCAGAAAAGTTCTGCAGCATAAGTTGCATGTCAGCGGAGTGAACTGGCTGCAAGGGGGGGAGAGGTGGGGGCCTGCCAGGCTTAAGGGGGATCGCAGCATGGGAGAGAGGGGGAGATCTCCAAAAGTCCGTTTCAGCAGGGACTCAGTGGATGCTGGGGAGATCCCTTGGGGGTTGCAGGTACTCACAGGAGTTGCCAGTAGATCGATCTGGTGCTGGAGATGGGAAGGAGGATCCGCAATGGAGTCCGGGCCTTCCATGCTGCCTTGAGCTGCGGCCGCCATCTTGGATGATGCAGGGGCTGCCAGTGTAAAGTCGAGCTGGCGGCTTACCTCCCTCTTTTGTGAGCCGCCCGGCATATGAAATCGTCCCTGGTTCACCCGGGAGGCGATGGGGTCAGTCCTGGCCGGTTCCCGCTCAGTCTGTAGGCTCAGGGGGCTGCGAGAGGCCGGAGCAGCGCGGAGCTCCCGTTCAGAGCGTCTTCCCGGAAGTCCCGCGCATGCGCACTCCCTCCTCTCTGTTTTGAATGTTTTTTTTTTTTTTTCTGAAACCGGCTCGACGGCATCAGTAAAGACACTCGCCGGCTCTCCCTTTTCGGCGCGACTCCGCTCAAAATGCTCAGGGGGCACCCGGATTTGAACCAAGGACCTTTCGATCTGCAGTCAAATGCTCTGCCACTGAGCTACACCCCCTTGCCTTCTCCTCTCTGTTTTGATTTTTTTTTTCTCAATCCGGCTCGACGGCATTGGTAAAGACACTCGCCGGCTCTCCCTTTTCGGCGCGACTGCGGGCCAAACGCTCAGGGGGCATCCGGATTTGAACCGAAGACCTCTCCGATCTGCAGTTGAATGCTCTGCCACTGAGCTATACCCCCCTTGCCCTCTCCTTTCTGTTTTGAATTTTTATAAAAAAAATTCCTGTAACCGGCTCGACGGCATTGGTAAAGACACTCGCCGGCTCTCCCTTTTCGGCGCGACTGCGGGCAAAATGCTCAGGGGGCATCCGGATTTGAACCGAGGACCTCTCGATCTGCAGTCGAATGCTCTGCAACTGAGATATACCCCTGTCGCCTTCTCCTCTCCTTTTTGAATTATTATTTTTTTCTTTTCCTGAAACCGGCTCGACGGCATCGGTAAAGACACTCGCCGGCTCTCCCTTTTCGGCGTGACTGCGAGCAAAACGCTCAAGGGGCACCCGGATATGAACCGAGGACCTTGCGATCTGCAGTCAAATGCTCTGCCACTGAGCTATACCCCCTTGCCTTCTCCTCTCTGTTTTGATTTTTTTGTTTTCTGAAACCGGCTCGACGGCATTGGTAAAGACACTCGCCGGCTCTCCCTTTTCGGCGCAACTGCGGGCAAAATGCTCAGGGGGCACCCGAATTTGAACCGAGGACCTTTCTCCGCCACTGAGCTATAGCCCCCTTGCCTTCTCCTCTCTGTTTTGAATTTTTTATTTTTTTTTCCCTGAAACCGGCTCGACGTCATCTGTAAAGACACTCGCCGGCTCTCCCTTTTCGGCGCGACTGCGGGCAAAGTGCTCAGGGGGCAGCCGGATTTGAAATGAGGATCTCTTGAGCTGCAGTTGAATGCTCTGCCACTGAGCTATACCCCCCTTGCCTTCTCCTCTCTGTTTTGAATTTTTTTTTTTTATTTCCTGAAACCGGCTCGACGGAATCGGTAAAGACACTCACAGGCTCTTCCTTTTCGGCGCGACAGCGGGCAAAATGCTCAGGGGGCACCGGATTTGAACCGAGGACCTCGCGATCTGCAGTTCAATGCTCTGCCACTGAGCTATACCCCCTTGCCTTCTATTCTGTTTTGATTTTTTTTTCTGAAATCCGCTCGACGGCATCGGTAAAGACACTCGCCGGCTCTCCCTTTTCGGCTAAACTGAGGGCAAAACGCTCAGGGACCCCCGAATTTGAACCGAAGACCTCTCGATCTGCAGTCAAATGCTCTGCCACTGAGCTATACCCCCTTGCCTTCTCCTCTCTGTTTTGAATTTTTATTTTTTTTTTGTCCTGAAACTGGCTCGACGGCATAGGTAAAGACACTCACTGGCTCTCCCTTTTCGGCGCGACTGCAGGCAAAATGCTCAGGGGGCACCCGGATTTGAACCAAGGACCTCTCGATCTGCAGTAGAATGCTCTGCCACTGAGCTATACCCCCCTTGCCTTCTCCTCTCTGTTTTGAATGGTTTTTTTTTTTCCTGAAACCGGCTCGACGACATCGGTAAAGACACTCGCTGGCTGTCCCTTTTTGGCGCGACTGCGGGCAAAACACTCAGGGGTCACCCAGATTTGAACCGAGAACCTCTCGATCTGCAGTCGAATGCTCTGCCACTGAGGTATACCCACCTTGCCTTCTCCTTTCTGTTTTGAATTTTTTTTTCCTGAAACCGGCTCAACGGCATCGGTAAAGACACTCGCCGTCCCTCCCTTTTCGGCGCGACTTCGGGCAAAATGCTCAGAGGTCACGCCGATTTGAACCAAGGACCTCTCGATCTGCAGCCGAATGCTCTGCCACTGAGCTATACCCCCCTTGCCTTCTCCTCTCTGTTTTGAATGTTTTTTGTTTTTTTTCCTGAAACCGGCTCGACAGCATCGGTAAAGACATTCGCCGGCTCTCTCTTTTCGACGCGACTGCGGGCAAAACGCTCAGAGGGCACCTGGATTTGAACCGAGAACCTCTCGATTTGCAGTTGAATACTCTGCCACTGAGCTATACCCCCTTGCCTTCTACTCTCTCTTTTGAATTTTTTTTTTCTGAAACCGGCTCCACGGCATCGGTGAAGACACTCACCGGCTCTCCCTTTTCGGCGCGACTGCGGGCAAAACGCTCAGAGGGCACCTGGATTTGAACCGAGAACCTCTTCGATTTGCAGTCGAATACTCTGCCACTGAGCTATACCCCCCTTGCCTTCTACTCTCTCTTTTGAATTTTTTTTTTCTGAAACCGGCTCCACGGCATCGGTGAAGACACTCACCGGCTCTCCCTTTTCGGTGCGACTGAGGGCAAAATGCTCAGGGGGCACCCGCATTTGAACCGAGGACCTCTCGATCTGCAGTCGAATGCTCTGCCACTGAGCTATACCCCCCTTGCCTTTTCCTCTCTGTTTTGAATTTTTTTTTCCTGAAACCGGCTCGACGGCATCATTAAAGACACTCACCAGCTCTCCCTTTTCGGCGCGACAGCGGGCAAAATGCTCAGGGAACACCCGGATTTGAACCGAGTACCTCTCGATCTGCAGTCAAATGCTCTGCCACTGAGCTATACCCCCCTTGCCTTCTCCTCTCTGTTTTGAATTTTTTTTTTCTGAAACCGGCTCGACGGCATCGGTAAAGACACTCGCCGACTCTCCCTTTTTGGCGCGACTGCAGGCAAAACGCTCAGGGGGCACACGGATTTGAACCGAGGACCTATCGATCTGCAGTCGAATGCCCTGCCACTGAGCTATACCCCGCTTGCCTTCTCTTTATTTTGATTTTTTTTTTTCCTGAAACCGACTCGACGGCATCGGTAAAGACACTAGCCGCCTCTCCCTTTTCGGCGCAACTGCGGGCAAAACGCTCACGGGGCACACGTATTTGAACCGAGGACCTCTCGATCTGCAGTCGAATGCTCTGCCACTGAGCTATACCCCCTTGCCTTCTCTCTCTTTTGATTTATTTTTTCCTGAAACCGGCCCGACGGCATTGGTAAAGACACTAGCCGCCTCTCCCTTTTCGGCGCGACTGCGGGCAAACCGCTCAGGAGGCACCCCGATTTGAACCGAGGACCTCTCGATCTGCAGTCGAATGCTCTGCCACTGAGCTATACCCCCTTGCCTTCTCTCTTTTTTGAATTTTTTTTTCCTGAAACCGGCTCGACGGCATCAGTAAAGACACTCGCCGGCTCTCCCTTTTTGGCGCGACTGCGGGCAAAATGCTCAGGGGGCACCTGGATTTGAACCGAGGACCTCGCGACCTGCAGTCAAATGCTCTGCTACTGAGCTATACCCCCCTTGCCTTCTCCTCTCTGTTTTGAATTTTTTTTTCCTGAAACCGTGGAGAGAAGGCGGGGTTAACCCACACATAGTCTGCCATGGAGTCTATCAGGAAAGGAAAATTACGGTAAGTATTTGGTAATAAATTTTCCATTATAGCTCAGTGGCAGAGCATTCGACTGCAGATTGAGAGGTCCTCGGATCAAACTCGGGTTCCCCCTGAGCGCTTTGCCTGCAGTCGCGCCGAAAAGGCAGAGCCGGCGAGTGTCTTTACCGATGCCGTTGAGCCGGTTTCAGGCAAAAATAAATAAAAAATTCAAAACAGAGAAGAGAAGGCAAGGGGGGTATAGCTCAGTGGCAGAGCATTCGACTGCAGATCGCGAGGTCCTCGGTTCAAAGCCGGTTGCACCCTGAGAATTTTGCCCACAGTCGCGCCGAAAAGGGAGAGCCGGCGAGTGTCTTTACTGATGCAGTCGAGCCGGTTTCAGGAAAAAAAAAATTCAAAACAGAAATGAGAAGGCAAGGGGGGTATAGCTCAGTGGCAGAACATTCGACTGCAGATCTAGAGGTCCTCGGTTCAAATCGGGGTGCCTCCTGAGCGGTTTGCCCGCAGTCGCGTCGAAAAGGGAGAGGCGGCTAGTGTCTTTACCGATGCCGTCGAGTCGGTTTCAGGAAAAAAATAATTCAAAATAGAGAGAAGGCAAGCAGGGTATAGCTCAGTGGCAGAGCATTCGACGGCAGATCAATAGGTCCTCGGTTCAAATCCGTGTGCCCCCTGAGCGTTTTCCCTGCAGTCACGCCAAAAAGGGAGAGTCGGCGAGTGTCTTTACCGATGCCGTCGAGTCGGTTTCAGAAAAAAAAATTCAAAACAGAGAGGAGAAGGCAAGGGGGGTATAGCTCAGTGGCAGAGCATTCGACTGCAGATCAAGAGGTCTTTGGTTCAAATCCGGGTGTTCCCTGAGCATTTTGCCCGCTGTCGCGCCGAAAAGGGAGAGCTGGCGAGTGTCTTTAATGATGCCGTCGAGTCGGTTTCAGGAAAAAAAAAAAATCAAAACAGAGAGGAGAAGGCAAGGGGGGTATAACTCAGTGGCATAGCATTCGACTGCAGATCGAGAGGTCCTCGGTTCAAATCCGGTTGCCCCCTGGGCGTTTTGCCCGCAGTCGCGCTGAAAAGGGAGAGCCGGCGAGTGTCTTTACCGATGCTGTCGAGCCGGTTTCAGAAAAAAAAATTATAATTCAAAACAGCGAGAACAAGGCAATGGGGGTATAGCTCAGTGGCAGAGCATTCGACTGTCGATCGAGAGGTCCTCGGTTCAAATCCGGGTGCCCCTGAGCGTTTTGCCCGCAGTCGCGCCGAAAAGGGAGAGCCGGCGAGTGTCTTTACCAATGCCGTCGTGCCGGTTTCAGTAAAAAAAATTATAATTCAAAACAGCGAGAACAAGGCAATGGGGGTATAGCTCAGTGGCAGAGCATTCGACTGTCGATCGAGAGGTCCTCGGTTCAAATCCGGGTGCCCCTGAGCGTTTTGCCCGCAGTCGCGCCGAAAAGGGAGAGCCAGCGCGTGTCTTTACCGATGCCGTTGAGCCGGTTTCAGGAAAAAAATATTAAAAATTCAAAACAGAGAGGAGAAGGCAAGGTGGGTATACCTCAGTGGCAGAGCATTCGACTGCAGATCGAGAGGTTCTCGGTTCAAATCCAGGTGCCCTTTGAGTGTTTTGCCCGCAGTCGCGCCGAAAAGGGCGAGCCGGCGAGTGTCTTTACCGATGCCGTCGAGCCGGTTTCAGGAAAAAAAACAAAAAACATTCAAAACAGAGAGGAGAAGGCAAGGGGGCTATAGCTCAGTGCCAGAGCATTCGACTGCAGATCGAGAGGTTCTCTGTTCAAATCCGGGTGCCCCCTGAGCATTTTGCCCGCAGTCGCGCCGAAAAGGGCGAGCCGGCGAGTGTCTTTACCGATGCCGTCGAGCCGGTTTCAGGAAAAAAAAACAAAAAACATTCAAAACAGAGAGCAGAAGGCAAGGGGGGTATAGCTCAGTGCCAGAGCATTCGACTGCAGATCGAGAGGTCCTCGGTCCAAATCCAGGTGCCCCCTGAGCGTTTTGCCCGCAGTCGCGCCAAAAAGGGAGAGCCGGCGAGTGTCTTTACCGATGCCGTCGAGCCGGTTTCGAGAAAAAAATAAAAATTCAAAGGAGAGAGTAGAAGGCAAGGGGGGTATAGCTCAGTGCCAGAGCATTCGACTGCAGATCGAGAGGTTCTCGGTTCAAATCCAGGTGCTCCCTGAGCGATTTGCCCGCAGTCGCGCCGAAAAGGGAGAGCCGGCAAGTGTCTTTGCTGATGCCGTCAAGCCGGTTTCGGAGAAAAAAACAAATTCAAAACAGAGAGAAGAAGTGCAGATCGAGAGGTCATCGGTTCAAATCCGGGTGCCCCCTGAGCGCTTTGCCCGCAGTCGCGCCGAAAAGAGAGAGCCGGCAAATGTCTTTACCGATGCCGTCGAGCCAGTTTCAGCAAAAAAATACAAAAAACATTCAAAACAGAGAAAAGAAGGCAAGGGGGGTATAGCGCAGTGGCAGAGCATTCGGCTGCAGATCGAGAGGTCCTCGGTTCAAATCGGCGTGACCCCTGAGCATTTTGCCCGAAGTCGCGCCGAAAAGGGAGAGACGGCGAGTGTCTTTACCGATGCTGTCGAGCCGGTTTCAGGAAAAAATAAATAAAATTCAAAACAGAGAGGAGAAGGCAAGGGGGGTATAGCTCAGTGGCAGAGCATTCGACTGCAGATCGAGAGGTCCTTGGTTCAAATCCGGGTGCCCCCTGCATGTTTTGCCCGCAGTCGCACCGAAAAGGGAGAGCCGGCGAGTGTCTTTACACTTTACATAGGACCTCGCGATCTGCAGAGCTATACCCCCATTGCCTTCTCCTCTCTGTTTTGAATTTTATTTTATTTTTTTCCTGAAACCGGCTCGACGGCATCGGTAAAGACACTCGCCGGCTCTCCCTTTTCTGTGCGACTGCGGGCAAAATGCTCAGGGGGCACCCGAATTTGAACCGAGGACCTTTTGATGTGCAGTTAAATGCTCTGCCACTGAGCTATACCCCCCTTGCCTTCTCCTCTCTGTTTTGATTTTTTTTCTTCCTGAAACCGGCTCGACGGCATCGGTAAAGACACTCACTGGCTCTCCCTTTTCGGCGCAACTGCGGGCAAAATGCTCAGGGGGCACCCGAATTTGAACCGAGGACCTTTCGATCTGCAGTCGAATGCTCTGCCACTGAGCTATACCCCGCTTGCCTTCTCCTCTCTGTTTTGATATTTTTTTTCCTGAAACCGGCTTGACGGCATCGGTAAAGACACTCACTGGCTCTTCCCTTTCGGCGCGACTGCGGGCAAAACGCTCAGGGGGCACCCCCATGTGAACCGAGGACTTCTAAATCTGCAGTCGAATGCTCTGCCACTGAGCTATATCCCCCTTGCCTACTCCTCTCTGTTTTTATTAATTTTTTCCTGAAACCGGCTCGACGGCATCGGTAAAGACACTCACTGGCTCTCCCTTTTCGGCGCAACTGCGGGCAAAATGCTCAGGGGGCACCCAAATTTGAACCGAGGACCTTTCGATCTGCAGTCGAATGCTCTGCCACTGAGCTATACCCCGCTTGCCTTCTCCTCTCTGTTTTGATATTTTTTTTCCTGAAACCGGCTTGACGGCATCGGTAAAGACACTCACTGGCTCTTCCTTTTCGGCGCGACTGTGGGCAAAACGCTCAGGGGGCACCCCCATGTGAACCGAGGACTTCTAAATCTGCAGTCGAATGCTCTGCCACTGAGCTATATCCCCCTTTCCTACTCCTCTCTGTTTTTTTTTTTTTTTTCCTGAAACCGGCTCGACGGCATCGGTAAAGACACTCGCCGGCTCTCCCTTTTCGACGCGACTGCGGGCAAAACGCTCAGTGGGCACACAGATTTGAACCAAGGACCTCTCGATCTGCAGTCGAATGCTCTGCCAATTAACTATACCCCCTTGCCTTCTCCTCACTGTTTTTAATTATTTTTTTCCTGAAACCGGCTTGACGGCATCGGTAAAGACACTCGCCGGCTCTCCCTTTTCGGCGCGACTGCGGGCAAAACGCTCAGGGGGCACCCGGATTTGAACCAAGGACCTCTCGACCTGCAGTCGAATGCTCTGCCGCTGAGCTATACCACCCTTGCCTTCTCTCGTCTGTTTTTTTTTTTTTTTTCCTGAAACCGGCTCGACGGCATCGGTAAAGACACTCGCCGGCTCTCCCTTTTCGGCGCGACTGCTGGCAAAACGCTCAGGGGGCACCCGGATTTGAACAGAGGACCTCGCAATCTGCAGTCTAATGCTCTGCCACTGAGCTATACCCCCCTTACCTTCTCCTCTCTGTTTTGATTTTTTTTTCCTGAAACCGGCTCGACGGCATCGGTAAAGACACTCGCCGGCTCTCCCTTTTCGGCGTGACTGCAGGCAAAGCGCTCAGGGGGCACCCGGATCTGAACCAAGGACCTCTCGACCTGCACTTGAATGCTCTGTCACTGAGCTATACCCCGCTTGCCCTCTCTTTTCTGTTTTTGAATTTTATTTTTATTTTTTCTGAAACCGGCTCGACGGCATCGGTAAAGACACTCGCCGGCTCTCCCTTTTCGGCGCGACTGCGAGCGAAATGTTCAGGGGGCACACGGATTTGAACGGAGGACCTCTCGATCGGCAGTCGAATGCTCTGCCACTGAGCTATACCCCCCTTGCCTTTTCCTCTCTGTTTTGAATTTTTTTTTTCTTGAAACTGGCTCAACGGCATCGGTAAAGAGACTCGCCGGCTCTCCCTTTTCGGCGCGACTACGGGCAAAATCCTCTGGGGCACCCGGATTTGAACCTAGGATCGCCTGATCTAGCAATCGAATGCTCTGCCACTGAGCTATACCCCCCTTGCCATCTCATCTCTGTTTTTGAAATTTATTTTATTTTTTTCTGAAACCGGCTCGACGGCATCAGTAAAGACACTCGCCGGCTCTCCCTTTTTGGCGCGACTGCGGGCAAAACGCTCAGGAGGCACCCAGATTTGAAGCGAGGACCTCCCGATCTGCAGTCAAATGCTCTGCCACTGAGCTTTACCCTCCTTGCCTTCTCCTCTCTGTTTTGATTTTATTTTTTTCTGAAACTGGTTCGACGGCATCGGTAAAGACAATCGCCGGCTCTCCCTTTTTGGCGCGACTGCAGGCAAAACGCTCAGGGGGCATACGAATTTGAACCGAGGCCCTCGCGATCTGCAGTCGAATGCTCTGCCACTGAGCTATACCCCCCTTGCCTTCTATTCTCTGTTTTGAATTTTTTTTTCTGAAATCCGCTCGACGGCATCGGTAAAGACACTCGCCGGCGCTCCCTTTTCGGCTAAACTGCGGGCAAAAGGCTCAGAGGGCACCCGAATTTGAACCAAGGACCTCTCAATCTGCAGTCGAATGCTCTACCACTGAGCTATATCCCTTTACCATCTCCTGTCTGTTTTGAATTTTTTTTTCCTGAAACCGGCTCGACGGCAACGGTAAAGACACTCACTGGCTCTCCCTTTTCGGCGCGACTGCGGGCAAAACACTCAGGGGGCACCCGGATTTGAACCAAAGACCTCTCGATCTGCAGTCAAATGCTCTGCCACTGAGCTATACCCGCCTTGCCTTCTCCTTTCTGTTTTGATTTTTTTTTTTTTCTGAAACTGGCTCGACGGCATCGGTAAAGACAATCGCCGGCTCTCCCTTTTCGGCGCGACTGCGGGCAAAACGCTCAGGGGGCATACGGATTTGAACCGAAGACCTCGCGATCCGCAGTCGAATGCTCTGCCACTGAGCTATACCCCCCTTGCCTTCTATTCTCTGTTTTGAATTTTTTTTTCTGAAACCGGCTCAACGGTATCGGTAAAGACACTCGCTGGCTCTCCCTTTTCGGCGAAACTGCGGGCAAAATGCTCAGGTGGCTCCCGGATTTGAACCGAGGACCTCTCGATCTGCAGTCGAATGCTCTGCCACTGAGCTATACCCGCCTTGCCTTCTTTTTTGAATTTTATTTTTATTTTTTTCTCGAAACCGGCTCGACGGCATCGGTAAAGACACTCGCCGGCTCTCCCTTTTCGGCGTGACTGCGGGCAAAACGCACAGGGGCCACCCGGATTTGAGCCGAGGACTTCTCGATCTGCAGTCGAATGCTCTGCCACTGAGCTATACCCCTGTAGCCTTCTCCTCTCTGTTTTGAATTTTTTTTCTCCGAAACCGGCTTAACGGCATCAGTAATTACACTCTCCGGCTCTCCCTTTTTGGCGCGACTGCGGGCAAAACGCTCAGGGGGCACCTGGATTTGGACCGAGGACACCCCCCTTGCCTTCTCCTCTCTGTTTTGAATGTTTTTTGTTTTTTTTTCCTGAAACCGGCTCGACGGCATCGGTAAAGACACTCGCCGGCTCGCCCTTTTCGGCGCGACTGCGGGCAAAATGCTCAGGGGGCACCCGGATTTGAACCGAGAACCTCTTGATCTGCAGTGGAATGCTCTGCCACGAAGGTATACCCACCTTGCCTTCTCCTCTCTGTTTTGAATATTTAATATTTTTTTCCTGAAACCGGCTCAACGGCATCGGTAAAGACACTCGCTGGCTCTCCCTTTTCGGCGCGACTGCGGGCGAAACGCTCAGGGGCACCCGGATTTGAACCGAGAACCTCTCGATCTGCAGTCGAATGCTCTGCCACTGAGGTATACCCACCTTGCCTTCTCCTCTCTGTTTTGATTTTTTTTTTCCTGAAACTGGCTCAACGGCATCGGTAAAGACACTCGCCGGCTCTCCCTTTTCGGCGCGACTGCGGGCAAAACGCTCTGGGGGCACCCGGATTTGAACCGAGAACCTCTCGATCTGCAGTTGAATAATCTGCCACTGAGGTATACCCACCTTGCCTTCTCCTCTCTGTTTTGAATTTTTTATTTATTTTTCCCAAAACCGGCTCAACGGCATCGGTAAAGACACTCGCCGGCTCTCCCTTTTCGGCGCGACTGCGGGCAAAATGCTCAGTGGGCACCCGGATTTGAACCAAGGACCTCTCGATCTGCAGTCGAATGCTCTGCCAATTAACTATACCCCCCTTGCCTTCTCCCCTTTGTTTTTTTTCCTGAAACCGGCTCGACAGCATCGGTAAAGACACTCGTCGGCGCTCCCTTTTTGGCTAAACTGCGGGCAAAAGGCTCAGAGGGCACCCGAATTTGAACCGAGGACCTCTCAGTCTGCAGTTGAATGCTCTACCACTGAGCTATATCCCCTTACCATCTCCAGTCTGTTTTGAATTTTTTTTTCCTGAAACCGGCTCGACGGCAACGGTAAAGACACTCACTGGCTCTCCCTTTTCGGCGCGACTGCGGGCCAAACACTCAGGGAGCACCCGGATTTGAACCAAGGACCTCTCGACCTGCAGTCAAATGCTCTGCCGCTGAGCTATACCACCCTTGCCTTCTCTCCTCTGTTTTTTTTTTTTTTTTTTCCTGAAACCGGCTCGACGGCATCGGTAAAGACACTCGCCGGCTCTCCCTTTTCGGCGCGACTGCTGGCAAAACGCTCAGGGGGCACCCGGATTTGAACAGAGGACCTCGCAATCTGCAGTCTAATGCTCTGCCACTGAGCTATACCCCCCTTACCTTCTCCTCTGTTTTGATTTTTTTCCTGAAACCGGCTCGACGGCATCGGTAAAGACACTCGCCGGCTCTCCCTTTTCGGCGCGACTGCGGGCAATGCGCTCAGGGGGCACCCGGATCTGAACCAAGGACCTCTCGACCTGCAGTTGAATGCTCTGCCACTGAGCTATACCCCCTTGCCTTCTCCACTTTGTTTTTTTTTGTTTTTTTTCCTGAAACCGGCTCGACAGCATCGGTAAAGACACTCGCTGGCTCTCGCTTTTCGGCGCGACTGCGGGCAAAACGCTCAGGGGCACCCGGATTTGAACCGAGAACCTCTCGATCTGCAGTCGAATGCTCTGCCGCTGAGGTATACCCACCTTGCCTTCTCCTCTCTGTTTTGAATTTTTTTTTCCTGAAACCGGCTCAACGGCATCGGTAAATACACTCGCCGGCTCTCCCTTTTCGGCGCGACTGCGGGCAAAACACTCTGGGGGCACCCGGATTTGAACCGAGAACCTCTCGATCTGCAGTCGAATAATCTGCCACTGAGGTATACCCACCTTGCCTTCTCCTCTCTGTTTTGAATTTTTTATTTATTTTTCCTGAAACCGGCTCAACGGCATCGGTAAAGACACTCGCCGGCTCTCCCTTTTCGGCGAAACTGCAGGCAAAATGCTCAGGGGGCACCCGGATTTGAAGCGAGGACCTCTCGATCTGCAGTCGAATGCTCTGCCACTGAGCTATACCCCCATTGCCTTCTTTTTTGAATTTTATTTTTATTTTTTTCTCGAAACCGGCTCGACGGCATCGGTAAAGACACTCGCCGGCTCTCCCTTTTCGGCGCGACTGCGGGCAAAACGCACAGGGGGCACCCGAATTTGAGCCGAGGACCTCTTGATCTGCAGTCGAATGCTCTGCCACTGAGCTATACCCCCGTAGCCTTCTCCTCTCTGTTTTGAATTTTTTTTCTCCGAAACCGGCTCAACGGCATCAGTAAAGACACTCTCCGGCTCTCCCTTTTTGGCGCGACTGCGGGCAAAACGCTCAGGGGGCACCTGGATTTGGACCGAGGACCTCTCGATCTGCAGTCGAATGCTCTGGCACTGAGCTATACCCCCCTTGCCTTCTCCTCTCTGTTTTGAATGTTTTTTGTTTTTTTTTCCTGAAACCGGCTCGACGGCATCGGTAAAGACACTCGCCGGCTCGCCCTTTTCGGCGCGACTGCGGGCAAAATGCTCAGGGGGCACCCGGATTTGAACCGAGAACCTCTCGATCTGCAGTCGAATGCTCTGGCACTGAGTTATACCCCCCTTGCCTTCTCCTCTCTGTTTTGAATGTTTTTTGTTTTTTTTTCCTGAAACCGGCTCAACGGCATCGGTAAAGACACTCGCCGGCTCGCCCTTTTCGGCGCGACTGCGGGTAAAACACTCAGGGGGCACCCGGATTTGAACCGAGAACCTCTCGATCTGCAGTCGAATGCTCTGCCACCGAGGTATACCCACCTTGCCTTCTCTTCTCTGTTTTGAATTTTTAATATTTTTTTCCTGAAACCGGCTCAACGGCATCAGTAAAGACACTCGCTGGCTCTCCCTTTTCGGCGCGACTGCGGGCAAAACGCTCAGGGGCACCCGGCTTTGAACCGAGAACCTCTCGATCTGCAGTCGAATGCTCTGCCGCTGAGGTATACCCACCTTGCCTTCTCCTCTCTGTTTTGAATTTTTTTTTCCTGAAACCGGCTCAACGGCATCGGTAAATACACTCGCCGGCTCTCCCTTTTCGGCGCGACTGCGGGCAAAACACTCTGGGGGCACCCGGATTTGAACCGAGAACCTCTCGATCTGCAGTCGAATAATCTGCCACTGAGGTATACCCACCTTGCCTTCTCCTCTCTGTTTTGAATTTTTTATTTATTTTTCCTGAAACCGGCTCAACGGCATCGGTAAAGACACTCGCCGGCTCTCCCTTTTCGGCGCGACTGCGGGCAAAACGCTCAGTGGGCACCCGGATTTGAACCAAGGACCTCTCGATCTGCAGTCGAATGCTCTGCCAATTAACTATACCCCCCGTGCCTTCTCCTCACTGTTTTTAATTATTTTTTTCCTGAAACCGGCTTGACGGCATCGGTAAAGACACTCGCCGGCTCTCCCTTTTCGGCGCGACTGCGGGCAAAACGTTCAGGGGGCACCCGGATTTGAACCAACGACCTCTCGACCTGCAGTCGAATGCTCTGCCGCTGAGCTATACCAGCCTTGCCTTCTCTCGTCTGTTTTTGATTTTTTTTTTCCTGAAACCGCCTCGACGGCATCGGTAAAGACACTCGCCGGCTCTCCCTTTTCGGCGCGACTGCTGGCAAAATGCTCAGAGGGCACCCGGATTTGAACAGAGGACCTCGCGATCTGCAGTCTAATGCTCTGCCACTGAGCTATACCCCCCTTACCTTCTCCTCTCTGTTTTGATTTTTTTTTCCTGAAACCGGCTCGACGGCATCGGTAAAGACACTCGCCGGCTCTCCCTTTTTGGCGCGACTGCGGGCAAAGCACTCAGGGGGCACCCGGATTTGAACCAAGGACCTCTCGACCTGCAGTCAAATGCTCTGCCGCTGAGCTATACCCCCTTGCCTTCTCCCCTTTGTTTTTTTTGGTTTTTTTCCTGAAACCGGCTCGACAGCATCGGTAAAGACACTCGCCGGCTCTAACTTTTTGGCGCGACTGCAGGCAAAATGCTCAGGAGGCACCCGGATTTGAACCTAGGATCTCCCGATCTGCACTTGAATGCTCTGTCACTGAGCTATACCCCGCTTGCCCTCTCATTTCTGTTTTTGAATTTTATTTTTATTTTTTCTGAAACCGGCTCGACGGCATCGGTAAAGACACTCGCCGGCTCTCCCTTTTTGGCGCGACTGCGGGCAAAATGCTCAGGGGGCACACGGATTTGAACAAAGGACCTCTCGATCTGCAGTCGAATGCTCTGCCAATGAGCTATACCCCCTTGCCTTCTGCTCTCTGTTTTTGATTTTTTTTCCTGAAACCGGCTCAACGGCATCGGTAAAGACACTTGCCGGCTCTCCCTTTTCGGCGCGACTGCGGGCAAAATGCTCCGAGGGCACCCGGATTTGAACAGAGGACCTCTCGATCTGCAGTCGAATGCTCTGCCACTGAGCTATACCCCCCTTGCCTTTTCCTCTCTGTTTTGAATTTTTTTTTTCTTGAAACTGGCTCAACGGCATCGGTAAAGAGACTCGCCGGCTCTCCCTTTTCGGCGCGACTACGGGCAAAATGCTCTGGGGGCACCCGGATTTGAACCTAAGATCTCCTGATCTAGCAATCGAATGCCCTGCCACTGAGCTATACCCCCTTGCCATCTCATCTCTGTTTTTGAATTTTATTATATTTTTTTCTGAAACCGGCTCGACGGCATCAGAACCTCTCGATCTGCTGTCGAATAATCTGCCACTGAGGTATACCCACCTTGCCTTCTCCTCTCCGTTTTGCATTTTTTATTTATTTTTCCTGAAACCGGCTCAACGGCATCGGTAAAGACACTCGCCGGCTCTCCCTTTTCGGCGCGACTGCGGGCAAAACGCTCAGTGGGCACCCGGATTTGAACCAAGGACCTCTCGATCTGCAGTCGAATGCTCTGCCAATTAACTATACCCCCCTTGCCTTCTCCTCACTGTTTTTAATTATTTTTTTCCTGAAACCGGCTTGACGGCATCGGTAAAGACACTCGCCGGCTCTCCCTTTTCGGCGCGACTGCGGGCAAAACGCTGAGGGGGCACCCGGATTTGAACCAAGGACCTCTCGCCCTGCAGTCGAATGCTCTCCTGCTGAGCTATACCACCCTTGCCTTCTCCTGTCTGTTTTTGTTTTTTTTTTTCCTGAAACCGGCTCGACGGCATCGGTAAAGACACTCGCCGGCTCTCCCTTTTCGGCGCGACTGCTGGCAAAATGCTCAGGGGGCACCCGGATTTGAACAGAGGACCTCGCGATCTGCAGTCGAATGCTCTGCCACTGAGCTATACCCCCGTAGCCTTCTCCTCTCTGTTTTGAATTTTTTTTCTCCGAAACCGGCTCAACGGCATCAGTAAAGACACTCTCCGGCTCTCCCTTTTTGGCGCGACTGCGGGCAAAACGCTCAGGGGGCACCTGGATTTGGACCGAGGACCTCTCGATCTGCAGTCGAATGCTCTGGCACTGAGCTATACCCCCCTTGCCTTCTCCTCTCTGTTTTGAATGTTTTTTGTTTTTTTTTCCTGAAACCGGCTCGACGGCATCGGTAAAGACACTCGCCGGCTCGCCCTTTTCGGCGCGACTGCGGGCAAAATGCTCAGGGGGCACCCGGATTTGAACCGAGAACCTCTCGATCTGCAGTCGAATGCTCTGGCACTGAGTTATACCCCCCTTGCCTTCTCCTCTCTGTTTTGAATGTTTTTTGTTTTTTTTTCCTGAAACCGGCTCAACGGCATCGGTAAAGACACTCGCCGGCTCGCCCTTTTCGGCGCGACTGCGGGTAAAACACTCAGGGGGCACCCGGATTTGAACCGAGAACCTCTCGATCTGCAGTCGAATGCTCTGCCACCGAGGTATACCCACCTTGCCTTCTCTTCTCTGTTTTGAATTTTTAATATTTTTTTCCTGAAACCGGCTCAACGGCATCAGTAAAGACACTCGCTGGCTCTCCCTTTTCGGCGCGACTGCGGGCAAAACGCTCAGGGGCACCCGGCTTTGAACCGAGAACCTCTCGATCTGCAGTCGAATGCTCTGCCGCTGAGGTATACCCACCTTGCCTTCTCCTCTCTGTTTTGAATTTTTTTTTCCTGAAACCGGCTCAACGGCATCGGTAAATACACTCGCCGGCTCTCCCTTTTCGGCGCGACTGCGGGCAAAACACTCTGGGGGCACCCGGATTTGAACCGAGAACCTCTCGATCTGCAGTCGAATAATCTGCCACTGAGGTATACCCACCTTGCCTTCTCCTCTCTGTTTTGAATTTTTTATTTATTTTTCCTGAAACCGGCTCAACGGCATCGGTAAAGACACTCGCCGGCTCTCCCTTTTCGGCGCGACTGCGGGCAAAACGCTCAGTGGGCACCCGGATTTGAACCAAGGACCTCTCGATCTGCAGTCGAATGCTCTGCCAATTAACTATACCCCCCGTGCCTTCTCCTCACTGTTTTTAATTATTTTTTTCCTGAAACCGGCTTGACGGCATCGGTAAAGACACTCGCCGGCTCTCCCTTTTCGGCGCGACTGCGGGCAAAACGTTCAGGGGGCACCCGGATTTGAACCAACGACCTCTCGACCTGCAGTCGAATGCTCTGCCGCTGAGCTATACCAGCCTTGCCTTATCTCGTCTGTTTTTGATTTTTTTTTTCCTGAAACCGCCTCGACGGCATCGGTAAAGACACTCGCCGGCTCTCCCTTTTCGGCGCGACTGCTGGCAAAATGCTCAGAGGGCACCCGGATTTGAACAGAGGACCTCGCGATCTGCAGTCTAATGCTCTGCCACTGAGCTATACCCCCCTTACCTTCTCCTCTCTGTTTTGATTTTTTTTTCCTGAAACCGGCTCGACGGCATCGGTAAAGACACTCGCCGGCTCTCCCTTTTTGGCGCGACTGCGGGCAAAGCACTCAGGGGGCACCCGGATTTGAACCAAGGACCTCTCGACCTGCAGTCAAATGCTCTGCCGCTGAGCTATACCCCCCTTGCCTTCTCCCCTTTGTTTTTTTTGGTTTTTTTCCTGAAACCGGCTCGACAGCATCGGTAAAGACACTCGCCGGCTCTAACTTTTTGGCGCGACTGCAGGCAAAATGCTCAGGAGGCACCCGGATTTGAACCTAGGATCTCCCGATCTGCACTTGAATGCTCTGTCACTGAGCTATACCCCGCTTGCCCTCTCATTTCTGTTTTTGAATTTTATTTTTATTTTTTCTGAAACCGGCTCGACGGCATCCGTAAAGACACTCGCCGGCTCTCCCTTTTTGGCGCGACTGCGGGCAAAATGCTCAGGGGGCACACGGATTTGAACAAAGGACCTCTCGATCTGCAGTCGAATGCTCTGCCAATGAGCTATACCCCCTTGCCTTCTGCTCTCTGTTTTTGATTTTTTTTCCTGAAACCGGCTCAACGGCATCGGTAAAGACACTTGCCGGCTCTCCCTTTTCGGCGCGACTGCGGGCAAAATGCTCCGAGGGCACCCGGATTTGAACAGAGGACCTCTCGATCTGCAGTCGAATGCTCTGCCACTGAGCTATACCCCCCTTGCCTTTTCCTCTCTGTTTTGAATTTTTTTTTCTTGAAACTGGCTCAACGGCATCGGTAAAGAGACTCGCCGGCTCTCCCTTTTCGGCGCGACTACGGGCAAAATGCTCTGGGGGCACCCGGATTTGAACCTAAGATCTCCTGATCTAGCAATCGAATGCCCTGCCACTGAGCTATACCCCCTTGCCATCTCTTCTCTGTTTTTGAATTTTATTATATTTTTTTCTGAAACCGGCTCGACGGCATCAGAACCTCTCGATCTGCTGTCGAATAATCTGCCACTGAGGTATACCCACCTTGCCTTCTCCTCTCCGTTTTGCATTTTTTATTTATTTTTCCTGAAACCGGCTCAACGGCATCGGTAAAGACACTCGCCGGCTCTCCCTTTTCGGCGCGACTGCGGGCAAAACGCTCAGTGGGCACCCGGATTTGAACCAAGGACCTCTCGATCTGCAGTCGAATGCTCTGCCAATTAACTATACCCCCCTTGCCTTCTCCTCACTGTTTTTAATTATTTTTTTCCTGAAACCGGCTTGACGGCATCGGTAAAGACACTCGCCGGCTCTCCCTTTTCGGCGCGACTGCGGGCAAAACGCTGAGGGGGCACCCGGATTTGAACCAAGGACCTCTCGACCTGCAGTCGAATGCTCTCCTGCTGAGCTATACCACCCTTGCCTTCTCCTGTCTGTTTTTGATTTTTTTTTTCCTGAAACCGGCTCGACGGCATCGGTAAAGACACTCGCCGGCTCTCCCTTTTCGGCGCGACTGCTGGCAAAATGCTCAGGGGGCACCCGGATTTGAACAGAGGACCTCGCGATCTGCAGTCTAATGCTCTGCCACTGAGCTATACCGCCCTTACCTTCTCCTCTCTGTTTTGATTTTTTTTTCCTGAAACCGGCTCGACGGCATCGGTAAAGACACTCGCCGGCTCTCCCTTTTCGGCGCGACTGCGGACAAGGCGCTCAGGGGGCAGCCGGATTTGAACCAAGGACCTCTCGACCTGCAGTCGAATGCTCTGCCGCTGCGCTATACCCCCCTTGCCCTCTCCCCTTTGTTTTTTTTTGTTTTTTTTCCTGAAACCGGCTCGACAGCATCGGTAAAGACACTCGCCGGCTCTCCCTTTTTGGCGCGACTGCAGGCAAAATGCTCAGGAGGCACCCGGATTTGAACCTAGGATCTCCCGATCTGCACTTGCATGCTCTGTCACTGAGCTATACCCCGCTTGCCCTCTCATTTCTGTTTTTGAATTTTATTTTTATTTTTTCTCGAAACCGGCTCGGTAGCATCGGTAAACACACTCGCCGGCTCTCCCTTTTCGGCGAAACGCACAGGGGGCACCCGGATTTGAACCAAGGACCTCTCGATCTGCAGTCGAATGCTCTGCCACTGAGCTATACCCCCCTTGCCTTCTCCTCTCTGTTTTGAATTTTTTTTTCTCTGAAACCCGCTCGACGGCATCAGTAAAGACACTCGCCGGCTCTCCCTTTTCGGCGCGACTGCGGGCAAAATACTCAGGGGGCACCCGAATTTGAACCGAGGACCTCTCGATCTGCAGTCAAATGCTCTGCCACTGAGCTATACCCCCCTTGCCTTCTCCTCTCTGTTTTGAATATTTTTTTCTCCGAAACCGGCTCGACGGCATCAGTAAAGACACTCGCCGGCTCTCCCTTTTTGGAGCGACTGCGGGCAAAAGCTCAGGGGGCACCCGGATTTGAACCAAAGACCTCTCGAGCTGCAGTCGAATGCTCTGCCACTGAGCTATACCCCCCTTGCCTTCTCCTCTCTGTTTTGAATTTTAATTTATTTTTTCCTGAAACCGGCTCGACGGCATCGGTAAAGACACTCGCCGTCTCTCCCTTTTCGGCGCGACTTCGGGCAAAATACTTTGGGGTCACGCTGATTTGAACCGAGGACCGCTCGATCTGCAGCCGAATGCTCTGCCACTGAGCTATAACCCCCTTGCCTTCTCCTGTCTGTTTTGAATTTTTTTTTTCCTGAAACCGGCTCGACGGCATTGGTAAAGACACTCGCTGGCTCTCCCTTTTCGGCGCGACTGCGGGCAAGACGTTCAGGGGGCACTCGGACTTGAATCGAGGACCTCGTGATCTGCAGTCGAATGCTCTGCCACTGAGCTATACCCCCTTGTCTTCTCCTCCCTGTTTTGAATTTTTTTTTTTTTTACCTGAAACCGGCTCGACGGCATCGGTAAAGACACTCGCCGGCTCTCTCTTTTCGGCGCAACTGTGGGCAAAACGCTCAGGGGGCGCCCGGATTTGAACCGAGGACCTCTCGATCTGCAGTTGAATGCTCTGCCACTGAGCTATACCCCCTTGCCTTCTCCTCTCTGTTTTTTTTTTTCTTTTCAAAAAAAGGTTTATTGTGATTAGATGCAGTACAATTATAAAAGAAGGTAACAAAAGACCCCAAACGAGGTCGGTACAAAGTATGATCATCAGAAACAAACAAAAGAAGGTCACTTGGAGTTATGTTCCATCACAATATCATGGACCACAGTACCTATTATAGAGGGTAGAGCAGACTCAGCATACAAAAAAAAGAAGAAAAAAGTAGGCGCCAACAAATTTAAGGCAGACCCTGAGGGACAACGGCCCTACGTCTACGCCTGACCAGTCCACGCACCCCAATTGGGATCCTGCTGTGCACGGAACGATCGGGAACAGAACACCCAGGGAGGGATATGAACAAAGGGCTTGGCAACCCGCTAACCTGTCCAGATTGCTAATCCCCTGAGGATGCGGACCATCCAGGGGGAGTCTGACCTTGAACCTCTGTTAATAGTCTGAAGGGGTTGAAAAACCCAACTAATGGAATGGCTTCCAAATGCCTGTAAGGCGGAGCATCTAGCTGTATCCATCAACATAAAACAAGAAAGACTACACAGATGTAAAACCTGAGTAGCCAGTGACAGTCTAAGAAAGAGATTAAGAATAGGAAGAAAAGAAAGGAAGAAATAGGGATAGGGAAGAGAAGGGGGAGCGAACCAGAGAATAAGAGGGAAAGAAGGGGGCGGGGGAAATCAGGATTCCTCGGGGAGAGGGGGGAAAAATGGTCAGCAACGTGCCGAATCGGGGCTGTCCAGTGCTCACCTATTGGGGCAGAAGGGATATGCCTACATGCATAGCCCAGGGTTCCCAAATAAGACGGAATTTTTCAGGATTGTCTAGTAAGGTATTAGAAACCCTTTCCTGTGTCATTATCCAGGAAATCTTGTGTTTAGCTTGGCGAAATGACGCAGAGGGTGACTTCCAGGCGTGGGCCAAGGTAATCTTGGCCCCCAGAAGGATGAAGTGTATGAGAGAGCGGGACAATTTAGGGACCTTAGGGAGAGCATCATTAAGGAGGGCAATAGTAGGGTTCTGCTTCACCTCGAAACCAGTGACTTTGCGAATGAGGCTGAAAATTCTATTCCAGAACCCCCTAATTTTAGGGCATTCCCAGAGGGTGTGGAGGAGAGAGCCTACGAGGCCACATCCTCTGAAGCAGAGGGGGGAAGACTGCGGATAGAGCCTAGAAAGGCGCGTAGGGACCAGGTACCATCTGGAGATAACCTTAACGTCCGCCTCCATCAGGGAGGTGTTTAAGATACCCTTGAATGAGCGGGAGAAATTTGTGTGCCAAGTGTCTAGATCCCATTCAAACTGGAGGTCACGCTCCCATTTCAACATATAGCTCGCTTTGCCCTGAGGGTCAGCTAGCGCTGAATAGATCAGGGAGATGCCCCCCCTGACGCCCATGGCTGAGGAACACCAATGCTCATATTTGGTAACCGAGAGTGGGTTGTCTGAACTTTTCCAGACCCCACGCAGAAAATTTAACAACTGATAATAGCGGAAGGTTTCGGAGGAGGGCATGTCCAGTTTGGAAGTGCAGTATTTGAGCGAGATGGGGCCATCATTGTTAAAATATTGTCCTATTCTGTATAAACCCTTGTCAAGCCACCATCCAAAAGCCTGGATGTTTAGACCCGGGGGGAATTGGGGATTGTGAAAGATGTGAGCGAGGGGATGCCAGGAAGAGGATAGTGCGGGATGTTTATGAAGGATATCACAGAGAGCCATTGAGTGAGAGAGGGCGGGTGACAGGATCGAGGGGCGGTCCTTACGTGGTCTCCAGGCTAAATAGTCCAATGTGTGGTTAGGGGTTGCCTGCCTTTCTATGTCTACCCAGTCCGGTTTAGGTCCTTTAGTAGGTTCCAGAACCTACTGGTTGATGATCAATGCTTTAGCACACTATAGCACAAGGAGAATTTCCCTCACTGTCCTTCCCTGTCCCTAGAAACAAGGATTAGCACAGTGAAAGAAACTGACACTCTCCCTACCTATAGTTTTCTGTCCCTAGAAAAAATGTTTTTTTAAAGATGGTTGATGATCAATGCTTTAGCACACTATAGCACAAGGAGAATTTCCCTCACTGTCCTTCCCTGTCCCTAGAAACAATGATTAGCACAGTAAAACACATTGACACTCTCCCTACCTATAGTTTTCTGTCCCTAGAAAAAATGTTTTTTTAAAGATGGTTGATGATCAATGCTTTCGCACACTATAGCACAAGGAGAATTTCCCTCACTGTCCTTCCCTGTCCCTAGAAACAAGGATTAGCACAGTAAAACACACTGACACTCTCCCTACCTATAGTTTTCTGTCCCTAGAAAAAATGTTTTTTTAAAGATGGTTGATGATCAATGCTTTAGCACACTATAGCACAAGGAGAATTTCCCTCACTGTCCTTCCCTGTCCCTAGAAACAAGGATTAGCACAGTAAAACACACTGACACTCTCCCTACCTATAGTTTTCTGTCCCTAGAAAAAATGTTTTTTTAAAGATGGTTGATGATCAATGCTTTAGCACACTATAGCACAAGGAGAATTTCCCTCACTGTCCTTCCCTGTCCCTAGAAACAAGGATTAGCACAGTAAAACACACTGACACTCTCCCTACCTATAGTTTTCTGTCCCTAGAAAAAATGTTTTTTTAAAGATGGTTGATGATCCATGCTTTAGCACACTATAGAACAAGGAGAATTTCCCTCACTGTCCTTCCCTGTCCCTAGAAACAAGGATTAGCACAGTAAAACACACTGACACTCTCCCTACCTATAGTTTTCTGTCCCTAGAAAAAATGTTTTTTTAAAGATGGTTGATGATCAATGCTTTAGCACAGTATAGCACAAGGAGAATTTCCCTCACTGTCCTTCCCTGTCCCTAGAAACAAGGATTAGCACAGTGAAAGAAACTGACACTCTCCCTACCTATAGTTTTCTGTCCCTAGAAAAAATGTTTTTTTAAAGATGGTTGATGATCAATGCTTTAGCACAGTATAGCACAAGGATAATTTCCCTCACTGTCCTTCCCTGTCCCTAGAAACAAGGATTAGCACAGTGAAAGAAACTGACACTCTCCCTACCTATAGTTTTCTGTCCCTAGAAAAAATGTTTTTTTAAAGATGGTTGATGATCAATGCTTTAGCACAGTATAGCACAAGGAGAATTTCCCTCACTGTCCTTCCCTGTCCCTAGAAACAAGGATTAGCACAGTGAAAGAAACTGACACTCTCCCTACCTATAGTTTTCTGTCCCTAGAAAAAATGTTTTTTTAAAGATGGTTGATGATCAATGCTTTAGCACAGTATAGCACAAGGAGAATTTCCCTCACTGTCCTTCCCTGTCCCTAGAAACAAGGATTAGCACAGTGAAAGAAACTGACAATCTCCCTACCTATAGTTTTCTGTCCCTAGAAAAAATGTTTTTTTAAAGATGGTTGATGATCAATGCTTTAGCACAGTATAGCACAAGGAGAATTTCCCTCACTGTCCTTCCCTGTCCCTAGAAACAAGGATTAGCACAGTGAAAGAAACTGACACTCTCCCTACCTATAGTTTTCTGTCCCTAGAAAAAATGTTTTTTTAAAGATGGTTGATGATCAATGCTTTAGCACAGTATAGCATAAGGAGAATTTCCCTCACTGTCCTTCCCTGTCCCTAGAAACAAGGATTAGCACAGTGAAAGAAACTGACACTCTCCCTACCTATAGTTTTCTGTCCCTAGAAAAAATGTTTTTTTAAAGATGGTTGATGATCAATGCTTTAGCACAGTATAGCACAAGGAGAATTTCCCTCACTGTCCTTCCATGTCCCTAGAAACAAGGATTAGCACAGTGAAAGAAACTGACACTCTCCCTACCTATAGTTTTCTGTCCCTAGAAAAAATGTTTTTTTAAAGATGGTTGATGATCAATGCTTTAGCACAGTATAGCACAAGGAGAATTTCCCTCACTGTCCTTCCCTGTCCCTAGAAACAAGGATTAGCACAGTGAAAGAAACTGACACTCTCCCTACCTATAGTTTTCTGTCCCTAGAAAAAATGTTTTTTTAAAGATGGTTGATGATCAATGCTTTAGCACAGTATAGCACAAGGATAATTTCCCTCACTGTCCTTCCCTGTCCCTAGAAACAAGGATTAGCACAGTGAAAGAAACTGACACTCTCCCTACCTATAGTTTTCTGTCCCTAGAAAAAATGTTTTTTTAAAGATGGTTGATGATCAATGCTTTAGCACAGTATAGCACAAGGAGAATTTCCCTCACTGTCCTTCCCTGTCCCTAGAAACAAGGATTAGCACAGTGAAAGAAACTGACACTCTCCCTACCTATAGTTTTCTGTCCCTAGAAAAAATGTTTTTTTAAAGATGGTTGATGATCAATGCTTTAGCACAGTATAGCACAAGGAGAATTTCCCTCACTGTCCTTCCCTGTCCCTAGAAACAAGGATTAGCACAGTAAAACACACTGACACTCTCCCTACCTATAGTTTTCTGTCCCTAGAATTTTTTTTTTTTAAAGATGGTTGATGATCCATGCTTTAGCACACTATAGCACAAGGAGAATTTCCCTCACTGTCCTTCCCTGTCCCTAGAAACAAGGATTAGCACAGTAAAACACACTGACACTCTCCCTACCTATAGTTTTCTGTCCCTAGAAAAAATGTTTTTTTAAAGATGGTTGATGATCAATGCTTTAGCACAGTATAGCACAAGGAGAATTTCCCTCACTGTCCTTCCCTGTCCCTAGAAACAAGGATTAGCACAGTGAAAGAAACTGACACTCTCCCTACCTATAGTTTTCTGTCCCTAGAAAAAATGTTTTTTTAAAGATGGTTGATGATCAATGCTTTAGCACAGTATAGCACAAGGAGAATTTCCCTCACTGTCCTTCCCTGTCCCTAGAAACAAGGATTAGCACAGTGAAAGAAACTGACACTCTTCCTACCTATAGTTTTCTGTCCCTAGAAAAAATGTTTTTTTAAAGATGGTTGATGATCAATGCTTTAGCACAGTATAGCACAAGGAGAATTTCCCTCACTGTCCTTCCCTGTCCCTAGAAACAAGGATTAGCACAGTGAAAGAAACTGACACTCTCCCTACCTATAGTTTTCTGTCCCTAGAAAAAATGTTTTTTTAACCACTTAACGACCGCCCACCGCCGATTTACGTCGGCAGAATGGCACGGACAGGCAGAATCACGTAGATCTACGTGACTGCCTTTGTACAGTTGGGGGGTCCATCCGGACCCCCCTTCTGTGCCGTGAGCGGTCGTTACTTCACCGGGAGCGATCCCAGATGAGGGGGCGGCCTTTCGATTCCGGCCCCCCCCTCGCGATCGCTCCCGGCGAATGGAAATGCCTCCTCTGTCTGTTTCAGACAGAGGAGGCAGGAGGAAGTGATGTCATCTCCTGTGCGGCGCTCACATATACCGAGCGCCGTACAAGAGAAGACATCAGGTCAGTGAGCACAACACTACACTGACACCAGGACACATAGGAACACTAATCGCCCCCCCCAGGACCCCCAGACCCCCCCAGATCACCCCCCAGATCACCCCCCAGCCCCCAGTCACAGTGTCACTGATTGCAGTGACCATTTATTTAGTGATCACTGCAATCAGTGACATTTGTGACTGTGAAAGTGTCACTAAAGTTTAGTTTTAGGTCCAGTGTAGCCCCCTAACCCCCCCTAATAAAGGTTTAACCCCCTGATCACCCCCCAGATAACCCTTTCACCCCCTATCACCGCTGTCGCTATGCGATCATTTTTCTGATGGCTGTCTTAGCATCAGTGATGGCGATCGGTAGCCAGTATTTTTTTTTAGGTTCGCCGCAGGTTTTTATAGCGTCGGGTACCCCAATATATTATCTAATAAAGGTTCAACCCCCTTGATCGCCCCCCAGGTAACCCTTTCACCCCCTATCACCGCTGTCGCTAATCGATCGTTTTTCTGATGCTGTCTTAGCATCAGTGATGGCGATCGGTAGCCAGTAATTTTTTTTAGGTTCGCCGCAGGTTTTTATAGCGTCAGGTACCCCAATATATTATCTAATAAAGGTTAAACCCCCTTGATCGCCCCCCAGGTAACCCTTTCACCCCCTATCACCGCTGTCGCTATGCGATCATTTTTCTGATGGCTGTCTTAGCATCAGTGATGGCGATCGGTAGCCAGTAATTTTTTTTAGGTTCGCCGCAGGTTTTTATAGCGTCGGGTACCCCAATATATTATCTAATAAAGGTTTAACCCCCTTGATTGCCCCCCAGGTAACCCTTTCACCCCCTATCACCACTGTCACTAAGCGATCGTTTTTCTGATCGCTGTCTTCGTGTCAGTGATGCCAATCGGTAGCCAGTCATTTTTTTTAGGTTCGCCGCAGGTTTTTATAGCGTCAGGTACCCCCAAATATGATCTAATAAAGGTTTTAACCCCCTAATTGCCCCTAGTTAACCCTTTCACCAGTGATCACCATATAAGTGTTACGGGTGACGCTGGTTAGTTAGTTTGCTTTTTATAGTGTCAGGGCACCCGCCGTATATAACCCAATAAAGGTTTAACCCCCTGATCGCCCGGTGGGTGATATCAATTAGGTTTTAGCGTCAGAGAGGGTCTGCGTCACACCCCAGGCAGCGTCAGGTTAGTGCCAGTAACGCTAACACCCACGCGTAAAGCATACACCCCCCTTAGTGGTATAGTATCTGAACAGATCAATATCTGATCTGATCAGATCTATACCAGCGGTTTAGGGTTCCCAAAAACGCAGTGTTAGCGGGATCAGCCCAGATACCTGCTAGCACCTGCGTTTTGCCCCTCCGTCCAGCCCAGGCCACCCAAGTGCAGTATCGATCGATCACTGTCACTTACAAAACACAACACACATAACTGCAGCGTTCGCAGAGACAGGCCTGATCCCTGCGACTCCAGTGCTGTAGGAGGTGATTTCACCACCACAGTTAAAAAAAAAAAAGCATATATGCCGAAGCATGGGGGCAGCAGGGCGGAGGAGCAATTTTGCTCCTAATGCCGCATACATACGGTCGAAATTCCGACGGAGGCTTGCCCGTGGAAACGTTTGACCATGTGTGTGCGGCATAACTTTTTTGCGGGAGGATGCCCCCATGCTTCGGCATATATAAATGGTGCATGTATGCCCATCATTAGAAGTGGGTGGATGAAGGGCGGTATTCTAATGGTGGGCATACCCACCAATCAATCTCTTTTTTCGTTCAGCCAACAGGCTGCATGAAAAAAAAAGATTACAATACATGTCCAACAAGGACCAGCAACGTACTGGTATGTTGCTGGACTTTGAATGGTTATACCAGATTGATGCCTGCGGGTTTAGGCATCATCTTGGTATCATTCTTTTCAGCCAGCGGCCGGCTTTCATGTAAAAGCAATCACAGCGGCTAATTAGCCTCTGGACTGCTTTTACAAGCAGTGGGAGGGAATGTCCCCCCCCCCCGGATATAAAAAGCGCCATTGGGAAATTGGGAAAGCATTTTATCACACCGATCTTGGTGTGGTCAGATGCTTTGAGGGCAGAGGAAAGATCTAGGGTCTAGAAGACCCCAGTTTTTTCAAAAAAAGAGTACCTGTCACTACCTATTGCTATCATAGGGGATATTTACATTCCCTGAGATAACAATAAAAATTATAAAAAAAAAAATATATGTAAGGAACAATTTAAAAATAAAATAAAAAAGCAAAATTAATAATAAAAAAAAAAAAAAAAAAAAAGCACCCCTGTCCTGCCCTGCTCTTGCCCAATGGCGAACGCAAGCGTCGGTCTGGCGTCATATGTAAACAGCAATTGCACCATGCATGTGAGGTATCACCGCGAAGGTCAGATCGAGGGCAGTCATTTTAGCAGTAGACCTCCTCTGTAAATCTAACGGGGTAATCTGTAAAGGCTTTTAAAGGCTTTTAAAAATGTATGTAGTTTGTCGCCAATGCGCGTTTGTGCGAAATTTTAAAGCATGTCGTGTTTGGTATCTATGTACTCGGCCTAAGATCATCTTTATTATTTCATCAAACATTTGGGCAATATAGTGTGTTTTAGTGCATTAAAATTAAAAAAAGTGTATTTTTTCCCCAAAAAATGCGTTTGAAAAATCGCTGCGCAAATACTGTGTAGAAAAAAAAAATGCAACACCCACCATTTTAATCTGTAGGGCCTTTGCTTTAAAAATATATATAATGTTTGGGGGTTCAACATAATTTTCTTGCAAAAAAAAATATGTTTTCATGTAAACAAAAAGTGTCAAAAAGGGCTTTGTCTGCAAGTGGTTAGAAGAGTGGATGTAAGCTTCCTAATGTTGTGTATAAAATGCCAGAACAGTTCAAAACCCCCCCAAATGACCCCATTTTGGAAAGTAGACACCCCAAGCTATATACTGAGAGGCATGTCGAGTCCATGGAATATTTTATATGTTGACACAAGTTGCGGAAAAAAGACAATTTTTTTTTTTTAATTTTTTTTTTGCACAAAGTTGTCACTAAATGATATATTGCTCAAACATGCCATGGGCATATGTGGAATTACACCCCAAAATAAATTCTGTTGCTTCTCCTGAGTACAGGGATACCACATGTGTGAGACTTTTTGGGAGCCTAGCCGCGTACGGGACCCCAAAAACAAAGCACCGCCTTCAGGCTTTCTAAGGGTGTAAATTTTTGATTTTACTTCTCACTGCCTATCACAGTTTCGGAGGCCATGGAATGCCCAGATGGCACAAAACCCCCCCAAATGACCCCATTTTGGAAAGTAGACACCCCAAGCTATTTGCTGAGAGGTATTGTGAGTATTTTGCAGATCTCGCTTTTTGTCACAAAGTTTTGAAAATTGAAAAAAAAAAAAAAAAAAAAAAAATTTTTCTTTCTTCATTTTCAAAAACAAATGAGAGCTGTAAAATACTCACCATGCCTCCTCAGCAAATAGCTTGGGGTGTCTACTTTCCAAAATGGGGTCATTTGGGGGGGTTTTGTGCTATTTTGGCATTTTATGGCCTTAGAAACTGTGATAGGTAGTGAGGAGTGAAATCAAAAATTTGTGCCTAGAAATCCTGAAGGCGGTGCTTGGTTTTCGGGGTCCCGTACGCGGCTAGGCTCCTAAAAAGTCCCACACATGTGGTATCCCTGTACTCAGGAGAAGCAGCAAAATGTATTTTGGGGTGCAATTCCACATATAACCATGGCATGTGTGAGCAATATATCATTTAGTGACAACTTTTTGTAATTTATTTTTTATTTTTATTTTTTGTCATTATTCAATCACTTGGGACAAAAAAAAAAAATATTCAACGGGCTCAACAGGCCTCTCAGCAATTTCCTTGGGGTGTCTACTTTCTAAAATGGGGTCATTTGGGGGGGTTTTGTGCTATTTTGGCATTTTATGGCCTTCGAAACTGTGATAGGTAGTGAGGAATGAAATCAAAAATTTGCGCCCTTAGAAATCCTGAAGGCGGTGCTTGGTTTCCGGGGTCCCGTACGTGGCCAGGCTCCTAAAAAGTCCCACACATGTGGTATCCCCGTACTCAGGAGAAGCAGCAAAATGTATTTTGGGGTGCAATTCCACATATAACCATGGCATGTGTGAGCAATATATCATTTAGTGACAACTTTTTGTAATTTTTTTTTTTTTTTTTTGTCATTATTCAATCACTTGGGACAAAAAAAAAAAAATATTCAATGGGCTCAACATGCCTCTCAGCAATTTCCTTGGGGTGTCTACTTTCCAAAATGGGGTCATTTGGGGGGGTTTTGTACTGCCCTGCCATTTTAGCACCTCAAGAAATGAGATAGGCAGTCATAAATTTAAAGCTGTGTAAATTTCAGAAAATGTACCCTAGTTTGTAAACGCTATAACTTTTGCGCAAACCAATAAATATACGTTTATTGACATTTTTTTTACTAAAGACATGTGGCTGAATACATTTTGGCCTAAATGTCTGACTAAAATTGAGTTTATTCGATTTTTCTTATAACAAAAAGTAGAAAATATCATTTTTTTTCAAAATTTTCGGTCTTTTTCCGTTTATATCGCAAAAAATAAAAATCGCAGAGGCAATCAAATACCATTAAAAGAAAGCTCTATTTGTGGGAAGAAAAGGACGCAAATTTCATTTGGGTACAACATTGCATGTCCGCACAATTTACAGTTAAAGCAGCGCAGTGCCGAATCCCAAAAACAGGCCTGGTCCTAATGGCCCGAAATGGTCCGGGGCTTAAGTGGTTAAAGATGGTTGATGATCAATGCTTTAGCACAGTATAGCACAAGGAGAATTTCCCTCACTGTCCTTCCCTGTCCCTAGAAACAAGGATTAGCACAGTGAAAGAAACTGACACTCTCCCTACCTATAGTTTTCTGTCCCTAGAAAAAATGTTTTTTTAAAGATGGTTGATGATCAATGCTTTAGCACAGTATAGCACAAGGAGAATTTCCCTCACTGTCCTTCCCTGTCCCTAGAAACAAGGATTAGCACAGTGAAAGAAACTGACACTCTCCCTACCTATAGTTTTCTGTCCCTAGAAAAAATGTTTTTTTAAAGATGGTTGATGATCAATGCTTTAGCACAGTATAGCACAAGGAGAATTTCCCTCACTGTCCTTCCCTGTCCCTAGAAACAAGGATTAGCACAGTGAAAGAAACTGACACTCTCCCTACCTATAGTTTTCTGTCCCTAGAAAAAATGTTTTTTTAAAGATGGTTGATGATCAATGCTTTAGCACACTATAGCACAAGGAGAATTTCCCTCACTGTCCTTCCCTGTCCCTAGAAACAAGGATTAGCACAGTGGAAGAAACTGACACTCTCCCTACCTATAGTTTTCTGTCCCTAGAAAAAATGTTTTTTTAAAGATGGTTGATGATCAATGCTTTAGCACAGTATAGCACAAGGAGAATTTCCCTCACTGTCCTTCCCTGTCCCTAGAAACAAGGATTAGCACAGTGAAAGAAACTGACACTCTCCCTACTGTGAGGGGGTTAGCTCGGCAGCGGGTATGTGTGACCCCCGGGATGGGCTCCCCACCCAAAAACAGGCCCAGCAGACGGAGGTTGTGGTTTTCAAAATCAAAAGGGTGCGGTTTATTTTCTATTTACAGTGACAAAAACACAGCAAGGCAAAAAAAACATAAACAAAATAAATCCTGGTCAACTTGACCTCTGACTAAACTTACAGGTTTCCTAACTAACGACTGGGATCAGCCTAGTGCTGTCCTAGTCCCTGGTTTTAAATGTCCAAGCAAAATATAGCCACACAGGCTTTCTCTCACCGCACAGGGGTTCACTCTCCCTAGACAGTCCACACAGGTCTGCTTCCAGGCATGAGCTAACATCTAATGAAGCTGGGATTTCTTATAGAGGCCTAAATGAGCTGACAAGGTTCAGCTGATCTCATCAACTCCCTGTCTGCACGACGCCCAGCCCTCTCCCTAGAGGTATGAGTCATCCATGAGCCCACTAGCCTTATACAACTCTCCACCTAGTTGTATAAATCGGCGTAAAGCCTGAATCTGGGCGAAATATATCTACCCCCCTGGATGCAACCAGGTGACTTTACCTTCCTGCTGTCACATACCCCCCCCTCTTGTTTTAACCTCGGGGTTGGAACACCAGCAATCAGGCATTCATGTACTCGAGACAAAGCATCCACATTCCCCATTTGAACGCCAGGGCGATGCTTTACTGTGAAGTTGAATTCCTGGAGGGCCAGGAACCACCTATTCACTCTTCTATTTGTTTCCTTGTTTTGAGCCATCCACTTTAACGGAGCGTGATCCGTAACCATGTCAAAGTGCCTACCTAGCAGGTAGTACCGAAGGGAATCTAGAGCCCACTTCACCGCTAAACACTCCTTTTCAACGGTGGCGTAATTTACCTCATGGGACTTCAACTTCCTGCTGAGGTAAATGACTGGGTGCTCTTCCCCGTTCCAGACCTGGGACAATACTGCTCCTAACCCCACATCTGACGCATCACTTTGTACGACAAAGTCTCTAGAGAAGTCGGGTGAGTACAACACTGGCTGGCTACATAAGGCTTGTTTCAAGAACTGGAATGCTGCCTCAGCCTCGGGGGTCCATTTAATCATGACCGACCCTTTCCCCTTCGTCAGGTTGGTTAGGGGCACAGCCTTAGAAGCAAAGTGGGGAATGAATCGCCGATAATACCCAGCGATTCCCAGAAAGGCTCGTACCTGCTTCTTGCTGTTGGGACGTGGCCAACTCTGGATGGCCTCGACTTTGTTGAGTTGGGGTTTTATTACTCCCCTCCCAATGGTGTACCCAAGATATTTGGCCTCCTCCTGCCCAATGGTACACTTCTTGGGGTTAGCCGTAAACCCTGCTTCCCGAACAGAGTCCAGGACTGCTTGCACTTTTGGCAGATGTGAGGCCCAATCTGTGCTATGGACAATTATGTCATCCAGGTAAGCCGCAGCATACTTCCGATGGGGCCTCAGCATCTGGTCCATTTTCCGCTGGAATGTGGCCGGCGCATTCTGTAACCCGAACGGCATTCTTTTATATTGGAACGCCCCGTCTGGGGTTACAAATGCGGTTTTCTCTTTGGCCGACTTGGCCAGGGGGATTTGCCAATACCCTTTTGTGAGGTCAAGAGTCGTCATGTATCGGGCTGTTCCCAGCCAGTCGATCAACTCATCTATACGTGGCATGGGGTAGGTGTCAAATTTTGTAACTTTGTTCAACTGACGAAAATCGTTACAAAATCGCCAGCTCCCATCCGGTTTAGGCACCAACACAATGGGACTAGACCAATCACTTTGGGACTCCTCTATCACCCCTAAGTTCAGCATTTTCTGTACTTCCTCCCGTATTGCCTCCCGTCGGGCCTCTGGGATCCGATAGGGTTTTAACTTCACCCTTTCACCGGGCGGGGTAATAATGTCATGCTCTACCCCAGATGTTTGTCCCGGCAGCTCAGAGAATACCTCCTTGTTGCGAAGCACAAACTCCTTAACCTCCTGTTGTTGGGGTTGTGACAAGGTGGCTGCGATTCCAACCTCAGGAATCACGCAACCAGTTTGAGCTGGTGACCAAGTGTCTGCGACTAGGGACTCTCTATCCCTCCAGGCTTTCAACAGATTAACATGATAGATCTGTTCGGGCTTTCGCCTTCCTGGTTGTCTGACCTTGTAATTCACTTCGCTCACTTTTTCCATTATCTCGTAGGGGCCTTGCCATTTGGCAAGGAATTTACTTTCAACCGTAGGGACAAGTACCAATATCCTATCCCCCGGGGAAAAGGTACGGGTCTTGGCTCCACGGTTGTACACTCTCTGCTGTGCCAACTGCGCTTGGGCCAAATGTTCCTTCACGATGGGCATTACCTGTGCAATTCGATCTTGCATCAGGGCGACATGCTCAATCACACTCCTGTGGGGAGAACTCTCACTTTCCCAAGTTTCCTTGGCAATATCCAACAGCCCTCTTGGGTGTCTCCCATACAGTAACTCAAAGGGGGAGAATCCCGTAGAGGATTGGGGCACCTCCCTAATAGCAAACATCAAATAAGGAAGTAGACAGTCCCAATCCCTTCCATCTCTATCCACCACTTTCTTCAACATTTGTTTTAGGGTTTTGTTGAATCTTTCAACCAGCCCATCGGTTTGGGGGTGATACACTGATGTACGCAATTGCGTCACTTTGAACAATTTACACAGCTCTTTCATAACCCGGGACATAAAGGGTGTACCTTGGTCCGTAAGCAGTTCTTTACAAATACCCACCCGGCTAAAAACAAGAGATAGCTCTTTGGCTATGGTTTTGGCCGAGGTATTTCTGAGAGGGATCGCTTCTGGATAACGGGTGGCATAGTCCATTATAACCAATATGTACTGGTGCCCCCTAGCGGACTTGATTATAGGACCTACCAAATCCATTGCGATTCTCTCAAACGGGACCTCAATGATGGGTAGAGGGACCAGCGGGCTACGGAAATGTGGCATCGGGGCCGACCTCTGACACACAGGGCAGGAGGAACAATAATTTTCTATGTCCTTCATCACCCCAGGCCAATAGAATCTCTGTAATACCCTCTCTCGGGTTTTCTCTGTCCCCAGATGACCTCCAAGAATGTGCCCATGGGCCAACTCCAACACCAACTTCCTGTAAGGTTTGGGCACCACAAGCTGCTCAACGGTTTCTTCTGCCCTTTTTGCCACCCGATACAGTAGGTCCTTCTCTACGCTGAAGTATGGGTAAGTGCCGGTATTATCTGGGTTCACTAACTCGCCATCTATTTTCACTACGTTTTCCCGTGCCTTTATTAGGGCGGGGTCTTTCAACTGTTCTGTGGCAAAGTTTTCCCTGTGAACCTCAAGATCAGAAAACTCCACAGACGGTAGGTTTTCGTCTGAGGAGGTGGGCTCCTCTCCAGTTTCTTGAGTCTCCCCTGCCAATACTGACAAGGGAAATTCCGGAGAGTCCTCACCACTCTCAGGGGAGTTCTGGCTATCACATTCCTGGTACATAGGGGCACCAGTGGGGGGCTCAGGATCATCCCACAGTTCCCAGAACTTCGGAAAATCCCTTCCCACAATGGCGTCATGCGGTAACTGAGATACTAAGCCCACTGGATGAGAGAGGGTACCTTTGGGGGTCTCGAAACACACTGTAGTCACTGGATACTCTCGGGTGTCCCCATGCACACAAATAACGGCTACCTTGCTATTCCCAGAGACCTCTGTTTTAACTAACTCAGCCTTTATCAGGGTCACAAGGCTACCTGAATCCAGCAATACCACAACATTTCTACCATTAATACACATTTTGCATAAATGTTTCTCAGTTCCTCGAATGGCAGTGCATGCGACTGTCGCACACAGCGACTGACGTCTGCCCATCAGAAAGTCACACTGCATGGGTTCCTCCACAACCGGGCAATTGGCTGCAATATGTCCCGCTTGCCGGCAGCGGTAGCAAACGATCCTTCTTGCCGCCTCTTGAGCCGCTGATTTCCCAGGCTGTTCTCGCCAAACTTGGGGTAGAGCTCCCACCCTCTCACTCTCTCCACCCTCACCCCTTGGAATCCTCTTATCCGCCCCTGGGGATGGTCTGGTCTTAGGGTGGAAAGTCCGAGTGTCTCTGGAAGAGGCCGTCAGGTTCTCTGTAGCCAAGTATTTCTCCACACGATCCACAAGACCATCGGCCGTCTCTGGGTCTCCATGGCTTACCCACTTTTGGATGGCAGTAGGAAGAGCTCTCAAAAACCGATCCATTACAACACGTTCCACAATCTTTGGTGCGGACAAAGTCTCTGGCTGTAGCCACTTTCTGCTCAGGTGAATGAGATCATACATTTGAGACCTGGGGGGTTTTCCAAGCTGGAAAGTCCAGTTATGCACACGCTGAGCCCGGACAGCCAGGGTGACACCCAGCCTTGCCAATATTTCAGCTTTTAGCATCACATAGTCTTTTGCTTGGTTAGGCTCTAGGTCATAGTAAGCTTTCTGTGATTCACCAGTTAACAGAGGAGCCACTAGTCCAGCCCACTGCTCCTCAGGCCACTTTTCTCTTTCAGCGGTCCTTTCAAATGTGGTCAAAAATACCTCTGGATCATCCTCTCCAGTCATTTTTGTCAATAAACGACTCACCCCAAAGGACGCGGTATTAGTGGGACGGCTTTCCTCACTGGTCTGCGGACGTTGCTGCATTACTGCTTCCATCTGTTGTTGTAGTCTCTGCTCTTGCTTCTGCAACAGGTCTATGAAGCGGGCCTCAGATTGCTGTTGGGCTTGTTGCTGAGCCTCCAGACTCTGTTGTAAAGTTGCAAGGCTCTGTTGATGAGCTTGCTGCTGGGCTGCAAGGCTCCTTTGCAAACCTGCATTTGTCTGCTGTTGATTGGCATTTGCTAGAGCCAGCTGTTTCAGTATCTCCTCCATGCTGGCTTAAAAAAAAACTGCCACTGGTTCTCCACCAACTGTGAGGGGGTTAGCTCGGCAGCGGGTATGTGTGACCCCCGGGATGGGCTCCCCACCCAAAAACAGGCCCAGCAGACGGAGGTTGTGGTTTTCAAAATCAAAAGGGTGCGGTTTATTTTCTATTTACAGTGACAAAAACACAGCAAGGCAAAAAAAACATAAACAAAATAAATCCTGGTCAACTTGACCTCTGACTAAACTTACAGGTTTCCTAACTAACGACTGGGATCAGCCTAGTGCTGTCCTAGTCCCTGGTTTTAAATGTCCAAGCAAAATATAGCCACACAGGCTTTCTCTCACCGCACAGGGGTTCACTCTCCCTAGACAGTCCACACAGGTCTGCTTCCAGGCATGAGCTAACATCTAATGAAGCTGGGATTTCTTATAGAGGCCTAAATGAGCTGACAAGGTTCAGCTGATCTCATCAACTCCCTGTCTGCACGACGCCCAGCCCTCTCCCTAGAGGTATGAGTCATCCATGAGCCCACTAGCCTTATACAACTCTCCACCTAGTTGTATAAATCGGCGTAAAGCCTGAATCTGGGCGAAATATATCTACCCCCCTGGATGCAACCAGGTGACTTTACCTTCCTGCTGTCACACTACCTATAGTTTTCTGTCCCTAGAAAAAATTTTTTTTTAAAGATGGTTGATGATCAATGCTTTAGCACAGTATAGCACAAGGAGAATTTCCCTCACTGTCCTTCCCTGTCCCTAGAAACAAGGATTAGCACAGTGAAAGAAACTGACACTCTCCCTACCTATAGTTTTCTGTCCCTAGAAAAAATGTTTTTTTAAAGATGGTTGATGATCAATGCTTTAGCACAGTATAGCACAAGGAGAATTTCCCTCACTGTCCTTCCCTGTCCCTAGAAACAAGGATTAGCACAGTGAAAGAAACTGACACTCTCCCTACCTATAGTTTTCTGTCCCTAGAAAAATTGTTTTTTTAAAGATGGTTGATGATCAATGCTTTAGCACACTATAGCACAAGGAGAATTTCCCTCACTGTCCTTCCCTGTCCCTAGAAACAAGGATTAGCACAGTGGAAGAAACTGACACTCTCCCTACCTATAGTTTTCTGTCCCTAGAAAAAATGTTTTTTTAAAGATGGTTGATGATCAATGCTTTAGCACAGTATAGCACAAGGAGAATTTCCCTCACTGTCCTTCCCTGTCCCTAGAAACAAGGATTAGCACAGTGAAAGAAACTGACACTCTCCCTACCTATAGTTTTCTGTCCCTAGAAAAAATGTTTTTTTAAAGATGGTTGATGATCCATGCTTTAGCACACTATAGCACAAGGAGAATTTCCCTCACTGTCCTTCCCTGTCCCTAGAAACAAGGATTAGCACAGTAAAACACACTGACACTCTCCCTACCTATAGTTTTCTGTCCCTAGAAAAAATGTTTTTTTAAAGATGGTTGATGATCAATGCTTTAGCACACTATAGCACAAGGAGAATTTCCCTCACTGTCCTTCCCTGTCCCTAGAAACAAGGATTAGCACAGTAAAACACACTGACACTCTCCCTACCTATAGTTTTCTGTCCCTAGAAAAAATGTTTTTTTAAAGATGGTTGATGATCAATGCTTTAGCACACTATAGCACAAGGAGAATTTCCCTCACTGTCCTTCCATGTCCCTAGAAACAAGGATTAGCACAGTAAAACACACTGACACTCTCCCTACCTATAGTTTTCTGTCCCTAGAAAAAATGTTTTTTTAAAGATGGTTGATGATCCATGCTTTAGCACACTATAGCACAAGGAGAATTTCCCTCACTGTCCTTCCCTGTCCCTAGAAACAAGGATTAGCACAGTAAAACACACTGACACTCTCCCTACCTATAGTTTTCTGTCCCTAGAAAAAATGTTTTTTTAAAGATGGTTGATGATCAATGCTTTAGCACAGTATAGCACAAGGAGAATTTCCCTCACTGTCCTTCCCTGTCCCTAGAAACAAGGATTAGCACAGTGAAAGAAACTGACACTCTCCCTACCTATAGTTTTCTGTCCCTAGAAAAAATGTTTTTTTAAAGATGGTTGATGATCAATGCTTTAGCACAGTATAGCACAAGGAGAATTTCCCTCACTGTCCTTCCCTGTCCCTAGAAACAAGGATTAGCACAGTGAAAGAAACTGACACTCTCCCTACCTATAGTTTTCTGTCCCTAGAAAAAATGTTTTTTTAAAGATGGTTGATGATCAATGCTTTAGCACAGTATAGCACAAGGAGAATTTCCCTCACTGTCCTTCCCTGTCCCTAGAAACAAGGATTAGCACAGTGAAAGAAACTGACACTCTCCCTACCTATAGTTTTCTGTCCCTAGAAAAAATGTTTTTTTAAAGATGGTTGATGATCAATACTTTAGCACAGTATAGCACAAGGAGAATTTCCCTCACTGTCCTTCCCTGTCCCTAGAAACAAGGATTAGCACAGTGAAATAAACTGACACTCTCCCTACCTATAGTTTTCTGTCCCTAGAAAAAATGTTTTTTTAAAGATGGTTGATGATCAATGCTTTAGCACAGTATAGCACAAGGAGAATTTCCCTCACTGTCCTTCCCTGTCCCTAGAAACAAGGATTAGCACAGTGAAAGAAACTGACACTCTCCCTACCTATAGTTTTCTGTCCCTAGAAAAATGTTTTTTTAAAGATGGTTGATGATCAATGCTTTAGCACAGTATAGCACAAGGAGAATTTCCCTCACTGTCCTTCCCTGTCCCTAGAAACAAGGATTAGCACAGTAAAACACACTGACACTCTCCCTACCTATAGTTTTCTGTCCCTAGAAAAAATGTTTTTTTAAAGATGGTTGATGATCCATGCTTTAGCACACTATAGCACAAGGAGAATTTCCCTCACTGTCCTTCCCTGTCCCTAGAAACAAGGATTAGCACAGTAAAACACACTGACACTCTCCCTACTTATAGTTTTCTGTCCCTAGAAAAAATGTTTTTTTAAAGATGGTTGATGATCAATGCTTTAGCACAGTATAGCACAAGGAGAATTTCCCTCACTGTCCTTCCCTGTCCCTAGAAACAAGGATTAGCACAGTGAAAGAAACTGACACTCTCCCTACCTATAGTTTTCTGTCCCTAGAAAAAATGTTTTTTTAAAGATGGTTGATGATCAATGCTTTAGCACAGTATAGCACAAGGAGAATTTCCCTCACTGTCCTTCCCTGTCCCTAGAAACAAGGATTAGCACAGTGAAAGAAACTGACACTCTCCCTACCTATAGTTTTCTGTCCCTAGAAAAAATGTTTTTTTAAAGATGGTTGATGATCAATGCTTTAGCACAGTATAGCACAAGGAGAATTTCCCTCACTGTCCTTCCCTGTCCCTAGAAACAAGGATTAGCACAGTGAAAGAAACTGACACTCTCCCTACCTATAGTTTTCTGTCCCTAGAAAAAAATGTTTTTTTAAAGATGGTTGATGATCAATGCTTTAGCACAGTATAGCACAAGGAGAATTTCCCTCACTGTCCTTCCCTGTCCCTAGAAACAAGGATTAGCACAGTGAAAGAAACTGACACTCTCCCTACCTATAGTTTTCTGTCCCTAGAAAAAATGTTTTTTTTAAAGATGGTTGATGATCAATGCTTTAGCACAGTATAGCACAAGGAGAATTTCCCTCACTGTCCTTCCCTGTCCCTAGAAACAAGGATTAGCACAGTGAAAGAAACTGACACTCTCCCTACCTATAGTTTTCTGTCCCTAGAAAAAATGTTTTTTTAAAGATGGTTGATGATCAATGCTTTAGCACAGTATAGCACAAGGAGAATTTCCCTCACTGTCCTTCCCTGTCCCTAGAAACAAGGATTAGCACAGTGAAAGAAACTGACACTCTCCCTACCTATAGTTTTCTGTCCCTAGAAAAAATGTTTTTTTAAAGATGGTTGATGATCAATGCTTTAGCACAGTATAGCACAAGGAGAATTTCCCTCACTGTCCTTCCCTGTCCCTAGAAACAAAGATTAGCACAGTGAAAGAAACTGACACTCTCCCTACCTATAGTTTTCTGTCCCTAGAAAAAATGTTTTTTTAAAGATGGTTGATGATCAATGCTTTAGCACACTATAGCACAAGGAGAATTTCCCTCACTGTCCTTCCCTGTCCCTAGAAACAAGGATTAGCACAGTGGAAGAAACTGACACTCTCCCTACCTATAGTTTTCTGTCCCTAGAAAAAATGTTTTTTTAAAGATGGTTGATGATCAATGCTTTAGCACAGTATAGCACAAGGAGAATTTCCCTCACTGTCCTTCCCTGTCCCTAGAAACAAGGATTAGCACAGTGAAAGAAACTGACACTCTCCCTACCTATAGTTTTCTGTCCCTAGAAAAAATGTTTTTTTAAAGATGGTTGATGATCAATGCTTTAGCACAGTATAGCACAAGGAGAATTTCCCTCACTGTCCTTCCCTGTCCCTAGAAACAAGGATTAGCACAGTGAAAGAAACTGACACTCTCCCTACCTATAGTTTTCTGTCCCTAGAAAAAATGTTTTTTTAAAGATGGTTGATGATCAATGCTTTAGCACAGTATAGCACAAGGAGAATTTCCCTCACTGTCCTTCCCTGTCCCTAGAAACAAGGATTAGCACAGTGAAAGAAACTGACACTCTCCCTACCTATAGTTTTCTGTCCCTAGAAAAAATGTTTTTTTAAAGATGGTTGATGATCAATGCTTTAGCACACTATAGCACAAGGAGAATTTCCCTCACTGTCCTTCCCTGTCCCTAGAAACAAGGATTAGCACAGTGGAAGAAACTGACACTCTCCCTACCTATAGTTTTCTGTCCCTAGAAAAAATGTTTTTTTAAAGATGGTTGATGATCAATGCTTTAGCACAGTATAGCACAAGGAGAATTTCCCTCACTGTCCTTCCCTGTCCCTAGAAACAAGGATTAGCACAGTGAAAGAAACTGACACTCTCCCTACCTATAGTTTTCTGTCCCTAGAAAAAATGTTTTTTTAAAGATGGTTGATGATCCATGCTTTAGCACACTATAGCACAAGGAGAATTTCCCTCACTGTCCTTCCCTGTCCCTAGAAACAAGGATTAGCACAGTAAAACACACTGACACTCTCCCTACCTATAGTTTTCTGTCCCTAGAAAAAATGTTTTTTTAACCACTTAAGCCCCGGACCATTTCGGGCCATTAGGACCAAGCCTGTTTTTGGGATTCGGCACTGCGCTGCTTTAACTGTAAATTGTGCGGACATGCAATGTTGTACCCAAATGAAATTTGCGTCCTTTTCTTCCCACAAATAGAGCTTTCTTTTAATGGTATTTGATTGCCTCTGTGATTTTTATTTTTTGCGATATAAACAGAAAAAGACCGAAAATTTTGAAAAAAAATGATATTTTCTACTTTTTGTTATAAGAAAAATCGAATAAACTCAATTTTAGTCATACATTTAGGCCAAAATGTATTCAGCCACATGTCTTTAGTAAAAAAAATGTCAATAAGCGTATATTTATTGGTTTGCGCAAAAGTTATAGCGTTTACAAACTAGGGTACATTTTCTGAAATTTACACAGCTTTAAATTTATGACTGCCTATCTCATTTCTTGAGGTGCTAAAATGGCAGGGCAGTACAAAACCCCCCCAAATGACCCCATTTTGGAAAGTAGACACCCCAAGGAAATTGCTGAGAGGCATGTTGAGCCCATTGAATATTTATTTTTTTCGTCCCAAGTGATTGAATAATGACAAAAAAAAAAAATAAAAAAAAAAAATTACAAAAAGTTGTCACTAAATGATATATTGCTCACACATGCCATGGTTATATGTGGAATTGCACCCCAAAATACATTCTGCTGCTTCTCCTGAGTACGGGGATACCACATGTGTGGGACTTTTTAGGAGCCTAGCCACGTAC
The DNA here is from genome assembly GCA_029206835.1 of Rana muscosa. Classification (NCBI taxonomy): domain Eukaryota; kingdom Metazoa; phylum Chordata; class Amphibia; order Anura; family Ranidae; genus Rana; species Rana muscosa. Next base: position 345,274,654 of record CM055127.1, read on the forward strand.
GGGACCCCGGAAACCAAGCACCGCCTTCAGGATTTCTAAGGGCGCAAATTTTTGATTTCACTCCTCACTACCTATCACAGTTTCGAAGGCCATAAAATGCCAAAATAGCACAAAACCCCCCCAAATGACCCCATTTTGGAAAGTAGACACCCCAAGCTATTTACTGAGAGGCATGTTCAGTCCATGGAATATTTTATATTTTGCCACAAGTTGCGGGAATATGACAAACTTTTTTTTTTTTGCACAAAGTTGTCACTAAATGATATATTGCTCACACATGCCATGGGCATATGTGAAATTACACCCCAAAATACATTCTGCTGCTTCTCCTGAGTACGGGGATACCACATGTGTGGGACTTTTTGGGAGCCTAGCCGCGTACGGGACCCCAAAAACCAAGCACCGCCTTCAAGGTTTCTAAGGGCATAAATTTTTGATTTCGCTCCTCACTACCTATCACAGTTTTGAAGGCCATAAAATGCCAAGATGGCACAAAACCCCCCCAAATGACCCCATTTTGGAAAGTAGACACCCCAAGCTATTTGCTGAGAGGCATGTTGAGCCCATTGAATATTTTTTTTTTTTGTCCCAAATGATTGAATAATGACAAAAAGAAAAAAAAAAAAAAATGTACAAAAAGTTGTCACTAAATGATATATTGCTCACACATGCCATGGTTATATGTGAAATTACACCCCAAAATACATTCTGCTGCTTCTCCTGAGTACGGGGATACCACATGTGTGGGACTTTTTGGGAGCCTAGCCGCGTACGGGACCCCAAAAACCAAGCACCGCCTTCAAGGTTTCTAAGGGCATAAATTTTTGATTTCACTCCTCACTACCTATCACAGTTTTGAAGGCCATAAAATGTCAAAATAGCCCAAAACCCCCACAAATGACCCCATTTTGGAAAGTAGACACCCCAAGCTATTTGCTGAGAGGCATGGTGAGTATTTTACAGCTCTCATTTGTTTTTGAAAATTAAGAAAGACATTTTTTTTTCTTTTTTTTTTTCTTTTTTTACATTTTCAAAACTTTGTGACAAAAAGCGAGATCTGCAAAATACTCAACATACCTCTCAGCAAATAGCTTGGGGTGTCTACTTTCCAAAATGGGGTCATTTGGGGGGGTTTTGTGCCATCTGGGCATTCCATGGCCTCCGAAACTGTGATAGGCAGTGAGGAGTGAAATCAAAAATTTACACCCATAGAAATCCTGAAGGCGGTGCTTGGTTTTTGGGGTCCCGTACGCGACTAGGCTCCCAAAAAGTCCCACACATGTGGTATCCCCGTACTCAGGAGAAGCAACAGAATGTATTTTGGGGTGTAATTCCACATATGCCCATGGCATGTTTGAGCAATATATAATTTAGTGACAACTTTTTGTACATTTTTTTTTTTTTGGTCATTATTCAATCACTTGGGACAAAAAAAAAAATATTCAATGGGCTCAACATGCCTCTCAGCAAATAGCTTGAGGTGTCTACTTTACAAAATGGGGTCATTTGGGGGGGTTTTGAACTGTCCTGGCATTTTATGCACAACATTAGGAAGCTTATGTCACACATCATCCACTCTTCTAACCACTTGAAGACAAAGCCCTTTCTGACACTTTTTGTTTACATGAAAGAAAATTTTTTTTTGCAAGAAAATTATGTTGAACCCCCAAACATTATATATTTTTTTAAAGCAAAGGCCCTACAGATTAAAATAGTGGGTGTTGCATTTTTTTTTTCCAAACAGTATTTGCGCAGCGATTTTTCAAACGCATTTTTTGGGGGAAAAACACACTTTTTTTATTTTTAATGCACTAAAAAACACTATATTGCCCAAATGTTTGATGAAATAAAAAAGATGATCATAGGCCGAGTACATGGATACCAAACACGACATGCTTTAAAATTGCGCACAAACGCGCAGCGGCGACAAAACTACATTCATTTTTAAAAGCATTTAAAAGCCTTTACAGGTTACCACGTTAGATTTACAGAGGAGGTCTACTGCTAAAATGACTGCCCTCGATCTGACCTTCGCGGTGATACCTCACATGCATGATGCAATTGCTGTTTACATATGACGCTAGACCGACGCTTGCGTTCGCCTTTGCGCAATAGCAGGGGGGGACAGCGGTGCTTTTTTTTTTTTATTTATTTTTTTTATTATTTATTTGGCTTTTTTATTTTATTTTTAAACTGTGCCTTCCATATTTTATTTTTTTACCATTTTTATCGTTATCTCAGGGAATGTAAATATCCCCTATGATAGCAATAGGTAGTGACAGGTACTCTTTTTTTGAAAAAAATTGGGGGGTTAGACCCTAGATCTTTCCTCTGCCCTCAAAGCATCTGACCACACCAAGATCGGTGTGATAAAATGCTTTCCCAATTTCCCAATGGCGCTTTTTATATCCGGGGGGGGACATTCCCTCCCACTGCTTGTAAAAGCAGTCTAGAGGCTAATTATCTGCTAGAATTGCTTTTACATGAAAGCCGGCTGCTGGCTGAAAAGAATGATACCAAGATGATACCTAAACCCGCAGGCATCATTCTGGTATAAACATTCAAAGTCCAGCAACATACCAGTACGTTGCTGGTCCTTGTTGGACATGTATTGTAATCTTTTTTTTCATACAGCCTATTGGCTGAACGAAAAAAAGAGATTGATTGGTGGGTATGCCCACCATTAGAATACCTCCCTTCATCCACCCACTTCTAATGATGGGCATATATGCCGAAGCATGGGGGCATCCTCCCGCAAAAAAGTTATGCCGCGTACACACGGTCAAGCCTTCGTCGGAATTTCGACCGTATGTACGCGGCATAAAAGGTTATGCCGCGTACACACGGTCGGACTTTTCCACGGATAAGCCTCCGTTGGAATTTCGACCGTATATACGCGGCATTAGGAGCAAAATCGCTCCTCCGCCCCTGCTGCCCCCATGCTTCGGCATATATGCTCTTTTTTTTAACTGTGGTGGTGAAATCACCTCCTACAGCGTTGGAGTCACGGCTTTATGTATCGTGGGAGCAAACGCTGTTGCTGTCAAGATAAATAGATCCGTGCTGCAACTGAATGGCGTACCTGCTAAGCAAATGGTGGTTAACATTAAAACAAAGTAACATTACAGTACAACAGTAAGACCTTACCATGCCATACCTGCAAAGCAAATACCAAAACAAAACCTAGTAAAAAATAAAAAAATGTTTTAACGCAACCTGTGCCTAAAATATATATATGCCGAAGCATGGGGGCATCCTCCCGCAAAAAAGTTATGCCGCGTACACACGGTCGGAATTTCGACCGTATGTACGCGGCATTAGGAGCAAAATCGCTCCTCCGCCCCTGCTGCCCCCATGCTTCGGCATATATGCTCTTTTTTTTAACTGTGGTGGTGAAATCACCTCCTACAGCGTTGGAGTCACGGCTTTATGTATCGTGGGAGCAAACGCTGTTGCTGTCAAGATAAATAGATCCGCGCTGCAACTGAATGGCGTACCTGCTAAGCAAATGGTGGTTAACATTAAAACAAAGTAACATTACAGTACAACAGTAAGACCTTACCATGCCATACCTGCAAAGCAAATACCAAAACAAAACCTAGTAAAAAATAAAAAAATGTTTTAACGCAACCTGTGCCTAAAATATATATATGCCGAAGCATGGGGGCATCCTCCCGCAAAAAAGTTATGCCGCGTACACACGGTCGGAATTTCGACCGTATGTACGCGGCATTAGGAGCAAAATCGCTCCTCCGCCCCTGCTGCCCCCATGCTTCGGCATATATGCTCTTTTTTTTAACTGTGGTGGTGAAATCACCTCCTACAGCACTGGAGTCACGGCTTTATGTATCGTGGGAGCAAACGCTGTTGCTGTCAAGATAAATAATTCCGCGCTGCAGTTGAATGGCGCACCTGAAAACAAAAAATTACATACCTGAAAAGCAAGCATGATAAAACATTGCAGAATACAATACAGTAAAAAAGAGCAGAACAATAGAGAGAAAATAGAGAGAGAGAGAACAATAAAACGACAACTATTTTTGGTTTTTTTATTTTTTATTTTTTTTGTGTTTTGTTTTTTACGTTTTTTTTTTTCTTTTTTACACTTTTTTTTGTAACTTTACAACTGTAATGGTTCGGGTCTCTCAAAATGTAATGGCATCTTGGGAGACCCTGTGTAAGTGTGTCCTAGTCTGTGAAATGCTGTACCCTACGCTAAAACTTCACTTTTGAGTGGTAGCGTTCAAAACATTCACCTTGGCAAAGACCAGGCTTGTCAGGACAGCGTGGACAAAAACTACGGGTGTCACGCCTAAATCCGCGCTTGCTACAGACACGACATCTTTTTTGGGGGTGGCTTTGGGTAGGGGTACTCGGGAGGACATACGAATAATGCCTCTCATGCAGCCGGCTTACTGCATTTGGTTGGGGATGGTGAGGTGCAGAACCGCCTGGATACAGGAGTTCTGTGACTATCTCATTCTGGAATTTTAGAAGAGATAACGTCCCGCCTGAAGCTCTGTATAGCACATGAGCGTTCAGCAAAGCCAATTGGAATAATGATAGAGACACTTTTTTGTACCAGCGTCTCGCCTTACGGTCAATTAGATACGGCGCCATCAACTGGTCGTTGAGGTCCACCCCTCCCATATTTTGGTTATATTCGTGGACACAGAGGGGTTTCTCCATAACACCAGTCGCCGTAGGAATTTGGACTGTCGTGTCTGCATGAAGGGAGGTAAGAAGGAAAACATTCTTATTGTCCCTCCACTTCATAGCGAGCAAGTTATTACACTTCAAGCAGGCTCTCTCCCCCAGCCTAAGACGGGCATCTACAAGCCGCTGGGGAAAGCCCCAGCGATTAGGTCGCACGGTGCCACATGCTCCAATCTTATGATCAAACAAGTGACTAAACAGTGGCACGCTCGTGTAATAATTGTCCACATACAAGTGGTACCCCTTTCCGAATAAGGGTGACACCAAGTTCCACACTATCTTGCCAGCGCTCCCTATGTAATCCGGGCAGTTGACCGACTCAATCTGACTGTCTTTTCCCTCATAAACCGTAAAGTTCACTACATAGCCTGTTGCCCTGTCACAGAACTTGTAGAGCTTGACCCCGTATCTGGCACGCTTGCTGGGAAGGTACTGCTTGAAAGACAAGCGGCCAGAAAATTTAATCAGGGACTCATCAACGCAGACAACTTGATCGGGAGTAAACAAGGCTGCAAAACGTTCGTTGAAGTGGTTTATGAGGGGCCGAATTTTTTAGAGCCGGTCGTATTCAGGGTCCCCACGTGGACGACAAAGTTCATTGTCGTTGAAGTGCATGAACCGCAAAATCTGCTCGTATCGTGCCCTGGACATGGAGGCAGAGAACACGGGCATGTGGTCAATTGGGTGCGTGGACCAATAAGCACGCAATGACGGAAATTTATGTGTGCCCATGTTGAGGGAAAGGCCCAGAAAGGTCTTAAATTCGGAAACCGTAATTGGTTTCCAATTTCTGGCAATTTTAGGCAACTGGGGGTTAGCGGCGATAAATTGACCAGCATATAAATTACTCTGGTCCACAATAGATCTATAGAGATCTTCCGTGAAAAACAGCGAATAAAAATCGATTGGCATAAAATCAGCTGTTTCCACCTGAATACCGGGTTGGGCAGTGAATGGGGGAAGTACGGGTTCTGCAGAAGTGGTGGGGACCCAATCAGGATAGGCGAATTCTGCAGGAAGGGCAGTATGGGCACGACGGGCCTGCCTTTGTCTTCTTGGTGGCAGCGGGACACTACTTGTGCTTGCCACCTCGCCAGCTTGAACTGCACTTATGGGACTCGCCACGTCACCAAGTGTTACTGCAGTGCTGGATGTACGTCCAGGCTGTACTAGGCCGCTGGTGCTTGCCAGTTCACCAGAAGGAATAGCGGCGCTAGTACTACTCTGCTCCATGATACGAGAGACCTGCGGTTCTTGCTCCTCAACAACCTCAGAAGATTGGGATCGGGTACGCCTGACCTTAGCAGGGACCTCAACTTCGTCGTCAGAGCTATCTGACGTGGGGCCGCTGACGTCACTGTCTTCTACGGGAAGATATTCTGAGCCTGAATCTGACAGATACGTGACCTCCTCTTCACTATCTGTCATGCTCAGAATCTCGTAGGCCTCTTTACTAGTGTACCTTCGACTTGCCATTTTGGGCTCTAAATTTAGGGGTACACTAGTAAGATTCACAGGAAAAAAAGCACCTGACTGTCGTCAGCAAATATATCAAACGCTACAAAAAAACTGTTAGCGATCGCAGGGATCAGGCCTGTCTCTGCGAACGCTGCAGTTATGTGTGTTGTGTTTGGTAAGTAACAGTGATCGATCGATACTGCACTTGGGTGGGCTGGGCTGGGCTGGGCGGAGGGGCTAAACGCAGGTACTAGCAGGTATCTGGGCTGATCCCGCTAACACTGCGTTTTTGGGAACCCTAAACCGCTGGGGATGCTAGTATAGATCTGATCAGATACTATACCACTAAGGGGGGTGTATGCTTTGCGCGTGGGTGTTAGCGTTACTGGCACTAACCTAACACTGCCTGGGGCGACGCAGACCCTCTCTGGCGCTAAAACCTAATTGATCTCACCCGCCGGGCGATCAGGGGGGTTAAACCTTTATTGGGTTATATACGGCGGGTGCCCTGATGCTATAAAAAGCAAACTAATCAACCAGCGTCACCCGTAACCTTTATATGGTGATCACTGGTGAACGGGTTAACTAGGGGCAATCAGGGGGTTAAAACCTTTATTAGGTTAAATATGGGGGTACCTGACACCAATAAAAACCTGCGGCGAACCTAAAAAAAAAATAACTGCCTATCTAAAACACCAGCGACACGAATACAGCGATCGGAAAAACAATCGCTTAGTGACGCTGAAGTTAGGGGGTGAAAGGGTTACCTGGGGGGTGATCAAGGGGTTAAACCTTTATTAGGGGGGGTTAGGGGGCTACCCTGGACCTAAAGGGGCCTAATCCTAACTGCCTTGCAACTTTTTACAATCACAGATGACACTAAATGCAGTGATCAGTAAAATAAATGATCACTGCAATCAGTGACACTGTGATTGGGGGCTTTGGGGTGACCTGGGGGGTGATCTGGGGGTGACTGGGGGGTGATTTGTGTGCCTATGTGTACCTACGTGTCAGTGGACTGTTGGAGCACTAACCTCTGTCTTCACTCCTCGGCGCCGGGAACGAAAAGACCGCGGCGAGGGAGATGACATCACTTCCTCCAGCCTGTGTTTACATCACATGGCGGAGGAAGCAATTTCATTGGCCGGGAGCGATCGCGAGGGGGGGGCGGAATCGAGCGGCCGCCCCCTCATGCCTGATCGCTCCCGAACACTTAACGGCCGCTCACTGCAGTGAAGGGGGGTCCGGATGGACCCCCCAACTGCACAAAGGCGATCACGTAGATCTACGTGATTCTGCCTGTCCGTGCCATTCTGCCGACGTAAATCGGCGGTGGGCGGTCGTTAAGTGGTTAAAGATGGTTGATGATCAATGCTTTAGCACACTATAGCACAAGGAGAATTTCCCTCACTGTCCTTCCCTGTCCCTAGAAACAAGGATTAGCACAGTAAAACACACTGACACTCTCCCTACCTATAGTTTTCTGTCCCTAGAAAAAATGTTTTTTTAAAGATGGTTGATGATCAATGCTTTAGCACACTATAGCACAAGGAGAATTTCCCTCACTGTCCTTCCCTGTCCCTAGAAACAAGGATTAGCACAGTAAAACACACTGACACTCTCCCTACCTATAGTTTTCTGTCCCTAGAAAAAATGTTTTTTTAAAGATGGTTGATGATCCATGCTTTAGCACACTATAGCACAAGGAGAATTTCCCTCACTGTCCTTCCCTGTCCCTAGAAACAAGGATTAGCACAGTAAAACACACTGACACTCTCCCTACCTATAGTTTTCTGTCCCTAGAAAAAATGTTTTTTTAAAGATGGTTGATGATCAATGCTTTAGCACAGTATAGCACAAGCAGAATTCCCCTCACTGTCCTTCCCTGTCCCTAGAAACAAGGATTAGCACAGTGAAAGAAACTGACACTCTCCCTACCTATAGTTTTCTGTCCCTAGAAAAAATGTTTTTTTAAAGATGGTTGATGATCAATGCTTTAGCACAGTATAGCACAAGGAGAATTTCCCTCACTGTCCTTCCCTGTCCCTAGAAACAAGGATTAGCACAGTGAAAGAAACTGACACTCTCCCTACCTATAGTTTTCTGTCCCTAGAAAAAATGTTTTTTTAAAGATGGTTGATGATCAATGCTTTAGCACAGTATAGCACAAGGAGAATTTCCCTCACTGTCCTTCCCTGTCCCTAGAAACAAGGATTAGCACAGTGAAAGAAACTGACACTCTCCCTACCTATAGTTTTCTGTCCCTAGAAAAAATGTTTTTTTAAAGATGGTTGATGATCAATGCTTTAGCACAGTATAGCACAAGGAGAATTTCCCTCACTGTCCTTCCCTGTCCCTAGAAACAAGGATTAGCACAGTGAAAGAAACTGACACTCTCCCTACCTATAGTTTTCTGTCCCTAGAAAAAATGTTTTTTTAAAGATGGTTGATGATCAATGCTTTAGCACAGTATAGCACAAGGAGAATTTCCCTCACTGTCCTTCCCTGTCCCTAGAAACAAGGATTAGCACAGTGAAAGAAACTGACACTCTCCCTACCTATAGTTTTCTGTCCCTAGAAAAAATGTTTTTTTAAAGATGGTTGATGATCAATGCTTTAGCACAGTATAGCACAAGGAGAATTTCCCTCACTGTCCTTCCCTGTCCCTAGAAACAAGGATTAGCACAGTGAAAGAAACTGACACTCTCCCTACCTATAGTTTTCTGTCCCTAGAAAAAATGTTTTTTTAAAGATGGTTGATGATCAATGCTTTAGCACACTATAGCACAAGGAGAATTTCCCTCACTGTCCTTCCCTGTCCCTAGAAACAAGGATTAGCACAGTAAAACACACTGACACTCTCCCTACCTATAGTTTTCTGTCCCTAGAAAAAATGTTTTTTTAAAGATGGTTGATGATCAATGCTTTAGCACAGTATAGCACAAGGAGAATTTCCCTCACTGTCCTTCCCTGTCCCTAGAAACAAGGATTAGCACAGTGAAAGAAACTGACACTCTCCCTACCTATAGTTTTCTGTCCCTAGAAAAAATGTTTTTTTAAAGATGGTTGATGATCCATGCTTTAGCACACTATAGCACAAGGAGAATTTCCCTCACTGTCCTTCCCTGTCCCTAGAAACAAGGATTAGCACAGTAAAACACACTGACACTCTCCCTACCTATAGTTTTCTGTCCCTAGAAAAAATGTTTTTTTAAAGATGGTTGATGATCAATGCTTTAGCACAGTATAGCACAAGGAGAATTTCCCTCACTGTCCTTCCCTGTCCCTAGAAACAAGGATTAGCACAGTGAAAGAAACTGACACTCTCCCTACCTATAGTTTTCTGTCCCTAGAAAAAATGTTTTTTTAAAGATGGTTGATGATCAATGCTTTAGCACAGTATAGCACAAGGAGAATTTCCCTCACTGTCCTTCCCTGTCCCTAGAAACAAGGATTAGCACAGTGAAAGAAACTGACACTCTCCCTACCTATAGTTTTCTGTCCCTAGAAAAAATGTTTTTTTAAAGATGGTTGATGATCAATGCTTTAGCACAGTATAGCACAAGGAGAATTTCCCTCACTGTCCTTCCCTGTCCCTAGAAACAAGGATTAGCACAGTGAAAGAAACTGACACTCTCCCTACCTATAGTTTTCTGTCCCTAGAAAAAATGTTTTTTTAAAGATGGTTGATGATCAATACTTTAGCACAGTATAGCACAAGGAGAATTTCCCTCACTGTCCTTCCCTGTCCCTAGAAACAAGGATTAGCACAGTGAAAGAAACTGACACTCTCCCTACCTATAGTTTTCTGTCCCTAGAAAAAATGTTTTTTTAAAGATGGTTGATGATCAATGCTTTAGCACAGTATAGCACAAGGAGAATTTCCCTCACTGTCCTTCCCTGTCCCTAGAAACAAGGATTAGCACAGTGAAAGAAACTGACACTCTCCCTACCTATAGTTTTCTGTCCCTAGAAAAAATGTTTTTTTAAAGATGGTTGATGATCAATGCTTTAGCACAGTATAGCACAAGGAGAATTTCCCTCACTGTCCTTCCCTGTCCCTAGAAACAAGGATTAGCACAGTAAAACACACTGACACTCTCCCTACCTATAGTTTTCTGTCCCTAGAAAAAATGTTTTTTTAAAGATGGTTGATGATCCATGCTTTAGCACACTATAGCACAAGGAGAATTTCCCTCACTGTCCTTCCCTGTCCCTAGAAACAAGGATTAGCACAGTAAAACACACTGACACTCTCCCTACCTATAGTTTTCTGTCCCTAGAAAAAATATTTTTTTAAAGATGGTTGATGATCAATGCTTTAGCACAGTATAGCACAAGGAGAATTTCCCTCACTGTCCTTCCCTGTCCCTAGAAACAAGGATTAGCACAGTGAAAGAAACTGACACTCTCCCTACCTATAGTTTTCTGTCCCTAGAAAAAATGTTTTTTTAAAGATGGTTGATGATCAATGCTTTAGCACAGTATAGCACAAGGAGAATTTCCCTCACTGTCCTTCCCTGTCCCTAGAAACAAGGATTAGCACAGTGAAAGAAACTGACACTCTCCCTACCTATAGTTTTCTGTCCCTAGAAAAAATGTTTTTTTAAAGATGGTTGATGATCAATGCTTTAGCACAGTATAGCACAAGGAGAATTTCCCTCACTGTCCTTCCCTGTCCCTAGAAACAAGGATTAGCACAGTGAAAGAAACTGACACTCTCCCTACCTATAGTTTTCTGTCCCTAGAAAAAATGTTTTTTTAAAGATGGTTGATGATCAATGCTTTAGCACAGTATAGCACAAGGAGAATTTCCCTCACTGTCCTTCCCTGTCCCTAGAAACAAGGATTAGCACAGTGAAAGAAACTGACACTCTCCCTACCTATAGTTTTCCGTCCCTAGAAAAAATGTTTTTTTAAAGATGGTTGATGATCAATGCTTTAGCACAGTATAGCACAAGGAGAATTTCCCTCACTGTCCTTCCCTGTCCCTAGAAACAAGGATTAGCACAGTGAAAGAAACTGACACTCTCCCTACCTATAGTTTTCTGTCCCTAGAAAAAATGTTTTTTTAAAGATGGTTGATGATCAATGCTTTAGCACAGTATAGCACAAGGAGAATTTCCCTCACTGTCCTTCCCTGTCCCTAGAAACAAGGATTAGCACAGTGAAAGAAACTGACACTCTCCCTACCTATAGTTTTCTGTCCCTAGAAAAAATGTTTTTTTAAAGATGGTTGATGATCAATGCTTTAGCACAGTATAGCACAAGGAGAATTTCCCTCACTGTCCTTCCCTGTCCCTAGAAACAAGGATTAGCACAGTGAAAGAAACTGACACTCTCCCTACCTATAGTTTTCTGTCCCTAGAAAAAATGTTTTTTTAAAGATGGTTGATGATCAATGCTTTAGCACACTATAGCACAAGGAGAATTTCCCTCACTGTCCTTCCCTGTCCCTAGAAACAAGGATTAGCACAGTGGAAGAAACTGACACTCTCCCTACCTATAGTTTTCTGTCCCTAGAAAAAATGTTTTTTTAAAGATGGTTGATGATCAATGCTTTAGCACAGTATAGCACAAGGAGAATTTCCCTCACTGTCCTTCCCTGTCCCTAGAAACAAGGATTAGCACAGTGAAAGAAACTGACACTCTCCCTACCTATAGTTTTCTGTCCCTAGAAAAAATGTTTTTTTAAAGATGGTTGATGATCAATGCTTTAGCACAGTATAGCACAAGGAGAATTTCCCTCACTGTCCTTCCCTGTCCCTAGAAACAAGGATTAGCACAGTTAAAGAAACTGACACTCTCCCTACCTATAGTTTTCTGTCCCTAGAAAAAATGTTTTTTTAAAGATGGTTGATGATCAATGCTTTAGCACAGTATAGCACAAGGAGAATTTCCCTCACTGTCCTTCCCTGTCCCTAGAAACAAGGATTAGCACAGTGAAAGAAACTGACACTCTCCCTACCTATAGTTTTCTGTCCCTAGAAAAAATGTTTTTTTAAAGATGGTTGATGATCAATGCTTTAGCACACTATAGCACAAGGAGAATTTCCCTCACTGTCCTTCCCTGTCCCTAGAAACAAGGATTAGCACAGTGGAAGAAACTGACACTCTCCCTACCTATAGTTTTCTGTCCCTAGAAAAAATGTTTTTTTAAAGATGGTTGATGATCAATGCTTTAGCACAGTATAGCACAAGGAGAATTTCCCTCACTGTCCTTCCCTGTCCCTAGAAACAAGGATTAGCACAGTGAAAGAAACTGACACTCTCCCTACCTATAGTTTTCTGTCCCTAGAAAAAATGTTTTTTTAAAGATGGTTGATGATCCATGCTTTAGCACACTATAGCACAAGGAGAATTTCCCTCACTGTCCTTCCCTGTCCCTAGAAACAAGGATTAGCACAGTAAAACACACTGACACTCTCCCTACCTATAGTTTTCTGTCCCTAGAAAAAATGTTTTTTTAAAGATGGTTGATGATCAATGCTTTAGCACACTATAGCACAAGGAGAATTTCCCTCACTGTCCTTCCCTGTCCCTAGAAACAAGGATTAGCACAGTAAAACACACTGACACTCTCCCTACCTATAGTTTTCTGTCCCTAGAAAAAATGTTTTTTTAAAGATGGTTGATGATCCATGCTTTAGCACACTATAGCACAAGGAGAATTTCCCTCACTGTCCTTCCCTGTCCCTAGAAACAAGGATTAGCACAGTAAAACACACTGACACTCTCCCTACCTATAGTTTTCTGTCCCTAGAAAAAATGTTTTTTTAAAGATGGTTGATGATCAATGCTTTAGCACAGTATAGCACAAGGAGAATTTCCCTCACTGTCCTTCCCTGTCCCTAGAAACAAGGATTAGCACAGTGAAAGAAACTGACACTCTCCCTACCTATAGTTTTCTGTCCCTAGAAAAAATGTTTTTTTAAAGATGGTTGATGATCAATGCTTTAGCACAGTATAGCACAAGGAGAATTTCCCTCACTGTCCTTCCCTGTCCCTAGAAACAAGGATTAGCACAGTGAAAGAAACTGACACTCTCCCTACCTATAGTTTTCTGTCCCTAGAAAAAATGTTTTTTTAAAGATGGTTGATGATCAATGCTTTAGCACAGTATAGCACAAGGAGAATTTCCCTCACTGTCCTTCCCTGTCCCTAGAAACAAGGATTAGCACAGTGAAAGAAACTGACACTCTCCCTACCTATAGTTTTCTGTCCCTAGAAAAAATGTTTTTTTAAAGATGGTTGATGATCAATACTTTAGCACAGTATAGCACAAGGAGAATTTCCCTCACTGTCCTTCCCTGTCCCTAGAAACAAGGATTAGCACAGTGAAAGAAACTGACACTCTCCCTACCTATAGTTTTCTGTCCCTAGAAAAAATGTTTTTTTAAAGATGGTTGATGATCAATGCTTTAGCACAGTATAGCACAAGGAGAATTTCCCTCACTGTCCTTCCCTGTCCCTAGAAACAAGGATTAGCACAGTGAAAGAAACTGACACTCTCCCTACCTATAGTTTTCTGTCCCTAGAAAAAATGTTTTTTTAAAGATGGTTGATGATCAATGCTTTAGCACAGTATAGCACAAGGAGAATTTCCCTCACTGTCCTTCCCTGTCCCTAGAAACAAGGATTAGCACAGTGAAAGAAACTGACACTCTCCCTACCTATAGTTTTCTGTCCCTAGAAAAAATGTTTTTTTAAAGATGGTTGATGATCAATGCTTTAGCACACTATAGCACAAGGAGAATTTCCCTCACTGTCCTTCCCTGTCCCTAGAAACAAGGATTAGCACAGTAAAACACACTGACACTCTCCCTACCTATAGTTTTCTGTCCCTAGAAAAAATGTTTTTTTAAAGATGGTTGATGATCAATGCTTTAGCACAGTATAGCACAAGGAGAATTTCCCTCACTGTCCTTCCCTGTCCCTAGAAACAAGGATTAGCACAGTGAAAGAAACTGACACTCTCCCTACCTATAGTTTTCTGTCCCTAGAAAAAATGTTTTTTTAAAGATGGTTGATGATCAATGCTTTAGCACAGTATAGCACAAGGAGAATTTCCCTCACTGTCCTTCCCTGTCCCTAGAAACAAGGATTAGCACAGTGAAAGAAACTGACACTCTCCCTACCTATAGTTTTCTGTCCCTAGAAAAAATGTTTTTTTAAAGATGGTTGATGATCAATGCTTTAGCACACTATAGCACAAGGAGAATTTCCCTCACTGTCCTTCCCTGTCCCTAGAAACAAGGATTAGCACCGTGAAAGAAACTGACACTCTCCCTACCTATAGTTTTCTGTCCCTAGAAAAAATGTTTTTTTAAAGATGGTTGATGATCAATGCTTTAGCACAGTATAGCACAAGGAGAATTTCCCTCACTGTCCTTCCCTGTCCCTAGAAACAAGGATTAGCACAGTGAAAGAAACTGACACTCTCCCTACCTATAGTTTTCTGTCCCTAGAAAAAATGTTTTTTTAAAGATGGTTGATGATCAATGCTTTAGCACAGTATAGCACAAGGAGAATTTCCCTCACTGTCCTTCCCTGTCCCTAAAAACAAGGATTAGCACAGTGAAAGAAACTGACACTCTCCCTACCTATAGTTTTCTGTCACCTAGAAAAAATGTTTTTTTAACCACTTAAGCCCCGGACCATTTCGGGCCATTAGGACCAAGCCTGTTTTTGGGATTCGGCACTGCGCTGCTTTAACTGTAAATTGTGCGGACATGCAATGTTGTACCCAAATGAAATTTGCGTCCTTTTCTTCCCACAAATAGAGCTTTCTTTTAATGGTATTTGATTGCCTCTGCGATTTTTATTTTTTGCGATATAAATGGAAAAAGAACGAAAATTTTGAAAAAAAAAGATATTTTCTACTTTTTGTTATAAGAAAAATCGAATAAACTCAATTTTAGTCATACATTTAGGCCAAAATGTATTCAGCCACATGTCTTTAGTAAAAAAAATGTCAATAAGCGTATATTTATTGGTTTGCGCAAAAGTTATAGCGTTTACAAACTAGGGTACATTTTCTGAAATTTACACAGCTTTAAATTTATGACTGCCTATCTCATTTCTTGAGGTGCTAAAATGGCAGGGCAGTACAAAACCCCCCCAAATGACCCCATTTTGGAAAGTAGACACCCCAGGGAAATTGCTGAGAGGCATGTTGAGCCCATTGAATATTTTTTTTTTTTGTCCCAAGTGATTGAATAATGACAAAAAAAAAAATTACAAAAAGTTGTCACTAAATGATATATTGCTCACACATGCCATGGTTATATGTGGAATTGCACCCCAAAATACATTCTGCTGCTTCTCCTGAGTACGGGGATACCACATGTGTGGGACTTTTTAGGAGCCTAGCCACGTACGGGACCCCGGAAACCAAGCACCGCCTTCAGGATTTCTAAGGGCGCAAATTTTTGATTTCACTCCTCACTACCTATCACAGTTTCGAAGGCCATAAAATGCCAAAATAGCACAAAACCCCCCCAAATGACCCCATTTTGGAAAGTAGACACCCCAAGCTATTTACTGAGAGGCATGTTCAGTCCATGGAATATTTTATATTTTGCCACAAGTTGCGGGAATATGACCAACCTTTTTTTTTTTGCACAAAGTTGTCACTAAATGATATATTGCTCACACATGCCATGGGCATATGTGAAATTACACCCCAAAATACATTCTGCTGCCTCTCCTGAGTACGGGGATACCACATGTGTGGGACTTATTGGGAGCCTAGCCGCGTACGGGACCCCAAAAACCAAGTACCGCCTTCAAGGTTTCTAAGGGCATAAATTTTTGATTTCACTCCTCACTACCTATCACAGTTTTGAAGGCCATAAAATGCCAAGATGGCACAAAACCCCCCCAAATGACCCCATTTTGGAAAGTAGACACCCCAAGCTATTTGCTGAGAGGCATGTTGACCCCATTGAATATTTTTTTTTTTGTCCCAAATGATTGAATAATGACAAAAAGAAAAAAAAAATGTACAAAAAGTTGTCACTAAATGATATATTGCTCACACATGCCATGGTTATATGTGGAATTGCACCCCAAAATACATTCTGCTGCTTTTCCTGAGTACGGGGATACCACATGTGTGGGACTTTTTGGGAGCCTAGCCGCGTACAGGGCCCCAAAAACCAAGCACTGCGAACGCTGCAGTTATGTGTGTTGTGTTTGGTAAGTGACAGTGATCGATCGATACTGCACTTGGGTGGGCTGGGCTGGGCTGGGCTGGGCGGAGGGGCTAAACGCAGGCGCTAGCAGGTATCTGGGCTGATCCCGCTAACACTGCGTTTTTGGGAACCCTAAACCGCTGGGGATGCTAGTATAGATCTGATCAGATCTGATCAGATACTATACCACTAAGGGGGGTGTATGCTTTGCGCGTGGGTGTTAGCGTTACTGTCACTAACCTAACACTGCCTGGGGCGACGCAGACCCTCTCTGGCGCTAAAACCTAATTGATCTCACCCGCCGGGCGATCAGGGGGGTTAAACCTTTATTGGGTTATATACGGCGGGTGCCCTGATGCTATAAAAAGCAAACTAATCAACCAGCGTCACCCGTAACCTTTATATGGTGATCACTGGTGAAAGGGTTAACTAGGGGCAATCAGGGGGTTAAAATCTTTATTAGGTTAAATATGGGGGTACCTGACACTATATAAAAACCTGACGGGTAACCTAAATAACTAAATAACTTACTGGCTAACCAGTGACACCAGTGACGCTTATACGGCGATCACTGGTGAAAGGGTTAACTCTAGGGGCAATCAGGGGGTTAAAATAATATATAGGGGTACCTGACACTAATAAAAACCTGCGGCGAACCTAAAAAAAAATAACTGCCTATCTAAAACACCAGCGACACGAATACAGCGATCGGAAAAACAATCGCTTAGTGACGCTGAAGTTAGGGGGTGAAAGGGTTACCTGGGGGGTGATCAAGGGGTTAAACCTTTATTAGGGGGGGTTAGGGGGCTACCCTGGACCTAAAGGGGCCTAATCCTAACTGCCCTGCAACTTTTTACAATCACAGATGACACTAAATGCAGTGATCAGTAAAATAAATGATCACTGCAATCAGTGACACTGTGATTGGGGGCTTTGGGGTGACCTGGGGGGTGATCTGGGGGTGACTGGGGGGTGATTTGTGTGCCTATGTGTACCTACGTGTCAGTGGACTGTTAGTGCACTAACCTGCTTCCTCTCTGCTCGGCGCCGGGAACGGAAAGACCGCGGCGAGGGAGATGACATCACTTCCTCCAGCCTTGTTTACATCACATGGCGGAGGAAGCATTTTCATTGGCCGGGAGCGATCGCGAGGGGGGGGGCGGAATCGAGCACCCCCCCCTCATGCCTGATCGCTCCCGAACACTTAACGGCCGCTCACTGCAGTGAAGGGGGGTCCGGATGGACCCCCCAACTGCACAAAGGCGATCACGTAGATCTACGTGATTCTGCCTGTCCGTGCCATTCTGCCGACGTAAATCGGCGGTGGGCGGTCGTTAAGTGGTTAAAGATGGTTGATGATCAATGCTTTAGCACAGTATAGCACAAGGAGAATTTCCCTCACTGTCCTTCCCTGTCCATAGAAACAAGGATTATCACAGTGAAAGAAACTGACACTCTCCCTACCTATAGTTTTCTGTCCCTAGAAAAAATGTTTTTTTAAAGATGGTTGATGATCAATGCTTTAGCACAGTATAGCACAAGGAGAATTTCCCTCACTGTCCTTCCCTGTCCCTAGAAACAAGGATTAGCACAGTGAAAGAAACTGACACTCTCCCTACCTATAGTTTTCTGTCCCTAGAAAAAATGTTTTTTTAAAGATGGTTGATGATCAATGCTTTAGCACAGTATAGCACAAGGAGAATTTCCCTCACTGTCCTTCCGTGTCCCTAGAAACAAGGATTAGCACAGTGAAAGAAACTGACACTCTCCCTACCTATAGTTTTCTGTCCCTAGAAAAAATGTTTTTTTAAAGATGGTTGATGATCAATGCTTTAGCACACTATAGCACAAGGAGAATTTCCCTCACTGTCCTTCCCTGTCCCTAGAAACAAGGATTAGCACAGTGAAAGAAACTGACACTCTCCCTACCTATAGTTTTCTGTCCCTAGAAAAAATGTTTTTTTAAAGATAGTTGATGATCAATGCTTTAGCACACTATAGCACAAGGAGAATTTCCCTCACTGTCCTTCCCTGTCCCTAGAAACAAGGATTAGCACAGTAAAACACACTGACACTCTCCCTACCTATAGTTTTCTGTCCCTAGAAAAAATGTTTTTTTAAAGATGGTTGATGATCAATGCTTTAGCACACTATAGCACAAGGAGAATTTCCCTCACTGTCCTTCCCTGTCCCTAGAAACAAGGATTAGCACAGTGAAAGAAACTGACACTCTCCCTACCTATAGTTTTCTGTCCCTAGAAAAAATGTTTTTTTAAAGATGGTTGATGATCAATGCTTTAGCACACTATAGCACAATGAGAATTTCCCTCACTGTCCTTCCCTGTCCCTAGAAACAAGGATTAGCACAGTAAAACACACTGACACTCTCCCTACCTATAGTTTTCTGTCCCTAGAAAAAATGTTTTTTAAAGATGGTTGATGATCAATGCTTTAGCACACTATAGCACAAGGAGAATTTCCCTCACTGTCCTTCCCTGTCCCTAGAAACAAGGATTAGCACAGTAAAACACACTGACACTCTCCCTACCTATAGTTTTCTGTCCCTAGAAAAAATGTTTTTTTAAAGATGGTTGATGATCAATGCTTTAGCACACTATAGCACAAGGAGAATTTCCCTCACTGTCCTTCCCTGTCCCTAGAAACAAGGATTAGCACAGTAAAACACACTGACACTCTCCCTACCTATAGTTTTCTGCCCCTAGAAAAAATGTTTTTTTAAAGATGGTTGATGATCAATGCTTTAGCACACTATAGCACAAGGAGAATTTCCCTCACTGTCCTTCCCTGTCCCTAGAAACAAGGATTAGCACAGTAAAACACACTGACACTCTCCCTACCTATAGTTTTCTGTCCCTAGAAAAAATGTTTTTTTAAAGATGGTTGATGATCAATGCTTTAGCACACTATAGCACAAGGAGAATTTCCCTCACTGTCCTTCCCTGTCCCTAGAAACAAGGATTAGCACAGTAAAACACACTGACACTCTCCCTACCTATAGTTTTCTGTCCCTAGAAAAAATGTTTTTTTAAAGATGGTTGATGATCAATGCTTTAGCACACTATAGCACAAGGAGAATTTCCCTCACTTTCCTTCCCTGTCCCTAGAAACAAGGATTAGCACAGTAAAACACACTGACACTCTCCCTACCTATAGTTTTCTGTCCCTAGAAATTTTTTTTTTTTAAAGATGGTTGATGATCCATGCTTTAGCACACTATAGCACAAGGAGAATTTCCCTCGCTGTCCTTCCCTGTCCCTAGAAACAAGGATTAGCACAGTAAAACACACTGACACTCTCCCTACCTATAGTTTTCTGTCCCTAGAAAAAATGTTTTTTTAAAGATGGTTGATGATCAATGCTTTAGCACAGTATAGCACAAGGATAATTTCCCTCACTGTCCTTCCCTGTCCCTAGAAACAAGGATTAGCACAGTGAAAGAAACTGACACTCTCCCTACCTATAGTTTTCTGTCCCTAGAAAAAATGTTTTTTTAAAGATGGTTGATGATCAATGCTTTAGCACAGTATAGCACAAGGAGAATTTCCCTCACTGTCCTTCCCTGTCCCTAGAAACAAGGATTATCACAGTGAAAGAAACTGACACTCTCCCTACCTATAGTTTTCTGTCCCTAGAAAAAATGTTTTTTTAAAGATGGTTGATGATCAATGCTTTAGCACAGTATAGCACAAGGAGAATTTCCCTCACTGTCCTTCCCTCTCCCTAGAAACAAGGATTAGCACAGTGAAAGAAACTGACACTCTCCCTACCTATAGTTTTCTGTCCCTAGAAAAAATGTTTTTTTAAAGATGGTTGATGATCAATGCTTTAGCACACTATAGCACAAGGAGAATTTCCCTCACTGTCCTTCCCTGTCCCTAGAAACAAGGATTAGCACAGTAAAACACACTGACACTCTCCCTACCTATAGTTTTCTGTCCCTAGAAAAAATGTTTTTTTAAAGATGGTTGATGATCAATGCTTTAGCACAGTATAGCACAAGGAGAATTTCCCTCACTGTCCTTCCCTGTCCCTAGAAACAAGGATTAGCACAGTGAAAGAAACTGACACTCTCCCTACCTATAGTTTTCTGTCCCTAGAAAAAATGTTTTTTTAAAGATGGTTGATGATCAATGCTTTAGCACAGTATAGCACAAGGAGAATTTCCCTCACTGTCCTTCCCTGTCCCTAGAAACAAGGATTAGCACAGTGAAAGAAACTGACACTCTCCCTACCTATAGTTTTCTGTCCCTAGAAAAAATGTTTTTTTAAAGATGGTTGATGATCAATGCTTTAGCACACTATAGCACAAGGAGAATTTCCCTCACTGTCCTTCCCTGTCCCTAGAAACAAGGATTAGCACAGTGAAAGAAACTGACACTCTCCCTACCTATAGTTTTCTGTCCCTAGAAAAAATGTTTTTTTAAAGATGGTTGATGATCAATGCTTTAGCACAGTATAGCACAAGGAGAATTTCCCTCACTGTCCTTCCCTGTCCCTAGAAACAAGGATTAGCACAGTGAAAGAAACTGACACTCTCCCTACCTATAGTTTTCTGTCCCTAGAAAAAATGTTTTTTTTAAAGATGGTTGATGATCAATGCTTTAGCACAGTATAGCACAAGGAGAATTTCCCTCACTGTCCTTCCCTGTCCCTAGAAACAAGGATTATCACAGTGAAAGAAACTGACACTCTCCCTACCTATAGTTTTCTGTCCCTAGAAAAAATGTTTTTTTAAAGATGGTTGATGATCAATGCTTTAGCACAGTATAGCACAAGGAGAATTTCCCTCACTGTCCTTCCCTGTCCCTAGAAACAAGGATTATCACAGTGAAAGAAACTGACACTCTCCCTACCTATAGTTTTCTGTCCCTAGAAAAAATGTTTTTTTAAAGATGGTTGATGATCAATGCTTTAGCACAGTATAGCACAAGGAGAATTTCCCTCACTGTCCTTCCCTCTCCCTAGAAACAAGGATTAGCACAGTGAAAGAAACTGACACTCTCCCTACCTATAGTTTTCTGTCCCTAGAAAAAATGTTTTTTTAAAGATGGTTGATGATCAATGCTTTAGCACACTATAGCACAAGGAGAATTTCCCTCACTGTCCTTCCCTGTCCCTAGAAACAAGGATTAGCACAGTAAAACACACTGACACTCTCCCTACCTATAGTTTTCTGTCCCTAGAAAAAATGTTTTTTTAAAGATGGTTGATGATCAATGCTTTAGCACACTATAGCACAAGGAGAATTTCCCTCACTGTCCTTCCCTGTCCCTAGAAACAAGGATTAGCACAGTAAAACACACTGACACTCTCCCTACCTATAGTTTTCTGCCCCTAGAAAAAATGTTTTTTTAAAGATGGTTGATGATCAATGCTTTAGCACACTATAGCACAAGGAGAATTTCCCTCACTGTCCTTCCCTGTCCCTAGAAACAAGGATTAGCACAGTAAAACACACTGACACTCTCCCTACCTATAGTTTTCTGTCCCTAGAAAAAATGTTTTTTTAAAGATGGTTGATGATCAATGCTTTAGCACACTATAGCACAAGGAGAATTTCCCTCACTGTCCTTCCCTGTCCCTAGAAACAAGGATTAGCACAGTAAAACACACTGACACTCTCCCTACCTATAGTTTTCTGTCCCTAGAAAAAATGTTTTTTTAAAGATGGTTGATGATCAATGCTTTAGCACACTATAGCACAAGGAGAATTTCCCTCACTTTCCTTCCCTGTCCCTAGAAACAAGGATTAGCACAGTAAAACACACTGACACTCTCCCTACCTATAGTTTTCTGTCCCTAGAATTTTTTTTTTTTTAAAGATGGTTGATGATCCATGCTTTAGCACACTATAGCACAAGGAGAATTTCCCTCGCTGTCCTTCCCTGTCCCTAGAAACAAGGATTAGCACAGTAAAACACACTGACACTCTCCCTACCTATAGTTTTCTGTCCCTAGAAAAAATGTTTTTTTAAAGATGGTTGATGATCAATGCTTTAGCACAGTATAGCACAAGGATAATTTCCCTCACTGTCCTTCCCTGTCCCTAGAAACAAGGATTAGCACAGTGAAAGAAACTGACACTCTCCCTACCTATAGTTTTCTGTCCCTAGAAAAAATGTTTTTTTAAAGATGGTTGATGATCAATGCTTTAGCACAGTATAGCACAAGGAGAATTTCCCTCACTGTCCTTCCCTGTCCCTAGAAACAAGGATTATCACAGTGAAAGAAACTGACACTCTCCCTACCTATAGTTTTCTGTCCCTAGAAAAAATGTTTTTTTAAAGATGGTTGATGATCAATGCTTTAGCACAGTATAGCACAAGGAGAATTTCCCTCACTGTCCTTCCCTCTCCCTAGAAACAAGGATTAGCACAGTGAAAGAAACTGACACTCTCCCTACCTATAGTTTTCTGTCCCTAGAAAAAATGTTTTTTTAAAGATGGTTGATGATCAATGCTTTAGCACACTATAGCACAAGGAGAATTTCCCTCACTGTCCTTCCCTGTCCCTAGAAACAAGGATTAGCACAGTAAAACACACTGACACTCTCCCTACCTATAGTTTTCTGTCCCTAGAAAAAATGTTTTTTTAAAGATGGTTGATGATCAATGCTTTAGCACAGTATAGCACAAGGAGAATTTCCCTCACTGTCCTTCCCTGTCCCTAGAAACAAGGATTAGCACAGTGAAAGAAACTGACACTCTCCCTACCTATAGTTTTCTGTCCCTAGAAAAAATGTTTTTTTAAAGATGGTTGATGATCAATGCTTTAGCACAGTATAGCACAAGGAGAATTTCCCTCACTGTCCTTCCCTGTCCCTAGAAACAAGGATTAGCACAGTGAAAGAAACTGACACTCTCCCTACCTATAGTTTTCTGTCCCTAGAAAAAATGTTTTTTTAAAGATGGTTGATGATCAATGCTTTAGCACACTATAGCACAAGGAGAATTTCCCTCACTGTCCTTCCCTGTCCCTAGAAACAAGGATTAGCACAGTGAAAGAAACTGACACTCTCCCTACCTATAGTTTTCTGTCCCTAGAAAAAATGTTTTTTTAAAGATGGTTGATGATCAATGCTTTAGCACAGTATAGCACAAGGAGAATTTCCCTCACTGTCCTTCCCTGTCCCTAGAAACAAGGATTAGCACAGTGAAAGAAACTGACACTCTCCCTACCTATAGTTTTCTGTCCCTAGAAAAAATGTTTTTTTTAAAGATGGTTGATGATCAATGCTTTAGCACAGTATAGCACAAGGAGAATTTCCCTCACTGTCCTTCCCTGTCCCTAGAAACAAGGATTATCACAGTGAAAGAAACTGACACTCTCCCTACCTATAGTTTTCTGTCCCTAGAAAAAATGTTTTTTTAAAGATGGTTGATGATCAATGCTTTAGCACAGTATAGCACAAGGAGAATTTCCCTCACTGTCCTTCCCTGTCCCTAGAAACAAGGATTATCACAGTGAAAGAAACTGACACTCTCCCTACCTATAGTTTTCTGTCCCTAGAAAAAATGTTTTTTTAAAGATGGTTGATGATCAATGCTTTAGCACAGTATAGCACAAGGAGAATTTCCCTCACTGTCCTTCCCTCTCCCTAGAAACAAGGATTAGCACAGTGAAAGAAACTGACACTCTCCCTACCTATAGTTTTCTGTCCCTAGAAAAAATGTTTTTTTAAAGATGGTTGATGATCAATGCTTTAGCACACTATAGCACAAGGAGAATTTCCCTCACTGTCCTTCCCTGTCCCTAGAAACAAGGATTAGCACAGTAAAACACACTGACACTCTCCCTACCTATAGTTTTCTGTCCCTAGAAAAAATGTTTTTTTAAAGATGGTTGATGATCAATGCTTTAGCACAGTATAGCACAAGGAGAATTTCCCTCACTGTCCTTCCCTGTCCCTAGAAACAAGGATTAGCACAGTGAAAGAAACTGACACTCTCCCTACCTATAGTTTTCTGTCCCTAGAAAAAATGTTTTTTTAAAGATGGTTGATGATCAATGCTTTAGCACAGTATAGCACAAGGAGAATTTCCCTCACTGTCCTTCCCTGTCCCTAGAAACAAGGATTAGCACAGTGAAAGAAACTGACACTCTCCCTACCTATAGTTTTCTGTCCCTAGAAAAAATGTTTTTTTAAAGATGGTTGATGATCAATGCTTTAGCACACTATAGCACAAGGAGAATTTCCCTCACTGTCCTTCCCTGTCCCTAGAAACAAGGATTAGCACAGTGAAAGAAACTGACACTCTCCCTACCTATAGTTTTCTGTCCCTAGAAAAAATGTTTTTTTAAAGATGGTTGATGATCAATGCTTTAGCACAGTATAGCACAAGGAGAATTTCCCTCACTGTCCTTCCCTGTCCCTAGAAACAAGGATTAGCACAGTGAAAGAAACTGACACTCTCCCTACCTATAGTTTTCTGTCCCTAGAAAAAATGTTTTTTTTAAAGATGGTTGATGATCAATGCTTTAGCACAGTATAGCACAAGGAGAATTTCCCTCACTGTCCTTCCCTGTCCCTAAAAACAAGGATTAGCACAGTGAAAGAAACTGACACTCTCCCTACCTATAGTTTTCTGTCCTTAGAAAAAATGTTTTTTTAAAGATGGTTGATGATCAATGCTTTAGCACAGTATAGCACAAGGAGAATTTCCCTCACTGTCCTTCCCTGTCCCTAGAAACAAGGATTATCACAGTGAAAGAAACTGACACTCTCCCTACCTATAGTTTTCTGTCCCTAGAAAAAATGTTTTTTTAAAGATGGTTGATGATCAATGCTTTAGCACAGTATAGCACAAGGAGAATTTCCCTCACTGTCCTCCCCTGTCCCTAGAAACAAGGATTAGCACAGTGAAAGAAACTGACACTCTCCCTACCTATAGTTTTCTGTCCCTAGAAAAAATGTTTTTTTTAATGATGGTTGATGATCAATGCTTTAGCACACTATAGCACAAGGAGAATTTCCCTCACTGTCCTTTCCTGTCCCTAGAAACAAGGATTAGCACAGTGAAAGAAACTGACACTCTCCCTACCTATAGTTTTCTGTCCCTAGAAAAAATGTTTTTTTAAAGATGGTTGATGATCAATGCTTTAGCACAGTATAGCACAAGGAGAATTTCCCTCACTTTCCTTCCCTGTCCCTAGAAACAAGGATTAGCACAGTGAAAGAAACTGACACTCTCCCTACCTATAGTTTTCTGTCCCTAGAAAAAATGTTTTTTTAAAGATGGTTGATGATCAATGCTTTAGCACACTATAGCACAAGGAGAATTTCCCTCACTGTCCTTCCCTGTCCCTAGAAACAAGGATTAGCACAGTGAAAGAAACTGACACTCTCCCTACCTATAGTTTTCTGTCCCTAGAAAAAATGTTTTTTTAAAGATGGTTGATGATCAATGCTTTAGCACACTATAGCACAAGGAGAATTTCCCTCACTGTCCTTCCCTGTCCCTAGAAACAAGGATTAGCACAGTAAAACACACTGACACTCTCCCTACCTATAGTTTTCTGTCCCTAGAAAAAATGTTTTTTTTAAAGATGGTTGATGATCAATGCTTTAGCACACTATAGCACAAGGAGAATTTCCCTCACTGTCCTTCCCTGTCCCTAGAAACAAGGATTAGCACAGTGAAAGAAACTGACACTCTCCCTACCTATAGTTTTCTGTCCCTAGAAAAAGTGTTTTTTTAAAGATGGTTGATGATCAATGCTTTAGCACACTATAGCACAAGGAGAATTTCCCTCACTGTCCTTCCCTGTCCCTAGAAACAAGGATTAGCACAGTAAAACACACTGACACTCTCCCTACCTATAGTTTTCTGTCCCTAGAAAAAATGTTTTTTTAAAGATGGTTGATGATCAATGCTTTAGCACACTATAGCACAAGGAGAATTTCCCTCACTGTCCTTCCCTGTCCCTAGAAACAAGGATTAGCACAGTAAAACACACTGACACTCTCCCTACCTATAGTTTTCTGCCCCTAGAAAAAATGTTTTTTTAAAGATGGTTGATGATCAATGCTTTAGCACACTATAGCACAAGGAGAATTTCCCTCACTGTCCTTCCCTGTCCCTAGAAACAAGGATTTGCACAGTAAAACACACTGACACTCTCCCTACCTATAGTTTTCTGTCCCTAGAAAAAATGTTTTTTTAAAGATGGTTGATGATCAATGCTTTAGCACACTATAGCACAAGGAGAATTTCCCTCACTGTCATTCCCTGTCCCTAGAAACAAGGATTAGCACAGTAAAACACACTGACACTCTCCCTACCTATAGTTTTCTGTCCCTAGAAAAAATGTTTTTTTAAAGATGGTTGATGATCAATGCTTTAGCACACTATAGCACAAGGAGAATTTCCCTCACTTTCCTTCCCTGTCCCTAGAAACAAGGATTAGCACAGTAAAACACACTGACACTCTCCCTACCTATAGTTTTCTGTCCCTAGAATTTTTTTTTTTTTAAAGATGGTTGATGATCCATGCTTTAGCACAGTATAGCACAAGGAGAATTTCCCTCGCTGTCCTTCCCTGTCCCTAGAAACAAGGATTAGCACAGTAAAACACACTGACACTCTCCCTACCTATAGTTTTCTGTCCCTAGAAAAAATGTTTTTTTAAAGATGGTTGATGATCAATGCTTTAGCACAGTATAGCACAAGGATAATTTCCCTCACTGTCCTTCCCTGTCCCTAGAAACAAGGATTAGCACAGTGAAAGAAACTGACACTCTCCCTACCTATAGTTTTCTGTCCCTAGAAAAAATGTTTTTTTAAAGATGGTTGATGATCAATGCTTTAGCACAGTATAGCACAAGGAGAATTTCCCTCACTGTCCTTCCCTGTCCCTAGAAACAAGGATTATCACAGTGAAAGAAACTGACACTCTCCCTACCTATAGTTTTCTGTCCCTAGAAAAAATGTTTTTTTAAAGATGGTTGATGATCAATGCTTTAGCACAGTATAGCACAAGGAGAATTTCCCTCACTGTCCTTCCCTCTCCCTAGAAACAAGGATTAGCACAGTGAAAGAAACTGACACTCTCCCTACCTATAGTTTTCTGTCCCTAGAAAAAATGTTTTTTTAAAGATGGTTGATGATCAATGCTTTAGCACACTATAGCACAAGGAGAATTTCCCTCACTGTCCTTCCCTGTCCCTAGAAACAAGGATTAGCACAGTAAAACACACTGACACTCTCCCTACCTATAGTTTTCTGTCCCTAGAAAAAATGTTTTTTTAAAGATGGTTGATGATCAATGCTTTAGCACAGTATAGCACAAGGAGAATTTCCCTCACTGTCCTTCCCTGTCCCTAGAAACAAGGATTAGCACAGTGAAAGAAACTGACACTCTCCCTACCTATAGTTTTCTGTCCCTAGAAAAAATGTTTTTTTAAAGATGGTTGATGATCAATGCTTTAGCACAGTATAGCACAAGGAGAATTTCCCTCACTGTCCTTCCCTGTCCCTAGAAACAAGGATTAGCACAGTGAAAGAAACTGACACTCTCCCTACCTATAGTTTTCTGTCCCTAGGAAAAATGTTTTTTTAAAGATGGTTGATGATCAATGCTTTAGCACACTATAGCACAAGGAGAATTTCCCTCACTGTCCTTCCCTGTCCCTAGAAACAAGGATTAGCACAGTGAAAGAAACTGACACTCTCCCTACCTATAGTTTTCTGTCCCTAGAAAAAATGTTTTTTTAAAGATGGTTGATGATCAATGCTTTAGCACAGTATAGCACAAGGAGAATTTCCCTCACTGTCCTTCCCTGTCCCTAGAAACAAGGATTAGCACAGTGAAAGAAACTGACACTCTCCCTACCTATAGTTTTCTGTCCCTAGAAAAAATGTTTTTTTTAAAGATGGTTGATGATCAATGCTTTAGCACAGTATAGCACAAGGAGAATTTCCCTCACTGTCCTTCCCTGTCCCTAAAAACAAGGATTAGCACAGTGAAAGAAACTGGCACTCTCCCTACCTATAGTTTTCTGTCCTAAAAAAAAAAGGTTTTTTTAAAGATGGTTGATGATCAATGCTTTAGCACAGTATAGCACAAGGAGAATTTCCCTCACTGTCCTTCCCTGTCCCTAGAAACAAGGATTATCACAGTGAAAGAAACTGACACTCTCCCTACCTATAGTTTTCTGTCCCTAGAAAAAATGTTTTTTTAAAGATGGTTGATGATCAATGCTTTAGCACAGTATAGCACAAGGAGAATTTCCCTCACTGTCCTTCCCTGTCCCTAGAAACAAGGATTAGCACAGTGAAAGAAACTGACACTCTCCCTACCTATAGTTTTCTGTCCCTAGAAAAAATGTTTTTTTAAAGATGGTTGATGATCAATGCTTTAGCACACTATAGCACAAGGAGAATTTCCCTCACTGTCCTTCCCTGTCCCTAGAAACAAGGATTAGCACAGTGAAAGAAACTGACACTCTCCCTACCTATAGTTTTCTGTCCCTAGAAAAAATGTTTTTTTAAAGATGGTTGATGATCAATGCTTTAGCACAGTATAGCACAAGGAGAATTTCCCTCACTTTCCTTCCCTGTCCCTAGAAACAAGGATTAGCACAGTGAAAGAAACTGACACTCTCCCTACCTATAGTTTTCTGTCCCTAGAAAAAATGTTTTTTTAAAGATGGTTGATGATCAATGCTTTAGCACACTATAGCACAAGGAGAATTTCCCTCACTGTCCTTCCCTGTCCCTAGAAACAAGGATTAGCACAGTGAAAGAAACTGACACTCTCCCTACCTATAGTTTTCTGTCCCTAGAAAAAATGTTTTTTTTAAAGATGGTTGATGATCAATGCTTTAGCACAGTATAGCACAAGGAGAATTTCCCTCACTGTCCTTCCCTGTCCCTAAAAACAAGGATTAGCACAGTGAAAGAAACTGACACTCTCCCTACCTATAGTTTTCTGTCCTTAGAAAAAATGTTTTTTTAAAGATGGTTGATGATCAATGCTTTAGCACAGTATAGCACAAGGAGAATTTCCCTCACTGTCCTTCCCTGTCCCTAGAAACAAGGATTATCACAGTGAAAGAAACTGACACTCTCCCTACCTATAGTTTTCTGTCCCTAGAAAAAATGTTTTTTTAAAGATGGTTGATGATCAATGCTTTAGCACAGTATAGCACAAGGAGAATTTCCCTCACTGTCCTCCCCTGTCCCTAGAAACAAGGATTAGCACAGTGAAAGAAACTGACACTCTCCCTACCTATAGTTTTCTGTCCCTAGAAAAAATGTTTTTTTAAAGATGGTTGATGATCAATGCTTTAGCACACTATAGCACAAGGAGAATTTCCCTCACTGTCCTTTCCTGTCCCTAGAAACAAGGATTAGCACAGTGAAAGAAACTGACACTCTCCCTACCTATAGTTTTCTGTCCCTAGAAAAAATGTTTTTTTAAAGATGGTTGATGATCAATGCTTTAGCACAGTATAGCACAAGGAGAATTTCCCTCACTTTCCTTCCCTGTCCCTAGAAACAAGGATTAGCACAGTGAAAGAAACTGACACTCTCCCTACCTATAGTTTTCTGTCCCTAGAAAAAATGTTTTTTTAAAGATGGTTGATGATCAATGCTTTAGCACACTATAGCACAAGGAGAATTTCCCTCACTGTCCTTCCCTGTCCCTAGAAACAAGGATTAGCACAGTGAAAGAAACTGACACTCTCCCTACCTATAGTTTTCTGTCCCTAGAAAAAATGTTTTTTTAAAGATGGTTGATGATCAATGCTTTAGCACACTATAGCACAAGGAGAATTTCCCTCACTGTCCTTCCCTGTCCCTAGAAACAAGGATTAGCACAGTAAAACACACTGACACTCTCCCTACCTATAGTTTTCTGTCCCTAGAAAAAATGTTTTTTTTAAAGATGGTTGATGATCAATGCTTTAGCACACTATAGCACAAGGAGAATTTCCCTCACTGTCCTTCCCTGTCCCTAGAAACAAGGATTAGCACAGTGAAAGAAACTGACACTCTCCCTACCTATAGTTTTCTGTCCCTAGAAAAAGTGTTTTTTTAAAGATGGTTGATGATCAATGCTTTAGCACACTATAGCACAAGGAGAATTTCCCTCACTGTCCTTCCCTGTCCCTAGAAACAAGGATTAGCACAGTAAAACACACTGACACTCTCCCTACCTATAGTTTTCTGTCCCTAGAAAAAATGTTTTTTTAAAGATGGTTGATGATCAATGCTTTAGCACACTATAGCACAAGGAGAATTTCCCTCACTGTCCTTCCCTGTCCCTAGAAACAAGGATTAGCACAGTAAAACACACTGACACTCTCCCTACCTATAGTTTTCTGCCCCTAGAAAAAATGTTTTTTTAAAGATGGTTGATGATCAATGCTTTAGCACACTATAGCACAAGGAGAATTTCCCTCACTGTCCTTCCCTATCCCTAGAAACAAGGATTTGCACAGTAAAACACACTGACACTCTCCCTACCTATAGTTTTCTGTCCCTAGAAAAAATGTTTTTTTAAAGATGGTTGATGATCAATGCTTTAGCACACTATAGCACAAGGAGAATTTCCCTCACTGTCATTCCCTGTCCCTAGAAACAAGGATTAGCACAGTAAAACACACTGACACTCTCCCTACCTATAGTTTTCTGTCCCTAGAAAAAATGTTTTTTTAAAGATGGTTGATGATCAATGCTTTAGCACACTATAGCACAAGGAGAATTTCCCTCACTTTCCTTCCCTGTCCCTAGAAACAAGGATTAGCACAGTAAAACACACTGACACTCTCCCTACCTATAGTTTTCTGTCCCTAGAATTTTTTTTTTTTTAAAGATGGTTGATGATCCATGCTTTAGCACAGTATAGCACAAGGAGAATTTCCCTCGCTGTCCTTCCCTGTCCCTAGAAACAAGGATTAGCACAGTAAAACACACTGACACTCTCCCTACCTATAGTTTTCTGTCCCTAGAAAAAATGTTTTTTTAAAGATGGTTGATGATCAATGCTTTAGCACAGTATAGCACAAGGATAATTTCCCTCACTGTCCTTCCCTGTCCCTAGAAACAAGGATTAGCACAGTGAAAGAAACTGACACTCTCCCTACCTATAGTTTTCTGTCCCTAGAAAAAATGTTTTTTTAAAGATGGTTGATGATCAATGCTTTAGCACAGTATAGCACAAGGAGAATTTCCCTCACTGTCCTTCCCTGTCCCTAGAAACAAGGATTATCACAGTGAAAGAAACTGACACTCTCCCTACCTATAGTTTTCTGTCCCTAGAAAAAATGTTTTTTTAAAGATGGTTGATGATCAATGCTTTAGCACAGTATAGCACAAGGAGAATTTCCCTCACTGTCCTTCCCTCTCCCTAGAAACAAGGATTAGCACAGTGAAAGAAACTGACACTCTCCCTACCTATAGTTTTCTGTCCCTAGAAAAAATGTTTTTTTAAAGATGGTTGATGATCAATGCTTTAGCACACTATAGCACAAGGAGAATTTCCCTCACTGTCCTTCCCTGTCCCTAGAAACAAGGATTAGCACAGTAAAACACACTGACACTCTCCCTACCTATAGTTTTCTGTCCCTAGAAAAAATGTTTTTTTAAAGATGGTTGATGATCAATGCTTTAGCACAGTATAGCACAAGGAGAATTTCCCTCACTGTCCTTCCCTGTCCCTAGAAACAAGGATTAGCACAGTGAAAGAAACTGACACTCTCCCTACCTATAGTTTTCTGTCCCTAGAAAAAATGTTTTTTTAAAGATGGTTGATGATCAATGCTTTAGCACAGTATAGCACAAGGAGAATTTCCCTCACTGTCCTTCCCTGTCCCTAGAAACAAGGATTAGCACAGTGAAAGAAACTGACACTCTCCCTACCTATAGTTTTCTGTCCCTAGGAAAAATGTTTTTTTAAAGATGGTTGATGATCAATGCTTTAGCACACTATAGCACAAGGAGAATTTCCCTCACTGTCCTTCCCTGTCCCTAGAAACAAGGATTAGCACAGTGAAAGAAACTGACACTCTCCCTACCTATAGTTTTCTGTCCCTAGAAAAAATGTTTTTTTAAAGATGGTTGATGATCAATGCTTTAGCACAGTATAGCACAAGGAGAATTTCCCTCACTGTCCTTCCCTGTCCCTAGAAACAAGGATTAGCACAGTGAAAGAAACTGACACTCTCCCTACCTATAGTTTTCTGTCCCTAGAAAAAATGTTTTTTTTAAAGATGGTTGATGATCAATGCTTTAGCACAGTATAGCACAAGGAGAATTTCCCTCACTGTCCTTCCCTGTCCCTAAAAACAAGGATTAGCACAGTGAAAGAAACTGGCACTCTCCCTACCTATAGTTTTCTGTCCTAAAAAAAATGTTTTTTTAAAGATGGTTGATGATCAATGCTTTAGCACAGTATAGCACAAGGAGAATTTCCCTCACTGTCCTTCCCTGTCCCTAGAAACAAGGATTATCACAGTGAAAGAAACTGACACTCTCCCTACCTATAGTTTTCTGTCCCTAGAAAAAATGTTTTTTTAAAGATGGTTGATGATCAATGCTTTAGCACAGTATAGCACAAGGAGAATTTCCCTCACTGTCCTTCCCTGTCCCTAGAAACAAGGATTAGCACAGTGAAAGAAACTGACACTCTCCCTACCTATAGTTTTCTGTCCCTAGAAAAAATGTTTTTTTAAAGATGGTTGATGATCAATGCTTTAGCACACTATAGCACAAGGAGAATTTCCCTCACTGTCCTTCCCTGTCCCTAGAAACAAGGATTAGCACAGTGAAAGAAACTGACACTCTCCCTACCTATAGTTTTCTGTCCCTAGAAAAAATGTTTTTTTAAAGATGGTTGATGATCAATGCTTTAGCACAGTATAGCACAAGGAGAATTTCCCTCACTTTCCTTCCCTGTCCCTAGAAACAAGGATTAGCACAGTGAAAGAAACTGACACTCCCCCTACCTATAGTTTTCTGTCTCTAGAAAAAATGTTTTTTTAAAGATGGTTGATGATCAATGCTTTAGCACACTATAGCACAAGGAGAATTTCCCTCACTGTCCTTCCCTGTCCCTAGAAACAAGGATTAGCACAGTAAAACACACTGACACTCTCCCTACCTATAGTTTTCTGTCCCTAGAAAAAATGTTTTTTTTAAAGATGGTTGATGATCAATGCTTTAGCACACTATAGCACAAGGAGAATTTCCCTCACTGTCCTTCCCTGTCCCTAGAAACAAGGATTAGCACAGTGAAAGAAACTGACACTCTCCCTACCTATAGTTTTCTGTCCCTAGAAAAAGTGTTTTTTTAAAGATGGTTGATGATCAATGCTTTAGCACACTATAGCACAAGGAGAATTTCCCTCACTGTCCTTCCCTGTCCCTAGAAACAAGGATTAGCACAGTAAAACACACTGACACTCTCCCTACCTATAGTTTTCTGTCCCTAGAAAAAATGTTTTTTTAAAGATGGTTGATGATCAATGCTTTAGCACACTATAGCACAAGGAGAATTTCCCTCACTGTCCTTCCCTGTCCCTAGAAACAAGGATTAGCACAGTAAAACACACTGACACTCTCCCTACCTATAGTTTTCTGTCCCTAGAAAAAATGTTTTTTTAAAGATGGTTGATGATCAATGCTTTAGCACACTATAGCACAAGGAGAATTTCCCTCACTGTCCTTCCCTGTCCCTAGAAACAAGGATTAGCACAGTAAAACACACTGACACTCTCCCTACCTATAGTTTTCTGTCCCTAGAAAAAATGTTTTTTTAAAGATGGTTGATGACCAATGCTTTAGCACACTATAGCACAAGGAGAATTTCCCTCACTGTCCGTCCCTGTCCCTAGAAACAAGGATTAGCACAGTAAAACACACTGACACTCTCCCTACCTATAGTTTTCTGTCCCTAGAAAAAATGTTTTTTTAAAGATGGTTGATGATCAATGCTTTAGCACACTATAGCACAAGGAGAATTTCCCTCACTGTCCTTCCCTGTCCCTAGAAACAAGGATTAGCACAGTAAAACACACTGACACTCTCCCTACCTATAGTTTTCTGTCCCTAGAAAAAATGTTTTTTTAAAGATGGTTGATGATCAATGCTTTAGCACACTATAGCACAAGGAGAATTTCCCTCACTGTCCTTCCCTGTCCCTAGAAACAAGGATTATCACAGTAAAACACACTGACACTCTCCCTACCTATAGTTTTCTGTCCCTAGAAAAAATGATTTTTTAAAGATGGTTGATGATCAATGCTTTAGCACACTATAGCACAAGGAGAATTTCCCTCACTGTCCTTCCCTGTCCCTAGAAACAAGGATTAGCACAGTAAAACACACTGACACTCTCCCTACCTATCCTTCTCTTTCCCTAAACTAAAGGAATCCAGGTTAAGCAAGAAAAAAAAATGTCACTGTCCCTGCCTATGCTTCTCTTTCCCTGCTCCGGAACACACTACACTAGGCCGCCGTGCTGGCGGCCTTTTATAGTGTGGGGCGTGTACTAAACACCCTCAGCAATAATTGGCCACAGGCATCCTGCCTGTGGCCAATCATTGCTCTCCTCGCTGCCGGCGCTGTGATTGGCCAAGCATGCGGGGTCACAGTGCATGCTTGGCCAATCACAGCGCCTGGATGACACTGCGATGGCGTAGTGCATTGTGGGCCGTTCGCGTCACTCGAATTAGGCGCGAACGGCCCAAATCGTTCGATCTTCGTCGAACGATCGAACAGCCGATGTTCGAGTCGAACGTATGTTCGACTCGAACACCGAGCTCATCCCTATCCTTTAGTATATATTGCTGAGAATTGACAGAGTTGGGCTGCTTGGTAGTACCACCACATATTGGGAAGGCCAAGGCCTCCTTTCTTCCTTGCCCTATACAGAACTTTTTTAGATAGACGATGTCCCTTGCCCCCCCATATGAACTGTATGATTTTTGATTGGAGTCTATCCAGTGCTCGCTTCTTGACAGGGATAGGCAGGGACCGGAAGAGATAAAGCAATCTGGGCAAGAGGGTCATCTTGACCGAATTGACTCTACCCAGCCAGGATAATTTATAAAGAGACCATTGTGTAAGTTCAGTTGTGAGTTTTTTGAACATGGCAGGGTAATTGTGTTGGAATAGGAGCTCTACTTTTGGGGTGAGGAAAACACCTAAATAGGGAAGAGAAGAGGCGCACCAGGAGAAGGGGAAGTTTGTTTTGAGCCTATCGACTATATCTTGGGGTGTAGTGACGTTTAAGGCCATTGACTTTGCCATGTTGACCTGAAGGCCTGAAACCTTTCCAAAAGTGGTGAGGAGTTGGAGAATATTGGGGGTCGACCTGAGAGGGGAGGTGACGAAAAGGAGGACATCGTCCGCAAAGAGGGCGCATTTGTGTGTATGTTGAACACATTGAACCCCGTGAATGTCCGGGTGTTGTCTAATTGCTAGAGCTAGGGTTTCTATCGCTATTGCGAAGAGAATAGGGGAGAGCGGGCAGCCCTGTCTGGTACCGTTTAAGATTGGGAATTGGTCGGAGAGACGTCCCTGTAGTTTGATCTGGGCTTTCGGGGAGGAATATAGAGACTCCAGGGTTCTTAGGAATTCCGGGCCAAATCCCCAATGGCGTAGAATGGTAAAAAGGTATGGCCAGGTGACCGTATCAAAGGCCTTTTGGAGGTCTATGGAAAGAATGTATCCCTTCTGGGGGGACCCGCCATCCCAGGAGGATTGCATGAGGGAAATCAAATCTACCGCTCTCCTGATCTGGTCCGGTCCCTGTCTCCCGGGAATGAAACCCACCTGATCCTTATGAACATAAGAAGCTATGAAGGAGGCTATTCTGTTGGCCAAAATCTTGGTCATGATTTTCAGATCATTATTGATCAACGAAATCGGCCTATAGTTGCCTACATCACTAGGATCTTTTCCCTGTTTGGGGATCACAGAGATATATGCGAGGTTGGCAGCGGGTTCGAGAATGGAGCCCTCTCGTAGGGAGTTAAAGAGACTGGCCAGATGAGGAGATAGGACCCCAGAGAAAGTTTTGTAATAAAGGGCGGAGAAACCGTCTGGCCCTGGCGCCGAGTCTGTTTTGAGATTTTTGATGACCTCCTGGACCTCTTCAGTACTAAAAGGTGATTCCATCATGGATCTATGGGACTCTGAAAGTTTGGGGAGATCAATGTCCGCCAAAAATAATTCTAAGGGAACAGGGTCGGCAGAGGAAGGAGATGCGTATAGTTTGGAGTAGAAAGCTTGGAAGGTTTCTAGGATTTTATGGGGGTTCTGGGTGAGAGAACCCGATAACGATTTAATCTTGGGTAAGGAGAAATTTTGGATCCTTGGGGAGAGTTTGGCCGCCAAGCGCGAGCCGATTTTATCAGCTTGTAAGTAGAATTTGCCACTTAACCAGTTCAAGTGTTTGTCTGCATTAGAAGTTAAGGCAAGATTTAAAGCAATGTGGGCGGATTCTAACTTGGCCAGACTGGCTGGAGTGGGGTTAGACTTATGGGCTTTACTAAGTAGTGTAAAATCCCTTTCCAAGTTTTCTACATCCACCTTCCTTCCTTTTTTCAGGTTGGAAGCCATTTGAATCATCCTCCCCCTCAAGACGGCTTTATGAGCTCCCCAGAGAGAGCTAGGGGAAGTTTCCCCGGTATCATTGAGGAGGAAAAATTCTTGGATGTCCTTTTCCAGCATGGTGCAGTGGACCGGGTTGGCAAGGAGGGATTTACTCAAGCGCCACTGAGGGGGGCCTGAAGGCGAAAGGGAGCTAGAGATTCTAAGGGTTACTAAGGAGTGGTCCGACCACGGAACTTCTTGTATTGAGGAGTGAGAGTCAGTGTGAATGTCAGAATTGGGTACGAAGATGTGGTCAATCCTGGCAAATGTTTTGTGTGGGGCAGAGTAATGGGTAAAGTCTTTGACCGTGGGATTCAATTCCCTCCAAGAATCAATCAGGCCCAAGTCATGTAGGAGTCGAGCGATTCTGAGGCTTTGTTTGGAGGGTCTCTTAAGGCGTGGCCTGTTCTCGTGGGATTTGTCAAGTGTGTGGTCAAACGTGATATTGGAGTCACCCCCTATTAAGACTCTACCTTCTAGATGAGAGGAGAGGGTTGAGAACATGGATGCGAAAAAATTTGCCTGGCCCCGATTGGGGGCATAGTATGAAACAAAAGAATACGTTACCCCTTCTATGAGCCCTTTGACCAGCAGGTAGCTACCATCTTTATCACGAATTGTGTGAATGTGGGTAAATGGGATATGTTTAGCCAAGAGAATGGCCACCCCTCTCTGTTTGGTGTCAGCATTCGCAAGGTAGAAGGTGGGAAAGCTACGGTGTAGGAAGGAGGGGGTATAGCTAGCGGGGAAGTGGGTCTCCTGAAGAAGGACAACATCAAGGCTTCTGGCGTGGTAGCTCTGAAAGGCCTTCCGGCGTTTAGAAGGGGAATTAAGTCCCTGTGTATTGTGGGAAGCTACTTTCAAAGGCAGCTTGCGAGCGTCAGTCTCAGCCATGGGTGCCCGAGGGGGGTGCGAGAATGTAAAAGGGGAGCTTACCTGGAGAGAAGAGAGAATCCGGACATCCAGCGCGAGGTAGGCTATCAACAAACGCCCTGAAGCAAGGCCTGGGGGAGTTCTCCGCGAGGAATCCTGAAGGAGGGAGGAGGAGAACACTGTGGGGAGGGGAGAAGGGGGGGGAGAAGAAATAGAAGAAAAAGAGGAGGAAAGATCAGAGATGTCATTATATTGGTCAGTTAAATCACAAAAGGAGAACAAAACAAACATATGCAAAAATTCAGATAAAATTCAACAGGACCGGCTAGCCGGGTCCAAGTCCAAGGACTCCTGCAAGAGGGGTCTTGGAGAGAGTGCAACCCCAATAGGGGTTGTCTACCTGATGTCACCAGAGGGATTAAAAGTCCCTCCGCGTCACAACAGAGAGAGCGGCATGATGAGCCGCTCCGGCCGTCAGAGCCCCCAATGGGGGGTAAAACAGTACTGGAACGGCCAAAGTGCAGAAAATACTGTAAACAAACAAATATAACGAACCGTAAAACTGTATAACCAGAACATAACCAGTGCATGGAGTGGAACCTGCAAGGGAGAGGAAGGGAAGGTGGGGAGGGAGGCAAGAGAGGATGGGGGGGGGGAAGGGGGAGGGGAAAGGGAAGAAAAAAAAAAAAAAGGGGGGGGGGCAGGGGGAAGGAAGGGTATAGGCTACTAGGCCTAACCATAGGTTGGAACTAGAAAAGGCCCATCATATATGCAACAAGTCAGAAAGGCAATGAAAGCATCCTCCTCAGCGAGGTGGGAGGAACGGGGGATATTGGGAGTCCCAACTAGCCATAAGATGGGCAAGTGGGGCCCAAACCAAACAGATCAAGACCCTGGCCCGCCTGAAGCCAGTCAGGGCCGTGCGGGTCTGTCTACCACCATACTAGGGGGGGAGAGTAGTTAGCTCTCTGAAATATTAGGGATAGTCAAAAGCAACCCATCTCCCGTCCGGGAGAAAAACAAAAGAAGTCCCTCATCTCGGGGGTCGGGATTCTCTCTGTCTCTTCGTTTGTTGTTTATTCCATAACGGGGTCAGAGAACTGCCGGGGGGTGGACGCTTTGAGGAGCCTGATTTTGTTGTCGCTTGTTGTGCAGCAAGTTCTCGGGAGATAAGACCAAGATGAAGAAGGAGACGTTCGCCGTCTTGAAAGGTGGAAAAGCCAAAGGATTTGTCCCTGAAATGAAATTGTAGGCGGAACGGAAAAGCCCAGCGGTACTTGATGGAATTCTGGTTGAGGACCTCCAGGAGGGGTTTAAGGGACCTCCATTTCTGGACCGTGGTGGGTGAGATGTCAGCAAAGATTTGGATTTTATTCCCTTGGAAGGAGAGATTGTCCAGGTTGCGGGTCTGCCTCATAACATCCTCCTTCACACCATAGTAATGGGGCTTGACTACAATGTCCCTTGGGAGACCATCTGGGCGGGGGGGCTGGAGGACTCTGTGAGCCCTGTCAAGTTCCAATCTGTGGTCCTGAATGTCTGGCATGAGTTCTTTAATGAACAATTTAACTGTGCTGTGAACATCAGTAACAGATTCAGGTATCCCACGTATACGGAAATTATACCTTCTACTCCTGTTCTCTAAATCATCGATTTTAGAGAGAGCTGTCTCAAGTTGATCTTGTAAGGTTTGGATGCATGTGGTATTTTGGTTAGTACGGGCGGCAGTGTTATCCACAGCCTGCTCAATTGCATCCATGCGGGCTCCCAGGCTCTGCAAATCAGCCTTAATGGTAGCAGTGATCTGAGTGGCATTGTGGGCTAGGCCTGTGGCTAGCAGCTCAGAAAAGTTCTGCAGCATAAGTTGCATGTCAGCGGAGTGAACTGGCTGCAAGGGGGGGAGAGGTGGGGGCCTGCCAGGCTTAAGGGGGATCGCAGCATGGGAGAGAGGGGGAGATCTCCAAAAGTCAGTTTCAGCAGGGACTCAGTGGATGCTGGGGAGATCCCTTGGGGGTTGCAGGTACTCACAGGAGTTGCCAGTAGATCGATCTGGTGCTGGAGATGGGAAGGAGGATCCGCAATGGAGTCCGGGCCTTCCATGCTGCCTTGAGCTGCAGCCGCCATCTTGGATGATGCAGGGGCTGCCAGTGTAAAGTCGAGCTGGCGGCTTACCTCCCTCTTTTGTGAGCCGCCCGGCATATGAAATCGTCCCTGGTTCACCCGGGAGGCGATGGGGTCAGTCCTGGCCGGTTCCCGCTCAGTCTGTAGGCTCAGGGGGCTGCGAGAGGCCGGAGCAGCGCGGAGCTCCCGTTCAGAGCGTCTTCCCGGAAGTCCCGCGTATGCGCACTCCCTCCTCTCTGTTTTGAATGTTTTTTTTGTTTTTTTTTCTGAAACCGGCTCAACGGCATCAGTAAAGACACTCGCCGGCTCTCGCCTTTCGGCGCGACTCCGCTCAAAACGCTCAGGGGGCACCCGGATTTGAACCAAGGACCTCGCGATCTGCAGTCGAATGCTCTGCCATTGAGCTATACCCCCTTGCCTTCTTCTCTCTGTTTTGATTTTTTTTTCCTGAAACCGGCTCGACGGCATCGGTAAAGACACTCGCCGGCTCTCCCTTTTTGGCGCGACTGCAGGCAAAACACTCAGGGGGCACCCGGATTGGAACCCGACGACCTCTCGATTTGCAGTCGAATGCTCTGCTATTGAGCTATACCCCCCTTGCCTTCTCCTCTCTGTTTTGAATTTTTTTTTTCTGAAACCGGCTCAACGGCATCGGTAAAGACACTCACTGGCTCTCCCTTTTCGGCGCGACTGCGGGCAAAACGCTCAGGGGGCACCCCCATGTAAACCGAGGACCTCGCGATCTGCAGTCGAATGCTCTGCCACTGAGCTATACACCTCCTTGCCTTCTCTTCTCTGTTTTTTTTTTTTTTTCTGAAACCGTCTCGACGGCATCGGTAAAGACACTCGCCGGCTCTCCCTTTTTGGCGCGACTGCGGGCAAAACACTCAGGGGGCACCCGGATTTGAACCGAGGACCTTTCGATCTGCAGTCAAATGCTCTGCCACTGAGTTATACCCCCTTGCCTTCTCCTCTCTGTTTTGATTTTTTTTTTCTGAATCCGGCTCGACGGCATCGGTAAAGACACTCGCCGGCTCTCCCTTTTCGGCGCGACTGCGGGCCAAACGCTCAGGGGGCATCCGGATTTGAACCGAAGACCTCTCCGATCTGCAGTTGAATGCTCTGCCACTGAGCTATACCCCCCTTGCCCTCTCCTTTCTGTTTTGAATTTTTATAAAAAAAATTCCTGTAACCGGCTCGACGGCATCGGTAAAGACACTCGCCGGCTCTCCCTTTTCGGCGCGACTGCGGGCAAAATGCTCAGGGGGCATCCGGATTTGAACCGAGGACCTCTCGATCTGCAGTCGAATGCTCTGCAACTGAGATATACCCCTGTCGCCTTCTCCTCTCTTTTTTGAATTATTATTTTTTCTTTTCCTGAAACCGGCTCGACGGCATCGGTAAAGACACTCGCCGGCTCTCCCTTTTCGGCGTGACTGCGAGCAAAACGCTCAGGGGGCACCCGGATTTGAACCGTGGACCTTTCGATCTGCAGTCAAATGCTCTGCCACTGAGCTATACCCCCTTGCCTTCTCTTCTCTGTTTTGATTTTTTATTTTTTCTGAAACCGGCTCGACGGCATCGGTAAAGACACTCGCCGGCTCTCCCTTTTCGGCGAAACTGCGGGCAAAATGCTCAGGGGGCACCCGAATTTGAACCGAGGACCTTTCTCCGCCACTGAGCTATAGCCCCCTTGCCTTCTCCTCTCTGTTTTGAATTTTTAATTTTTTTTTCCCTGAAACCGGCTCAACGTCATCTGTAAAGACACTCGCCGGCTCTCCCTTTTCGGCGCGACTGCGGGCAAAATGCTCAGTGGGCACCCGGATTTGAACCAAGGACCTCGCGATCTGCAGTCGAATGCCCTGCCACTGAGCTATACCACACTTTCCTTCTCCTCTCTGTTTTGATTTTTTTTTTCCTGAAACATGCTCGACGGCATCGGTAAAGACACTCGCCGGCTCTCCCTTTTCGGCGCGACTGCGGGCAAAACGCTCAGGGGCACCCGGATTTGACCCAAGGACCTTGTGATCTGCAGTCGAATGCTCTGCCACTGAGCTATACCCCACTAGCCTTTTCCTCTCTCTTTTGAATTTTTATTTATTTTTTTCCTGAAACCGGCTCGACGGCATCGATAAAGACACTCGCCGGCTCTCCCCTTTTGGCGCGACTGCGGGCAAAACGCTCAGGGGGCACCCGGATTTGAAGCGAAGACTTCTCGATCTGCAGTCGAATGCTCTGCCACTGATCTATACCCCATTGCCTTCTCTTCTCTGTTTTGAATTTTTTATTTTTTTTGTCCTGAAACTGGCTCGACGGCATCGGTAAAGACACTCGCCGGCTCTCCCTTTTCGGTGCGACTGCGGGCAAAATGTTCAGGGGGCATCCGGATTTGAACCGAAGATCTCTTGATCTGCAGTTGCATGCTCTGCCACTGAGCTATACCCCCTTTGCCTTTTCCTTTTTGTTTTGAATTTTTTTTTTTTTTTTTCCTGAAACCGGCTCGACGGCATATGCCACGAAGGTATACCTCCCTTGCCTTCTCCTCTCTGTTTTGAATTTTTTATTTTTTATTTTTCCAGAAACCGGCTCGATGGCATCAGTAAACACACTCACCGGCTCTCCCTTTTCGGGGCGACAGTGGGCAAAATGCTCAGGGGCACACGGATTTGAACTGAGGACATCTTGATTTGCAGACAAATGCTCTGCCACTGAGCTATACCCCACTTGCCTTCTCTCTATTTTGAATATTTTTTTCCTGAAACCGGATCGACGGCATCGGTAAAGACACTCGCCAGCTCTCCCTTTTTGGCGCGACTGCGGGCAAATCGCTCAAGGGGCACCCGGATTTGAACAGAGGACCTCGCGATCTGCAGTCGAATGCCCTGCCACTGAGCTATACCCTCTTGCCTTCTCCTCTCTGTTTTGAATTTTTTTTCCTGAAACCGGCTCGACGGCATCGGTAAATACACTCGCCGGCTCTCCCTTTTCGGCGCGACTGCGGGCAAAATGCTCAGGGGGCACCTGGATTTGAAC
This sequence comes from Rana muscosa, assembly GCA_029206835.1. Taxonomy (NCBI): domain Eukaryota; kingdom Metazoa; phylum Chordata; class Amphibia; order Anura; family Ranidae; genus Rana; species Rana muscosa. The sequence goes on from CM055127.1 coordinate 345,317,675, forward strand.
CGAGAACCTCTCGATCTGCAGTCGAATGCTCTGCCACTGAGCTATACCCCCCTTTCCCTCTCCTCTCTGTTTTGAATTTTTTTTTTCCTGAAACATGCTCGACGGCATCGGTAAAGACACTCGCCGGCTCTCCCTTTTCGGCGCGACTGCGGGCAAAATGCTCAGGGGGCACCCGGATTTGAACCGAGGACCTTTTGATCTGCAGTCGAATGCTCTGCCACTGAGCTATACCCCCCTAGCCTTTTCGGTAAAGACACTCGCCGGCTCTCCCTTTTCGGCGTGACTGCGGGCAAAACGCTCAGGGGGCACCCGGATTTGAACCAAGGACCTTTCGATCTGCAGTCAAATGCTCTGCCACTGAGCTATACCCCCTTGCCTTCTCTTCTCTGTTTTGATTATTTTTTCTGAAACCGGCTCGAATGCTCTGCCACTGAGCTATACCCCCCTAGCCTTTTCGGTAAAGACACTCGCCGGCTCTCCCTTTTTGGCGCGACTGCAGGCAAAGCGCTCAGGGGGCATCTGGATTTGAACCGAGGACCTCGCGATCTGCAGTTGAATGCTCTGCCACTGAGCTTTACCCCCCTTGTCCTCTCCTCTCTGTTTTGAATTTTTATTAATTTTTTTCCTGTAACCGGCTCGACGGCATCGGTAAAGACACTCGCCGGCTCTCCCTTTTCGGCGCGACTGCGGGCAAAACGCTCAGGGGGCATCCGGATTTGACCTGAGGACCTCTCGTTCTGCAGTCGAATGCTCTGCCACTGAGCTATACCCCTCTTGCCTTCTCCTCTCTGTTTTGAATTTTTTTTTTCTCCGAAACCCGCTCGACGGCATCAGTAAAGACACTCGCCGGCTCTCCCTTTTCGGCGCGACTGCGGGCAAAATGCTCAGGGGTGCGCCCGAATTTGAACTGAGGACCTCTTGATCTGCAGTCGAATGCTCTGTCACTGAGCTATACCGCCCTTGCCTTCTCCTCTCTGTTTTGAATTTTTTTTTTCTCCGAAACCGGCTCGACGGCATCAGTAAAGACACTCGCCGGCTCGACGGCATCGGTAAAGACACTCGCCGGCTCTCCCTTTTCGGCGTGACTGCGGGCAAAATGCTCAGGGGGCATCCGGATTTGAACCGAGGACCTCTCGATCTGCAGTTGAATGCTCTGCCACTGAGATATACCCCCGTTGCCTTCTCCTCTCTTTTTTGAATTATTATTTTTTTCTTTTCCTGAAACCAGCTCGACGGCATCGGTAAAGACACTCGCCGGCTTTCCCTTTTTGGCGCGACTTCGGGCAGAATGCTCAGGGGGCACCTGGATTTGACCCGAGGACCTCTCGATCTGCAGTCGAATGCTCTGCCACTGAGCTATACCCCCTTGCCTTGTCTTCTCTGTTTTGAATTTTTATTTTTTTTGTCCTGAAACTGGCTCGACGGCATCGGTAAAGACACTCGCCGGCTCTCCCTTTTCGGCGTGACTGTGGGCAAAACGCTCAGCGGGCACCCGGATTTGAACCAAGGACCTTTCAATCTGCAGTCAAATGCTCTGCCACTGAGCTATACCCCCCTTGCCCTCTCCTCTCTTCTCTGTTTTGAATTTTTATTAATTCTCCCTTTTCGGCGCGACTTCGGGCAAAATGCTCTGGGGTCACGCCGTTTTGAACCGAGGACCTCTCGATCTGCAGCCGAATGCTCTGCCACTGAGCTATAACCCCCTTGCCTTCTCCTCTCTGTTTTGAATGTTTTTTGTTTTTTTTCCTGAAACCGGCTCGACAGCATCGGTAAAGACATTCGCCGGCTCTCTCTTTTCGGCGCGACTGCGGGCAAAACGCTCAGGGGGCACCCGGATTTGAACCGATGACCTCTCGATCTGCAGTCGAATGCTCTGCCACTGAGCTATACCCCCCTTGCCTTCTTCTCTCTGTTTTGATTTTTTTTTCTCCGAAACCGGCTCGACGGCATCAGTAAAGACACTCGCCGGCTTTCCCTTTTCGGCGCGACTGCGGGCAAAACCCTCAGGGGGCACCTGGATTTGAAAAAAGCACACCCAAGAGACTCTAGCCTGAAGCTCATCAGATTCAGGAGAGGAAACCATGGCCTGTTCGGCCAGTATGGTGCTATTGTTATCACTTCGCCTTTCTCCAACTGGAGCTGCTGCAGGAATTTTTGCATGATCGGAGGTGGAGGGAAGGCATATGCCTTTTTGAATTTCCATTGGCTTGTTAATGCATCTACTCTGAAGGCTTGACTGCACCAACCTCGAGTGTAGTATCTGTCTACTTTGTGATTGCAGGGGGATGCAAACAGATCCACTTCTGGATCGATTCCCAACGATAGGATCCACTTGAATGTCTGTGTATGCAGTGACCATTCGTTGTTGTCTAGGTTGCTGCGTGACAGAAAGCCCGCTTGAATGTTCTGCTCCCCTGGAATGAAGACTGCTGTTAAGTTGAGTAGATTCCTTTGAGCCCAGGTCATGATAGGTTCGACCTCTTGGAGAAGGGTGGGGCTCCGAGTGCCCCCTTGTCTCTTCACATATGCTCCAGCGGTGTTATTGTCCATTTTGAGTAGGACAGACTTCCCTTTCAGAAGGTGGGAGAAGGCTTGACCCTGGAATGTGGAGATGGGCATCCCATTTGCCCTGAGCCAGTTCTGCCCCACAATGTGCTCCCCAGCCCGCATTGCTGGCATCGGATGAAACAGTCATCCATTGGATGGGAGCAAGGGAGTGGCATGTTAACAAGTTTTTGTGTTGAAGCCACCAGAGAAGACTGTTCCTCATTGACTGAGTAGTCCTGATCAGCTGATTGCGATCGTCTGTCTTCCATTGCTGAAGGAATCCTGATTGAAAAGGCCGAAGCCTCCACATTGCCCATTTGACCATGGGGAACGTGGCCACCATCGTGCCGATTATCTTCAGGCACTGTGACGCCCTTAGGTGAGAGTAGTCTAGGGCTAAAGATATTCTTACCCGAATGACCGGGATTTTTTCTTCCGGAAGAGAGATGGTATTCTCTACTGTGTCAAATTGAGCTCCTAGGTAGGTTAGGCGTTGGGTCGGTTCTGGCTGACTTTTCTCTCGGTTTAAGAGCCATCCGAACTCTATCAATGTAGAGATCACTTGATCTTTGTGGATCAGCAGCTGATGCTTGTCTTGGGACAGTAGTAGCAGATCGTCCAGGTAATGATACAGACGCACACCCTGTATTCTGATAAGAGACACAATTACCAACAGTACCTTGGAAAAGACCCTTGGAGAGGTCGTTAGTCCGAATGGAAGACAAATAAATTGTAAGTGCTCTCGTTCGACCTGAAATCGAAGGTATTTGTGAAATTCTTCTGCCACGGGAACATGAAAATACGCATCCTTAACATCTATTGAGATCAACCAGTCGCCTGGTTGAACGACTTTTTTGGATGGTTGAGAGTGATTCCATCTTGAATTTCTCGTGCTTTATGTACCTGTTCAGGAAAGTGAGATCTATAACTGGACGCCAAGAGCCGTTCTTCTTTTGTACTAGGAAGAGGGGGAAGTATACCCCCTGGAATTCCTCGTCCTTTGGGACGGGCACCACTGCTCCTTGATCTTTCAGGGCATTCACATATGAAAGAAGAACTTGTTGTTTTTCTTCTGATTGAGGCAGTAAAGATTGCATGGAGGGACCTTGGTGAAGGACCATGCGTGACCTGTTGAGACCGTTTGATGGTCCAATAATCTGAGATCGAGGTCACCCAGATGTGCCGGCAGAGACGTAGGCGAGCCCCTACCCGACCGCTTGGGTGGGCCCAATCTCAAAAGGACTTGGTTGGCTCGCGCCCGCCAGGCGTCTGTTTCTTGCCAGATTTTTTGGTAAGATCTGCCTATTCCAGTTCCAGCTTCTCCTAAAATCCCGTCCGGGCCTATAGGAGCATGCCTCTCTTGAACGCTCTGTACTGCGTCTCTGCTGAGGTTTTCTTTGGTTAAACGGACGTTTGTCCTGATGGAGGAATCCCGACTTTCCGCCTGTAGCCTTTGAAATGGCATTATACAGTTTGTTTCCAAACAAGGAAGTTCCTTCAGAAGGAATTTTTCACCATGCCTGCTTTGAGGCAGGATCAACAAGCCAGGGGCGCAACCATAGTGCTCGTTTGGCTGTGACCGAAGATAGCATGGATCTAGCCATCAAGCAGATGAGATCAATTGAAGCTTCTCCCAAAAAGGCGATAGCCAGTTTAAGTTCTTGCACTGCTGAACTTTGTGCCAATTCCTCCGAGACACCTTTCAGAGTCAACATTTTCCACCCAGGCCTCCATTGCTTTGGAGGTGACTGCAAGGGCTAGGGCTGGTTTGCAAGCCATACCGTTCAAGTTATATATTCTCTTAATGTCTTGGTCAATCTTTCAATCCAGACCATCTATAAAAGATACAGTGTCATCTAGCGGGAGGGTGACATGCTTCGCTAGGCGCATTACTGCTGCATCCACGAGGGGAGCATTTTCCAAACCTTCTTATCCCCCTTGCTCCATTCTTCCTTAAACACTCCTTTCAGCTCGGTGGAAAATTGGAGCATTCTTTCCCCAGTTTCTTAAACAGTTCCTTTGTTTCTCTGGGGGGGAAAAGTGGTATCTTCCAACTTTAAGGTTTCCATCACTGCCTTGATCAGTGGAGAGACTAAAGCGTAGTCGAATCCCACTACAGAATCATCTCCCTCCATCTCGTCTTGCGAGGAATCATGGGAGGAATCACAGAATCATCTCCCTCCATCTCGTCTTGCGAGGAATTATGGGAGGAATCATGGGGCTGGAATTGGCCGGGATCCTCCTGGGCCTTGTCAGCCAAGGAGCCAGACAAGGTGGTGGACTGGCTCCTCGTGTGGGGGGGCATCTATTTCCATCATAGACTGCTGTACCACACGTTTAATAAGAGACTCAAGATTTTGATTTTTCAGTCTCTTTCTCACCGACCGCTCGGGCATAGCATGGGTCACACAGCGATTTGCCCTCTGGGATTCTAGTTTTACATCCCCAACAGGCTCTGTGATCAGAGCGATCATCGCGGTGGTGGTAGCGGTGACTTGAGGAGGAATGGGAACATCTCCTATATTTAGAGGGGGAATGTGAGCGTCCCCTATGATAGTGGGTCCCAGACGGAGTGTCACGTCTGGACCTGGAGGATGATTGGTGATGGTGATGATGATGGTGATGATGATGGTGCAGCCTGGCAATGTCCCTATCCTGTGACCGATGAACTGATGTAGCCGGGCTGTAAGAGATAATACAGACAAAGGGAGGGGGAGGAAGGTGGGCAGGTTGTAACCATTAGCAACCACCAGAAAAAAATGACACCAAAGACACCAACCCCCTACCCACTCCGCACAGACCTTGTGCGGGAGGGCTGGCCACACTGCGGTGCAGATGAGTCCATGATGAGGAAGACACACAATGATGCGTAACTCCACTACCTAGACTAAGGATAAGCAAATCAATGCAAAAAACAGCGCAGAAAAAAAAAAAGTGTTTTTTTTTTTTTTTTAAACTGTCCCTTTAAGAGACACTAAGCATTACAAGCATTACATGCATTACATTGCCAAGAAGTGCTTACCCCGTCCTGGTAGTATTGAGACTCCGGGAGGCTGCTGCTATATGCCCACAGGTTATCCCACCTGTATAGGGCTCCTCAGCGGTTTAAATCACCCGCCGGAATTACGTCATGGCCGGTCCCGCTGTGCGCATGCATCGGAGGGACCGAACCTACTGCGCCTGCGCGGCCCCTGACCCCTCCGCAATACTGCGGATGTGCAAAAACCAAGCCTCGGTTTCACCGTGGCTCTGCGCATGCGCAGACGTTCAACAGGCCGGGATCAGGAAGGGAATGGCATCCTGGAACGCAAAAGCGTTCCACACATATACTAAGCTTAGCGGCGCTGTATGACAGAGAAAAAACAGCAGAGAAAGACATACAAACAAACAAAAACTATCTGCCATGGAAATAGAACATTTCTTCAGACCTTGCCAGCTGAGATCCACCGTCCGTCATGGTACGCTGGGGCCACATCCCTTCCACCATAGGGGTATCCATCAGCCCAAAACCACTCACCCGCTCATAGCTGGGCCCTGGGTGCAACGCACAATTCGTACCTGATCCGACAGACATCCTGGACTGCACCTGAATTGCATGATGAAGGGTCCATGTGAGGAGGACAAAAAAGGAACACCTGTCTGTAGAGGTGAGCTCAAATTTATGGGTAAGGGGTCCTATAGCTGTGGAGAGGAGGCGGGCTTAACCCACACGTAGTCTGCCATGGAGTCTGTCAGGAAACCCCACTTGCCTTCTCCTCTCTGTTTTTAATTTTTTTATTTATTTTTTCCTGAAACCGGCTCGACGGCATCGGTAAAGACACTCGCCGACTCTCCCTTTTCGGCGCGACTGCGGGCAAAATGCTCAGGGGGCACCTGGATTTGAACCGAGAACCTCTTGATCTGCAGTCAAATGCTCTGCCACTGAGCTATACCCCCCTTGCCTTCGCCTCTCTGTATTGAACTTTTTTTTTTCCTGAAACCGGCTTGACGGCATCGGTAAAGACACTCGCCGGCTCTCCTTTTTCAGCGCGATTGCGGGCAAAACGCTCAGGGGCACCCGGATTTGAACCGAGGATCTCTAGATCTGCAGTCGAATGCTCTGCCACTGAGCTATACCCCCCTTGCCTTCTCCTCTCTGTTTTGAATTTTTTTTTCCTGAAACCGGCTCGACGGCATCGGTAAAGACACTCGCCAGCTCTCCCTTTTCGGCGCGACTGCGGGCAAAACGCTCAGGGGGCACCCGGACTTGAATCGAGGACCTCGCGATCTGCAGTCGAATACTCTGCCACTGAGCTTTACCCCTTTGCCTTCTTCTCTCTGTTTTGATTTTTTTTCCTGAAACCGGCTCGACGGCATCGGTAGAGACACTCGCCGACTCTCCCTTTTCTGCGCGACTGCGGGCAAAACGCTCAGGGGTCACGCCGATTTGAACCGAGGACCTCTCTATCTGCAGCCGAATGCTCTGCCACTGAGCTATACCCCCCTTGCCTTCTCCTCTCTGTTTTGAATTTTAATTTTTTTTTCCTGAAACCGGCTCGACAGCATCGTTAAAGACACTCGCCGTCTCTCCCTTTTCGGCGCGACTTCGGGCAAAATGCTCAGGGGTCACGCCGATTTGAACCGAGGACCTCTCGATCTGCAGCCGAATACTCTGCCACTGAGCTATACCCCCCTTGCCTTCTCCTCTCTGTTTTGAATGTTTTTTGTTTTTTTTTCCTGAAACCGGCTCGACGGCATCGAGCCGGTTTCAGGAAAAAAAAACAAAAAACATTCAAAACAGAGAGGAGAAGGCAAGGCGGGTATAGCTCAGTGGCAGAGCAATTGACTGCAGATCGAGAGGTCCTCGGTTCAAATCCGGGTGCCCCCTGAGCATATTGCCCGCAGTCGCGCCAAAATAGGGAGAGCCGGCAAGTGTCCTTACCGATGCAGTCAAGCCGGTTTCAGGAAAAAAATCCATTTAAAATAAAGAGGAGAAGGCAAGGGGGTATAGCTCCGTGGCAGAGCGTTTGACTACAGATCAAGAGGTCCTTGGTTCAAATCCGGTGCCCCCTGAGCATTTTGCCCGCAGTCGCGCCGAAAAGGGGGAGCCGGCGAGTGTCTTTACCGATGCCGTCGAGCCGGTTTCAGGGAAAAAAAATTAAAAATTCAAAACAGAGAGGAGAAGGCAAGGGGGCTATAGCTCAGTGGCGGAGCATTCGCGTGCAGAACGAGAGGTCCTCGGTTCAAATCCGGGTGCCCCCTTAGCGTTTTGCCCGCAGTCACGCCGAAAAGGGTAAGCCGGCGAGTGTCTTTACCGATGCCGTCGAGCCGGTTTCAGAAAAAAAAAATTCAAAACAGAGAAGATAAGGCAACAGGGGTATAGCTCAGTGGCAGAGCATTCAACTGCAGATCGAGAGGTCCTAGGTTCAAATCTGGGTGCCCCCTGAACATTTTGCCCGCAGTCGTGCTGAAAAGGGAGAGCCGGCGAGTGTCTTTACCGATGCCGTCGAGACGGTTTCAGGGAAAAAAAAATTCAAAACAGAGAAGATAAGGCAACGGGGGTATAGCTCAGTGGCAGGGCATTCGACTGCAGATCGAGAGGTCCTCGGTTCAAATCCGGGTGCCCCCTGAGCGTTTTGCCCGCTGTCGCACCGAAAAGAGAGAGCCGGCGAGTGTCTTTACCAATGCCGTCGAGCCGGTTTCAGGTAAAAAAATAATAATTCAAAACAAAGAGGAGAAGGCAAGGGGGGTATACCGCAGTGGCAGAGCATTCGACTGCAACTCACAAGGTCCTAGGTTCAAATCTGGGTGGCCCCAGCGTACCATGACGGACGGTGGATCTCAGCTGGCAAGGTCTGAAGAAATGTTCTATTTCCATGGCAGATAGTTTTTGTTTGTTTGTATGTCTTTCTCTGCTGTTTTTTCTCTGTCATACAGCGCCGCTAAGCTTAGTATATGTGTGGAACCCTTTTGCGTTCCAGGATGCCATTCCCTTCCTGATCCCGGCCTGTTGAACGTCTGCGCATGCGCAGAGCCACGGTGAAACCGAGGCTTGGTTTTCGCACATCCGCAGTATGGCGGAGGGGTCAGGGGCCGCGCAGGCGCAGTAGGTTCGGTCCCTCCGATGCATGCGCACAGCGGGACCGGCCATGACGTAATTCCGGCGGGTGATTTAAACCGCTGAGGAGCCCTATACAGGTGGGATAACCTGTGGGCATATAGCAGCAGCCTCCCGGAGTCTCAATACTACCAGGACGGGGTAAGCACTTCTTGGCAATGTCTCTTAAAGGGACAGTTTAAAAAAAAAAAAAAAAAACTTTTTTTTTTTTCTGCGCTGTTCTTGCATTGATTTGCTTATCCTTAGTCTAGGTAGTGGAGTTATGCATCATTGTGTGTCTTCCTCATCATGGACTCATCTGCACCGCAGTGTGGCCAGCCCTCCCGCACAAGGTCTGTGCGGAGTGGGTAGGGGGTTGGTGTCTTTGGTGTCATTTTTTTCTGGTGGTTGCTAATGGTTACAACCTGCCCACCTTCCTCCCCCTCCCTTTGTCTGTATTATCTCTTACAGCCCGGCTACATCAGTTCATCGGTCACAGGATAGGGACATTGCCAGGCTGCACCATCATCATCACCATCATCATCACCATCACCAATCATCCTCCAGGTCCAGACGTGACACTCCGTCTGGGACCCACTATCATAGGGGACGCTCACATTCCCCCTCTAAATATAGGAGATGTTCCCATTCCTCCTCAAGTCACCGCTACCACCACCGCAATGATCGCTCTGATCACAGAGCCTGTTGGGGATGTAAAACTAGAATCCCAGAGGGCAAATCGCTGTGTGACCCATGCTATGCCCGAGCGGTCGGTGAGAAAGAGACCGAAAAATCAAAATCTTGAGTCTCTTATTAAACGTGTGGTACAGCAGTCTATGATGGAAATAGATGCCCCCCCCCACACGAGGAGCCAGTCCACCACCTTGTCTGGCTCCTTGGCTGACAAGGCCCAGGAGGATCCCGGCCAATTCCAGCCCCATGATTCCTCCCATAATTCCTCGCAAGACGAGATGGAGGGAGATGATTCTGTGATTCCTCCCATGATTCCTCGCAAGACGAGATGGAGGGAGATGATTCTGTAGTGGGATTCGACTACGCTTTAGTCTCTCCACTGATCAAGGCAGTGATGGAAACCTTAAAGTTGGAAGATACCACTTTTCCCCCCCAGAGAAACAAAGGAACTGTTTAAGAAACTGGGGAAAGAATGCTCCAATTTTCCACCGAGCTGAAAGGAGTGTTTAAGGAAGGATGGAGCAAGGGGGATAAGAAGGTTTGGAAAATGCTCCCCTCGTGGATGCAGCAGTAATGCGCCTAGCGAAGCATGTCACCCTCCCGCTAGATGACACTGTATCTTTTATAGATGGTCTGGATTGAAAGATTGACCAAGACATTAAGAGAATATATAACTTGAACGGTATGGCTTGCAAACCAGCCCTAGCCCTTGCAGTCACCTCCAAAGCAATGGAGGCCTGGGTGGAAAATGTTGACTCTGAAAGGTGTCTCGGAGGAATTGGCACAAAGTTGAGCAGTGCAAGAACTTAAACTGGCTATCGCCTTTTTGGGAGAAGCTTCAATTGATCTCATCCGCTTGATGGCTAGATCCATGCTATCTTCGGTCACAGCCAAACGAGCACTATGGTTGCGCCCCTGGCTTGTTGATCCTGCCTCAAAGCAGGCATGGTGAAAAATTCCTTCTGAAGGAACTTCCTTGTTTGGAAACAAACTGTATAATGCCATTTCAAAGGCTACAGGCGGAAAGTCGGGATTCCTCCATCAGGACAAACGTCCGTTTAACCAAAGAAAACCTCAGCAGAGACGCAGTACAGAGCGTTCAAGAGAGGCATGCTCCTATAGGCCCGGACGGGATTTTAGGAGAAGCTGGAACTGGAATAGGCAGATCTTACCAAAAAATCTGGCAAGAAACAGACGCCTGGCGGGCGTGAGCCAACCAAGTCCTTTTGAGATTGGGCCCACCCAAGCGGTCGGGTAGGGGCTCGCCTACGTCTCTGCCGGCACATCTGGGTGACCTCGATCTCAGATTATTGGACCATCAAACGGTCTCAACAGGTCACGCATGGTCCTTCACCAAGGTCCCTCCATGCAATCTTTACTGCCTCAATCAGAAGAAAAACAACAAGTTCTTCTTTCATATGTGAATGCCCTGAAAGATCAAGGAGCAGTGGTGCCCGTCCCAAAGGATGAGGAATTCCAGGGGGTATACTTCCCCCTCTTCCTAGTACAAAAGAAGAACGGCTCTTGGCGTCCAGTTATAGATCTCACTTTCCTGAACAGGTACATAAAGCACGAGAAATTCAAGATGGAATCACTCTCAACCATCCAAAAAAGTCGTTCAACCAGGCGACTGGTTGATCTCAATAGATGTTAAGGATGCGTATTTTCATGTTCCCGTGGCAGAAGAATTTCACAAATACCTTCGATTTCAGGTCGAACGAGAGCACTTACAATTTATTTGTCTTCCATTCGGACTAACGACCTCTCCAAGGGTCTTTTCCAAGGTACTGTTGGTAATTGTGTCTCTTATCAGAATACAGGGTGTGCGTCTGTATCATTACCTGGACGATCTGCTACTACTGTCCCAAGACAAGCAGCAGCTGCTGATCCACAAAGATCAAGTGATCTCTACATTGAAAGAGTTCGGATGGCTCTTAAACCGAGAGAAAAGTCAGCCAGAACCGACCCAACGCCTAACCTACCTAGGAGCTCAATTTGACACAGTAGAGAATACCATCTCTCTTCCGGAAGAAAAAATCCCGGTCATTCGGGTAAGAATATCTTTAGCCCTAGACTACTCTCACCTAAGGGCGTCACAGTGCCTGAAGATAATCGGCACGATGGTGACCACGTTCCCCATGGTCAAATGGGCAATGTGGAGGCTTCGGCCTTTTCAATCAGGATTCCTTCAGCAATGGAAGACAGACGATCGCAATCAGCTGATCAGGACTACTCAGTCAATGAGGAACAGTCTTCTCTGGTGGCTTCAACACAAAAACTTGTTAACATGCCACTCCCTTGCTCCCATCCAATGGATGACTGTTTCATCCGATGCCAGCAATGCGGGCTGGGGAGCACATTGTGGGGCAGAACTGGCTCAGGGCAAATGGGATGCCCATCTCCACATTCCAGGGTCAAGCCTTCTCCCACCTTCTGAAAGGGAAGTCGGTCCTACTCAAAATGGACAATACCACCGCTGGAGCATATGTGAAGAGACAAGGGGGCACTCGGAGCCCCACCCTTCTCCAAGAGGTCGAACCTATCATGACCTGGGCTCAAAGGAATCTACTCAACTTAACAGCAGTCTTCATTCCAGGGGAGCAGAACATTCAAGCGGGCTTTCTGTCACGCAGCAACCTAGACAACAACGAATGGTCACTGCATACACAGACATTCAAGTGGATCCTATCGTTGGGAATCGATCCAGAAGTGGATCTGTTTGCATCCCCCTGCAATCACAAAGTAGACAAATACTACACTCGAGGTTGGTGCAGTCAAGCCTTCGGAGTAGATGCATTAACAAGCCAATGGAAATTCAAAAAGGCATATGCCTTCCCTCCACCTCCGATCATGCAAAAATTCCTGCAGCAGCTCCAGTTGGAGAAAGGCGAAGTGATAACAATAGCACCATACTGGCCGAACAGGCCATGGTTTCCTCTCCTGAATCTGATGAGCTTCAGGCTAGAGTCTCTTGGGTGTGCATTAGTGGTATTCTCTACCCTTATGAGCTCCAGAAAGCCTAACACGAACAAAACCTACAACAGAATCTGGACCAGGTTTGTCAGCTTCATGACTTCTGCTGGAAAATCTTTCAGAAATCCTGGAGTTCAAGGCGTTTTGAGTTTTCTCCAATCAGGCTTGGATCTTCCTTTGTACTCTGAGGGAACTGATTGACAAGTTTCAGCCTTATCGGCATTTTCAGGAACATCATGGGCAACTCATCCCCTGGTTCAACAATTCGTTCAGGGGGCTTCGAGAATCAGGCCTCAGAGGAAACCTAGATTCCCCAAATGGGATCTTCTGCTCGTCCTTGATGCTCTTTCAGCACTCAACAACAAGGATCTTTCTATTAAGGACTTATCAATCAAACTGGCCTTTCTAGGGGCCATTACTTCAGCCAAAAGGGTTTCAGAAATAAGCTTCCTGGGTTGTCAAGAACCCTTTTTGACTTCTTCCCGGACCGAGTGGTCCTTATTCCCATGCTTGGGTCTAAGCTAAAAGTCACGTCAGTTTTTCACAAGAATCAAAAATAGTCCTTCCTACTTTCAATTCTCCGGAATCAGCAGACAATCATCCCTTGGATGTGAGCGAGACTCTGAAAGAATACTTGCGAGTTACTTCATCTTTTAGAAGCTCGAACTACCTGTTCTTGTTACACACTGGTAGCAACAAAGGAAAGAGGGCTTCCTCCAGAACGATAGCAGCCTGGATTGTTCAATCTATCCAACAGGCCTACAGGGCAAAGGGCTTGGCTCCTCCAGAGGTGGTGACGGCTCATTTCACCAGAGGCATGGCAGCCTCATGGGCAGCAGCTCGACACGTGGCTCCTGAAGTGATATGCAAGGCAGCTTTGTGGTCTTCCATTATTACTTTTATGACTCATTATTGTATTGAGCCTGCTTCCCTTTCCTCTGTTACTTTTGGTCAAAAAATCCTGTCAGTTGACGGGAAAGATTAAAATATTTTTTTTGAGCAAGCATACCCTCCCGTGTGGATTGGCTAGTTATTTCCCACACGTAGTCTGCCATGGAGTCTGTCAGGAAAACGGAAAATTTATTACCAAATACTTACCGTAATTTTCCTTTCCTGATAGACTCCATGGCAGACGGAGTTCCCACCCATGAATTAAAAATATGAGAGATGAAATTTAAGTCGGCTAGTTACGGAACACCTGTCTGTAGAGGTGAGCTCAAATTTATGGGTAAGGGGTCCTATAGCTGTGGAGAGAAGGCGGGGTTAACCCACACATAGTCTGCCATGGAGTCTATCAGGACAGGAAAATTACGGTAAGTATTTGGTAATAAATTTTCCATTATAGCTCAGTGGCAGAGCATTCGACTGCAGATTGAGAGGTCCTCGGATCAAACTCGGGTTCCCCCTGAGCGCTTTGCCTGCAGTCGCGCCGAAAAGGCAGAGCCGGCGAGTGTCTTTACCGATGCCGTTGAGCCGGTTTCAGGGAGAAATAAATAAAAAATTCAAAACAGAAATGAGAAGGCAAGGGGGGTATAGCTCAGTGGCAGAACATTCGACTGCAGATCTGGAGGTCCTCGGTTCAAATCGGGGTGCCTCCTGAGCGGCTTGCCCGCAGTCGCGCCGAAAAGGGAGAGGCGGCTAGTGTCTTTACCGATGCCATCGAGTCGGTTTCAGGAAAAAAAAATTCAAAATAGAGAGAAGGCAAGCGGGGTATAGCTCAGTGGCAGAGCATTCGACTGCAGATCGATAGGTCCTCGGTTCAAATCCGTGTGCCCCCTGAGCGTTTTGCCTGCAGTCGCGCCAAAAAGGGAGAGTCGGCGAGTGTCTTTACCGATGCCATCGAGCCGGTTTCAGAAAAAAAAAAATTCAAAACAGAGAGGAGAAGGCAAGGGGGGTATAGCTCAGTGGCAGAGCATTCGACTGCAGATCGAGAGGTCCTCGGTTCAAATCCGGGTGTTCCCTGAGCATTTTGCCCGCTGTCGCGCCGAAAAGGGAGAGCTGGCGAGTGTCTTTAATGATGCCGTCGAGTCGGTTTCAGGGAAAAAAAAAATTCAAAACAGAGAGGAGAAGGCAAGGGGGGTATAACTCAGTGGCATAGCATTCGACTGCAGATCAAGAGGTCCTCGGTTCAAATCCGGGTGCCCCCTGAGCGTTTTGCCCGCAGTCGCGCTGAAAAGGGAGAGCCGGCGAGTGTCTTTACCGATGCTGTCGAGCCGGTTTCAGGAAAAAAAATAACAAAAAATTCAAAACAGAGAGGAGAAGGCAAGGGGGGTACAGCTCAGTGGCAGAGTATTGAACTGCAGATCGAAGAGGTCCTCGGTTCAAATCCGGGTGCCCCCTCAGCATTTTGCCCACAGTCGCGCCGAAAAGGGAGAGTCGGCGAGTGTCTTTACCGATGCAGTCTAGCCGGTTTCAGGAAAAAAATTCAAAATAGGGAGAAGGCAAGTGGGGTATAGCTCAGTGGCAGAGCATTCGTCTGCAGATCAAGATGTCCTTGGTTCAAATCCGTGTGCCCCCTGAGCATTTTGCCCGCAGTCGCCCCGAAAAGGGAGAGCCGGCGAGTGTCTTTACTGATGCCGTCGAGCCGGTTTCTGGAAAAATAAAAAATTAAAAATTCAAAACAGAAAGGAGAAGGCAAGGTGGGTATAGCTCAGTGGCAGAGCATTCGACTGCAGATCGCGAGGTCCTCGGTTCAAATCCGGGTGCCCCCATTAGCGTTTTGCCCGCAGTCGCGCCGAAAAGGGATACCTGGCGAGTGTCTTTACCGATGCTGTTGAGCCGGTTTCAGGAAGAAAAAAAACATTCAAAACAGAGAGGAGAAGGCAAGGGGGGTATAGCTCTGTGGTAGAGCATTCGACTGCAGATCGAGAGGTCCATGGTTCAAATCCGGGTGCCCCCTGAGCGTTTTGCCCGCAGTCGCGCCGAAAAGGGAGAGCCGGCGAGTGTCTTTACCGATGCCGTCGAGCCAGGTTCAGGTAAAAAAAATAAAAATTCAAAACAGAGAGGAGAAGGCAAGGGGGGTATAGCTCAGTGGCAGAGCATTCGACTGCGGAGCGAGAGGTCCTCGGTTCAAATCCGGGTGCCCCCTGAGCGCTTTGCCCGCAGTCGTGTCGAAAAGGGAGAGCTGGCGAGTGTCTTTACCGAAGCCATCGAGCCGGTTTCAGGAAAAAAAAAATCAAAACAGAGAGAAGAAGGCAAGGGGGTATAGCTCAGTGGCAGAGCATTCAACCGCAGATCAAGAGGTCCTCAGTTCAAATCCGGGTGCCCCTTGAGCGTTTTGAGCGGAGTCGCGCCGAAAAGGGAGAGCCGGCGAGTGTCTTTACTGATACCGTCGAGCCGGTTTCAGAAAAAAACCCAAAAAAACATTCAAAACAGAGAGGAGGGAGTGCGCATGCGCGGGACTTCCGGGAAGACACTCTGAACGGGAACTCCGCGCTGCTCCGGCCTCTCGCAGCCCCCTGAGCCTACAGACCGAGCGGGAACCGGCCAGGACTGACCCCATCGCCTCCCGGGTGAACCAGGGACGATTTCATATGCCGGGCGGCTCACAAAAGAGGGAGGTAAGCCGCCAGCTCGACTTTACACTGGCAGCCCCTGCATCATCCAAGATGGCGGCCGCAGCTCAAGGCAGCATGGAAGGCCCGGACTCCATTGCGGATCCTCCTTCCCATCTCCAGCACCAGATCGATCTGCTGGCAACTCCTGTGAGTACCTGCAACCCCCAAGGGATCTCCCCAGCATCCACTGAGTCCCTGCTGAAACGGACTTTTGGAGATCTCCCCCTCTCTCCCATGCTGCGATCCCCCTTAAGCCTGGCAGGCCCCCACCTCTCCCCCCCTTGCAGCCAGTTCACTCCGCTGACATGCAACTTATGCTGCAGAACTTTTCTGAGCTGCTAGCCACAGGCCTAGCCCACAATGCCACTCAGATCACTGCTACCATTAAGGCTGATTTGCAGAGCCTGGGAGCCCGCATGGATGCAATTGAGCAGGCTGTGGATAACACTGCCGCCCGTACTAACCAAAATACCACATGCATCCAAACCTTACAAGATCAACTTGAGACAGCTCTCTCTAAAATCGATGATTTAGAGAACAGGAGTAGAAGGTATAATTTCCGTATACGTGGGATACCTGAATCTGTTACTGATGTTCCCAGCACAGTTAAATTGTTCATTAAAGAACTCATGCCAGACATTCAGGACCACAGATTGGAACTTGACAGGGCTCACAGAGTCCTCCAGCCCCCCCGCCCAGATGGTCTCCCAAGGGACATTGTAGTCAAGCCCCATTACTATGATGTGAAGGAGGATGTTATGAGGCAGACCCGCAACCTGGACAATCTCTCCTTCCAAGGGAATAAAATCCAAATCTTTGCTGACATCTCACCCACCACGGTCCAGAAACGGAGGTCCCTTAAACCCCTCCTGGAGGTCCTCAACCAGAATTCCATCAAGTACCGCTGGGCTTTTCCGTTCCGCCTACAATTTCATTTCAGGGACAAATCCTTTGGCTTTTCCACCTTTCAAGACGGCGAACGTCTCCTTCTTTATCTTGGTCTTATCTCCCGAGAACTTGCTGCACAACAAGCGACAACAAATTCAGGCTCCTCAAAGCGTCCACCCCCCGGCAGTCCTCTGACCCCGTTATGGAATAAACAACAAACGAAGAGACAGAGAGAATCCCGACCCCCGAGATGAGGGACTTCTTTTGTTTTTCTCCCGGACGGGAGATGGGTTGCTTTTGACTATCCCTATGTTTCAGAGAGCTAACTACTCTCCCCCCCCCCTAGTATGGTGGTAGACAGACCCGCACGGCCCTGACTGGCTTCAGGCGGGCCAGGGTCTTGATCTGTTTGGTTTGGGCCCCACTTGCCCATCTTATGGCTAGTTGGGACTCCCAATATCCCCCGTTCCTCCCACCTCGCTGAGGAGGACGCTTTCATTGCCTTTCTGACTTGTTGCATATATGATGGGCCTTTTCTAGTTCCAACCTATGGTTAGGCCTAGTAGCCTATACCCTTCCTTCCCCCTGTCCCCCCCCTTTTTTTTTTTTTCTTCCCTTTCCCCTCCCCCTTCCCCCCCCCATCCTCTCTTGCCTCCCTCCCCACTTTCCCTTCCTCTCCCTTGCAGGTTCCACTCCATGCACTGGTTATGTTCTGGTTATACAGTTTTACGGTTCGTTATATTTGTTTGTTTACAGTATTTTCTGCACTTTGGCCGTTCCAGTACTGTTTTACCCCCCATTGGGGGCTCTGACGGCCGGAGCGGCTCATCATGCCGCTCTCTCTGTTGTGACGCGGAGGGACTTTTAATCCCTCTGGTGACATCAGGTAGACAACCCCTACTGGGGTTGCACTCTCTCCAAGACCCCTCTTGCAGGAGTCCTTGGACTTGGACCCGGCTAGCCGGTCCTGTTGAATTTTATCTGAATTTTTGCATATGTTTGTTTTGTTCTCCTTTTGTGATTTAACTGACCAATATAATGACATCTCTGATCTTTCCTCCTCTTTTTCTTCTATTTCTTCTCCCCCCCTTCTCCCCTCCCCACAGTGTTCTCCTCCTCCCTCCTCCTGGATTCCTCGCGGAGAACTCCCCCAGGCCTTGCTCCAGGGCGTTTGTTGATAGCCTACCTCGCGCTGGATGTCCGGATTCTCTCTTCTCTCCAGGTAAGCTCCCCTTTTACATTCTCGCACCCCCCCTCGGGCACCCATGGCTGAGACTGACGCTCGCAAGCTGCCTTTGAAAGTAGCTTCCCACAATACACAGGGACTTAATTCCCCTTCTAAACGCCGGAAGGCCTTTCAGAGCTACCACGCCAGAAGCCTTGATGTTGTCCTTCTTCAGGAGACCCACTTCCCCGCTAGCTATACCCCCTCCTTCCTACACCGTAGCTTTCCCACCTTCTACCTTGCGAATGCTGACACCAAACAGAGAGGGGTGGCCATTCTCTTGGCTAAACGTATCCCATTTACCCACATTCACACAATTCGTGATAAAGATGGTAGGTACCTGCTGGTCAAATGGCTCATAGAAGGGGTGACGTATTCTTTTGTTTCATACTATGCCCCCAATCGGGGCCAGGCAAATTTTTTCGCATCCATGTTCTCAACCCTCTCCTCTCATCTAGAAGGTAGAGTCTTAATAGGGGGTGACTCCAATATCACGTTTGACCACACACTTGACAAATCCCACGAGAACAGGCCACGCCTTAAGAGACCCTCCAAACAAAGCCTCAGAATCGCTCGACTCCTACACGACTTGGGCCTGATTGATTCTTGGAGGGAATTGAATCCCACGGCCAAAGACTTTACCCATTATTCTGCCCCACACAAAACATTTGCCAGGATTGACCACATCTTCGTACCCAATTCTGACATTCACACTGTCTCTCACTCCTCAATACAAGAAGTTCCGTGGTCGGACCACTCCTTAGTAACCCTTAGAATCTCTAGCTCCCTTTCGCCTTCAGGCCCCCCTCAGTGGCGCTTGAGTAAATCCCTCCTTGCCAACCCGGTCCACTGCACCATGCTGGAAAAGGACATCCAATAATTTTTCCTCCTCAATGATACCGGGGAAACTTCCCCTAGCTCTCTCTGGGGAGCTCATAAAGCCGTCTTGAGGGGGAGGATGATTCAAATGGCTTCCAACCTGAAAAAAGGAAGGAAGGTGGATGTAGAAAACTTGGAAAGGGATTTTACACTACTTAGTAAAGCCCATAAGTCTAACCCCACTCCAGCCAGTCTGGCCAAGTTAGAATCCGCCTGCATTGCTTTAAATCTTGCCTTAACTTCTAATGCAGACAAACACTTGAGCTGGTTAAGTGGCAAATTCTACTTACAAGCTGATAAAATCGGCTCGCGCTTGGCGGCCAAACTCTCCCCAAGGATCCAAAATGTCTCCTTACCCAAGATTAAATCGTTATCGGGTTCTCTCACCCAGAACCCCCATAAAATCCTAGAAACCTTCCAAGCTTTCTACTCCAAACTATACGCATCTCCCTCCTCTGCCGACCCTGTTCCCTTAGAATCATTTTTGGCGGACATTGATCTCCCCAAACTTTCAGAGTCCCATAGATCCATGATGGAATCACCTTTTAGTACTGAAGAGGTCCAGGAGGTCATCAAAAATCTCAAAACAGACTCGGCGCCAGGGCCAGGCGGTTTCTCCGCCCTTTATTACAAAACTTTCTCTGGGGTCCTATCTCCTCGTCTGGCCAGTCTCTTTAACTCCCTACGAGAGGGCTCCATTCTCGAACCCGCTGCCAACCTCACATATATCTCTGTGATCCCCAAACAGGGAAAAGATCCTAGTGATGTAGGCAACTATAGGCCGATTTCGTTGATCAATAATGATCTGAAAATCATGACCAAGATTTTGGCCAACAGAATAGCCTCCTTCATAGCTTCTTATGTTCATAAGGATCAGGTGGGTTTCATTCCCGGGAGACAGGGACCGGACCAGATCAGGAGAGCGGTAGATTTGATTTCCCTCATGCAATCCTCCTGGGATGGCGGATCCCCCCAGAAGGGATACATTCTTTCCATAGACCTCCAAAAGGCCTTTGATACGGTCACCTGGCCATACCTTTTTACCATTCTACGCCATTGGGGATTTGGCCCGGAATTCCTAAGAACCCTGGAGTCTCTATATTCCTCCCCGAAAGCCCAGATCAAACTACAGGGACGTCTCTCCGACCAATTCCCAATCTTAAACGGTACCAGACAGGGCTGCCCGCTCTCCCCTATTCTCTTCGCAATAGCGATAGAAACCCTAGCTCTAGCAATTAGACAACACCCGGACATTCACGGGGTTCAATGTGGTCAACATACACACAAATGCGCCCTCTTTGCGGACGATGTCCTCCTTTTCGTCACCTCCCCTCTCAGGTCGACCCCCAATATTCTCCAACTCCTCATCACTTTTGGAAAGGTTTCAGGCCTTCAGGTCAACATGGCAAAGTCAATGGCCTTAAACGTCACTACACCCCAAGATATAGTCGATAGGCTCAAAACAAACTTCCCCTTCTCCTGGTGCGCCTCTTCTCTTCCCTATTTAGGTGTTTTCCTCACCCCAAAAGTAGAGCTCCTATTCCAACACAATTACCCTGCCATGTTCAAAAAACTCACAACTGAACTTACACAATGGTCTCTTTATAAATTATCCTGGCTGGGTAGAGTCAATTCGGTCAAGATGACCCTCTTGCCCAGATTGCTTTATCTCTTCCGGTCCCTGCCTATCCCTGTCAAGAAGCGAGCACTGGATAGACTCCAATCAAAAATCATACAGTTCATATGGGGGGGCAAGGGACATCGTCTATCTAAAAAAGTTCTGTATAGGGCAAGGAAGAAAGGAGGCCTTGGCCTTCCCAATATGTGGTGGTACTACCAAGCAGCCCAACTCTGTCAATTCTCAGCAATATATACTAAAGGACCTAAACCGGACTGGGTAGACATAGAAAGGCAGGCAACCCATAACCACACATTGGACTATTTAGCCTGGAGACCACGTAAGGACCGCCCCTCGATCCTGTCACCCGCCCTCTCTCACTCAATGGCTCTCTGTGATATCCTTCATAAACATCCCGCACTATCCTCTTCCTGGCATCCCCTCACTCACATCTTTCACAATCCCCAATTCCCCCCGGGTCTAAACATCCAGGCTTTTGGATGGTGGCTTGACAAGGGTTTATACAGAATAGGACAATATTTTAACAATGATGGCCCCATCTCGCTCAAATACTGCACTTCCAAACTGGACATGCCCTCCTCCGAAACCTTCCGCTATTATCAGTTGTTACATTTTTTGCGTGGGGTCTGGAAAAGTTCAGACAACCCACTCTCGGTTACCAAATATGAGCATTGGTGTTCCTCAGCCATGGGCGTCAGGGGGGGCATCTCCCTGATCTATTCAGCGCTAGCTGACCCTCAGGGCAAAGCGAGCTATATGTTGAAATGGGAGCGTGACCTCCAGTTTGAATGGGATCTAGACACTTGGCACACAAATTTCTCCCGCTCATTCAAGGGTATCTTAAACACCTCCCTGATGGAGGCGGACGTTAAGGTTATCTCCAGATGGTACCTGGTCCCTACGCGCCTTTCTAGGCTCTATCCGCAGTCTTCCCCCCTCTGCTTCAGAGGATGTGGCCTCGTAGGCTCTCTCCTCCACACCCTCTGGGAATGCCCTAAAATTAGGGGGTTCTGGAATAGAATTTTCAGCCTCATTCGCAAAGTCACTGGTTTCGAGGTGAAGCAGAACCCTACTATTGCCCTCCTTAATGATGCTCTCCCTAAGGTCCCTAAATTGTCCCGCTCTCTCATACACTTAATCCTTCTGGGGGCCAAGATTACCTTGGCCCACGCCTGGAAGTCGCCCTCGGCGTCATTTCGCCAAGCTAAACACAAGATTTCCTGGATAATGACACAGGAAAGGGTTTCTAATACCTTACTAGACAATCCAGAAAAATTCCGTCTTATTTGGGAACCCTGGGCTATGCATGTAGGCATATCCCTTCTGCCCCAATAGGTGAGCACTGGACAGCCCCGATTCGGCACGTTGCTGACCATTTTTCCCCCCTCTCCCCGAGGAATCCTGATTTCCCCCGCCCCCTTCTTTCCCTCTTATTCTCTGGTTCGCTCCCCCTTCTCTTCCCTATCCCTATTTCTTCCTTTCTTTTCTTCCTATTCTTAATCTCTTTCTTAGACTGTCACTGGCTACTCAGGTTTTACATCTGTGTAGTCTTTCTTGTTTTATGTTGATGGATACAGCTAGATGCTCCGCCTTACAGGCATTTGGAAGCCATTCCATTAGTTGGGTTTTTCAACCCCTTCAGACTATTAACAGAGGTTCAAGGTCAGACTCCCCCTGGATGGTCCGCATCCTCAGGTGATTAGCAATCTGGACAGGTTAGCAGGTTGCCAAGCCCTTTGTTCATATCCCTCCCTGGGTGTTCTGTTCCCGATCGTTCCGTGCACAGCAGGATCCCAATTGGGGTGCGTGGACTGGTCGGGCGTAGACGTAGGGCCGTTGTCCCTCAGGGTCTGCCTTAAATTTGTTGGCGCCTGCTTTTTTCTTCTTTTTTTTTGTATGCTGAGTCTGCTCTACCCTCTATAATAGGTACTGTGGTCCATGATATTGTGATGGAACATAACTCCAAGTGACCTTCTTTTGTTTGTTTCTGATGATCATACTTTGTACCGACCTCGTTTGGGGTCTTTTGTTACCTTCTTTTATAATTGTACTGCATCTAATCACAATAAACCTTTTTTTGAAAAGAAAAAAAAAAAACAGAGGGGAGAAGGCAAGGGGGGTATAGCTCAGTGGCAGAGCATTCAACTGCAGATCGAGAGGTCATCGGTTCAAATCCGGGCGCCCCCTGAGCGTTTTGCCCGCAGTCGCGCCGAAAAGAGAGAGCCGGCGAGTGTCTTTACCGATGCCGTCTAGCCGGTTTCAGGTAAAAAAAAAAATTCAAAACAGAGAGGAGATGGCAAGGGGGTATAGCTCAGTGGCAGAGCATTCGACTGCAGATCACGAGGTCCTCGATTCAAGTCCGGGTGCCCCCTGAGCGCCTTGCCCGCAGTCGCGCTGAAAAGGGAGAGCCAGCGAGTGTCTTTACCGATGCCGTCGAGCCGGTTTCAGGACAAAAAAAATTCAAAACAGATAGGAGAAGGCAAGGGGGTTATAGCTCAGTGGCAGAGCATTCAGCTGCAGATCGAGAGGTCCTCGGTTCAAATCGGCGTGACCCCTAAGTATTTTGCCCGAAGTCGCGCCGAAAAGGGAGAGACGGCGAGTGTCTTTACCGATGCCGTCGAGCCGTTTTCAGGAAAAAAAAATTTAAAATTCAAAACAGAGAGGAGAAGGCAAGGGGGGTATAGCGCAGTGGCAGAGCATTCGACTGCAGATCGCGAGGTCCTTGGTTCAAATCCGGGTGCCCTTTGAGCGTTTTGCCCGCAGTCGCGCCGAAAAGGGAGAGCCGGCGAGTGTCTTTACCGATGCCGTTGAGCCGGTTTCAGGAAAAAAAAATTCAAAACGAGAGGAGAAGGCAAGGGGGGTATATCTCAGTGGCAGAGCATTCGACTGCAGATCGAGAGGTCCTCGGTTCAAATTCGGGCGCCCCTTGAGCATTTTGCCCGCAGTCGCGCCGAAAAGGGAGAGCCGGCGAGTGTCTTTACTGATGCCGTCGAGCGGGTTTCGGAGAAAAAAAAAATTCAAAACAGAGAGGAGAAGGCAAGAGGGGTATAGCTCAGTGGCAGAGCATTCAACTGCAGATCGAGAGGTCCTCGGTTCAAATCCGGGTGCCCTCTGAGCATTTTGCCAGCAGTCGCGCCGAAAAGGGAGAGCCGGCGAGTGTCTTTACCGATGCCGTTGAGCCGGTTTCAGGAAAAAAAAACAAAAAACATTCAAAACAGAGAGGAAAAGGCAAGGGGGGTATATCTCAGTGGCAGAGCTTTCGACTGCAGATAGAGAGGTCCTCGGTTCAAATCCAGGTGCCCGCAGTCGCGCCAAAAAGAGAGAGCCGGCGAGTGTCTTTACCGATGCCGTTGAGCCGGTTTCAGGAAAAATAAATAAAAAATTCAAAACAGAGAGGAGAAGGCAAGGTGGGTATACCTCAGTGGCAGATTATTCAACGGCAGATTATTCGACTGCAGATCGAGAGGTTCTCGGTTCAAATCCGGGTGCCCCCAGAGCGTTTTGCCCGCAGTCGCGCCGAAAAGGGAGAGCCAGCGAGTGTCTTTACCGATGCCGTTGAGCCGGTTTCAGGAAATTAAAAATTCAAAACAGAGAGGAGAAGGCAAGGTGGGTATACCTCAGTGGCAGAGCATTCGACTGCAGATCGAGAGGTTCTCAGTTCAAATCCGGGTGCCCTTTGAGTGTTTTGCCCGCAGTCGCGCCGAAAAGGGCGAGCCGGCGAGTGTCTTTACCGATGCCGTCGAGCCGGTTTCAGGAAAAAAAAACAAAAAACATTCAAAACAGAGAGGAGAAGGCAAGGGGGGTATAGCTCAGTGCCAGAGCATTCGACTGCAGATCAAGAGGTTCTCTGTTCAAATCCGGGTGCCCACTGAGCGTTTTGCCCGCAGTCACGCCGAAAAGGGCGAGCCGGCGAGTGTCTTTACCGATGCCGTCGAGCCGGTTTCAGGAAAAAAAAAAAAAAACATTCAAAACAGAGAGGAGAAGGCAAGCGGCGTATAGCTCAGTGCCAGAGCATTCGACTGCAGATCGAGAGATCCTCGGTCCAAATCCAGGTGCCCCCTGAGCGTTTTGCCCGCAGTCGCGCCAAAAAGGGAGAGCCGGAGAGTGTCTTTACTGATGCCGTTGAGCCGGTTTCGGAGAAAAAAAAAATTCAAAACAGAGAGGAGAAGGCTACGGGGGGTATAGCTCAGTGCCAGAGCA
Organism: Rana muscosa; assembly: GCA_029206835.1. NCBI lineage: Eukaryota > Metazoa > Chordata > Amphibia > Anura > Ranidae > Rana > Rana muscosa. The sequence goes on from CM055127.1 coordinate 345,342,352, forward strand.
TTCAACTGCAGATCGAGAGTTTCTCGGTTCAAATCCGGGTGCCCCCTGAGCATTTTGCCCGCAGTCGCGCCGAAAAGGGCGAGCCGGCGAGTGTCTTTACCGATGCCGTCGAGCCGGTTTCAGGAAAAAAAAACAAAAAACATTCAAAACAGAGAGGAGAAGGCAAGGGGGGTATAGCTCAGTGCCAGAGCATTCGACTGCAGATCGAGAGGTCCTCGGTCCAAATCCAGGTGCCCCCTGAGCGTTTTGCCCGCAGTCGCGCCAAAAAAGGGAGAGCCGGCGAGTGTCTTTACCGATGCCGTCGAGCCGGTTTCGAGAAAAAAATAAAAATAAAATTCAAAAAAGAAGGCAAGGGAGGTATAGCTCAGTGGCAGAGCATTCGACTGCAGATCGAGAGGTCCTCGGTTCAAATCCGGGTGCCCCCTGAGCATTTTGCCCGCAGTCGCACCGAAAAGGGAGAGCCGGCGAGTGTCTTCACCGATGCCGTGGAGCCGGTTTCAGAAAAAAAAAATCAAAAGAGAGTGTAGAAGGCAAGGGGGGTATAGCTCAGTGGCAGAGCATTCGACTGCAGATCGAGAGGTCCTCGGTTCAAATCCGGGTGCCCCCTGAGCGTTTTGCCCGCAGACACGCCGAAAAGGGAGAGCCGGCGAGTGTCTTTACTGATGCCGTCGAGCCGGTATCGGAGAAAAATTTTTTTTAAAACAGAGAGAAAAAGGCAAGGGGGGTATAGCTCAGTGGCAGAGCATTCGACTGCAGATCGAGAGGTCATCGGTTCAAATCCGGGTGCCCCCTGAGCGTTTTGCCCGCAGTCGCGCCGAAAAGAGAGAGCCGGCGAATGTCTTTACCGATGCCTTCGAGCCGGTTTCAGCAAAAAAAAACAAAAAACATTCAAAACAGAAAGGAGAAGGCAAGGGGGGTATAGCTCAGTGGCAGAGCATTCGGCTGCAGATCGAGAGGTCCTCGGTTCAAATCGGCGTGACCCCTGAGCATTTTGCCCGAAGTCGCGCCGAAAAGGGAGAGACGGCGAGTGTCATTACCGATGCTGTCGAGCCGGTTTCAGGAAAAAAAAATTAAAATTCAAAACAGAGAGGAGAAGGCAAGGGGTGTATAGCTCAGTGGCAGAGCATTCGACTGCCAGATCAAGAGGTCCTTGGTTCAAATCCGGGTGCCCTCTGATTGTTTAGCCCGCAGTCGCACCGAAAAGGGAGAGCCGGCGAGTGTCTTTACACTTTACATAGGACCTCGCGATCTGCAGAGCTATACCCCCATTGCCTTCTCCTCTCTGTTTTGAATTTTATTTTATTTTTTTCCTGAAACCGGCTCGACGGCATCGGTAAAGACACTCGCCGGCTCTCCCTTTTCTGTGCGACTGCGGGCAAAATGCTCAGGGGGCACCCAAATTTGAACCGAGGACCTTTTGATCTGCAGTTGAATGCTCTGCCACTGAGCTATACCCCCCTTGCCTTCTCCTCTCTGTTTTGATTTTTTTTCCCCTGAAACCGGCTCGACGGCATCGGTAAAGACACTCACCTACTCTCCCTTTTCGGCGCAACTGTGGGCAAAATGCTCAGGGGACACCCGAATTTGAACCGAGGACCTTTCGATCTGCAGTCGAATGCTCTGCCACTGAGCTATACCCCCTTGCCTTCTCCTCTCTGTTTTGATATTTTTTTTTCCTGAAACCGGCTTGACGGCATCGGTAAAGACACTCACTGGCTCTTCCTTTTCGGCGCAACTGTGGGCAAAACGCTCAGGGGGCACCCCCATGTGAACCGAGAACTTCTAAATCTGCAGGCGAATGCTTTGCCACTGAGCTATACCCCCCTTGCCTACTCTTCTCTGTTTTTTTTTTTTTTTCCTGAAACCGGCTCGACGGCATCGGTAAAGACACTCGCCGGCTCTCCCTTTTCGTCGCGACTGCGGGCAAAATGCTCAGGGGGCACCCGAATTTGAACCGAGGACCTTTCGATCTGCAGTCGAATGCTCTGCCACTGAGCTATACCCCCCTTGCCTTCTCCTCTTTGTTTTGATTTTTTTTTCCCTGAAACCGGCTCGACGGCATCGGTAAAGACACTCACCTACTCTCCCTTTTCGGCGCAACTGTGGGCAAAATGCTCAGGGGGCACCCGAATTTGAACCGAGGACCTTTCGATCTGCAGTCGAATGCTCTGCCACTGAGCTATACCCCCTTGCCTTTTCCTCTCTGTTTTGATATTTTTTTTCCTGAAACCGGCTTGACGGCATCGGTAAAGACACTCACTGGCTCTTCCTTTTCGGCGCGACTGTGGGCAAAACGCTCAGGGGGCACCCCCATGTGAACCGAGAACTTCTAAATCTGCAGGCGAATGCTTTGCCACTGAGCTATACCCCCCTTGCCTACTCCTCTCTGTTTTTTTTTTTTTTCCTGAAACCGGCTCGACGGCATCGGTAAAGACACTCGCCGGCTCTCCCTTTTCGTTGCGACTGCAGGCAAAATGCTCAGGGGGAACACGGATTTGAACCGTGGACCTCTCGATCTGCAGTCGAATGCTCTGCCACTGAGCTATTCCCCCTTGCCTTCTCCTCTCTATTTTGAATTGTTTTATTTTTTTTCCTGAAACCGGCTCGACGGCATCGGTAAAGACACTCGCCGTCTCTCCCTTTTCGTCGCGACTGCGGGCAAAATGCTCAGGGGGAACACGGATTTGAACCGTGGACCTCTCGATCTGCAGTCGAATGCTCTGCCACTGAGCTATACCCCCTTGCCTTCTCTTCTCTGTTTTGAATTTTTTATTTTTTATTCTTCCTGAAACTGGCTCAACGGCATCGGTAAAGACACTCGCTGGCTCTCCCTTTTCGGCGCGACTGTGGGCAAAATGTTCAGGGGGGACCTCTCGATCTGCAGTGGAATGCTCTGCCACTGAGCTATACCCCCTTGCCTTCTCCTCTCTGTTTTGAATTTTTATATTTTTTTGTCCTGAAACCGGCTCGACGGCATCGGTAAAGACACTCGCCGGCTCTCCCTTTTCGGCGCGACTGCCGGCAAAATGCTCAGGGGGCACCCGGATTTGAACCGAGGATCTCTCGATCTGCAGTTGAATGCTCTGACACAAAGCTATACCCCTCTTGCCTTCTCAATTCCCAATCTTAAACGGTACCAGACAGGGCTGTTGTTACCTTCTTTTATAATTGTACCGGTTCAAATTCGGGTGCCCCCTGGGCAATTGGGAATTGGTCGGAGAGACGTCCCTGTAGTTTGATCTGGGCTTTCGGGGAGGAATATAGAGACTCCAGGGTTCTTAGGAATTCCGGGCCAAATCCCCAATGGCGTAGAATGGTAAAAAGGTATGGCCAGGTGACCGTATCAAAGGCCTTTTGGAGGTCTATGGAAAGAATGTATCCCTTCTGGGGGGACCCGCCATCCCAGGAGGATTGCATGAGGGAAATCAAATCTACCGCTCTCCTGATCTGGTCCGGTCCCTGTCTCCCGGGAATGAAACCCACCTGATCCTTATGAACATAAGAAGCTATGAAGGAGGCTATTCTGTTGGCCAAAATCTTGGTCCTGATTTTCAGATCATTATTGATCAACGAAATCGGCCTATAGTTGCCTACATCACTAGGATCTTTTCCCTGTTTGGGGATCACAGAGATATATGCGAGGTTGGCAGCGGGTTCGAGAATGGAGCCCTCTCGTAGGGAGTTAAAGAGACTGGCCAGACGAGGAGATAGGACCCCAGAGAAAGTTTTGTAATAAAGGGCGGAGAAACCGTCTGGCCCTGGCGCCGAGTCTGTTTTGAGATTTTTGATGACCTCCTGGACCTCTTCAGTACTAAAAGGTGATTCCATCATGGATCTATGGGACTCTGAAAGTTTGGGGAGATCAATGTCCGCCAAAAATGATTCTAAGGGAACAGGGTCGGCAGAGGAAGGAGATGCGTATAGTTTGGAGTAGAAAGCCTGGAAGGTTTCTAGGATTTTATGGGGGTTCTGGGTGAGAGAACCCGATAACGATTTAATCTTGGGTAAGGAGAAATTTTGGATCCTTGGGGAGAGTTTGGCCGCCAAGCGCGAGCCGATTTTATCAGCTTGTAAGTAGAATTTGCCACTTAACCAGCTCAAGTGTTTGTCTGCATTAGAAGTTAAGGCAAGATTTAAAGCAATGCGGGCGGATTCTAACTTGGCCAGACTGGCTGGAGTGGGGTTAGACTTATGGGCTTTACTAAGTAGTGTAAAATCCCTTTCCAAGTTTTCTACATCCACCTTCCTTCCTTTTTTCAGGTTGGAAGCCATTTGAATCATCCTCCCCCTCAAGACGGCTTTATGAGCTCCCCAGAGAGAGCTAGGGGAAGTTTCCCCGGTATCATTGAGGAGGAAAAATTCTTGGATGTCCTTTTCCAGCATGGTGCAGTGGACCGGGTTGGCAAGGAGGGATTTACTCAAGCGCCACTGAGGGGGGCCTGAAGGCGAAAGGGAGCTAGAGATTCTAAGGGTTACTAAGGAGTGGTCCGACCACGGAACTTCTTGTATTGAGGAGTGAGAGACAGTGTGAATGTCAGAATTGGGTACGAAGATGTGGTCAATCCTGGCAAATGTTTTGTGTGGGGCAGAGTAATGGGTAAAGTCTTTGGCCGTGGGATTCAATTCCCTCCAAGAATCAATCAGGCCCAAGTCATGTAGGAGTCGAGCGATTCTGAGGCTTTGTTTGGAGGGTCTCTTAAGGCGTGGCCTGTTCTCGTGGGATTTGTCAAGTGTGTGGTCAAACGTGATATTGGAGTCACCCCCTATTAAGACTCTACCTTCTAGATGAGAGGAGAGGGTTGAGAACATGGATGCGAAAAAATTTGCCTGGCCCCGATTGGGGGCATAGTATGAAACAAAAGAATACGTCACCCCTTCTATGAGCCCTTTGACCAGCAGGTACCTACCATCTTTATCACGAATTGTGTGAATGTGGGTAAATGGGATATGTTTAGCCAAGAGAATGGCCACCCCTCTCTGTTTGGTGTCAGCATTCGCAAGGTAGAAGGTGGGAAAGCTACGGTGTAGGAAGGAGGGGGTATAGCTAGCGGGGAAGTGGGTCTCCTGAAGAAGGACAACATCAAGGCTTCTGGCGTGGTAGCTCTGAAAGGCCTTCCGGCGTTTAGAAGGGGAATTAAGTCCCTGTGTATTGTGGGAAGCTACTTTCAAAGGCAGCTTGCGAGCGTCAGTCTCAGCCATGGGTGCCCGAGGGGGGGTGCGAGAATGTAAAAGGGGAGCTTACCTGGAGAGAAGAGAGAATCCGGACATCCAGCGCGAGGTAGGCTATCAACAAACGCCCTGGAGCAAGGCCTGGGGGAGTTCTCCGCGAGGAATCCTGGAGGAGGGAGGAGGAGAACACTGTGGGGAGGGGAGAAGGGGGGGGAGAAGAAATAGAAGAAAAAGAGGAGGAAAGATCAGAGATGTCATTATATTGGTCAGTTAAATCACAAAAGGAGAACAAAACAAACATATGCAAAAATTCAGATAAAATTCAACAGGACCGGCTAGCCGGGTCCAAGTCCAAGGACTCCTGCAAGAGGGGTCTTGGAGAGAGTGCAACCCCAGTAGGGGTTGTCTACCTGATGTCACCAGAGGGATTAAAAGTCCCTCCGCGTCACAACAGAGAGAGCGGCATGATGAGCCGCTCCGGCCGTCAGAGCCCCCAATGGGGGGTAAAACAGTACTGGAACGGCCAAAGTGCAGAAAATACTGTAAACAAACAAATATAACGAACCGTAAAACTGTATAACCAGAACATAACCAGTGCATGGAGTGGAACCTGCAAGGGAGAGGAAGGGAAGGTGGGGAGGGAGGCAAGAGAGGATGGGGGGGAAGGGGGAGGGGAAAGGGAAGAAAAAAAAAAAAAGGGGGGGGGACAGGGGGAAGGAAGGGTATAGGCTACTAGGCCTAACCATAGGTTGGAACTAGAAAAGGCCCATCATATATGCAACAAGTCAGAAAGGCAATGAAAGCGTCCTCCTCAGCGAGGTGGGAGGAACGGGGGATATTGGGAGTCCCAACTAGCCATAAGATGGGCAAGTGGGGCCCAAACCAAACAGATCAAGACCCTGGCCCGCCTGAAGCCAGTCAGGGCCGTGCGGGTCTGTCTACCACCATACTAGGGGGGGAGAGTAGTTAGCTCTCTGAAATATTAGGGATAGTCAAAAGCAACCCATCTCCCGTCCGGGAGAAAAACAAAAGAAGTCCCTCATCTCGGGGGTCGGGATTCTCTCTGTCTCTTCGTTTGTTGTTTATTCCATAACGGGGTCAGAGGACTGCCGGGGGGTGGACGCTTTGAGGAGCCTGATTTTGTTGTCGCTTGTTGTGCAGCAAGTTCTCGGGAGATAAGACCAAGATGAAGAAGGAGACGTTCGCCGTCTTGAAAGGTGGAAAAGCCAAAGGATTTGTCCCTGAAATGAAATTGTAGGCGGAACGGAAAAGCCCAGCGGTACTTGATGGAATTCTGGTTGAGGACCTCCAGGAGGGATTTAAGGGACCTCCGTTTCTGGACCGTGGTGGGTGAGATGTCAGCAAAGATTTGGATTTTATTCCCTTGGAAGGAGAGATTGTCCAGGTTGCGGGTCTGCCTCATAACATCCTCCTTCACACCATAGTAATGGGACTTGACTACAATGTCCCTTGGGAGACCATCTGGGCGGGGGGGCTGGAGGACTCTGTGAGCCCTGTCAAGTTCCAATCTGTAGTCCTGAATGTCTGGCATGAGTTCTTTAATGAACAATTTAACTGTGCTGTGAACATCAGTAACAGATTCAGGTATCCCACGTATATGGAAATTATACCTTCTACTCCTGTTCTCGAAATCATCGATTTTAGAGAGAGCTGTCTCAAGTTGATCTTGTAAGGTTTGGATGCATGTGGTATTTTGGTTAGTACGGGCGGCAGTGTTATCCACAGCCTGCTCAATTGCATCCATGCGGGCTCCCAGGCTCTGCAAATCAGCCTTAATGGTAGCAGTGATCTGAGTGGCATTGTGGGCTAGGCCTGTGGCTAGCAGCTCAGAAAAGTTCTGCAGCATAAGTTGCATGTCAGCGGAGTGAACTGGCTGCAAGGGGGGGAGAGGTGGGGGCCTGCCAGGCTTAAGGGGGATTGCAGCATGGGAGAGAGGGGGAGATCTCCAAAAGTTTGTTTCAGCAGGGACTCAGTGGATGCTGGGGAGATCCCTTGGGGGTTGCATGTACTCACAGGAGTTGCCAGCAGATCGATCTGGTGCAGGAGATGGGAAGGAGGATCCGCAATGGAGTCCGGGCCTTCCATGCTGCCTTGAGCTGCGGCCGCCATCTTGGATGATGCAGGGGCTGCCAGTGTAAAGTCGAGCTGGCGGCTTACCTCCCTCTTTTGTGAGCCGCCCGGCATATGAAATCGTCCCTGGTTCACCCGGGAGGCGATGGGGTCAGTCCTGGCCGGTTCCCGCTCAGTCTGTAGGCTCAGGGGGCTGTGAGAGGCCGTAGCAGCGCGGAGCTCCCGTTCAGAGCGTCATCCCGGAAGTCCCGCGCATGCGCACTCCCTCCTCTCTGTTTTGAATGTTTTTTTCGGTTTTTTTCTGAAACCGGCTCGACGGCATCAGTAAAGACACTCGCCGGCTCTCCCTTTTCGGCGCGATTCCGCTCAAAACGCTCAGGGGGCACCCGGATTTGAACCGCGGCCCTCTCGATCTGCAGTCGAATGCTCTGCCACTGAGCTGTACCCCCTTGCCTTCTTCTCTCTGTTTTGATTTTTTTTCCTGAAACCGGCTCGACGGCATCGGTAAAGACACTCGCCGGCTCTCCCTTTTTGGCGCGACTGCAGGCAAAACACTCAGGGGGCACCCGGATTGGAACCGACGACCTCTCGATTTGCAGTCGAATGCTCTACTATTGAGCTATACCCCCCTTGCCTCCTGCTCTCTGTTTTGATTTTTTTTTCTGAAACCGGCTCGACGGCATCGGTAAAGACACTCACTGGCTCTCCCTTTTCGGCGCGACTGCGGGCAAAACGCTCAGGGGGCACCCCCATGTAAACCGAGGACCTCGCGATCTGCAGTCGAATGCTCTGCCACTGAGCTATACACCTCCTTGCCTTCTCTTCTCTGTTTTGATTTTTTTTTCTGAAACCGTCTCGACGGCATCGGTAAAGACACCTGCCGGCTCTCCCTTTTTGGCGCGACTGCGGGCAAAACGCTCAGGGGGCACCCGGATTTGAACATAGGACCTCGCGATCTGCAGAGCTATACCCCCATTGCCTTCTCTGCTCTGTTTTGAATTATATTTTTATTTTTTTCTTGAAACCGGCTCGACGGCATCAGTAAAGACACTCGCCGGCTCTCCCTTTTCGATGCGACTGCGGGCAAAACGTTCAGGGGGCACCCGGATTTGAACCGAGGACCTCTCGATCTGCAGTCGAATGCTCTACCACAGAGCTATACCCCCTTGCCTTCTCTCTTTTTTGATTTTTTTTTTCCTGAAACCGGCTCGACGGCATCGGTAAAGACACTCGCCAGCTCTCCCTTTTCGGCGCGACTGCGGGCAAAATGCTCAGGTGGCACCCGGATTTGAACCGAGGACCTCTAGATCTGCAGTCGAATGCTCTGTCACTGAGCTATAACCCCCTTGCCTTTTCCTTTCTGTTTTGAATTTTTTTTCCTGAAACCGGCTCGACTGCATCTGTAAAGACACTCGCCGGCTCTCCCTTTTCGGCGCGACTGTGGGCAAAATGCTCAGGGTGCACCCGGATTTGAACCGAGGACCTCTCGATCTGCAGTCGAATGCTCTGCCACTGAGCTATACCCCCCTTGCCTTCTCTTTGCTGTTTTGATTTTTTTTTTCCTGAAACCGGCTCGACGGCATCGGTAAAGACACTCGCCGGCTCTCCCTTTTCGGCGCGACTGCGGGCAGAATGCCCAGGGGTCACCCGGATTTGAACCGAGGACCTCTTGATCTGCAGTTGAATGCTCTGCCACCGAGCTATTCCGCCCTTGCCTTCTCCTCTCTGTTTTTAATTAATTTTTTTTTTTCTGAAACCGGCTCGACGGCATCGGTAAAGACACTCGTCGGCTCTCCCTTTTGGGCGCGACTGCGGGCAAAATGCTCAGGGGGCACGCGGATTTGAATAGAAGACCTCTTGATCTGCAGTCGAATGCTCTGCCACTGAGCTATACACTCTTGCATTCACCTCACTGTTTTGAATTTTTAATTTTATTTCTTGAAACCGGCTCAACGGCATCGGTAAAGACACTCGCCGGCTCTCCCTTTTCGGCGCGACTGTGGGCAAAATGTTCAGGGGGCACCCGGATGTGAACCGAGGACCTCTCGATCTGCAGTCGAATGCTCTGCCACTGATCTATACCCCCTTGCCTTATCCTCTCTGTTTTGAATTATTATATTTTTTTGTCCTGAAACCGGCTCGACGGCATCGGTAAAGACACTCACCGGCTCTCACTTTTCGGCGCGACTGCGGGCAAAATGCTCAGGGGGCATCCGGAATTGAACCGAGGACCTCGCGATCTGCAGTCGAATGCTCTGCCACTGAGCTATACCCCCCTTGACTTCTCTTCTCTGTTTTGATTTTTTTTTTCTGAAACCGGCTCGACGGCAACAGTAAAGACACTCGCCGGCTCTCCCTTTTCAGCGCAGCTGCGGGCAAAATGCCCAGGGGGCACCCGAATTTGAACCGAGGACCTCTCGATCTGCAGTCGAATGCTCTGCCACTGAGCTATACCCCCTTACCGTCTCCTCTCTGTTTTGAATTTTATTTTTTTGCTGAAACCGGCTCAACGGCATCGGTAAAGACACTCACTGGCTCTCCCTTTTCGGCGCGACTGCGGGCAAAACGCTCAGGGGCACCCGGATTTGAACCGAGAACCTCTCGATCTGCAGTCGAATAGCTCTGCCACTGAGCTGTACCCCCCTTGCCTTTTCCTCTCTGTTTTGAATTTAAATTTTTTATTCTGAAACCGGCTCGACGGCATCGGTAAAGACACTCGCCGGCTCTCCCTTTTCGGCGCGACTGTGGGCAAAATGCTAAGGGGGCACCCGGATTTGAACAGAGGACCTCTCGATCTGCAGTCGAAAGCTCTGCCACTGAGCTATACCCCCCTTGCCATCTCATCTCTGTTTTTGAATTATTTTTTTTTCCGAAACCGGCTCGACAGCATCGGTAAAGACACTCGCCGGCTCTCCCTTTTTGGCGCGACTGCTGGCGAAACGCTCAGGGGGCACCCGGATTTGAACATAGGACCTCGCGATCTGCAGAGCTATACCCCCATTGCCTTCTCTGCTCTGTTTTGAATTATATTTTTATTTTTTTCTTGAAACCGGCTCGACGGCATCGGTAGAGACACTCACCGGCTCTCCCTTTTCGGCGCGACTGCGGGCAAAATGCTCCGGGGGCACCCGGATTTGAACTGAGGACCTCGCGATCTGCAGTCGAATGCACTGCCACTGAGCTATACCCCCTTGCCTTCTCCTCTTTGTTTTGATTTTTTTTTTTTTTTACCTGAACCCGGCTCGACGGCATCAGTAAAGACACTCGCCGGCTCTCCCTTTTCGATGCGACTGCGGGCAAAACGCTCAGGGGGCACCCGGATTTGAACCGAGGACCTCTCGATCTGCAGTCGAATGCTCTACCACAGAGCTATACCCCCTTGCCTTCTCTCTTTTTTGATTTTTTTTTTCCTGAAACCGGCTCGACGGCATCGGTAAAGACACTCGCCAGCTCTCCCTTTTCGGCGCGACTGCGGGCAAAATGCTCAGGAGGCATCCGGATTTGAACCGAGGACCTCTAGATCTGCAGTCGAATGCTCTGTCACTGAGCTATAACCCCCTTGCCTTTTCCTTTCTGTTTTGAATTTTTTTTCCTGAAACCGGCTCGACTGCATCTGTAAAGACACTCGCCGGCTCTCCCTTTTCGGCGCGACTGTGGGCAAAATGCTCAGGGTGCACCCGGATTTGAACCGAGGACCTCTCGATCTGCAGTCGAATGCTCTGCCACTGAGCTATACCCCCCTTGCCTTCTCTTTGCTGTTTTGATTTTTTTTTTCCTGAAACCGGCTCGACGGCATCGGTAAAGACACTCGCCGGCTCTCCCTTTTCGGCGCGACTGCGGGCAGAATGCCCAGGGGTCACCCGGATTTGAACCGAGGACCTCTTGATCTGCAGTTGAATGCTCTGCCACCGAGCTATTCCGCCCTTGCCTTCTCCTCTCTGTTTTTAATTAATTTTTTTTTTCTGAAACCGGCTCGACGGCATCGGTAAAGACACTCGTCGGCTCTCCCTTTTGGGCGCGACTGCGGGCAAAATGCTCAGGGGGCACGCGGATTTGAACAGAAGACCTCTTGATCTGCAGTCGAATGCTCTGCCACTGAGCTATACACTCTTGCATTCACCTCACTGTTTTGAATTTTTAATTTTATTTCTTGAAACCGGCTCAACGGCATCGGTAAAGACACTCGCCGGCTCTCCCTTTTCGGCGCGACTGTGGGCAAAATGTTCAGGGGGCACCCGGATGTGAACCGAGGACCTCTCGATCTGCAGTCGAATGCTCTGCCACTGATCTATACCCCCTTGCCTTATCCTCTCTGTTTTGAATTATTATATTTTTTTGTCCTGAAACCGGCTCGACGGCATCGGTAAAGACACTCACCGGCTCTCACTTTTCGGCGCGACTGCGGGCAAAATGCTCAGGGGGCATCCGGAATTGAACCGAGGACCTCGCGATCTGCAGTCGAATGCTCTGCCACTGAGCTATACCCCCTTGCCGTCTCCTCTCTGTTTTGAATTTTATTTTTTTGCTGAAACCGGCTCAACGGCATCGGTAAAGACACTCACTGGCTCTCCCTTTTCGGCGCGACTGCGGGCAAAACGCTCAGGGGCACCCGGATTTGAACCGAGAACCTCTCGATCTGCAGTCGAATAGCTCTGCCACTGAGCTGTACCCCCCTTGCCTTTTCCTCTCTGTTTTGAATTTAAATTTTTTATTCTGAAACCGGCTCGACGGCATCGGTAAAGACACTCGCCGGCTCTCCCTTTTCGGCGCGACTGCGGGCAAAATGCTAAGGGGGCACCCGGATTTGAACAGAGGACCTCTCGATCTGCAGTCGAAAGCTCTGCCACTGAGCTATACCCCCCTTGCCATCTCATCTCTGTTTTTGATTTTTTTTTTTTTCCGAAACCGGCTCGACAGCATCGGTAAAGCCACTCGCCGGCTCTCCCTTTTTGGCGCGACTGCAGGCAAAATGCTCAGGAGGCACCCGGATTTGAACCTAGGATCTCCCGATCTGCACTTGAATGCTCTGTCACTGAGCTATACCACGCTTGCCCTCTCATTTCTGTTTTTGAATTTTATTTTTATTTTTTCTGAAACCGGCACGACGGCATCGGTAAAGACACTCGCCGGCTCTCCCTTTTTGGCGCGATTGCGGGCAAAATGCTCAGGGGGCACACGGATTTGAACCGAGGACCTCTCGATCTGCAGTCGAATGCTCTGCCACTGAGCTATACCCCCCTTGCCTTCTCTTCTCTGTTTTTGATTTTTTTTTCCTGAAACCGGCTCGACGGCATCGGTAAAGACACTCGCCGGCTCTCCCTTTTCGGCGCGACTGCTGGCAAAACGCTCAGGGGGCACACGGATTTGAACAGAGGACCTCACGATCTGCACTCTAATGCTCTGCCACTGAGCTATACCCCCCTTACCTTCTCCTCTCTGTTTTGATTTTTTTTCCTGAAACCGGCTCAACGGCATCGGTAAAGACACTCGCCGGCTCTCCCTTTTCGGCGCGACTGCTGGCAAAATGCGCAGGGAGCACCCGGATTTGAACCTAGGATCTCGCGATCTGCAGTTGAATGCTCTGCCACTGAGCTATACCCCTCTTGGCATCTCATCTCTGTTTTTGAATTTTATTTATTTTTTTCTGAAACCGGCTCGACGACATCGGCAAAGACACTCGCCGGCTCTCCCTTTTTGGCGGGACTGCGGGCAAAACGCTCAGGGGGCACCCGGATTTAAATCGAGGACCTCTCGATCTGCAGTCGAATGCTCTGCCACTGAGCTATACCCCCCTTGCCTTCTCCTCTCTGTTTTTGATTTTTTTTTTCTTCCTGAAACCGGCTCGACGGCATCGGTAAAGACACTCGCCAGCTCTCCCTTTTCGGCGCGACTGCGGGCAAAATGCTCAGGAGGCACCCGGATTTGAACCTAGGATCTCCCGATCCGCACTTGGATGCTCTGTCACTGAGCTATACCCGACTTGCCCTCTCATTTCTGTTTTTGAATTTTATTTTTATTTTTTCTGAAACCGGCTCGACGGCATCGGTAAAGACACTCGCCGGCTCTCCCTTTTCGGCGCGACTGCGGGCAAAATGCTCAGGGGGCACCCAGATTTGAACCGAGGACCTCTCGATCTGCAGTCGAATGCTCTGCCACTGAGCTATACCCCTTTGCCTTTTCCTTTTTGTTTTGAATTTTTATTTATTTTTTTCCTGAAACCGGCTCGACGGCATCGGTAAAGACACTCACCGGCTCTCACTTTTCGGCGCGAGTGCGGGCAAAATGCTCAGGGGGCATCCGGAATTGAACCGAGGACCTCGCGATCTGCAGTCGAATGCTCTGCCACTGAGCTATACCCCCCTTGACTTCTCTTCTCTTCTCTGTTTTGATTTTTTTTTTCTGAAACCGGCTCGACGGCAACAGTAAAGACACTCGCCGGCTCTCCCTTTTCAGCGCAGCTGCGGGCAAAATGCCCAGGGGGCACCCGAATTTGAACCGAGGACCTCTCGATCTGCAGTCGAATGCTCTGCCACTGAGCTATACCCCCTTGCCGTCTCCTCTCTGTTTTGAATTTTATTTTTTTGCTGAAACCGGCTCAACGGCATCGGTAAAGACACTCACTGGCTCTCCCTTTTCGGCGCGACTGCGGGCAAAACGCTCAGGGGCACCCGGATTTGAACCGAGAACCTCTCGATCTGCAGTCGAATAGCTCTGCCACTGAGCTGTACCCCCCTTGCCTTTTCCTCTCTGTTTTGAATTTAAATTTTTTATTCTGAAACCGGCTCGACGGCATCGGTAAAGACACTCGCCGGCTCTCCCTTTTTGGCGCGACTGCGGGCAAAATGCTAAGGGGGCACCCGGATTTGAACAGAGGACCTCTCGATCTGCAGTCAAAAGCTCTGCCACTGAGCTATACCCCCCTTGCCATCTCATCTCTGTTTTTGAATTTTTTTTTTTTCCGAAACCGGCTCGACAGCATCGGTAAAGACACTCGCCGGCTCTCCCTTTTTGGCGCGACTGCAGGCAAAATGCTCAGGAGGCACCCGGATTTGAACCTAGGATCTCCCGATCTGCACTTGAATGCTCTGTCACTGAGCTATACCACGCTTGCCCTCTCATTTCTGTTTTTGAATTTTATTTTTATTTTTTCTGAAACCGGCACGACGGCATCGGTAAAGACACTCGCCGGCTCTCCCTTTTTGGCGCGATTGCGGGCAAAATGCTCAGGGGGCACACGGATTTGAACCGAGGACCTCTCGATCTGCAGTCGAATGCTCTGCCACTGAGCTATACCCCCCTTGCCTTCTCTTCTCTGTTTTTGATTTTTTTTTCCTGAAACCGGCTCGACGGCATCGGTAAAGACACTCGCCGGCTCTCCCTTTTCGGCGCGACTGCTGGCAAAACGCTCAGGGGGCACACGGATTTGAACAGAGGACCTCACGATCTGCACTCTAATGCTCTGCCACTGAGCTATACCCCCTTACCTTCTCCTCTCTGTTTTGATTTTTTTTCCTGAAACCGGCTCGACGGCATCGGTAAAGACACTCGCCGGCTCTCCCTTTTCGGCGCGACTGCTGGCAAAATGCGCAGGGAGCACCCGGATTTGAACCTAGGATCTCGCGATCTGCAGTTGAATGCTCTGCCACTGAGCTATACCCCTCTTGGCATCTCATCTCTGTTTTTGAATTTTATTTATTTTTTTCTGAAACCGGCTCGACGACATCGGCAAAGACACTCGCCGGCTCTCCCTTTTTGGCGGGACTGCGGGCAAAACGCTCAGGGGGCACCCGGATTTAAATCGAGGACCTCTCGATCTGCAGTCGAATGCTCTGCCACTGAGCTATACCCCCCTTGCCTTCTCCTCTCTGTTTTTGATTTTTTTTTTCTTCCTGAAACCGGCTCGACGGCATCGGTAAAGACACTCGCCAGCTCTCCCTTTTCGGCGCGACTGCGGGCAAAATGCTCAGGAGGCACCCGGATTTGAACCTAGGATCTCCCGATCCGCACTTGGATGCTCTGTCACTGAGCTATACCCCACTTGCCCTCTCATTTCTGTTTTTGAATTTTATTTTTATTTTTTCTGAAACCGGCTCGACGGCATCGGTAAAGACACTCGCCGGCTCTCCCTTTTCGGCGCGACTGCGGGCAAAATGCTCAGAGGGCACCCAGATTTGAACCGAGGACCTCTCGATCTGCAGTCGAATGCTCTGCCACTGAGCTATACCCCTTTGCCTTTTCCTTTTTGTTTTGAATTTTTATTTATTTTTTTCCTGAAACCGGCTCGACGGCATCGATAAAGACACTCGCCGGCTCTCCCTTTTCGGCGTGACTGCGGGCAAAATGCTCAGGGGGCACCCGGATTTGAACCGAAGACTTCTCGATCTGCAGTCGAATGCTCTGCCACTGATCTATACCCCATTGCCTTTTCTTCTCTTTTTTGAATTATTATTTTTTTCTTTTCCTGAAACCAGCTCGACGGCATCGGTAAAGACACTCGCCGGACCTCTCGATCTGCAGTCGAATGCTCTGCCACTGAGCTATACCCCCTTGCCTTGCCCTCTCTGTTTTGAATTTTTATTTTTTTTGTCCTGAAACTGGCTCGACGGCATCGGTAATGACACTCGCCGACTCTCCCTTTTTGGCGTGACTGCGGGCAGAACGCTCAGGGGGCACCCGGATTTGAACCAAGGACCTTTTGATCTGCAGTCAAATGCTCTGCCACTGAGCTATACCCCCTTGCCTTCTCTTCTCTGTTTTGATTTTTTTTTTCTGAAACCGGCTCGACGGCATCGGTAAAGACACTCGCCGGCTCTCCCTTTTCGGCGCGACTGCGGGCAAAACGCTCAGGGGGCATCCGGATTTGAACCGAGGACCTCTCGTTCTGCAGTCGAATGCTCTGCCACTGAGATATACCCCCGTCGCTTTCTCCTCTCTTTTTTGAATTATTATTTTTTTATTTTTCTGAAACCGGCTCGACGGCATCAGTAAAGACACTCGCCGGCTCTCCCTTTTTGGCGCGACTGCGGGCAGCAATGCTCAGGGGGCACCCGGATTTGAACCGAGGACCTCGCGATCTGCTTTTGAATGCTCTGCCACTGAGCTATAAACCCCCCTTGCCTTCTCCTCTCTGTTTTGATTTTTTTTTTCTGAAACCGGCTCGACGGCATCGGTAAAGACACTCGCCGGCTCTCCCTATTCGGCGCGACTGCGGGCAAAACGCTCAGGGGGCATCCGGATTTGAACCGAGGACCTCTCGTTCTGCAGTCGAATGCTCTGCCACTGAGATATACCCCTGTCGCCTTCTCCTCTCTTTTTTGAATTATTATTTTTTCATTTTCCTGAAACCGGCTCGACGGCATCAGTAAAGACACTCGCCGGCTCTCCCTTTTTGGCGCGACTGCGGGCAGCAATGCTCAGGGGGCACCCGGATTTGAACCGAGGACCTCGCGATCTGCTTTTGAATGCTCTGCCACTGAGCTATAAACCCCCCTTGCGTTCTCCTCTCTGTTTTGATTTTTTTTCCTGAAACCGGCTCGACGGCATTGGTAAAGACACTCGCCGGCTCTCCCTTTTCGGCGCGACTGCTGGCGAAACGCTCAGGGGGCACCCGGATATGAACAGAGGACCTCGCGATCTGCAGTCTTATGCTCTGCCACTGAGCTATACCCCCCTTACCTTCTCCTCTCTGTTTTGATTTTTTTTTCCTGAAACCGGCTCGACGGCATCGGTAAAGACACTCGCCGGCTCTCCCTTTTCTGCGCGACAGCTGGCAAAATGCTCAGGGAGCACCCGGATTTGAACCTAGGATCTCGTAATCTGCAGTTGAATGCTCTGCCACTGAGCTATACCCCCCTTGCCTGCTCTGTTTTTGATTTTTTTTTTCTTTCTGAAACCGGCTCGACGGCATCGGTAAAGACACTCGCCGGCTCTCCCTTTTTGGCACGACTGCGGGCAAAGTGCTCAGGGGGCACCCGGATTTGAACCGAGAACCTCTCGATCTGCAGTCGAATAGCTCTGCCACTGAGCTGTACCCCCCTTGCCTTTTCCTCTCTGTTTTGAATTTTAATTTTTTTTCCTGAAACCGGCTCGACGGCATCGGTAAAGACACTCGCCGGCTCTCCCTTTTCGGCGCGACTGCGGGCAAAATGCTAAGGGGGCACCCGGATTTGAACAGAGGACCTCTCGATCTGCAGTCGAATAGCTCTGCCACTGAGCTATACCCCCCTTGCCATCTCTTCTCTGTTTTTGAATTATTATTTTTTTCCGAAACCGGCTCGACAGCATCGATAAAGACACTCGCCGGCTCTCCCTTTTTGGCGCGACTGCAGGCAAAATGCTCAGGAGGCACCCGGATTTGAACCTAGGATCTCCCGATCTGCACTTGAATGCTCTGTCACTGAGCTATACCATGCTTGCCCTCTCATTTCTGTTTTTGAATTTTATTTTTATTTTTTCTGAAACCGGCTCGACGGCATCGGTAAAGACACTCGCCGGCTCTCCCTTTTCGGCGCGACTGCTGGCAAAACGCTCAGGGGGCACCCGGATTTGAACAGAGGACCTCACGATCTGCAGTCTAATTGCTCTGCCACTGAGCTATACCCCCCTTACCTTCTCCTCTCTGTTTTGATTTTTTTTCCTGAAACCGGCTCGACGGCATCGGTAAAGACACTCGCCGGCTCTCCCTTTTCGGCGCGACTGCTGGCAAAATGCTCAGGAATAGTGATGAGCCGAACACCCCCGGGTTCGGTTCGCACCAGAACCCGCGAACGGACCGAACGTTCGTACGAACATTAGAACCCTATTAAATACAATGGATGCGAACGTTCGAATTCTAAAGTGCTAATTATAACGACTATTATGCATGTTATTGTCCTAAAAAGGGTTTGGGAACCCGGGTTCTGCACCAGGGGACATGTATCAATGCAAAAAGAAGTTTTAAAAACGGTCGTTTTTCGGGAGCAGTCATTTTAATGATGCATAAAGTGAAAAAAAAAAAGTCAAATATTCCTTTAAATATCGTACCTGGGGGGTGTCTAAAGTATGCCTGTGAAGTGCCACGTGTTTCCCGTGTTTAGAACTGTCCCTGCACAAAATGACACTTCTAAAGGAAAAAAAAAACATTTAAAACTGCTTGCGGCTTTAATGTAATGTCTGGTCCCGGTAATATGGATGAAAATCTTTAAGAAAAATGGCATAGCTACCCCATGACCCCCCCCCCCCTACCCCAGCCCATTACCAGCCCCTTTGGGTCTTGTATGGATATTAAGGGGAACACCGCACACAAAATAAAAAAGGCCCTATATACTCTGAACAGCCGTATACAGGCGGTGCATACAAGACAGGGACTGTAGGTTTGTTCTTATGTAGAATGTGTTTGTAATTTTGAACAGGTACATTGTTTAAGTGTAGCTCCAGCCCAAAAATCTATTTTTAAACTTTTTGGAAAACATAGGTAAGGGTTATCACCCCTGTAACATTTGTTTTGCTGTCTGTGCCCCTGTTCAGAACATTTCACCTCACTTTCCGTCCCAATGACAACTGTTTTTGAAATTTGGTGTTTTTCTTGAAACAAGGATTGGTGATAAAGCATCAGTACAGAGGAGACACCTTTCTCCCATATTAATTCTTACAGGAGAGAATTTTCCTTCCTAGGGGTAGATTTCCTCTCACTTCCTGTTGTCTTCTTGCGTTTGCAAGTAGGAGTCGTTTGTAAGTTGGATGTTTGAAAGTAGGGACCTGCCATATATACTCTGCAGAAATAGGCCCCTTAGTTGTTGGTGTTGGCACAACACTGTAAGCACTCACAGTTACTCTTGGTTGGTGCTGGAACGCCCTGCTGTCAACTATTATATCAGGAATTGTAATTACATATAATTGTTGAACAGTGGTAGTAAAAATTGGGCCTTTGATGGTGGTGCTGGTGCCACAACACTGTAAGCCCTGACAGTTACTCTTGGTGGGTGCAGCAATGGGCCCTGCTGTGAATTATTAGATCAAGAATTGTAATTGCATGCCCCTGTTGAACAGGGGCTGAAAAATTGGGCCTTTCGTGGTGGTGGTGGTGTTGCCACAACACTGTAAGCCCTCAGAGTTACTCTTGGTGGGTGCAGGAATGGGCCCTGCTGTGAATTATTAGATCAAGAATTGTAATTACATGCCCCTTTTGAACAGGGGCTGAAAAATTGGGCCTTTCGTGGTGGTGGTGGCGTTGCCACAACACTGTAAGCCCTCAGAGTTACTCTTGGTGGGTGCAGCAATGGGCCCTGCTGTGAATTATTAGATCAAGAATTGTAATTACATGCCCCTGTTGAACAGGGGCTGAAAAATTGGGCCTTAGGCACTGGTGGCACAACACTGCAACCCCTCACAGATACTGTACTTGGAGCACAGCAATGAGCCCTGTTGCAAAGTATTGCTTCAAAAATTGTAATGACACGCCCCTGTTAAACAGGGGCTGAGAAATTGGGCCTTAGGCACTGTGGCACAACACTCCAACCCCTCACAGATACTGTACTTGGAGCACAGCAATGAGCCCTGTTGCAAAGTATTGCTTCAAAAATTGTAATTACACGCCCCTGTTAAACAGGGGCTGAAAAATTGGGCCTTAGCCACTGGTGGCGGCACCCATAAACAAAAATGATCTTCCAAGCTATCATCATCAATCGTATCATTGAGGACTCGGAGGAGGAGGATAGCCAGTCAACATAACAGCACAGGCACTCAGCATCAGCATAAGTCTTGAAGGGATGTGACATGTTAAAATCAATTAGTCTGTTATATCAGCATCAGGTGTGTGGTAGCTGGTGGTGATCCAAGACTGGTTCATCTTGATGAAAGTCAGTCGATCAACCGAGTCGGTGGACAGGCGCACCCTGTGATCCGTGACAAATCCTCCAGCAGCACTGAATGTGCATTCCGAAAGAACGCTGGATGCAGGACAGGCCAGTAGCTCAATTGCATACTGTGCAAGCTCTGGCCAGTGATCCATCCTCAAGACCCAGTAAGCCAGAGGATTTTCGGTGGGGAAGGTGTCCAAGTCTGACCTTGCCCCTAGATATTCCTGCACCATGTTTATCAGACGCTGGCGATGGGTGCTGGAACCGATCATACTTTGGGGCTGCGGACTAAAGAATTGTCTGAACGCATCGGTCAGACGGCCACCTTCCCCACCGCTCCTTCTTTGACTGGCCGAAGCCTCAGCAACTCGTTGTCCAGGACCAGGAGTTTGTAACCTCCCAGTCTCTGGGAACGCGTTGCACAGACCTTTCTGCAAGGCCTCCCAGAGTTGTCTCATCCTCTGCTCCCTCTGCGACGGTAACATAAGGTCCGCAACCTTACCCTTGTACCGTGGATCAAGGAGAGTGGCCAGCCAGTAATGGTCCCTCTCCTTGATCCGAAGAATACGAGGATCCTTCCGCAGACTTTGCAGGATCAGGGAGGCCATGCAGCGTAGGTTAGCTGAGGCATTCGGTCCGGAGTCCTCTCGGTCACTAAGGACGACATGATCCGCAGCCACCTCCTCCCAGCCACGTACAAGTCCACTGGTTTCTTGGGACTGTAAATCATCCCTAAAAGACTGCTGCTGATGATGCTGAGTGCCAGCCTCCACCTCCATGCTGACACAATCCTCCTCCTCCTCCTCCTCCTCCTCTTCCTGTGCGATGGGTGGGACAGAAGGAACACTGTCTGGATAAAGGGGGCCTTGAGAGGCAAGGAAGTCCTCCTCTTCCTGCCTCTGTTCTGCCTCAAGTGCCCTGTCCATTATTCCACGCAGCGTGTGCTCCAACAGGTGGACAAGAGGTACAGTGTCACTGATGCATGCACTGTCACTGCTCACCATCCTTGTGGCCTCCTCAAATGGTGCCAGGACAGTGCATGCATCCCTGATCATGCCCCACTGGCGTGGTGAAAAAAACCCGAGCTCCCCTGACCCTGTCCTGGTGCCGTAGTCGCACAGGTACTCATTGATGGCCCTCTGCTGCGTGTGCAGCCGCTGCAGCATGGCCAACGTTGAGTTCCACCTGGTGGGCATGTCACATATAAGGCGGTTCTTGGGCAGGTTCAACTCCTTTTGCAGCTCAGCCAGGCGAGCACTGGCATTATAAGATCTGCGGAAATGCACACAGACTTTCCTGGCCTGCCTCAGGACATCCTGTAAGCCCGGGTACCTGCCCAAGAACTGCTGCACCACCAGGTTAAGGACGTGAGCCACACAGGGCACATGGGTCAGTTGTCCCTGTCGGAGGGCGGAGAGGAGGTTGGTGCCATTGTCGCAAACCACCATTCCTGGCTTAAGCTGGCGTGGCGTCAACCACCTCTCGGCCTGGCCCTGCAGAGCAGACAGGACCTCTGCCCCAGCGTGGCTTCTGTCCCCCAAACACACCAGCGCAAGCACGGCATGGCATCTTTTTGCCTGCGTACTTGCGTAGCCCCTTGAACGGCTACGGAGCACCGCTGGTTCAAAGCACAGGAAGAGGCCATGGAGGAAGAAGAAGAGGAGGGGGTGGAGGAGAGAGGTGTGTCACAACCAGTAGTAGCATTTTGGAGGCGTGGCGGTGGAACAACCTCCAACACTACTGCACCTTGTCCTGCATCCTTCCCAGCTGCCAAAAGAGTGACCCAATGGGCCGTGAAAGAAAGGTAATGTCCCTGTCCATGCCTGCTGGACCATGAGTCAGCGGTAATATGCACCTTACCGCTGACCGCCCTGTCCAGCGAGGCCAAGACATTGCCTTCCACATGCCGGTAGAGAGCCGGAATAGCCTTCCGTGAGAAAAAGTGGCGTTTGGGAACCTGCCACTGAGGAACTGCACATTGCACAAACTCACGGAAGGGGGCCGAGTCTACCAACTGAAAAGGCAGCAGTTGAAGCGCTAGCAATTTAGCCAAGCTAGCATTCAACCGCTGGGCATGTGGATGGCTGGGAGTGAACTTCTTTCGACGGTCCAGCAGCTGGGGCAGGGAAATTTGCCTGCTAGAATCGGACGTCGGTGTACTGCTAGCAGAGTGGCCGCAAGTACTTGGCTGTGACACACCTAATTCTACACCTTCATTCCTCTCAGTGCATGTTTCAGAGAGGACTGAAGTTATAGTGGGGTTGGAGATCCCAGCTGATGCGGTGCAAGGAGAGATCCGCTTTGTTCTTTGGTGTGGGTCTTTGAGGTAGGCTTGCCAACGAGCTGCATGGCAGGTCAACATATGTCTGGTCAGGCATGTGGTACCCAAGCGGCTGATGTTTTGGCCACGCGATATACGCTTGAGACATATGTTGCAAACAGCAGCTGTGCGATCTGATGCACTAGCCTCAAAAAAGGCCCACACCAAAGAACTTTTTGAATGACGGGCAGAGGCAGCGCCCTGCACAGGCGGAGCTCTGCGGTGTGATTCCGTCGGTGTACTGCCCTTACGCTGGCCACCAAAGGGCATCCTGCCTCGTTGGAGATGTGCCTCCTCCTCATCCTCCTCCTCCTCCTCTCTCCTATTAGGCACCCACGTGGAGTCAGTGACCTCATCATCCCCTCCCTCCTCATCACTGGAGCCAATCTGGCAGTATGCTGCAGCTGCTGGAACATGACTGCCAGATTGGTGTCCTTCTTGAGCATCCCCTCTGTCTGCTCTCACGCTACTGCCTTCCTGTAGCTGGGTTTCATCATCAGACCCTTCGAAACGCTGGGCATCCTCCTGGAGCATGTACCCAACACTGTGCTCAAACAGTTCGGGGGACTCCTCAGGAGGAGGACATGGTGGGTCTAGGGAAGGAGTGACTGATGATGAGTCTGACATTGATACCAGGGAAGAGGACGCTTTGGCAGCTGCTTTGCCAGTACCCTGAGCCTGGGTGAGAGAGGATGAGGAGGAGGAGGAGGGCTTGGTCATCCACTCTACCAAGTCTTCGGCATGATGTGGCTCAACATGTCCAGCTGCCGAAAAGAAGGACAAGCGTGTCCCATGGCCATGTGCTGATGACAATGCACCGCATCCACGACCAGCACTGTTGCCCCCAGACACAGAGCCTGCTTGCCCTCTTTTATTGCCTCCTGACTGTCTGCCTCTCCTTGTTTGCCTTCCAGACATTCTAATGGATGGCCTGCAGGGAGATGGGAAAAAAGCAATAAGGGCTACCTTCAGGTGTCCTTCTCTGTCCCTTTACTTAAGGATTTCTAAATATGGTTGAGGATGATTGCTTTCGCACAGAATAGCACAACGACAATTTCCCTGACTGTCCAAAAAACAAGGATTTCAAAGATGGTTGATGAGGAATGCTTTAGCACAGTATAGCACAAGGAGAATTTCCCTCACTGTCCTTCCCTGTCCCTACAAACAAGGATTAGCACAGTAAAACACACTGACACTCTCCCTACCTATAGTTTTCTGTCCCTATAAAAAATGTTTTTTTAAAGATGGTTGATGATCAATGCTTTAGCACAGTATAGCACAAGGAGAATTTCCCTCACTGTCCTTCCCTGTCCCTACAAACAAGGATTAGCACAGTAAAACACACTGACACTCTCCCTACCTATAGTTTTCTGTCCCTATAAAAAATGTTTTTTTAAAGATGGTTGATGATCAATGCTTTAGCACAGTATAGCACAAGGAGAATTTCCCTCACTGTCCTTCCCTGTCCCTACAAACAAGGATTAGCACAGTAAAACACACTGACACTCTCCCTACCTATAGTTTTCTGTCCCTATAAAAAATGTTTTTTTAAAGATGGTTGATGATCAATGCTTTAGCACACTATAGCACAAGGAGAATTTCCCTCACTGTCCTTCCCTGTCCCTACAAACAAGGATTAGCACAGTAAAACACACTGACACTCTCCCTACCTATAGTTTTCTGTCCCTATAAAAAATGTTTTTTTAAAGATGGTTGATGAACAATGCTTTAGCACACTATAGCACAAGGAGAATTTCCCTCACTGTCCTTCCCTGTCCCTACAAACAAGGATTAGCACAGTAAAACACACTGACACTCTCCCTACCTATAGTTTTCTGTCCCTATAAAAAATGTTTTTTTAAAGATGGTTGATGATCAATGCTTTAGCACAGTATAGCACAAGGAGAATTTCCCTCACTGTCCTTCCCTGTCCCTACAAACAAGGATTAGCACAGTAAAACACACTGACACTCTCCCTACCTATAGTTTTCTGTCCCTATAAAAAATGTTTTTTTTAAAGATGGTTGATGATCAATGCTTTAGCACACTATAGCACAAGGAGAATTTCCCTCACTGTCCTTCCCTGTCCCTACAAACAAGGATTAGCACAGTAAAACACACTGACACTCTCCCTACCTATAGTTTTCTGTCCCTATAAAAAATGTTTTTTTAAAGATGGTTGATGATCAATGCTTTAGCACACTATAGCACAAGGAGAATTTCCCTCACTGTCCTTCCCTGCCCCTACAAACAAGGATTAGCACAGTAAAACACACTGACACTCTCCCTACCTATAGTTTTCTGTCCCTATAAAAAATGTTTTTTTAAAGATGGTTGATGATCAATGCTTTAGCACACTATAGCACAAGGAGAATTTCCCTCACTGTCCTTCCCTGTCCCTACAAACAAGGATTAGCACAGTAAAACACACTGACACTCTCCCTACCTATAGTTTTCTGTCCCTATAAAAATTATTTTTTTAAAGATGGTTGATGATCAATGCTTTAGCACACTATAGCACAAGGAGAATTTCCCTCACTGTCCTTCCCTGTCCCTACAAACAAGGATTAGCACAGTAAAACACACTGACACTCTCCCTACCTATAGTTTTCTGTCCCTATAAAAAATGTTTTTTTAAAGATGGTTGATGATCAATGCTTTAGCACAGTATAGCACAAGGAGAATTTCCCTCACTGTCCTTCCCTGTCCCTACAAACAAGGATTAGCACAGTAAAACACACTGACACTCTCCCTACCAATAGTTTTCTGTCCCTATAAAAAATGTTTTTTTAAAGATGGTTGATGATCAATGCTTTAGCACAGTATAGCACAAGGAGAATTTCCCTCACTGTCCTTCCCTGTCCCTACAAACAAGGATTAGCACAGTAAAACACACTGACACTCTCCCTACCTATAGTTTTCTGTCCCTATAAAATTTTTTTTTTTAAAGATGGTTGATGATCAATGCTTTAGCACACTATAGCACAAGAAGAATTTCCCTCACTGTCCTTCCCTGTCCCTACAAACAAGGATTAGCACAGTAAAACACACTGACACTCTCCCTACCTATAGTTTTCTGTCCCTATAAAAAATGTTTTTTTAAAGATGGTTGATGATCAATGCTTTAGCACAGTATAGCACAAGGAGAATTTCCCTCACTGTCCTTCCCTGTCCCTACAAACAAGGATTAGCACAGTAAAACACACTGACACTCTCCCTACCTATCCTTCTCTTTCCCTAAACTAAAGGAATCCAGGTTAAGCAAGAAAAAAAAATGTCACTGTCCCTGCCTATGCTTCTCTTTCCCTGCTCCGGAACACACTACACCAGGCCGCCGTGCTGGCGGCCTTTTATAGTGTGGGGCGTGTACTGTGGCCAATCATTGCTCTCCTCGCTGCCGTTGCTATGATTGGCCAAGCATGCGGGGTCACAGTGCATGCTTGGCCAATCACAGCGCCTGTATGACACTGCGATGGCGTAGTGCATTGTGGGCCGTTCGCGTCACTCGAATTAGGCGCAAACAGCCCAAATCGTTCGATCTTCGTCGAACGATCGAACAGCCGATGTTCGAGTCGAACGTATGTTCGACTCGAACACTGAGCTCATCCCTACTCAGGAAGCACCCGGATTTGAACCTAGGATCTCGCGATCTGCAGTTGAATGCTCTGTCACTGAGCTATACCCCGCTTGCCCTCTCATTTCTGTTTTTGAATTTTATTTTTATTTTTTCTGAAACCGGCTCGACGGCATCGGTAAAGACACTCGCCGGCTCTCCCTTTTCGGCGCGACTGCGGGCAAAATGCTCAGGGGGCACCCAGATTTGAAGCGAAGACTTCTCGATCTGCAGTCGAATGCTCTGCCACTGATCTATACCCCATTGCCTTCTCTTCTCTGTTTTGAATTTTTTATTTTTTTTGTCCTGAAACTGGCTCGACGGCATCGGTAAAGACACTCGCCGGCTCTCCCTTTTGGGCGCGACTGCGGGCAAAACGCTCAGGGGGCATCCGGATTTAAACCGAAGATCTCTCGATCTGCAGTTGAATGCTCTGCCACTGAGCTATACCCCCCTTGCCTTCTCCTCTCTGTTTTGAATTTTTATAAAAAAAATTCCTGTAACCGGCTCGACGGCATCGGTAAAGACACTCGCCGGCTCTCCCTTTTCGGCGCGACTGCGGGCAAAATGCAAAGGGGGCACCCGGATTTGAACAGAGGACCTCTCGATCTGCAGTCGAAAGCTCTGCCACTGAGCTATACCTCCCTTGCCATCTCATATCTGTTTTTGATTTTTTTTTCTTTCTGAAACCGGCTCGACGGCATCGGTAAAGACACTCGCCGGCTCTCCCTTTTCGGCGCGAATGCGGGCAAAACGCTCAGGGGGCACCCGGATTTGAGCCGAGGACCTCTCGATCTGCAGTCGAATGCTCTGCCACTGAGCTATACCCCCGTAGTCTTCACTGCTCTGTTTTGAATTTTTTTTTCTCCGAAACCGGCTCAACGGCATCAGTAAAGACACTCTCCGGCTCTCCCTTTTTGGCGCGACTGCGGGCAAAGCGCTCAGGGGGCACCTGGATTTGGACCGAGGACCTCTCGATCTGCAGTCGAATGCTCTGCCACTGAGGTATACCCACCTTGCCTTCTCCTCTCTGTTTTGAATGTTTTTTTTTTTTTTTCCTGAAACCGGCTCGACGGCATGGGTAAAGACACTCGCCGGCTCTCCCTTCTCGGTGCGACTGCGGGCAAAACGCTCAGGGGGCACACGGATTTGAACCAAGGACCTCGCGATCTGCAGTCGAATGCTCTGCCACTGAGCTATACCCCCCTTGCCTTCTCCTCTCTGTTTTGAATTTTAATTTTTTTTTCTAAAACCGGCTCGACAGCATCGGTAAAGACACTCGCCGTCTCTCCCTTTTCGGCGCGACTTCGGGCAAAATGCTCAGGGGTCACGCCGATTTGAACCGAGGACCTCTCGATCTGCAGCCGAATGCTCTGCCGCCGAGCTATACCCCCCTTGCCTTCTCCTCTCTGTTTTGAATGTTTTTTGTTTTTTATTTGCTGAAACCGGCTCGACGGCATCGGTAAAGACATTCGCCGGCTCTCTCTTTTCGGCGCGACTGCGGGCAAAACGCTCAGGGGGCACCCGGATTTGAACCGATGACCTCTCGATCTGCAGTCGAATGCTCTGCCACTGAGCTATACCCCCCTTGCCTTCTTCTCTCTGTTTTGAAATTTTTTTCTCCGAAACCGGCTCGACGGCATCGGTAAAGACACTCGCCGGCTCTCCCTTTTCGGCGTGACTGCGGGCAAAACGCTCAGGGGGCACCTGGATTTGAACTGAGAATCTCTCGATCTGCAGTCGAATGCTCTGCCACTGAGCTATACCCCCCTTGCCTTCTACTCTCTCTTTTGAATTTTTTTATTTTTTTTTCTGAAACCGGCTCCACGGCATCAGTAAAGACACTCGCCAGCTCTCCCTTTTAGGCGCGACTGCGGGCAAAACGCTCAGGGGGCACCTGGATTTGGACCGAGGACCTCTCGATCTGCAGTCGAATGCTCTGGCACTGAGCTATACCCCCCTTGCCTTCTCCTCTCTGTTTTGAATGTTTTTTGTTTTTTTTTCCTGAAACCGGCTCCACGGCATCGGTGAAGACACTCACCGGCTCTCCCTTTTCGGTGCGACTGAGGGCAAAATGCTCAGGGGGCACCCGCATTTGAACTGAGGACCTCCCGATCTGCAGTCGAATGCTCTGCCACTGAGCTATACCCCCCTTGCCTTCTACTCTCTCTTTTGAATTTTTTTTTTTTTCTGAAACCGGCTCCACGGCATCGGTGAAGACACTCACCGGCTCTCCCTTTTCGGTGCGACTGAGGGCAAAATGCTCAGGGGGCACCTGGATTTGAACTGAGGACCTCTCGATCTGCTGTCGAATGCTCTGCCACTGAGCTATACCCCCTTGCCTTCTTTTTTGAATTTTATTTTTATTTTTTTATCGAAACCGGCTCGACGGCATCGATAAAGACACTCGCCAGCTCTCCCTTTTAGGCGCGACTGCGGGCAAAACGCTCAGGGGGCAACTGGATTTGGACCGAGGACCTCTCGATCTGCAGTCGAATGCTCTGGCACTGAGCTATACCCCCCTTGCCTTCTCCTCTCTGTTTTGAATGTTTTTTGTTTTTTTTTCCTGAAACCGGCTCCACGGCATCGGTGAAGACACTCACCGGCTCTCCCTTTTCGGTGCGACTGAGGGCAAAATGCTCAGGGGGCACCCGGATTTGAACTGAGGACCTCGCGATCTGCAGTCGAATGCTCTGCCACTGAGCTATACCCCCCTTGCCTTCTACTTTCTCTTTTGAATTTTTTTATTTTTTCTCTGAAACCGGCTCCACGGCATCAGTGAAGACACTCACCGGCTCTCCCTTTTCGGTGCGACTGAGGGCAAAATGCTCAGGGGGCACCCGGATTTGAACTGAGGATCTCTCGATCTGCAGTCGAATGCTCTGCCACTGAGCTATACCCCCCTTGCCTTCTTTTTTGAATTTTATTTTTATTTTTTTCTAGAAACCGGCTCCACGTTATCGGTGAAGACACTCGCCGGCTCTCCCTTTTCGGTGCGACTGCGGGCAAAATGCTCAGGGGGCACCCGGATCTGAACCGAGGACCTCTCGATCTGCAGTTGAATGCTCTGCCACTGAGCTATACCCCCCTTGCCTTCATTTTTGAATTTTATTTTTATTTTTTTCTCGAAACCGGCTCGACGGCATCGGTAAAGACACTCGCCGGCTCTCCCTTTTCGGCGCGAATGCGGGCAAAACGCTCAGGGGGCACCTGGATTTGAGCCGAGGACCTCTCGATCTGCAGTCGAATGCTCTGCCACTGAGCTATACCCCCGTAGCCTTCACCGCTCTGTTTTGAATTTTTTTTTTCTCCGAAACCGGCTCAACGGCATCAGTAAAGACACTCTCCGGCTCTCCCTTTTTGGCGCGACTGCGGGCAAAACGCTCAGGGGGCACCTGGATTTGGACCGAGGACCTCTCGATCTGCAGTCGAATGCTCTGGCACTGAGCTATACCCCCCTTGCCTTCTCCTTTCTGTTTTGAATGTTTTTTGTTTTTTTTCCTGAAACCGGCTCGACGGCATGGGTAAAGACACTCGCCGGCTCGCCCTTTTCGGCGCGACTGCGGGCAAAACGCTCAGGGGGCACCCGGATTTGAACCGAGAACCTCTCGATCTGCAATCTAATAATCTGCCATCGAATAATCTGCCACTGAGGTATACCCACCTTGCCTTCTCCTTTCTGTTTTGAATTTTTTATTTATTTTTCCTGAAACCGGTTCAACGGCATCAGTAAAGACACTCGCCGGCTCTCCCTTTTCGGCGCGACTGCGGGCAAAACACTCAGGGGGCACCCAGATTTGAACCGAGGACCTCTCGATGTGCAGTCGAATGCCCTGCCACTGAGCTATAACCCCCTTACCTTCTCCTCTCTGTTTTGAATGTTTTTTTGTTTTTTTTTCCTGAAACCGGCTCGACAGCATCGGTAAAGACACTCGCCGGCTCTCCCTTTTCGGCGCGACTGCGGGCAAAACGCTCTGGGGGCACCTGGATTTGAACTGAGAATCTCTCGATCTGCTGTCGAATGCTCTGCCACTGAGCTATACCCCCCTTGCCTTCTACTCTCTCTTTTGAATTTTTTTATTTTTTTTTCTGAAACCGGCTCCACGGCATCGGTGAAGACACTCGCCGGCTCTCCCTTTTCGGTGCGACTGCGGGCAAAATGCCCAGGGGCACCCGGATTTGAACCGAGGACCTCGCGATCTGCAGTCGAATGCTCTGCCACTGAGATATACCCCCCTTGCCTTCTTTTTTGAATTTTATTTTTATTTTTTTCTCGAAACCGGCTCAACGGCATCGGTAAAGACACTCACCGGCTCTCCCTTTTCGGTGCGACTGAGGGCAAAATGCTCAGGGGGCACCCGGATTTGAACTGAGGACCTCTCGATCTGCAGTCGAATGCTCTGCCACTGAGCTATACCCCCCTTGCCTTCTACTCTCTCTTTTGAATTTTTTTTTTTTTCTGAAACCGGCTCCACGGCATCGGTGAAGACACTCACCGGCTCTCCCTTTTCGGTGCGACTGAGGGCAAAATGCTCAGGGAGCACCCGGATTTGAACTGAGGACCTCTCGATCTGCTGTCGAATGCTCTGCCACTGAGCTATACCCCCTTGCCTTCTTTTTTGAATTTTATTTTTATTTTTTTCTCGAAACCGGCTCGACGGCATCGATAAAGACACTCGCCAGCTCTCCCTTTTAGGCGCGACTGCGGGCAAAACGCTCAGGGGGCAACTGGATTTGGACCGAGGACCTCTCGATCTGCAGTCGAATGCTCTGGCACTGAGCTATACCCCCCTTGCCTTCTCCTCTCTGTTTTGAATGTTTTTTTTTTTTTTTCCTGAAACCGGCTCCACGGCATCGGTGAAGACACTCACCGGCTCTCCCTTTTCGGTGCGACTGAGGGCAAAATGCTCAGGGGGCACCCGGATTTGAACTGAGGACCTCTCGATCTGCAGTCGAATGCTCTGCCACTGAGCTATACCCCCCTTGCCTTCTACTCTCTCTTTTGAATTTTTTTATTTTTTTTCTGAAACCGGCTCCACGGCATCAGTGAAGACACTCACCGGCTCTCCCTTTTCGGTGCGACTGAGGGCAAAATGCTCAGGGGGCACCCGGATTTGAACTGAGGACCTCGCGATCTGCAGTCGAATGCTCTGCCACTGAGCTATACCCCCCTTGCCTTCTTTTTTGAATTTTATTTTTATTTTTTTCTAGAAACCGGCTCCACGTTATCGGTGAAGACACTCGCCGGCTCTCCCTTTTCGGTGCGACTGCGGGCAAAATGCTCAGGGGGCACCCGGATCTGAACCGAGGACCTCTCGATCTGCAGTTGAATGCTCTGCCACTGAGCTATACCCCCCTTGCCTTCATTTTTGAATTTTATTTTTATTTTTTTCTCGAAACCGGCTCGACGGCATCGGTAAAGACACTCGCCGGCTCTCCCTTTTCGGCGCGAATGCGGGCAAAACGCTCAGGGGGCACCCGGATTTGAGACGAGGACCTCTCGCTCTGCAGTCGAATGCTCTGCCACTGAGCTATACCCCCGTAGCCTTCACCGCTCTGTTTTGAATTTTTTTTTTCTCCGAAACCGGCTCAACGGCATCAGTAAAGACACTCTCCGGCTCTCCCTTTTTGGCGCGACTGCGGGCAAAACGCTCAGGGGGCACCTGGATTTGGACCGAGGACCTCTCGATCTGCAGTCGAATGCTCTGGCACTGAGCTATACCCCCCTTGCCTTCTCCTCTCTGTTTTGAATGTTTTTTGTTTTTTTTCCTGAAACCGGCTCGACGGCATGGGTAAAGACACTCGCCGACTCGCCCTTTTCGGCGCGACTGCGGGCAAAACGCTCTGGGGGCACCCGGATTTGAACCGAGAACCTCTCGATCTGCAATCTAATAATCTGCCATCGAATAATCTGCCACTGAGGTATACCCACCTTGCCTTCTCCTTTCTGTTTTGAATTTTTTATTTATTTTTCCTGAAACCGGTTCAACGGCATCAGTAAAGACACTCGCCGGCTCTCCCTTTTCGGCGCGACTGCGGGCAAAACGCTCAGGGGGCACCCGGATTTGAACTGAGGACCTCTCGATCTGCAGTCGAATGCTCTGCCACTGAGCTATACCCCCCTTGCCTTCTACTCTCTCTTTTGAATTTTTTTTTTTTTCTGAAACCGGCTCCACGGCATCGGTGAAGACACTCACCGGCTCTCCCTTTTCGGTGCGACTGAGGGCAAAATGCTCAGGGAGCACCCGGATTTGAACTGAGGACCTCTCGATCTGCTGTCGAATGCTCTGCCACTGAGCTATACCCCCTTGCCTTCTTTTTTGAATTTTATTTTTATTTTTTTCTCGAAACCGGCTCGACGGCATCGATAAAGACACTCGCCAGCTCTCCCTTTTAGGCGCGACTGCGGGCAAAACGCTCAGGGGGCAACTGGATTTGGACCGAGGACCTCTCGATCTGCAGTCGAATGCTCTGGCACTGAGCTATACCCCCCTTGCCTTCTCCTCTCTGTTTTGAATGTTTTTTTTTTTTTTTCCTGAAACCGGCTCCACGGCATCGGTGAAGACACTCACCGGCTCTCCCTTTTCGGTGCGACTGAGGGCAAAATGCTCAGGGGGCACCCGGATTTGAACTGAGGACCTCTCGATCTGCAGTCGAATGCTCTGCCACTGAGCTATACCCCCCTTGCCTTCTACTCTCTCTTTTGAATTTTTTTATTTTTTTTCTGAAACCGGCTCCACGGCATCAGTGAAGACACTCACCGGCTCTCCCTTTTCGGTGCGACTGAGGGCAAAATGCTCAGGGGGCACCCGGATTTGAACTGAGGACCTCGCGATCTGCAGTCGAATGCTCTGCCACTGAGCTATACCCCCCTTGCCTTCTTTTTTGAATTTTATTTTTATTTTTTTCTAGAAACCGGCTCCACGTTATCGGTGAAGACACTCGCCGGCTCTCCCTTTTCGGTGCGACTGCGGGCAAAATGCTCAGGGGGCACCCGGATCTGAACCGAGGACCTCTCGATCTGCAGTTGAATGCTCTGCCACTGAGCTATACCCCCCTTGCCTTCATTTTTGAATTTTATTTTTATTTTTTTCTCGAAACCGGCTCGACGGCATCGGTAAAGACACTCGCCGGCTCTCCCTTTTCGGCGCGAATGCGGGCAAAACGCTCAGGGGGCACCCGGATTTGAGACGAGGACCTCTCGCTCTGCAGTCGAATGCTCTGCCACTGAGCTATACCCCCGTAGCCTTCACCGCTCTGTTTTGAATTTTTTTTTTCTCCGAAACCGGCTCAACGGCATCAGTAAAGACACTCTCCGGCTCTCCCTTTTTGGCGCGACTGCGGGCAAAACGCTCAGGGGGCACCTGGATTTGGACCGAGGACCTCTCGATCTGCAGTCGAATGCTCTGGCACTGAGCTATACCCCCCTTGCCTTCTCCTCTCTGTTTTGAATGTTTTTTGTTTTTTTTCCTGAAACCGGCTCGACGGCATGGGTAAAGACACTCGCCGACTCGCCCTTTTCGGCGCGACTGCGGGCAAAACGCTCTGGGGGCACCCGGATTTGAACCGAGAACCTCTCGATCTGCAATCTAATAATCTGCCATCGAATAATCTGCCACTGAGGTATACCCACCTTGCCTTCTCCTTTCTGTTTTGAATTTTTTATTTATTTTTCCTGAAACCGGTTCAACGGCATCAGTAAAGACACTCGCCGGCTCTCCCTTTTCGGCGCGACTGCGGGCAAAACACTCAGGGGGCACCCAGATTTGAACCGAGGACCTCTCGATGTGCAGTTGAATGCCCTGCCACTGAGCTATAACCCCCTTACCTTCTCCTCTCTGTTTTGAATGTTTTTTTGGTTTTTTTTCCTGAAACCGGCTCGACGGCATCGGTAAAGACACTCGCCGGCTCTCCCTTTTCGGCGCGACTGCGGGCAAAACGCCCAGAGGGCACCCGGATTTGAACCGAGGACCTCTCAATCTGCAGTCGAATGCTCTGCCACTGAGCTATACCCCTCTTGCCTTCTCCTCTCTGTTTTGATTTTTTTTTTCTCCGAAACCCGCTCGACGGCATCAGTAAAGACACTCGCCGGCTCTCCCTTTTCGGCGCGACTGCGGTCAAAATGCTCAGTGGCACCCGGATTTGAACCGAGGACCTCTCGACCTGCAGTCGAATGCTCTGCCACTGAGCTATACCCCCTTGCCTTCTCCTCTCTGTTTTGAATTTTTTTTTCTCCGAAACCGGCTCGACGGCATCAGTAAAGACACTCGCCGGCTCTCCCTCTTTGGCGCGACTGTGGGCAAAACGCTCAGGGGGCACCCGGATTTGAACCGAGAACCTCTCGATCTGCAGTCGAATGCTCTGCCACTGAAGTATACCCACCTTGCCTTCTCCTCTCTGTTTTGAATTTTTTTTTCCCCGAAACCGGCTCAACGGCATCGGTAAAGACACTCGCCGGCTCTCCCTTTTCGGTGCGACTGCGGGCAAAACGCTCAGGGGGCACCCGGATTTGAACCAAGGACCTCTCGATCTGCAGTCGAATGCTCTGCCACTGAGCTATACCCCCCTTGCCTTCTCCTCTCTTTTGAATTTTAATTTTTTTTCTGAAACCGGCTCGACAGCATCGGTAAAGACACTCGCCGTCTCTCCCTTTTCGGCGCGACTTCGGGCAAAATGCTCAGGGGTCACGCCGATTTGAAACGAGGACCTCTCGATCTGCAGCCGAATGCTCTGCCGCCGAATGCTCTGCCACTGAGCTATACCCCCCTTGCCTTCTCCTCTCTGTTTTGAATGTTTTTTGTTTTTTTTTGCTGAAACCGGCTCGACGGCATCGGTAAAGACATTCGCCGGCTCTCTCTTTTCGGCGCGACTGCGGGCAAAATGCTCAGGGGGCACCCGGATTTGAACCGATGACCTCTCGATCTGCAGTCGAATGCTCTGCCACTGAGCTATACCCCCCTTGCCTTCTTCTCTCTGTTTTGAATTTTTTTTTTCTCCGAAACCGGCTCGACGGCATCAGTAAAGACACTCGCCGGCTCTCCCTTTTCGGCGCGACTGCGGGCAAAACGCTCAGGGGGCACCTGGATTTGAACTGAGAACCTCTCGATCTGCAGTCGAATGCTCTGCCATTGAGCTATACCCCCCTTGCCTTCTACTCTCTCTTTTGAATTTTTTAATTTTTTTTTCTGAAACCGGCTCCACGGCATCGGTGAAGACACTCGCCGGCTCTCCCTTTTCGGTGCGACTGCGGGCAAAATGCCCAGGGGCACCCGGATTTGAACCGAGGACCTCTCGATCTGCAGTCGAATGCTCTGCCACTGAGGTATACCCACCTTGCCTTCTCCTCTCTTTTTTTTTTTTTTATTTTTTTCTCGAAACCGGCTCAACGGCATCGGTAAAGACACTCGCCAGCTCTCCCTTTTAGGCGCGACTGCGGGCAAAACGCTCAGGGGGCACCTGGATTTGGACCGAGGACCTCTCGATCTGCAGTCGAATGCTCTGGCACTGAGCTATACCCCCCTTGCCTTCTCCTCTCTGTTTTGAATGTTTTTTGTTTTTTTTTCCTGAAACCGGCTCCACGGCATCGGTGAAGACACTCACCGGCTCTCCCTTTTCGGTGCGACTGAGGGCAAAACGCTCAGGGGGCACCCGGATTTGAACTGAGGATCTCTCGATCTGCAGTCGAATGCTCTGCCACTGAGCTATACCCCCGTAGCCTTCACCGCTCTGTTTTGAATTTTTTTTTTCTCCGAAACCGGCTCAACGGCATCAGTAAAGACACTCTCCGGCTCTCCCTTTTTGGCGCGACTGCGGGCAAAATGCTCAGGGGGCACCTGGATTTGGACCGAGGACCTCTCGATCTGCAGTCGAATGCTCTGGCACTGAGCTATACCCCCCTTGCCTTCTCCTTTCTGTTTTGAATGTTTTTTGTTTTTTTTCCTGAAACCGGCTCGACGGCATGGGTAAAGACACTCGCCGGCTCGCCCTTTTCGGCGCGACTGCGGGCAAAACGCTCTGGGGGCACCCGGATTTGAACCGAGAACCTCTCGATCTGCAATCTAATAATCTGCCATCGAATAATCTGCCACTGAGGTATACCCACCTTGCCTTCTCCTTTCTGTTTTGAATTTTTTATTTATTTTTCCTGAAACCGGTTCAACGGCATCAGTAAAGACACTCGCCGGCTCTCCCTTTTCGGCGCGACTGCGGGCAAAACACTCAGGGGGCACCCAGATTTGAACCGAGGACCTCTCGATGTGCAGTCGAATGCCCTGCCACTGAGCTATATTTGAACCGAGGACCTCGCGATCTGCAGTCGAATGCTCTGCCACTGAGATATACCCCCCTTGCCTTCTTTTTTGAATTTTATTTTTATTTTTTTCTCGAAACCGGCTCAACGGCATCGGTAAAGACACTCGCCAGCTCTCCCTTTTAGGCGCGACTGCGGGCAAAACGCTCAGGGGGCACCTGGATTTGGACCGAGGACCTCTCGATCTGCAGTCGAATGCTCTGGCACTGAGCTATACCCCCCTTGCCTTCTCCTCTCTGTTTTGAATGTTTTTTTTTTTTTTTTCTCGAAACCGGCTCAACGGCATCGGTAAAGACACTCGCCAGCTCTCCCTTTTAGGCGCGACTGCGGGCAAAACGCTCAGGGGGCACCTGGATTTGGACCGAGGACCTCTCGATCTGCAGTCGAATGCTCTGGCACTGAGCTATACCCCCCTTGCCTTCTCCTCTCTGTTTTGAATGTTTTTTGTTTTTTTTTCCTGAAACCGGCTCCACGGCATCGGTGAAGACACTCACCGGCTCTCCCTTTTCGGTGCGACTGAGGGCAAAATGCTCAGGGGGCACCCGGATTTGAACTGAGGACCTCTCGATCTGCAGTCGAATGCTCTGCCACTGAGCTATACCCCCCTTGCCTTCTACTCTCTCTTTTGAATTTTTTTTTTTTCTGAAACCGGCTCCACGGCATCGGTGAAGACACTCACCGGCTCTCCCTTTTCGGTGCGACTGAGGGCAAAATGCTCAGGGAGCACCCGGATTTGAACTGAGGACCTCTCGATCTGCTGTCGAATGCTCTGCCACTGAGCTATACCCCCTTGCCTTCTTTTTTGAATTTTATTTTTATTTTTTTCTCGAAACCGGCTCGACGGCATCGATAAAGACACTCGCCAGCTCTCCCTTTTAGGCGCGACTGCGGGCAAAACGCTCAGGGGGCAACTGGATTTGGACCGAGGACCTCTCGATCTGCAGTCGAATGCTCTGGCACTGAGCTATACCCCCCTTGCCTTCTCCTCTCTGTTTTGAATGTTTTTTGTTTTTTTTTCCTGAAACCGGCTCCACGGCATCGGTGAAGACACTCACCGGCTCTCCCTTTTCGGTGCGACTGAGGGCAAAATGCTCAGGGGGCACCCGGATTTGAACTGCGGACCTCTCGATCTGCAGTCGAATGCTCTGCCACTGAGCTATCCCCCCCTTGCCTTCTACTCTCTCTTTTGAATTTTTTTATTTTTTTTCTGAAACCGGCTCCACGGCATCAGTGAAGACACTCACCGGCTCTCCCTTTTCGGTGCGACTGAGGGCAAAATGCTCAGGGGGCACCCGGATTTGAACTGAGGACCTCGCGATCTGCAGTCGAATGCTCTGCCACTGAGCTATACCCCGCTTGCCTTCTTTTTTGAATTTTATTTTTATTTTTTTCTAGAAACCGGCTCCACGTTATCGGTGAAGACACTCGCCGGCTCTCCCTTTTCGGTGCGACTGCGGGCAAAATGCTCAGGGGGCACCCGCATCTGAACCGAGGACCTCTCGATCTGCAGTTGAATGCTCTGCCACTGAGCTATACCCCCCTTGCCTTCATTTTTGAATTTTATTTTTATTTTTTTCTCGAAACCGGCTCGACGGCATCGGTAAAGACACTCGCCGGCTCTCCCTTTTCGGCGCGAATGCGGGCAAAACGCTCAGGGGGCACCCGGATTTGAGCCGAGGACCTCTCGCTCTGCAGTCGAATGCTCTGCCACTGAGCTATACCCCCGTAGCCTTCACCGCTCTGTTTTGAATTTTTTTTTTCTCCGAAACCGGCTCAACGGCATCAGTAAAGACACTCTCCGGCTCTCCCTTTTTGGCGCGACTGCGGGCAAAACGCTCAGGGGGCACCTGGATTTGGACCGAGGACCTCTCGATCTGCAGTCGAATGCTCTGGCACTGAGCTATACCCCTCTTGCCTTCTCCTCTCTGTTTTGAATGTTTTTTGTTTTTTTTCCTGAAACCGGCTCGACGGCACGGGTAAAGACACTCGCCGGCTCGCCCTTTTCGGCGCGACTGCGGGCAAAACGCTCTGGGGGCACCCGGATTTGAACCGAGAACCTCTCGATCTGCAATCTAATAATCTGCCATCGAATAATCTGCCACTGAGGTATACCCACCTTGCCTTCTCCTTTCTGTTTTGAATTTTTTATTTATTTTTCCTGAAACCGGTTCAACGGCATCAGTAAAGACACTCGCCGGCTCTCCCTTTTCGGCGCGACTGCGGGCAAAACACTCAGGGGGCACCCAGATTTGAACCGAGGACCTCTCGATGTGCAGTTGAATGCCCTGCCACTGAGCTATAACCCCCTTACCTTCTCCTCTCTGTTTTGAATGTTTTTTTTTTTTTTTTCCTGAAACCGGCTCGACGGCATCGGTAAAGACACTCGCCGGCTCTCCCTTTTCGGCGCGACTGCGGGCAAAACGCCCAGAGGGCACCCGGATTTGAACCGAGGACCTCTCAATCTGCAGTCGAATGCTCTGCCACTGAGCTATACCCCTCTTGCCTTCTCCTCTCTGTTTTGATTTTTTTTTTCTCCGAAACCCGCTCGACGGCATCAGTAAAGACACTCGCCGGCTCTCCCTTTTCGGCGCGACTGCGGTCAAAATGCTCAGTGGCACCCGGATTTGAACCGAGGACCTCTCGATCTGCAGTCGAATGCTCTGCCACTGAGCTATACCCCCTTGCCTTCTCCTCTCTGTTTTGAATTTTTTTTTTCTCCGAAACCGGCTCGACGGCATCAGTAAAGACACTCGCCGTCTCTCCCTTTTCGGCGCGACTTCGGGCAAAATGCTCAGGGGTCACGCCGATTTGAAACGAGGACCTCTCGATCTGCAGCCGAATGCTCTGCCGCCGAATGCTCTGCCACTGAGCTATACCCCCCTTGCCTTCTCCTCTCTGTTTTGAATGTTTTTTGGTTTTTTTTGCTGAAACCGGCTCGACGGCATCGGTAAAGACATTCGCCGGCTCTCTCTTTTCGGCGCGACTGCGGGCAAAATGCTCAGGGGGCACCCGGATTTGAACCGATGACCTCTCGATCTGCAGTCGAATGCTCTGCCACTGAGCTATACCCCCCTTGCCTTCTTCTCTCTGTTTTGAATTTTTTTTTTCTCCGAAACCGGCTCGACGGCATCAGTAAAGACACTCACCGGCTCTCCCTTTTCGGTGCGACTGAGGGCAAAATGCTCAGGGGGCACCCGGATTTGAACTGAGGACCTCTCGATCTGCAGTCGAATGCTCTGCCACTGAGCTATACCCCCCTTGCCTTCTTTTTTGAATTTTATTTTTATTTTTTTCTAGAAACCGGCTCCACGTTATCGGTGAAGACACTCGCCGGCTCTCCCTTTTCGGTGCGACTGCGGGCAAAATGCTCAGGGGGCACCTGGATTTGGACCGAGGACCTCTCGATCTGCAGTCGAATGCTCTGGCACTGAGCTATACCCCCCTTGCCTTCTCCTCTCTGTTTTGAATGTTTTTTGTTTTTTTTCCTGAAACCGGCTCGACGGCATGGGTAAAGACACTCGCCCTTTTCGGCGCGACTGCGGGCAAAACGCTCTGGGGGCACCCGGATTTGAACCGAGAACCTCTCGATCTGCAATCTAATAATCTGCCATCGAATAATCTGCCACTGAGGTATACCCACCTTGCCTTCTCCTTTCTGTTTTGAATTTTTTATTTATTTTTCCTGAAACCGGTTCAACGGCATCAGTAAAGACACTCGCCGGCTCTCCCTTTTCGGCGCGACTGCGGGCAAAACACTCAGGGGGCACCCAGATTTGAACCGAGGACCTCTTCGATGTGCAGTTGAATGCCCTGCCACTGAGCTATAACCCCCTTACCTTCTCCTCTCTGTTTTGAATGTTTTTTTGTTTTTTTTTCCTGAAACCGGCTCGACGGCATCGGTAAAGACACTCGCCGGCTCTCCCTTTTCGGCGCGACTGCGGGCAAAACGCCCAGAGGGCACCCGGATTTGAACCGAGGACCTCTCAATCTGCAGTCGAATGCTCTGCCACTGAGCTTTACCCCTTTGCCTTCTTCTCTCTGTTTTGATTTTTTTTCCTGAAACCGGCTCGACGGCATCGGTAGAGACACTCGCCGACTCTCCCTTTTCTGCGCGACTGCGGGCAAAACGCACAGGGGTCACGCCGATTTGAACCGAGGACCTCTCTATCTGCAGCCGAATGCTCTGCCACTGAGCTATACCCCCCTTGCCTTCTCCTCTCTGTTTTGAATTTTAATTTTTTTTTCCTGAAACCGGCTCGACAGCATCGTTAAAGACACTCGCCGTCTCTCCCTTTTCGGCGCGACTTCGGGCAAAATGCTCAGGGGTCACGCCGATTTGAACCGAGGACCTCTTGATCTGCAGCCGAATACTCTGCCACTGAGCTATACCCCCCTTGCCTTCTCCTCTCTGTTTTGAATGTTTTTTGTTTTTTTTTCCTGAAACCGGCTCGACGGCATCGAGCCGGTTTCAGGAAAAAAAAACAAAAAACATTCAAAACAGAGAGGAGAAGGCAAGGCGGGTATAGCTCAGTGGCAGAGCAATTGACTGCAGATCGAAAGGTCCTCGGTTCAAATCCGGGTGCCCCCTGAGCATATTGCCCGCAGTCGCGCCAAAATAGGGAGAGCCGGCAAGTGTCCTTACCGATGCAGTCAAGCCGGTTTCAGGAAAAAAAACCATTTAAAATAAAGAGGAGAAGGCAAGGGGGTATAGCTCCGTGGCAGAGCGTTTGACTACAGATCAAGAGGTCCTTGGTTCAAATCCGGTGCCCCCTGAGCATTTTGCCCGCAGTCGCGCCGAAAAGGGGGAGCCGGCGAGTGTCTTTACCGATGCCGTCGAGCCGGTTTCAGGGAAAAAAAATTAAAAATTCAAAACAGAGAGGAGAAGGCAAGGGGGCTATAGCTCAGTGGCGGAGCATTCGCGTGCAGATCGAGAGGTCCTCGGTTCAAATCCGGGTGCCCCCTTAGCGTTTTGCCCGCAGTCACGCCGAAAAGGGTAAGCCGGCGAGTGTCTTTACCGATGCCGTCGAGCCGGTTTCAGAAAAAAAAAATTCAAAACAGAGAAGATAAGGCAACAGGGGTATAGCTCAGTGGCAGAGCATTCAACTGCAGATCGAGAGGTCCTAGGTTCAAATCTGGGTGCCCCCTGAACATTTTGCCCGCAGTCGTGCTGAAAAGGGAGAGCCGGCGAGTGTCTTTACCGATGCCGTCGAGACGGTTTCAGGGAAAAAAAAATTCAAAACAGAGAAGATAAGGCAACGGGGGTATAGCTCAGTGGCAGAGCATTCGACTGCAGATCGAGAGGTCCTCGGTTCAAATCCGGGTGCCCCCTGAGCGTTTTGCCCGCTGTCGCACCGAAAAGAGAGAGCCGGCGAGTGTCTTTACCAATGCCGTCGAGCCGGTTTCAGGTAAAAAAATAATAATTCAAAACAAAGAGGAGAAGGGAAGGGGGTATACCGCAGTGGCAGAGCATTCGACTGCAACTCACAAGGTCCTAGGTTCAAATCTGGGTGGCCCCAGCGTACGGACGGTGGATCTCAGCTGGCAAGGTCTGAAGAAATGTTCTATTTCCATGGCAGATAGTTTTTGTTTGTTTGTATGTCTTTCTCTGCTGTTTTTTCTCTGTCATACAGCGCCGCTAAGCTTAGTATATGTGTGGAACCCTTTTGCGTTCCAGGATGCCATTCCCTTCCTGATCCCGGCCTGTTGAACGTCTGCGCATGCGCAGAGCCACGGTGAAACCGAGGCTTGGTTTTCGCACATCCGCAGTATGGCGGAGGGGTCAGGGGCCGCGCAGGCGCAGTAGGTTCGGTCCCTCCGATGCATGCGCACAGCGGGACCGGCCATGACGTAATTCCGGCGGGTGATTTAAACCGCTGAGGAGCCCTATACAGGTGGGATAACCTGTGGGCATATAGCAGCAGCCTCCCGGAGTCTCAATACTACCAGGACGGGGTAAGCACTTCTTGGCAATGTCTCTTAAAGGGACAGTTTAAAAAAAAAAAAAAAAAACTTTTTTTTTTTTCTGCGCTGTTCTTGCATTGATTTGCTTATCCTTAGTCTAGGTAGTGGAGTTATGCATCATTGTGTGTCTTCCTCATCATGGACTCATCTGCACCGCAGTGTGGCCAGCCCTCCCGCACAAGGTCTGTGCGGAGTGGGTAGGGGGTTGGTGTCTTTGGTGTCATTTTTTTCTGGTGGTTGCTAATGGTTACAACCTGCCCACCTTCCTCCCCCTCCCTTTGTCTGTATTATCTCTTACAGCCCGGCTACATCAGTTCATCGGTCACAGGATAGGGACATTGCCAGGCTGCACCATCATCATCACCATCATCATCACCATCACCAATCATCCTCCAGGTCCAGACGTGACACTCCGTCTGGGACCCACTATCATAGGGGACGCTCACATTCCCCCTCTAAATATAGGAGATGTTCCCATTCCTCCTCAAGTCACCGCTACCACCACCGCAATGATCGCTCTGATCACAGAGCCTGTTGGGGATGTAAAACTAGAATCCCAGAGGGCAAATCGCTGTGTGACCCATGCTATGCCCGAGCGGTCGGTGAGAAAGAGACCGAAAAATCAAAATCTTGAGTCTCTTATTAAACGTGTGGTACAGCAGTCTATGATGGAAATAGATGCCCCCCCCACACGAGGAGCCAGTCCACCACCTTGTCTGGCTCCTTGGCTGACAAGGCCCAGGAGGATCCCGGCCAATTCCAGCCCCATGATTCCTCCCATAATTCCTCGCAAGACGAGATGGAGGGAGATGATTCTGTGATTCCTCCCATGATTCCTCGCAAGACGAGATGGAGGGAGATGATTCTGTAGTGGGATTCGACTACGCTTTAGTCTCTCCACTGATCAAGGCAGTGATGGAAACCTTAAAGTTGGAAGATACCACTTTTCCCCCCCAGAGAAACAAAGGAACTGTTTAAGAAACTGGGGAAAGAATGCTCCAATTTTCCACCGAGCTGAAAGGAGTGTTTAAGGAAGGATGGAGCAAGGGGGATAAGAAGGTTTGGAAAATGCTCCCCTCGTGGATGCAGCAGTAATGCGCCTAGCGAAGCATGTCACCCTCCCGCTAGATGACACTGTATCTTTTATAGATGGTCTGGATTGAAAGATTGACCAAGACATTAAGAGAATATATAACTTGAACGGTATGGCTTGCAAACCAGCCCTAGCCCTTGCAGTCACCTCCAAAGCAATGGAGGCCTGGGTGGAAAATGTTGACTCTGAAAGGTGTCTCGGAGGAATTGGCACAAAGTTGAGCAGTGCAAGAACTTAAACTGGCTATCGCCTTTTTGGGAGAAGCTTCAATTGATCTCATCCGCTTGATGGCTAGATCCATGCTATCTTCGGTCACAGCCAAACGAGCACTATGGTTGCGCCCCTGGCTTGTTGATCCTGCCTCAAAGCAGGCATGGTGAAAAATTCCTTCTGAAGGAACTTCCTTGTTTGGAAACAAACTGTATAATGCCATTTCAAAGGCTACAGGCGGAAAGTCGGGATTCCTCCATCAGGACAAACGTCCGTTTAACCAAAGAAAACCTCAGCAGAGACGCAGTACAGAGCGTTCAAGAGAGGCATGCTCCTATAGGCCCGGACGGGATTTTAGGAGAAGCTGGAACTGGAATAGGCAGATCTTACCAAAAAATCTGGCAAGAAACAGACGCCTGGCGGGCGTGAGCCAACCAAGTCCTTTTGAGATTGGGCCCACCCAAGCGGTCGGGTAGGGGCTCGCCTACGTCTCTGCCGGCACATCTGGGTGACCTCGATCTCAGATTATTGGACCATCAAACGGTCTCAACAGGTCACGCATGGTCCTTCACCAAGGTCCCTCCATGCAATCTTTACTGCCTCAATCAGAAGAAAAACAACAAGTTCTTCTTTCATATGTGAATGCCCTGAAAGATCAAGGAGCAGTGGTGCCCGTCCCAAAGGATGAGGAATTCCAGGGGGTATACTTCCCCCTCTTCCTAGTACAAAAGAAGAACGGCTCTTGGCGTCCAGTTATAGATCTCACTTTCCTGAACAGGTACATAAAGCACGAGAAATTCAAGATGGAATCACTCTCAACCATCCAAAAAAGTCGTTCAACCAGGCGACTGGTTGATCTCAATAGATGTTAAGGATGCGTATTTTCATGTTCCCGTGGCAGAAGAATTTCACAAATACCTTCGATTTCAGGTCGAACGAGAGCACTTACAATTTATTTGTCTTCCATTCGGACTAACGACCTCTCCAAGGGTCTTTTCCAAGGTACTGTTGGTAATTGTGTCTCTTATCAGAATACAGGGTGTGCGTCTGTATCATTACCTGGACGATCTGCTACTACTGTCCCAAGACAAGCAGCAGCTGCTGATCCACAAAGATCAAGTGATCTCTACATTGAAAGAGTTCGG
Organism: Rana muscosa; assembly: GCA_029206835.1. NCBI lineage: Eukaryota > Metazoa > Chordata > Amphibia > Anura > Ranidae > Rana > Rana muscosa. Next base: position 345,387,099 of record CM055127.1, read on the forward strand.
ATGGCTCTTAAACCGAGAGAAAAGTCAGCCAGAACCGACCCAACGCCTAACCTACCTAGGAGCTCAATTTAACACAGTAGAGAATACCATCTCTCTTCCGGAAGAAAAAATCCCGGTCATTCGGGTAAGAATATCTTTAGCCCTAGACTACTCTCACCTAAGGGCGTCACAGTGCCTGAAGATAATCGGCACGATGGTGACCACGTTCCCCATGGTCAAATGGGCAATGTGGAGGCTTCGGCCTTTTCAATCAGGATTCCTTCAGCAATGGAAGACAGACGATCGCAATCAGCTGATCAGGACTACTCAGTCAATGAGGAACAGTCTTCTCTGGTGGCTTCAACACAAAAACTTGTTAACATGCCACTCCCTTGCTCCCATCCAATGGATGACTGTTTCATCCGATGCCAGCAATGCGGGCTGGGGAGCACATTGTGGGGCAGAACTGGCTCAGGGCAAATGGGATGCCCATCTCCACATTCCAGGGTCAAGCCTTCTCCCACCTTCTGAAAGGGAAGTCGGTCCTACTCAAAATGGACAATACCACCGCTGGAGCATATGTGAAGAGACAAGGGGGCACTCGGAGCCCCACCCTTCTCCAAGAGGTCGAACCTATCATGACCTGGGCTCAAAGGAATCTACTCAACTTAACAGCAGTCTTCATTCCAGGGGAGCAGAACATTCAAGCGGGCTTTCTGTCACGCAGCAACCTAGACAACAACGAATGGTCACTGCATACACAGACATTCAAGTGGATCCTATCGTTGGGAATCGATCCAGAAGTGGATCTGTTTGCATCCCCCTGCAATCACAAAGTAGACAAATACTACACTCGAGGTTGGTGCAGTCAAGCCTTCGGAGTAGATGCATTAACAAGCCAATGGAAATTCAAAAAGGCATATGCCTTCCCTCCACCTCCGATCATGCAAAAATTCCTGCAGCAGCTCCAGTTGGAGAAAGGCGAAGTGATAACAATAGCACCATACTGGCCGAACAGGCCATGGTTTCCTCTCCTGAATCTGATGAGCTTCAGGCTAGAGTCTCTTGGGTGTGCATTAGGGGTATTCTCTACCCTTATGAGCTCCAGAAAGCCTAACACGAACAAAACCTACAACAGAATCTGGACCAGGTTTGTCAGCTTCATGACTTCTGCTGGAAAATCTTTCAGAAATCCTGGAGTTCAAGGCGTTTTGAGTTTTCTCCAATCAGGCTTGGATCTTCCTTTGTACTCTGAGGGAACTGTTTGACAAGTTTCAGCCTTATCGGCATTTTCAGGAACATCATGGGCAACTCATCCCCTGGTTCAACAATTCGTTCAGGGGGCTTCGAGAATCAGGCCTCAGAGGAAACCTAGATTCCCCAAATGGGATCTTCTGCTCGTCCTTGATGCTCTTTCAGCACTCAACAACAAGGATCTTTCTATTAAGGACTTATCAATCAAACTGGCCTTTCTAGGGGCCATTACTTCAGCCAAAAGGGTTTCAGAAATAAGCTTCCTGGGTTGTCAAGAACCCTTTTTGACTTCTTCCCGGACCGAGTGGTCCTTATTCCCATGCTTGGGTCTAAGCTAAAAGTCACGTCAGTTTTTCACAAGAATCAAAAATAGTCCTTCCTACTTTCAATTCTCCGGAATCAGCAGACAATCATCCCTTGGATGTGAGCGAGACTCTGAAAGAATACTTGCGAGTTACTTCATCTTTTAGAAGCTCGAACTACCTGTTCTTGTTACACACTGGTAGCAACAAAGGAAAGAGGGCTTCCTCCAGAACGATAGCAGCCTGGATTGTTCAATCTATCCAACAGGCCTACAGGGCAAAGGGCTTGGCTCCTCCAGAGGTGGTGACGGCTCATTTCACCAGAGGCATGGCAGCCTCATGGGCAGCAGCTCGACACGTGGCTCCTGAAGTGATATGCAAGGCAGCTTTGTGGTCTTCCATTATTACTTTTATGACTCATTATTGTATTGAGCCTGCTTCCCTTTCCTCTGTTACTTTTGGTCAAAAAATCCTGTCAGTTGACGGGAAAGATTAAAATATTTTTTTTGAGCAAGCATACCCTCCCGTGTGGATTGGCTAGTTATTTCCCACACGTAGTCTGCCATGGAGTCTGTCAGGAAAACGGAAAATTTATTACCAAATACTTACCGTAATTTTCCTTTCCTGATAGACTCCATGGCAGACGGAGTTCCCACCCATGAATTAAAAATATGAGAGATGAAATTTAAGTCGGCTAGTTACGGAACACCTGTCTGTAGAGGTGAGCTCAAATTTATGGGTAAGGGGTCCTATAGCTGTGGAGAGAAGGCGGGGTTAACCCACACATAGTCTGCCATGGAGTCTATCAGGACAGGAAAATTACGGTAAGTATTTGGTAATAAATTTTCCATTATAGCTCAGTGGCAGAGCATTCGACTGCAGATTGAGAGGTCCTCGGATCAAACTCGGGTTCCCCCTGAGCGCTTTGCCTGCAGTCGCGCCGAAAAGGCAGAGCCGGCGAGTGTCTTTACCGATGCCGTTGAGCCGGTTTCAGGGAGAAATAAATAAAAAATTCAAAACAGAAATGAGAAGGCAAGGGGGGTATAGCTCAGTGGCAGAACATTCGACTGCAGATCTGGAGGTCCTCGGTTCAAATCGGGGTGCCTCCTGAGCGGCTTGCCCGCAGTCGCGCCGAAAAGGGAGAGGCGGCTAGTGTCTTTACCGATGCCATCGAGTCGGTTTCAGGAAAAAAAAATTCAAAATAGAGAGAAGGCAAGCGGGGTATAGCTCAGTGGCAGAGCATTCGACTGCAGATCGATAGGTCCTCGGTTCAAATCCGTGTGCCCCCTGAGCGTTTTGCCTGCAGTCGCGCCAAAAAGGGAGAGTCGGCGAGTGTCTTTACCGATGCCATCGAGCCGGTTTCAGAAAAAAAAAATTCAAAACAGAGAGGAGAAGGCAAGGGGGGTATAGCTCAGTGGCAGAGCATTCGACTGCAGATCGAGAGGTCCTCGGTTCAAATCCGGGTGTTCCCTGAGCATTTTGCCCGCTGTCGCGCCGAAAAGGGAGAGCTGGCGAGTGTCTTTAATGATGCCGTCGAGTCGGTTTCAGGGAAAAAAAAAATTCAAAACAGAGAGGAGAAGGCAAGGGGGGTATAACTCAGTGGCATAGCATTCGACTGCAGATCAAGAGGTCCTCGGTTCAAATCCGGGTGCCCCCTGAGCGTTTTGCCCGCAGTCGCGCTGAAAAGGGAGAGCCGGCGAGTGTCTTTACCGATGCTGTCGAGCCGGTTTCAGGAAAAAAAATAACAAAAAATTCAAAACAGAGAGGAGAAGGCAAGGGGGGTACAGCTCAGTGGCAGAGTATTGAACTGCAGATCGAAGAGGTTCTCGGTTCAAATCCGTGTGCCCCCTGAGCATTTTGCCCACAGTCGCGCCGAAAAGGGAGAGTCGGCGAGTGTCTTTACCGATGCCGTCGAGCCGGTTTCAGTAAAAAAAAAAAAAAATTCAAAACAGAAACAACAAGGTAACGGGGGTATAGCTCAGTGGCAGAGCATTCGACTGCGGATCGAGAGGGCCTTGGTTCAAATCCGGGTGCCCCTTGAGCATTTTGCCCGCAGTCGCGCCGAAAAGGGAGAGCCGGCGAGTGTCTTTACCAATGCCGTCGTGCCGGTTTCAGTAAAAAAAAATATAATTCAAAACAGAGAGAACAAGGCAATGGGGGTATAGCTCAGTGGCAGAGCATTCGACTGTCGATCGCGAGGTCCTCGGTTCAAAACCGGGTGCCCCCTGAGTGTTTTGCCCGCAGTCGCGCCGAAAAGGGAGAGCCGGCGAGTGTCTTTACCGATGCCGTCGAGCCAGGTTCAGGTAAAAAAAATAAAAAATCAAAACAGACAGGAGAAGGCAAGGGGGTATAGCTCAGTGGCAGAGCATTCGACCGCAGAGCGAGAGGTCCTCGGTTCAAATCCGTGTGCCCCCTGAGCGTTTTTCCCACAGTCGCGCCGAAAAGGGAGAGCCGGCGAGTGTCTTTACCGATGCCGTCGAGCCGGTTTCAGGAAAAATAAATAAAAATAATTCAAAACAGAGAGAAGGCAAGGGAGGTATACCTCAGTGGCAGAGCATTCGACTGCAGGTCCTCGGTTCAAACCCGGGTGCACCCTGAGCATTTTGCCCGCAGTCGCGCTGAAAAGGGAGAGCCGGCGAGTGTCTTTACCGATGCAGTCTAGCCGGTTTCAGGAAAAAAATTCAAAATAGGGAGAAGGCAAGTGGGGTATAGCTCAGTGGCAGAGCATTCGTCTGCAGATCAAGATGTCCTTGGTTCAAATCCGTGTGCCCCCTGAGCATTTTGCCCGCAGTCGCCCCGAAAAGGGAGAGCCGGCGAGTGTCTTTACTGATGCCGTCGAGCCGGTTTCTGGAAAAATAAAAAATTAAAAATTCAAAACAGAAAGGAGAAGGCAAGGTGGGTATAGCTCAGTGGCAGAGCATTTGACTGCAGATCGCGAGGTCCTCGGTTCAAATCCGGGTGCCCCCATTAGCGTTTTGCCCGCAGTCGCGCCGAAAAGGGATACCTGGCGAGTGTCTTTACCGATGCTGTTGAGCCGGTTTCAGGAACAAAAAAAACATTCAAAACAGAGAGGAGAAGGCAAGGGGGGTATAGCTCTGTGGTAGAGCATTCGACTGCAGATCGAGAGGTCCATGGTTCAAATCCGGGTGCCCCCTGAGCGTTTTGCCCGCAGTCGCGCCGAAAAGGGAGAGCCGGCGAGTGTCTTTACCGATGCCGTCGAGCCAGGTTCAGGTAAAAAAAATAAAAATTCAAAACAGAGAGGAGAAGGCAAGGGGGGTATAGCTCAGTGGCAGAGCATTCGACTGCGGAGCGAGAGGTCCTCGGTTCAAATCCGGGTGCCCCCTGAGCGCTTTGCCCGCAGTCGTGCCGAAAAGGGAGAGCTGGCGAGTGTCTTTACCGAAGCCATCGAGCCGGTTTCAGGAAAAAAAAATCAAAACAGAGAGGAGAAGGCAAGGGGGGTATAGCTCAGTGGCAGAGCATTCAACCGCAGATCAAGAGGTCCTCAGTTCAAATCCGGGTGCCCCTTGAGCGTTTTGAGCGGAGTCGCGCCGAAAAGGGAGAGCCGGCGAGTGTCTTTACTGATACCGTCGAGCCGGTTTCAGAAAAAAACCCAAAAAAACATTCAAAACAGAGAGGAGGGAGTGCGCATGCGCGGGACTTCCGGGAAGACACTCTGAACGGGAACTCCGCGCTGCTCCGGCCTCTCGCAGCCCCCTGAGCCTACAGACCGAGCGGGAACCGGCCAGGACTGACCCCATCGCCTCCCGGGTGAACCAGGGACGATTTCATATGCCGGGCGGCTCACAAAAGAGGGAGGTAAGCCGCCAGCTCGACTTTACACTGGCAGCCCCTGCATCATCCAAGATGGCGGCCGCAGCTCAAGGCAGCATGGAAGGCCCGGACTCCATTGCAGATCCTCCTTCCCATCTCCAGCACCAGATCGATCTGCTGGCAACTCCTGTGAGTACCTGCAACCCCCAAGGGATCTCCCCAGCATCCACTGAGTCCCTGCTGAAATGGACTTTTGGAGATCTCCCCCTCTCTCCCATGCTGCGATCCCCCTTAAGCCTGGCAGGCCCCCACCTCTCCCCCCCTTGCAGCCAGTTCTCTCCGCTGACATGCAACTTATGCTGCAGAACTTTTCTGAGCTGCTAGCCACAGGCCTAGCCCACAATGCCACTCAGATCACTGCTACCATTAAGGCTGATTTGCAGAGCCTGGGAGCCCGCATGGATGCAATTGAGCAGGCTGTGGATAACACTGCCGCCCGTACTAACCAAAATACCACATGCATCCAAACCTTACAAGATCAACTTGAGACAGCTCTCTCTAAAATCGATGATTTAGAGAACAGGAGTAGAAGGTATAATTTCTGTATACGTGGGATACCTGAATCTGTTACTGATGTTCCCAGCACAGTTAAATTGTTCATTAAAGAACTCATGCCAGACATTCAGGACCACAGATTGGAACTTGACAGGGCTCACAGAGTCCTCCAGCCCCCCCGCCCAGATGGTCTCCCAAGGGACATTGTAGTCAAGCCCCATTACTATGATGTGAAGGAGGATGTTATGAGGCAGACCCGCAACCTGGACAATCTCTCCTTCCAAGGGAATAAAATCCAAGTCTTTGCTGACATCTCACCCACCACGGTCCAGAAACGGAGGTCCCTTAAACCCCTCCTGGAGGTCCTCAACCAGAATTCCATCAAGTACCGCTGGGCTTTTCCGTTCCGCCTACAATTTCATTTCAGGGACAAATCCTTTGGCTTTTCCACCTTTCAAGACGGCGAACATCTCCTTCTTTATCTTGGTCTTATCTCCCGAGAACTTGCTGCACAACAAGCGACAACAAATTCAGGCTCCTCAAAGCGTCCACCCCCCGGCAGTCCTCTGACCCCGTTATGGAATAAACAACAAACGAAGAGACAGAGAGAATCCCGACCCCCGAGATGAGGGACTTCTTTTGTTTTTCTCCCGGACGGGAGATGGGTTGCTTTTGACTATCCCTATGTTTCAGAGAGCTAACTACTCTCCCCCCCCCCCTAGTATGGTGGTAGACAGACCCGCACGGCCCTGACTGGCTTCAGGCGGGCCAGGGTCTTGATCTGTTTGGTTTGGGCCCCACTTGCCCATCTTATGGCTAGTTGGGACTCCCAATATCCCCCGTTCCTCCCACCTCGCTGAGGAGGACGCTTTCATTGCCTTTCTGACTTGTTGCATATATGATGGGCCTTTTCTAGTTCCAACCTATGGTTAGGCCTAGTAGCCTATACCCTTCCTTCCCCCTGTCCCCCCCTTTTTTTTTTTTTTCTTCCCTTTCCCCTCCCCCTTCCCCCCCATCCTCTCTTGCCTCCCTCCCCACTTTCCCTTCCTCTCCCTTGCAGGTTCCACTCCATGCACTGGTTATGTTCTGGTTATACAGTTTTACGGTTCGTTATATTTGTTTGTTTACAGTATTTTCTGCACTTTGGCCGTTCCAGTACTGTTTTACCCCCCATTGGGGGCTCTGACGGCCGGAGCGGCTCATCATGCCGCTCTCTCTGTTGTGACGCGGAGGGACTTTTAATCCCTCTGGTGACATCAGGTAGACAACCCCTACTGGGGTTGCACTCTCTCCAAGACCCCTCTTGCAGGAGTCCTTGGACTTGGACCCGGCTAGCCGGTCCTGTTGAATTTTATCTGAATTTTTGCATATGTTTGTTTTGTTCTCCTTTTGTGATTTAACTGACCAATATAATGACATCTCTGATCTTTCCTCCTCTTTTTCTTCTATTTCTTCTCCCCCCCTTCTCCCCTCCCCACAGTGTTCTCCTCCTCCCTCCTCCAGGATTCCTCGCGGAGAACTCCCCCAGGCCTTGCTCCAGGGCGTTTGTTGATAGCCTACCTCGCGCTGGATGTCCGGATTCTCTCTTCTCTCCAGGTAAGCTCCCCTTTTACATTCTCGCACCCCCCCTCGGGCACCCATGGCTGAGACTGACGCTCGCAAGCTGCCTTTGAAAGTAGCTTCCCACAATACACAGGGACTTAATTCCCCTTCTAAACGCCGGAAGGCCTTTCAGAGCTACCACGCCAGAAGCCTTGATGTTGTCCTTCTTCAGGAGACCCACTTCCCCGCTAGCTATACCCCCTCCTTCCTACACCGTAGCTTTCCCACCTTCTACCTTGTGAATGCTGACACCAAACAGAGAGGGGTGGCCATTCTCTTGGCTAAACGTATCCCATTTACCCACATTCACACAATTCGTGATAAAGATGGTAGGTACCTGCTGGTCAAAGGGCTCATAGAAGGGGTGACGTATTCTTTTGTTTCATACTATGCCCCCAATCGGGGCCAGGCAAATTTTTTCGCATCCATGTTCTCAACCCTCTCCTCTCATCTAGAAGGTAGAGTCTTAATAGGGGGTGACTCCAATATCACGTTTGACCACACACTTGACAAATCCCACGAGAACAGGCCACGCCTTAAGAGACCCTCCAAACAAAGCCTCAGAATCGCTCGACTCCTACACGACTTGGGCCTGATTGATTCTTGGAGGGAATTGAATCCCACGGCCAAAGACTTTACCCATTATTCTGCCCCACACAAAACATTTGCCAGGATTGACCACATCTTCGTACCCAATTCTGACATTCACACTGTCTCTCACTCCTCAATACAAGAAGTTCCGTGGTCGGACCACTCCTTAGTAACCCTTAGAATCTCTAGCTCCCTTTCGCCTTCAGGCCCCCCTCAGTGGCGCTTGAGTAAATCCCTCCTTGCCAACCCGGTCCACTGCACCATGCTGGAAAAGGACATCCAAGAATTTTTCCTCCTCAATGATACCGGGGAAACTTCCCCTAGCTCTCTCTGGGGAGCTCATAAAGCCGTCTTGAGGGGGAGGATGATTCAAATGGCTTCCAACCTGAAAAAAGGAAGGAAGGTGGATGTAGAAAACTTGGAAAGGGATTTTACACTACTTAGTAAAGCCCATAAGTCTAACCCCACTCCAGCCAGTCTGGCCAAGTTAGAATCCGCCTGCATTGCTTTAAATCTTGCCTTAACTTCTAATGCAGACAAACACTTGAGCTGGTTAAGTGGCAAATTCTACTTACAAGCTGATAAAATCGGCTCGCGCTTGGCGGCCAAACTCTCCCCAAGGATCCAAAATTTCTCCTTACCCAAGATTAAATCGTTATCGGGTTCTCTCACCCAGAACCCCCATAAAATCCTAGAAACCTTCCAAGCTTTCTACTCCAAACTATACGCATCTCCCTCCTCTGCCGACCCTGTTCCCTTAGAATCATTTTTGGCGGACATTGATCTCCCCAAACTTTCAGAGTCCCATAGATCCATGATGGAATCACCTTTTAGTACTGAAGAGGTCCAGGAGGTCATCAAAAATCTCAAAACAGACTCGGCGCCAGGGCCAGACGGTTTCTCCGCCCTTTATTACAAAACTTTCTCTGGGGTCCTATCTCCTCGTCTGGCCAGTCTCTTTAACTCCCTACGAGAGGGCTCCATTCTCGAACCCGCTGCCAACCTCACATATATCTCTGTGATCCCCAAACAGGGAAAAGATCCTAGTGATGTAGGCAACTATAGGCCGATTTCGTTGATCAATAATGATCTGAAAATCATGACCAAGATTTTGGCCAACAGAATAGCCTCCTTCATAGCTTCTTATGTTCATAAGGATCAGGTGGGTTTCATTCCCGGGAGACAGGGACCGGACCAGATCAGGAGAGCGGTAGATTTGATTTCCCTCATGCAATCCTCCTGGGATGGCGGATCCCCCCAGAAGGGATACATTCTTTCCATAGACCTCCAAAAGGCCTTTGATACGGTCACCTGGCCATACCTTTTTACCATTCTACGCCATTGGGGATTTGGCCCGGAATTCCTAAGAACCCTGGAGTCTCTATATTCCTCCCCGAAAGCCCAGATCAAACTACAGGGACGTCTCTCCGACCAATTCCCAATCTTAAACGGTACCAGACAGGGCTGCCCGCTCTCCCCTATTCTCTTCGCAATAGCGATAGAAACCCTAGCTCTAGCAATTAGACAACACCCGGACATTCACGGGGTTCAATGTGGTCAACATACACACAAATGCGCCCTCTTTGCGGACGATGTCCTCCTTTTCGTCACCTCCCCTCTCAGGTCGACCCCCAATATTCTCCAACTCCTCACCACTTTTGGAAAGGTTTCAGGCCTTCAGGTCAACATGGCAAAGTCAATGGCCTTAAACGTCACTACACCCCAAGATATAGTCGATAGGCTCAAAACAAACTTCCCCTTCTCCTGGTGCGCCTCTTCTCTTCCCTATTTAGGTGTTTTCCTCACCCCAAAAGTAGAGCTCCTATTCCAACACAATTACCCTGCCATGTTCAAAAAACTCACAACTGAACTTACACAATGGTCTCTTTATAAATTATCCTGGCTGGGTAGAGTCAATTCGGTCAAGATGACCCTCTTGCCCAGATTGCTTTATCTCTTCCGGTCCCTGCCTATCCCTGTCAAGAAGCGAGCACTGGATAGACTCCAATCAAAAATCATACAGTTCATATGTTTCATATGGGGGGGCAAGGGACATCGTCTATCTAAAAAAGTTCTGTATAGGGCAAGGAAGAAAGGAGGCCTTGGCCTTCCCAATATGTGGTGGTACTACCAAGCAGCCCAACTCTGTCAATTCTCAGCAATATATACTAAAGGACCTAAACCGGACTGGGTAGACATAGAAAGGCAGGCAACCCATAACCACACATTGGACTATTTAGCCTGGAGACCACGTAAGGACCGCCCCTCGATCCTGTCACCCGCCCTCTCTCACTCAATGGCTCTCTGTGATATCCTTCATAAACATCCCGCACTATCCTCTTCCTGGCATCCCCTCACTCACATCTTTCACAATCCCCAATTCCCCCCGGGTCTAAACATCCAGGCTTTTGGATGGTGGCTTGACAAGGGTTTATACAGAATAGGACAATATTTTAACAATGATGGCCCCATCTCGCTCAAATACTGCACTTCCAAACTGGACATGCCCTCCTCCGAAACCTTCCGCTATTATCAGTTGTTACATTTTTTGCGTGGGGTCTGGAAAAGTTCAGACAACCCACTCTCGGTTACCAAATATGAGCATTGGTGTTCCTCAGCCATGGGCGTCAGGGGGGGCATCTCCCTGATCTATTCAGCGCTAGCTGACCCTCAGGGCAAAGCGAGCTATATGTTGAAATGGGAGCGTGACCTCCAGTTTGAATGGGATCTAGACACTTGGCACACAAATTTCTCCCGCTCATTCAAGGGTATCTTAAACACCTCCCTGATGGAGGCGGACGTTAAGGTTATCTCCAGATGGTACCTGGTCCCTACGCGCCTTTCTAGGCTCTATCCGCAGTCTTCCCCCCTCTGCTTCAGAGGATGTGGCCTCGTAGGCTCTCTCCTCCACACCCTCTGGGAATGCCCTAAAATTAGGGGGTTCTGGAATAGAATTTTCAGCCTCATTCGCAAAGTCACTGGTTTCGAGGTGAAGCAGAACCCTACTATTGCCCTCCTTAATGATGCTCTCCCTAAGGTCCCTAAATTGTCCCGCTCTCTCATACACTTAATCCTTCTGGGGGCCAAGATTACCTTGGCCCACGCCTGGAAGTCGCCCTCGGCGTCATTTCGCCAAGCTAAACACAAGATTTCCTGGATAATGACACAGGAAAGGGTTTCTAATACCTTACTAGACAATCCAGAAAAATTCCGTCTTATTTGGGAACCCTGGGCTATGCATGTAGGCATATCCCTTCTGCCCCAATAGGTGAGCACTGGACAGCCCCGATTCGGCACGTTGCTGACCATTTTTCCCCCCTCTCCCCGAGGAATCCTGATTTCCCCCGCCCCCTTCTTTCCCTCTTATTCTCTGGTTCGCTCCCCCTTCTCTTCCCTATCCCTATTTCTTCCTTTCTTTTCTTCCTATTCTTAATCTCTTTCTTAGACTGTCACTGGCTACTCAGGTTTTACATCTGTGTAGTCTTTCTTGTTTTATGTTGATGGATACAGCTAGATGCTCCGCCTTACAGGCATTTGGAAGCCATTCCATTAGTTGGGTTTTTCAACCCCTTCAGACTATTAACAGAGGTTCAAGGTCAGACTCCCCCTGGATGGTCCGCATCCTCAGGTGATTAGCAATCTGGACAGGTTAGCAGGTTGCCAAGCCCTTTGTTCATATCCCTCCCTGGGTGTTCTGTTCCCGATCGTTCCGTGCACAGCAGGATCCCAATTGGGGTGCGTGGACTGGTCGGGCGTAGACGTAGGGCCGTTGTCCCTCAGGGTCTGCCTTAAATTTGTTGGCGCCTGCTTTTTTCTTCTTTTTTTTTGTATGCTGAGTCTGCTCTACCCTCTATAATAGGTACTGTGGTCCATGATATTGTGATGGAACATAACTCCAAGTGACCTTCTTTTGTTTGTTTCTGATGATCATACTTTGTACCGACCTCGTTTGGGGTCTTTTGTTACCTTCTTTTATAATTGTACTGCATCTAATCACAATAAACCTTTTTTTGAAAAGAAAAAAAAAAAACAGAGGGGAGAAGGCAAGGGGGGTATAGCTCAGTGGCAGAGCATTCAACTGCAGATCGAGAGGTCATCGGTTCAAATCCGGGCGCCCCCTGAGCGTTTTGCCCGCAGTCGCGCCGAAAAGAGAGAGCCGGCGAGTGTCTTTACCGATGCCGTCTAGCCGGTTTCAGGTAAAAAAAAAAATTCAAAACAGAGAGGAGATGGCAAGGGGGTATAGCTCAGTGGCAGAGCATTCGACTGCAGATCACGAGGTCCTCGATTCAAGTCCGGGTGCCCCCTGAGCGCCTTGCCCGCAGTCGCGCTGAAAAGGGAGAGCCAGCGAGTGTCTTTACCGATGCCGTCGAGCCGGTTTCAGGACAAAAAAAATTCAAAACAGATAGGAGAAGGCAAGGGGGTTATAGCTCAGTGGCAGAGCATTCAGCTGCAGATCGAGAGGTCCTCGGTTCAAATCGGCGTGACCCCTAAGTATTTTGCCCGAAGTCGCGCCTAAAAGGGAGAGACGGCGAGTGTCTTTACCGATGCCGTCGAGCCGTTTTCAGGAAAAAAAAATTTAAAATTCAAAACAGAGAGGAGAAGGCAAGGGGGGTATAGCGCAGTGGCAGAGCATTCGACTGCAGATCGCGAGGTCCTTGGTTCAAATCCGGGTGCCCTTTGAGCGTTTTGCCCGCAGTCGCGCCGAAAAGGGAGAGCCGGCGAGTGTCTTTACCGATGCCGTTGAGCCGGTTTCAGGAAAAAAAAATTCAAAACGAGAGGAGAAGGCAAGTGGGGTATAGCTCAGTGGCAGAGCATTCGACTGCAGATCGAGAGGTCCTCGGTTCAAATTCGGGCGCCCCTTGAGCATTTTGCCCGCAGTCGCGCCGAAAAGGGAGAGCCGGCGAGTGTCTTTACTGATGCCGTCGAGCGGGTTTCGGAGAAAAAAAAAATTCAAAACAGAGAGGAGAAGGCAAGAGGGGTATAGCTCAGTGGCAGAGCATTCAACTGCAGATCGAGAGGTCCTCGGTTCAAATCCGGGTGCCCTCTGAGCATTTTGCCAGCAGTCGCGCCGAAAAGGGAGAGCCGGCGAGTGTCTTTACCGATGCCGTTGAGCCGGTTTCAGGAAAAAAAAACAAAAAACATTCAAAACAGAGAGGAAAAGGCAAGGGGGGTATAGCTCAGTGGCAGAGCTTTCGACTGCAGATAGAGAGGTCCTCGGTTCAAATCCGGGTGCCCGCAGTCGCGCCAAAAAGGGAGAGCCGGCGAGTGTCTTTACCGATGCCGTTGAGCCGGTTTCAGGAAAAATAAATAAAAAATTCAAAACAGAGAGGAGAAGGCAAGGTGGGTATACCTCAGTGGCAGATTATTCAACGGCAGATTATTCGACTGCAGATCGAGAGGTTCTCGGTTCAAATCCGGGTGCCCCCAGAGCGTTTTGCCCGCAGTCGCGCCGAAAAGGGAGAGCCAGCGAGTGTCTTTACCGATGCCGTTGAGCCGGTTTCAGAAAATTAAAAATTCAAAACAGAGAGGAGAAGGCAAGGTGGGTATACCTCAGTGGCAGAGCATTCGACTGCAGATCGAGAGGTTCTCAGTTCAAATCCGGGTGCCCTTTGAGTGTTTTGCCCGCAGTCGCGCCGAAAAGGGCGAGCCGGCGAGTGTCTTTACCGATGCCGTCGAGCCGGTTTCAGGAAAAAAAAACAAAAAACATTCAAAACAGAGAGGAGAAGGCAAGGGGGGTATAGCTCAGTGCCAGAGCATTCGACTGCAGATCAAGAGGTTCTCTGTTCAAATCCGGGTGCCCACTGAGCGTTTTGCCCGCAGTCACGCCGAAAAGGGCGAGCCGGCGAGTGTCTTTACCGATGCCGTCGAGCCGGTTTCAGGAAAAAAAAAAAAAAACATTCAAAACAGAGAGGAGAAGGCAAGCAGCGTATAGCTCAGTGCCAGAGCATTCGACTGCAGATCGAGAGATCCTCGGTCCAAATCCAGGTGCCCCCTGAGCGTTTTGCCCGCAGTCGCGCCAAAAAGGGAGAGCCGGAGAGTGTCTTTACTGATGCCGTTGAGCCGGTTTCGGAGAAAAAAAAAATTCAAAACAGAGAGGAGAAGGCTACGGGGGGTATAGCTCAGTGCCAGAGCATTCAACTGCAGATCGAGAGTTTCTCGGTTCAAATCCGGGTGCCCCCTGAGCATTTTGCCCGCAGTCGCGCCGAAAAGGGCGAGCCGGCGAGTGTCTTTACCGATGCCGTCGAGCCGGTTTCAGGAAAAAAAAACAAAAAACATTCAAAACAGAGAGGAGAAGTCAAGGGGGGTATAGCTCAGTGCCAGAGCATTCGACTGCAGATCGAGAGGTCCTCGGTCCAAATCCAGGTGCCCCCTGAGCGTTTTGCCCGCAGTCGCGCCAAAAAAGGGAGAGCCGGCGAGTGTCTTTACCGATGCCGTCGAGCCGGTTTCGAGAAAAAAATAAAAATAAAATTCAAAAAAGAAGGCAAGGGAGGTATAGCTCAGTGGCAGAGCATTCGACTGCAGATCGAGAGGTCCTCGGTTCAAATCCGGGTGCCCCCTGAGCATTTTGCCCGCAGTCGCACCGAAAAGGGAGAGCCGGCGAGTGTCTTCACCGATGCCGTGGAGCCGGTTTCAGAAAAAAAAAATCAAAAGAGAGTGTAGAAGGCAAGGGGGGTATAGCTCAGTGGCAGAGCATTCGACTGCAGATCGAGAGGTCCTCGGTTCAAATCCGGGTGCCCCCTGAGCGTTTTGCCCGCAGACACGCCGAAAAGGGAGAGCCGGCGAGTGTCTTTACTGATGCCGTCGAGCCGGTATCGGAGAAAAAAAAATTTTAAAACAGAGAGAAAAAGGCAAGGGGGGTATAGCTCAGTGGCAGAGCATTCGACTGCAGATCGAGAGGTCATCGGTTCAAATCCGGGTGCCCCCTGAGCGTTTTGCCCGCAGTCGCGCCGAAAAGAGAGAGCCGGCGAATGTCTTTACCGATGCCTTCGAGCCGGTTTCAGCAAAAAAAAACAAAAAACATTCAAAACAGAAAGGAGAAGGCAAGGGGGGTATAGCTCAGTGGCAGAGCATTCGGCTGCAGATCGAGAGGTCCTCGGTTCAAATCGGCGTGACCCCTGAGCATTTTGCCCGAAGTCGCGCCGAAAAGGGAGAGACGGCGAGTGTCATTACCGATGCTGTCGAGCCGGTTTCAGGAAAAAAAAATTAAAATTCAAAACAGAGAGGAGAAGGCAAGGGGGTATAACTCAGTGGCAGAGCATTCGACTGCCAGATCAAGAGGTCCTTGGTTCAAATCCGGGTGCCCTCTGATTGTTTAGCCCGCAGTCGCACCGAAAAGGGAGAGCCGGCGAGTGTCTTTACACTTTACATAGGACCTCGCGATCTGCAGAGCTATACCCCCATTGCCTTCTCCTCTCTGTTTTGAATTTTATTTTATTTTTTTCCTGAAACCGGCTCGACGGCATCGGTAAAGACACTCGCCGGCTCTCCCTTTTCTGTGCGACTGCGGGCAAAATGCTCAGGGGGCACCCAAATTTGAACCGAGGACCTTTCGATCTGCAGTTGAATGCTCTGCCACTGAGCTATACCCCCCTTGCCTTCTCCTCTCTGTTTTGATTTTTTTTCCCCTGAAACCGGCTCGACGGCATCGGTAAAGACACTCACCTACTCTCCCTTTTCGGCGCAACTGTGGGCAAAATGCTCAGGGGACACCCGAATTTGAACCGAGGACCTTTCGATCTGCAGTCGAATGCTCTGCCACTGAGCTATACCCCCCTTGCCTTCTCCTCTTTGTTTTGATTTTTTTTTTCCCTGAAACCGGCTCGACGGCATCGGTAAAGACACTCACCTACTCTCCCTTTTCGGCGCAACTGTGGGCAAAATGCTCAGGGGGCACCCGAATTTGAACCGAGGACCTTTCGATCTGCAGTCGAATGCTCTGCCACTGAGCTATACCCCCTTGCCTTTTCCTCTCTGTTTTGATATTTTTTTTCCTGAAACCGGCTTGACGGCATCGGTAAAGACACTCACTGGCTCTTCCTTTTCGGCGCGACTGTGGGCAAAACGCTCAGGGGGCACCCCCATGTGAACCGAGAACTTCTAAATCTGCAGGCGAATGCTTTGCCACTGAGCTATACCCCCCTTGCCTACTCCTCTCTGTTTTTTTTTTTTTTTTCCTGAAACCGGCTCGACGGCATCGGTAAAGACACTCGCCGGCTCTCCCTTTTCGTTGCGACTGCGGGCAAAATGCTCAGGGGGAACACGGATTTGAACCGTGGACCTCTCGATCTGCAGTCGAATGCTCTGCCACTGAGCTATTCCCCCTTGCCTTCTCCTCTCTATTTTGAATTGTTTTATTTTTTTTCCTGAAACCGGCTCGACGGCATCGGTAAAGACACTCGCCGTCTCTCCCTTTTCGTCGCGACTGCGGGCAAAATGCTCAGGGGGAACACGGATTTGAACCGTGGACCTCTCGATCTGCAGTCGAATGCTCTGCCACTGAGCTATACCCCCTTGCCTTCTCTTCTCTGTTTTGAATTTTTTATTTTTTATTCTTCCTGAAACTGGCTCAACGGCATCGGTAAAGACACTCGCTGGCTCTCCCTTTTCGGCGCGACTGTGGGCAAAATGTTCAGGGGGGACCTCTCGATCTGCAGTGGAATGCTCTGCCACTGAGCTATACCCCCTTGCCTTCTCCTCTCTGTTTTGAATTTTTATATTTTTTTGTCCTGAAACCGGCTCGACGGCATCGGTAAAGACACTCGCCGGCTCTCCCTTTTCGGTGCGACTGCCGGCAAAATGCTCAGGGGGCACCCGGATTTGAACCGAGGATCTCTCGATCTGCAGTTGAATGCTCTGACACAAAGCTATACCCCTCTTGCCTTCTCAATTCCCAATCTTAAACGGTACCAGACAGGGCTGTTGTTACCTTCTTTTATAATTGTACCGGTTCAAATTCGGGTGCCCCCTGGGCAATTGGGAATTGGTCGGAGAGACGTCCCTGTAGTTTGATCTGGGCTTTCGGGGAGGAATATAGAGACTCCAGGGTTCTTAGGAATTCCGGGCCAAATCCCCAATGGCGTAGAATGGTAAAAAGGTATGGCCAGGTGACCGTATCAAAGGCCTTTTGGAGGTCTATGGAAAGAATGTATCCCTTCTGGGGGGACCCGCCATCCCAGGAGGATTGCATGAGGGAAATCAAATCTACCGCTCTCCTGATCTGGTCCGGTCCCTGTCTCCCGGGAATGAAACCCACCTGATCCTTATGAACATAAGAAGCTATGAAGGAGGCTATTCTGTTGGCCAAAATCTTGGTCCTGATTTTCAGATCATTATTGATCAACGAAATCGGCCTATAGTTGCCTACATCACTAGGATCTTTTCCCTGTTTGGGGATCACAGAGATATATGCGAGGTTGGCAGCGGGTTCGAGAATGGAGCCCTCTCGTAGGGAGTTAAAGAGACTGGCCAGACGAGGAGATAGGACCCCAGAGAAAGTTTTGTAATAAAGGGCGGAGAAACCGTCTGGCCCTGGCGCCGAGTCTGTTTTGAGATTTTTGATGACCTCCTGGACCTCTTCAGTACTAAAAGGTGATTCCATCATGGATCTATGGGACTCTGAAAGTTTGGGGAGATCAATGTCCGCCAAAAATGATTCTAAGGGAACAGGGTCGGCAGAGGAAGGAGATGCGTATAGTTTGGAGTAGAAAGCCTGGAAGATTTCTAGGATTTTATGGGGGTTCTGGGTGAGAGAACCCGATAACGATTTAATCTTGGGTAAGGAGAAATTTTGGATCCTTGGGGAGAGTTTGGCCGCCAAGCGCGAGCCGATTTTATCAGCTTGTAAGTAGAATTTGCCACTTAACCAGCTCAAGTGTTTGTCTGCATTAGAAGTTAAGGCAAGATTTAAAGCAATGCGGGCGGATTCTAACTTGGCCAGACTGGCTGGAGTGGGGTTAGACTTATGGGCTTTACTAAGTAGTGTAAAATCCCTTTCCAAGTTTTCTACATCCACCTTCCTTCCTTTTTTCAGGTTGGAAGCCATTTGAATCATCCTCCCCCTCAAGACGGCTTTATGAGCTCCCCAGAGAGAGCTAGGGGAAGTTTCCCCGGTATCATTGAGGAGGAAAAATTCTTGGATGTCCTTTTCCAGCATGGTGCAGTGGACCGGGTTGGCAAGGAGGGATTTACTCAAGCGCCACTGAGGGGGGCCTGAAGGCGAAAGGGAGCTAGAGATTCTAAGGGTTACTAAGGAGTGGTCCGACCACGGAACTTCTTGTATTGAGGAGTGAGAGACAGTGTGAATGTCAGAATTGGGTACGAAGATGTGGTCAATCCTGGCAAATGTTTTGTGTGGGGCAGAGTAATGGGTAAAGTCTTTGGCCGTGGGATTCAATTCCCTCCAAGAATCAATCAGGCCCAAGTCATGTAGGAGTCGAGCGATTCTGAGGCTTTGTTTGGAGGGTCTCTTAAGGCGTGGCCTGTTCTCGTGGGATTTGTCAAGTGTGTGGTCAAACGTGATATTGGAGTCACCCCCTATTAAGACTCTACCTTCTAGATGAGAGGAGAGGGTTGAGAACATGGATGCGAAAAAATTTGCCTGGCCCCGATTGGGGGCATAGTATGAAACAAAAGAATACGTCACCCCTTCTATGAGCCCTTTGACCAGCAGGTACCTACCATCTTTATCACGAATTGTGTGAATGTGGGTAAATGGGATATGTTTAGCCAAGAGAATGGCCACCCCTCTCTGTTTGGTGTCAGCATTCGCAAGGTAGAAGGTGGGAAAGCTACGGTGTAGGAAGGAGGGGGTATAGCTAGCGGGGAAGTGGGTCTCCTGAAGAAGGACAACATCAAGGCTTCTGGCGTGGTAGCTCTGAAAGGCCTTCCGGCGTTTAGAAGGGGAATTAAGTCCCTGTGTATTGTGGGAAGCTACTTTCAAAGGCAGCTTGCGAGCGTCAGTCTCAGCCATGGGTGCCCGAGGGGGGGTGCGAGAATGTAAAAGGGGAGCTTACCTGGAGAGAAGAGAGAATCCGGACATCCAGCGCGAGGTAGGCTATCAACAAACGCCCTGGAGCAAGGCCTGGGGGAGTTCTCCGCGAGGAATCCTGGAGGAGGGAGGAGGAGAACACTGTGGGGAGGGGAGAAGGGGGGGGAGAAGAAATAGAAGAAAAAGAGGAGGAAAGATCAGAGATGTCATTATATTGGTCAGTTAAATCACAAAAGGAGAACAAAACAAACATATGCAAAAATTCAGATAAAATTCAACAGGACCGGCTAGCCGGGTCCAAGTCCAAGGACTCCTGCAAGAGGGGTCTTGGAGAGAGTGCAACCCCAGTAGGGGTTGTCTACCTGATGTCACCAGAGGGATTAAAAGTCCCTCCGCGTCACAACAGAGAGAGCGGCATGATGAGCCGCTCCGGCCGTCAGAGCCCCCAATGGGGGGTAAAACAGTACTGGAACGGCCAAAGTGCAGAAAATACTGTAAACAAACAAATATAACGAACCGTAAAACTGTATAACCAGAACATAACCAGTGCATGGAGTGGAACCTGCAAGGGAGAGGAAGGGAAGGTGGGGAGGGAGGCAAGAGAGGATGGGGGGGAAGGGGGAGGGGAAAGGGAAGAAAAAAAAAAAAAGGGGGGGGGACAGGGGGAAGGAAGGGTATAGGCTACTAGGCCTAACCATAGGTTGGAACTAGAAAAGGCCCATCATATATGCAACAAGTCAGAAAGGCAATGAAAGCGTCCTCCTCAGCGAGGTGGGAGGAACGGGGGATATTGGGAGTCCCAACTAGCCATAAGATGGGCAAGTGGGGCCCAAACCAAACAGATCAAGACCCTGGCCCGCCTGAAGCCAGTCAGGGCCGTGCGGGTCTGTCTACCACCATACTAGGGGGGGAGAGTAGTTAGCTCTCTGAAATATTAGGGATAGTCAAAAGCAACCCATCTCCCGTCCGGGAGAAAAACAAAAGAAGTCCCTCATCTCGGGGGTCGGGATTCTCTCTGTCTCTTCGTTTGTTGTTTATTCCATAACGGGGTCAGAGGACTGCCGGGGGGTGGACGCTTTGAGGAGCCTGATTTTGTTGTCGCTTGTTGTGCAGCAAGTTCTCGGGAGATAAGACCAAGATGAAGAAGGAGACGTTCGCCGTCTTGAAAGGTGGAAAAGCCAAAGGATTTGTCCCTGAAATGAAATTGTAGGCGGAACGGAAAAGCCCAGCGGTACTTGATGGAATTCTGGTTGAGGACCTCCAGGAGGGATTTAAGGGACCTCCGTTTCTGGACCGTGGTGGGTGAGATGTCAGCAAAGATTTGGATTTTATTCCCTTGGAAGGAGAGATTGTCCAGGTTGCGGGTCTGCCTCATAACATCCTCCTTCACACCATAGTAATGGGACTTGACTACAATGTCCCTTGGGAGACCATCTGGGCGGGGGGGCTGGAGGACTCTGTGAGCCCTGTCAAGTTCCAATCTGTAGTCCTGAATGTCTGGCATGAGTTCTTTAATGAACAATTTAACTGTGCTGTGAACATCAGTAACAGATTCAGGTATCCCACGTATATGGAAATTATACCTTCTACTCCTGTTCTCGAAATCATCGATTTTAGAGAGAGCTGTCTCAAGTTGATCTTGTAAGGTTTGGATGCATGTGGTATTTTGGTTAGTACGGGCGGCAGTGTTATCCACAGCCTGCTCAATTGCATCCATGCGGGCTCCCAGGCTCTGCAAATCAGCCTTAATGGTAGCAGTGATCTGAGTGGCATTGTGGGCTAGGCCTGTGGCTAGCAGCTCAGAAAAGTTCTGCAGCATAAGTTGCATGTCAGCGGAGTGAACTGGCTGCAAGGGGGGGAGAGGTGGGGGCCTGCCAGGCTTAAGGGGGATTGCAGCATGGGAGAGAGGGGGAGATCTCCAAAAGTTTGTTTCAGCAGGGACTCAGTGGATGCTGGGGAGATCCCTTGGGGGTTGCATGTACTCACAGGAGTTGCCAGCAGATCGATCTGGTGCAGGAGATGGGAAGGAGGATCCGCAATGGAGTCCGGGCCTTCCATGCTGCCTTGAGCTGCGGCCGCCATCTTGGATGATGCAGGGGCTGCCAGTGTAAAGTCGAGCTGGCGGCTTACCTCCCTCTTTTGTGAGCCGCCCGGCATATGAAATCGTCCCTGGTTCACCCGGGAGGCGATGGGGTCAGTCCTGGCCGGTTCCCGCTCAGTCTGTAGGCTCAGGGGGCTGTGAGAGGCCGTAGCAGCGCGGAGCTCCCGTTCAGAGCGTCATCCCGGAAGTCCCGCGCATGCGCACTCCCTCCTCTCTGTTTTGAATGTTTTTTTCGGTTTTTTTCTGAAACCGGCTCGACGGCATCAGTAAAGACACTCGCCGGCTCTCCCTTTTCGGCGCGATTCCGCTCAAAACGCTCAGGGGGCACCCGGATTTGAACCGCGGC
Source organism: Rana muscosa (assembly GCA_029206835.1). Lineage (NCBI taxonomy): Eukaryota > Metazoa > Chordata > Amphibia > Anura > Ranidae > Rana > Rana muscosa. The sequence goes on from CM055127.1 coordinate 345,408,587, forward strand.
CCTCTCGATCTGCAGTCGAATGCTCTGCCACTGAGCTGTACCCCCTTGCCTTCTTCTCTCTGTTTTGATTTTTTTTCCTGAAACCGGCTCGACGGCATCGGTAAAGACACTCGCCGGCTCTCCCTTTTTGGCGCGACTGCAGGCAAAACACTCAGGGGGCACCCGGATTGGAACCGACGACCTCTCGATTTGCAGTCGAATGCTCTACTATTGAGCTATACCCCCCTTGCCTCCTGCTCTCTGTTTTGATTTTTTTTTCTGAAACCGGCTCGACGGCATCGGTAAAGACACTCACTGGCTCTCCCTTTTCGGCGCGACTGCGGGCAAAACGCTCAGGGGGCACCCCCATGTAAACCGAGGACCTCGCGATCTGCAGTCGAATGCTCTGCCACTGAGCTATACACCTCCTTGCCTTCTCTTCTCTGTTTTGATTTTTTTTTCTGAAACCGTCTCGACGGCATCGGTAAAGACACCTGCCGGCTCTCCCTTTTTGGCGCGACTGCGGGCAAAACGCTCAGGGGGCACCCGGATTTGAACATAGGACCTCGCGATCTGCAGAGCTATACCCCCATTGCCTTCTCTGCTCTGTTTTGAATTATATTTTTATTTTTTTCTTGAAACCGGCTCGACGGCATCGGTAGAGACACTCACCGGCTCTCCCTTTTCGGCGCGACTGCGGGCAAAATGCTCCGGGGGCACCCGGATTTGAACTGAGGACCTCGCGATCTGCAGTCGAATGCACTGCCACTGAGCTATACCCCCTTGCCTTCTCCTCTTTGTTTTGATTTTTTTTTTTTTTTACCTGAACCCGGCTCGACGGCATCAGTAAAGACACTCGCCGGCTCTCCCTTTTCGATGCGACTGCGGGCAAAACGCTCAGGGGGCACCCGGATTTGAACCGAGGACCTCTCGATCTGCAGTCGAATGCTCTACCACAGAGCTATACCCCCTTGCCTTCTCTCTTTTTTGATTTATTTTTTCCTGAAACCGGCTCGACGGCATCGGTAAAGACACTCGCCAGCTCTCCCTTTTCGGCGCGACTGCGGGCAAAATGCTCAGGAGGCACCCGGATTTGAACCGAGGACCTCTAGATCTGCAGTCGAATGCTCTGTCACTGAGCTATAACCCCCTTGCCTTTTCCTTTCTGTTTTGAATTTTTTTTCCTGAAACCGGCTCGACTGCATCTGTAAAGACACTCGCCGGCTCTCCCTTTTCGGCGCGACTGTGGGCAAAATGCTCAGGGTGCACCCGGATTTGAACCGAGGACCTCTCGATCTGCAGTCGAATGCTCTGCCACTGAGCTATACCCCCCTTGCCTTCTCTTTGCTGTTTTGATTTTTTTTTTCCTGAAACCGGCTCGACGGCATCGGTAAAGACACTCGCCGGCTCTCCCTTTTCGGCGCGACCGCGGGCAGAATGCCCGGGGGTCACCCGGATTTGAACCGAGGACCTCTTGATCTGCAGTTGAATGCTCTGCCACCGAGCTATTCCGCCCTTGCCTTCTCCTCTCTGTTTTTAATTAATTTTTTTTTTTCTGAAACCGGCTCGACGGCATCGGTAAAGACACTCGTTGGCTCTCCCTTTTGGGCGCGACTGCGGGCAAAATGCTCAGGGGGCACGCGGATTTGAACAGAAGACCTCTTGATCTGCAGTCGAATGCTCTGCCACTGAGCTATACACTCTTGCATTCACCTCACTGTTTTGAATTTTTAATTTTATTTCTTGAAACCGGCTCGACGGCATCGGTAAAGACACTCGCCGGCTCTCCCTTTTCGGCGCGACTGTGGGCAAAATGTTCAGGGGGCACCCGGATGTGAACCGAGGACCTCTCGATCTGCAGTCGAATGCTCTGCCACTGATCTATACCCCCTTGCCTTATCCTCTCTGTTTTGAATTATTATATTTTTTTGTCCTGAAACCGGCTCGACGGCATCGGTAAAGACACTCACCGGCTCTCACTTTTCGGCGCGACTGCGGGCAAAATGCTCAGGGGGCATCCGGAATTGAACCGAGGACCTCGCGATCTGCAGTCGAATGCTCTGCCACTGAGCTATACCCCCCTTGACTTCTCTTCTCTGTTTTGATTTTTTTTTTCTGAAACCGGCTCGACGGCAACAGTAAAGACACTCGCCGGCTCTCCCTTTTCAGCGCAGCTGCGGGCAAAATGCCCAGGGGGCACCCGAATTTGAACCGAGGACCTCTCGATCTGCAGTCGAATGCTCTGCCACTGAGCTATACCCCCTTGCCGTCTCCTCTCTGTTTTGAATTTTATTTTTTTGCTGAAACCGGCTCAACGGCATCGGTAAAGACACTCACTGGCTCTCCCTTTTCGGCGCGACTGCGGGCAAAACGCTCAGGGGCACCCGGATTTGAACCGAGAACCTCTCGATCTGCAGTCGAATAGCTCTGCCACTGAGCTGTACCCCCCTTGCCTTTTCCTCTCTGTTTTGAATTTAAATTTTTTATTCTGAAACCGGCTCGACGGCATCGGTAAAGACACTCGCCGGCTCTCCCTTTTCGGCGCGACTGCGGGCAAAATGCTAAGGGGGCACCCGGATTTGAACAGAGGACCTCTCGATCTGCAGTCGAAAGCTCTGCCACTGAGCTATACCCCCCTTGCCATCTCATCTCTGTTTTTGAATTATTTTTTTTTCCGAAACCGGCTCGACAGCATCGGTAAAGACACTCGCCGGCTCTCCCTTTTTGGCGCGACTGCTGGCGAAACGCTCAGGGGGCACCCGGATTTGAACATAGGACCTCGCGATCTGCAGAGCTATACCCCCATTGCCTTCTCTGCTCTGTTTTGAATTATATTTTTATTTTTTTCTTGAAACCGGCTCGACGGCATCGGTAGAGACACTCACCGGCTCTCCCTTTTCGGCGCGACTGCGGGCAAAATGCTCCGGGGGCACCCGGATTTGAACTGAGGACCTCGCGATCTGCAGTCGAATGCACTGCCACTGAGCTATACCCCCTTGCCTTCTCCTCTTTGTTTTGATTTTTTTTTTTTTTTACCTGAACCCGGCTCGACGGCATCAGTAAAGACACTCGCCGGCTCTCCCTTTTCGATGCGACTGCGGGCAAAACGCTCAGGGGGCACCCGGATTTGAACCGAGGACCTCTCGATCTGCAGTCGAATGCTCTACCACAGAGCTATACCCCCTTGCCTTCTCTCTTTTTTGATTTATTTTTTCCTGAAACCGGCTCGACGGCATCGGTAAAGACACTCGCCAGCTCTCCCTTTTCGGCGCGACTGCGGGCAAAATGCTCAGGAGGCACCCGGATTTGAACCGAGGACCTCTAGATCTGCAGTCGAATGCTCTGTCACTGAGCTATAACCCCCTTGCCTTTTCCTTTCTGTTTTGAATTTTTTTTCCTGAAACCGGCTCGACTGCATCTGTAAAGACACTCGCCGGCTCTCCCTTTTCGGCGCGACTGTGGGCAAAATGCTCAGGGTGCACCCGGATTTGAACCGAGGACCTCTCGATCTGCAGTCGAATGCTCTGCCACTGAGCTATACCCCCCTTGCCTTCTCTTTGCTGTTTTGATTTTTTTTTTCCTGAAACCGGCTCGACGGCATCGGTAAAGACACTCGCCGGCTCTCCCTTTTCGGCGCGACTGCGGGCAGAATGCCCAGGGGTCACCCGTATTTGAACCGAGGACCTCTTGATCTGCAGTTGAATGCTCTGCCACCGAGCTATTCCGCCCTTGCCTTCTCCTCTCTGTTTTTAATTAATTTTTTTTTTTCTGAAACCGGCTCGACGGCATCGGTAAAGACACTCGTCGGCTCTCCCTTTTGGGCGCGACTGCGGGCAAAATGCTCAGGGGGCACGCGGATTTGAACAGAAGACCTCTTGATCTGCAGTCGAATGCTCTGCCACTGAGCTATACACTCTTGCATTCACCTCACTGTTTTGAATTTTTAATTTTATTTCTTGAAACCGGCTCAACGGCATCGGTAAAGACACTCGCCGGCTCTCCCTTTTCGGCGCGACTGTGGGCAAAATGTTCAGGGGGCACCCGGATGTGAACCGAGGACCTCTCGATCTGCAGTCGAATGCTCTGCCACTGATCTATACCCCCTTGCCTTATCCTCTCTGTTTTGAATTATTATATTTTTTTGTCCTGAAACCGGCTCGATGGCATCGGTAAAGACACTCACCGGCTCTCACTTTTCGGCGCGACTGCGGGCAAAATGCTCAGGGGGCATCCGGAATTGAACCGAGGACCTCGCGATCTGCAGTCGAACGCTCTGCCACTGAGCTATACCCCCCTTGACTTCTCTTCTCTGTTTTGATTTTTTTTTTCTGAAACCGGCTCGACGGCAACAGTAAAGACACTCGCCGGCTCTCCCTTTTCAGCGCAGCTGCGGGCAAAATGCCCAGGGGGCACCCGAATCTGAACCGAGGACCTCTCGATCTGCAGTCGAATGCTCTGCCACTGAGCTATACCCCCTTGCCGTCTCCTCTCTGTTTTGAATTTTATTTTTTTGCTGAAACCGGCTCAACGGCATCGGTAAAGACACTCACTGGCTCTCCATTTTCGGCGCGACTGCGGGCAAAACGCTCAGGGGCACCCGGATTTGAACCGAGAACCTCTCGATCTGCAGTCGAATAGCTCTGCCACTGAGCTGTACCCCCCTTGCCTTTTCCTCTCTGTTTTGAATTTAAATTTTTTATTCTGAAACCGGCTCGACGGCATCGGTAAAGACACTCGCCGGCTCTCCCTTTTCGGCGCGACTGCGGGCAAAATGCTAAGGGGGCACCCGGATTTGAACAGAGGACCTCTCGATCTGCAGTCGAAAGCTCTGCCACTGAGCTATACCCCCCTTGCCATCTCATCTCTGTTTTTGAATTATTTTTTTTTCCGAAACCGGCTCGACAGCATCGGTAAAGACACTCGCCGGCTCTCCCTTTTTGGCGCGACTGCAGGCAAAATGCTCAGGAGGTACCCGGATTTGAACCTAGGATCTCCCGATCTGCACTTGAATGCTCTGTCACTGAGCTATACCACGCTTGCCCTCTCATTTCTGTTTTTGAATTTTATTTTTATTTTTTCTGAAACCGGCACGACGGCATCGGTAAAGACACTCGCCGGCTCTCCCTTTTTGGCGCGATTGCGGGCAAAATGCTCAGGGGGCACACGGATTTGAACCGAGGACCTCTCGATCTGCAGTCGAATGCTCTGCCACTGAGCTATACCCCCCTTGCCTTCTCTTCTCTGTTTTTGATTTTTTTTTCCTGAAACCGGCTCGACGGCATCGGTAAAGACACTCGCCGGCTCTCCCTTTTCGGCGCGACTGCTGGCAAAACGCTCAGGGGGCACACGGATTTGAACAGAGGACCTCACGATCTGCACTCTAATGCACTGCCACTGAGCTATACCCCCCTTACCTTCTCCTCTCTGTTTTGATTTTTTTTCCTGAAACCGGCTCGACGGCATCGGTAAAGACACTCGCCGGCTCTCCCTTTTCGGCGCGACTGCTGGCAAAATGCGCAGGGAGCACCCGGATTTGAACCTAGGATCTCGCGATCTGCAGTTGAATGCTCTGCCACTGAGCTATACCCCTCTTGGCATCTCATCTCTGTTTTTGAATTTTATTTATTTTTTTCTGAAACCGGCTCGACGACATCGGCAAAGACACTCGCCGGCTCTCCCTTTTTGGCGGGACTGCGGGCAAAACGCTCAGGGGGCACCCGGATTTAAATCGAGGACCTCTCGATCTGCAGTCGAATGCTCTGCCACTGAGCTATACCCCCCTTGCCTTCTCCTCTCTGTTTTTGATTTTTTTTTTCTTCCTGAAACCGGCTCGACGGCATCGGTAAAGACACTCGCCAGCTCTCCCTTTTCGGCGCGACTGCGGGCAAAATGCTCAGGAGGCACCCGGATTTGAACCTAGGATCTCCCGATCCGCACTTGGATGCTCTGTCACTGAGCTATACCCCACTTGCCCTCTCATTTCTGTTTTTGAATTTTATTTTTATTTTTTCTGAAACCGGCTCGACGGCATCGGTAAAGACACTCGCCGGCTCTCCCTTTTCGGCGCGACTGCGGGCAAAATGCTCAGGGGGCACCCAGATTTGAACCCAGGACCTCTCGATCTGCAGTCGAATGCTCTGCCACTGAGCTATACCCCTTTGCCTTTTCCTTTTTGTTTTGAATTTTTATTTATTTTTTTCCTGAAACCGGCTCGACGGCATCGGTAAAGACACTCACCGGCTCTCACTTTTCGGCGCGACTGCGGGCAAAATGCTCAGGGGGCATCCGGAATTGAACCGAGGACCTCGCGATCTGCAGTCGAATGCTCTGCCACTGAGCTATACCCCCCTTGACTTCTCTTCTCTGTTTTGATTTTTTTTTTCTGAAACCGGCTCGACGGCAACAGTAAAGACACTCGCCGGCTCTCCCTTTTCAGCGCAGCTGCGGGCAAAATGCCCAGGGGGCACCCGAATTTGAACCGAGGACCTCTCGATCTGCAGTCGAATGCTCTGCCACTGAGCTATACCCCGACACTCGCCGGCTCTCCCTTTTTGGCGCGACTGCGGGCAGCAATGCTCAGGGGGCACCCGGATTTGAACCGAGGACCTCGCGATCTGCTTTTGAATGCTCTGCCACTGAGCTATAAACCCCCCTTGCCTTCTCCTCTCTGTTTTGATTTTTTTTTTCTGAAACCGGCTCGACGGCATCGGTAAAGACACTCGCCGGCTCTCCCTATTCGGCGCGACTGCGGGCAAAACGCTCAGGGGGCATCCGGATTTGAACCGAGGACCTCTCGTTCTGCAGTCGAATGCTCTGCCACTGAGATATACCCCTGTCGCCTTCTCCTCTCTTTTTTGAATTATTATTTTTTCATTTTCCTGAAACCGGCTCGACGGCATCAGTAAAGACACTCGCCGGCTCTCCCTTTTTGGCGCGACTGCGGGCAGCAATGCTCAGGGGGCACCCGGATTTGAACCGAGGACCTCGCGATCTGCTTTTGAATGCTCTGCCACTGAGCTATAAACCCCCCTTGCGTTCTCCTCTCTGTTTTGATTTTTTTTCCTGAAACCGGCTCGACGGCATCGGTAAAGACACTCGCCGGCTCTCCCTTTTCGGCGCGACTGCTGGCGAAACGCTCAGGGGGCACCCGGATATGAACAGAGGACCTCGCGATCTGCAGTCTTATGCTCTGCCACTGAGCTATACCCCCCTTACCTTCTCCTCTCTGTTTTGATTTTTTTTTCCTGAAACCGGCTCGACGGCATCGGTAAAGACACTCGCCGGCTCTCCCTTTTCTGCGCGACTGCTGGCAAAATGCTCAGGGAGCACCCGGATTTGAACCTAGGATCTCGTAATCTGCAGTTGAATGCTCTGCCACTGAGCTATACCCCTCTTGGCATCTCATCTCTGTTTTTGAATTTTATTTTTATTTTTTCTGAAACCGGCTCGACGGCATCGGCAAAGACACTCGCCGGCTCTCCCTTTTTGGCGCGACTGCGGGCAAAGTGCTCAGGGGGCACCCGGATGTGAACCGAGGACCTCTCGATCTGCAGTCGAATGCTCTGCCACTGAGCTATACCCCCCTTGCCTGCTCTGTTTTTGATTTTTTTTTTCTTTCTGAAACCGGCTCGACGGCATCGGTAAAGACACTCGCCGGCTCTCCCTTTTTGGCACGACTGCGGGCAAAGTGCTCAGGGGGCACCCGGATTTGAACCGAGAACCTCTCGATCTGCAGTCGAATAGCTCTGCCACTGAGCTGTACCCCCCTTGCCTTTTCCTCTCTGTTTTGAATTTTAATTTTTTTTCCTGAAACCGGCTCGACGGCATCGGTAAAGACACTCGCCGGCTCTCCCTTTTCGGCGCGACTGCGGGCAAAATGCTAAGGGGGCACCCGGATTTGAACAGAGGACCTCTCGATCTGCAGTCGAATAGCTCTGCCACTGAGCTATACCCCCCTTGCCATCTCATCTCTGTTTTTGAATTATTATTTTTTTCCGAAACCGGCTCGACGGCATCGGTAAAGACACTCGCCGGCTCTCCCTTTTCGGCGCGACTGCTGGCAAAATGCTCAGGAATAGTGATGAGCCGAACACCCCCGGGTTCGGTTCGCACCAGAACCCGCGAACGGACCGAACGTTCGTACGAACATTAGAACCCTATTAAATACAATGGATGCGAACGTTCGAATTCTAAAGTGCTAATTATAACGACTATTATGCATGTTATTGTCCTAAAAAGGGTTTGGGAACCCGGGTTCTGCACCAGGGGACATGTATCAATGCAAAAAGAAGTTTTAAAAACGGTCGTTTTTCGGGAGCAGTCATTTTAATGATGCATAAAGTGAAAAAAAAAAGTCAAATATTCCTTTAAATATCGTACCTGGGGGGTGTCTAAAGTATGCCTGTGAAGTGCCACGTGTTTCCCGTGTTTAGAACTGTCCCTGCACAAAATGACACTTCTAAAGGAAAAAAAAAACATTTAAAACTGCTTGCGGCTTTAATGTAATGTCTGGTCCCGGTAATATGGATGAAAATCTTTAAGAAAAATGGCATAGCTACCCCATGACCCCCCCCCCCCTACCCCAGCCCATTACCAGCCCCTTTGGGTCTTGTATGGATATTAAGGGGAACACCGCACACAAAATAAAAAAGGCCCTATATACTCTGAACAGCCGTATACAGGCGGTGCATACAAGACAGGGACTGTAGGTTTGTTCTTATGTAGAATGTGTTTGTAATTTTGAACAGGTACATTGTTTAAGTGTAGCTCCAGCCCAAAAATCTATTTTTAAACTTTTTGGAAAACATAGGTAAGGGTTATCACCCCTGTAACATTTGTTTTGCTGTCTGTGCCCCTGTTCAGAACATTTCACCTCACTTTCCGTCCCAATGACAACTGTTTTTGAAATTTGGTGTTTTTCTTGAAACAAGGATTGGTGATAAAGCATCAGTACAGAGGAGACACCTTTCTCCCATATTAATTCTTACAGGAGAGAATTTTCCTTCCTAGGGGTAGATTTCCTCTCACTTCCTGTTGTCTTCTTGCGTTTGCAAGTAGGAGTCGTTTGTAAGTTGGATGTTTGAAAGTAGGGACCTGCCATATATACTCTGCAGAAATAGGCCCCTTAGTTGTTGGTGTTGGCACAACACTGTAAGCACTCACAGTTACTCTTGGTTGGTGCTGGAACGCCCTGCTGTCAACTATTATATCAGGAATTGTAATTACATATAATTGTTGAACAGTGGTAGTAAAAATTGGGCCTTTGATGGTGGTGCTGGTGCCACAACACTGTAAGCCCTGACAGTTACTCTTGGTGGGTGCAGCAATGGGCCCTGCTGTGAATTATTAGATCAAGAATTGTAATTGCATGCCCCTGTTGAACAGGGGCTGAAAAATTGGGCCTTTCGTGGTGGTGGTGGTGTTGCCACAACACTGTAAGCCCTCAGAGTTACTCTTGGTGGGTGCAGGAATGGGCCCTGCTGTGAATTATTAGATCAAGAATTGTAATTACATGCCCCTTTTGAACAGGGGCTGAAAAATTGGGCCTTTCGTGGTGGTGGTGGCGTTGCCACAACACTGTAAGCCCTCAGAGTTACTCTTGGTGGGTGCAGCAATGGGCCCTGCTGTGAATTATTAGATCAAGAATTGTAATTACATGCCCCTGTTGAACAGGGGCTGAAAAATTGGGCCTTAGGCACTGGTGGCACAACACTGCAACCCCTCACAGATACTGTACTTGGAGCACAGCAATGAGCCCTGTTGCAAAGTATTGCTTCAAAAATTGTAATGACACGCCCCTGTTAAACAGGGGCTGAGAAATTGGGCCTTAGGCACTGTGGCACAACACTCCAACCCCTCACAGATACTGTACTTGGAGCACAGCAATGAGCCCTGTTGCAAAGTATTGCTTCAAAAATTGTAATTACACGCCCCTGTTAAATAGGGGCTGAAAAATTGGGCCTTAGCCACTGGTGGCGGCACCCATAAACAAAAATGATCTTCCAAGCTATCATCATCAATCGTATCATTGAGGACTCGGAGGAGGAGGATAGCCAGTCAACATAACAGCACAGGCACTCAGCATCAGCATAAGTCTTGAAGGGATGTGACATGTTAAAATCAATTAGTCTGTTATATCAGCATCAGGTGTGTGGTAGCTGGTGGTGATCCAAGACTGGTTCATCTTGATGAAAGTCAGTCGATCAACCGAGTCGGTGGACAGGCGCACCCTGTGATCCGTGACAAATCCTCCAGCAGCACTGAATGTGCATTCCGAAAGAACGCTGGATGCAGGACAGGCCAGTAGCTCAATTGCATACTGTGCAAGCTCTGGCCAGTGATCCATCCTCAAGACCCAGTAAGCCAGAGGATTTTCGGTGGGGAAGGTGTCCAAGTCTGACCTTGCCCCTAGATATTCCTGCACCATGTTTATCAGACGCTGGCGATGGGTGCTGGAACCGATCATACTTTGGGGCTGCGGACTAAAGAATTGTCTGAACGCATCGGTCAGACGGCCACCTTCCCCACCGCTCCTTCTTTGACTGGCCGAAGCCTCAGCAACTCGTTGTCCAGGACCAGGAGTTTGTAACCTCCCAGTCTCTGGGAACGCGTTGCACAGACCTTTCTGCAAGGCCTCCCAGAGTTGTCTCATCCTCTGCTCCCTCTGCGACGGTAACATAAGGTCCGCAACCTTACCCTTGTACCGTGGATCAAGGAGAGTGGCCAGCCAGTAATGGTCCCTCTCCTTGATCCGAAGAATACGAGGATCCTTCCGCAGACTTTGCAGGATCAGGGAGGCCATGCAGCGTAGGTTAGCTGAGGCATTCGGTCCGGAGTCCTCTCGGTCACTAAGGACGACATGATCCGCAGCCACCTCCTCCCAGCCACGTACAAGTCCACTGGTTTCTTGGGACTGTAAATCATCCCTAAAAGACTGCTGCTGATGATGCTGAGTGCCAGCCTCCACCTCCATGCTGACACAATCCTCCTCCTCCTCCTCCTCCTCCTCTTCCTGTGCGATGGGTGGGACAGAAGGAACACTGTCTGGATAAAGGGGGCCTTGAGAGGCAAGGAAGTCCTCCTCTTCCTGCCTCTGTTCTGCCTCAAGTGCCCTGTCCATTATTCCACGCAGCGTGTGCTCCAACAGGTGGACAAGAGGTACAGTGTCACTGATGCATGCACTGTCACTGCTCACCATCCTTGTGGCCTCCTCAAATGGTGCCAGGACAGTGCATGCATCCCTGATCATGCCCCACTGGCGTGGTGAAAAAAACCCGAGCTCCCCTGACCCTGTCCTGGTGCCGTAGTCGCACAGGTACTCATTGATGGCCCTCTGCTGCGTGTGCAGCCGCTGCAGCATGGCCAACGTTGAGTTCCACCTGGTGGGCATGTCACATATAAGGCGGTTCTTGGGCAGGTTCAACTCCTTTTGCAGCTCAGCCAGGCGAGCACTGGCATTATAAGATCTGCGGAAATGCACACAGACTTTCCTGGCCTGCCTCAGGACATCCTGTAAGCCCGGGTACCTGCCCAAGAACTGCTGCACCACCAGGTTAAGGACGTGAGCCACACAGGGCACATGGGTCAGTTGTCCCTGTCGGAGGGCGGAGAGGAGGTTGGTGCCATTGTCGCAAACCACCATTCCTGGCTTAAGCTGGCGTGGCGTCAACCACCTCTCGGCCTGGCCCTGCAGAGCAGACAGGACCTCTGCCCCAGCGTGGCTTCTGTCCCCCAAACACACCAGCGCAAGCACGGCATGGCATCTTTTTGCCTGCGTACTTGCGTAGCCCCTTGAACGGCTACGGAGCACCGCTGGTTCAAAGCACAGGAAGAGGCCATGGAGGAAGAAGAAGAGGAGGGGGTGGAGGAGAGAGGTGTGTCACAACCAGTAGTAGCATTTTGGAGGCGTGGCGGTGGAACAACCTCCAACACTACTGCACCTTGTCCTGCATCCTTCCCAGCTGCCAAAAGAGTGACCCAATGGGCCGTGAAAGAAAGGTAATGTCCCTGTCCATGCCTGCTGGACCATGAGTCAGCGGTAATATGCACCTTACCGCTGACCGCCCTGTCCAGCGAGGCCAAGACATTGCCTTCCACATGCCGGTAGAGAGCCGGAATAGCCTTCCGTGAGAAAAAGTGGCGTTTGGGAACCTGCCACTGAGGAACTGCACATTGCACAAACTCACGGAAGGGGGCCGAGTCTACCAACTGAAAAGGCAGCAGTTGAAGCGCTAGCAATTTAGCCAAGCTAGCATTCAACCGCTGGGCATGTGGATGGCTGGGAGTGAACTTCTTTCGACGGTCCAGCAGCTGGGGCAGGGAAATTTGCCTGCTAGAATCGGACGTCGGTGTACTGCTAGCAGAGTGGCCGCAAGTACTTGGCTGTGACACACCTAATTCTACACCTTCATTCCTCTCAGTGCATGTTTCAGAGAGGACTGAAGTTATAGTGGGGTTGGAGATCCCAGCTGATGCGGTGCAAGGAGAGATCCGCTTTGTTCTTTGGTGTGGGTCTTTGAGGTAGGCTTGCCAACGAGCTGCATGGCAGGTCAACATATGTCTGGTCAGGCATGTGGTACCCAAGCGGCTGATGTTTTGGCCACGCGATATACGCTTGAGACATATGTTGCAAACAGCAGCTGTGCGATCTGATGCACTAGCCTCAAAAAAGGCCCACACCAAAGAACTTTTTGAATGACGGGCAGAGGCAGCGCCCTGCACAGGCGGAGCTCTGCGGTGTGATTCCGTCGGTGTACTGCCCTTACGCTGGCCACCAAAGGGCATCCTGCCTCGTTGGAGATGTGCCTCCTCCTCATCCTCCTCCTCCTCCTCTCTCCTATTAGGCACCCACGTGGAGTCAGTGACCTCATCATCCCCTCCCTCCTCATCACTGGAGCCAATCTGGCAGTATGCTGCAGCTGCTGGAACATGACTGCCAGATTGGTGTCCTTCTTGAGCATCCCCTCTGTCTGCTCTCACGCTACTGCCTTCCTGTAGCTGGGTTTCATCATCAGACCCTTCGAAACGCTGGGCATCCTCCTGGAGCATGTACCCAACACTGTGCTCAAACAGTTCGGGGGACTCCTCAGGAGGAGGACATGGTGGGTCTAGGGAAGGAGTGACTGATGATGAGTCTGACATTGATACCAGGGAAGAGGACGCTTTGGCAGCTGCTTTGCCAGTACCCTGAGCCTGGGTGAGAGAGGATGAGGAGGAGGAGGAGGGCTTGGTCATCCACTCTACCAAGTCTTCGGCATGATGTGGCTCAACATGTCCAGCTGCCGAAAAGAAGGACAAGCGTGTCCCATGGCCATGTGCTGATGACAATGCACCGCATCCACGACCAGCACTGTTGCCCCCAGACACAGAGCCTGCTTGCCCTCTTTTATTGCCTCCTGACTGTCTGCCTCTCCTTGTTTGCCTTCCAGACATTCTAATGGATGGCCTGCAGGGAGATGGGAAAAAAGCAATAAGGGCTACCTTCAGGTGTCCTTCTCTGTCCCTTTACTTAAGGATTTCTAAATATGGTTGAGGATGATTGCTTTCGCACAGAATAGCACAACGACAATTTCCCTGACTGTCCAAAAAACAAGGATTTCAAAGATGGTTGATGAGGAATGCTTTAGCACAGTATAGCACAAGGAGAATTTCCCTCACTGTCCTTCCCTGTCCCTACAAACAAGGATTAGCACAGTAAAACACACTGACACTCTCCCTACCTATAGTTTTCTGTCCCTATAAAAAATGTTTTTTTAAAGATGGTTGATGATCAATGCTTTAGCACAGTATAGCACAAGGAGAATTTCCCTCACTGTCCTTCCCTGTCCCTACAAACAAGGATTAGCACAGTAAAACACACTGACACTCTCCCTACCTATAGTTTTCTGTCCCTATAAAAAATGTTTTTTTAAAGATGGTTGATGATCAATGCTTTAGCACAGTATAGCACAAGGAGAATTTCCCTCACTGTCCTTCCCTGTCCCTACAAACAAGGATTAGCACAGTAAAACACACTGACACTCTCCCTACCTATAGTTTTCTGTCCCTATAAAAAATGTTTTTTTAAAGATGGTTGATGATCAATGCTTTAGCACACTATAGCACAAGGAGAATTTCCCTCACTGTCCTTCCCTGTCCCTACAAACAAGGATTAGCACAGTAAAACACACTGACACTCTCCCTACCTATAGTTTTCTGTCCCTATAAAAAATGTTTTTTTAAAGATGGTTGATGAACAATGCTTTAGCACACTATAGCACAAGGAGAATTTCCCTCACTGTCCTTCCCTGTCCCTACAAACAAGGATTAGCACAGTAAAACACACTGACACTCTCCCTACCTATAGTTTTCTGTCCCTATAAAAAATGTTTTTTTAAAGATGGTTGATGATCAATGCTTTAGCACAGTATAGCACAAGGAGAATTTCCCTCACTGTCCTTCCCTGTCCCTACAAACAAGGATTAGCACAGTAAAACACACTGACACTCTCCCTACCTATAGTTTTCTGTCCCTATAAAAAATGTTTTTTTAAAGATGGTTGATGATCAATGCTTTAGCACACTATAGCACAAGGAGAATTTCCCTCACTGTCCTTCCCTGTCCCTACAAACAAGGATTAGCACAGTAAAACACACTGACACTCTCCCTACCTATAGTTTTCTGTCCCTATAAAAAATGTTTTTTTAAAGATGGTTGATGATCAATGCTTTAGCACACTATAGCACAAGGAGAATTTCCCTCACTGTCCTTCCCTGCCCCTACAAACAAGGATTAGCACAGTAAAACACACTGACACTCTCCCTACCTATAGTTTTCTGTCCCTATAAAAAATGTTTTTTTAAAGATGGTTGATGATCAATGCTTTAGCACACTATAGCACAAGGAGAATTTCCCTCACTGTCCTTCCCTGTCCCTACAAACAAGGATTAGCACAGTAAAACACACTGACACTCTCCCTACCTATAGTTTTCTGTCCCTATAAAAATTATTTTTTTAAAGATGGTTGATGATCAATGCTTTAGCACACTATAGCACAAGGAGAATTTCCCTCACTGTCCTTCCCTGTCCCTACAAACAAGGATTAGCACAGTAAAACACACTGACACTCTCCCTACCTATAGTTTTCTGTCCCTATAAAAAATGTTTTTTTAAAGATGGTTGATGATCAATGCTTTAGCACAGTATAGCACAAGGAGAATTTCCCTCACTGTCCTTCCCTGTCCCTACAAACAAGGATTAGCACAGTAAAACACACTGACACTCTCCCTACCTATAGTTTTCTGTCCCTATAAAAAATGTTTTTTTAAAGATGGTTGATGATCAATGCTTTAGCACAGTATAGCACAAGGAGAATTTCCCTCACTGTCCTTCCCTGTCCCTACAAACAAGGATTAGCACAGTAAAACACACTGACACTCTCCCTACCTATAGTTTTCTGTCCCTATAATTTTTTTTTTTTTAAAGATGGTTGATGATCAATGCTTTAGCACACTATAGCACAAGAAGAATTTCCCTCACTGTCCTTCCCTGTCCCTACAAACAAGGATTAGCACAGTAAAACACACTGACACTCTCCCTACCTATAGTTTTCTGTCCCTATAAAAAATGTTTTTTTAAAGATGGTTGATGATCAATGCTTTAGCACAGTATAGCACAAGGAGAATTTCCCTCACTGTCCTTCCCTGTCCCTACAAACAAGGATTAGCACAGTAAAACACACTGACACTCTCCCTACCTATCCTTCTCTTTCCCTAAACTAAAGGAATCCAGGTTAAGCAAGAAAAAAAAATGTCACTGTCCCTGCCTATGCTTCTCTTTCCCTGCTCCGGAACACACTACACCAGGCCGCCGTGCTGGCGGCCTTTTATAGTGTGGGGCGTGTACTGTGGCCAATCATTGCTCTCCTCGCTGCCGTTGCTATGATTGGCCAAGCATGCGGGGTCACAGTGCATGCTTGGCCAATCACAGCGCCTGTATGACACTGCGATGGCGTAGTGCATTGTGGGCCGTTCGCGTCACTCGAATTAGGCGCAAACAGCCCAAATCGTTCGATCTTCGTCGAACGATCGAACAGCCGATGTTCGAGTCGAACGTATGTTCGACTCGAACACTGAGCTCATCCCTACTCAGGAAGCACCCGGATTTGAACCTAGGATCTCGCGATCTGCAGTTGAATGCTCTGTCACTGAGCTATACCCCGCTTGCCCTCTCATTTCTGTTTTTGAATTTTATTTTTATTTTTTCTGAAACCGGCTCGACGGCATCGGTAAAGACACTCGCCGGCTCTCCCTTTTCGGCGCGACTGCGGGCAAAATGCTCAGGGGGCACCCAGATTTGAAGCGAAGACTTCTCGATCTGCAGTCGAATGCTCTGCCACTGATCTATACCCCATTGCCTTCTCTTCTCTGTTTTGAATTTTTAATTTTTTTTGTCCTGAAACTGGCTCGACGGCATCGGTAAAGACACTCGCCGGCTCTCCCTTTTGGGCGCGACTGCGGGCAAAACGCTCAGGGGGCATCCGGATTTAAACCGAAGATCTCTCGATCTGCAGTTGAATGCTCTGCCACTGAGCTATACCCCCCTTGCCTTCTCCTCTCTGTTTTGAATTTTTATAAAAAAAATTCCTGTAACCGGCTCGACGGCATCGGTAAAGACACTCGCCGGCTCTCCCTTTTCGGCGCGACTGCGGGCAAAATGCAAAGGGGGCACCCGGATTTGAACAGAGGACCTCTCGATCTGCAGTCGAAAGCTCTGCCACTGAGCTATACCTCCCTTGCCATCTCATCTCTGTTTTTGATTTTTTTTTCTTTCTGAAACCGGCTCGACGGCATCGGTAAAGACACTCGCCGGCTCTCCCTTTTCGGCGCGAATGCGGGCAAAACGCTCAGGGGGCACCCGGATTTGAGCCGAGGACCTCTCGATCTGCAGTCGAATGCTCTGCCACTGAGCTATACCCCCGTAGCCTTCACTGCTCTGTTTTGAATTTTTTTTTCTCCGAAACCGGCTCAACGGCATCAGTAAAGACACTCTCCGGCTCTCCCTTTTTGGCGCGACTGCGGGCAAAGCGCTCAGGGGGCACCTGGATTTGGACCGAGGACCTCTCGATCTGCAGTCGAATGCTCTGCCACTGAGGTATACCCACCTTGCCTTCTCCTCTCTGTTTTGAATGTTTTTTTTTTTTTTTTCCTGAAACCGGCTCGACGGCATGGGTAAAGACACTCGCCGGCTCTCCCTTCTCGGTGCGACTGCGGGCAAAACGCTCAGGGGGCACACGGATTTGAACCAAGGACCTCTCGATCTGCAGTCGAATGCTCTGCCACTGAGCTATACCCCCTTGCCTTCTCCTCTCTGTTTTGAATTTTAATTTTTTTTCCTAAAACCGGCT
Organism: Rana muscosa; assembly: GCA_029206835.1. NCBI lineage: Eukaryota > Metazoa > Chordata > Amphibia > Anura > Ranidae > Rana > Rana muscosa. The sequence goes on from CM055127.1 coordinate 345,425,949, forward strand.
CGACAGCATCGGTAAAGACACTCGCCGTCTCTCCCTTTTCGGCGCGACTTCGGGCAAAATGCTCAGGGGTCACGCCGATTTGAACCGAGGACCTCTCGATCTGCAGCCGAATGCTCTGCCGCCGAGCTATACCCCCCTTGCCTTCTCCTCTCTGTTTTGAATGTTTTTTGTTTTTTATTTGCTGAAACCGGCTCGACGGCATCGGTAAAGACATTCGCCGGCTCTCTCTTTTCGGCGCGACTGCGGGCAAAACGCTCAGGGGGCACCCGGATTTGAACCGATGACCTCTGCGATCTGCAGTCGAATGCTCTGCCACTGAGCTATACCCCCCTTGCCTTCTTCTCTCTGTTTTGAATTTTTTTTTCTCCGAAACCGGCTCGCCGGATCAGTAAAGACACTCGCCGGCTCTCCCTTTTCGGCGTGACTGCGGGCAAAACGCTCAGGGGGCACCTGGATTTGAACTGAGAATCTCTCGATCTGCAGTCGAATGCTCTGCCACTGAGCTATACCCCCCTTGCCTTCTACTCTCTCTTTTGAATTTTTTTATTTTTTTTTCTGAAACCGGCTCCACGGCATCAGTAAAGACACTCGCCAGCTCTCCCTTTTAGGCGCGACTGCGGGCAAAACGCTCAGGGGGCACCTGGATTTGGACCGAGGACCTCTCGATCTGCAGTCGAATGCTCTGGCACTGAGCTATACCCCCCTTGCCTTCTCCTCTCTGTTTTGAATGTTTTTTGTTTTTTTTTCCTGAAACCGGCTCCACGGCATCGGTGAAGACACTCACCGGCTCTCCCTTTTCGGTGCGACTGAGGGCAAAATGCTCAGGGGGCACCCGGATTTGAACTGAGGACCTCCCGATCTGCAGTCGAATGCTCTGCCACTGAGCTATACCCCCCTTGCCTTCTACTCTCTCTTTTGAATTTTTTTTTTTTTTCTGAAACCGGCTCCACGGCATCGGTGAAGACACTCACCGGCTCTCCCTTTTCGGTGCGACTGAGGGCAAAATGCTCAGGGGGCACCTGGATTTGAACTGAGGACCTCTCGATCTGCTGTCGAATGCTCTGCCACTGAGCTATACCCCCTTGCCTTCTTTTTTGAATTTTATTTTTATTTTTTTATCGAAACCGGCTCGACGGCATCGATAAAGACACTCGCCAGCTCTCCCTTTTAGGCGCGACTGCGGGCAAAACGCTCAGGGGGCAACTGGATTTGGACCGAGGACCTCTCGATCTGCAGTCGAATGCTCTGGCACTGAGCTATACCCCCCTTGCCTTCTCCTCTCTGTTTTGAATGTTTTTTGTTTTTTTTTCCTGAAACCGGCTCCACGGCATCGGTGAAGACACTCACCGGCTCTCCCTTTTCGGTGCGACTGAGGGCAAAATGCTCAGGGGGCACCCGGATTTGAACTGAGGACCTCGCGATCTGCAGTCGAATGCTCTGCCACTGAGCTATACCCCCCTTGCCTTCTACTTTCTCTTTTGAATTTTTTTATTTTTTCTCTGAAACCGGCTCCACGGCATCAGTGAAGACACTCACCGGCTCTCCCTTTTCGGTGCGACTGAGGGTAAAATGCTCAGGGGGCACCCGGATTTGAACTGAGGATCTCTCGATCTGCAGTCGAATGCTCTGCCACTGAGCTATACCCCCCTTGCCTTCTTTTTTGAATTTTATTTTTATTTTTTTCTAGAAACCGGCTCCACGTTATCGGTGAAGACACTCGCCGGCTCTCCCTTTTCGGTGCGACTGCGGGCAAAATGCTCAGGGGGCACCCGGATCTGAACCGAGGACCTCTCGATCTGCAGTTGAATGCTCTGCCACTGAGCTATACCCCCCTTGCCTTCATTTTTGAATTTTATTTTTATTTTTTTCTCGAAACCGGCTCGACGGCATCGGTAAAGACACTCGCCGGCTCTCCCTTTTCGGCGCGAATGCGGGCAAAACGCTCAGGGGGCACCTGGATTTGAGCCGAGGACCTCTCGATCTGCAGTCGAATGCTCTGCCACTGAGCTATACCCCCGTAGCCTTCACCGCTCTGTTTTGAATTTTTTTTTTCTCCGAAACCGGCTCAACGGCATCAGTAAAGACACTCTCCGGCTCTCCCTTTTTGGCGCGACTGCGGGCAAAACGCTCAGGGGGCACCTGGATTTGGACTGAGGACCTCTCGATCTGCAGTCGAATGCTCTGGCACTGAGCTATACCCCCCTTGCCTTCTCCTTTCTGTTTTGAATGTTTTTTGTTTTTTTTCCTGAAACCGGCTCGACGGCATGGGTAAAGACACTCGCCGGCTCGCCCTTTTCGGCGCGACTGCGGGCAAAACGCTCTGGGGGCACCCGGATTTGAACCGAGAACCTCTCGATCTGCAATCTAATAATCTGCCATCGAATAATCTGCCACTGAGGTATACCCACCTTGCCTTCTCCTTTCTGTTTTGAATTTTTTATTTATTTTTTCTGAAACCGGTTCAACGGCATCAGTAAAGACACTCGCCGGCTCTCCCTTTTCGGCGCGACTGCGGGCAAAACACTCAGGGGGCACCCAGATTTGAACCGAGGACCTCTCGATGTGCAGTCGAATGCCCTGCCACTGAGCTATAACCCCCTTACCTTCTCCTCTCTGTTTTGAATGTTTTTTTGTTTTTTTTTCCTGAAACCGGCTCGACAGCATCGGTAAAGACACTCGCCGGCTCTCCCTTTTCGGCGCGACTGCGGGCAAAACGCTCTGGGGGCACCTGGATTTGAACTGAGAATCTCTCGATCTGCAGTCGAATGCTCTGCCACTGAGCTATACACCCCTTGCCTTCTACTCTCTCTTTTGAATTTTTTTATTTTTTTTTCTGAAACCGGCTCCACGGCATCGGTGAAGACACTCGCCGGCTCTCCCTTTTCGGTGCGACTGCGGGCAAAATGCCCAGGGGCACCCGGATTTGAACCGAGGACCTCGCGATCTGCAGTCGAATGCTCTGCCACTGAGATATACCCACCTTGCCTTCTTTTTTGAATTTTATTTTTATTTTTTTCTCGAAACCGGCTCAACGGCATCGGTAAAGACACTCGCCAGCTCTCCCTTTTAGGCGCGACTGCGGGCAAAACGCTCAGGGGGCACCTGGATTTGGACCGAGGACCTCTCGATCTGCAGTCGAATGCTCTGGCACTGAGCTATACCCCCCTTGCCTTCTCCTCTCTGTTTTGAATGTTTTTTGTTTTTTTTTCCTGAAACCGGCTCCACGGCATCGGTGAAGACACTCACCGGCTCTCCCTTTTCGGTGCGACTGAGGGCAAAATGCTCAGGGGGCACCCGGATTTGAACTGAGGACCTCTCGATCTGCAGTCGAATGCTCTGCCACTGAGCTATACCCCCCTTGCCTTCTACTCTCTCTTTTGAATTTTTTTTTTTCTGAAACCGGCTCCACGGCATCGGTGAAGACACTCACCGGCTCTCCCTTTTCGGTGCGACTGAGGGCGAAATGCTCAGGGAGCACCCGGATTTGAACTGAGGACCTCTCGATCTGCTGTCGAATGCTCTGCCACTGAGCTATACCCCCTTGCCTTCTTTTTTGAATTTTATTTTTATTTTTTTCTCGAAACCGGCTCGACGGCATCGATAAAGACACTCGCCAGCTCTCCCTTTTAGGCGCGACTGCGGGCAAAACGCTCAGGGGGCAACTGGATTTGGACCGAGGACCTCTCGATCTGCAGTCGAATGCTCTGGCACTGAGCTATACCCCCCTTGCCTTCTCCTCTCTGTTTTGAATGTTTTTTGTTTTTTTTTCCTGAAACCGGCTCCACGGCATCGGTGAAGACACTCACCGGCTCTCCCTTTTCGGTGCGACTGAGGGCAAAATGCTCAGGGGGCACCCGGATTTGAACTGAGGACCTCTCGATCTGCAGTCGAATGCTCTGCCACTGAGCTATACCCCCCTTGCCTTCTACTCTCTCTTTTGAATTTTTTTATTTTTTTTCTGAAACCGGCTCCACGGCATCAGTGAAGACACTCACCGGCTCTCCCTTTTCGGTGCGACTGAGGGCAAAATGCTCAGGGGGCACCCGGATTTGAACTGAGGACCTCGCGATCTGCAGTCGAATGCTCTGCCACTGAGCTATACCCCCCTTGCCTTCTTTTTTGAATTTTATTTTTATTTTTTTCTAGAAACCGGCTCCACGTTATCGGTGAAGACACTCGCCGGCTCTCCCTTTTCGGTGCGACTGCGGGCAAAATGCTCAGGGGGCACCCGGATCTGAACCGAGGACCTCTCGATCTGCAGTCGAATGCTCTGCCATTGAGCTATACCCCCCTTGCCTTCTACTCTCTCTTTTGAATTTTTTAATTTTTTTTTCTGAAACCGGCTCCACGGCATCGGTGAAGACACTCGCCGGCTCTCCCTTTTCGGTGCGACTGCGGGCAAAATGCCCAGGGGCACCCGGATTTGAACCGAGGACCTCTCGATCTGCAGTCGAATGCTCTGCCACTGAGATATACCCCCCTTGCCTTCTTTTTTGAATTTTATTTTTATTTTTTTCTCGAAACCGGCTCAACGGCATCGGTAAAGACACTCGCCAGCTCTCCCTTTTAGGCGCGACTGCGGGCAAAACGCTCAGGGGGCACCTGGATTTGGACCGAGGACCTCTCGATCTGCAGTCGAATGCTCTGGCACTGAGCTATACCCCCCTTGCCTTCTCCTCTCTGTTTTGAATGTTTTTTGTTTTTTTTTCCTGAAACCGGCTCCACGGCATCGGTGAAGACACTCACCGGCTCTCCCTTTTCGGTGCGACTGAGGGCAAAATGCTCAGGGGGCACCCGGATTTGAACTGAGAACCTCCCGATCTGCAGTCGAATGCTCTGCCACTGAGCTATACCCCCCTTGCCTTCTACTCTCTCTTTTGAATTTTTTTTTTTTTTCTGAAACCGGCTCCACGGCATCGGTGAAGACACTCACCGGCTCTCCCTTTTCGGTGCGACTGAGGGCAAAATGCTCAGGGGGCACCCGGATTTGAACTGAGGACCTCTCGATCTGCTGTCGAATGCTCTGCCACTGAGCTATACCCCCTTGCCTTCTTTTTTGAATTTTATTTTTATTTTTTTCTCGAAACCGGCTCGACGGCATCGATAAAGACACTCGCCAGCTCTCCCTTTTAGGCGCGACTGCGGGCAAAACGCTCAGGGGGCAACTGGATTTGGACCGAGGACCTCTCGATCTGCAGTCGAATGCTCTGGCACTGAGCTATACCCCCCTTGCCTTCTCCTCTCTGTTTTGAATGTTTTTTGTTTTTTTTTCCTGAAACCGGCTCCACGGCATCGGTGAAGACACTCACCGGCTCTCCCTTTTCGGTGCGACTGAGGGCAAAATGCTCAGGGGGCACCCGGATTTGAACTGAGGACCTCGCGATCTGCAGTCGAATGCTCTGCCACTGAGCTATACCCCCCTTGCCTTCTACTCTCTCTTTTGAATTTTTTTATTTTTTCTCTGAAACCGGCTCCACGGCATCAGTGAAGACACTCACCGGCTCTCCCTTTTCGGTGCGACTGAGGGCAAAATGCTCAGGGGGCACCCGGATTTGAACTGAGGACCTCTCGATCTGCAGTCGAATGCTCTGCCACTGAGCTATACACTCGCCGGCTCTCCCTTTTCGGCGCGACTGCGGGCAAAACGCTCAGGGGGCACCTGGATTTGAACTGAGGACCTCGCGATCTGCAGTCGAATGCTCTGCCATTGAGCTATACCCCCCTTGCCTTCTACTCTCTCTTTTGAATTTTTTAATTTTTTTTTCTGAAACCGGCTCCACGGCATCGGTGAAGACACTCGCCGGCTCTCCCTTTTCGGTGCGACTGCGGGCAAAATGCCCAGGGGCACCTGGATTTGAACCGAGGACCTCTCGATCTGCAGTCGAATGCTCTGCCACTGAGGTATACCCACCTTGCCTTCTCCTCTCTGTTTTGAATGTTTTTTGTTTTTTTTTCCTGAAACCGGCTCGACGGCATGGGTAAAGACACTCGCCGGCTCTCCCTTCTCGGTGCGACTGCGGGCAAAACGCTCAGGGGGCACCCGGATTTGAACCAAGGACCTCTCGATCTGCAGTCGAATGCTCTGCCACTGAGCTATACCCCCCTTGCCTTCTCCTCTCTGTTTTGAATTTTAATTTTTTTTCCTAAAACCGGCTCGACAGCATCGGTAAAGACACTCGCCGTCTCTCCCTTTTCGGCGCGACTTCGGGCAAAATGCTCAGGGGTCACGCCGATTTGAACCGAGGACCTCTCGATCTGCAGCCGAATGCTCTGCCGCCGAGCTATACCCCCCTTGCCTTCTCCTCTCTGTTTTGAATGTTTTTTGTTTTTTATTTGCTGAAACCGGCTCGACGGCATCGGTAAAGACATTCGCCGGCTCTCTCTTTTCGGCGCGACTGCGGGCAAAACGCTCAGGGGGCACCCGGATTTGAACCGATGACCTCTCGATCTGCAGTCGAATGCTCTGCCACTGAGCTATACCCCCCTTGCCTTCTTCTCTCTGTTTTGAATTTTTTTTTCTCCGAAACCGGCTCAACGGCATCAGTAAAGACACTCGCCGGCTCTCTCTTTTCGGCGCGACTGTGGGCAAAACGCTCAGGGGGCACCCGGATTTGAACCGAGGACCTCTCGATCTGCAGTTGAATGCTCTGCCACTGAGCTATACCCCCCTTGCCTTCTCCTCTCTGTTTTTTTTTTTTTTTTCTTTTCAAAAAAAGGTTTATTGTGATTAGATGCAGTACAATTATAAAAGAAGGTAACAAAAGACCCCAAACGAGGTCGGTACAAAGTATGATCATCAGAAACAAACAAAAGAAGGTCACTTGGAGTTATGTTCCATCACAATATCATGGACCACAGTACCTATTATAGAGGGTAGAGCAGACTCAGCATACAAAAAAAAGAAGAAAAAAGTAGGCGCCAACAAATTTAAGGCAGACCCTGAGGGACAACGGCCCTACGTCTACGCCCGACCAGTCCACGCACCCCAATTGGGATCCTGCTGTGCACGGAACGATCGGGAACAGAACACCCAGGGAGGGATATGAACAAAGGGCTTGGCAACCCGCTAACCTGTCCAGATTGCTAATCCCCTGAGGATGCGGACCATCCAGGGGGAGTCTGACCTTGAACCTCTGTTAATAGTCTGAAGGGGTTGAAAAACCCAACTAATGGAATGGCTTCCAAATGCCTGTAAGGCGGAGCATCTAGCTGTATCCATCAACATAAAACAAGAAAGACTACACAGATGTAAAACCTGAGTAGCCAGTGACAGTCTAAGAAAGAGATTAAGAATAGGAAGAAAAGAAAGGAAGAAATAGGGATAGGGAAGAGAAGGGGGAGCAAACCAGAGAATAAGAGGGAAAGAAGGGGGCGGGGGAAATCAGGATTCCTCGGGGAGAGGGGGGAAAAATGGTCAGCAACGTGCCGAATCAGGGCTGTTCAGTGCTCACCTATTGGGGCAGAAGGGATATGCCTACATGCATAGCCCAGGGTTCCCAAATAAGACGGAATTTTTCAGGATTGTCTAGTAAGGTATTAGAAACCCTTTCCTGTGTCATTATCCAGGAAATCTTGTGTTTAGCTTGGCGAAATGACGCAGAGGGCGACTTCCAGGCGTGGGCCAAGGTAATCTTGGCCCCCAGAAGGATGAAGTGTATGAGAGAGCGGGACAATTTAGGGACCTTAGGGAGAGCATCATTAAGGAGGGCAATAGTAGGGTTCTGCTTCACCTCGAAACCAGTGACTTTGCGAATGAGGCTGAAAATTCTATTCCAGAACCCCCTAATTTTAGGGCATTCCCAGAGGGTGCGGAGGAGAGAGCCTACGAGGCCACATCCTCTGAAGCAGAGGGGGGAAGACTGCGGATAGAGCCTAGAAAGGCGCGTAGGGACCAGGTACCATCTGGAGATAACCTTAACGTCCGCCTCCATCAGGGAGGTGTTTAAGATACCCTTGAATGAGCGGGAGAAATTTGTGTGCCAAGTGTCTAGATCCCATTCAAACTGGAGGTCACGCTCCCATTTCAACATATAGCTCGCTTTGCCCTGAGGGTCAGCTAGCGCTGAATAGATCAGGGAGATGCCCCCCCTGACGCCCATGGCTGAGGAACACCAATGCTCATATTTGGTAACCGAGAGTGGGTTGTCTGAACTTTTCCAGACCCCACGCAGAAAATGTAACAACTGATAATAGCGGAAGGTTTCGGAGGAGGGCATGTCCAGTTTGGAAGTGCAGTATTTGAGCGAGATGGGGCCATCATTGTTAAAATATTGTCCTATTCTGTATAAACCCTTCTCAAGCCACCATCCAAAAGCCTGGATGTTTAGACCCGGGGGGAATTGGGGATTGTGAAAGATGTGAGCGAGGGGATGCCAGGAAGAGGATAGTGCGGGATGTTTATAAAGGATATCACAGAGAGCCATTGAGTGAGAGAGGGTGGGTGACAGGATCGAGGGGCGGTCCTTACGTGGTCTCCAGGCTAAATAGTCCAATGTGTGGTTAGGGGTTGCCTGCCTTTCTATGTCTACCCAGTCCGGTTTAGGTCCTTTAGTATATATTGCTGAGAATTGACAGAGTTGGGCTGCTTGGTAGTACCACCACATATTGGGAAGGCCAAGGCCTCCTTTCTTCCTTGCCCTATACAGAACTTTTTTAGATAGACGATGTCCCTTGCCCCCCCATATGAACTGTATGATTTTTGATTGGAGTCTATCCAGTGCTCGCTTCTTGACAGGGATAGGCAGGGACCGGAAGAGATAAAGCAATCTGGGCAAGAGGGTCATCTTGACCGAATTGCCTCTACCCAGCCAGGATAATTTATAAAGAGACCATTGTGTAAGTTCAGTTGTGAGTTTTTTGAACATGGCAGGGTAATTGTGTTGGAATAGGAGCTCTACTTTTGGGGTGAGGAAAACACCTAAATAGGGAAGAGAAGAGGCGCACCAGGAGAAGGGGAAGTTTGTTTTGAGCCTATCGACTATATCTTGGGGTGTAGTGACGTTTAAGGCCATTGACTTTGCCATGTTGACCTGAAGGCCTGAAACCTTTCCAAAAGTGGTGAGGAGTTGGAGAATATTGGGGGTCGACCTGAGAGGGGAGGTGACGAAAAGGAGGACATCGTCCGCAAAGAGGGCGCATTTGTGTGTATGTTGACCACATTGAACCCCGTGAATGTCCGGGTGTTGTCTAATTGCTAGAGCTAGGGTTTCTATCGCTATTGCGAAGAGAATAGGGGAGAGCGGGCAGCCCTGTCTGGTACCGTTTAAGATTGGGAATTGGTCGGAGAGACGTCCCTGTAGTTTGATCTGGGCTTTCGGGGAGGAATATAGAGACTCCAGGGTTCTTAGGAATTCCGGGCCAAATCCCCAATGGCGTAGAATGGTAAAAAGGTATGGCCAGGTGACCGTATCAAAGGCCTTTTGGAGGTCTATGGAAAGAATGTATCCCTTCTGGGGGGACCCGCCATCCCAGGAGGATTGCATGAGGGAAATCAAATCTACCGCTCTCCTGATCTGGTCCGGTCCCTGTCTCCCGGGAATGAAACCCACCTGATCCTTATGAACATAAGAAGCTATGAAGGAGGCTATTCTGTTGGCCAAAATCTTGGTCATGATTTTCAGATCATTATTGATCAACGAAATCGGCCTATAGTTGCCTACATCACTAGGATCTTTTCCCTGTTTGGGGATCACAGAGATATATGCGAGGTTGGCAGCGGGTTCGAGAATGGAGCCCTCTCGTAGGGAGTTAAAGAGACTGGCCAGACGAGGAGATAGGACCCCAGAGAAAGTTTTGTAATAAAGGGCGGAGAAACCGTCTGGCCCTGGCGCCGAGTCTGTTTTGAGATTTTTGATGACCTCCTGGACCTCTTCAGTACTAAAAGGTGATTCCATCATGGATCTATGGGACTCTGAAAGTTTGGGGAGATCAATGTCCGCCAAAAATAATTCTAAGGGAACAGGGTCGGCAGAGGAAGGAGATGCGTATAGTTTGGAGTAGAAAGCTTGGAAGGTTTCTAGGATTTTATGGGGGTTCTGGGTGAGAGAACCCGATAACGATTTAATCTTGGGTAAGGAGAAATTTTGGATCCTTGGGGAGAGTTTGGCCGCCAAGCGCGAGCCGATTTTATCAGCTTGTAAGTAGAATTTGCCACTTAACCAGCTCAAGTGTTTGTCTGCATTAGAAGTTAAGGCAAGATTTAAAGCAATGCGGGCGGATTCTAACTTGGCCAGACTGGCTGGAGTGGGGTTAGACTTATGGGCTTTACTAAGTAGTGTAAAATCCTTTTCCAAGTTTTCTACATCCACCTTCCTTCCTTTTTTCAGGTTGGAAGCCATTTGAATCATCCTCCCCCTCAAGACGGCTTTATGAGCTCCCCAGAGAGAGCTAGGGGAAGTTTCCCCGGTATCATTGAGGAGGAAAAATTCTTGGATGTCCTTTTCCAGCATGGTGCAGTGGACCGGGTTGGCAAGGAGGGATTTACTCAAGCGCCACTGAGGGGGGGCCTGAAGGCGAAAGGGAGCTAGAGATTCTAAGGGTTACTAAGGAGTGGTCCGACCACGGAACTTCTTGTATTGAGGAGTGAGAGACAGTGTGAATGTCAGAATTGGGTACGAAGATGTGGTCAATCCTGGCAAATGTTTTGTGTGGGGCAGAGTAATGGGTAAAGTCTTTGGCCGTGGGATTCAATTCCCTCCAAGAATCAATCAGGCCCAAGTCATGTAGGAGTCGAGCGATTCTGAGGCTTTGTTTGGAGGGTCTCTTAAGGCGTGGCCTGTTCTCGTGGGATTTGTCAAGTGTGTGGTCAAACGTGATATTGGAGTCACCCCCTATTAAGACTCTACCTTCTAGATGAGAGGAGAGGGTTGAGAACATGGATGCGAAAAAATTTGCCTGGCCCCGATTGGGGGCATAGTATGAAACAAAAGAATACGTCACCCCTTCTATGAGCCCTTTGACCAGCAGGTACCTACCATCTTTATCACGAATTGTGTGAATGTGGGTAAATGGGATACGTTTAGCCAAGAGAATGGCCACCCCTCTCTGTTTGGTGTCAGCATTCGCAAGGTAGAAGGTGGGAAAGCTACGGTGTAGGAAGGAGGGGGTATAGCTAGCGGGGAAGTGGGTCTCCTGAAGAAGGACAACATCAAGGCTTCTGGCGTGGTAGCTCTGAAAGGCCTTCCGGCGTTTAGAAGGGGAATTAAGTCCCTGTGTATTGTGGGAAGCTACTTTCAAAGGCAGCTTGCGAGCGTCAGTCTCAGCCATGGGTGCCCGAGGGGGGTGCGAGAATGTAAAAGGGGAGCTTACCTGGAGAGAAGAGAGAATCCGGACATCCAGCGCGAGGTAGGCTATCAACAAACGCCCTGGAGCAAGGCCTGGGGGAGTTCCCTGCGAGGAATCCTGGAGGAGGGAGGAGGAGAACACTGTGGGGAGGGGAGAAGGGGGGGGAGAAGAAATAGAAGAAAAAGAGGAGGAAAGATCAGAGATGTCATTATATTGGTCAGTTAAATCACAAAAGGAGAACAAAACAAACATATGCAAAAATTCAGATAAAATTCAACAGGACCGGCTAGCCGGGTCCAAGTCCAAGGACTCCTGCAAGAGGGTCTTGGAGAGAGTGCAACCCCAGTAGGGGTTGTCTACCTGATGTCACCAGAGGGATTAAAAGTCCCTCCGCGTCACAACAGAGAGAGCGGCATGATGAGCCGCTCCGGCCGTCAGAGCCCCCAATGGGGGGTAAAACAGTACTGGAACGGCCAAAGTGCAGAAAATACTGTAAACAAACAAATATAACGAACCGTAAAACTGTATAACCAGAACATAACCAGTGCATGGAGTGGAACCTGCAAGGGAGAGGAAGGGAAGGTGGGGAGGGAGGCAAGAGAGGATGGGGGGGGGGGAAGGGGGAGGGGAAAGGGAAGGAAAAAAAAAAAAAGGGGGGGACAGGGGGAAGGAAGGGTATAGGCTACTAGGCCTAACCATAGGTTGGAACTAGAAAAGGCCCATCATATATGCAACAAGTCAGAAAGGCAATGAAAGCGTCCTCCTCAGCGAGGTGGGAGGAACTGGGGATATTGGGAGTCCCAACTAGCCATAAGATGGGCAAGTGGGGCCCAAACCAAACAGATCAAGACCCTGGCCCGCCTGAAGCCAGTCAGGGCCATGCGGGTCTGTCTACCACCATACTAGGGGGGGAGAGTAGTTAGCTCTCTGAAATATTAGGGATAGTCAAAAGCAACCCATCTCCCGTCCGGGAGAAAAACAAAAGAAGTCCCTCATCTCGGGGGTCGGGATTTTCTCTGTCTCTTCGTTTGTTGTTTATTCCATAACGGGGTCAGAGGACTGCCGGGGGGTGGACGCTTTGAGGAGCCTGATTTTGTTGTCGCTTGTTGTGCAGCAAGTTCTCGGGAGATAAGACCAAGATGAAGAAGGAGACGTTCGCTGTCTTGAAAGATGGAAAAGCCAAAGGATTTGTCCCTGAAATGAAATTGTAGGCGGAACGGAAAAGCCCAGCGGTACTTGATGGAATTCTGGTTGAGGACCTCCAGGAGGGGTTTAAGGGACCTCCATTTCTGGACCGTGGTGGGTGAGATGTCAGCAAAGATTTGGATTTTATTCCCTTGGAAGGAGAGATTGTCCAGGTTGCGGGTCTGCCTCATAACATCCTCCTTCACACCATAGTAATGGGGCTTGACTACAATGTCCCTTGGGAGACCATCTGGGCGGGGGGGCTGGAGGACTCTGTGAGCCCTGTCAAGTTCCAATCTGTGGTCCTGAATGTCTGGCATGAGTTCTTTAATGAACAATTTAACTGTGCTGTGAACATCAGTAACAGATTCAGGTATCCCACGTATACGGAAATTATACCTTCTACTCCTGTTCTCTAAATCATCGATTTTAGAGAGAGCTGTCTCAAGTTGATCTTGTAAGGTTTGGATGCATGTGGTATTTTGGTTAGTACGGGCGGCAGTGTTATCCACAGCCTGCTCAATTGCATCCATGCGGGCTCCCAGGCTCTGCAAATCAGCCTTAATGGTAGCAGTGATCTGAGTGGCATTGTGGGCTAGGCCTGTGGCTAGCAGCTCAGAAAAGTTCTGCAGCATAAGTTGCATGTCAGTGGAGTGAACTGGCTGCAAGGGGGTTGAGGTGGGGGCCTGCCAGGCTTAAGGGGGATCGCAGCATGGGAGAGAGGGGGAGATCTCCAAAAGTCCGTTTCAGCAGGGACTCAGTGGATGCTGGGGAGATCCCTTGGGGGTTGCAGGTACTCACAGGAGTTGCCAGCAGATCGATCTGGCGCTGGAGATGGGAAGGAGGATCCGCAATGGAGTCCGGGCCTTCCATGCTGCCTTGAGCTGTGGCCGCCATCTTGGATGATGCAGAGGCTGCCAGTGTAAAGTCGAGCTGGCGGCTTACCTCCCTCTTTTGTGAGCCGCCCGGCATATGAAATCGTCCCTGGTTCACCCGGGAGGCGATGGGGTCAGTCCTGGCCGGTTCCCGCTCAGTCTGTAGGCTCGGGGGGCTGCGAGAGGCCGGAGCAGCGCGGAGCTCCCGTTCAGAGCGTCTTCCCGGAAGTCCCGCGCATGCGCACTCCCTCCTCTCTGTTTTGAATGTTTTTTTTTTCTGAAACCGGCTCGACGGCATCAGTAAAGACACTCGCCGGCTCTCCCTTTTCGGCGCGACTCCGCTCAAAACGCTCAGGGGGCACCCGGATTTGAACCGAGGACCTCTCGATCTGCAGTCGAATGCTCTGCCACTGAGCTATACCCCCTTGCCTTCTTCTCTCTGTTTTGATTTTTTTTTCCTGAAACCGGCTCGACGGCATCGGTAAAGACACTCGCCGGCTCTCCCTTTTTGGCGCGACTGCAGGCAAAACACTCAGGGGGCACCCGGATTGAAACCCGACGACCTCTCGATTTGCAGTCGAATGCTCTGCTATTGAGCTATACCCCCCTTGCCTTCTCCTCTCTGTTTTGAATTTTTTTTTCTGAAACCGGCTCGACGGCATCGGTAAAGACGGTCACTGGCTCTCCCTTTTCGGCGCGACTGCGGGCAAAACGCTCAGGGGGCACCCCCATGTAAACCGAGGACCTCGCGATCTGCAGTCGAATGCTCTGCCACTGAGCTATACACCTCCTTGCCTTCTCTTCTCTGTTTTGATTTTTTTTTTCTGAAACCGTCTCGACGGCATCGGTAAAGACACTCGCCGGCTCTCCCTATTTAGCGCGACTGCGGGCAAAACACTCAGGGGGCACCCGGATTTGAACCGAGGACCTCTCGATCTGCCACTCAGCTATACCCACCTTGCTTTCTCATCTCTGTTTTTGATTTTTTTTTCTGAAACCGGCTCGACGGCATCTGTAAAGACACTCGCCGGCTCTCCCTTTTCGGCGCGACTGTGGGCAAAACGCTCAGGGGGCACACGGATTTGAACCGAAGACCTCTCGATCTGTAGTCGAATGCTCTGCCACTGAGCTATACCCCCCTTGCCTTCTTCTATCAGTTTTGATTTTTTATTTATTTTTTCCTGAAACCGGCTCGACAGCATCAGTAAAGACACTCGCCGGCTCTCCCTTTTCGGCGCGACTGCGGGCAAAACGCTCAGGTGGCATCTGGATTTGAACCAAGGACCTCTCGATCTGCAGTCGAATGCCCTGCCACTGAACTATACCCGCCTTGCCTTCTCTTCTCTGTTTTGAATTTTTTTTCCTGAAACCGGCTCGACGGCATCGGTAAAGACACTCGCCGGCTCTCCCTTTTCGGCGCGACTGCGGGCAAAATGTTCAGGGGGCACTCGGATTTGAACCGAGGACCTCTCGATCTGCAGTCGAATGCTCTGCCACTGAGCTATACCCCCCTTGCCTTCTTTTTTGAATTTTATTTTTATTTTTTTCTCGAAACCGTCTCGACGGCATCGGTAAAGACACTCGCTGGCTCTCCCTTTTCGGCGCGACTGCGGGCAAAACGCACAGGGGGCACCCGGATTTGAGCCGAGGACCTCGCGATCTGCAGTCGAATGCTCTGCCACTGAGCTATACCCCCGTAGCCTTCTCCTCTCTGTTTTGAATTTTTTTTCTCCGAAACCGGCTCGACGGCATCGGTAAAGACACTCACTGGCTCTCCCTTTTCGGCGCGACTGCGGGCAAAACGCTCAGGGGGCACCCCCATGTAAACCGAGGACCTCGCGATCTGCAGTCGAATGCTCTGCCACTGAGCTATACACCTCCTTGCCTTCTCTTCTCTGTTTTGATTTTTTTTTTCTGAAACCGTCTCGATGGCATCGGTAAAGACACTCGCCGGCTCTCCCTTTTTGGCGCGACTGCGGGCAAAACACTCAGGGGGCACCCGGATTTGAACCGAGGACCTCTCGATCTAGCCACTGAGCTATACCCACCTTGCCTTCTCATCTCTGTTTTTGATTTTTTTTTCTGAAACCGGCTCGACGGCATCAGTAAAGACACTCACTGGCTCTCCCATTTCGGCGCGACTGCGGGCAAAACATTAAGGGGGCACCCGGATTTGAACCGAGAACCTCTTGATCTAGCAGTTGAATGCTCTGCCACTGAGCTATACCCCCCTTGCCTTCTCCTCTTTGTTTTGAATTTTTTTTTCTGAAACCGGCTCGACGGCATCTGTAAAGACACTCGCCGGATCTCCCTTTTCGGCGCGACTGTGGGCAAAACGCTCAGGGGGCACACGGATTTGAACCGAGGACCTCTTGATCTGTAGTCGAATGCTCTGCCACTGAGCTATACCCCCTTGCCTTCTTCTATCAGTTTTGATTTTTTATTTATTTTTTCCTGAAACCGGCTCGACAGCATCAGTAAAGACACTCGCCGGCTCTCCCTTTTCGGCGCGACTGCGGGCAAAACGCTCAGGTGGCATCTGGATTTGAACCAATGACCTCTCGATCTGCAGTCGAATGCCCTGCCACTGAGCTATACCCGCCTTGCCTTCTCTTCTCTGTTTTGAATTTTTTTTCCTGAAACCGGCTCGACGGCATCGGTAAAGACACTCGCCGGCTCTCCCTTTTCGGCGCGACTGCGGGCAAAATGTTCAGGGGGCACCCGGATTTGAACCGAGGACCTCTCGATCTGCAGTCGAATGCTCTGCCACTGAGCTATACCCCCCTTGCCTTCTTTTTTGAATTTTATTTTTATTTTTTTCTCGAAACCGGCTCGACAGCATCGGTAAAGACACTCGCCGGCTCTCCCTTTTCGGCGCGACTGCGGGCAAAACGCACAGGGGGCACCCGGATTTGAGCCGAGGATCTCTCGATCTGCAGTCGAATGCTCTGCCACTGAGCTATACCCCCGTAGCCTTCTCCTCTCTGTTTTGAATTTTTTTTCTCCGAAACCGGCTCAACGGCATCAGTAAAGACACTCTCCGGCTCTCCCTTTTTGGCGCGACTGCGGGCAAAACGCTCAGGGGGCACCTGGATTTGGACCGAGGACCTCTCGATCTGCAGTCGAATGCTCTGGCACTGAGCTATACCCCCCTTGCCTTCTCCTCTCTGTTTTGAATGTTTTTTTTTTTTTTTTCCTGAAACCGGCTCGACGGCATCGGTAAAGACACTCGCCGGCTCGCCCTTTTCGGCGCGACTGCAGGCAAAATGCTCAGGGGGCACCCGGATTTGAACCGAGAACCTCTTGATCTGCAGTCGAATGCTCTGGCACTGAGCTATACCCCCCTTGCCTTCTCCTCTCTGTTTTGAATGTTTTTTGTTTTTTTTTTCCTGAAACCGGCTCGACGGCATCGGTAAAGACACTCGCCGGCTCGCCCTTTTCGGCGCGACTGCGGGCAAAACACTCAGGGGGCACCCGGATTTGAACCGAGAACCTCTCGATCTGCAGTCGAATGCTCTGCCACCGAGGTATACCCACTTTGCCTTCTCCTTTCTGTTTTGAATTTTTAATATTTTTTTCCTGAAACCGGCTCAACGGCATCGGTAAAGACACTCGCTGGCTTTCCCTTTTCGGCGCGACTGCGGGCAAAACGCTCAGGGGCACCCGGATTTGAACCGAGAACCTCTCGATCTGCAGTCGAATGCTCTGCCACTGAGGTATACCCACCTTGCTTTCTCCTCTCTGTTTTGAATTTTTTTTTTCCTGAAACCGGCTCAACGGCATCGGTAAAGACACTCGCCGGCTCTCCCTTTTCGGCGCGACTGCGGGCAAAATGCTCTCTGGGCACCCGGATTTGAACCGAGAACCTCTCGATCTGCTGTCGAATAATCTGCCACTGAGGTATACCCACCTTGCCTTCTCCTCTCTGTTTTGCATTTTTTATTTATTTTTCCTGAAACCGGCTCAACGGCATCGGTAAAGACACTCGCCGGCTCTCCCTTTTCGGCGCGACTGCGGGCAAAATGCTCAGTGGGCACCCGGATTTGAACCAAGGACCTCTCGATCTGCAGTCGAATGCTCTGCCAATTAACTATACCCCCCTTGCCTTCTCCTCACTGTTTTTAATTATTTTTTCCTGAAACCGGCTTGACGGCATCGGTAAAGACACTCGCCGGCTCTCCCTTTTCGGCGCGACTGCGGGCAAAACGCTGAGGGGGCACCCGGATTTGAACCAAGGACCTCTCGACCTGCAGTCGAATGCTCTGCCGCTGAGCTATACCACCCTTGCCTTCTCCTGTCTGTTTTTGATTTTTTTTTTCCTGAAACCGGCTCGACGGCATCGGTAAAGACACTCGCCGGCTCTCCCTTTTCGGCACGACTGCTGGCAAAACGCTCAGGGGGCACCCGGATTTGAACAGAGGACCTCGCGATCTGCAGTCTAATGCTCTGCCACTGAGCTATACCGCCCTTACCTTCTCCTCTCTGTTTTGATTTTTTTTTCCTGAAATCGGCTCGACGGCATCGGTAAAGACACTCGCCGGCTCTCCCTTTTCGGCGCGACTGCAGGCAAAATGCTCAGGAGGCACCCGGATTTGAACCTAGGATCTCCCGATCAGCACTTGAATGCTCTGTCACTGAGCTATACCCCCCTTGCCTTCTCCCCTTTGTTTTTTGTTTTTTTTTTCCTGAAACCGGCTCGACAGCATCGGTAAAGACACTCGCCGGCTCTCCCTTTTTGGCGCGACTGCAGGCAAAATGCTCAGGAGGCACCCGGATTTGAACCTAGGATCTCCCGATCTGCACTTGAATGCTCTGTCACTGAGCTATACCCCGCTTGCCCTCTCATTTCTGTTTTTGAATTTTATTTTTATTTTTTCTGAAATCGGCTCGACGGCATCGGTAAAGACACTCGCCGGCTCTCCCTTTTTGGCGCGACTGCGGGCAAAATGCTCAGGGGGCACACGGATTTGAACGGAGGACCTCGCGATCTGCAGTCAAATGCTCTGCCAATGAGCTATACCCCCCTTGCCTTTTTCTCTCTGTTTTTTTTTTTTTTTTTCTGAAACCGGCTCAACGGCATCGGTAAAGACACTCGCCGGCTCTCCCTTTTCGGCGCGACTGCGGGCAAAATGCTCCGAGGGCACCCGGATTTGAACAGAGGACCTCGCGATCTGCAGTCGAATAGCTCTGCGCTGAGCTATACCCCCCTTGCTTTATCCTCTCTGTTTTGAATTTTTTTTTCTTGAAACTGGCTCAACGGCATCGGTAAAGAGACTCGCCGGCTCTCCCTTTTCGGCGCGACTACGGGCAAAATGCTCTGGGGCACCCCGATTTGAACCTAGGATCTCCTGATCTAGCAATCGAATGCTCTGCCACTGAGCTATACCCCCCTTGCCTTTTCATCTCTGTTTTGAATTTTTTTTTTCTTGAAACTGGCTCAACGGCATCGGTAAAGACACTCGCCGGCTCTCCCTTTTTGGCTAAACTGCGGGCAAAAGGCTCAGAGGGCACCCGAATTTGAACCAAGGACCTCTCAATCTGCAGTCGAATGCTCTACCACTGAGCTATATCCCCTTACCATCTCCTCTCTGTTTTGAATTTTTTTTTCCTGAAACCGGCTCGACGGCAACGGTAAAGACACTCACTGGCTCTCCCTTTTCGGCGCGACTGCGGGCAAAACACTCAGGGGGCACCCGGATTTGAACCAAAGACCTCTCAATCTGCAGTCAAATGCTCTGACACTGAGCTATACCCTCCTTGCCTTCTCCTCTCTGTTTTGATTTAATTTTTTTCTGAAATTGGCTCGACGGCATCGGTAAAGACAATCGCCGGCTCTCCCTTTTCGGCGCGACTGCGGGCAAAACGCTCAGGGGGCATACGGATTTGAACCGAGTACCTCGCGATCTGCAGTCGAATGCTCTGCCACTGAGCTATACCCCCTTGCCTTCTATTCTCTGTTTTGAATTTTTTTTTCTGAAACCGGCTCAACGGCATCGGTAAAGACACTCGCCGGCTCTCCCTTTTCGGCGAAACTGCGGGCAAAATGCTCAGGGGGCACCCGGATTTGAACCGAGGACCTCTTGATCTGCAGTCGAATGCTCTGCCACTGAGCTATACCCCCCTTGCCTTCTTTTTTGAATTTATTTTTTTTTTTTTCTCGAAACCGGCTCGACGGCATCGGTAAAGACACTCGCCGGCTCTCCCTTTTCGGCGCGACTGCAGGCAAAACGCACAGGGGGCACCCGGATTAGAACGAAGGACCTCTCGATCTGCAGTCGAATGCTCTGCCACTGAGCTATACCCCCCTTGCCTTCTCCTCTCTGTTTTGAATGTTTTTTTTTTTTTTTTTCCTGAAACCAGCTCGACGGCATCGGTAAAGACACTCGCCGGCTCTCCCTTTTCGGCGCGACTGCTGGCAAAACGCTCAGAGGGCACCCGGATTTGAACCGAGGACCTCTCGATCTGCAGTCGAATGCTCTGCCACTGAGCTATACCCCTCTTGCCTTCTCCTCTCTGTTTTGAATTTTTTTTTTCTCTGAAACCCGCTCGACGGCATCAGTAAAGACACTCGCCGGCTCTCCCTTTTCGGCGCGACTGCGGGCAAAATGCTCAGGAGGCACCCGGATTTGAACCTAGGATCTCCCGATCTGCACTTGAATGCTCTGTCACTGAGCTATACCCCGCTTGCCCTCTCATTTCTGTTTTTGAATTTTATTTTTATTTTTTCTGAAATCGGCTCGACGGCATCGGTAAAGACACTCGCCGGCTCTCCCTTTTTGGCGCGACTGCGGGCAAAATGCTCAGGGGGCACACGGATTTGAACGGAGGATCTCGCGATCTGCAGTCAAATGCTCTGCCAATGAGCTATACCCCCCTTGCCTTTTCCTCTCTGTTTTTTTTTTTTTTTTTCTGAAACCGGCTCAACGGCATCGGTAAAGACACTCGCCGGCTCTCCCTTTTCGGCGCGACTGCGGGCAAAATGCTCCGAGGGCACCCGGATTTGAACAGAGGACCTCTCGATCTGCAGTCGAATGCTCTGCCGCTGAGCTATACCCCCCTTGCTTTATCCTCTCTGTTTTGAATTTTTTTTTTCTTGAAACTGGCTCAACGGCATCGGTAAAGAGACTCGCCGGCTCTCCCTTTTCGGCGCGACTACGGGCAAAATGCTCTGGGGCACCCCGATTTGAACCTAGGATCTCCTGATCTAGCAATCGAATGCTCTGCCACTGAGCTATACCCCCCTTGCCTTTTCATCTCTGTTTTGAATTTTTTTTTTCTTGAAACTGGCTCAACGGCATCGGTAAAGACACTCGCCGGCTCTCCCTTTTCGGCTAAACTGCGGGCAAAAGGCTCAGAGGGCACCCGAATTTGAACCAAGGACCTCTCAATCTGCAGTCGAATGCTCTACCACTGAGCTATATTCCCTTACCATCTCCTCTCTGTTTTGAAATTTTTTTTCCTGAAACCGGCTCGACGGCAACGGTAAAGACACTCACTGGCTCTCCCTTTTCGGCGCGACTGCGGGCAAAACACTCAGGGGGCACCCGGATTTGAACCAAAGACCTCTCAATCTGCAGTCAAATGCTCTGACACTGAGCTATACCCTCGTTGCCTTCTCCTCTCTGTTTTGATTTATTTTTTTTCTGAAATTGGCTCGACGGCATCGGTAAAGACAATCGCCGGCTCTCCCTTTTCGGCGCGACTGCGGGCAAAACGCTCAGGGGGCATACGGATTTGAACCGAGTACCTCGCGATCTGCAGTCGAATGCTCTGCCACTGAGCTATACCCCCTTGCCTTCTATTCTCTGTTTTGAATTTTTTTTTCTGAAACCGGCTCAACGGCATCGGTAAAGACACTCGCCGGCTCTCCCTTTTCGGCGAAACTGCGGGCAAAATGCTCAGGGGGCACCCGAATTTGAACCGAGGACCTCTTGATCTGCAGTCGAATGCTCTGCCACTGAGCTATACCCCCCTTGCCTTCTTTTTTGAATTTATTATTTTTTTTCTCGAAACCGGCTCGACGGCATCGGTAAAGACACTCGCCGGCTCTCCCTTTTCGGCGCGACTGCAGGCAAAACGCACAGGGGGCACCCGGATTAGAACGAAGGACCTCTCGATCTGCAGTCGAATGCTCTGCCACTGAGCTATACCCCCCTTGCCTTCTCCTCTCTGTTTTGAATGTTTTTTTTTTTTTTTTCCTGAAACCAGCTCGACGGCATCGGTAAAGACACTCGCCGGCTCTCCCTTTTCGGCGCGACTGCTGGCAAAACGCTCAGAGGGCACCGAGGACCTCTCGATCTGCAGTCGAATGCTCTGCCACTGAGCTATACCCCTCTTGCCTTCTCCTCTCTGTTTTGAATTTTTTTTTTCTCTGAAACCCGCTCGACGGCATCAGTAAAGACACTCGCCGGCTCTCCCTTTTCGGCGCGACTGCGGGCAAAATGCTCAGGGGGCACCCGAATTTGAACCGAGGACCTCTCGATCTGCAGTCGAATGCTCTGCCACTGAGCTATACCCCCCTTGCCTTCTCCTCTCTGTTTTGAATTTTTTTTTTCTCCGAAACCTGCTCGACGGCATCAGTAAAGACACTCGCCGGCTCTCCCTTTTTGGCGCGACTGCGGGCAAAAGCTCAGGGGGCACCCGGATTTGAACCGAGAACCTCTCGATCTGCAGTCGAATGCTCTGCCACTGAGGTATACCCACCTTGCCTTCTCCTCTCTGTTTTGAATTTTTTTTTTCCTGAAACCGGCTCAACGGCACCGGTGAAGACACTCGCCGGCTCTCCCTTTTCGGTGCGACTGCGGGCAAAACGCTCAGGGGGCACCCGGATTTGAACCAAGGACCTCTCGATCTGCAGTCGAATGCTCTGCCACTGAGCTATACCCCCCTTGCCTTCTCTTCTCTGTTTTGAATTTTAATTTTTTTTTCCTGAAACCGGCTCGACGGCATCGGTAAAGACACTCGCCGTCTCTCCCTTTTCGGCGCGACTTCGGGCAAAATACTTAGGGGTCACGCTGATTTGAACCGAGGACCGCTCGATCTGCAGCCGAATGCTCTGCCACTGAGCTATAACCCCCTTGCCTTTGCCTGTCTGTTTTGAATTTTTTTTTTCCTGAAACCGGCTCGACGGTATCGGTAAAGACACTTGCTGGCTCTCCCTTTTCGGCGCGACTGCGGGCAAGACGCTCAGGGGGCACTCGGACTTGAATTGAGGACCTCGTGATCTGCAGTCGAATGCTCTGCCTCTGAGCTATACCCCCTTGCCTTCTCCTCCCTGTTTTGATTTTTTTTTTTTACCTGAAACCGGCTCGACGGCATCGGTAAAGACACTCGCCGGCTCTCTCTTTTCGGCGCAACTGTGGGCAAAACGCTCAGGGGGCGCCCGGATTTGAACCGAGGACCTCTTGATCTGTAGTTGAATGCTCTGCCACTGAGCTATACCCCCCTTGCCTTCTCCTCTCTGTTTTTTTTCTTTTCAAAAAAAGGTTTATTGTGATTAGATGCAGTACAATTATAAAAGAAGGTAACAAAAGACCCCAAACGAGGTCGGTACAAAGTATGATCATCAGAAACAAACAAAAGAAGGTCACTTGGAGTTATGTTCCATCACAATATCATGGGCCACAGTACCTATTATAGAGGGTAGAGCAGACTCAGCATACAAAAAAAAGAAGAAAAAAGTAGGCGCCAACAAATTTAAGGCAGACCCTGAGGGACAACGGCCCTACGTCTACGCCCGACCAGTCCACGCACCCCAATTGGGATCCTGCTGTGCACGGAACGATCGGGAACAGAACACCCAGGGAGGGATATGAACAAAGGGCTTGGCAACCCGCTAACCTGTCCAGATTGCTAATCCCCTGAGGATGCAGACCATCCAGGGGGAGTCTGACCTTGAACCTCTGTTAATAGTCTGAAGGGGTTGAAAAACCCAACTAATGGAATGGCTTCCAAATGCCTGTAAGGCGGAGCATCTAGCTGTATCCATCAACATAAAACAAGAAAGACTACACAGATGTAAAACCTGAGTAGCCAGTGACAGTCTAAGAAAGAGATTAAGAATAGGAAGAAAAGAAAGGAAGAAATAGGGATAGGGAAGAGAAGGGGGAGCGAACCAGAGAATAAGAGGGAAAGAAGGGGGCGGGGGAAATCAGGATTCCTCGGGGAGAGGGGGGAAAAAATGGTCAGCAACGTGCCGAATCGGGGCTGTCCAGTGCTCACCTATTGGGGCAGAAGGGATATGCCTACATGCATAGCCCAGGGTTCCCAAATTAGATGGAATTTTTCAGGATTGTCTAGTAAGGTATTAGAAACCCTTTCCTGTGTCATTATCCAGGAAATCTTGTGTTTAGCTTGGCGAAATGATGCAGAGGGCGACTTCCAGGCGTGGGCCAAGGTAATCTTGGCCCCCAGAAGGATGAAGTGTATGAGAGAGCGGGACAATTTAGGGACCTTAGGGAGAGCATCATTAAGGAGGGCAATAGTAGGGTTCTGCTTCACCTCGAAACCAGTGACTTTGCGAATGAGGCTGAAAATTCTATTCCAGAACCCCCTAATTTTAGGGCATTCCCAGAGGGTGTGGAGGAGAGAGCCTACGAGGCCACATCCTCTGAAGCAGAGGGGGGAAGACTGCGGATAGAGCCTAGAAAGGCGCGTAGGGACCAGGTACCATCTGGAGATAACCTTAACGTCCGCCTCCATCAGGGAGGTGTTTAAGATACCCTTGAATGAGCGGGAGAAATTTGTGTGCCAAGTGTCTAGATCCCATTCAAACTGGAGGTCACGCTCCCATTTCAACATATAGCTCGCTTTGCCCTGAGGGTCAGCTAGCGCTGAATAGATCAGGGAGATGCCCCCCCCTGACGCCCATGGCTGAGGAACACCAATGCTCATATTTGGTAACCGAGAGTGGGTTGTCTGAACTTTTCCAGACCCCACGCAGAAAATGTAACAACTGATAATAGCGGAAGGTTTCGGAGGAGGGCATGTCCAGTTTGGAAGTGCAGTATTTGAGCGAGATGGGGCCATCATTGTTAAAATATTGTCCTATTCTGTATAAACCCTTGTCAAGCCACCATCCAAAAGCCTGGATGTTTAGACCCGGGGGGAATTGGGGATTGTGAAAGATGTGAGCGAGGGGATGCCAGGAAGAGGATAGTGCGGGATGTTTATGAAGGATATCACAGAGAGCCATTGAGTGAGAGAGGGCGGGTGACAGGATCGAGGGGCGGTCCTTACGTGGTCTCCAGGCTAAATAGTCCAATGTGTGGTTAGGGGTTGCCTGCCTTTCTATGTCTACCCAGTCCGGTTTAGGTCCTTTAGTAGTGATGAGCCGAACACCCCCGGGTTCGGTTCGCACCAGAACCCGCGAACGGACCGAAAGTTCGTACGAACATTAGAACCCTATTAAATACAATGGATGCGAACGTTCGAATTCTAAAGTGCTAATTATAACGACTATTATGCATGTTATTGTCCTAAAAAGGGTTTGGGAACCCAGGTTCTGCACCAGGGGACATGTATCAATGCAAAAAGAAGTTTTAAAAACGGTCGTTTTTCGGGAGCAGTCATTTTAATGATGCATAAAGTGAAAAAAAAAAGTCAAATATTCCTTTAAATATCGTACCTGGGGGGTGTCTAAAGTATGCCTGTGAAGTGCCACGTGTTTCCCGTGTTTAGAACTGTCCCTGCACAAAATGACACTTCTAAAGGAAAAAAAAGCCATTTAAAACTGCGTGCGGCTTTAATGTAATGTCTGGTCCCGGTAATATGGATGAAAATCTTTAAGAAAAATGGCATAGCTACCCCATGCCCCCCCCCCTACCCCAGCCCATTACCAGCCCCTTTGGGTCTTGTATGGATATTAAGGGGAACCCCGCACATAAAATAAAAAAGGCCCTATATACTCTGAACAGCCGTATACAGGCGGTGCATACAAGACAGGGACTGTAGGTTTGTTCTTATGTAGAATGTGTTTGTAATTTTGAACAGGTACATTGTTTAAGTGTAGCTCCAGCCCAAAAATCTATTTTTAAACTTTTTGGAAAACATAGGTAAGGGTTATCACCCCTGTAACATTTGTTTTGCTGTCTGTGCCCCTGTTCAGAACATTTCACCTCACTTTCCGTCCCAATGACAACTGTTTTTGAAATGTGGTGTTTTTCTTGAAACAAGGATTGGTGATAAAGCATCAGTACAGAGGAGACACCTTTCTCCCATATTAATTCTTACAGGAGAGAATTTTCCTTCCAAGGGGTAGATTTCCTCTCACTTCCTGTTGTCTTCTTGCGTTTGCAAGTAGGAGTCGTTTGTAAGTTGGATGTTTGAAAGTAGGGACCTGCCGTATATACTCTGCAGAAATAGGCCCCTTAGTTGTTGGTGTTGGCACAACACTGTAAGCACTCACAGTTACTCTTGGTTGGTGCTGGAACGCCCTGCTGTCAACTATTATATCAGGAATTTTAATTACATATAATTGTTGAACAGTGGTAGTAAAAATTGGGCCTTTGATGGTGGTGCTGGTGCCACAACACTGTAAGCCCTGACAGTTACTCTTGGTGGGTGCAGCAATGGGCCCTGCTGTGAATTATTAGATCAAGAATTGTAATTGCATGCCCCTGTTGAACAGGGGCTGAAAAATTGGGCCTTTCGTGGTGGTGGTGGTGGTGGTGGTGTTGCCACAACACTGTAAGCCCTCAGAGTTACTCTTGGTGGGTGCAGGAATGGGCCCTGCTGTGAATTATTAGATCAAGAATTGTAATTACATGCCCCTTTTGAACAGGGGCTGAAAAATTGGGCCTTTCGTGGTGGTGGTGGTGGTGGCGTTGCCACAACACTGTAAGCCCTCAGAGTTACTCTTGGTGGGTGCAGCAATGGGCCCTGCTGTGAATTATTAGATCAAGAATTGTAATTACATGCCCCTGTTGAACAGGGGCTGAAAAATTGGGCCTTAGGCACTGGTGGCACAACACTACAACCCCTCACAGATACTGTACTTGGAGCACAGCAATGAGCCCTGTTGCAAAGTATTGCTTCAAAAATTGTAATGACACGCCCCTGTTAAACGGGCTGAAAAATTGGGCCTTAGGCACTGGTGGCACAACACTCCAACCCCTCACAGATACTGTACTTGGAGCACAGCAATGAGCCCTGTTGCAAAGTATTGCTTCAAAAATTGTAATGACACGCCCCTGTTAAACAGGGGCTGAAAAATTGGGCCTTAGGCACTGGTGGCACAACACTCCAACCCCTCACAGATACTGTACTTGGAGCACAGCAATGAGCCCTGTTGCAAAGTATTGCTTCAAAATTTGTAATTACACACCCCTGTTAAACAGGGGCTGAAAAATTGGGCCTTAGCCACTGGTGGCGGCACCCATAAACAAAAATTATCTTCCAAGCTATCATCATCAATCGTATCATTGAGGACTCGGAGGAGGAGGATAGCCAGTCAACATAACAGCACAGGCACTCAGCATCAGCATCAGTCTTGAAGGGATGTGACATGTTAAAATCAATTAGTCTGTTATATCAGCATCAGGTGTGTGGTAGCTGGTGGTGATCCAAGACTGGTTCATCTTGATGAAAGTCAGTCGATCAACCGAGTCGGTGGACAGGCGCACCCTGTGATCCGTGACAAATCCTCCAGCAGCACTGAATGTGCGTTCCGAAAGAACGCTGGATGCAGGACAGGCCAGTAGCTCAATTGCATACTGTGCAAGCTCTGGCCAGTGATCCATCCTCAAGACCCAGTAAGCCAGAGGATTTTCGGTGGGGAAGGTGTCCAAGTCTGACCTTGCCCCTAGATATTCCTGCACCATGTTTATCAGACGCTGGCGATGGTTGCTGGAACCGATCATACTTTGGGGCTGCGGACTAAAGAATTGTCTGAACGCATCGGTCAGACGGCCAGCTTCCCCACCGCTCCTTCTTTGACTGGCCGAAGCCTCAGCAACTCGTTGTCCAGGACCAGGAGTTTGTAACCTCCCAGTCTCTGGGAACGCGTCGCACAGACCTTTCTGCAAGGTCTCCCGGAGTTGTCTCATCCTCTGCTCCCTCTGCGACGGTAACATAAGGTCCGCAACCTTACCCTTGTACCGTGGATCAAGGAGAGTGGCCAGCCAGTAATGGTCCCTCTCCTTGATCCGAAGAATACGAGGATCCTTCCGCAGACTTTGCAGGATCAGGGAGGCCATGCAGCGTAGGTTTGCTGAGGCATTCGGTCCGGAGTCCTCTGGGTCACTAAGGACGACATGATCCGCAGCCACCTCCTCCCAGCCACGTACAAGTCCACTGGTTTCTTGGGACTGTAAATCATCCCTAAAAGACTGCTGCTGATGATGCTGAGTGCCAGCCTCCACCTCCATGCTGACACAATCTTCCTCCTCCTCCTCCTCCTCCTCCTCTTCCTGTGCGATGGGTGGGACAGAAGGAACACTGTCTGGGTAAAGGGGGCCTTGAGAGGCAAGGAAGTCCTCCTCTTCCTGCCTCTGTTCTGCCTCAAGTGCCCTGTCCATTATTCCACGCAGCGTGTGCTCCAACAGGTGGACAAGAGGTACAGTGTCACTGATGCATGCACTGTCACTGCTCACCATCCTCGTGGCCTCCTCAAATGGTGCCAGGACAGTGCATGCATCCCTGATCATGCCCCACTGGCGTGGAGAAAAAAAACCAAGCTCCCCTGACCCTGTCCTGGTGCCGTAGTCGCACAGGTACTCATTGATGGCCCTCTGCTGCGTGTGCAGCCGCTGCAGCATGGCCAACGTTGAGTTCCACCTGGTGGGCATGTCACATATAAGGCGGTTCTTGGGCAGGTTCAACTCCTTTTGCAGCTCAGCCAGGCGAGCACTGGCATTATAAGATCTGCGGAAATGCACACAGACTTTCCTGGCCTGCCTCAGGACATCCTGTATGCCCGGGTACCTGCCCAAGAACCGCTGCACCACCAGGTTAAGGACGTGAGCCACACAGGGCACATGGGTCAGTTGTCCCTGTCGGAGGGCGGAGAGGAGGTTGGTGCCATTGTCGCAAACCACCATTCCTGGCTTAAGCTGGCGTGGCGTCAACCACCTCTCGGCCTGGCCCTGCAGAGCAGACAGGACCTCTGCCCCAGTGTGGCTTCTGTCCCCCAAACACACCAGCGCAAGCACGGCATGGCATCTTTTTGCCTGCGTACTTGCGTAGCCCCTTGAACGGCTACGGAGCACCGCTGGTTCATAGGACAAAGCACAGGAAGAGGCCATGGAGGAAGAAGAAGAGGAGGGGGTGGAGGAGAGAGGTGTGTCACAACCAGTAGTAGCATTTTGGAGGCGTGGCGGTGGAACAACCTCCAACACTACTGCACCTTGTCCTGCATCCTTCCCAGCTGCCAAAAGAGTGACCCAATGGGCCGTGAAAGAAAGGTAACGTCCCTGTCCATGCCTGCTGGACCATGAGTCAGCGGTAATATGCACCTTACCGCTGACCGCCCTGTCCAGCGAGGCCAAGACATTGCCTTCCACATGCCGGTAGAGAGCCGGAATAGCCTTCCGTGAGAAAAAGTGGCGTTTGGGAACCTGCCACTGAGGAACCACACATTGCACAAACTCACGGAAGGGGGCCGAGTCTACCAACTGAAAAGGCAGCAGTTGAAGCGCTAGCAATTTAGCCAAGCTAGCATTCAACCGCTGGGCATGTGGATGGCTGGGAGTGAACTTCTTTCGACGGTCCAGCAGCTGGGGCAGGGAAATTTGCCTGCTAGAATCGGACGTCGGTGTACTGCTAGCAGAGTGGCCGCAAGTACTTGGCTGTGACACACCTAATTCTACACCTTCATTCCTCTCAGTGCATGTTTCAGAGAGGACTGAAGTTATAGTGGGGTTGGAGATCCCAGCTGATGCGGTGCAAGGAGAGGTCCGCTTTGTTCTTTGGTGTGGGTCTTTGAGGTAGGCTTGCCAATGAGCTGCATGGCAGGTCAACATATGTCTGGTCAGGCATGTGGTACCCAAGCGGCTGATGTTTTGGCCACGCGATATACGCTTGAGACATATGTTGCAAACAGCAGCTGTGCGATCTGATGCACTAGCCTCAAAAAAGGCCCACACCAAAGAACTTTTTGAATGACGGGCAGAGGCAGCGCCCTGCACAGGCGGAGCTCTGCGGTGTGATTCCGTCGGTGTACTGCCCTTACGCTGGCCACCAAAGGGCATCCTGCCTCGTTGGAGATGTGCCTCCTCCTCCTCCTCCTCCTCTCTCCTATTAGGCACCCACGTGGAGTCAGTGACCTCATCATCCCCTCCCTCCTCATCACTGGAGCCAATCTGGCAGTATGCTGCAGCTGCTGGAACATGACTGCCAGATTGGTGTCCTTCTTGAGCATCCCCTCTGTCTGCTCTCACGCTACTGCCTTCCTGTAGCTGGGTTTCATCATCAGACCCTTTGAAACGCTGGGCATCCTCCTGGAGCATGTACCCAACACTGTGCTCAAACAGTTTGGGGGACTCCTCAGGAGGAGGACATGGTGGGTCTAGGGAAGGAGTGACTGATGATGAGTCTGACATTGATACCAGGGAAGAGGACGCTTTGGCAGCTGCTTTGCCAGTACCCTGAGCCTGGGTGAGAGAGGATGAGGAGGAGGAGGAGGGCTTGGTCATCCACTCTACCAAGTCTTCGGCATGATGTGGCTCAACATGTCCAGCTGCCGAAAAGAAGGACAAGCGTGTCCCATGGCCATGTGCTGATGACAATGCACCGCGTCCACGACCAGCACTGTTGCCCCCAGACACAGAGCCTGCTTGCCCTCTTTTATTGCCTCCTGACTATCTGCCTCTCCTTGTTTGCCTTCCAGACATTCTAATAGATGGCCTGCAGGGAGATGGGAAAAAAGCAATAAGGGCTACCTTCAGGTGTCCTTCTCTGTCCCTTTACTTAAGGATTTCTAAATATGGTTGAGGATGATTGCTTTCGCACAGAATAGCATAACGACAATTTCCCTGACTGTCCAAAAAACAAGGATTTCAAAGATGGTTGATGAGGAATGCTTAAGCACAGTATAGCACAAGGAGAATTTCCCTCACTGTCCTTCCCTGTCCCTAGAAACAAGGATTAGCACAGTGAAAGAAACTGACACTCTCCCTACCTATAGTTTTCTGTCCCTAGAAAAAATGTTTTTTTTAAAGATGGTTGATGATCAATGCTTTAGCACAGTATAGCACAAGGAGAATTTCCCTCACTGTCCTTCCCTGTCCCTAGAAACAAGGATTATCACAGTGAAAGAAACTGACACTCTCCCTACCTATAGTTTTCTGTCCCTAGAAAAAATGTTTTTTTAAAGATGGTTGATGATCAATGCTTTAGCACAGTATAGCACAAGGAGAATTTCCCTCACTGTCCTTCCCTGTCCCTAGAAACAAGGATTAGCACAGTGAAAGAAACTGACACTCTCCCTACCTATAGTTTTCTGTCCCTAGAAAAAATGTTTTTTTAAAGATGGTTGATGATCAATGCTTTAGCACAGTATAGCACAAGGAGAATTTCCCTCACTGTCCTTCCCTGTCCCTAGAAACAAGGATTATCACAGTGAAAGAAACTGACACTCTCCCTACCTATAGTTTTCTGTCCCTAGAAAAAAATGTTTTTTTAAAGATGGTTGATGATCAATGCTTTAGCACAGTATAGCACAAGGAGAATTTCCCTCACTGTCCTTCCCTGTCCCTAGAAACAATGATTAGCACAGTGAAAGAAACTGACACTCTCCCTACCTATAGTTTTCTGTCCCTAGAAAAAATGTTTTTTTAAAGATGGTTGATGATCAATGCTTTAGCACAGTATAGCACAAGGAGAATTTCCCTCACTGTCCATCTCTGTCCCTAGAAACAAGGATTAGCACAGTGAAAGAAACTGACACTCTCCCTACCTATAGTTTTCTGTCCCTAGAATTTTTTTTTTTTTAAAGATGGTTGATGATCAATGCTTTAGCACAGTATAGCACAAGGAGAATTTCCCTCACTGTCCCTCCCTGTCCCTAGAAACAAGGATTAGCACAGTGAAAAAAACTGACACTCTCCCTACCTATAGTTTTCTGTCCCTAGAAAAAATGTTTTTTTAAAGATGGTTGATGATCAATGCTTTAGCACAGTATAGCACAAGGAGAATTTCCCTCACTGTCCTTCCCTGTCCCTAGAAACAAGGATTAGCACAGTGAAAGAAACTGACACTCTCCCTACCTATAGTTTTCTGTCCCTAGAAAAAATGTTTTTTTAAAGATGGTTGATGATCAATGCTTTAGCACAGTATAGCACAAGGAGAATTTCCCTCACTGTCCTTCCCTGTCCCTAGAAACAAGGATTAACACAGTGAAAGAAACTGACACTCTCCCTACCTATAGTTTTCTGTCCCTAGAAAAAATGTTTTTTTAAAGATGGTTGATGATCAATGCTTTAGCACACTATAGCACAAGGAGAATTTCCCTCACTGTCCTTCCCTGTCCCTAGAAACAAGGATTAGCACAGTGAAAGAAACTGACACTCTCCCTACCTATAGTTTTCTGTCCCTAGAAAAAATGTTTTTTTAAAGATGGTTGATGATCAATGCTTTAGCACAGTATAGCACAAGGAGAATTTACCTCACTGTCCTTCCCTGTCCCTAGAAACAAGGATTAGCACAGTGAAAGAAACTGACACTCTCCCTACCTATAGTTTTCTGTCCCTAGAAAAAATGTTTTTTTAAAGATGGTTGATGATCAATGCTTTAGCACAGTATAGCACAAGGAGAATTTCCCTCACTGTCCTTCCCTGTCCCTAGAAACAAGGATTATCACAGTGAAAGAAACTGACACTCTCCCTACCTATAGTTTTCTGTCCCTAGAAAAAATGTTTTTTTAAAGATGGTTGATGATCAATGCTTTAGCACAGTATAGCACAAGGAGAATTTCCCTCACTGTCCTTCCCTGTCCCTAGAAACAAGGATTAGCACAGTGAAATAAACTGACACTCTCCCTACCTATAGTTTTCTGTCCCTAGAAAAAATGTTTTTTTAAAGATGGTTGATGATCAATGCTTTAGCACACTATAGCACAAGGAGAATTTCCCTCACTGTCCTTCCCTGTCCCTAGAAACAAGGATTAGCACAGTGAAAGAAACTGACACTCTCCCTACCTATAGTTTTCTGTCCCTAGAAAAAAATGTTTTTTTAAAGATGGTTGATGATCAATGCTTTAGCACAGTATAGCACAAGGAGAATTTCCCTCACTGTCCTTCCCTGTCCCTAGAAACAAGGATTAGCACAGTGAAAGAAACTGACACTCTCCCTACCTATAGTTTTCTGTCCCTAGAAATTTTTTTTTTTTAAAGATGGTTGATGATCAATGCTTTAGCACAGTATAGCACAAGGAGAATTTCCCTCACTGTCCTTCCCTGTCCCTAGAAACAAGGATTAGCACAGTGAAAGAAACTGACACTCTCCCTACCTATAGTTTTCTGTCCCTAGAAAAAATGTTTTTTTAAAGATGGTTGATGATCAATGCTTTAGCACACTATAGCACAAGGAGAATTTCCCTCACTGTCCTTCCCTGTCCCTAGAAACAAGGATTAGCACAGTGAAAGAAACTGACACTCTCCCTACCTATAGTTTTCTGTCCCTAGAAAAAATGTTTTTTTAAAGATGGTTGATGATCAATGCTTTAGCACACTATAGCACAAGGAGAATTTCCCTCACTGTCCTTCCCTGTCCCTAGAAACAAGGATTAGCACAGTAAAACACACTGACACTCTCCCTACCTATAGTTTTCTGTCCCTAGAAAAAATGTTTTTTTAAAGATGGTTGATGATCAATGCTTTAGCACACTATAGCACAAGGAGAATTTCCCTCACTGTCCTTCGCTGTCCCTAGAAACAAGGATTAGCACAGTAAAACACACTGACACTCTCCCTACCTATAGTTTTCTGTCCCTAGAAAAAATGTTCTTTTAAAGATGGTTGATGATCAATGCTTTAGCACACTATAGCACAAGGAGAATTTCCCTCACTGTCCTTCCCTGTCCCTAGAAACAAGGATTAGCACAGTAAAACACACTGACACTCTCCCTACCTATAGTTTTCTGTCCCTAGAAAAAATGTTTTTTTAAAGATGGTTGATGATCAATGCTTTAGCACACTATAGCACAAGGAGAATTTCCCTCACTGTCCTTCCCTGTCCCTAGAAACAAGGATTAGCACAGTAAAACACACTGACACTCTCCCTACCTATAGTTTTCTGTCCCTAGAAAAAATGTTTTTTTAAAGATGGTTGATGATCCATGCTTTAGCACACTATAGCACAAGGAGAATTTCCCTCACTGTCCTTCCCTGTCCCTAGAAACAAGGATTAGCACAGTAAAACACACTGACACTCTCCCTACCTATAGTTTTCTGTCCCTAGAAAAAATGTTTTTTTAAAGATGGTTGATGATCAATGCTTTAGCACAGTATAGCACAAGGAGAATTTCCCTCACTGTCCTTCCCTGTCCCTAGAAACAAGGATTAGCACAGTGAAAGAAACTGACACTCTCCCTACCTATAGTTTTCTGTCCCTAGAAAAAATGTTTTTTTAAAGATGGTTGATGATCAATGCTTTAGCACAGTATAGCACAAGGAGAATTTCCCTCACTGTCCTTCCCTGTCCCTAGAAACAAGGATTAGCACAGTGAAAGAAACTGACACTCTCCCTACCTATAGTTTTCTGTCCCTAGAAAAAAAAGTTTTTTTAAAGATGGTTGATGATCAATGCTTTAGCACAGTATAGCACAAGGAGAATTTCCTTCACTGTCCTTCCCTGTCCCTAGAAACAAGGATTAGCACAGTGAAAGAAACTGACACTCTCCCTACCTATAGTTTTCTGTCCCTAGAAAAAATGTTTTTTTAAAGATGGTTGATGATCAATGCTTTAGCACAGTATAGCACAAGGAGAATTTCCCTCACTGTCCTTCCCTGTCCCTAGAAACAAGGATTAGCACAGTGAAAAAAACTGACACTCTCCCTACCTATAGTTTTCTGTCCCTAGAAAAAATGTTTTTTTAAAGATGGTTGATGATCAATGCTTTAGCACAGTATAGCACAAGGAGAATTTCCCTCACTGTCCTTCCCTGTCCCTAGAAACAAGGATTAGCACAGTGAAAGAAACTGACACTCTCCCTACCTATAGTTTTTTGTCCCTAGAAAAAATGTTTTTTTAAAGATGGTTGATGATCAATGCTTTAGCACAGTATAGCACAAGGAGAATTTCCCTCACTGTCCTTCCCTGTCCCTAGAAACAAGGATTAGCACAGTGAAAGAAACTGACACTCTCCCTACCTATAGTTTTCTGTCCCTAGAAAAAATGTTTTTTTAAAGATGGTTGATGATCAATGCTTTAGCACACTATAGCACAAGGAGAATTTCCCTCACTGTCCTTCCCTGTCCCTAGAAACAAGGATTAGCACAGTAAAACACACTGACACTCTCCCTACCTATAGTTTTTTGTCCCTAGAAAAAATGTTTTTTTAAAGATGGTTGATGATCAATGCTTTAGCACACTATTGCACAAGGAGAATTTCCCTCACTGTCCTTCCCTGTCCCTAGAAACAAGGATTAGCACAGTAAAACACACTGACACTCTCCCTACCTATAGTTTTCTGTCCCTAGAAAAAATGTTTTTTTAAAGATGGTTGTTTGATCAATGCTTTAGCACACTATAGCACAAGGAGAATTTCCCTCACTGTCCTTCCCTGTCCCTAGAAACAAGGATTAGCACAGTGAAAGAAACTGACACTCTCCCTACCTATAGTTTTCTGTCCCTAGAAAAAAATGTTTTTTTAAAGATGGTTGATGATCAATGCTTTAGCACAGTATAGCACAAGGAGAATTTCCCTCACTGTCCTTCCCTGTCCCTAGAAACAAGGATTAGCACAGTGAAAGAAACTGACACTCTCCCTACCTATAGTTTTCTGTCCCTAGAAAAAATGTTTTTTTAAAGATGGTTGATGATCAATGCTTTAGCACAGTATAGCACAAGGAGAATTTCCCTCACTGTCCTTCCCTGTCCCTAGAAACAAGGATTAGCACAGTGAAAGAAACTGACACTCTCCCTACCTATAGTTTTCTGTCCCTAGAAAAAATGTTTTTTTAAAGATGGTTGATGATCAATGCTTTAGCACACTATAGCACAAGGAGAATTTCCCTCACTGTCCTTCGCTGTCCCTAGAAACAAGGATTAGCACAGTAAAACACACTGACACTCTCCCTACCTATAGTTTTCTGTCCCTAGAAAAAATGTTTTTTTAAAGACGGTTGATGATCAATGCTTTAGCACACTATAGCACAAGGAGAATTTCCCTCACTGTCCTTCCCTGTCCCTAGAAACAAGGATTAGCACAGTAAAACACACTGACACTCTCCCTACTGTGAGGGGGTTAGCTCGGCAGCGGGTGTGTGTGACCCCCGGGATGGGCTCCCCACACAAAACAGGCCCAGCAAACGGAGGTTGTGGTTTTCAAAATCAAAAAGGTGCGGTTTATTTTCTATTTACAGTGACAAAACACAGCAAAGCAAAAGAAACATAAACAAAATAAATCCTGGTCAAGTTGACCTCTGACTAAACATACAGGTTTCCTAACTAACAACTGGGATCAGCCTAGTGCTGTCCTAGTCCCTAAGTCCCTGGTTTTAAATGTCCAAGCAAATAGCCACACAGGCTTTGTCTCACCGCACAGGGGTTCACTCTCCCTAGACAGTCCACACAGGTCTGGTTCCAGGCATGAGCTAACATCTAATGAAGCTGGGAGTTCTTATAGAGGCCTAAATGAGCTGACAAGCTTCAGCTGGCCTCATCAACTCCCTGTCTGTACGACGCCCCACACTCTCCCTAGAGGTATGAGTCATCCATGAGCCCACTAGCCTTAGCTGGGCTTATACAACTCTCCACCTAGTTGTATAAGTCGGCGTAAAGCCTGAATCTGGGCGAAATATATCTACCCCCCTGGATGCAACCAGGTGACTTTACCTTCCTGCTGTCACATACCCCCCCCCTCTTGTTTTAACCTCGGGGTTGGAACACCAGCAATCAGGCATTCATGTACTCGAGACAAAGCATCCACATTCCCCATTTGAACGCCAGGGCGATGCTTTACTGTGAAGTTGAATTCCTGGAGGGCCAGGAACCACCTATTCACTCTTCTATTTGTTTCCTTGTTTTGAGCCATCCACTTTAACGGAGCGTGATCCGTAACCATGTCAAAGTGCCTACCTAGCAGGTAGTACCGAAGGGAATCTAGAGCCCACTTCACCGCTAAACACTCCTTTTCAACGGTGACGTAATTTACCTCATGGGACTTCAACTTCCTGCTGAGGTAAATGACTGGGTGCTCTTCCCCGTTCCAGACCTGGGACAATACTGCTCCTAACCCCACATCTGACGCATCACTTTGTACGACAAAGTCTTTAGAGAAGTCGGGTGAGTACAACACTGGCTGGCTACATAAGGCTTGTTTCAAGAATTGGAATGCTGCCTCAGCCTCGGGGGTCCATTTAATCATGACCGACCCTTTCCCCTTCGTCAGGTTGGTTAGGGGCACAGCCTTAGAAGCAAAGTGGGGAATGAATCGCCGATAATACCCAGCGATTCCCAGAAAGGCTCGTACCTGCTTCTTGCTGTTGGGACGTGGCCAACTCTGGATGGCCTCGACTTTGTTGAGTTGGGGTTTTATTACTCCCCTCCCAATGGTGTACCCAAGATATTTGGCCTCCTCCTGCCCAATGGTACACTTCTTGGGGTTAGCCGTAAACCCCGCTTCCCGAACAGAGTCCAGGACTGCTTGCACTTTTGGCAGATGTGAGGCCCAATCTGTGCTATGGACAATTACGTCATCCAGGTAAGCCGCAGCATACTTCCGATGGGGCCTCAGCATCTGGTCCATTTTCCGCTGGAATGTGGCCGGCGCATTCTGTAACCCGAACGGCATTCTCTTATATTGGAACGCCCCGTCTGGGGTTACAAATGCGGTTTTCTCTTTGGCCGACTTGGCCAGGGGGATTTGCCAATACCCTTTTGTGAGGTCAAGAGTCGTCATGTATCGGGCTGTTCCCAGCCGGTCGATCAACTCATCTATACGTGGCATGGGGTAGGTGTCAAATTTTGTAACTTTGTTCAACTGACGAAAATCGTTACAAAACCGCCAGCTCCCATCCGGTTTAGGCACCAACACGATGGGACTAGACCAATCACTTTGGGACTCCTCTATCACCCCTAAGTTCAGCATTTTCTGTACTTCCTCCCGTATTGCCTCCCGTCGGGCCTCTGGGATCCGATAGGGTTTTAACTTCACCCTTTCACCGGGCGGGGTAATGATGTCATGCTCTACCCCAGATGTTTGTCCCGGCAGCTCAGAGAATACCTCCTTGTTGCGAAGCACAAACTCCTTAACCTCCTGTTGTTGGGGTTGTGACAAGGTGGCTGCTATTCCAACCTCAGGAATCACGCAACCAGTTTGAGCTGGTGACCAAGTGTCTGCGACTAGGGACTCTCTATCCCTCCAGGCTTTCAACAGATTAACGTGATAGATCTGTTCGGGCTTTCGCCTTCCTGGTTGTCTGACCTTGTAATTCACTTCGCTCACTTTTTCCATTATCTCGTAGGGGGCCTTGCCATTTGGCAAGGAATTTACTTTCAACCGTAGGGACAAGTACCAGTATCCTATCCCCCGGGGAAAAGGTACGGGTCTTGGCTCCACGGTTGTACACTCTCTGCTGTGCTAACTGCGCTTGGGCCAAATGTTCCTTCACGATGGGCATTACCTGTGCAATTCGGTCTTGCATCAGGGCGACATGCTCAATCACACTCCTGTGGGGAGAACTCTCACTTTCCCAAGTTTCCTTGGCAATATCCAACAGCCCTCTTGGGTGTCTCCCATACAGTAACTCAAAGGGGGAGAATCCCGTAGAGGATTGGGGCACCTCCCTAATAGCAAACATCAGATAAGGAAGTAGACAGTCCCAATCCTTTCCATCTCTATCCACCACTTTCTTCAACATTTGTTTTAGGGTTTTGTTGAATCTTTCAACCAGCCCATCGGTTTGGGGGTGATACACAGATGTACGTAATTGCGTCACTTTGAATAATTTACACAGCTCCTTCATAACCTGGGACATAAAGGGTGTACCTTGGTCCATAAGCAGTTCTTTACAAATACCCACCCGGCTAAACACAAGAGATAGCTCTTTGGCTATGGTTTTGGCCGAGGTATTTCGGAGAGGGATCGCTTCTGGATAACGGGTGGCATAGTCCATTATAACTAATATGTACTGGTGCCCCCTAGCGGACTTGATTATAGGACCTACCAAATCCATGGCGATCCTCTCAAACGGGACCTCAATGATGGGTAGAGGGACCAGCGGGCTACGGAAATGTGGCATCGGGGCCGACCTCTGACACACAGGGCAGGAGGAACAATAATTTTCTACGTCCTTCATCACCCCCGGCCAATAGAATCTCTGTAATACCCTCTCTCGGGTTTTCTCTGTCCCCAGATGACCTCCAAGAATGTGCCCATGGGCCAACTCCAACACCAACTTCCTGTAAGGTTTGGGCACCACAAGCTGCTCAACGGTTTCTTCTGCCCTTTTTGCCACCCGATACAGTAGGTCCTTCTCTACGCTGAAGTATGGGTAAGTGCAGGTATTATCTGGGTTCACTAACTCGCCATCTATTTTCACTACGTTTTCCCGTGCCTTTATTAGGGCGGGGTCTTTCAACTGTTCTGTGGCAAAGTTTTCCCTGTGAACCTCAAGATCAGAAAACTCCACAGACGGTAGGTTTTCGTCTGAGGAGGTGGGCTCCTCTCCAGTTTCTTGAGTCTCCCCTGCCAATACTGATAAGGGGAATTCCGGAGAGTCCTCACCACTCTCAGGGGAGTTTTGGCTATCACATTCCTGGTACATAGGGGCACCAGTGAGGGGCTCAGGATCATCCCACAGTTCCCAGAACTTCGGAAAATCCCTTCCCACAATGGCGTCATGCGGTAACTGAGATACTAAGCCCACTGGATGAGAGAGGGTACCTTTGGGGGTCTCGAAACACACTGTAGTCACTGGATACTCTCGGGTGTCCCCATGCACACAAATAACAGCTACCTTGCTATTCCCAGAGACCTCTGTTTTAACTAACTCAGCCTTTATCAGGGTCACAATGCTACCTGAATCCAGCAATACCACAACATTTCTACCATTAACACACATTTTGCATAAATGTTTCTCAGTTCCTCGAATGGCAGTGCATGCGACTGTCGCACACAGCGACTGACGTCTGCCCGTCAGAAAGTCACACTGCATGGGTTCCTCCACAACCGGGCAATTGGCTGCAATATGTCCCGCTTGCCGGCAGCGGTAGCAAACGATCCTTCTTGCCGCCTCTTGAGCCGCTGATTTCCCAGGCTGTTCTCGCCAAACTTGGGGTAGAGCTTCCACCCTCTCACTCTCTCCACCCTTACCCCTTGGAATCCTCTTATCCGCCCCTGGGGATGGTCTGGTCTTAGGGTGGAAAGTCCGAGTGTCTCTGGAAGAGGCCGTCAGGTTCTCTGTAGCCAAGTATTTCTCCACACGATCCACAAGACCATCGGCCGTCTCTGGGTCTCCATGGCTTACCCACTTTTGGATGGCAGTAGGAAGAGCTCTCAAAAACCGATCCATTACAACACGTTCCACAATCTTTGGTGCGGACAAAGTCTCTGGCTGTAGCCACTTTCTGCTCAGGTGAATGAGATCATACATTTGAGACCTGGGGGGTTTTCCAAGCTGGAAAGTCCAGTTATGCACACGCTGAGCCCGGACAGCCTGGGTGACACCCAGCCTTGCCAATATTTCAGCTTTTAGCATCACATAGTCTTTTGCTTGGTTAGGCTCTAGGTCATAGTAAGCTTTCTGCGATTCACCAGTTAACAGAGGAGCCACCAGTCCAGCCCACTGCTCCTCAGGCCACTTTTCTCTTTCAACGGTCCTTTCAAATGTGGTCAAAAATACCTCTGGATCATCCTCTCCAGTCATTTTTGTCAATAAACGACTCACCCCAAAGGACGCGGTATTAGTGGGACGGCTTTCCTCACTGGTCTGCGGACGTTGCTGCATTACTGCTTCCATCTGTTGTTGTAGTCTCTGCTCTTGCTTCTGCAACAGGTCTATGAAGCGGGCCTCAGATTGCTGCTGGGCTTGTTGCTGAGCCTCCAGACTCTGTTGCAAAGTTGCGTTTGTCTGCTGCTGGGCTGCAAGGCTCTGTTGATGAGCTTGCTGCTGGGCTGCGAAGTTCTGTTGTTGAGCTGCAAGGCTCTGTTGATGAGCTGCAAGGCTCTTTTGCAAACCTGCATTTGTCTGCTGTTGATTGGCATTTGCTAGAGCCAGCTGCTTCAGTATCTCCTCCATGCTGGCTTAAAAAAAACTGCCCGCATTCTCCACCAACTGTGAGGGGGTTAGCTCGGCAGCGGGTGTGTGTGACCCCCGGGATGGGCTCCCCACACAAAACAGGCCCAGCAAACGGAGGTTGTGGTTTTCAAAATCAAAAAGGTGCGGTTTATTTTCTATTTACAGTGACAAAACACAGCAAAGCAAAAGAAACATAAACAAAATAAATCCTGGTCAAGTTGACCTCTGACTAAACATACAGGTTTCCTAACTAACAACTGGGATCAGCCTAGTGCTGTCCTAGTCCCTAAGTCCCTGGTTTTAAATGTCCAAGCAAATAGCCACACAGGCTTTGTCTCACCGCACAGGGGTTCACTCTCCCTAGACAGTCCACACAGGTCTGGTTCCAGGCATGAGCTAACATCTAATGAAGCTGGGAGTTCTTATAGAGGCCTAAATGAGCTGACAAGCTTCAGCTGGCCTCATCAACTCCCTGTCTGTACGACGCCCCACACTCTCCCTAGACATATGAGTCATCCATGAGCCCACTAGCCTTAGCTGGGCTTATACAACTCTCCACCTAGTTGTATAAGTCGGCGTAAAGCCTGAATCTGGGCGAAATATATCTACCCCCCTGGATGCAACCAGGTGACTTTACCTTCCTGCTGTCACACTACCTATAGTTTTCTGTCCCTAGAAAAAATGTTTTTTTAAAGATGGTTGATGATCAATGCTTTAGCACAGTATAGCACAAGGAGAATTTCCCTCACTGTCCTTCCCTGTCCCTAGAAACAAGGATTAGCACAGTGAAAGAAACTGACACTCTCCCTACCTATAGTTTTCTGTCCCTAGAAAAAATGTTTTTTTAAAGATGGTTGATGATCAATGCTTTAGCACAGTATAGCACAAGGAGAATTTCCCTCACTGTCCTTCCCTGTCCCTAGAAACAAGGATTAGCACAGTGAAAGAAACTGACACTCTCCCTACCTATAGTTTTCTGTCCCTAGAAAAAATGTTTTTTTAAAGATGGTTGATGATCAATGCTTTAGCACAGTATAGCACAAGGAGAATTTCCCTCACTGTCCTTCCCTGTCCCTAGAAACAAGGATTAGCACAGTGAAAGAAACTGACACTCTCCCTACCTATAGTTTTCTGTCCCTAGAAAAAAAAGTTTTTTTAAAGATGGTTGATGATCAATGCTTTAGCACAGTATAGCACAAGGAGAATTTCCCTCACTGTCCTTCCCTGTCCCTAGAAACAAGGATTAGCACAGTGAAAGAAACTGACACTCTCCCTACCTATAGTTTTCTGTCCCTAGAAAAAATGTTTTTTAAAGATGGTTGATGATCAATGCTTTAGCACAGTATAGCACAAGGAGAATTTCCCTCACTGTCCTTCCCTGTCCCTAGAAACAAGGATTAGCACAGTGAAAAAAACTGACACTCTCCCTACCTATAGTTTTCTGTCCCTAGAAAAAATGTTTTTTTAAAGATGGTTGATGATCAATGCTTTAGCACAGTATAGCACAAGGAGAATTTCCCTCACTGTCCTTCCCTGTCCCTAGAAACAAGGATTAGCACAGTGAAAGAAACTGACACTCTCCCTACCTATAGTTTTCTGTCCCTAGAAAAAATGTTTTTTTTAAAGATGGTTGATGATCAATGCTTTAGCACAGTATAGCACAAGGAGAATTTCCCTCACTGTCCTTCCCTGTCCCTAGAAACAAGGATTAGCACAGTGAAAGAAACTGACACTCTCCCTACCTATAGTTTTCTGTCCCTAGAAAAAATGTTTTTTTAAAGATGGTTGATGATCAATGCTTTAGCACACTATAGCACAAGGAGAATTTCCCTCACTGTCCTTCCCTGTCCCTAGAAACAAGGATTAGCACAGTAAAACACACTGACACTCTCCCTACCTATAGTTTTCTGTCCCTAGAAAAAATGTTTTTTTAAAGATGGTTGATGATCAATGCTTTAGCACACTATTGCACAAGGAGAATTTCCCTCACTGTCCTTCCCTGTCCCTAGAAACAAGGATTAGCACAGTAAAACACACTGACACTCTCCCTACCTATAGTTTTCTGTCCCTAGAAAAAAAGTTTTTTTAAAGATGGTTGATGATCAATGCTTTAGCACACTATAGCACAAGGAGAATTTCCCTCACTGTCCTTCCCTGTCCCTAGAAACAAGGATTAGCACAGTGAAAGAAACTGACACTCTCCCTACCTATAGTTTTCTGTCCCTAGAAAAAATGTTTTTTTAAAGATGGTTGATGATCAATGCTTTAGCACACTATAGCACAAGGAGAATTTCCCTCACTGTCCTTCCCTGTCCCTAGAAACAAGGATTAGCACAGTAAAACACACTGACACTCTCCCTACCTATAGTTTTCTGTCCCTAGAAAAAATGTTTTTTTAAAGATGGTTGATGATCAATGCTTTAGCACACTATTGCACAAGGAGAATTTCC
Organism: Rana muscosa; assembly: GCA_029206835.1. Taxonomy (NCBI): domain Eukaryota; kingdom Metazoa; phylum Chordata; class Amphibia; order Anura; family Ranidae; genus Rana; species Rana muscosa. Next base: position 345,469,140 of record CM055127.1, read on the forward strand.
CTCACTGTCCTTCCCTGTCCCTAGAAACAAGGATTAGCACAGTAAAACACACTGACACTCTCCCTACCTATAGTTTTCTGTCCCTAGAAAAAAAGTTTTTTTAAAGATGGTTGATGATCAATGCTTTAGCACACTATAGCACAAGGAGAATTTCCCTCACTGTCCTTCCCTGTCCCTAGAAACAAGGATTAGCACGGTGAAAGAAACTGACACTCTCCCTACCTATAGTTTTCTGTCCCTAGAAAAAATGTTTTTTTAAAGATGGTTGATGATCAATGCTTTAGCACAGTATAGCACAAGGAGAATTTCCCTCACTGTCCTTCCCTGTCCCTAAAAACAAGGATTAGCACAGTGAAAGAAACTGACACTCTCCCTACCTATAGTTTTCTGTCCCTAGAAAAAATGTTTTTTTTAAAGATGGTTGATGATCAATGCTTTAGCACAGTATAGCACAAGGAGAATTTCCCTCACTGTCCTTCCCTGTCCCTAGAAACAAGGATTATCACAGTGAAAGAAACTGACACTCTCCCTACCTATAGTTTTCTGTCCCTAGAAAAAATGTTTTTTTAAAGATGGTTGATGATCAATGCTTTAGCACAGTATAGCACAAGGAGAATTTCCCTCACTGTCCTTCCCTGTCCCTAGAAACAAGGATTAGCACAGTGAAAGAAACTGACACTCTCCCTACCTATAGTTTTCTGTCCCTAGAAAAAATGTTTTTTAAAGATGGTTGATGATCAATGCTTTAGCACAGTATAGCACAAGGAGAATTTCCCTCACTGTCCTTCCCTGTCCCTAGAAACAAGGATTAGCACAGTGAAAGAAACTGACACTCTCCCTACCTATAGTTTTCTGTCCCTAGAAAAAATGTTTTTTTAAAGATGGTTGATGATCAATGCTTTAGCACACTATAGCACAAGGAGAATTTCCCTCACTGTCCTTCCCTGTCCCTAGAAACAAGGATTAGCACGGTGAAAGAAACTGACACTCTCCCTACCAATAGTTTTCTGTCCCTAGAAAAAATGTTTTTTTAAAGATGGTTGATGATCAATGCTTTAGCACACTATAGCACAAGGAGAATTTCCCTCACTGTCCTTCCCTGTCCCTAGAAACAAGGATTAGCACAGTAAAACACACTGACACTCTCCCTACCTATAGTTTTCTGTCCCTAGAAAAAATGTTTTTTTAAAGATGGTTGATGATCAATGCTTTAGCACACTATAGCACAAGGAGAATTTCCCTCACTGTCCTTCCCTGTCCCTAGAAACAAGGATTAGCACAGTAAAACACACTGACACTCTCCCTACCTATAGTTTTCTGTCCCTAGAAAAAATGTTTTTTTAAAGATGGTTGATGATCAATGCTTTAGCACACTATAGCACAAGGAGAATTTCCCTCACTGTCCTTCCCTGTCCCTAGAAACAAGGATTAGCACAGTAAAACACACTGACACTCTCCCTACCTATAGTTTTCTGTCCCTAGAAAAAATGTTTTTTTAAAGATGGTTGATGATCAATGCTTTAGCACAGTATAGCACAAGGAGAATTTCCCTCACTGTCCTTCCCTGTCCCTAGAAACAAGGATTAGCACAGTGAAAGAAACTGACACTCTCCCTACCTATAGTTTTCTGTCCCTAGAAAAAATGTTTTTTTAAAGATGGTTGATGATCAATGCTTTAGCACAGTATAGCACAAGGAGAATTTCCCTCACTGTCCTTCCCTGTCCCTAGAAACAAAGATTAGCACAGTGAAATAAACTGACACTCTCCCTACCTATAGTTTTCTGTCCCTAGAAAAAATGTTTTTTTAAAGATGGTTGATGATCAATGCTTTAGCACACTATAGCACAAGGAGAATTTCCCTCACTGTCCTTCCCTGTCCCTAGAAACAAGGATTAGCACAGTAAAACACACTGACACTCTCCCTACCTATAGTTTTCTGTCCCTAGAAAAAATGTTTTTTTAAAGATGGTTGATGATCAATGCTTTAGCACACTATTGCACAAGGAGAATTTCCCTCACTGTCCTTCCCTGTCCCTAGAAACAAGGATTAGCACAGTAAAACACACTGACACTCTCCCTACCTATAGTTTTCTGTCCCTAGAAAAAATGTTTTTTTAAAGATGGTTGATGATCAATGCTTTAGCACACTATAGCACAAGGAGAATTTCCCTCACTGTCCTTCCCTGTCCCTAGAAACAAGGATTAGCACAGTGAAAGAAACTGACACTCTCCCTACCTATAGTTTTCTGTCCCTAGAAAAAATGTTTTTTTAAAGATGGTTGATAATCAATGCTTTCGCACAGTATAGCACAAGGAGAATTTCCCTCACTGTCCTTCCCTGTCCCTAAAAACAAGGATTAGCACAGTGAAAGAAACTGACACTCTCCCTACCTATAGTTTTCTGTCCCTAGAAAAAATGTTTTTTTAAAGATGGTTGATGATCAATGCTTTAGCACAGTATAGCACAAGGAGAATTTCCCTCACTGTCCTTCCCTGTCCCTAGAAACAAGGATTATCACAGTGAAAGAAACTGACACTCTCCCTACCTATAGTTTTCTGTCCCTAGAAAAAATGTTTTTTTAAAGATGGTTGATGATCAATGCTTTAGCACAGTATAGCACAAGGAGAATTTCCCTCACTGTCCTTCCCTGTCCCTAGAAACAAGGATTAGCACAGTGAAAAAAACTGACACTCTCCCTACCTATAGTTTTCTGTCCCTAGAAAAAATGTTTTTTTAAAGATGGTTGATGATCAATGCTTTAGCACAGTATAGCACAAGGAGAATTTCCCTCACTGTCCTTCCCTGTCCCTAGAAACAAGGATTAGCACAGTGAAAGAAACTGACACTCTCCCTACCTATAGTTTTCTGTCCCTAGAAAAAATGTTTTTTTTAAAGATGGTTGATGATCAATGCTTTAGCACAGTATAGCACAAGGAGAATTTCCCTCACTGTCCTTCCCTGTCCCTAGAAACAAGGATTAGCACAGTGAAAGAAACTGACACTCTCCCTACCTATAGTTTTCTGTCCCTAGAAAAAATGTTTTTTTAAAGATGGTTGATGATCAATTCTTTAGCACAGTATAGCACAAGGAGAATTTCCCTCACTGTCCTTCCCTGTCCCTAGAAACAAGGATTAGCACAGTGAAAGAAACTGACACTCTCCCTACCTATAGTTTTCTGTCCCTAGAAAAAATGTTTTTTTAAAGATGGTTGATGATCAATGCTTTAGCACACTATAGCACAAGGAGAATTTCCCTCACTGTCCTTCCCTGTCCCTAGAAACAAGGATTAGCACAGTAAAACACACTGACACTCTCCCTACCTATAGTTTTCTGTCCCTAGAAAAAATGTTTTTTTAAAGATGGTTGATGATCAATGCTTTAGCACACTATTGCACAAGGAGAATTTCCCTCACTGTCCTTCCCTGTCCCTAGAAACAAGGATTAGCACAGTAAAACACACTGACACTCTCCCTACCTATAGTTTTCTGTCCCTAGAAAAAATGTTTTTTTAAAGATGGTTGATGATCAATGCTTTAGCACACTATAGCACAAGGAGAATTTCCCTCACTGTCCTTCCCTGTCCCTAGAAACAAGGATTAGCACGGTGAAAGAAACTGACACTCTCCCTACCTATAGTTTTCTGTCCCTAGAAAAAATGTTTTTTTAAAGATGGTTGATGATCAATGCTTTAGCACAGTATAGCACAAGGAGAATTTCCCTCACTGTCCTTCCCTGTCCCTAAAAACAAGGATTAGCACAGTAAAAGAAACTGACACTCTCCCTACCTATAGTTTTCTGTCCCTAGAAAAAATGTTTTTTTTAAAGATGGTTGATGATCAATGCTTTAGCACAGTATAGCACAAGGAGAATTTCCCTCACTGTCCTTCCCTGTCCCTAGAAACAAGGATTATCACAGTGAAAGAAACTGACACTCTCCCTACCTATAGTTTTCTGTCCCTAGAAAAAATGTTTTTTTAAAGATGGTTGATGATCAATGCTTTAGCACAGTATAGCACAAGGAGAATTTCCCTCACTGTCCTTCCCTGTCCCTAGAAACAAGGATTAGCACAGTGAAAGAAACTGACACTCTCCCTACCTATAGTTTTCTGTCCCTAGAAAAAATGTTTTTTAAAGATGGTTGATGATCAATGCTTTAGCACAGTATAGCACAAGGAGAATTTCCCTCACTGTCCTTCCCTGTCCCTAGAAACAAGGATTAGCACAGTGAAAGAAACTGACACTCTCCCTACCTATAGTTTTCTGTCCCTAGAAAAAATGTTTTTTTAAAGATGGTTGATGATCAATGCTTTAGCACACTATAGCACAAGGAGAATTTCCCTCACTGTCCTTCCCTGTCCCTAGAAACAAGGATTAGCACGGTGAAAGAAACTGACACTCTCCCTACCAATAGTTTTCTGTCCCTAGAAAAAATGTTTTTTTAAAGATGGTTGATGATCAATGCTTTAGCACACTATAGCACAAGGAGAATTTCCCTCACTGTCCTTCCCTGTCCCTAGAAACAAGGATTAGCACAGTAAAACACACTGACACTCTCCCTACCTATAGTTTTCTGTCCCTAGAAAAAATGTTTTTTTAAAGATGGTTGATGATCAATGCTTTAGCACACTATAGCACAAGGAGAATTTCCCTCACTGTCCTTCCCTGTCCCTAGAAACAAGGATTAGCACAGTAAAACACACTGACACTCTCCCTACCTATAGTTTTCTGTCCCTAGAAAAAATGTTTTTTTAAAGATGGTTGATGATCAATGCTTTAGCACACTATAGCACAAGGAGAATTTCCCTCACTGTCCTTCCCTGTCCCTAGAAACAAGGATTAGCACAGTAAAACACACTGACACTCTCCCTACCTATAGTTTTCTGTCCCTAGAAAAAATGTTTTTTTAAAGATGGTTGATGATCAATGCTTTAGCACACTATAGCACAAGGAGAATTTCCCTCACTGTCCTTCCCTGTCCCTAGAAACAAGGATTAGCACAGTAAAACACACTGACACTCTCCCTACCTATAGTTTTCTGTCCCTAGAAAAAATGTTTTTTTAAAGATGGTTGATGATCAATGCTTTAGCACACTATAGCACAAGGAGAATTTCACTCACTGTCCTTCCCTGTCCCTAGAAACAAGGATTAGCACAGTGAAAGAAACTGACACTCTCCCTACCTATAGTTTTCTGTCCCTAGAAAAAATGTTTTTTTAAAGATGGTTGATGATCAATGCTTTAGCACACTATAGCACAAGGAGAATTTCCCTCACTGTCCTTCCCTGTCCCTAGAAACAAGGATTAGCACAGTGAAAGAAACTGACACTCTCCCTACCTATAGTTTTCTGTCCCTAGAAAAAATGTTTTTTTAAAGATGGTTGATGATCAATGCTTTAGCACACTATAGCACAAGGAGAATTTCCCTCACTGTCCTTCCCTGTCCCTAGAAACAAGGATTAGCACAGTAAAACACACTGACACTCTCCCTACCTATAGTTTTCTGTCCCTAGAAAAAATGTTTTTTTAAAGATGGTTGATGATCAATGCTTTAGCACACTATAGCACAAGGAGAATTTCCCTCACTGTCCTTCCCTGTCCCTAGAAACAAGGATTAGCACAGTAAAACACACTGACACTCTCCCTACCTATAGTTTTCTGTCCCTAGAAAAAATGTTTTTTTAAAGATGGTTGATGATCAATGCTTTAGCACACTATAGCACAAGGAGAATTTCCCTCACTGTCCTTCCCTGTCCCTAGAAACAAGGATTAGCACAGTAAAACACACTGACACTCTCCCTACCTATAGTTTTCTGTCCCTAGAAAAAATGTTTTTTTAAAGATGGTTGATGATCAATGCTTTAGCACAGTATAGCACAAGGAGAATTTCCCTCACTGTCCTTCCCTGTCCCTAGAAACAAGGATTAGCACAGTGAAAGAAACTGACACTCTCCCTACCTATAGTTTTCTGTCCCTAGAAAAAATGTTTTTTTAAAGATGGTTGATGATCAATGCTTTAGCACAGTATAGCACAAGGAGAATTTCCCTCACTGTCCTTCCCTGTCCCTAGAAACAAGGATTAGCACAGTAAAACACACTGACACTCTCCCTACCTATAGTTTTCTGTCCCTAGAAAAAATGTTTTTTTAAAGATGGTTGATGATCAATGCTTTAGCACACTATAGCACAAGGAGAATTTCCCTCACTGTCCTTCCCTGTCCCTAGAAACAAGGATTAGCACAGTGAAAGAAACTGACACTCTCCCTACCTATAGTTTTCTGTCCCTAGAAAAAATGTTTTTTTAAAGATGGTTGATGATCAATGCTTTCGCACAGTATAGCACAAGGAGAATTTCCCTCACTGTCCTTCCCTGTCCCTAAAAACAAGGATTAGCACAGTGAAAGAAACTGACACTCTCCCTACCTATAGTTTTCTGTCCCTAGAAAAAATGTTTTTTTAAAGATGGTTGATGATCAATGCTTTAGCACAGTATAGCACAAGGAGAATTTCCCTCACTGTCCTTCCCTGTCCCTAGAAACAAGGATTATCACAGTGAAAGAAACTGACACTCTCCCTACCTATAGTTTTCTGTCCCTAGAAAAAATGTTTTTTTAAAGATGGTTGATGATCAATGCTTTAGCACAGTATAGCACAAGGAGAATTTCCCTCACTGTCCTTCCCTGTCCCTAGAAACAAGGATTAGCACAGTGAAAGAAACTGACACTCTCCCTACCTATAGTTTTCTGTCCCTAGAAAAAATGTTTTTTTAAAGATGGTTGATGATCAATGCTTTAGCACAGTATAGCACAAGGAGAATTTCCCTCACTGTCCTTCCCTGTCCCTAAAAACAAGGATTAGCACAGTGAAAGAAACTGACACTCTCCCTACCTATAGTTTTCTGTCCCTAGAAAAAATGTTTTTTTTAAAGATGGTTGATGATCAATGCTTTAGCACAGTATAGCACAAGGAGAATTTCCCTCACTGTCCTTCCCTGTCCCTAGAAACAAGGATTATCACAGTGAAAGAAACTGACACTCTCCCTACCTATAGTTTTCTGTCCCTAGAAAAAATGTTTTTTTAAAGATGGTTGATGATCAATGCTTTAGCACAGTATAGCACAAGGAGAATTTCCCTCACTGTCCTTCCCTGTCCCTAGAAACAAGGATTAGCACAGTGAAAGAAACTGACACTCTCCCTACCTATAGTTTTCTGTCCCTAGAAAAAATGTTTTTTAAAGATGGTTGATGATCAATGCTTTAGCACAGTATAGCACAAGGAGAATTTCCCTCACTGTCCTTCCCTGTCCCTAGAAACAAGGATTAGCACAGTGAAAGAAACTGACACTCTCCCTACCTATAGTTTTCTGTCCCTAGAAAAAATGTTTTTTTAAAGATGGTTGATGATCAATGCTTTAGCACACTATAGCACAAGGAGAATTTCCCTCACTGTCCTTCCCTGTCCCTAGAAACAAGGATTAGCACAGTAAAACACACTGACACTCTCCCTACCTATAGTTTTCTGTCCCTAGAAAAAATGTTTTTTTAAAGATGGTTGATGATCAATGCTTTAGCACACTATAGCACAAGGAGAATTTCCCTCACTGTCCTTCCCTGTCCCTAGAAACAAGGATTAGCACAGTAAAACACACTGACACTCTCCCTACCTATAGTTTTCTGTCCCTAGAAAAAATGTTTTTTTAAAGATGGTTGATGATCAATGCTTTAGCACAGTATAGCACAAGGAGAATTTCCCTCACTGTCCTTCCCTGTCCCTAGAAACAAGGATTAGCACAGTGAAAGAAACTGACACTCTCCCTACCTATAGTTTTCTGTCCCTAGAAAAAATGTTTTTTTAAAGATGGTTGATGATCAATGCTTTAGCACAATATAGCACAAGGAGAATTTCCCTCACTGTCCTTCCCTGTCCCTAGAAACAAGGATTAGCACAGTGAAAGAAACTGACACTCTCCCTACCTATAGTTTTCTGTCCCTAGAAAAAATGTTTTTTTAAAGATGGTTGATGATCAATGCTTTAGCACACTATAGCACAAGGAGAATTTCCCTCACTGTCCTTCCCTGTCCCTAGAAACAAGGATTAGCACAGTAAAACACACTGACACTCTCCCTACCTATAGTTTTCTGTCCCTAGAAAAAATGTTTTTTTAAAGATGGTTGATGATCAATGCTTTAGCACACTATTGCACAAGGAGAATTTCCCTCACTGTCCTTCCCTGTCCCTAGAAACAAGGATTAGCACAGTAAAACACACTGACACTCTCCCTACCTATAGTTTTCTGTCCCTAGAAAAAATGTTTTTTTAAAGATGGTTGATGATCAATGCTTTAGCACACTATAGCACAAGGAGAATTTCCCTCACTGTCCTTCCCTGTCCCTAGAAACAAGGATTAGCACAGTGAAAGAAACTGACACTCTCCCTACCTATAGTTTTCTGTCCCTAGAAAAAATGTTTTTTTAAAGATGGTTGATGATCAATGCTTTAGCACAGTATAGCACAAGGAGAATTTCCCTCACTGTCCTTCCCTGTCCCTAAAAACAAGGATTAGCACAGTGAAAGAAACTGACACTCTCCCTACCTATAGTTTTCTGTCCCTAGAAAAAATGTTTTTTTAAAGATGGTTGATGATCAATGCTTTAGCACAGTATAGCACAAGGAGAATTTCCCTCACTGTCCTTCCCTGTCCCTAGAAACAAGGATTATCACAGTGAAAGAAACTGACACTCTCCCTACCTATAGTTTTCTGTCCCTAGAAAAAATGTTTTTTTAAAGATGGTTGATGATCAATGCTTTAGCACAGTATAGCACAAGGAGAATTTCCCTCACTGTCCTTCCCTGTCCCTAGAAACAAGGATTAGCACAGTGAAAGAAACTGACACTCTCCCTACCTATAGTTTTCTGTCCCTAGAAAAAATGTTTTTTTAAAGATGGTTGATGATCAATGCTTTAGCACAGTATAGCACAAGGAGAATTTCCCTCACTGTCCTTCCCTGTCCCTAAAAACAAGGATTAGCACAGTGAAAGAAACTGACACTCTCCCTACCTATAGTTTTCTGTCCCTAGAAAAAATGTTTTTTTTAAAGATGGTTGATGATCAATGCTTTAGCACAGTATAGCACAAGGAGAATTTCCCTCACTGTCCTTCCCTGTCCCTAGAAACAAGGATTATCACAGTGAAAGAAACTGACACTCTCCCTACCTATAGTTTTCTGTCCCTAGAAAAAATGTTTTTTTAAAGATGGTTGATGATCAATGCTTTAGCACAGTATAGCACAAGGAGAATTTCCCTCACTGTCCTTCCCTGTCCCTAGAAACAAGGATTAGCACAGTGAAAGAAACTGACACTCTCCCTACCTATAGTTTTCTGTCCCTAGAAAAAATGTTTTTTAAAGATGGTTGATGATCAATGCTTTAGCACAGTATAGCACAAGGAGAATTTCCCTCACTGTCCTTCCCTGTCCCTAGAAACAAGGATTAGCACAGTGAAAGAAACTGACACTCTCCCTACCTATAGTTTTCTGTCCCTAGAAAAAATGTTTTTTTAAAGATGGTTGATGATCAATGCTTTAGCACACTATAGCACAAGGAGAATTTCCCTCACTGTCCTTCCCTGTCCCTAGAAACAAGGATTAGCACAGTGAAAGAAACTGACACTCTCCCTACCAATAGTTTTCTGTCCCTAGAAAAAATGTTTTTTTAAAAATGGTTGATGATCAATGCTTTAGCACACTATAGCACAAGGAGAATTTCCCTCACTGTCCTTCCCTGTCCCTAGAAACAAGGATTAGCACAGTAAAACACACTGACACTCTCCCTACCTATAGTTTTCTGTCCCTAGAAAAAATGTTTTTTTAAAGATGGTTGATGATCAATGCTTTAGCACACTATAGCACAAGGAGAATTTCCCTCACTGTCCTTCCCTGTCCCTAGAAACAAGGATTAGCACAGTAAAACACACTGACCCTCTCCCTACCTATAGTTTTCTGTCCCTAGAAAAAATGTTTTTTTAAAGATGGTTGATGATCAATGCTTTAGCACACTATAGCACAAGGAGAATTTCCCTCACTGTCCTTCCCTGTCCCTAGAAACAAGGATTAGCACAGTAAAACACACTGACACTCTCCCTACCTATAGTTTTCTGTCCCTAGAAAAAATGTTTTTTTTAAAGATGGTTGATGATCAATGCTTTAGCACACTATAGCACAAGGAGAATTTCCCTCACTGTCCTTCCCTGTCCCTAGAAACAAGGATTAGCACAGTAAAACACACTGACACTCTCCCTACCTATAGTTTTCTGTCCCTAGAAAAAATGTTTTTTTAAAGATGGTTGATGATCAATGCTTTAGCACACTATAGCACAAGGAGAATTTCCCTCACTGTCCTTCCCTGTCCCTAGAAACAAGGATTAGCACAGTGAAAGAAACTGACACTCTCCCTACCTATAGTTTTCTGTCCCTAGAAAAAATGTTTTTTTAAAGATGGTTGATGATCAATGCTTTAGCACACTATAGCACAAGGAGAATTTCCCTCACTGTCCTTCCCTGTCCCTAGAAACAAGGATTAGCACAGTAAAACACACTGACACTCTCCCTACCTATAGTTTTCTGTCCCTAGAAAAAATGTTTTTTTAAAGATGGTTGATGATCAATGCTTTAGCACACTATAGCACAAGGAGAATTTCCCTCACTGTCCTTCCCTGTCCCTAGAAACAAGGATTAGCACAGTAAAACACACTGACACTCTCCCTACCTATAGTTTTCTGTCCCTAGAAAAAATGTTTTTTTAAAGATGGTTGATGATCAATGCTTTAGCACAGTATAGCACAAGGAGAATTTCCCTCACTGTCCTCCCCTGTCCCTAGAAACAAGGATTAGCACAGTAAAACACACTGACACTCTCCCTACCTATAGTTTTCTGTCCCTAGAAAAAATGTTTTTTTAAAGATGGTTGATGATCAATGCTTTAGCACACTATTGCACAAGGAGAATTTCCCTCACTGTCCTTCCCTGTCCCTAGAAACAAGGATTAGCACAGTAAAACACACTGACACTCTCCCTACCTATAGTTTTCTGTCCCTAGAAAAAATGTTTTTTTAAAGATGGTTGATGATCAATGCTTTAGCACACTATAGCACAAGGAAAATTTCCCTCACTGTCCTTCCCTGTCCCTAGAAACAAGGATTAGCACAGTGAAAGAAACTGACACTCTCCCTACCTATAGTTTTCTGTCCCTAGAAAAAATGTTTTTTTAAAGATGGTTGATGATCAATGCTTTAGCACACTATAGCACAAGGAGAATTTCCCTCACTGTCCTTCCCTGTCCCTAGAAACAAGGATTAGCACAGTAAAACACACTGACACTCTCCCTACCTATAGTTTTCTGTCCCTAGAAAAAATGTTTTTTTAAAGATGGTTGATGATCAATGCTTTAGCACACTATAGCACAAGGAGAATTTCCCTCACTGTCCTTCCCTGTCCCTAGAAACAAGGATTAGCACAGTAAAACACACTGACACTCTCCCTACCTATAGTTTTCTGTCCCTAGAAAAAATGTTTTTTTAAAGATGGTTGATGATCAATGCTTTAGCACACTATAGCACAAGGAGAATTTCCCTCACTGTCCTTCCCTGTCCCTAGAAACAAGGATTAGCACAGTAAAACACACTGACACTCTCCCTACCTATAGTTTTCTGTCCCTAGAAAAAATGTTTTTTTAAAGATGGTTGATGATCAATGCTTTAGCACAGTATAGCACAAGGAGAATTTCCCTCACTGTCCTTCCCTGTCCCTAGAAACAAGGATTAGCACAGTGAAAGAAACTGACACTCTCCCTACCTATAGTTTTCTGTCCCTAGAAAAAATGTTTTTTTAAAGATGGTTGATGATCAATGCTTTAGCACACTATAGCACAAGGAGAATTTCCCGCACTGTCCTTCCCTGTCCCTAGAAACAAGGATTAGCACAGTAAAACACACTGACACTCTCCCTACCTATAGTTTTCTGTCCCTAGAAAAAATGTTTTTTTAAAGATGGTTGATGATCAATGCTTTAGCACACTATAGCACAAGGAGAATTTCCCTCACTGTCCTTCCCTGTCCCTAGAAACAAGGATTAGCACAGTAAAACACACTGACACTCTCCCTACCTATAGTTTTCTGTCCCTAGAAAAAATGTTTTTTTAAAGATGGTTGATGATCAATGCTTTAGCACACTATTGCACAAGGAGAATTTCCCTCACTGTCCTTCCCTGTCCCTAGAAACAAGGATTAGCACAGTAAAACACACTGACACTCTCCCTACCTATAGTTTTCTGTCCCTAGAAAAAAAGTTTTTTTAAAGATGGTTGATGATCAATGCTTTAGCACACTATAGCACAAGGAGAATTTCCCTCACTGTCCTTCCCTGTCCCTAGAAACAAGGATTAGCACAGTGAAAGAAACTGACACTCTCCCTACCTATAGTTTTCTGTCCCGAGAAAGAATGTTTTTTTAAAGATGGTTGATGATCAATGCTTTAGCACAGTATAGCACAAGGAGAATTTCCCTCACTGTCCTTCCCTGTCCCTAAAAACAAGGATTAGCACAGTGAAAGAAACTGACACTCTCCCTACCTATAGTTTTCTGTCCCTAGAAAAAATGTTTTTTTAAAGATGGTTGATGATCAATGCTTTAGCACAGTATAGCACAAGGAGAATTTCCCTCACTGTCCTTCCCTGTCCCTAGAAACAAGGATTATCACACTGAAAGAAACTGACACTCTCCCTACCTATAGTTTTCTGTCCCTAGAAAAAATGTTTTTTTAAAGATGGTTGATGATCAATGCTTTAGCACAGTATAGCACAAGGAGAATTTCCCTCACTGTCCTTCCCTGTCCCTAGAAACAAGGATTAGCACAGTGAAAGAAACTGACACTCTCCCTACCTATAGTTTTCTGTCCCTAGAAAAAATGTTTTTTTAAAGATGGTTGATGATCAATGCTTTAGCACACTATAGCACAAGGAGAATTTCCCTCACTGTCCTTCCCTGTCCCTAGAAACAAGGATTAGCACAGTGAAAGAAAGTGACACTCTCCCTACCTATAGTTTTCTGTCCCTAGAAAAAATGTTTTTTTAAAGATGGTTGATGATCAATGCTTTAGCACAGTATAGCACAAGGAGAATTTCCCTCACTGTCCTTGCCTGTCCCTAGAAACAAGGATTAGCACAGTGAAAGAAACTGACACTCTCCCTACCTATAGTTTTCTGTCCCTAGAAAAAATGTTTTTTTAAAGATGGTTGATGATCAATGCTTTAGCACACTATAGCACAAGGAGAATTTCCCTCACTGTCCTTCCCTGTCCCTAGAAACAAGGATTAGCACAGTGAAAGAAACTGACACTCTCCCTACCAATAGTTTTCTGTCCCTAGAAAAAATGTTTTTTTAAAGATGGTTGATGATCAATGCTTTAGCACACTATAGCACAAGGAGAATTTCCCTCACTGTCCTTCCCTGTCCCTAGAAACAAGGATTAGCACAGTAAAACACACTGACACTCTCCCTACCTATAGTTTTCTGTCCCTAGAAAAAATGTTTTTTTAAAGATGGTTGATGATCAATGCTTTAGCACACTATAGCACAAGGAGAATTTCCCTCACTGTCCTTCCCTGTCCCTAGAAACAAGGATTAGCACAGTGAAAGAAACTGACACTCTCCCTACCTATAGTTTTCTGTCCCTAGAAAAAATGTTTTTTTAAAGATGGTTGATGATCAATGCTTTAGCACACTATAGCACAAGGAGAATTTCCCTCACTGTCCTTCCCTGTCCCTAGAAACAAGGATTAGCACAGTAAAACACACTGACACTCTCCCTACCTATAGTTTTCTGTCCCTAGAAAAAATGTTTTTTTAAAGATGGTTGATGATCAATGCTTTAGCACACTATAGCACAAGGAGAATTTCCCTCACTGTCCTTCCCTGTCCCTAGAAACAAGGATTAGCACAGTGAAAGAAACTGACACTCTCCCTACCTATAGTTTTCTGTCCCTAGAAAAAATGTTTTTTTAAAGATGGTTGATGATCAATGCTTTAGCACACTATAGCACAAGGAGAATTTCCCTCACTGTCCTTCCCTGTCCCTAGAAACAAGGATTAGCACAGTAAAACACACTGACACTCTCCCTACCTATAGTTTTCTGTCCCTAGAAAAAATGTTTTTTTAAAGATGGTTGATGATCAATGCTTTAGCACACTATAGCACAATGAGAATTTCCCTCACTGTCCTTCCCTGTCCCTAGAAACAAGGATTAGCACAGTAAAACACACTGACACTCTCCCTACCTATAGTTTTCTGTCCCTAGAAAAAATGTTTTTTTAAAGATGGTTGATGATCAATGCTTTAGCACACTATAGCACAAGGAGAATTTCCCTCACTGTCCTTCCCTGTCCCTAGAAACAAGGATTAGCACAGTAAAACACACTGACACTCTCCCTACCTATAGTTTTCTGTCCCTAGAAAAAATGTTTTTTTAAAGATGGTTGATGATCAATGCTTTAGCACACTATAGCACAAGTAGAATTTCCCTCACTGTCCCTCCCTGTCCCTAGAAACAAGGATTAGCACTAGGGATGAGCCGAACACCCCCGGGTTCGGTTCGCACCAGAACCTTCGAACGGACCGAAAGTTCGCGCAAATTTTCGAACCCTATTCGTTATAATGGACGCGAACGTTCGAAATCAAAATTGCTAATTACAACGGCCAATATGCATGTTAATGTCATAAAACAGGTTTGGGGACCCGGGTCCTGCCCCAGGGGACATATATCAATGCAAAAAGAAATTTTAAAAACTAAAGTTTTTTCGGGAGCAGTCATTTTAATGATGCATAAAGTGAAAAAAAAAAGTGAAATTTTCCTTTAAATATGGTACCTGGGGGGTGTCTAAAGTATGCCTGTGAAGTGGCATGTGTTTCCCGTGTTTAGAACTGTCCTTGCACAAAATGACATTTGTAAAGGAAAAAAAGAAGCCATTTAAAACCACTTGCGGCTTTAATGTCATGTCTTGTCCTGGCTGCCATATGGCTGAAAATCCTTGAGAAAAATGGCATGGCTACCCCATCACCCCCCCCCCACCCCAGCCCCTTTGGGTCTTGTATGGATACTAAGGGGGACCCCGCACCCAAAATAAAACCCTATACCTACAACCCTATATACTCTGAACAGCAGTATATAGGTGGTGCAAACAAGACATGGACTGTAGGTTTGTTCTTAAGTAGAATCTGAACAGGTACATTATGAAGTGTAGCTACATCCCAAAAAAATCAATTTTTAAGCTTTTTGGAGAACATAGGGAGGGGTTATCACCCCTGTAACATTTGCTGTCTTTGCACATCTGTTCAGAACATGTCACCTCACTTTCCGTCCCAATGACAAATGTTTTTGGAAAAGTGGGGTTTTAATTGAAACAAGGATTGGTGATAAAGCATCAGTAGAGAGGAGATACCTTTTTCCCAAATTAAATCTAACAGGATAGAATTTTCCTTCCTAGGGGTAGATTTCCTCTCACTTCCTGTTTTCTCTTGCCGTTTGCAAGTAGGAGTCGTTTGTAAGTTGGATGTTTGAAAGTAGGGGCCTGCCGTATATACTCTGCAGAAATTTGCCCTATTAGATGTTGGTGTAGCCACAAGACTGGTGGGCCCAGGAATGGGCCCTGCTGTGAGTTAATAGATCAAGATTTGTACTTGCATGCACCTGTTGAACCGGGCAGAAAAATTGGGCCTTTGGTGGTGGTGGTGGTGGTGGTGGACGGTGTTGCCACAAGACTGTAAGCCCTCACAGTTACTCTTGGTGGGTGCAGGAATGGGCCCTGCTGTGAGTTATTAGATCAAGATTTGTAATTGCATGCACCTGTTGAACAGGGCAGAAAAATTGGGCCTTTGGTGGTGGTGGTGGTGGTGGACGGTGTTGCCACAAGACTGTAGGCCCTCATAGTTACTCTTGGTGGGCGCAGGAATGGGCCCTGCTGTGAACTATTAGATCAAGATTTGTAATTACACGCCCCTGTTAAACAGGGGCTGAAAAATTGTGCCTTAGGCATTGGTGCTGGTTGTCAGGGTCACCTGTGGCCAGGTGACAGATGCACACCGTAGGGGGACAGGAGTGCACCGCGAGGTAGTGAACCCTATGGCTGGCTTCTGTGGATAGGAAACTGGGTGGTTGTGGAAAGCGGGACCAGAGGAGCACAACCGGGATCCCAACGGAAGCGAGAGCCAAGATTCCCCAGGGCGCGGAGTCTAAGACCCAGCTGGTCTTCTCCAGGGCCTCTAGTGGTGAGGATGTTACGCTGCAGGCTGGGACCAGGTCGCGGCCCCTGGAGTTTCCTAGCTCACACCCCGTAGGATAAGGGGAAGCAGCAGCACACGATAGAGAGAACCGAATAACAAGCCGAAGGTCAGGGGCCACAAGCAGACAAGGATAACGAAGAACGAGCCGAAGGTCAAGGGTCACGAGCAGACAGGGATGGTCGGGGACAAGCCAATAACGTAACAGAGAGACAGACGTAACACACGGCAGGCTGGAACCCAAACACACAATGCCTAACAAACACGTTGATCAGCAAAGCAGGCTTGCAGTGCACAGGTTAATATAGTGTTCAGTGATAGGGCCTGGGGTGGAGTCAGGCTGGGAGGAGATTATAAAGGAAGCCAGGTGAAGGAGGTCTGGTCTCTAGATGAACACAAGAGGAGGAAGGTAAGATGGCAGACAGACATTAATGCATATCCATGACAGTACCCTCCCTCTTATGGGCCCTCCCCCGCCTGGACCCAGGCTTAAAGGGAAATCTCTGATGAAACCTTCTCAACAGATGAGGTGCAGCGACATCAGATGCAGCGATCCAAGACGCCTCCTCAGGACCAAAACCTCTCCAATGCACAAGGTACTGAAGAATGCCTCTGCAGAGCCGAGAATCCAGAACTTGTCTAACCTCGTACTTAAAATTATCCTCAGAGACCGAAAACGAGGTAGGGAGATGACAAGAAGATCTATTGAGGACCAAAGGCTCTCTAGGAATAAGCAAGGGCATGAGAGGATCAACAGGAATCTGAGGAGGGTCCCCTATACCCTTAAAGGGGAACTGGTCATCTTGCACAGGACCATCAGACTGGGCAGATGTCAGTGGAACCCTGAAGTCAAGTTGGTTAGAAGGTGACATGTCGCCGGAGTCAAGCTGAATAGCTGAAGGACAAGCAGAATGTCCCGAACAAGAAAAAGTGAGAGGCTCACTGGGCATGGGCTGGACTGGCATAACTAGTACAGAGGCAGAGTGAATAGCTGAGTCAGGTGTAGCGACTACCTGAATCGCATCGCAAGACGTAGCGACTGCAGGACTTGTAGACAAGCTAGCCTGGCTGTGCGTCCAAGGGTGGTTAGGGACAGAGAAATGTAAATGGTTATGCAACCTGGAATGAATGACCGGCTCAGATTCACAGGGGGCAACCTTGGGTAGGCAGGACGAGGAACAGGAGGGACCCCAAGCCAGGATCTGTCCAGTAGTCCAGTCCACATGAGGAGAATGGAGCTGTAACCATGGGAGACCCAAAATTATAGGCGTTGAGGCCTTGGGTAAGATAAGGAAGGATATCCACTCCTGGTGGAGTGTCCCTACCGACATCTTAACAGGGAGGGTCTGGAAGCGGATAGGTCCCCCTGGGAGAACAGTACCATCAATCGCCAAGACCACCAAAGGCGTGGTGAGGGGCAAAAGAGTAAGTCTCATGGACGATGCGATTTCCCAGTCCATGAAATTACCAGCGGCTCCGGAATCCAGATATGCTGAGACCGAATGAGAAGAAGCACCAACATGAAGGAACACAGAAAGCAGAAGACGAGAAGGGGAAGGTGATATTTCTGGGTCCAATACCCCACTTTCCAGATGAAGTGGACCCGAACGTTTTTCTGGACAAAGAGAGCAAGTGTCACGAAAATGACCTTTGCCCCCACAGTAAAGACACAGACCAAGAGTTCTGCGCCTAGCACGTTCCTCGGGGGATAGCCTGGTCCGACCCAGCTGCATGGGTTCCTCAGCTGGTAGGAGATGCTCTACGGGTCGAAGAGAGGGGAGCTCAGGCTGACTAAGAACCAAGGAGTGCTGGCGTTGCTTTTCTAAGGTCCTCTCCTGAAAGCGAATATCGATCTGGTTACACAAGGAGATAACGCCGGCCAGATCAGTGGGGATGGTTCTTCCTGCTAATTCATCCTTCACTCTATCAGACAGGCCATGCAAAAAGGTTGCGACTAAGGCCTCATTGTTCCAGCTCAACTCAGCCGACAGTATGCGGAAATGAAGCGCATACTGTCCCACAGAAGCAGACTCTTGGCGGAGACGTAAAAGGGCGCTGGCCGCTGAAGAGACACGAGCCGGTTCTTCGAAGATATTCCGAAAAAGTTTCAAGAAGCCAGACAGGCTAGAAACCACTGGATCATTCAGTTCCCACAGAGGGGCTGCCCAGGCTAAAGCTTCACCAGAGAGGAGGGAAATGATATAGGCTACCTTAGCCCGATCAGACAGGAAGTTTTGGGGCTGGAGCTCAAAATGAATCGTGCATTGGCTAAGGAACCCCCTGCAAGCCTTGGAGTCCCCAGAGAAACGGGACGGAGCTGGCAGTTGTAGCGAGTGTGTGGCTGCGACTGGTGCAATAGGTGCAGCCGCTGATTGTATTTGAGGTTGCGGATTCAGGGTTCCCAAGGAGGCCTGAAGCTGCTCGAAGCGAGAAGCCAGATCCTGGAGGAATCGCATCACCTGAGTCTGATTCGATTCCTGGGTTTCAAGTCTGCAAACTATGCCCTGCAATGGATCATCCGCGGGTAGCGGGATGTCAGCCGGGTTCATGGCTGATCAAACTGTCAGGGTCACCTGTGGCCAGGTGACAGATGCACACCGTAGGGGGACAGGAGTGCACCGCGAGGTAGTGAACCCTATGGCTGGCTTCTGTGGATAGGAAACTGGGTGGTTGTGGAAAGCGGGACCAGAGGAGCACAACCGGGATCCCAACGGAAGCGAGAGCCAAGATTCCCCAGGGCGCGGAGTCTAAGACCCAGCTGGTCTTCTCCAGGGCCTCTAGTGGTGAGGATGTTACGCTGCAGGCTGGGACCAGGTCGCGGCCCCTGGAGTTTCCTAGCTCACACCCCGTAGGATAAGGGGAAGCAGCAGCACACGATAGAGAGAACCGAATAACAAGCCGAAGGTCAGGGGCCACAAGCAGACAAGGATAACGAAGAACGAGCCGAAGGTCAAGGGTCACGAGCAGACAGGGATGGTCGGGGACAAGCCAATAACGTAACAGAGAGACAGACGTAACACACGGCAGGCAGGAACCCAAACACACAATGCCTAACAAACACGTTGATCAGCAAAGCAGGCTTGCAGTGCACAGGTTAATATAGTGTTCAGTGATAGGGCCTGGGGTGGAGTCAGGCTGGGAGGAGATTATAAAGGAAGCCAGGTGAAGGAGGTCTGGTCTCTAGATGAACACAAGAGGAGGAAGGTAAGATGGCAGACAGACATTAATGCATATCCATGACACTGGTGCCACAACACTGCAACCCCTCACAGATACTGTACTTGGAGCACAGCAGTCACACCTGTTGCGAAGCATCTTTTTAAAAAATTGTAATTACACGCCCCTGTTATACAGGGGCTGTAAAATTGTGCCTTAGGCACTGGTGCTGGTGCCACAACACTGCAACCCCTCACAGATACTGTACTCTGAGCACAGCAATGAGACCTGTTGCAAAGCATTGCCTAAAAATTGTAATTACACGCCCCAACAGGGGCTGAAAAATTGTGCCTTAGGCACTGGTGCTGGTGCCACAACACTGCAACCCCTCACAGATACTGTACTCTGAGCACAGCAGTCACACCTGTTGCGAAGCATCTTTTTAAAAAATTGTAATTACACGCCCCTGTTATACAGGGGCTGAAAAATTGTGCCTTAGGCACTGGTGCTGGTGCCACAACACTGTAACCCCTCACAGATACTGTACTCTGAGCACAGCAATGAGACCTGTTGCAAAGCATTGCCTAAAAATTGTAATTACACGCCCCAACAGGGGCTGAAAAATTGTGCCTTAGGCACTGGTGCTGGTGCCACAACACTGCAACCCCTCACAGATACTGTACTCTGAGCACAGCAGTCACACCTGTTGCGAAGCATCTTTTTAAAAAATTGTAATTACACGCCCCTGTTATACAGGGGCTGAAAAATTGTGCCTTAGGCACTGGTGTGGTGGCATGGATCATTGAGGAGGAGGAAGAGGATAGTCAGTGAACATAACAGGACAGTCACTCAGCATCAGCATAGGCAGTCTTGAAGGGATGTGACATTATAAATTATTCCGTTATATCCGCTTCAGGTGTCTGGTAGCTGGTGGTGATCCAAGACTGATTCATTTTTATGAAGGTCAGTCGATCAACCGAGTCGGTGGACAGGCGCACCCTATGATCGGTGACAAATCCTCCAGCAGCACTGAATGTGCGTTCGGAAAGAACGCTGGATGCAGGACAGGCCAGTAGCTCAATTGCATACTGTGCAAGCTCTGGCCAGTGATCCATCCTCAGGACCCAGTAAGCCAGAGGATTTTCGGTGGGAAAGGTGTCCAAGTCTGACCTTGCCCCTAGGTATTCCTGCACCATGTATATCAGACTCTGGCGATGGTTGCTGGAACCGATCATACCTTGGGGCTGCGGACTAAAAAATTGTCTGAACGCATCGGTCAGACGTCCACCTTCCCCACCGCTCCTTCTGCTACTGACCGAAGCCTCAGCAACTCGTCGTCCAGGACCAGGAGTTTGTAACCTCCCAGTTTCTGGGAACGCGTTGCACAGACCTTTCTGCAAGGCCTCCCTGAGATGTCTCATCCTCTGCTCCCTCTGCGACGGCAAGATAAGGTCCGCAACCTTACCCTTGTACCGTGGATCAAGGAGAGTGGCCAGCCAGTAATGGTCACTCTCCTTGATCCGAAGAACACGAGGATCCTTCCGCAGGCTTTGCAGGATCAGGGAGGCCATGCAGCGTAGGTTAGCTGAGGCATTCGGTCCGGAGTCTTCTGGGTCACTGAGGATGACATGATCGCCAGCCACCTCCTCCCAGCCACGTACAAGTCCACTGGTTTGTTGGGACTGTACATCATCCCTAAAAGACTGCTGCTGCTGATGCTGAGTGCCAGGCTCCACCTCCATGCTCACACAATCCTCCTCCTCCTCCTCTTCCTGTGTGATGGGTGGGACAGAAGGAACATTGTCTGGATAAAGGGGGCCTTGAGAGACAAGGAAGTCCTCCTCTTCCTGCCTCTGTTCTGCCTCAAGTGCCCTGTCCATTATCCCACGCAGCGTATGCTCCAACAGGTGGACAAGAGGTACAGTGTCACTGATGCATGCACTGTCACTGCTCACCATCCTCGTGGCCTCCTCAAATGGTGAGAGGACAGTGCATGCATCCCTGATCATGCTCCACTGGCGTGGGGAAAAAAAGCCAAGCTCCCCTGACCAAGTCCTGGTGCCGTAGTCGCAAAGGTACTCATTGATGGCCCTCTGCTGCGTGTGCAGTCGCTGCAGCATGGCCAACGTTGAGTTCCACCTGGTGGGCATGTCACATATTAGGCGGTTCTTGGGCAGGTTCAGCTCCTTTTGCAGCTCAGTCAGCCGAGCACTGGCATTATAAGATCGGCGGAAATGCACACAGACTTTCCTGGCCTGCCTCAGGACATCCTGTAAGCCTGGGAACCTGCCCAAGAACCGCTGCACCACCAGGTTGAGGACGTGAGCCATACAGGGCACATGGGTGAGCTGCCCCTGTCGCAGGGCGGAGAGGAGGTTGGTGCCATTATCAGAAACGACCATTCCTGGCTTAAGCTGGTGTGGCGTCAACCACCTCTCGGCCTGCCCCTGCAGAGCTGCCAGAACCTCTGGCCCAGTGTGGCTCCTGTCCCCCAAACACACCAGCGCAAGCACGGCATGGCATCTTTTTGCCTGCGTACTCGCGTAGCCCCTTGTACGCCTACGGAGCACCGCTGGTTCCGAGGACAGAGCACTCGAAGAGGACATGGAGGAAGAAGAAGAGGAGGGGTGGAGGAGAGAGGTGTGTCACAACCAGTAGTAGCATTTTGGAGGCGTGGTGGCGGAACAACCTCCAACACTACTGCACCTTGTCCTGCCTCCCTCCCAGCTACCAATAGAGTGACCCAATGGGCCGTGAAAGAAAGATAACGTCCCTGTCCATGCCTGCTGGACCATGAGTCAGCGGTAATATGCACCTTACCGCTGACCGCCCTGTCCAGCGAGGCATGGACATTGCCTTCCACATGCCAGTAGAGAGACGGAATCGCCTTCCGTGAGAAAAAGTGGCGTTTGGGAACCTGCCACTGAGGAACCGCACATTGAACAAACTCACGGAAGGGGGCCGAGTCTATCAACTGAAAAGGCAGCAGTTGAAGTGCTAGCAATTTAGCCAAGCTAGCATTCAACCGCTGGGCATGTGGATGGCTGGGAGTATACTTCTTTCGACGGTCCAGCAGCTGGGGCAGGGAAATTTGCCTGCTACAATCGGACGTCGGTGTACTGCAAGTACTTGGTTGTGACACACCTAATTCTACACCTTCAGTCCTCTCAGAGCAGCTTTCAGAGAGGACTGAAGATATAGTGGGGATGGAGATCCCAGCTGATGAGGAGCAAGGAGAGGTCCGCTTTGTTCTTTGGTGTGGGTCTTTTATGTGTGCTTGCCAACGAGCTGCATGGCAGGTCGACATATGTCTGCTCATGCTTGTGGTGCCCAAGCGGCTGATGTTTTGGCCACGCGAGATACGCTTGAGACAAATATTGCAAATAGCAGTGGTGCGATCTGATGCACTCGTCTCAAAAAAGGCCCACACCAAAGAACTTTTGTGATAACGTGCAGAGGCAGCGCCCTGCACAGGCGGAGCTCTGCGGTGTGGTACAGTTGCTGTGCTGGCCTCTAGCTGGCCTCCAGGGGGCATCCTGCCTCGTTGGACATGTGACGCTGCATCCTCCTCCTCCTCCTCCTCTCTCCCTTCAGGCACCCACGTGGAGTCAGTGACCTCATCATCCCCTCCCTCTTCACCACTAGAGCAAACCTGGCAGTAAGCTGCAGCTGGTGGAACACTACTGCCAGATTGCTGTCCTTCAGCATCCCCTCTCTCTGCGCGCACACTACTGACTTCCTCAAGCTGGGTATCATCATCCGAGCCTTCGAATCGTTGGGCATCCTCCTGGAGCATGTACCCAACACTGTGCTCAAACAGTTCGGGGGACTCCTCAGGAGGACATGGTGGGTCTAGGGAAGGGGTGGCTGATGATGCCATTGAGTACGCGTTGGCAGCTGCTCTGCCAGTACCCTGAGCCTGGGTGAGAGAGGATGAGGAGGATGAGGAGGGCTTGGTCATCCATTCTACCAAGCCTTCGGCATGATGCGGCTCCACATGTCCAGCTGCCGAAAACAAAGACAAGCGTGTCCCATGGCCACGTGCTGATGACGATGCACGACCACGTCCACGGCCAGCACTGTTGTCTCTAGAAACAGAGCCTGCCTGCCCTGTGTTCTTGCCTCGGCACGCTCTGCCTCTCCTTGGCGGTCTTCCAGCCATTGTAGTCGGTAGTGCATATAGTATAAAAAATAGAACTCCTGTGTGTGCTCACAACACACTGTAGGTCCTATGGGTGCTGACACTAACACACTATAGGTACTATGTGTGCTGCTGACAAGAAAATATAGGAGCTCTGTTTGCTGCCACTAACACACTAGAAGTCCTATGGGTGCTGCTGAGAAGAAAATATAGGAGCTCTGTTTGCTGCCACTAACACACTAGAAGTCCTATGGGTGCTGCTGAGAAGAAAATATAGGAGCTCTGTTTGCTGCCACTAACACACTAGAAGTCCTATGGGTGCTGCTGAGAAGAAAATATAGGAGCTCTGTTTGCTGCCACTAACACACTAGAAGTCCTATGGGTGCTGCTGAGAAGAAAATATAGGAGCTCTGTTTGCTGCCACTAACACACTAGAAGTCCTATGGGTGCTGCTGAGAAGAAAATATAGGAGCTCTGTGTGATGCCACTAACACACTAGAAGTCCTATGGGTGCTGCTGAGAAGAAAATATAGGAGCTCTGTTTGCTGCCACTAACACACTAGAAGTCCTATGGGTGCTGCTGAGAAGAAAATATAGGAGCTCTGTTTGCTGCCACTAACACACTAGAAGTCCTATGGGTGCTGCTGAGAAGAAAATATAGGAGCTCTGTGTGATGCCACTAACACACTAGAAGTCCTATGGGTGCTGCTGAGATGAAAATATAGGAACTCTGTGTGATGCCACTAACACATTAGAAGTCCTATGGGTGCTGCTGAGAAGAAAATATAGGAGCTCTGTTTGCTGCCACTAACACACTAGAAGTCCTATGGGTGCTGCTGAGAAGAAAATATAGGAGCTCTGTGTGATGCCACTAACACACTAGAAGTCCTATGGGTGCTGCTGAGAAGAAAATATAGGAGCTCTGTTTGCTGCCACTAACACACTAGAAGTCCTATGGGTGCTGCTGAGAAGAAAATATAGGAGCTCTGTTTGCTGCCACTAACACACTAGAAGTCCTATGGGTGCTGCTGAGAAGAAAAAATAGGAGCTCTGTTTGCTGCCACTAACACACTAGAAGTCCTATGGGTGCTGCTGAGAAGAAAATATAGGAGCTCTGTTTGCTGCCACTAACACACTAGAAGTCCTATGGGTGCTGCTGAGAAGAAAATATAGGAGCTCTGTGTGATGCCACTAACACACTAGAAGTCCTATGGGTGCTGCTGAGAAGAAAATATAGGAGCTCTGTTTGCTGCCACTAACACACTAGAAGTCCTATGGGTGCTGCTGAGAAGAAAATATAGGAGCTCTGTTTGCTGCCACTAACACACTAGAAGTCCTATGGGTGCTGTTGGGGTGCAATGCTGTGCTAACAGCACTGCGGTTGGTACTACTGCAATACTGTACTAACAGTAAGCACGCACCAGACTAATCCCCAGCAGCAGCTAATAACACACTAACTGTGCAATCAGCAGCAATGAACGATCAATGACTTAGGTAGCAATGGTTTAGCAAAGAAATAGCCAATGGTTTAGCAAAGAAGAGCAAATCTTTCAGTATCAAGCAAAGACAGAATCAGCAGACGAATCTCTCCTAAAGCCGGAACTCATGTGACCGGGGCCGATGGCGTGGCGGCCTTTTAAATGGTGGGGCGTGTACTAAAGCCCCTGAGCTGTAATTGGCTACAGGCGTCCTGCCTGTAGCCAATTATTGCTCTCCGAGTTTCGGGCGCTGTGATTGGCCAAGCATGCGGGGTCACAGTGCATGCTTGGCCAATCATCAGCCAGCAATGCACTGCGCCGGCCGCGCCGGCCGCAATGCATTGCGGGGCCGCTCGCATCACACGAATGTGATGCGAACGGCCCAAATAGTTCTGGGCTCGACGAGCGAGCGAACGCCCGATGCTCGATTCGAACATGGGTTCGAATCGAGCACCGGGCCCATCCCTAATTAGCACAGTAAAACACACTGACACTCTCCCTACCTATAGTTTTCTGTCCCTAGAAAAAATGTTTTTTTAAAGATGGTTGATGATCAATGCTTTAGCACACTATAGCACAAGGAGAATTTCCCTCACTGTCCTTCCCTGTCCCTAGAAACAAGGATTAGCACAGTAAAACACACTGACACTCTCCCTACCTATAGTTTTCTGTCCCTAGAAAAAAAGTTTTTTTAAAGATGGTTGATGATCAATGCTTTAGCACAGTATAGCACAAGGAGAATTTCCCTCACTGTCCTTCCCTGTCCCTAGAAACAAGGATTAGCACAGTGAAAGAAACTGACACTCTCCCTACCTATAGTTTTCTGTCCCTAGAAAAAATGTTTTTTTAAAGATGGTTGATGATCAATGCTTTAGCACAGTATAGCACAAGGAGAATTTCCCTCACTGTCCTTCCCTGTCCCTAGAAACAAGGATTAGCACAGTGAAAGAAACTGACACTCTCCCTACCTATAGTTTTCTGTCCCTAGAAAAAATGTTTTTTTAAAGATGGTTGATGATCAATGCTTTAGCACAGTATAGCACAAGGAGAATTTCCCTCACTGTCCTTCCCTGTCCCTAGAAACAAGGATTAGCACAGTGAAAGAAACTGACACTCTCCCTACCTATAGTTTTCTGTCCCTAGAAAAAATGTTTTTTTAAAGATGGTTGATGATCAATGCTTTAGCACACTATAGCACAAGGAGAATTTCCCTCACTGTCCTTCCCTGTCCCTAGAAACAAGGATTAGCCCAGTGAAAGAAACTGACACTCTCCCTACCAATAGTTTTCTGTCCCTAGAAAAAATGTTTTTTTAAAGATAGTTGATGATCAATGCTTTAGCACACTATAGCACAAGGAGAATTTCCCTCACTGTCCTTCCCTGTCCCTAGAAACAAGGATTAGCACAGTAAAACACACTGATACTCTCCCTACCTATAGTTTTCTGTCCCTAGAAAAAATGTTTTTTTAAAGATGGTTGATGATCAATGCTTTAGCACACTATAGCACAAGGAGAATTTCCCTCACTGTCCTTCCCTGTCCCTAGAAACAAGGATTAGCACAGTGAAAGAAACTGACACTCTCCCTACCTATAGTTTTCTGTCCCTAGAAAAAATGTTTTTTTAAAGATGGTTGATGATCAATGCTTTAGCACACTATAGCACAAGGAGAATTTCCCTCACTGTCCTTCCCTGTCCCTAGAAACAAGGATTAGCACAGTAAAACACACTGACACTCTCCCTACCTATAGTTTTCTGTCCCTAGAAAAAATGTTTTTTTAAAGATGGTTGATGATCAATGCTTTAGCACACTATAGCACAAGGAGAATTTCCCTCACTGTCCTTCCCTGTCCCTAGAAACAAGGATTAGCACAGTGAAAGAAACTGACACTCTCCCTACCTATAGTTTTCTGTCCCTAGAAAAAATGTTTTTTTAAAGATGGTTGATGATCAATGCTTTAGCACACTATAGCACAAGGAGAATTTCCCTCACTGTCCTTCCCTGTCCCTAGAAACAAGGATTAGCACAGTAAAACACACTGACACTCTCCCTACCTATAGTTTTCTGTCCCTAGAAAAAATGTTTTTTTAAAGATGGTTGATGATCAATGCTTTAGCACACTATAGCACAAGGAGAATTTCCCTCACTGTCCTTCCCTGTCCCTAGAAACAAGGATTAGCACAGTAAAACACACTGACACTCTCCCTACCTATAGTTTTCTGTCCCTAGAAAAAATGTTTTTTTAAAGATGGTTGATGATCAATGCTTTAGCACACTATAGCACAAGGAGAATTTCCCTCACTGTCCTTCCCTGTCCCTAGAAACAAGGATTAGCACAGTAAAACACACTGACACTCTCCCTACCTATAGTTTTCTGTCCCTAGAAAAAATGTTTTTTTAAAGATGGTTGATGATCAATGCTTTAGCACACTATAGCACAAGGAGAATTTCCCTCACTGTCCTTCCCTGTCCCTAGAAACAAGGATTAGCACAGTAAAACACACTGACACTCTCCCTACCTATAGTTTTCTGTCCCTAGAAAAAATGTTTTTTTAAAGATGGTTGATGATCAATGCTTTAGCACACTATAGCACAAGTAGAATTTCCCTCACTGTCCCTCCCTGTCCCTAGAAACAAGGATTAGCACAGTAAAACACACTGACACTCTCCCTACCTATAGTTTTCTGTCCCTAGAAAAAATGTTTTTTTAAAGATGGTTGATGATCAATGCTTTAGCACACTATAGCACAAGGAGAATTTCCCTCACTGTCCTTCCCTGTCCCTAGAAACAAGGATTAGCACAGTAAAACACACTGACACTCTCCCTACCTATAGTTTTCTGTCCCTAGAAAAAATGTTTTTTTAAAGATGGTTGATGATCCATGCTTTAGCACACTATAGCACAAGGAGAATTTCCCTCACTGTCCTTCCCTGACCCTAGAAACAAGGATTAGCACAGTAAAACACACTGACACTCTCCCTACCTATAGTTTTCTGTCCCTAGAAAAAATGTTTTTTTAAAGATGGTTGATGATCAATGCTTTAGCACAGTATAGCACAAGGAGAATTTCCCTCACTGTCCTTCCCTGTCCCTAGAAACAAGGATTAGCACAGTGAAAAAAACTGACACTCTCCCTACCTTTAGTTTTCTGTCCCTAGAAAAAATGTTTTTTTAAAGATGGTTGATGATCAATGCTTTAGCACAGTATAGCACAAGGAGAATTTCCCTCACTGTCCTTCCCTGTCCCTAGAAACAAGGATTAGCACAGTGAAAGAAACTGACACTCTCCCTACCTATAGTTTTCTGTCCCTAGAAAAAATGTTTTTTTAAAGATGGTTGATGATCAATGCTTTAGCACAGTATAGCACAAGGAGAATTTCCCTCACTGTCCTTCCCTGTCCCTAGAAACAAGGATTAGCACAGTGAAAGAAACTGACACTCTCCCTACCTATAGTTTTCTGTCCCTAGAAAAAATGTTTTTTTAAAGATGGTTGATGATCAATGCTTTAGCACAGTATAGCACAAGGAGAATTTCCCTCACTGTCCTTCCCTGTCCCTAGAAACAAGGATTAGCACAGTGAAAGAAACTGACACTCTCCCTACCTATAGTTTTCTGTCCCTAGAAAAAATGTTTTTTTAAAGATGGTTGATGATCAATGCTTTAGCACAGTATAGCACAAGGAGAATTTCCCTCACTGTCCTTCCCTGTCCCTAGAAACAAGGATTAGCACAGTGAAAGAAACTGACACTCTCCCTACCTATAGTTTTCTGTCCCTAGAAAAAATGTTTTTTTAAAGATGGTTGATGATCAATGCTTTAGCACACTATAGCACAAGGAGAATTTCCCTCACTGTCCTTCCCTGTCCCTAGAAACAAGGATTAGCACAGTAAAACACACTGACACTCTCCCTACCTATAGTTTTCTGTCCCTAGAAAAAATGTTTTTTTAAAGATGGTTGATGATCCATGCTTTAGCACACTATAGCACAAGGAGAATTTCCCTCACTGTCCTTCCCTGACCCTAGAAACAAGGATTAGCACAGTAAAACACACTGACACTCTCCCTACCTATAGTTTTCTGTCCCTAGAAAAAATGTTTTTTTAAAGATGGTTGATGATCAATGCTTTAGCACAGTATAGCACAAGGAGAATTTCCCTCACTGTCCTTCCCTGTCCCTAGAAACAAGGATTAGCACAGTGAAAAAAACTGACACTCTCCCTACCTTTAGTTTTCTGTCCCTAGAAAAAATGTTTTTTTAAAGATGGTTGATGATCAATGCTTTAGCACAGTATAGCACAAGGAGAATTTCCCTCACTGTCCTTCCCTGTCCCTAGAAACAAGGATTAGCACAGTGAAAGAAACTGACACTCTCCCTACCTATAGTTTTCTGTCCCTAGAAAAAATGTTTTTTTAAAGATGGTTGATGATCAATGCTTTAGCACAGTATAGCACAAGGAGAATTTCCCTCACTGTCCTTCCCTGTCCCTAGAAACAAGGATTAGCACAGTGAAAAAAACTGACACTCTCCCTACCTTTAGTTTTCTGTCCCTAGAAAAAATGTTTTTTTAAAGATGGTTGATGATCAATGCTTTAGCACAGTATAGCACAAGGAGAATTTCCCTCACTGTCCTTCCCTGTCCCTAGAAACAAGGATTAGCACAGTGAAAAAAACTGACACTCTCCCTACCTTTAGTTTTCTGTCCCTAGAAAAAATGTTTTTTTAAAGATGGTTGATGATCAATGCTTTAGCACAGTATAGCACAAGGAGAATTTCCCTCACTGTCCTTCCCTGTCCCTAGAAACAAGGATTAGCACAGTGAAAGAAACTGACACTCTCCCTACCTATAGTTTTCTGTCCCTAGAAAAAATGTTTTTTTAAAGATGGTTGATGATCAATGCTTTAGCACACTATAGCACAAGGAGAATTTCCCTCACTGTCCTTCCCTGTCCCTAGAAACAAGGATTAGCACAGTAAAACACACTGACTCTCTCCCTACCTATAGTTTTCTGTCCCTAGAAAAAATGTTTTTTTAAAGATGGTTGATGATCAATGCTTTAGCACACTATAGCACAAGTAGAATTTCCCTCACTGTCCCTCCCTGTCCCTAGAAACAAGGATTAGCACAGTAAAACACACTGACACTCTCCCTACCTATAGTTTTCTGTCCCTAGAAAAAATGTTTTTTTAAAGATGGTTGATGATCAATGCTTTAGCACACTATAGCACAAGGAGAATTTCCCTCACTGTCCTTCCCTGTCCCTAGAAACAAGGATTAGCACAGTAAAACACACTGACACTCTCCCTACCTATAGTTTTCTGTCCCTAGAAAAAATGTTTTTTTAAAGATGGTTGATGATCCATGCTTTAGCACACTATAGCACAAGGAGAATTTCCCTCACTGTCCTTCCCTGACCCTAGAAACAAGGATTAGCACAGTAAAACACACTGACACTCTCCCTACCTATAGTTTTCTGTCCCTAGAAAAAATGTTTTTTTAAAGATGGTTGATGATCAATGCTTTAGCACAGTATAGCACAAGGAGAATTTCCCTCACTGTCCTTCCCTGTCCCTAGAAACAAGGATTAGCACAGTGAAAAAAACTGACACTCTCCCTACCTTTAGTTTTCTGTCCCTAGAAAATTTTTTTTTTTAAAGATGGTTGATGATCAATGCTTTAGCACAGTATAGCACAAGGAGAATTTCCCTCACTGTCCTTCCCTGTCCCTAGAAACAAGGATTAGCACAGTGAAAGAAACTGACACTCTCCCTACCTATAGTTTTCTGTCCCTAGAAAAAATGTTTTTTTAAAGATGGTTGATGATCAATGCTTTAGCACAGTATAGCACAAGGAGAATTTCCCTCACTGTCCTTCCCTGTCCCTAGAAACAAGGATTAGCACAGTGAAAGAAACTGACACTCTCCCTACCTATAGTTTTCTGTCCCTAGAAAAAATGTTTTTTTAAAGATGGTTGATGATCAATGCTTTAGCACAGTATAGCACAAGGAGAATTTCCCTCACTGTCCTTCCCTGTCCCTAGAAACAAGGATTAGCACAGTGAAAGAAACTGACACTCTCCCTACCTATAGTTTTCTGTCCCTAGAAAAAATGTTTTTTTAAAGATGGTTGATGATCAATGCTTTAGCACAGTATAGCACAAGGAGAATTTCCCTCACTGTCCTTCCCTGTCCCTAGAAACAAGGATTAGCACAGTGAAAGAAACTGACACTCTCCCTACCTATAGTTTTCTGTCCCTAGAAAAAATGTTTTTTTAAAGATGGTTGATGATCAATGCTTTAGCACACTATAGCACAAGGAGAATTTCCCTCACTGTCCTTCCCTGTCCCTAGAAACAAGGATTAGCACAGTAAAACACACTGACACTCTCCCTACCTATAGTTTTCTGTCCCTAGAAAAAATGTTTTTTTAAAGATGGTTGATGATCCATGCTTTAGCACACTATAGCACAAGGAGAATTTCCCTCACTGTCCTTCCCTGACCCTAGAAACAAGGATTAGCACAGTAAAACACACTGACACTCTCCCTACCTATAGTTTTCTGTCCCTAGAAAAAATGTTTTTTTAAAGATGGTTGATGATCAATGCTTTAGCACAGTATAGCACAAGGAGAATTTCCCTCACTGTCCTTCCCTGTCCCTAGAAACAAGGATTAGCACAGTGAAAAAAACTGACACTCTCCCTACCTTTAGTTTTCTGTCCCTAGAAAAAATGTTTTTTTAAAGATGGTTGATGATCAATGCTTTAGCACAGTATAGCACAAGGAGAATTTCCCTCACTGTCCTTCCCTGTCCCTAGAAACAAGGATTAGCACAGTGAAAGAAACTGACACTCTCCCTACCTATAGTTTTCTGTCCCTAGAAAAAATGTTTTTTTAAAGATGGTTGATGATCAATGCTTTAGCACAGTATAGCACAAGGAGAATTTCCCTCACTGTCCTTCCCTGTCCCTAGAAACAAGGATTAGCACAGTGAAAGAAACTGACACTCTCCCTACCTATAGTTTTCTGTCCCTAGAAAAAATGTTTTTTTAAAGATGGTTGATGATCAATGCTTTAGCACAGTATAGCACAAGGAGAATTTCCCTCACTGTCCTTCCCTGTCCCTAGAAACAAGGATTAGCACAGTGAAAGAAACTGACACTCTCCCTACCTATAGTTTTCTGTCCCTAGAAAAAATGTTTTTTTAAAGATGGTTGATGATCAATGCTTTAGCACAGTATAGCACAAGGAGAATTTCCCTCACTGTCTTTCCCTGTCCCTAGAAACAAGGATTAGCACAGTGAAAGAAACTGACACTCTCCCTACCTATAGTTTTCTGTCCCTAGAAAAAATGTTTTTTTAAAGATGGTTGATGATCAATGCTTTAGCACAGTATAGCACAAGGAGAATTTCCCTCACTGTCCTTCCCTGTCCCTAGAAACAAGGATTAGCACAGTGAAAGAAACTGACACTCTCCCTACCTATAGTTTTCTGTCCCTAGAAAAAATGTTTTTTTAAAGATGGTTGATGATCAATGCTTTAGCACAGTATAGCACAAGGAGAATTTCCCTCACTGTCCTTCCCTGTCCCTAGAAACAAGGATTAGCACAGTGAAAGAAACTGACACTCTCCCTACCTATAGTTTTCTGTCCCTAGAAAAAATGTTTTTTTAAAGATGGTTGATGATCAATGCTTTAGCACAGTATAGCACAAGGAGAATTTCCCTCACTGTCCTTCCCTGTCCCTAGAAACAAGGATTGGCACAGTGAAAGAAACTGACACTCTCCCTACCTATAGTTTTCTGTCCCTAGAAAAAATGTTTTTTTAAAGATGGTTGATGATCAATGCTTTAGCACAGTATAGCACAAGGAGAATTTCCCTCACTGTCCTTCCCTGTCCCTAAAAACAAGGATTAGCACAGTGAAAGAAACTGACACTCTCCCTACCTATAGTTTTCTGTCCCTAGAAAAAATGTTTTTTTAAAGATGGTTGATGATCAATGCTTTAGCACAGTATAGCACAAGGAGAATTTCCCTCACTGTCCTTCCCTGTCCCTAGAAACAAGGATTATCACAGTGAAAGAAACTGACACTCTCCCTACCTATAGTTTTCTGTCCCTAGAAAAAATGTTTTTTTAAAGATGGTTGATGATCAATGCTTTAGCACAGTATAGCACAAGGAGAATTTCCCTCACTGTCCTTCCCTGTCCCTAGAAACAAGGATTAGCACAGTGAAAGAAACTGACACTCTCCCTACCTATAGTTTTCTGTCCCTAGAAAAAATGTTTTTTTAACCACTTCCCTACCCAGCCATAGTAATATGACGTCCACAGATGGGATCTCCCATCCTGGGTGGACGTCATATGACGTCCTCTGCTTTGTAGGGGAATATCTGAATGATGCCTGCAGCTAGAGGCATCATTCAGATATCCTTTTGTTCTGCCAGCGATTCTCTGCACCATAAGAATGATCATAGCGGCGGTTCCGCCGCTTGATCGTTCTTATAGGCGGCGGGAGGGGGCACCCCCCCTCCCGCCGCCATCCAGTGCTTCGCCGGCTCTCCCAGGTACCGTTGTGTTCCTTAGGACACAGCAGTTCCCTGATGGGGGTAAATGAGTGGCGGCGGAGCAGCAGCGGCGGGCAGCGGAGCTTTCTGTGCGGCGGGCAGCGGAGCGGCTTACCGGCTCCCATATGCAGAGCTGCAGCAGCGGCGTGCACGGCGCCCGCGCGCGCCCCCAGGGGCGCGCAGCGCGGCGATCTGGGATCCGGTGTGTCCCTCTGGACACACCGATTCAAGTAATGTGGCGGCGGGCGGCGGAGATTCCGGTATAAACTTACCGGAATTGATGATGCAGAGCTGCGCAGCGGCGTGCACGGCGCCCGCGCGCCCCCCGGGGGCGCGCAGCGCGGCGATCGGGGCTGAGGTTTTTCCCTTGGATACAGCCCAGCCTCGATCAGGGTAAAGAGCCAATGAAATTGGCTCTTTACCACGTGACCGGCTGTGTCCAATCACAGCAGGTCACTAAATGTAAACAAAACACACAATTGTGTGTAACTCACTGTTGCCTGGTTCTCCTCTTCACACACCTGTGAGGAGGAGATCAGCTAACAGTGAGTTACACATATGTTATACACATATACATATGTACTACTGTGCCCAGATTGCCCCCCTAAATAAAGAGTACCTGTCATCTAGTACCTGCCACCAGATCACCAGCCACCCACCTGTCCATCAGGAGTACCTGTCCATCAGGAGTACCCGCCACCTCACCTGAGTACCCGCCACCTCAGAGTACCCGCCACCAGTCCATCAGGAGTACCTGTCCATCAGGAGTACCTGTCCATCAGGAGTACCCGCCACCTCACCTGAGTACCCACCACCTCAGAGTACCCGCCACCAGTCCATCAGGAGTACCTGTCCATCAGGAGTACCTGTCCATCAGCAGTACCCGCCACCTCACCTGAGTACCCGCCACCTCAGAGTACCCGCCACCAGTCCATCAGGAGTACCTGTCCATCAGGAGTACCCGCCACCTCACCTGAGTACCCGCCACCTCAGAGTACCCGCCACCAGTCCATCAGGAGTACCTGTCCATCAGGAGTACCTGTCCATCAGGAGTACCCGCCACCTCACCTGAGTACCCGCCACCAGTCCATCAGGAGTAACTGTCTATCAGCAGTACCCGCCACCTCACCTGAGTACCCGCCACCTCAGAGTACCCACCACCAGTCCATCAGGAGTACCTGTCCATCAGGAGTACCTGTCCATCAGCAGTACCCGCCACCTCACCTGAGTACCCGCCACCTCAGAGTACCCGCCACCAGTCCATCAGGAGTACCTGTCCATCAGGAGTACCCGCTACCTCACCTGAGTACCCGCCACCTCAGAGTACCCGCCACCAGTCCATCAGGAGTACCTGTCCATCAGGAGTACCTGTCCATCAGCAGTACCCGCCACCTCACCTGAGTACCCGCCACCTCAGAGTACCCACCACCAGTCCATCAGGAGTACCTGTCCATCAGGAGTACCCGCCACCTCACCTGAGTACCCGCCACCTCAGAGTACCCGCCACCAGTCCATCAGGAGTACCTGTCCATCAGGAGTACCTGTCCATCAGCAGTACCCGCCACCTCAGAGTACCCGCCACCAGTCCATCAGGAGTACCTGTCCATCAGGAGTACCCGCCACCTCACCTGAGTACCCGCCACCAGTCCATCAGGAGTACCTGTCCATCAGCAGTACCCGCCACCTCACCTGAGTACCCGCCACCTCAGAGTACCCGCCACCAGTCCATCAGAAGTACCTGTCCATCAGGAGTACCTGTCCATCAGGTGTACCCGCCACCTCAACAGGAGTACCCGCCACCTCACCAGGAGTACCCGCCACCAGTCCATCAGGAGTACCTGTCCATCAGGAGTACCCACCACCTCACCAGAGTACCCGCCACCTCACCAGAGTACCCACCACCAATCCATCAGGAGTACCTGTCCATTAGAGTACCCGCCACCTCACCAGAGAACCTGCCACCAGAGTACCTGCCACCTCACCAGCGTACCCACTATGTCCAGAAAGGTGTACACCCCAGAAGAAGCATATCAAATACTCAGTCTGACCGATGAGAGCAACGGGGAGCTCTCACCGCTCAGTTCTGATTCCGATTCTGGTTCGGAATATGAACCCCCCGAAGGCAGCACGTCCGGATCCGAATTAGAGGAGGACACAGTCCGTCCAAAAAGAAGACGGTCTGAACACCAGGCAGCGACCAGCAGTGCCAACGGCGGTAGACCCCAGGAGGCGAGGTCCAGTGCAAGCGCTGCTAGACCCCAGGAGGAAAGGCCCAGTGCAAGCGCTGCTAGACCCCAGGAGGAAAGGCCCAGTGCAAGTACACGCCAAAGAAGTAGGACCCGAACCCAGCTTCCAGATGGCTTGGCAAACCCATTGTGGCTGCCTTCTACCTCAGGGTCAGCCACGATCCCCCCTTTTACAGCACAGCCAGGTGTGCAGGTCAACACTGAGGGTTTTTCCAAACTTGATTTTTTTAATTTATTTTTCCCTGATGAATTGGTTCAAGGCATTGTGGAGCAAACTAATCTTTTTGCTCAACAATTCATTGAAAACAACCCCAGCTCCAGCTATGCCCGCCCTTTTGAATGGAGACCCCTAACAGTGGTGGAGCTTAGATTGTTTTTAGGCCTAACGTTTAACACGGGGCTTACAAAAAAAAATGAAATGAATAGGTATTGGTCGAAGAAACCCATCCACCATATGCCAATTTTTACATCGGCCATGTCCAGGTCCCGATACGAACTTATAATGCGGTTCCTGCATTTCAGTGACAACTCACAGTGCCCCCCCGATATCACCCAAACTTTGACAAATTATATAAAATTCGCCCCCTAATTAATTTTTTTTCCAAGAAGTTTGCCGAACTTTATGTCCCTGACCAAAACATTTCTGTGGACGAATCCCTGGTGCATTTCACAGGCCGGCTGGGAATCAAGAAATATATCCCCAGTAAGCGGGCGAGGTACGGCTTGAAGCTCAACAAGCTCTGTGAAAGCGCCACTGGTTATGTGCACTCATTCCGCATGTACGAAGGCAAAGATTCCCAGCTCGAGCCCCCTGAGTGTCCATCGTACATGGGAATAAGTGGAAAAATTGTTTGGGAGTTGGTATTTCCACTCCTCCAAAAGGGGTATCATATTTATATGGACAACTATTATACCAGCCTGCCCCTTCTCCGCCACCTCTACCTAAAAAAAACTCTGGCGTGTGGTACAACAAGAATAAACAGAAAGGGCTTCCCACAGCGTCTTGTCACCACAACCATTCAAAAGGGGGAATCGGCAAGCTTGAGGAACGAGGAAGTGTTGGCTGTGAAGTGGAGGGATAGGAAAGATGTGTACATCATGTCCACCATCCACGATGACACCTCGGTGGAACTTCACAGAAGACGCAGTACCGTTCGCAAGCCTTCCTGCATCAATGAGTACAATAAATTCATGGGGGGTGTGGATTTAAATGATCAAATGTTGCAGCCCTATCTTTCAACCCGAAAATCCCTCTTCTGGTATAAAAAAATCGCAATTTACTTTTTTCATTTGGCCCTGTTAAATTCTTTCATAGTCTACCAAAAATCCACACATAGACCCACCACCTTCATGAGATTTATTGAAGACATTGTCACTGCCCTGATCTACCAACAAACATCCCCCCCAGAAAGCATTCACTCAGATTGTGTCAGAAGACTACATGAGCGCCATTTTTCAGACCATATTCCACCATCACGATCCGGAAGACGACGGCAAAAAAAATGTCGGGTGTGCACCAGAAGAGGAATTAGGAAAGACACCAGCTTCCATTGTCCCGACTGTCCCTCCCAACCTGGCCTTTGCATCGGAAAATGCTTCAAGCGATATCACACTCTCGAAAACTATTAGCCCATATTTCTAATACTGCCATTTCCCCGTTTTCAATATGTCCTGAATATTTCCCTGCCTCAACCAACCATATCATTGTCTTCCATGTGAACTGACCCTGGCCTGTTTCTCGACTATGTCTCTGCCTACCGTCTGCATTGTTTATCCGCCATGTTTCTGCCTTTCACGTGAACTGACCCTGGACTGTTGATTGGGTGGGAGAAGCCTCTACCCCTGTCCCCATTCTTTCCTGACCGTTGCCCTAAGCTTGATGGTCCTGCCTGCTCCCTGGACAAATACTCTGGCTGTGCTGACCATACCTCTGCCTGCTGCATGTACTAACTATGGACAGTATTCCTGCCTGCTGCATGGACGATCCTTTGTTCCTTTTGCTACTGCTGACCACATCTCTGCCTGCTATCTGGACCAATGCTTTGGCTGTGCTGACATCATCTCTACCTGTACTGACTATTCCTGCCTGCTGCCTGTTTTGCTGTCGCTGTCCACGTTCCTGCCTGCTGCCTGGACCGATGCTCTCCTCTTTGGACCACTGCACTACTAAAACCGCAGGTAATCTTTTCTTTACCCTTTTTCTCAGAAGAATGTATTTTGGTTTATAATTGGTATGTACAGTACATGCTATGTTTTAGAAATATGAAGGGCCTTCAACAATGTGATAGGTTGTTAGGAATTTATGTGTGTAATTTATGCTCCTAGAACACATGACGGTGCTACTTAGATGTTAGGCCTCTGTATTTGGCCAGGCTGTGTAAAAGTCTCACACATTTGGTATCGCCATACTCAGGAGGAGTAGCAGAATGTATTTTGGGGTGTCACTTTTGCTATGTACATGCTATGTGTTGGTAATATCTTATAAATGGACAACTTTGTATAAAAAAAATGCGTTTTCATTTTTTTCCCACATATTCCAAAAACTTCTGGAAAAAAATGAACCGTTCAAAAGACTCATTATGCCTCATAGATTATACGTTGGGGTGTTAGCTTTCCAAAATGGGGTCATTTTATGGGAGTTTCCATTGTCCTGGTGCTCCAGGGTCTTCAAAACTGTAATAGGTGGTTGAGAAATGAGATGTGTAATTTATGCTCCTAGAATGCCTGAAGGTGCTATTTCAATGTTGGGCCTCTGTATTTGGCCAGGCTGTGTAAAAGTCTCACACATTTGGTATCGCCATACTCAGGAGGAGTAGCAGAATGTATTTTGGGGTGTCATTCTTGCTATGTACATGCTATGTGTTGGTAATATCTTATAAATGGACAACTTTGTATAAAAAAAATGCGGTTTCATTTTTTTCCCACATATTCCAAAAACTTCTGAAAAAAAATGAACCGTTCAAAAGACTCATTATGCCTCATAGATTATACGTTGGGGTGTTAGCTTTCCAAAATGGGGTCATTTTATGGGCGTTTCCATTGTCCTGGTGCTCCAGGGCCTTCAAAACTGTAATAGGTGGTTGAGAAATGAGATGTGTAATTTATGCTCCTAGAATGCCTAAAGGGGCTATTTCAATGTTGGGCCTCTGTATTTGGCCAGGCTGTGTAAAAGTCTCACACATTTGGTATCGCCATACTCAGGAGGAGTAGCAGAATGTATTTTGGGGTGTAATTTTTGCTATGTACATGCTATGTGTTGGTAATATCTTATAAATGGACAACTTTGTATAAAAAAAAATGCGTTTTCATTTTTTTCCCACATATTCCAAAAACTTCTGGAAAAAAATGAACCGTTCAAAAGACTCATTATGCCTCATAGATTATACGTTGGGGTGTTAGCTTTCCAAAATGGGGTCATTTTATGGGCGTTTCTATTGTCCTGGTGCTCCAGGGCCTTCAAAACTGTAATAGGTGGTTGAGAAATGAGATGTGTAATTTATGCTCCTAGAATGCCTAAAGGGGCTATTTCAATGTTGGGCCTCTGTATTTGGCCAGGCTGTGTAAAAGTCTCACACATTTGGTATCGCCATACTCAGGAGGAGTAGCAGAATGTATTTTGGGGTGTAATTTTTGCTATGTACATGCTATGTGTTGGTAATATCTTATAAATGGACAACTTTGTATAAAAAAAATGCGTTTTCATTTTTTTCCCACATATTCCAAAAACTTCTGGAAAAAAATGAACCATTCAAAAGACTCATTATGCCTCATAGATTATACGTTGGGGTGTTAGCTTTCCAAAATGGGGTCATTTTATGGGCATTTCCATTGTCCTGGTGCTCCAGGGTCTTCAAAACTGTAATAGGTGGTTGAGAAATGAGATGTGCAATTTATGCTCCTAGAATGCCTGAAGGTGCTATTTCAATGTTGGGCCTCTGTATTTGGACAGGCTGTGTAAAAGTCTCACACATTTGGTATCGCCATACTCAGGAGGAGTAGCAGAATGTATTTTGGGGTGTCATTGCAAGTATGCATGTGCTGTGTGAGAGAAATAACTTGTTATTATGACAATTTTGTGCAAAAAAATAAAAATTTAAAAAAATTTAAAAAATTTCCCAAGAATTGTGGGAAAAAAGTACAACTTCAAAAAACTCACAATGACTCTTACTAAATACATTGGAATGTCTGCTTTCCAAAAAGGGGTAATTTGGGGGGCATTTGTACTTACCTGGCTTGTTAGGGTCTCAAGAAATGAAATAGGCCTTCAGTACATCAGGTGTGATCAGATGTGATAATTTTTCAATGATTTGCACCATAGCTTGTAGACTCTATACCTTTCACAGAGACCAAATAATATACACTTTTTTGGTTATCTTTACTAAAGATATGTAGCAGTATACATTTTGGCCCAGTTTTATGAAGAAAAATTACTTATTTGCAAAATTTTACAATAAAAACAAAAAAAAAGTGTTTTTTTTTTAAAAAATCTAACTTTTTTCGCTTATATTGCAAAAAATAAAAAACCTAGCGGTGATTAAATACCACCAAAAGAAAGCTCTGTTTGTGAGAAAAAAATGATAAAAATTTGGTTTGGGTACAGTGTAGCATGACTGAGTAATTGTCATTCAAAGTGTGAGAGCGCTGAAAGCTACAAATTGGTCTGGTAAGGAAGGGTGTATAAAAGCCCTGTATTGAAGTGGTTAAAGATGGTTGATGATCAATGCTTTAGCACAGTATAGCACAAGGAGAATTTCCCTCACTGTCCTTCCCTGTCCCTAGAAACAAGGATTAGCACAGTGAAAGAAACTGACACTCTCCCTACCTATAGTTTTCTGTCCCTAGAAAAAATGTTTTTTTAAAGATGGTTGATGATCAATGCTTTAGCACAGTATAGCACAAGGAGAATTTCCCTCACTGTCCTTCCCTGTCCCTAGAAACAAGGATTAGCACAGTGAAAGAAACTGACACTCTCCCTACCTATAGTTTTCTGTCCCTAGAAAAAATGTTTTTTTAAAGATGGTTGATGATCAATGCTTTAGCACACTATAGCACAAGGAGAATTTCCCTCACTGTCCTTCCCTGTCCCTAGAAACAAGGATTAGCACAGTGAAAGAAACTGACACTCTCCCTACCTATAGTTTTCTGTCCCTAGAAAAAATGTTTTTTTAAAGATGGTTGATGATCAATGCTTTAGCACACTATAGCACAAGGAGAATTTCCCTCACTGTCCTTCCCTGTCCCTAGAAACAAGGATTAGCACAGTAAAACACACTGACACTCTCCCTACCTATAGTTTTCTGTCCCTAGAAAAAATGTTTTTTTAAAGATGGTTGATGATCAATGCTTTAGCACACTATAGCACAAGGAGAATTTCCCTCACTGTCCTTCCCTGTCCCTAGAAACAAGGATTAGCACAGTGAAAGAAACTGACACTCTCCCTACCTATAGTTTTCTGTCCCTAGAAAAAATGTTTTTTTAAAGATGGTTGATGATCAATGCTTTAGCACACTATAGCACAAGGAGAATTTCCCTCACTGTCCTTCCCTGTCCCTAGAAACAAGGATTAGCACAGTAAAACACACTGACACTCTCCCTACCTATAGTTTTCTGTCCCTAGAAAAAATGTTTTTTTAAAGATGGTTGATGATCAATGCTTTAGCACACTATAGCACAAGGAGAATTTCCCTCACTGTCCTTCCCTGTCCCTAGAAACAAGGATTAGCACAGTAAAACACACTGACACTCTCCCTACCTATAGTTTTCTGTCCCTAGAAAAAATGTTTTTTTAAAGATGGTTGATGATCAATGCTTTAGCACACTATAGCACAAGGAGAATTTCCCTCACTGTCCTTCCCTGTCCCTAGAAACAAGGATTAGCACAGTAAAACACACTGACACTCTCCCTACCTATAGTTTTCTGTCCCTAGAAAAAATGTTTTTTTAAAGATGGTTGATGATCAATGCTTTAGCACACTATAGCACAAGGAGAATTTCCCTCACTGTCCTTCCCTGTCCCTAGAAACAAGGATTAGCACAGTAAAACACACTGACACTCTCCCTACCTATAGTTTTCTGTCCCTAGAAAAAATGTTTTTTTAAAGATGGTTGATGACCAATGCTTTAGCACACTATAGCACAAGGAGAATTTCCCTCACTGTCCTTCCCTGTCCCTAGAAACAAGGATTAGCACAGTAAAACACACTGACACTCTCCCTACCTATAGTTTTCTGTCCCTAGAAAAAATGTTTTTTTAAAGATGGTTGATGATCAATGCTTTAGCACACTATAGCACAAGGAGAATTTCCCTCACTGTCCTTCCCTGTCCCTAGAAACAAGGATTAGCACAGTAAAACACACTGACACTCTCCCTACCTATAGTTTTCTGTCCCTAGAAAAAATGTTTTTTTAAAGATGGTTGATGATCAATGCTTTAGCACACTATAGCACAAGGAGAATTTCCCTCACTGTCCTTCCCTGTCCCTAGAAACAAGGATTATCACAGTAAAACACACTGACACTCTCCCTACCTATAGTTTTCTGTCCCTAGAAAAAATGATTTTTTAAAGATGGTTGATGATCAATGCTTTAGCACAGTATAGCACAAGGAGAATTTCCCTCACTGTCCTTCCCTGTCCCTAGAAACAAGGATTAGCACAGTAAAACACACTGACACTCTCCCTACCTATCCTTCTCTTTCCCTAAACTAAAGGAATCCAGGTTTGAGGGGCGTGGCTGAGAGTCCATGAGAGCGGCTGCTTAATCTCATAGCTCCGGCTCCACTTATCCATCCTGCAGGCATCCTACCCTCAATCTGCTACCTAAAGGCAC
Organism: Rana muscosa; assembly: GCA_029206835.1. Classification (NCBI taxonomy): domain Eukaryota; kingdom Metazoa; phylum Chordata; class Amphibia; order Anura; family Ranidae; genus Rana; species Rana muscosa. The sequence continues at coordinate 345,511,879 of CM055127.1, forward strand.
AGTTTTGCTCCTAAGGACGGCGGGCACCAGATACAGGCATGATGGTGAATAAATACGGCCACCCGCGCCCCAATCAACGGCGGAACAACTGGCCCGGTTTAGAAGGCAAGATGGCGCCGATCCTCTGGCAGTGCACGAGGCCGCGCTGCAGTCATCTACATCTGCAGCACAGGATTCCTATCAGGGGGTGAGTGGCTCTGTCCCTGCTGTGTTTCGCACCCAGGCTGTGCACACTGAACCCTTAGACTCCCCAGCATACTCAGAGGAATCTACATCCCTGAGCCCCTCCATTGCTGAGCCCAGCCTGGCTGAAATCCTGGTAGCCATTAAAGATGTCAAAACCTCCCTCACTTTACAAATAGAGAACATCCACATTGATTTCTCCCTTTTGAAGCAGGATGTTCAGAGTTTGAGGGACAGGACTGGGGAGGTAGAGGGCCGTGTCAGCTCCCTGGAAGACTCTGTGCATCCATTATCTGCCACTGTACGCACAGCCACGGATGAGTTGGGGGTCCTCAGAGCTAAGCTGGACGATTTGGAGAATCGTTCCAGAAGGAACAACCTCCGATTTGTGGGGTTCCCGGAACGATCGGAGGGTCCCCGCCCGGAAAGATTTCTGCACAAATGGTTGCGCGATGTATTCGGGGTGGAAGAATTTTCCAACACCTTTGAAATTGAGAGGGCGCACCGCACCCCCCCGCGTGCCCCACAACCTGGGGCCCCCCCGAGATCTCTCATTGCAAAATTCCTTAACTTCCGGGACAAGGTTACTATTCTACGCCTGGCCAGAGAAAAAGGTCCCCTCAAGTTCAACAGCAACAACATATCCATCTATCCTGACTTCTCTGCTGAAGTACAGCGCCAGCGAATATCATTTGCAGCAGTGAAAGATCGTCTCCGTAATGAAGGTCTTCCCTATGCTATGTTGTTCCCTGCTAAGCTGCGGATCATCCATGAAGGCAAAGCCCACTTTTGCTTTTGTCCTAAAGAAGCTATGTCCTGGTTAGATTCAAGATTTGGGAAACAACCCAGACAACAACGCCGCAATTGAATCCTCGAGTGAAGGAACATGAGTCTCCAGATGACCCTTCATTTCCCCTATCTGCTTCCCAGGGGCTCGGTCCTCTGGGAATCAACTTGTTACTGTGACTTTCTCCCCCTGGTCAGAGGCTGGCCCTAATTGCCTTCCCCCCCCCTTTTTTTTTTTTTCCCCCTACAGAGGTCACTCTTGCACTATTAACAATCCGGATAAGAGCTCCTATTATTACTGCCCTTTGAACTGCAGATTACTATCACTGTGCCTCTTGCACTTATTACTGTCTGTGCCTTTAATTTTCAAAAGGGGTGGAGAGGAAAAGGAAAGAAAGAAGAGATTCTTTTGATTTATTTTTTCTATCTCAAAAAGAAGAGAAATGTTTTATATATATTTTTTTTTTCTTCTTCTTTCCTCCAGATTCTACAACAGGGACGTTTACACTGCAGTTGTGAGCCATTATGGAACTGCTGCTTCCCCCCATACCAGTAGGTGGCGAGGCCACAGGGTTTTTCGCTTCTTCCCCAGACTGTTGCTGAGGGGGGAATGTTTTTGTTTTGGGGTTCAAGGCTCACTGTGTTTGGGTTGGTAGAGCAGGGAGGGGGGTGGGTTAAGGGTGGGATGTTTATTTCGGCGGTCCTCTCACAAGTTTTAGGTCTTGAGAAGGACTGGCCTCTTTGGTGTTTGGTTGGTATAGCTGCTCCTAGGAAAATGTTCTTTTTGCCACTATTGCACACCTATTATAGACAGTGTCATAGAAACTGTTTGTGGTATGCTGCATCACATGGTTATCCTTGCATTGTTCCTGTATTCCTTATACTTACTCATGGCTGACACTTTAAAACTGATTTCGTGGAATGTTAGGGGGTTGAACTCACCTCACAAGCGGTCCCTGCTGTTTTCCTATCTAAAAAAATACAGACCCCATATCATTTGTCTCCAAGAGACCCACCTTACTGGCTCTAAGCTTAAGTCCCTTAAAAGGCCCTGGCTGGCCAGCCACTATCATGCCTCTTATTCTAGCTTCTCCCGTGGGGTCTCGATTTTGTTGGCGAAGTCCCTCCCGGCTGAGACTTTGCTTGTGAAGTCGGATCCTGCGGGACGATTTATTATAATCACCCTCCGTATAGCCTCCACAATTTTTACATTGGTGAACATATATATTCCTCCACCGTTTTCCTCAGAAATCCTTCCCCATTTGTCTCTCATGTTACTGTCCCGATCCCCGGGTCCCCTGCTCTTTGTAGGTGATTTCAATGCTGTACTCGACCCTTCAGTAGACCGCTTGCGGGGTGGGGGCAGGCCGTACCCCTCTTTTATTGACTGGACCCAGGTATTTGCCCTTACCGAGCTATGGCGTTGGAAGCATCCGGATGACAGACAGTTTTCCTGTCATTCGGACTCCTTCCATACTATGTCTCGCATAGATATGGCATTTGCCCCGGCGGATGTACTCCCCCTGGTTCATTCCATAGCTTACCTGCCTAGAGGGATCTCGGACCATGCTCCTTTGCTGATTGGTCTTCTCCTCCTGCCAAAATCGGGCCCACGGGTCTGGAGATTGAACTCACATTGGCTTGAGGATGAGATTGTACAGGCAGAGTGCCAGAAGGGCGTGACTGAATACTGGCAACTGAATCAGGGTACTACTGGACTCACCACTGTCTGGGATGCTTCCAAGGCAGTGTTGAGAGGTGCCTTTATGTCAATTACGGGTATTCTGCGTAAAAATAATCTACAACGTACTGAGGAATTAGAACAGACTATGGTGAAGGCGGAGGCAGAGTACTCTGAAAGGCCCTCTGCGGCCACGTTAGCCCCGTGGCTTCATGGTCGCAGGGAATACGAACTTCGCTTGTTAGATCTCACTAAAAAACATTTACTCTATGTCACGCAAAAGACTTTTGAGCATGGTAACAAAGCAGGGCGCCTACTCGCATATCTTTCCAGACCTGACCATGCCCCTATTTCTATCCCCAGGATATTAGTTTCAGGAACTACGATTAGTACTGTCCCTCAGGATATAGCAGAAGCCTTTCTCTCCTTTTATCAAGACCTCTATACTTCCAGAGTTACTTATTCAGAGACACAACTAGATGACTATTTAGGCCAGGTGTCGCTCCCCCGATTGACAGACCAGGTCCGGGGAGAGTTGGATGAGCCACTGTCTGTGGAAGAACTTTCATTGGCAATTTCACAGATGCCGGCTCATAAGACGCCAGGTCTGGACGGGTTCCCAGTGGAATGGTATAAGCAATTTCAGCACCTTCTTGGCCCTATTTTGCTTAAAACATACAATGCAGCATTGCAGGAGGGGGTACTTCCTCCCTCTATGAGAGAGGCACTTATTGTTTTACTTCTTAAACCGCGAAAAGATCCGTTAAAATGTGACTCCTATCGGCCGATATCGCTTATTAATGTTGATACCAAAATTCTAGCCAAGGCTCTGGCGAACCGCCTGAACAGGGTGATCCCAGGGCTAGTGGGGAGTGATCAGGGTGGTTTCATACCCGGTCGATCAACCCGGATGAACATTCGTAGACTGTTCCACAACTTGACGTTTCCACATGACTGTCCGGCGACCCGAGTTGTGGTGTCCTTGGACACCTGCAAGGCCTTTGACAGTGTGGAATGGCCATACCTGTTTGGGGTCTTGCAGTTGTATGGCTTTGGTCCACGGCTGATAGCCTGGATCAAACTCCTCTATACCATGCCACTCGCCCGCATTCGCATTAATTCTCAGATCACTGACACATTTAAGATCACCAGAGGCACTCGACAGGGTTGCCCTTTGTCGCCCCTCCTGTTTGCCCTGGCCATGGAACCCCTTGCTATTCGGATCCGTAATTCACCACTCCTTCACGGATTACCCATAAATGAGATAGAAGAAAGGATCTCGCTCTATGCAGATGATACATTGGTTTACTTAGCAGACTCTCAGGACTCACTTACTAGTCTGTTGACCACGGTGACCACCTTTGGAGACTTTTCTGGATTCCGAGTGAACTGGGAGAAATCTACCCTCTTCCCCATAGATCAGACTCCTGCTCCACAGGTTCACTCGGATTCTAGACTACAAATAGCCACCTCCTTTAGATATCTAGGTGTTATAGTTCAATTGCCATTATCCCTATATATTACCAATAATTTAGACCCTTTACTACTCCAACTGCAAACCCAAACTAAACAATGGAAGGACTTACCCCTGGATCTGATGGGGCGAGCCAATATCCTAAAGATGATATATCTTCCTAAACTTTTGTATGTCCTGGCTAACTCCCCCTGCAAAATTCCCAAAACAATCTTTAAGAGTATTGATTCGATTTGTATAGCGTTCCTTTGGAATGGTAGGCCCCCTAGAATGGCACTGGAAACTCTGCGCCTTCCGTCCCACTTGGCAGGATTAGCTTTCCCTGATTTTTACCTTTACTATCAAGCATCCCAACTGGTTAATATTCATGATTGGCTGCACCCTGACCCGAATAATGCCTGTACCACCACTGAAGGTGCCATGGTCTCATCATTCGAAACATTGCATAACATTGTTTATCGTGGATGCACGCCCCCGGGACCTGGACTGACTATTTTACGTACATCTCTGTCCCTATTTAAAACAGTGACGCTTAAACACGCCCCTGGCTCCTGGTCAGTCTCCCCTAATAGTCCACTTTGGTTTAACCCTACATTACCAGAATTTGGCTCCCTGCCTGACCCACAAAGGTGGACCTCTCGGGGGATAAAATACTTATGTCACATATACTCACCTCAAGGATTTAAATCTTTCGCGCAGATGAGAACTGACTTTGACTTACCATATAACTACTTATTTTTTTACTATCAGCTTAGACACGCTGTGCGAGCACAGTTTGGTTCACTAGACAACCCGCTTGTTATTTCTGACTTAGAAAAACTCTTACGATCCCCAGACCGCACGAAACTTATCTCTACTTATTATTTAGCACTGGCGGTGGGCTCCAACCCTAGATTCAAGGCATCACAACGTAAATGGGACTCCCTAGATATATCCATAACAGAGGAGGACTGGTCCGAATTCTGTGACACTTTCAAGGCTTCTGTTGTATCCTCCAGGGACAGGATCATCCAAATAAAAATCTTCCACCAATCACATCTCACCCCGGCCAGGATGCACAGAATGGGCATTTTGTCCTCGGCTGAGTGCTTTCGGGGATGTGGATATACAGCTGACTTCATTCATTGCTTCTGGAGTTGTCCCATAGTGCAGGAGTTTTGGAGGAGAGTAGACTCCTTTCTCTCTTCAGCGCTGGGGCTTCCCAACATATTAAATCCCAAGAATTGCCTCCTGGGGGTCTTTGGCGACCTCACTGTTCCCTCCCAGGTCAAACGATTGCTTCGGATCCTTTACTGTTATGCTAAAAAATCAATTTTATTGACCTGGAGGGGAGCAGCAACCCCAACAGTGGGGCTATGGTTGAAACTAGTCAATGATGCCCTTCCACTTTACAAACTCACTTTTGAGATCCGCAAAAGGAAGAAAACATTTTATAAAATTTGGGGCAGGTGGCTGGCTAGCCCCCTGACCCTTTCCCCCATACTGCCATGAAAGAGTAGGTAGGTTGTAGCATACCTTGAACCATAACTATACTCCTATGCAATTTTACCAGCTATGACTGTCTAGTAGGTCTATTATGTTGCTGTAATTTGTCTTTATATTATATTATGCTGCTTAAATGGATGTGCAGATATTCTTCTGTGTAGACTGATATAGGAGCAAGTTGTTAATGTTGTGTGTGGGACAGGCCTGGCTAGGCCCCCACATATTGTCTTTCTATGTCTGTATGTTATGAAAAAAATGCAATAAAACATATCTTTAAAAAAAAAAAAGGAATCCAGGTTAAGCAAGAAAAAAAATGTCACTGTCCCTGCCTATGCTTCTCTTTCCCTGCTCCGGAACACACTACACTAGGCCGCCGTGCTGGCGGCCTTTTATAGTGTGGGGCGTGTACTAAACACCCTCAGCAATAATTGGCCACAGGCATCCTGCCTGTGGCCAATCATTGCTCTCCTCGCTGCCGGCGCTGTGATTGGCCAAGCATGCGGGGTCACAGTGCATGCTTGGCCAATCACAGCGCCTGGATGACACTGCGATGGCGTAGTGCATTGTGGGCCGTTCGCGTCACTCGAATTAGGCGCGAACGGCCCAAATCGTTCGATCTTCGTCGAACGATCGAACAGCCGATGTTCGAGTCGAACGTATGTTCGACTCGAACACCGAGCTCATCCCTATCCTTTAGTATATATTGCTGAGAATTGACAGAGTTGGGCTGCTTGGTAGTACCACCACATATTGGGAAGGCCAAGGCCTCCTTTCTTCCTTGCCCTATACAGAACTTTTTTAGATAGACGATGTCCCTTGCCCCCCCATATGAACTGTATGATTTTTGATTGGAGTCTATCCAGTGCTCGCTTCTTGACAGGGATAGGCAGGGACCGGAAGAGATAAAGCAATCTGGGCAAGAGGGTCATCTTGACCGAATTGACTCTACCCAGCCAGGATAATTTATAAAGAGACCATTGTGTAAGTTCAGTTGTGAGTTTTTTGAACATGGCAGGGTAATTGTGTTGGAATAGGAGCTCTACTTTTGGGGTGAGGAAAACACCTAAATAGGGAAGAGAAGAGGCGCACCAGGAGAAGGGGAAGTTTGTTTTGAGCCTATCGACTATATCTTGGGGTGTAGTGACGTTTAAGGCCATTGACTTTGCCATGTTGACCTGAAGGCCTGAAACCTTTCCAAAAGTGGTGAGGAGTTGGAGAATATTGGGGGTCGACCTGAGAGGGGAGGTGACAAAAAGGAGGACATCGTCCGCAAAGAGGGCGCATTTGTGTGTATGTTGACCACATTGAACCCCGTGAATGTCCGGGTGTTGTCTAATTGCTAGAGCTAGGGTTTCTATCGCTATTGCAAAGAGAATAGGGGAGAGCGGGCAGCCCTGTCTGGTACCGTTTAAGATTGGGAATTGGTCGGAGAGATGTCCCTGTAGTTTGATCTGGGCTTTCGGGGAGGAATATAGAGACTCCAGGGTTCTTAGGAATTCCGGGCCAAATCCCCAATGGCGTAGAATGGTAAAAAGGTATGGCCAGGTGACCGTATCAAAGGCCTTTTGGAGGTCTATGGAAAGAATGTATCCCTTCTGGGGGGACCCGCCATCCCAGGAGGATTGCATGAGGGAAATCAAATCTACCGCTCTCCTGATCTGGTCCGGTCCCTGTCTCCCGGGAATGAAACCCACCTGATCCTTATGAACATAAGAAGCTATGAAGGAGGCTATTCTGTTGGCCAAAATCTTGGTCATGATTTTCAGATCATTATTGATCAACGAAATCGACCTATAGTTGCCTACATCACTAGGATCTTTTCCCTGTTTGGGGATCACAGAGATATATGCGAGGTTGGCAGCGGGTTCGAGAATGGAGCCCTCTCGTAGGGAGTTAAAGAGACTGGCCAGATGAGGAGATAGGACCCCAGAGAAAGTTTTGTAATAAAGGGCGGAGAAACCGTCTGGCCCTGGCGCCGAGTCTGTTTTGAGATTTTTGATGACCTCCTGGACCTCTTCAGTACTAAAAGGTGATTCCATCATGGATCTATGGGACTCTGAAAGTTTGGGGAGATCAATGTCCGCCAAAAATAATTCTAAGGGAACAGGGTCGGCAGAGGAAGGAGATGCGTATAGTTTGGAGTAGAAAGCTTGGAAGGTTTCTAGGATTTTATGGGGGTTCTGGGTGAGAGAACCCGATAACGATTTAATCTTGGGTAAGGAGAAATTTTGGATCCTTGGGGAGAGTTTGGCCGCCAAGCGCGAGCTGATTTTATCAGCTTGTAAGTAGAATTTGCCACTTAACCAGTTCAAGTGTTTGTCTGCATTAGAAGTTAAGGCAAGATTTAAAGCAATGCGGGCGGATTCTAACTTGGCCAGACTGGCTGGAGTGGGGTTAGACTTATGGGCTTTACTAAGTAGTGTAAAATCCCTTTCCAAGTTTTCTACATCCACCTTCCTTCCTTTTTTCAGGTTGGAAGCCATTTGAATCATCCTCCCCCTCAAGACGGCTTTATGAGCTCCCCAGAGAGAGCTAGGGGAAGTTTCCCCGGTATCATTGAGGAGGAAAAATTCTTGGATGTCCTTTTCCAGCATGGTGCAGTGGACCGGGTTGGCAAGGAGGGATTTACTCAAGCACCACTGAGGGGGGCCTGAAGGCGAAAGGGAGCTAGAGATTCTAAGGGTTACTAAGGAGTGGTCCGACCACGGAACTTCTTGTATTGAGGAGTGAGAGACAGTGTGAATGTCAGAATTGGGTACGAAGATGTGGTCAATCCTGGCAAATGTTTTGTGTGGGGCAGAGTAATGGGTAAAGTCTTTGGCCGTGGGATTCAATTCTCTCCAAGAATCAATCAGGCCCAAGTCATGTAGGAGTCGAGCGATTCTGAAGCTTTGTTTGGAGGGTCTCTTAAGGCGTGGCCTGTTCTCGTGGGATTTGTCAAGTGTGTGGTCAAACGTGATATTGGAGTCACCCCCTATTAAGACTCTACCTTCTAGATGAGAGGAGAGGGTTGAGAACATGGATGCGAAAAAATTTGCCTGGCCCCGATTGGGGGCATAGTATGAAACAAAAGAATACGTCACCCCTTCTATGAGCCCTTTGACCAGCAGGTACCTACCATCTTTATCACGAATTGTGTGAATGTGGGTAAATGGGATACGTTTAGCCAAGAGAATGGCCACCCCTCTCTGTTTGGTGTCAGCATTCGCAAGGTAGAAGGTGGGAAAGCTACGGTGTAGGAAGGAGGGGGTATAGCTAGCGGGGAAGTGGGTCTCCTGAAGAAGGACAACATCAAGGCTTCTGGCGTGGTAGCTCTGAAAGGCCTTCCGGCGTTTAGAAGGGGAATTAAGTCCCTGTGTATTGTGGGAAGCTACTTTCAAAGGCAGCTTGCGAGCGTCAGTCTCAGCCATGGGTGCCCGAGGGGGGTGCGAGAATGTAAAAGGGGAGCTTACCTGGAGAGAAGAGAGAATCCGGACATCCAGCGCGAGGTAGGCTATCAACAAACGCCCTGGAGCAAGGCCTGGGGGAGTTCTCCGTGAGGAATCCTGGAGGAGGGAGGAGGAGAACACTGTGGGGAGGGGAGAAGGGGGGGGAGAAGAAATAGAAGAAAAAGAGGAGGAAAGATCAGAGATGTCATTATATTGGTCAGTTAAATCACAAAAGGAGAACAAAACAAACATATGCAAAAATTCAGATAAAATTCAACAGGACCGGCTAGCCGGGTCCAAGTCCAAGGACTCCTGCAAGAGGGGTCTTGGAGAGAGTGCAACCCCAGTAGGGGTTGTCTACCTGATGTCACCAGAGGGATTAAAAGTCCCTCCGCGTCACAACAGAGAGAGCGGCATGATGAGCCGCTCCGGCCGTCAGAGCCCCCAATGGGGGGTAAAACAGTACTGGAACGGCCAAAGTGCAGAAAATACTGTAAACAAACAAATATAATGAACCGTAAAACTGTATAACCAGAACATAACCAGTGCATGGAGTGGAACCTGCAAGGGAGAGGAAGGGAAGGTGGGGAGGGAGGCAAGAGAGGATGGGGGGGGGAAGGGGGAGGGGAAAGGGAAGAAAAAAAAAAAAAGGGGGGGGACAGGGGGAAGGAAGGGTATAGGCTACTAGGCCTAACCATAGGTTGGAACTAGAAAAGGCCCATCATATATGCAACAAGTCAGAAAGGCAATGAAAGCGTCCTCCTCAGCGAGGTGGGAGGAACGGGGGATATTGGGAGTCCCAACTAGCCATAAGATGGGAAAGTGGGGCCCAAACCAAACAGATCAAGACCCTGGCCCGCCTGAAGCCAGTCAGGGCCGTGCGGGTCTGTCTACCACCATACTAGGGGGGGAGAGTAGTTAGCTCTCTGAAATATTAGGGATAGTCAAAAGCAACCCATCTCCCGTCCGGGAGAAAAACAAAAGAAGTCCCTCATCTCGGGGGTCGGGATTCTCTCTGTCTCTTCGTTTGTTGTTTATTCCATAACGGGGTCAGAGGACTGCCGGGGGGTGGACGCTTTGAGGAGCCTGATTTTGTTGTCGCTTGTTGTGCAGCAAGTTCTCGGGAGATAAGACCAAGATGAAGAAGGAGACGTTCGCTGTCTTGAAAGGTGGAAAAGCCAAAGGATTTGTCCCTGAAATGAAATTGTAGGCGGAACGGAAAAGCCCAGCGGTACTTGATGGAATTCTGGTTGAGGACCTCCAGGAGGGGTTTAAGGGACCTCCATTTCTGGACCGTGGTGGGTGAGATGTCAGCAAAGATTTGGATTTTATTCCCTTGGAAGGAGAGATTGTCCAGGTTGCGGGTCTGCCTCATAACATCCTCCTTCACACCATATTTATGGGGCTTGACTACAATGTCCCTTGGGAGACCATCTGGGCGGGGGGGCTGGAGGACTCTGTGAGCCCTGTCAAGTTCCAATCTGTGGTCCTGAATGTCTGGCATGAGTTCTTTAATGAACAATTTAACTGTGCTGTGAACATCAGTAACAGATTCAGGTATCCCACGTATACGGAAATTATACCTTCTACTCCTGTTCTCTAAATCATCGATTTTAGAGAGAGCTGTCTCAAGTTGATCTTGTAAGGTTTGGATGCATGTGGTATTTTGGTTAGTACGGGCGGCAGTGTTATCCACAGCCTGCTCAATTGCATCCATGCGGGCTCCCAGGCTCTGCAAATCAGCCTTAATGGTAGCAGTGATCTGAGTGGCATTGTGGGCTAGGCCTGTGGCTAGCAGCTCAGAAAAGTTCTGCAGCATAAGTTGCATGTCAGCGGAGTGAACTGGCTGCAAGGGGGGGAGAGGTGGGGGCCTGCCAGGCTTAAGGGGGATCGCAGCATGGGAGAGAGGGGGAGATCTCCAAAAGTCCGTTTCAGCAGGGACTCAGTGGATGCTGGGGAGATCCCTTGGGGGTTGCAGGTACTCACAGGAGTTGCCAGTAGATCGATCTGGTGCTGGAGAGGAGGATCCGCAATGGAGTCCGGGCCTTCCATGCTGCCTTGAGCTGCAGCCGCCATCTTGGATGATGCAGGGGCTGCCAGTGTAAAGTCGAGCTGGCGGCTTACCTCCCTCTTTTGTGAGCCGCCCGGCATATGAAATCGTCCCTGGTTCACCCGGGAGGCGATGGGGTCAGTCCTGGCCGGTTCCCGCTCAGTCTGTAGGCTCAGGGGGCTGCGAGAGGCCGGAGCAGCGCGGAGCTCCCGTTCAGAGCGTCTTCCCGGAAGTCCCGCGCATGCGCACTCCCTCCTCTCTGTTTTGAATGGTTTTTTTTTTTTTTCTGAAACCGGCTCGACGGCATCAGTAAAGACACTCACTGGCTCTCCCTTTTTGGCGCGACTCCGCTCAAAACGCTCAGGGGGCACCCGGATTTGAACCAAGGACCTCTTGATCTGCAGTCGAATGCTCTGCCACTGAGCTATACCCCCTTGCCTTCTTCTCTCTGTTTTGATTTTTTTTTCCTGAAACCGGCTCGACGGCATCGGTAAAGACACTCGCCGGCTCTCCCTTTTTGGCGCGACTGCAGGCAAAACACTCAGGGGGCACCCGGATTGGAACCCGACGACCTCTCGATTTGCAGTCGAATGCTCTGCTATTGAGCTATACCCCCTTGCCTTCTCCTCTCTGTTTTGAATTTTTTTTTCTGAAACCGGCTCGACGGCATCGGTAAAGACACTCACTGGCTCTCCCTTTTCGGCGCGACTGCGGGCAAAACACTCAGGGGGCACCCCCATGTAAACCGAGGACCTCGCGATCTGCAGTCGAATGCTCTGCCACTGAGCTATACACCTCCTTGCCTTCTCTTCTCTGTTTTGATTTTTTTTTTCTGAAACCGTCTCGACGGCATCGGTAAAGACACTCGCCGGCTCTCCCTTTTTGGCGCGACTGCGGGCAAAACACTCAGGGGGCACCCGGATTTGAACCGAGGACCTTTCGATCTGCAGTCACATGCTCTGCCACTGAGTTATACCACCTTGCCTTCTCCCCTCTGTTTTGATTTTTTTTTTCTGAATCCGACTCGACGGCATCGGTAAAGACACTCGCCGGCTCTCCCTTTTCGGCGCGACTGCGGGCCAAACGCTCAGGGGGCATCCGGATTTGAACCGAAGACCTCTCCGATCTGCAGTTGAATGCTCTGCCATTGAGCTATACCCCCCTTGCCCTCTCCTTTCTGTTTTGAATTTTTATAAAAAAAAATCCTGTAACCGGCTCGACGGCATCGGTAAAGACACTCGCCGGCTCTCCCTTTTCGGCGCGACTGCGGGCAAAATGCTCAGGGGGCATCCGGATTTGAACCGAGGACCTCTCGATCTGCAGTCGAATGCTCTGCAACTGAGATATACCCCAGTCGCCTTCTCCTCTCTTTTTTGAATTATTATTTTTTTCTTTTCCTGAAACCGGCTCGACGGCATCGGTAATGACACTCGCCGGCTCTCCCTTTTCGGCGCAACTGCGGGCAAAATGCTCAGGGGGCACCCGAATTTGAACCGAGGACCTTTCTCCGCCACTGAGCTATAGCCCCCTTGCCTTCTCCTCTCTGTTTTGAATTTTTAATTTTTTTTTCCCTGAAACCGGCTCGACGGCATCGGTAAAGACACTCGCCGGCTCTCCCTTTTCGGCGCGACTGCGGGCAAAATGCTCAGGGGGCACCAGGATTTGAACCGAGGACCTTTTGATCTGCAGTCGAATGCTCTGCCACTGAGCTATACCCCCCTAGCCTTTTCCTCTCTCTTTTGAATTTTTATTTATTTTTTTCCTGAAACCGGCTCGACGGCATCGATAAAGACACTCGCCGGCTCTCCCCTTTCGGCGCGACTGCGGGCAAAACGCTCAGGGGGCACCCGGATTTGAAGCGAAGACTTCTCGATCTGCAGTCGAATGCTCTGCCACTGATCTATACCCCATTGCCTTCTCTTCTCTGTTTTGAATTTTTAATTTTTTTTGTCCTGAAACTGGCTCGACGGCATCGGTAAAGACACTCGCCGGCTCTCCCTTTTCGGCGCGACTGCGGGCAAAACATTCAGGGGGCATCCGGATTTGAACCGAAGATCTCTCGATCTGCAGTTGAATGCTCTGCCACTGAGCTATACCCCCTTGCCTTCTCCTCTCTGTTTTGAATTTTTATAAAATTTTTTCCTGTAACCGGCTCAACGGCATCGGTAAAGACACTCGCCGGCTCTTGATTTTCGGCACAACTGCAGGCAAACCGCTCAGGGGGCTCCGGGATTTGAACCAAGGACCTTGCGATCTGCAGTCAAATGCTCTGCCATTGAGCTATACCCCCTTGCCTTCTCCTCTCTGTTTTGATTTTTTTTCTCAATCCGGCTCGACGGCATCGGTAAAGACACTCGCCGGCTCTCCCTTTTCGGCGCGACTGCGGGCCAAACGCTCAGGGGGCATCCGGATTTGAACCGAAGACCTCTCCGATTTGCAGTTGAATGCTCTGCCACTGAGCTATACCCCCCTTGCCCTCTCCTTTATGTTTTGAATTTTTATAAAAAAAAATCCTGTAACCGGCTCGACGGCATTGGTAAAGACACTCGCCGGCTCTCCCTTTTCGGCGCGACTGCGGGCAAAACACTCAGGGGGCACCCCCATGTAAACCGAGGACCTCGCGATCTGCAGTCGAATGCTCTGCCACTGAGCTATACACCTCCTTGCCTTCTCTTCTCTGTTTTGATTTTTTTTTTCTGAAACCGTCTCGACGGCATCGGTAAAGACACTCGCCGGCTCTCCCTTTTTGGCGCGACTGCGGGCAAAACACTCAGGGGGCACCCGGATTTGAACCGAGGACCTTTCGATCTGCAGTCACATGCTCTGCCACTGAGTTATACCACCTTGCCTTCTCCCCTCTGTTTTGATTTTTTTTTTCTGAATCCGACTCGACGGCATCGGTAAAGACACTCGCCGGCTCTCCCTTTTCGGCGCGACTGCGGGCCAAACGCTCAGGGGGCATCCGGATTTGAACCGAAGACCTCTCCGATCTGCAGTTGAATGCTCTGCCATTGAGCTATACCCCCCTTGCCCTCTCCTTTCTGTTTTGAATTTTTATAAAAAAAATTCCTGTAACCGGCTCGACGGCATCGGTAAAGACACTCGCCGGCTCTCCCTTTTCGGCGCGACTGCGGGCAAAATGCTCAGGGGGCATCCGGATTTGAACCGAGGACCTCTCGATCTGCAGTCGAATGCTCTGCAACTGAGATATACCCCAGTCGCCTTCTCCTCTCTTTTTTGAATTATTATTTTTTTCTTTTCCTGAAACCGGCTCGACGGCATCGGTAATGACACTCGCCGGCTCTCCCTTTTCGGCGCAACTGCGGGCAAAATGCTCAGGGGGCACACGAATTTGAACCGAGGACCTTTCTCCGCCACTGAGCTATAGCCCCCTTGCCTTCTCCTCTCTGTTTTGAATTTTTTATTTTTTTTTCCCTGAAACCGGCTCGACGGCATCGGTAAAGACACTCGCCGGCTCTCCCTTTTCGGCGCGACTGCGGGCAAAATGCTCAGGGGGCACCAGGATTTGAACCGAGGACCTTTTGATCTGCAGTCGAATGCTCTGCCACTGAGCTATACCCCCCTAGCCTTTTCCTCTCTCTTTTGAATTTTTATTTATTTTTTTCCTGAAACCGGCTCGACGGCATCGATAAAGACACTCGCCGGCTCTCCCCTTTCGGCGCGACTGCGGGCAAAACGCTCAGGGGGCACCCGGATTTGAAGCGAAGACTTCTCGATCTGCAGTCGAATGCTCTGCCACTGATCTATACCCCATTGCCTTCTCTTCTCTGTTTTGAATTTTTTATTTTTTTTGTCCTGAAACTGGCTCGACGGCATCGGTAAAGACACTCGCCGGCTCTCCCTTTTCGGCGCGACTGCGGGCAAAACATTCAGGGGGCATCCGGATTTGAACCGAAGATCTCTCGATCTGCAGTTGAATGCTCTGCCACTGAGCTATACCCCCTTGCCTTCTCCTCTCTGTTTTGAATTTTTATAAAATTTTTTCCTGTAACCGGCTCAACGGCATCGGTAAAGACACTCGCCGGCTCTTGATTTTCGGCACAACTGCAGGCAAACCGCTCAGGGGGCTCCGGGATTTGAACCAAGGACCTTGCGATCTGCAGTCAAATGCTCTGCCATTGAGCTATACCCCCTTGCCTTCTCCTCTCTGTTTTGATTTTTTTTCTCAATCCGGCTCGACGGCATCGGTAAAGACACTCGCCGGCTCTCCCTTTTCGGCGCGACTGCGGGCCAAACGCTCAGGGGGCATCCGGATTTGAACCGAAGACCTCTCCGATTTGCAGTTGAATGCTCTGCCACTGAGCTATACCCCCCTTGCCCTCTCCTTTATGTTTTGAATTTTTATAAAAAAAAATCCTGTAACCGGCTCGACGGCATTGGTAAAGACACTCGCCGGCTCTCCCTTTTCGGCGCGACTGCGGGCAAAATGCTCAGGGGACATCCGGATTTGAACCGAGGATCTCTTGATCTGCAGTCGAATGCTCTGCAACTGAGATATACCCCTGTCACCTTCTCCTCTCTTTTTTGAATTATTATTTTTTTCTTTTCCTGAAACCGGCTCAACGGCATCGGTAAAGACACTCGCCAGCTCTCCCTTTTCGGCGTGACTGCGAGCAAAACGCTAAAGGGGCACCCGGATTTGAACCGAGGACCTTTCGATCTGCAGTCAAATGCTCTGCCACTGAGCTATACCCCCTTGCCTTCTCCTCTCTGTTTTGATTTTTTTTTTTCTGAAACCGGCTCGACGGCATTGGTAAAGACACTCGCCGGCTCTCCCTTTTCGGCGCAACTGCGGGCAAAATGCTCAGGGGGCACCCGAATTTGAACCGAGGACCTTTCTCCGCCACTGAGCTATAGCCCCCTTGCCTTCTCCTCTCTGTTTTGAATTTTTTATTTTTTTTTCCCTGAAACCGGCTCGACGTCATCTGTAAAGACACTCGCCGGCTCTCCCTTTTCGGCGCGACTGCGGGCAAAGTGCTCAGGGGGCAGCCGGATTTGAAATGAGGATCTCTTGAGCTGCAGTTGAATGCTCTGCCACTGAGCTATACCCCCCTTGCCTTCTCCTCTCTGTTTTGAATTTTTTTTTTTATTTCCTGAAACCGGCTCGACGGAATCGGTAAAGACACTCACAGGCTCTTCCTTTTCGGCGCGACAGCGGGCAAAATGCTCAGGGGGCACCGTATTTGAACCGAGGACCTCTTGATCTGCAGTTCAATGGTCTGCCACTGAGCTATACCCCCCTTGCCTTCTATTCTGTTTTGATTTTTTTTTCTGAAATCCGCTCGACGGCATCGGTAAAGACACTCGCCGGCTCTCCCTTTTCAGCTAAACTGCGGGCAAATCGCTCAGGGACCCCCGAATTTGAACCGAAGACCTCTCGATCTGCAGTCAAATGCTCTGCCACTGAGCTATACCCCCTTGCCTTCTCCTCTCTGTTTTGAATTTTTTTTTTTTTGTCCTGAAACTGGCTCGACGGCGTAGGTAAAGACACTCACTGGCTCTCCCTTTTCGGCGCGACTGCGGGCAAAACACTCAGGGGGCACCCGGATTTGAACCAAGGACCTCTTGATCTGCAGTTGAATGCTCTGCCACCGAGCTATACCCCCCTTGCCTTCTCCTCTCTGTTTTGAATGTTTTTTTTTTTTCCTGAGCATTCAGCTGCAGATCGAGAGGTCCTCGGTTCAAATCGGCGTGACCCCTAAGTATTTTGCCCGAAGTCGCGCCGAAAAGGGAGAGACGGCGATTGTCTTTACCGATGCCGTCGAGCCGGTTTCAGGAAAAAAAAGTAAAATTCAAAACAGAGAGGAGAAGGCAAGGGGGGTATAGCTCAGTGGCAGAGCATTCGACTGCAGATCGAGAGGTCCTTGGTTCAAATCCGGGTGCCCCCTGAGCGTTTTGCCCGCAGTCGCGCCGAAAAGGGAGAGCCGTGAGTGTCTTTACCGATGCTGTTGAGCCGGTTTCAGGAAAAAAAAAATTCAAAACAGAGAGGAGAAGGCAAGGGGGGGTATAGCTCAGTGGCAGAGCATTCGACTGCAGATCGAGAGGTCCTCGGTTCAAATTCGGGTGCCCCCTGAGCGTTTTGCCCGCAGTCGCGCCGAAAAGGGAGAGCCGGCGAGTGTCTTTACTGATGCCGTCGAGCGGGTTTCGGAGAAAAAAAAAATTCAAAACAGAGAGGAGAAGGCAAGAGGGGTATAGCTCAGTGGCAGAGCATTCGACTGCAGAACGAGAGGTCCTTGGTTCAAATCTGGGTGCCCTCTGAGCGTTTTGCCAGCAGTCGCACCGAAAAGGGAGAGCCGGCGAGTGTCTTTACCGATGCCGTTGAGCCGGTTTCAGGAAAAAAAAAAAAAAACATTCAAAACAGAGAGGAGAAGGCAAGGAGGGTATAGCTCAGTGGCAGAGCATTCAACTGCAGATCGAGAGGTCCTCGGTTCAAATCCGGGTGCCCCCTGAGCATTTTGCCCGCAGTCGCGCCGAAAAGGGAGAGCCGGCGAGTGTCTTTACCGATGCCGTTAAGCCGGTTTCAGGAAAAAAAAATAAAAAATTCAAAACAGAGAGGAGAAGGCAAGGTGGGTATACCTCAGTGGCAGATTATTCGACGGCAGATTATTCGACTGCAGATCGAGAGGTTCTCGGTTCAAATCCGGGTGCCCCCAGAGCGTTTTGCCCGCAGTCGCGCCGAAAAGGGAGAGCCGGCGAGTGTCTTTACCGATGCCGTTGAGCCGGTTTCAGGAAAAAAAAAATTCAAAACAGAGAGGAGAAGGCAAGGTGGGTATACCTCAGTGGCAGAGCATTCGACTGCAGATCGAGAGGTTCTCGGTTCAAATCCGGGTGCCCCTGAGTGTTTTGCCCGCAGTCGCGCCGAAAAGGGAGAGCCAGCGAGTGTCTTTACCGATGCCGTCGAGCCGGTTTCAGGACAAAAAAAATTCAAAACAGACAGGAGAAGGCAAGGGGGTTATAGCTCAGTGGCAGAGCATTCAGCTGCAGATCGAGAGGTCCTCGGTTCAAATCGGCGTGACCCCTAAGTATTTTGCCCGAAGTCGCGCCGAAAAGGGAGAGACGGCGATTGTCTTTACCGATGCCGTCGAGCCGGTTTCAGGAAAAAAAAAGTAAAATTCAAAACAGAGAGGAGAAGGCAAGGGGGGTATAGCTCAGTGGCAGGGCATTCGACTGCAGATCGAGAGGTCCTTGGTTCAAATCCGGGTGCCCCCTGAGCGTTTTGCCCGCAGTCGCGCCGAAAAGGGAGAGCCGTGAGTGTCTTTACCGATGCTGTTGAGCCGGTTTCAGGAAAAAAAAAAATTCAAAACAGAGAGGAGAAGGCAAGGGGGGGTATAGCTCAGTGGCAGAGCATTCGACTGCAGATCGTAGAGGTCCTCGGTTCAAATTCGGGTGCCCCCTGAGCGTTTTGCCCGCAGTCGCGCCGAAAAGGGAGAGCCGGCGAGTGTCTTTACTGATGCCGTCGAGCGGGTTTCGGAGAAAAAAAAAATTCAAAACAGAGAGGAGAAGGCAAGAGGGGTATAGCTCAGTGGCAGAGCATTCGACTGCAGAACGAGAGGTCCTTGGTTCAAATCTGGGTGCCCTCTGAGCGTTTTGCCAGCAGTCGCACCGAAAAGGGAGAGCCGGCGAGTGTCTTTACCGATGCCGTTGAGCCGGTTTCAGGAAAAAAAAAAAAAAACATTCAAAACAAAGAGGAGAAGGCAAGGAGGGTATAGCTCAGTGGCAGAGCATTCAACTGCAGATCGAGAGGTCCTCGGTTCAAATCCGGGTGCCCCCTGAGCGTTTTGCCCGCAGTCGCGCCGAAAAGGGAGAGCCGGCGCGTGTCTTTACCGATGCCGTTAAGCCGGTTTCAGGAAAAAAAAATAAAAAATTCAAAACAGAGAGGAGAAGGCAAGGTGGGTATACCTCAGTGGCAGATTATTCGACGGCAGATTATTCGACTGCAGATCGAGAGGTTCTCGGTTCAAATCCGGGTGCCCCCAGAGCGTTTTGCCCGCAGTCGCGCCGAAAAGGGAGAGCCGGCGAGTGTCTTTACCGATGCCGTTGAGCCGGTTTCAGGAAAAAAAAAATTCAAAACAGAGAGGAGAAGGCAAGGTGGGTATACCTCAGTGGCAGAGCATTCGACTGCAGATCGAGAGGTTCTCGGTTCAAATCCGGGTGCCCCTGAGCGTTTTGCCCGCAGTCGCGCCGAAAAGGGAGAGCCAGCGAGTGTCTTTACCGATGCCGTTGAGCCGGTTTCAGGAAAAAAATTTAAAAATTAAAAACAGAGAGGAGAAGGCAAGCTGGGTATACCTCAGTGGCAGAGCATTCGACTGCAGATCAAGAGGTTCTCGGTTCAAATCCGGGTGCCCTTTGAGTGTTTTGCCCGCAGTCGCGCTGAAAAGGGCGAGTGTCTTTACCGATGCCGTCGAGCCGGTTTCAGGAAAAAAAACAAAAAACATTCAAAACAGAGAGGAGAAGGCAAGGGGGGTATAGCTCAGTGCCAGAGCATTCGACCGCAGATCGAGAGGTTCTCTGTTCAAATCCGGGTGCCCCCTGAGCGTTTTGCCCGCAGTCGCGCCGAAAAGGGCGAGCCGGCGAGTGTCTTTACCGATGCCGTCGAGCCGGTTTCAGGAAAAAAAACCAAAAAACATTCAAAACAGAGAGGAGAAGGCAAGGGGGGTATAGCTCAGTGCCAGAGCATTCGACTGCAGATCGAGAGGTCCTCGGTCCAAATCCAGGTGCCCCCTGAGCGTTTTGCCCGCAGTCGCGCCAAAAAGGGAGAGCCGGAGAGTGTCTTTACTGATGCCGTTGAGCCGGTTTCGGAGAAAAAAAAAATTCAAAACAGAGAGGAGGAGGCTACGGGGGGTATAGCTCAGTGCCAGAGCATTCGACTGCAGATCGAGAGATTCTCGGTTCAAATCCGGGTGCCCCCTGAGCATTTTGCCCGCAGTCGCGCCGAAAAGGGCGAGCCGGCGAGTGTCTTTACCGATGCCGTCGAGCCGGTTTCAGGAAAAAAAAAAAAAAAAAACATTCAAAACAGAGAGGAGAAGGCAAGGGGGGTATAGCTCAGTGCCAGAGCATTCGACTGCAGATCGAGAGGTCCTCGGTCCAAATCCAGGTGCCCCCTGAGCGTTTTGCCCGCAGTCGCGCCAAAAAGGGAGAGCCGGCGAGTGTCTTTACCGATGCCGTCGAGCAGGTTTCGAGAAAAAAAAAAAAATAAAATTCAAAAAAGAAGGCAAGGGAGGTATAGCTTAGTGGCAGAGCATTCGACTGCAGATCGAGAGGTCCTCGGTTCAAATCCGGGTGCCCCCTGAGCATTTTGCCCGCAGTCGCACCGAAAAGGGAGAGCCGGAGAGTGTCTTCACCGGTGCCGTGGAGCCGGTTTCAGAAAAAAAAATAAAAAAATTCAAAAGAGAGAGTAGAAGGCAAGGGGGGTATAGCTCAGTGGCAGAGCATTCGACTGCAGATCGAGAGGGTCTCGGTTCAAATCCGGGTGCCCCTGAGCGTTTTGCCCGCAGTCGCGCCGAAAAGGGAGAGCCAGCGAGTGTCTTTACCGATGCCGTCGAGCCGGTTTCAGGACAAAAAAAATTCAAAACAAACAGGAGAAGGCAAGGGGGTTATAGCTCAGTGGCAGAGCATTCAGCTGCAGATCGAGAGGTCTTCGGTTCAAATCGGCCTGACCCCTAAGTATTTTGCCCGAAGTCGCGCCGAAAAGGGAGAGACGGCGAGTGTCTTTACCGATGCCGTCGAGCCGGTTTCAGGAAAAAAAAAAGTAAAATTCAAAACAGAGAGGAGAAGGCAAGGGGGGTATAGCTCAGTGGCAGAGCATTCGACTGCAGATCGAGAGGTCCTTGGTTCAAATCCGGGTGCCCCCTGAGCGTTTTGCCCGCAGTCGCGCCGAAAAGGGAGAGCCGGTGAGTGTCTTTATCGATGCCGTTGAGCCGGTTTCAGGACAAAAAAAATTCCAAAACAGAGAGGAGAAGGCAAGGGGGTATAGCTCAGTGGCAGAGCATTCGACTGCAGATCGAGAGGTCCTCGGTTCAAATTCGGGTGCCCCCTGAGCGTTTTGCCCGCAGTCGCGCCGAAAAGGGAGAGCCGGCGAGTGTCTTTACTGATGCCGTCGAGCGGGTTTCGGAGAAAAAAAAAATTCAAAACAGAAAGGAGAAAGCAAGAGGGGTATAGCTCAGTGGCAGAGCATTCGACTGCAGATCGAGAGGTCCTCGGTTCAAATCTGGGTGCCCTCTGAGCGTTTTGCCAGCAGTCGCGCCGAAAAGGGAGAGCCGGCGAGTGTCTTTACCGATGCCGTTGAGCCGGTTTCAGGAAAAAAAAAAAAAAAACATTCAAAACAGAGAGGAGAAGGCAAGGGGGGTATAGCTCAGTGGCAGAGCATTCAACTGCAGATCGAGAGGTCCTCGGTTCAAATCCGGGTGCCCCCTGAGCGTTTTGCCCGCAGTCGCGCCGAAAAGGGAGAGCCGGCGAGTGTCTTTACCGATGCCGTTAAGCCGGTTTCAGGAAAAAAAAATAAAAAATTCAAAACAGAGAGGAGAAGGCAAGGTGGGTATACCTCAGTGGCAGATTATTCAACGGCAGATTATTCGACTGCAGATCGAGAGGTTCTCGGTTCAAATCCGGGTGCCCCCAGAGCGTTTTGCCCGCAGTCGCGCCGAAAAGGGAGAGCCGGCGAGTGTCTTTACCGATGCCGTTGAGCCGGTTTCAGGAAAAAAAAAATTCAAAACAGAGAGGAGAAGGCAAGGTGGGTATACCTCAGTGGCAGAGCATTCAACTGCAGATCGAGAGGTTCTCGGTTCAAATCCGGGTGCCCCTGAGCGTTTTGCCCGCAGTCGCGCCGAAAAGGGAGAGCCAGCGAGTGTCTTTACTGATGCCGTTGAGCCGGTTTCAGGAAAAAAAATTAAAAATTCAAAACAGAGAGGAGAAGGCAAGATGGGTATACCTCAGTGGCAGAGCATTCGACTGCAGATCAAGAGGTTCTCGGTTCAAATCCGGGTGCCCTTTGAGTGTTTTGCCCGCAGTCGCGCTGAAAAGGGCGAGTGTCTTTACCGATGCCGTCGAGCCGGTTTCAGGAAAAAAAACAAAAAACATTCAAAACAGAGAGGAGAAGGCAAGGGGGGTATAGCTCAGTGCCAGAGCATTCGACTGCAGATCGAGAGGTTCTCTGTTCAAATCCGGGTGCCCCCTGAGTGTTTTGCCCGCAGTCGCGCCGAAAACGGCGAGCCGGCGAGTGTCTTTACCGATGCCGTCGAGCCGGTTTCAGGAAAAAAAAACAAAAAAAATTCAAAACAGAGAGGAGAAGGCTACGGGGGGTATAGCTCAGTGCCAGAGCATTCGACTGAAGATCGAGAGATTCTTGGTTCAAATCCGGGTGCCCCCTGAGCGTTTTGCCCGCAGTCGCGCCGAAAAGGGCGAGCCGGCGAGTGTCTTTACCGATGCCGTCGAGCCGGTTTCAGGAAAAAAAAACAAAAAACATTCAAAACAGAGAGGAGAAGGCAAGGGGGGTATAGCTCAGTGCCAGAGCATTCGACTGCAGATCGAGAGGTCCTCGGTCCAAATCCAGGTGCCCCCTGAGCGTTTTGCCCGCAGTCGCGCCAAAAAGGGAGAGCCGGCGAGTGTCTTTACCGATGCCGTCGAGCCGGTTTCGAGAAAAAAATAAAAATAAAAATAAAATTGAAAAAAGAAGGCAAGGGAGGTATAGCTTAGTGGCAGAGCATTCGACTGCAGATCGAGAGGTCCTTGGTTCAAATCCGGGTGCCCCCTGAGCATTTTGCCCGCAGTCGCACCGAAAAGGGAGAGCCGGCGAGTGTCTTCACCGGGGCCGTGGAGCCGGTTTCAGAAAAAAAAATAAAAAAATTCAAAGGAGAGAGTAGAAGGCAAGGGGGGTATAGCTCAGTGGCAGAGCATTCGACTGCAGATCGAGAGGTTCTCGGTTCAAATCCGGGTGCCCCTGAGCGTTTTGCCCGCAGTCGCGCCGAAAAGGGAGAGCCAGCGAGTGTCTTTACCGATGCCGTTGAGCCGGTTTCAGGAAAAAAAATTAAAAATTCAAAACAGAGAGGAGAAGGCAAGGTGGGTATACCTCAGTGGCAGAGCATTCAACTGCAGATCGAGAGGTTCTCGGTTCAAATCCGGGTGCCCTTTGAGTGTATTGCCCGCAGTCACGCTGAAAAGGGCGAGTGTCTTTACCGATGCCGTCGAGCCGGTTTCAGGAAAAAAAACAAAAAACATTCAAAACAGAGAGGAGAAGGCAAGGGGGGTATAGCTCAGTGCCAGAGCATTCGACTGCAGATCGAGAGGTTCTCTGTTGAAATCCGGGTGCCCCCTGAGTGTTTTGCCCGCAGTCGCGCCGAAAAGGGCGAGCCGGCGAGTGTCTTTACCGATGCCGTCGAGCCGGTTTCAGGAAAAAAAACCCAAAAACATTCAAAACAGAGAGGAGAAGGCAAGGGGGGTATAGCTCAGTGCCAGAGCATTCGACTGCAGATCGAGAGGTCCTCGGTCCAAATCCAGGTGCCCCCTGAGCGTTTTGCCCGCAGTCGCGCCAAAAAGGGAGAGCCGGAGAGTGTCTTTACTGATGCCGTTGAGCCGGTTTCGGAGAAAAAAAAATTCAAAACAGAGAGGACAAGGCTACGGGGGGTATAGCTCAGTGCCAGAGCATTCGACTGCAGATCGAGAGATTCTCAGTTCAAATCCGGGTGCCCCCTGAGCGTTTTGCCCGCAGTCGCGCCGAAAAAGGCGAGCCGGCGAGTGTCTTTACCGATGCCGTCGAGCCGGTTTCAGGAAAAAAAAACAAAAAACATTCAAAACAGAGAGGAGAAGGCAAGGGGGGTATAGCTCAGTGCCAGAGCATTCGACTGCAGATCGAGAGGTCCTCGGTCCAAATCCAGGTGCCCCCTGAGCGTTTTGCCCGCAGTCGCGCCAAAAAGGGAGAGCCGGCGAGTGTCTTTACCGATGCCGTCGAGCCGGTTTCGAGAAAAAAATAAAAATAAAATTCAAAAAAGAAGGCAAGGGAGGTATAGCTTAGTGGCAGAGCCGGCGAGTGTCTTTACACTTTACATAGGACCTCGCGATCTGCAGAGCTATACCCCCATTGCCTTCTCCTCTCTGTTTTGAATTTTATTTTATTTATTTTTCCTGAAACCGGCTCGACGGCATCGGTAAAGACACTCGCCGGCTCTCCCTTTTCTGTGCGACTGCGGGCAAAATGCTCAGGGGGCACCCGAATTTGAACCAAGGACCTTATAATCTGCAGTCAAATGCTCTGCCACTGAGCTATACCCCCCTTGCCTTCTCCTCTCTGTTTTGATTTTTTTTTTCCTGAAACCAGCTCGACGGCATCGGTAAAGACACTCACTGGCTCTCCCTTTTCGGCGCAACTGCGGGCAAAATGCTCAGGGGGCACCCAAATTTGAACCGAGGACCTTTCGATCTGCAGTCGAATGCTCTGCCACTGAGCTATACCCCGCTTGCCTTATCCTCTCTGTTTTGATATTTTTTTTCCTGAGACGGGCTTGACGGCATCGGTAAAGACACTCACTGGCTCTTCCTTTTCGGCGCGACTGCGGGCAAAATGCTCAGGGGGCACCCGGATTTGAACAGAGGACCTCGCAAGCTGCAGTCTAATGCTCTGCCACTGAGCTATACCCCCCTTACCTTCTCCTCTCTGTTTTGATTTTTTTTTTCCTGAAACCGGCTCGACGGCATCGGTAAAGACACTCGCCGGCTCTCCCTTTTCGGCGCGACTGCAGGCAAAGTGCTCAGGAGGCACCCGGATTTGAACCTAGGATCTCCCGATCTGCACTTAAATGCTCTGTCACTGAGCTATACCCCGCTTGCCCTCTCATTTCTGTTTTTGAATTTTATTTTTATTTTTTCTGAAACCGGCTCGACGGCATCGGTAAAGACACTCGCCGGCTTTTTGGCGCGACTGCGGGCAAAATGCTCAGGGGGCACACGGATTTGAACCTAGGATCTCCCGATCTGCACTTAAATGCTCTGTCACTGAGCTATACCCCGCTTGCCCTCTCATTTTTGTTTTTGAATTTTATTTTTATTTTTCTGGAAACTGGCTCAACGGCATCGGTAAAGACACTCGCCGGCTCTCCCTTTTCGGCGCGACTGCGGGCAAAACGCTCAGGGGGCACCCGGATTTGAACCAAGGACCTCTCGATCTGCAGTCGAATGCTCTGCCACTGAGCTATACCCGCCTTGCCTTCTCCTCTTTGTTTTGAATTTTAATTTTTTTTTCCTGAAACCGGCTCGACGGCATCGGTAAAGACACTCGCCGTCTCTCCCTTTTCGGCGCGACTTCGGGCAAAATACTTAGTGGTCACGCTGATTTGAACCGAGGACCACTCGATCTGCAGCCGAATGCTCTGCCACTGAGCTATAACCCCCTTGCCTTCTCCTGTCTGTTTTGAATTTTTTTTTTCCTGAAACCGGCTCGACGGCATCGGTAAAGACACTCGCTGGCTCTCCCCTTTCGGCGCGACTGCGGGCAAGACGCTCAGGGGGCACCCGAACTTGAATCGAGGACCTCGTGATCTGCAGTCGAATGCTCTGCCACTGAGCTATACCCCCTTGCCTTCTCCTCCCTGTTTTGAATTTTTTTTTTTTACCTGAATCCGGCTCGACGGCATCGGTAAAGACACTCGCCGGCTCTCTCTTTTCGGCGCAACTGTGGGCAAAACGCTCAGGGGGCGCCCAGATTTGAACCGAGGACCTCTCGATCTGCAGTTGAATGCTCTGCCACTGAGCTATACCCCCCTTGCCTTCTCCTCTCTGTTTTTTTTTTTTTTTTTTTCTTTTCAAAAAAAGGTTTATTGTGATTAGATGCAGTACAATTATAAAAGAAGGTAACAAAAGACCCCAAACGAGGTCGGTACAAAGTATGATCATCAGAAACAAACAAAAGAAGGTCACTTGGAGTTATGTTCCATCACAATATCATGGACCACAGTACCTATTATAGAGGGTAGAGCAGACTCAGCATACAAAAAAAAAGAAGAAAAAAGTAGGCGCCAACAAATTTAAGGCAGACCCTGAGTGACAACGGCCCTACGTCTACGCCCGACCAGTCCACGCACCCCAATTGGGATCCTGCTGTGCACGGAACGATCGGGAACAGAACACCCAGGGAGGGATATGAACAAAGGGCTTGGCAACCCGCTAACCTGTCCAGATTGCTAATCCCCTGAGGATGCGGACCATCCAGGGGGAGTCTGACCTTGAACCTCTGTTAATAGTCTGAAGGGGTTGAAAAACCCAACTAATGGAATGGCTTCCAAATGCCTGTAAGGCGGAGCATCTAGCTGTATCCATCAACATAAAACAAGAAAGACTACACAGATGTAAAACCTGAGTAGCCAGTGACAGTCTAAGAAAGAGATTAAGAATAGGAAGAAAAGAAAGGAAGAAATAGGGATAGGGAAGAGAAGGGGGAGCGAACCAGAGAATAAGAGGGAAAGAAGGGGGCGGGGGAAATCAGGATTCCTCGGGGAGAGGGGGGAAAAATGGTCAGCAACGTGCCGAATCGGGGCTGTCCAGTGCTCACCTATTGGGGCAGAAGGGATATGCCTACATGCATAGCCCAGGGTTCCCAAATAAGACGGAATTTTTCAGGATTGTCTAGTAAGGTATTAGAAACCCTTTCCTGTGTCATTATCCAGGAAATCTTGTGTTTAGCTTGGCGAAATGACGCAGAGGGCGACTTCCAGGCGTGGGCCAAGGTAATCTTGGCCCCCAGAAGGATGAAGTGTATGAGAGAGCGGGACAATTTAGGGACCTTAGGGAGAGCATCATTAAGGAGGGAAATAGTAGGGTTCTGCTTCACCTCGAAACCAGTGACTTTGCGAATGAGGCTGAAAATTCTATTCCAGAACCCCTTAATTTTAGGGCATTCCCAGAGGGTGTGGAGGAGAGAGCCTACGAGGCCACATCCTCTGAAGCAGAGGGGGGAAGACTGCGGATAGAGCCTAGAAAGGCGCGTAGGGACCAGGTACCATCTGGAGATAACCTTAACGTCCGCCTCCATCAGGGAGGTGTTTAAGATACCCTTGAATGAGCGGGAGAAATTTGTGTGCCAAGTGTCTAGATCCCATTCAAACTGGAGGTCACGCTCCCATTTCAACATATAGCTCGCTTTGCCCTGAGGGTCAGCTAGCGCTGAATAGATCAGGGAGATGCCCCCCCCTGACGCCCATGGCTGAGGAACACCAATGCTCATATTTGGTAACCGAGAGTGGGTTGTCTGAACTTTTCCAGACCCCACGCAGAAAATGTAACAACTGATAATAGCGGAAGGTTTCGGAGGAGGGCATGTCCAGTTTGGAAGTGCAGTATTTGAGCGAGATGGGGCCATCATTGTTAAAATATTGTCCTATTCTGTATAAACCCTTGTCAAGCCACCATCCAAAAGCCTGGATGTTTAGACCCGGGGGGAATTGGGGATTGTGAAAGATGTGAGCGAGGGGATGCCAGGAAGAGGATAGTGCGGGATGTTTATGAAGGATATCACAGAGAGCCATTGAGTGAGAGAGGGTGGGTGACAGGATCGAGGGGCGGTCCTTACGTGGTCTCCAGGCTAAATAGTCCAATGTGTGGTTAGGGGTTGCCTGCCTTTCTATGTCTACCCAGTCCGGTTTAGGTCCTTTAGTAGTGATGAGCCGAACACCCCCGGGTTCGGTTCGCACCAGAACCCGCGAACGGACCGAAAGTTCGTACGAACATTAGAACCCTATTAAATACAATGGATGCGAACGTTCGAATTCTAAAGTGCTAATTATAACGACTATTATGCATGTTATTGTCCTAAAAAGGGTTTGGGAACCCGGGTTCTGCACCAGGGGACATGTATCAATGCAAAAAGAAGTTTTAAAAACGGTCGTTTTTCGGGAGCAGTCATTTTAATGATGCATAAAGTGAAAAAAAAAAAGTCAAATATTCCTTTAAATATCGTACCTGGGGGGTGTCTAAAGTATGCCTGTGAAGTGCCACGTGTTTCCCGTGTTTAGAACTGTCCCTGCACAAAATGACACTTCTAAAGGAAAAAAAAGCCATTTAAAACTGCGTGCGGCTTTAATGTAATGTCTGGTCCCGGTAATATGGATGAAAATCTTTAAGAAAAATGGCATAGCTACCCCATGCCCCCCCCCCCCCTACCCCAGCCCATTACCAGCCCCTTTGGGTCTTGTATGGATATTAAGGGGAACCCCGCACATAAAATAAAAAAGGCCCTATATACTCTGAACAGCCGTATACAGGCGGTGCATACAAGACAGGGACTGTAGGTTTGTTCTTATGTAGAATGTGTTTGTAATTTTGAACAGGTACATTGTTTAAGTGTAGCTCCAGCCCAAAAATCTATTTTTAAACTTTTTGGAAAACATTGGTAAGGGTTATCACCCCTGTAACATTTGTTTTGCTGTCTGTGCCCCTGTTCAGAACATTTCACCTCACTTTCCGTCCCAATGACAACTGTTTTTGAAATGTGGTGTTTTTCTTGAAACAAGGATTGGTGATAAAGCATCAGTACAGAGGAGACACCTTTCTCCCATATTAATTCTTACAGGAGAGAATTTTCCTTCCAAGGGGTAGATTTCCTCTCACTTCCTGTTGTCTTCTTGCGTTTGCAAGTAGGAGTCGTTTGTAAGTTGGATGTTTGAAAGTAGGGACCTGCCGTATATACTCTGCAGAAATAGGCCCCTTAGTTGTTGGTGTTGGCACAACACTGTAAGCACTCACAGTTACTCTTGGTTGGTGCTGGAACGCCCTGCTGTCAACTATTATATCAGGAATTTTAATTACATATAATTGTTGAACAGTGGTAGTAAAAATTGGGCCTTTGATGGTGGTGCTGGTGCCACAACACTGTAAGCCCTGACAGTTACTCTTGGTGGGTGCAGCAATGGGCCCTGCTGTGAATTATTAGATCAAGAATTGTAATTGCATGCCCCTGTTGAACAGGGGCTGAAAAATTGGGCCTTTCGTGGTGGTGGTGGTGGTGGTGGTGTTGCCACAACACTGTAAGCCCTCAGAGTTACTCTTGGTGGGTGCAGGAATGGGCCCTGCTGTGAATTATTAGATCAAGAATTGTAATTACATGCCCCTTTTGAACAGGGGCTGAAAAATTGGGCCTTTCGTGGTGGTGGTGGTGGTGGCGTTGCCACAACACTGTAAGCCCTCAGAGTTACTCTTGGTGGGTGCAGCAATGGGCCCTGCTGTGAATTATTAGATCAAGAATTGTAATTACATGCCCCTGTTGAACAGGGGCTGAAAAATTGGGCCTTAGGCACTGGTGGCACAACACTACAACCCCTCACAGATACTGTACTTGGAGCACAGCAATGAGCCCTGTTGCAAAGTATTGCTTCAAAAATTGTAATGACACGCCCCTGTTAAACAGGGGCTGAAAAATTGGGCCTTAGGCACTGGTGGCACAACACTCCAACCCCTCACAGATACTGTACTTGGAGCACAGCAATGAGCCCTGTTGCAAAGTATTGCTTCAAAAATTGTAATGACACGCCCCTGTTAAACAGGGGCTGAAAAATTGGGCCTTAGGCACTGGTGGCACAACACTCCAACCCCTCACAGATACTGTACTTGGAGCACAGCAATGAGCCCTGTTGCAAAGTATTGCTTCAAAATTTGTAATTACACGCCCCTGTTAAACAGGGGCTGAAAAATTGGGCCTTAGCCACTGGTGGCGGCACCCATAAACAAAAATGATCTTCCAAGCTATCATCATCAATCGTATCATTGAGGACTCAGAGGAGGAGGATAGCCAGTCAACATAACAGCACAGGCACTCAGCATCAGCATCAGTCTTGAAGGGATGTGACATGTTAAAATCAATTAGTCTGTTATATCAGCATCAGGTGTGTGGTAGCTGGTGGTGATCCAAGACTGGTTCATCTTGATGAAAGTCAGTCGATCAACCGAGTCGGTGGACAGGCGCACCCTGTGATCCGTGACAAATCCTCCAGCAGCACTGAATGTGCGTTCCGAAAGAAGGCTGGATGCAGGACAGGCCAGTAGCTCAATTGCATACTGTGCAAGCTCTGGCCAGTGATCCATCCTCAAGACCCAGTAAGCCAGAGGATTTTCGGTGGGGAAGGTGTCCAAGTCTGACCTTGCCCCTAGATATTCCTGCACCATGTTTATCAGACGCTGGCGATGGTTGCTGGAACCGATCATACTTTGGGGCTGCGGACTAAAGAATTGTCTGAACGCATCGGTCAGACGGCCACCTTCCCCACCGCTCCTTCTTTGACTGGCCGAAGCCTCAGCAACTCGTTGTCCAGGACCAGGAGTTTGTAACCTCCCAGTCTCTGGGAACGCGTCGCACAGACCTTTCTGCAAGGCCTCCCGGAGTTGTCTCATCCTCTGCTCCCTCTGCGACGGTAACATAAGGTCCGCAACCTTACCCTTGTACCGTGGATCAAGGAGAGTGGCCAGCCAGTAATGGTCCCTCTCCTTGATCCGAAGAATACGAGGATCCTTCCGCAGACTTTGCAGGATCAGGGAGGCCATGCAGCGTAGGTTTGCTGAGGCATTCGGTCCGGAGTCCTCTGGGTCACTAAGGACGACATGATCCGCAGCCACCTCCTCCCAGCCACGTACAAGTCCACTGGTTTCTTGGGACTGTAAATCATCCCTAAAAGACTGCTGCTGATGATGCTTAGTGCCAGCCTCCACCTCCATGCTGACACAATCCTCCTCCTCCTCCTCCTCCTCCTCCTCTTCCTGTGCGATGGGTGGGACAGAAGGAACACTGTCTGGGTAAAGGGGGCCTTGAGAGGCAAGGAAGTCCTCCTCTTCCTGCCTCTGTTCTGCCTCAAGTGCCCTGTCCATTATTCCACGCAGCGTGTGCTCCAACAGGTGGACAAGAGGTACAGTGTCACTGATGCATGCACTGTCACTGCTCACCATCCTCGTGGCCTCCTCAAATGGTGCCAGGACAGTGCATGCATCCCTGATCATGCCCCACTGGCGTGGAGAAAAAAAACCAAGCTCCCCTGACCCTGTCCTGGTGCCGTAGTCGCACAGGTACTCATTGATGGCCCTCTGCTGCGTGTGCAGCCGCTGCAGCATGGCCAACGTTGAGTTCCACCTGGTGGGCATGTCACATATAAGGCGGTTCTTGGGCAGGTTCAACTCCTTTTGCAGCTCAGCCAGGCGAGCACTGGCATTATAAGATCTGCGGAAATGCACACAGACTTTCCTGGCCTGCCTCAGGACATCCTGTAAGCCCGGGTACCTGCCCAAGAACCGCTGCACCACCAGGTTAAGGACGTGAGCCACACAGGGCACATGGGTCAGTTGTCCCTGTCGGAGGGCGGAGAGGAGGTTGGTGCCATTGTCGCAAACCACCATTCCTGGCTTAAGCTGGCGTGGCGTCAACCACCTCTCGGCCTGGCCCTGCAGAGCAGACAGGACCTCTGCCCCAGTGTGGCTTCTGTCCCCCAAACACACCAGCGCAAGCACGGCATGGCATCTTTTTGCCTGCGTACTTGCGTAGCCCCTTGAACGGCTACGGAGCACCGCTGGTTCAGAGGACAAAGCACAGGAAGAGGCCATGGAGGAAGAAGAAGAGGAGGGGGTGGAGGAGAGAGGTGTGTCACAACCAGTAGTAGCATTTTGGAGGCGTGGCGGTGGAACAACCTCCAACACTACTGCACCTTGTCCTGCATCCTTCCCAGCTGCCAAAAGAGTGACCCAATGGGCCGTGAAAGAAAGGTAACGTCCCTGTCCATGCCTGCTGGACCATGAGTCAGCGGTAATATGCACCTTACCGCTGACCGCCCTGTCCAGCGAGGCCAAGACATTGCCTTCCACATGCCGGTAGAGAGCCGGAATAGCCTTCCGTGAGAAAAAGTGGCGTTTGGGAACCTGCCACTGAGGAACCGCACATTGCACAAACTCACGGAAGGGGGCCGAGTCTACCAACTGAAAAGGCAGCAGTTGAAGCGCTAGCAATTTAGCCAAGCTAGCATTCAACCGCTGGGCATGTGGATGGCTGGGAGTGAACTTCTTTCGACGGTCCAGCAGCTGGGGCAGGGAAATTTGCCTGCTAGAATCGGACGTCGGTGTACTGCTAGCAGAGTGGCCGCAAGTACTTGGCTGTGACACACCTAATTCTACACCTTCATTCCTCTCAGTGCATGTTTCAGAGAGGACTGAAGTTATAGTGGGGTTGGAGATCCCAGCTGATGCGGTGCAAGGAGAGGTCCGCTTTGTTCTTTGGTGTGGGTCTTTGAGGTAGGCTTGCCAACGAGCTGCATGGCAGGTCAACATATGTCTGGTCAGGCATGTGGTACCCAAGCGGCTGATGTTTTGGCCACGCGATATACGCTTGAGACATATGTTGCAAACAGCAGCTGTGCGATCTGATGCACTAGCCTCAAAAAAGGCCCACACCAAAGAACTTTTTGAATGACGGGCAGAGGCAGCGCCCTGCACAGGCGGAGCTCTGCGGTGTGATTCCGTCGGTGTACTGCCCTTACGCTGGCCACCAAAGGGCATCCTGCCTCGTTGGAGATGTGCCTCCTCCTCATCCTCCTCCTCCTCCTCTCTCCTATTAGGCACCCACGTGGAGTCAGTGACCTCATCATCCCCTCCCTCCTCATCACTGGAGCCAATCTGGCAGTATGCTGCAGCTGCTGGAACATGACTGCCAGATTGGTGTCCTTCTTGAGCATCCCCTCTGTCTGCTCTCACGCTACTGCCTTCCTGTAGCTGGGTTTCATCATCAGACCCTTCGAAACGCTGGGCATCCTCCTGGAGCATGTACCCAACACTGTGCTCAAACAGTTCGGGGGACTCCTCAGGAGGAGGACATGGTGGGTCTAGGGAAGGAGTGACTGATGATGAGTCTGACATTGATACCAGGGAAGAGGACGCTTTGGCAGCTGCTTTGCCAGTACCCTGAGCCTGGGTGAGAGAGGATGAGGAGGAGGAGGAGGGCTTGGTCATCCACTCTACCAAGTCTTCGGCATGATGTGGCTCAACATGTCCAGCTGCCGAAAAGAAGGACAAGCGTGTCCCATGGCCATGTGCTGATGACAATGCACCGCGTCCACGACCAGCACTGTTGCCCCCAGACACAGAGCCTGCTTGCCCTCTTTTATTGCCTCCTGACTATCTGCCTCTCCTTTTTTGCCTTCCAGACATTCTAATAGATGGCCTGCAGGGAGATGGGAAAAAAGCAATAAGGGCTACCTTCAGGTGTCCTTCTCTGTCCCTTTACTTAAGGATTTCTAAATATGGTTGAGGATGATTGCTTTCGCACAGAATAGCACAACGACAATTTCCCTGACTGTCCAAAAAACAAGGATTTCAAAGATGGTTGATGAGGAATGCTTTAGCACAGTATAGCACAAGGAGAATTTCCCTCACTGTCCTTCCCTGTCCCTAGAAACAAGGATTAGCACAGTGAAAGAAACTGACACTCTCCCTACCTATAGTTTTCTGTCCCTAGAAAAAATGTTTTTTTTAAAGATGGTTGATGATCAATGCTTTAGCACAGTATAGCACAAGGAGAATTTCCCTCACTGTCCTTCCCTGTCCCTAGAAACAAGGATTATCACAGTGAAAGAAACTGACACTCTCCCTACCTATAGTTTTCTGTCCCTAGAAAAAATGTTTTTTTAAAGATGGTTGATGATCAATGCTTTAGCACAGTATAGCACAAGGAGAATTTCCCTCACTGTCCTTCCCTGTCCCTAGAAACAAGGATTAGCACAGTGAAAGAAACTGACACTCTCCCTACCTATAGTTTTATGTCCCTAGAAAATTTTTTTTTTAAAGATGGTTGATGATCAATGCTTTAGCACAGTATAGCACAAGGAGAATTTCCCTCACTGTCCTTCCCTGTCCCTAGAAACAAGGATTATCACAGTGAAAGAAACTGACACTCTCCCTACTGTGAGGGGGTTAGCTCGGCAGCGGGTGTGTGTGACCCCCGGGATGGGCTCCCCACACAAAAACAGGCCCAGCAAACGGAGGTTGTGGTTTTCAAAATCAAAAAAAAGGTGCGGTTTATTTTCTATTTACAGTGACAAAACACAGCAAAGCCAAAAGAAACATAAACAAAATAAATCCTGGTCAACTTGACCTCTGACTAAACATACAGGTTTCCTAACTAACAACTGGGATCAGCCTAGTGCTGTCCTAGTCCCTAAGTCCCTGGTTTTAAATGTCCAAGCAAATAGCCACACAGGCTTTGTCTCACCGCACAGGGGTTCACTCTCCCTAGACAGTCCACACAGGTCTGGGTCCAGGCATGAGCTAACATCTAATGAAGCTGGGAGTTCTTATAGAGGCCTAAATGAGCTGACAAGGTTCAGCTGGTCTCCTCATCTCCCTGTCTGTACGACGCCCCACACTCTCCCTAGAGGTATGAGTCATCCATGAGCCCACTAGCCTTAGCTGGGCTTATACAACTCTCCACCTAGTTGTATAAGTCGGCGTAAAGCCTGAATCTGGGCGAAATATATCTACCCCCCTGGATGCAACCAGGTGACTTTACCTTCCTGCTGTCACATACCCCCCCCTCTTGTTTTAACCTCGGGGTTGGAACACCAGCAATCAGGCATTCATGTACTCGAGACAAAGCATCCACATTCCCCATTTGAACGCCAGGGCGATGCTTTACTGTGAAGTTGAATTCCTGGAGGGCCAGGAACCACCTATTCACTCTTCTATTTGTTTCCTTGTTTTGAGCCATCCACTTTAACGGAGCGTGATCCGTAACCATGTCAAAGTGCCTACCTAGCAGGTAGTACCGAAGGGAATCTAGAGCCCACTTCACCGCTAAACACTCCTTTTCAACGGTGGCGTAATTTACCTCATGGGACTTCAACTTCCTGCTGAGGTAAATGACTGGGTGCTCTTCCCCGTTCCAGACCTGGGACAATACTGCTCCTAACCCCACATCTGACGCATCACTTTGTACGACAAAGTCTTTAGAGAAGTCGGGTGAGTACAACACTGGCTGGCTACATAAGGCTTGTTTCAAGAATTGGAATGCTGCCTCAGCCTCGGGGGTCCATTTAATCATGACCGACCCTTTCCCCTTCGTCAGGTTGGTTAGGGGCACAGCCTTAGAAGCAAAGTGGGGAATGAATCGCCGATAATACCCAGCGATTCCCAGAAAGGCTCGTACCTGCTTCTTGCTGTTGGGACGTGGCCAACTCTGGATGGCCTCGACTTTGTTGAGTTGGGGTTTTATTACTCCCCTCCCAATGGTGTACCCAAGATATTTGGCCTCCTCCTGCCCAATGGTACACTTCTTGGGGTTAGCCGTAAACCCCGCTTCCCGAACAGAGTCCAGGACTGCTTGCACTTTTGGCAGATGTGAGGCCCAATCTGTGCTATGGACAATTACGTCATCCAGGTAAGCCGCAGCATACTTCCGATGGGGCCTCAGCATCTGGTCCATTTTCCGCTGGAATGTGGCCGGCGCATTCTGTAACCCGAACGGCATTCTTTTATATTGGAACGCCCCGTCTGGGGTTACAAATGCGGTTTTCTCTTTGGCCAATTTGGCCAGGGGGATTTGCCAATACCCTTTTGTGAGGTCAAGAGTCGTCATGTATCGGGCTGTTCCCAGCCGGTCGATCAACTCATCTATACGTGGCATGGGGTAGGTGTCAAATTTTGTAACTTTGTTCAACTGACGAAAATCGTTACAAAATCGCCAGCTCCCATCCGGTTTAGGCACCAACACAATGGGACTAGACCAATCACTTTGGGACTCCTCTATCACCCCTAAGTTCAGCATTTTCTGTACTTCCTCCCGTATTGCCTCCCGTCGGGCCTCTGGGATCCGATAGGGTTTTAACTTCACCCTTTCACCGGGCGGGGTAATGATGTCATGCTCTACCCCAGATGTTTGTCCCGGCAGCTCAGAGAATACCTCCTTGTTGCGAAGCACAAACTCCTTAACCTCCTGTTGTTGGGGTTGTGACAAGGTGGCTGCTATTCCAACCTCAGGAATCACGCAACCAGTTTGAGCTGGTGACCAAGTGTCTGCGACTAGGGACTCTCTATCCCTCCAGGCTTTCAACAGATTAACGTGATAGATCTGTTCGGGCTTTCGCCTTCCTGGTTGTCTGACCTTGTAATTCACTTCGCTCACTTTTTCCATTATCTCGTAGGGGCCTTGCCATTTGGCAAGGAATTTACTTTCAACCGTAGGGACAAGTACCAGTATCCTATCCCCCGGGGAAAAGGTACTGGTCTTGGCTCCACGGTTGTACACTCTCTGCTGTGCTAACTGCGCTTGGGCCAAATGTTCCTTCACGATGGGCATTACCTGTGCAATTCGGTCTTGCATCAGGGCGACATGCTCAATCACACTCCTGTGGGGAGAACTCTCACTTTCCCAAGTTTCCTTGGCAATATCCAACAGCCCTCTTGGGTGTCTCCCATACAGTAACTCAAAGGGGGAGAATCCCGTAGAGGATTGGGGCACCTCCCTAATAGCAAACATCAGATAAGGAAGTAGACAGTCCCAATCCTTTCCATCTCTATCCACCACTTTCTTCAACATTTGTTTTAGGGTTTTGTTGAATCTTTCAACCAGCCCATCGGTTTGGGGGTGATACACAGATGTACGTAATTGCGTCACTTTGAACAATTTACACAGCTCCTTCATAACCCGGGACATAAAGGGTGTACCTTGGTCCGTAAGCAGTTCTTTACAAATACCCACCCGGCTAAACACAAGAGATAGCTCTTTGGCTATGGTTTTGGCCGAGGTATTTCGGAGAGGGATCGCTTCTGGATAACGGGTGGCATAGTCCATTATAACTAATATGTACTGGTGCCCCCTAGCGGACTTGATTATAGGACCTACCAAATCCATGGCGATCCTCTCAAACGGGACCTCAATGATGGGTAGAGGGACCAGCGGGCTACGGAAATGTGGCATCGGGGCCGACCTCTGACACACAGGGCAGGAGGAACAATAATTTTCTATGTCCTTCATCACCCCCGGCCAATAGAATCTCTGTAATACCCTCTCTCGGGTTTTCTCTGTCCCCAGATGACCTCCAAGAATGTGCCCATGGGCCAACTCCAACACCAACTTCCTGTAAGGTTTGGGCACCACAAGCTGCTCAACGGTTTCTTCTGCCCTTTTTGCCACCCGATACAGTAGGTCCTTCTCTACGCTGAAGTATGGGTAAGTGCAGGTATTAT
This sequence comes from Rana muscosa, assembly GCA_029206835.1. Taxonomy (NCBI): domain Eukaryota; kingdom Metazoa; phylum Chordata; class Amphibia; order Anura; family Ranidae; genus Rana; species Rana muscosa. The sequence continues at coordinate 345,549,174 of CM055127.1, forward strand.
CTGGGTTCACTAACTCGCCATCTATTTTCACTACGTTTTCCCGTGCCTTTATTAGGGCGGGGTCTTTCAACTGTTCTGTGGCAAAGTTTTCCCTGTGAACCTCAAGATCAGAAAACTCCACAGACGGTAGGTTTTCGTCTGAGGAGGTGGGCTCCTCTCCAGTTTCTTGAGTCTCCCCTGCCAATACTGATAAGGGAAATTCCGGAGAGTCCTCACCACTCTCAGGGGAGTTCTGGCTATCACATTCCTGGTACATAGGGGCACCAGTGGGGGGCTCAGGATCATCCCACAGTTCCCAGAACTTCGGAAAATCCCTTCCCACAATGGCGTCATACGGTAACTGAGATACTAAGCCCACTGGATGAGAGAGGGTACCTTTGGGGGTCTCGAAACACACTGTAGTCACTGGATACTCTCGGGTGTCCCCATGCACACAAATAACAGCTACCTTGCTATTCCCAGAGACCTCTGTTTTAACTAACTCAGCCTTTATCAGGGTCACAAGGCTACCTGAATCCAGCAATACCACAACATTTCTACCATTAACACACATTTTGCATAAATGTTTCTCAGTTCCTCGAATGGCAGTGCATGCGACTGTCGCACACAGCGACTGACGTCTGCCCGTCAGAAAGTCACACTGCATGGGTTCCTCCACAACCGGGCAATTGGCTGCAATATGTCCCGCTTGCCGGCAGCGGTAGCAAACGATCCTTCTTGCCGCCTCTTGAGCCGCTGATTTCCCAGGCTGTTCTCGCCAAACTTGGGGTAGAGCTCCCACCCTCTCACTCTCTCCACCCTTACCCCTTGGAATCCTCTTATCCGCTCCTGGGGATGGTCTGGTCTTAGGGTGGAAAGTCCGAGTGTCTCTGGAAGAGGCCGTCAGGTTCTCTGTAGCCAAGTATTTCTCCACACGATCCACAAGACCATCGGCCGTCTCTGGGTCTCCATGGCTTACCCACTTTTGGATGGCAGTAGGAAGAGCTCTCAAAAACCGATCCATTACAACACGTTCCACAATCTTTGGTGCGGACAAAGTCTCTGGCTGTAGCCACTTTCTGCTCAGGTGAATGAGATCATACATTTGAGACCTGGGGGGTTTTCCAAGCTGGAAAGTCCAGTTATGCACACGCTGAGCCCGGACAGCCTGGGTGACACCCAGCCTTGCCAATATTTCAGCTTTTAGCATCACATAGTCTTTTGCTTGGTCAGGCTCTAGGTCATAGTAAGCCTTCTGCGATTCACCAGTTAACAGAGGAGCCACCAGTCCAGCCCACTGCTCCTCAGGCCACTTTTCTCTTTCAGCAGTCCTTTCAAATGTGGTCAAAAATACCTCTGGATCATCCTCTCCAGTCATTTTTGTCAATAAACGACTCACCCCAAAGGACGCGGTATTAGTGGGACGGCTTTCCTCACTGGTCTGCGGACGTTGCTGCATTACTGCTTCCATTTGTTGTAGTCTCTGCTCTTGCTTCTGTAACAGGTCTATGAAGCGGGCCTCAGATTGCTGCTGGGCTTGTTGCTGAGCTTCCAGACTCTGTTGGTGAGCTTGCTGCTGGGCTGCAAGGCTCTGTTGATGAGCTTGCTGCTGGGCTGCGAAGTTCTGTTGTTGAGCTGCAAGGCTCTGTTGATGAGCTGCAAGGCTCTTTTGCAAACCTGCATTTGTCTGCTGTTGATTGGCATTTGCTAGAGCCAGCTGCTTCAGTATCTCCTCCATGCTGGCTTAAAAAAAAAACTGCCCGCATTCTCCACCAACTGTGAGGGGGTTAGCTCGGCAGCGGGTGTGTGTGACCCCCGGGATGGGCTCCCCACACAAAAACAGGCCCAGCAAACGGAGGTTGTGGTTTTCAAAATCAAAAAAAAGGTGCGGTTTATTTTCTATTCACAGTGACAAAACACAGCAAAGCCAAAAGAAACATAAACAAAATAAATCCTGGTCAACTTGACCTCTGACTAAACATACAGGTTTCCTAACTAACAACTGGGATCAGCCTAGTGCTGTCCTAGTCCCTAAGTCCCTGGTTTTAAATGTCCAAGCAAATAGCCACACAGGCTTTGTCTCACCGCACAGGGGTTCACTCTCCCTAGACAGTCCACACAGGTCTGGGTCCAGGCATGAGCTAACATCTAATGAAGCTGGGAGTTCTTATAGAGGCCTAAATGAGCTGACAAGGTTCAGCTGGTCTCCTCATCTCCCTGTCTGTACGACGCCCCACACTCTCCCTAGAGGTATGAGTCATCCATGAGCCCACTAGCCTTAGCTGGGCTTATACAACTCTCCACCTAGTTGTATAAGTCGGCGTAAAGCCTGAATCTGGGCGAAATATATCTACCCCCCTGGATGCAACCAGGTGACTTTACCTTCCTGCTGTCACACTACCTATAGTTTTCTGTCCCTAGAAAAAATGTTTTTTTAAAGATGGTTGATGATCAATGCTTTAGCACAGTATAGCACAAGGAGAATTTCCCTCACTGTCCTTCCCTGTCCCTAGAAACAAGGATTAGCACAGTGAAAGAAACTGACACTCTCCCTACCTATAGTTTTCTGTCCCTAGAAAAAATGTTTTTTTAAAGATGGTTGATGATCAATGCTTTAGCACACTATAGCACAAGGAGAATTTCCCTCACTGTCCTTCCCTGTCCCTAGAAACAAGGATTAGCACAGTGAAAGAAACTGACACTCTCCCTACCTATAGTTTTCTGTCCCTAGAAAAAATGTTTTTTTAAAGATGGTTGATGATCAATGCTTTAGCACAGTATAGCACAAGGAGAATTTCCCTCACTGTCCTTCCCTGTCCCTAGAAACAAGGATTAGCACAGTGAAAGAAACTGACACTCTCCCTACCTATAGTTTTCTGTCCCTAGAAAAAATGTTTTTTTAAAGATGGTTGATGATCAATGCTTTAGCACAGTATAGCACAAGGAGAATTTCCCTCACTGTCCTTCCATGTCCCTAGAAACAAGGATTAGCACAGTGAAAGAAACTGACACTCTCCCTACCTATAGTTTTCTGTCCCTAGAAAAAATGTTTTTTTAAAGATGGTTGATGATCAATGCTTTAGCACAGTATAGCACAAGGAGAATTTCCCTCACTGTCCTTCCCTGTCCCTAGAAACAAGGATTAGCACAGTGAAAGAAACTGACACTCTCCCTACCTATAGTTTTCTGTCCCTAGAAAAAATGTTTTTTTAAAGATGGTTGATGATCAATGCTTTAGCACAGTATAGCACAAGGAGAATTTCCCTCACTGTCCTTCCCTGTCCCTAGAAACAAGGATTAGCACAGTGAAAGAAACTGACACTCTCCCTACCTATAGTTTTCTGTCCCTAGAAAAAATGTTTTTTTAAAGATGGTTGATGATCAATGCTTTAGCACAGTATAGCACAAGGAGAATTTCCCTCACTGTCCTTCCATGTCCCTAGAAACAAGGATTAGCACAGTGAAAGAAACTGACACTCTCCCTACCTATAGTTTTCTGTCCCTAGAAAAAATGTTTTTTTAAAGATGGTTGATGATCAATGCTTTAGCACAGTATAGCACAAGGAGAATTTCCCTCACTGTCCTTCCCTGTCCCTAGAAACAAGGATTAGCACAGTGAAAGAAACTGACACTCTCCCTACCTATAGTTTTCTGTCCCTAGAAAAAATGTTTTTTTAAAGATGGTTGATGATCAATGCTTTAGCACAGTATAGCACAAGGAGAATTTCCCTCACTGTCCTTCCCTGTCCCTAGAAACAAGGATTAGCACAGTGAAAGAAACTGACACTCTCCCTACCTATAGTTTTCTGTCCCTAGAAAAAATGTTTTTTTAAAGATGGTTGATGATCAATGCTTTAGCACAGTATAGCACAAGGAGAATTTCCCTCACTGTCCTTCCCTGTCCCCAGAAACAAGGATTAGCACAGTGAAAGAAACTGACACTCTCCCTACTGTGAGGGGGTTAACTCGGTAGCGGGTGTGTGTGACCCCCTGGTTGGGCTCCCCACACAAAAACAGGGCCAGCAGACGGAGGTTGTGGTTTTCAAAATCAAAAGGTGCGGTTTATTTCTCTATGTACAGTGACAAAAACACAGCAAAGCCAAAAAGAAACATAAACAAAATAAATCCTGGTCAGTTTGACCTCTGACTAAACATGCAGGTTTCCTAAACTAACAACTGGGATCAGCCTGGTGCTGTCCTAGTCCCTAAGTCCCTGGTTTAGTAAAAGTCCAAACAAATAGCCACACAGGCTTTGCCTCACCGCACAGGGGTTCACTCTCCCTAGACAGTCCACACAGGTCTGGTTCCAGGCATGAGCAAACACCTAATGAATCTGGGAGTTTTTATAGAGGCCTTTAAATGAGCTGACAAGCTTCAGCTGGTCTCATCAACTCCCTGCCTGCACGACGCCCAGCCCTCTCCCTAAAGGTATGAGTCATCCATGAGCCCACTAGCCTCAGCTGGGCTTCATCAACTCCCTAGTTGTATAAGTCGGCATAAAGCCTGAATCTGGGAGAAATATATCTACCCCCCTGGATGCAACCAGGTGACTTTACCTTCCTGCTGTCACATACCCCCCCCCTCTTGTTTTAACCTTGGGGTTGGAACACCAGCAATCAGGCATTCATGTACTCGAGACAAAGCATCCACATTCCCCATTTGAACGCCAGGGCGATGCTTTACTGTGAAGTTGAATTCCTGTAGGGCCAGGAACCACCTATTCACTCTTCTATTTGTCTCCTTGTTTTGAGCCATCCACTTTAACGGAGCGTGATCCGTAACCATGTCAAAGTGCCTACCTAGCAGATAGTACCGAAGGGAATCTAGAGCCCACTTCACCGCTAAACACTCCTTTTCAACCGTGGCGTAATTTACCTCATGGGACTTCAACTTCCTGCTGAGGTAAATGACTGGGTGCTCTTCCCCGTTCCAGACCTGGGACAATACTGCTCCTAACCCCACATCTGATGCATCACTTTGTACGACAAAGTCTTTAGAGAAGTCGGGTGAGTACAACACTGGCTGGCTACATAAGGCTTGTTTCAAGAATTGGAATGCTGCCTCAGCCTCGGGGGTCCATTTAATCATGACCGACCCTTTCCCTTTCGTCAGGTTGGTTAGGGGCACAGCCTTAGAAGCAAAGTGGGGAATGAAGCGCCGATAATAACCCGCGATTCCCAGAAAGGCCCGTACCTGCTTCTTGCTGTTGGGACGTGGCCAACTCTGGATGGCCTCGACTTTGTTGAGTTGGGGTTTTATCACTCCCCTGCCAATGGTGTACCCAAGATATTTGGCCTCCTCCTGCCCAATGGTACACTTCTTGGGGTTAGCCGTAAACCCCGCTTCCCGGATAGAGTCTAGGACTGCTTGCACTTTTGGCAGATGTGAGGCCCAATCTGTGCTATGGACAATTACGTCATCCAGGTAAGCCGCAGCATATTTCCGATGGGGCCTCAGTATCTGGTCCATTTTCCGCTGGAATGTGGCCGGCGCATTCTGTAACCCGAACGGCATTCTCTTATATTGGAACGCCCCGTCTGGGGTTACAAATGCGGTTTTCTCTTTGGCCGACTTGGCCAGGGGAATTTGCCAATACCCTTTTGTGAGGTCAAGAGTCGTCATGTATCGGGCTGTTCCCAGCCGGTCGATCAACTCATCTATACGTGGCATGGGGTAGGTGTCAAATTTTGTAACTTTGTTCAACTGACGAAAATCGTTACAAAATCGCCAGCTCCCATCCGGTTTAGGCACCAACACAATGGGACTAGACCAATCACTTTGGGACTCCTCTATCACCCCTAAGTTCAGCATTTTCTGTACTTCCTCCCGTATTGCCTCCCGTCGGGCCTCTGGGATCCGATAGGGTTTTAACTTCACCCTTTCACCGGGCGGGGTAATAATATCATGCTCTACCCCAGATGTTTGTCCCGGCAGCTCAGAGAACACCTCCTTGTTGCGAAGCACAAACTCCTTAACCTCCTGTTGTTGGGGTTGTGACAAGGTGGCTGCTATTCCAACCTCCGGAATCACGCAACCAGTTTGAGCTGGTGACCAAGTTTCTGCGACTAGGGACTCTCTATCCCTCCAGGCTTTCAACAGATTAACGTGATATATCTGTTCGGGCTTTCGCCTTCCTGGTTGTCTGACCTTGTAATTCACTTCGCTCACTTTTTCCATTATCTCGTAGGGGCCTTGCCATTTGGCAAGGAATTTACTTTCAACCATAGGGACAAGTACCAATATCCTATCCCCCGGGGAAAAAGTACGGGTCTTTGCTCCACGGTTGTACACTCTCTGCTGTGCCAACTGCGCTTGGGCCAAATGTTCCTTCACGATGGGCATTACCTGTGCAATTCGATCTTGCATCAGGGCGACATGCTCAATCACACTCCTGTGGGGAGAACTCTCACTTTCCCAAGTTTCCTTGGCAATATCCAACAGCCCTCTTGGGTGTCTCCCATACAGTAACTCAAAGGGGGAGAATCCCGTAGAGGATTGGGGCACCTCCCTAATAGCAAACATCAAATAAGGAAGTAGACAGTCCCAATCCTTTCCATCTCTATCCACCACTTTCTTCAACATTTGTTTTAGGGTTTTGTTGAATCTTTCAACCAGCCCATCGGTTTGGGGGTGATACACAGATGTACGCAATTGCGTCACTTTGAGCAATTTACACAGCTCTTTCATAACCCGGGACATAAAGGGTGTACCTTGGTCCGTAAGCAGTTCTTTACAAATACCCACCCGGCTAAAAACAAGAGATAGCTCTTTGGCTATGGTTTTGGCCGAGGTATTTCTGAGAGGGATCGCTTCTGGATAACGGGTGGCATAGTCCATTATAACCAATATGTACTGGTGCCCCCTAGCGGACTTGATTATAGGACCTACCAAATCCATTGCGATTCTCTCAAACGGGACCTCAATGATGGGTAGAGGGACCAGCGGGCTACGGAAATGTGGCATCGGGGCCGACCTCTGACACACAGGGCAGGAGGAACAATAATTTTCTATGTCCTTCATCACTCCAGGCCAATAGAATCTCTGTAATACCACAACATTTCTACCATTAATACACATTTTGCATAAATGTTTCTCAGTTCCCCGAATGGCAGTGCATGCGACTGTCGCACACAGCGACTGACGTCTGTCCATCAGAAAGTCACATTTCATGGGTTCCTCCACAACCGGGCAATTTGCTGCAATATGTCCCGCTTGCCGGCAGCGGTAGCAAACAATCCATTTGGCTGCCTCTTGAGCCCCTGACTTCCCAGGCTGTTCTCGCCAAACTTTGGGTAGAGCTCCCACCCTCTCACTCTCTCCACCCTCACCCCTTGGAATCCTCTTATCCGCCCCTGGGGATGGTCTGGTCTTAGGGTGGAAAGTCCGAGAGTCTCTGGAAGAGGCCGTCAGGTTCTCTGTAGCCAAGTATTTCTCTACACGATCCACAAGACCACCGGCCGTCTCTGGGTCTCCATGGCTTACCCACTTTTGGATGGCAGTAGGAAGAGCTCTCAAAAACCGATCCATTACAACACGTTCCACAATCTCTGGTGCGGACAAAGTCTCTGGCTGTAGCCACTTCCTGCTCAGGTGAATCAGATCATACATTTGAGACCTGGGGGGTTTTCCAAGCTGGAAAGTCCAGTTATGCACACGCTGAGCCCGGACAGCCAGGGTGACACCCAGCCTTGCCAATATTTCAGCTTTTAGCATCACATAGTCTTTTGCTTGGTCAGGCTCTAGGTCATAGTAAGCCTTCTGCGATTCACCAGTTAACAGAGGAGCCACCAGTCCAGCCCACTGCTCCTCAGGCCACTTTTCTCTTTCAGCAGTCCTTTCAAATGTGGTCAAAAATACCTCTGGATCATCCTCTCCAGTCATTTTTGTCAATAAACGACTCACCCCAAAGGACGCGGTATTAGTGGGACGGCTTTCCTCACTGGTCTGCGGACGTTGCTGCATTACTGCTTCCATTTGTTGTAGTCTCTGCTCTTGCTTCTGTAACAGGTCTATGAAGCGGGCCTCAGATTGCTGCTGGGCTTGTTGATGAGCTTGCTGCTGGGCTGCAAGGCTCCTTTGCAAACCTGCATTTGTCTGCTGTTGATTGGCATTTGCTAGAGCCAGCTGTTTCAGTATCTCCTCCATGCTGGCTTAAAAAAAACTGCCACTGGTTCTCCACCAACTGTGAGGGGGTTAACTCGGTAGCGGGTGTGTGTGACCCCCTGGTTGGGCTCCCCACACAAAAACAGGGCCAGCAGACGGAGGTTGTGGTTTTCAAAATCAAAAGGTGCGGTTTATTTCTCTATGTACAGTGACAAAAACACAGCAAAGCCAAAAAGAAACATAAACAAAATAAATCCTGGTCAGTTTGACCTCTGACTAAACATGCAGGTTTCCTAAACTAACAACTGGGATCAGCCTGGTGCTGTCCTAGTCCCTAAGTCCCTGGTTTAATAAAAGTCCAAACAAATAGCCACACAGGCTTTGCCTCACCGCACAGGGGTTCACTCTCCCTAGACAGTCCACACAGGTCTGGTTCCAGGCATGAGCAAACACCTAATGAATCTGGGAGTTTTTATAGAGGCCTTTAAATGAGCTGACAAGCTTCAGCTGGTCTCATCAACTCCCTGCCTGCACGACGCCCAGCCCTCTCCCTAGAGGTATGAGTCATCCATGAGCCCACTAGCCTCAGCTGGGCTTCATCAACTCCCTAGTTGTATAAGTCGGCATAAAGCCTGAATCTGGGAGAAATATATCTACTAGACTTGTGCACAACGGAAAAATTCGTTCCGTTTCGGTTCGTTTCTTTCCGGTCCTGTTGATTCGTAATCATTCGTAATTTTGCTAGACGGGATTTTTCGTGTTCGGACTCATTCGTATTTTTGCAAGCGACATTTTTCGTTGAATTTTTTGTTGCTTTATAATTCGTACTTTCGGTAGAGTACGTTGTTTTTCGTTGATTCTGGACACAACTCCTACTTTCGTAACTTTTTTTGGGTTCGTACTTTCGGTAGAGTACGTTGTTTTTCGTTGATTCTGGACACAACTCCTACTTTCGTAACTTTTTTTGGGTTCGTTGATTCGTAATTTTCCGTGTCTCTCTCACAACGACGCTGCCTATTATGCCTAATGTGCTTCGAATGGATTTGTACTTTTCTAAATACATTGCGGTTATTTGTAACGATTCGAAATCTCGTATTTTACTTTCGTTTTTAACATGCGGCTATAGGCTCCGCCCCTGTACACCATTTTGAGAGGGTTCAGCACGGTGAGGGAGAAGCAGAGAGCAGAGCAGAGTGTTATTGTGCTTCGAATGGATTCGAAATCTCGTATTTTACTTTCGTTTTTTACATGCGGCTATAACCTCCGCCCCTGTACACCATTTTGAGAGGGATTTCAGCACGGTGTGGGAGAAGCAGAGAGCAGAGCAGAGTGAGTGTTATTGTGCTTCGTATGGATTCGTACATTCGTAACTTTTTCATAACGAATTATGCCGAAGACATTCGGGCATTCGCTATTTGCGGTATAATTTATTTCGGATTCGGTCTTATTCGTAATTGCTTTGTTCGGAAATTCGAATGCTTCCGAATGTCCGAAAGTTGCTAAATTCGGACGAATTTCAATTCGTTACGAAACGAATTGCACAAGCCTAATATCTACCCCCCTGGATGCAACCAGGTGACTTTACCTTCCTGCTGTCACACTACCTATAGTTTTCTGTCCCTAGAAAAAATGTTTTTTTAAAGATGGTTGATGATCAATGCTTTAGCACAGTATAGCACAAGGAGAATTTCCCTCACTGTCCTTCCCTGTCCCTAGAAACAAGGATTAGCACAGTGAAAGAAACTGACACTCTCCCTACCTATAGTTTTCTGTCCCTAGAAAAAATGTTTTTTTAAAGATGGTTGATGATCAATGCTTTAGCACAGTATAGCACAAGGAGAATTTCCCTCACTGTCCATCTCTGTCCCTAGAAACAAGGATTAGCACAGTGAAAGAAACTGACACTCTCCCTACCTATAGTTTTCTGTCCCTAGAAAAAATGTTTTTTTAAAGATGGTTGATGATCAATGCTTTAGCACAGTATAGCACAAGGAGAATTTCCCTCACTGTCCTTCCCTGTCCCTAGAAACAAGGATTAGCACAGTGAAAAAAACTGACACTCTCCCTACCTATAGTTTTCTGTCCCTAGAAAAAATGTTTTTTTAAAGATGGTTGATGATCAATGCTTTAGCACAGTATAGCACAAGGAGAATTTCCCTCACTGTCCTTCCCTGTCCCTAGAAACAAGGATTAGCACAGTGAAAGAAACTGACACTCTCCCTACCTATAGTTTTCTGTCCCTAGAAAAAATGTTTTTTTAAAGATGGTTGATGATCAATGCTTTAGCACAGTATAGCACAAGGAGAATTTCCCTCACTGTCCTTCCCTGTCCCTAGAAACAAGGATTAGCACAGTGAAATAAACTGACACTCTCCCTACCTATAGTTTTCTGTCCCTAGAAAAAATGTTTTTTTAAAGATGGTTGATGATCAATGCTTTAGCACAGTTTAGCACAAGGAGAATTTCCCTCACTGTCCTTCCCTGTCCCTAGAAACAAGGATTATCACAGTGAAAGAAACTGACACTCTCCCTACCTATAGTTTTCTGTCCCTAGAAAAAATGTTTTTTTAAAGATGGTTGATGATCAATGCTTTAGCACAGTATAGCACAAGGAGAATTTCCCTCACTGTCCTTCCCTGTCCCTAGAAACAAGGATTAGCACAGTGAAATAAACTGACACTCTCCCTACCTATAGTTTTCAGTCCCTAGAAAAAATGTTTTTTTAAAGATGGTTGATGATCAATGCTTTAGCACACTATAGCACAAGGAGAATTCCCCTCACTGTCCTTCCCTGTCCCTAGAAACAAGGATTAGCACAGTGAAAGAAACTGACACTCTCCCTACCTATAGTTTTCTGTCCCTAGAAAAAATGTTTTTTTAAAGATGGTTGATGATCAATGCTTTAGCACAGTATAGCACAAGGAGAATTTCCCTCACTGTCCTTCCCTGTCCCTAGAAACAAGGATTAGCACAGTGAAATAAACTGACACTCTCCCTACCTATAGTTTTCTGTCCCTAGAAAAAATGTTTTTTTAAAGATGGTTGATGATCAATGCTTTAGCACAGTATAGCACAAGGAGAATTTCCCTCACTGTCCTTCCCTGTCCCTAGAAACAAGGATTATCACAGTGAAAGAAACTGACACTCTCCCTACCTATAGTTTTCTGTCCCTAGAAAAAATGTTTTTTTAAAGATAGTTGATGATCAATGCTTTAGCACAGTATAGCACAAGGAGAATTTCCCTCACTGTCCTTCCCTGTCCCTAGAAACAAGGATTAGCACAGTGAAATAAACTGACACTCTCCCTACCTATAGTTTTCTGTCCCTAGAAAAAATGTTTTTTTAAAGATGGTTGATGATCAATGCTTTAGCACACTATAGCACAAGGAGAATTCCCCTCACTGTCCTTCCCTGTCCCTAGAAACAAGGATTAGCACAGTGAAAGAAACTGACACTCTCCCTACCTATAGTTTTCTGTCCCTAGAAAAAATGTTTTTTTAAAGATGGTTGATGATCAATGCTTTAGCACAGTATAGCACAAGGAGAATTTCCCTCACTGTCCTTCCCTGTCCCTAGAAACAAGGATTAGCACAGTGAAAGAAACTGACACTCTCCCTACCTATAGTTTTCTGTCCCTAGAAAAAATGTTTTTTTAAAGATGGTTGATGATCAATGCTTTAGCACAGTATAGCACAAGGAGTATTTCCCTCACTGTCCTTCCATGTCCCTAGAAACAAGGATTAGCACAGTGAAAGAAACTGACACTCTCCCTACCTATAGTTTTCTGTCCCTAGAAAAAATGTTTTTTTAAAGATGGTTGATGATCAATGCTTTAGCACAGTATAGCACAAGGAGAATTTCCCTCACTGTCCTTCCCTGTCCCTAGAAACAAGGATTAGCACAGTGAAAGAAACTGACACTCTCCCTACCTATAGTTTTCTGTCCCTAGAAAAAATGTTTTTTTAAAGATGGTTGATGATCAATGCTTTAGCACAGTATAGCACAAGGAGAATTTCCCTCACTGTCCTTCCCTGTCCCTAGAAACAAGGATTAGCACAGTGAAAGAAACTGACACTCTCCCTACCTATAGTTTTCTGTCCCTAGAAAAAATGTTTTTTTAAAGATGGTTGATGATCAATGCTTTAGCACAGTATAGCACAAGGAGAATTTCCCTCACTGTCCTTCCCTGTCCCCAGAAACAAGGATTAGCACAGTGAAAGAAACTGACACTCTCCCTACCTATAGTTTTCTGTCCCTAGAAAAAATGTTTTTTTAAAGATGGTTGATGATCAATGCTTTAGCACAGTATAGCACAAGGAGAATTTCCCTCACTGTCCTTCCCTGTCCCTAGAAACAAGGATTAGCACAGTGAAAGAAACTGACACTCTCCCTACCTATAGTTTTCTGTCCCTAGAAAAAATGTTTTTTTAAAGATGGTTGATGATCAATGCTTTAGCACAGTATAGCACAAGGAGAATTTCCCTCACTGTCCATCTCTGTCCCTAGAAACAAGGATTAGCACAGTGAAAGAAACTGACACTCTCCCTACCTATAGTTTTCTGTCCCTAGAAAAAATGTTTTTTTAAAGATGGTTGATGATCAATGCTTTAGCACAGTATAGCACAAGGAGAATTTCCCTCACTGTCCTTCCCTGTCCCTAGAAACAAGGATTAGCACAGTGAAAGAAACTGACACTCTCCCTACCTATAGTTTTCTGTCCCTAGAAAAAATGTTTTTTTAAAGATGGTTGATGATCAATGCTTTAGCACAGTATAGCACAAGGAGAATTTCCCTCACTGTCCTTCCCTGTCCCTAGAAACAAGGATTAGCACAGTGAAAGAAACTGACACTCTCCCTACCTATAGTTTTCTGTCCCTAGAAAAAATGTTTTTTTAAAGATGGTTGATGATCAATGCTTTAGCACACTATAGCACAAGGAGAATTTCCCTCACTGTCCTTCCCTGTCCCTAGAAACAAGGATTAGCACAGTGAAAGAAACTGACACTCTCCCTACCTATAGTTTTCTGTCCCTAGAAAAAATGTTTTTTTAAAGATGGTTGATGATCAATGCTTTAGCACAGTATAGCACAAGGAGAATTTCCCTCACTGTCCTTCCCTGTCCCTAGAAACAAGGATTAGCACAGTGAAAGAAACTGACACTCTCCCTACCTATAGTTTTCTGTCCCTAGAAAAAATGTTTTTTTAAAGATGGTTGATGATCAATGCTTTAGCACAGTATAGCACAAGGAGAATTTCCCTCACTGTCCTTCCCTGTCCCTAGAAACAAGGATTAGCACAGTGAAAGAAACTGACACTCTCCCTACCTATAGTTTTCTGTCCCTAGAAAAAATGTTTTTTTAAAGATGGTTGATGATCAATGCTTTAGCACAGTATAGCACAAGGAGAATTTCCCTCACTGTCCTTCCCTGTCCCTAGAAACAAGGATTATCACAGTGAAAGAAACTGACACTCTCCCTACCTATAGTTTTCTGTCCCTAGAAAAAATGTTTTTTTAAAGATGGTTGATGATCAATGCTTTAGCACAGTATAGCACAAGGAGAATTTCCCTCACTGTCCTTCCCTGTCCCTAGAAACAAGGATTAGCACAGTGAAAGAAACTGACACTCTCCCTACCTATAGTTTTCTGTCCCTAGAAAAAATGTTTTTTTAAAGATAGTTGATGATCAATGCTTTAGCACAGTATAGCACAAGGAGAATTTCCCTCACTGTCCTTCCCTGTCCCTAGAAACAAGGATTAGCACAGTGAAATAAACTGACACTCTCCCTACCTATAGTTTTCTGTCCCTAGAAAAAATGTTTTTTTAAAGATGGTTGATGATCAATGCTTTAGCACACTATAGCACAAGGAGAATTCCCCTCACTGTCCTTCCCTGTCCCTAGAAACAAGGATTAGCACAGTGAAAGAAACTGACACTCTCCCTACCTATAGTTTTCTGTCCCTAGAAAAAATGTTTTTTTAAAGATGGTTGATGATCAATGCTTTAGCACAGTATAGCACAAGGAGAATTTCCCTCACTGTCCTTCCCTGTCCCTAGAAACAAGGATTAGCACAGTGAAAGAAACTGACACTCTCCCTACCTATAGTTTTCTGTCCCTAGAAAAAATGTTTTTTTAAAGATGGTTGATGATCAATGCTTTAGCACAGTATAGCACAAGGAGTATTTCCCTCACTGTCCTTCCATGTCCCTAGAAACAAGGATTAGCACAGTGAAAGAAACTGACACTCTCCCTACCTATAGTTTTCTGTCCCTAGAAAAAATGTTTTTTTAAAGATGGTTGATGATCAATGCTTTAGCACAGTATAGCACAAGGAGAATTTCCCTCACTGTCCTTCCCTGTCCCTAGAAACAAGGATTAGCACAGTGAAAGAAACTGACACTCTCCCTACCTATAGTTTTCTGTCCCTAGAAAAAATGTTTTTTTAAAGATGGTTGATGATCAATGCTTTAGCACAGTATAGCACAAGGAGAATTTCCCTCACTGTCCTTCCCTGTCCCTAGAAACAAGGATTAGCACAGTGAAAGAAACTGACACTCTCCCTACCTATAGTTTTCTGTCCCTAGAAAAAATGTTTTTTTAAAGATGGTTGATGATCAATGCTTTAGCACAGTATAGCACAAGGAGAATTTCCCTCACTGTCCTTCCCTGTCCCCAGAAACAAGGATTAGCACAGTGAAAGAAACTGACACTCTCCCTACCTATAGTTTTCTGTCCCTAGAAAAAATGTTTTTTTAAAGATGGTTGATGATCAATGCTTTAGCACAGTATAGCACAAGGAGAATTTCCCTCACTGTCCTTCCCTGTCCCTAGAAACAAGGATTAGCACAGTGAAAGAAACTGACACTCTCCCTACCTATAGTTTTCTGTCCCTAGAAAAAATGTTTTTTTAAAGATGGTTGATGATCAATGCTTTAGCACAGTATAGCACAAGGAGAATTTCCCTCACTGTCCATCTCTGTCCCTAGAAACAAGGATTAGCACAGTGAAAGAAACTGACACTCTCCCTACCTATAGTTTTCTGTCCCTAGAAAAAATGTTTTTTTAAAGATGGTTGATGATCAATGCTTTAGCACAGTATAGCACAAGGAGAATTTCCCTCACTGTCCTTCCCTGTCCCTAGAAACAAGGATTAGCACAGTGAAAGAAACTGACACTCTCCCTACCTATAGTTTTCTGTCCCTAGAAAAAATGTTTTTTTAAAGATGGTTGATGATCAATGCTTTAGCACAGTATAGCACAAGGAGAATTTCCCTCACTGTCCTTCCCTGTCCCTAGAAACAAGGATTAGCACAGTGAAAGAAACTGACACTCTCCCTACCTATAGTTTTCTGTCCCTAGAAAAAATGTTTTTTTAAAGATGGTTGATGATCAATGCTTTAGCACACTATAGCACAAGGAGAATTTCCCTCACTGTCCTTCCCTGTCCCTAGAAACAAGGATTAGCACAGTGAAAGAAACTGACACTCTCCCTACCTATAGTTTTCTGTCCCTAGAAAAAATGTTTTTTTAAAGATGGTTGATGATCAATGCTTTAGCACAGTATAGCACAAGGAGAATTTCCCTCACTGTCCTTCCCTGTCCCTAGAAACAAGGATTAGCACAGTGAAAGAAACTGACACTCTCCCTACCTATAGTTTTCTGTCCCTAGAAAAAATGTTTTTTTAAAGATGGTTGATGATCAATGCTTTAGCACAGTATAGCACAAGGAGAATTTCCCTCACTGTCCTTCCCTGTCCCTAGAAACAAGGATTAGCACAGTGAAAGAAACTGACACTCTCCCTACCTATAGTTTTCTGTCCCTAGAAAAAATGTTTTTTTAAAGATGGTTGATGATCAATGCTTTAGCACAGTATAGCACAAGGAGAATTTCCCTCACTGTCCTTCCCTGTCCCTAGAAACAAGGATTATCACAGTGAAAGAAACTGACACTCTCCCTACCTATAGTTTTCTGTCCCTAGAAAAAATGTTTTTTTAAAGATGGTTGATGATCAATGCTTTAGCACAGTATAGCACAAGGAGAATTTCCCTCACTGTCCTTCCCTGTCCCTAGAAACAAGGATTAGCACAGTGAAAGAAACTGACACTCTCCCTACCTATAGTTTTCTGTCCCTAGAAAAAATGTTTTTTTAAAGATGGTTGATGATCAATGCTTTAGCACACTATAGCACAAGGAGAATTTCCCTCACTGTCCTTCCCTGTCCCTAGAAACAAGGATTAGCACAGTGAAAGAAACTGACACTCTCCCTACCTATAGTTTTCTGTCCCTAGAAAAAATGTTTTTTTAAAGATGGTTGATGATCAATGCTTTAGCACAGTATAGCACAAGGAGAATTTCCCTCACTGTCCTTCCCTGTCCCTAGAAACAAGGATTAGCACAGTGAAAGAAACTGACACTCTCCCTACCTATAGTTTTCTGTCCCTAGAAAAAATGTTTTTTTAAAGATGGTTGATGATCAATGCTTTAGCACAGTATAGCACAAGGAGAATTTCCCTCACTGTCCTTCCCTGTCCCTAGAAACAAGGATTAGCACAGTGAAAGAAACTGACACTCTCCCTACCTATAGTTTTCTGTCCCTATAAAAAATGTTTTTTTAAAGATGGTTGATGATCAATGCTTTAGCACACTATAGCACAAGGAGAATTTCCCTCACTGTCCTTCCCTGTCCCTAGAAACAAGGATTAGCACAGTGAAAGAAACTGACACTCTCCCTACCTATAGTTTTCTGTCCCTAGAAAAAATGTTTTTTTAAAGATGGTTGATGATCAATGCTTTAGCACACTATAGCACAAGGAGAATTTCCCTCACTGTCCTTTCCTGTCCCTAGAAACAAGGATTAGCACAGTAAAACACACTGACACTCTCCCTACCTATAGTTTTCTGTCCCTAGAAAAAATGTTTTTTTAAAGATGGTTGATGATCAATGCTTTAGCACACTATAGCACAAGGAGAATTTCCCTCACTGTCCTTCCCTGTCCCTAGAAACAAGGATTAGCACAGTAAAACACACTGACACTCTCCCTACCTATAGTTTTCTGTCCCTAGAAAAAATGTTTTTTTAAAGATGGTTGATGATCAATGCTTTAGCACACTATAGCACAAGGAGAATTTCCCTCACTGTCCTTCCCTGTCCCTAGAAACAAGGATTAGCACAGTAAAACACACTGACACTCTCCCTACCTATAGTTTTGTGTCCCTAGAAAAAATGTTTTTTTAAAGATGGTTGATGATCCATGCTTTAGCACACTATAGCACAAGGAGAATTTCCCTCACTGTCCTTCCCTGTCCCTAGAAACAAGGATTAGCACAGTAAAACACACTGACACTCTCCCTACCTATAGTTTTCTGTCCCTAGAAAAAATGTTTTTTTAAAGATGGTTGATGATCAATGCTTTAGCACAGTATAGCACAAGGAGAATTTCCCTCACTGTCCTTCCCTGTCCCTAGAAACAAGGATTAGCACAGTGAAAGAAACTGACACTCTCCCTACCTATAGTTTTCTGTCCCTAGAAAAAATGTTTTTTTAAAGATGGTTGATGATCAATGCTTTAGCACAGTATAGCACAAGGAGAATTCCCCTCACTGTCCTTCCCTGTCCCTAGAAACAAGGATTAGCACAGTGAAAGAAACTGACACTCTCCCTACCTATAGTTTTCTGTCCCTAGAAAAAAATGTTTTTTTAAAGATGGTTGATGATCAATGCTTTAGCACAGTATAGCACAAGGAGAATTTCCCTCACTGTCCTTCCCTGTCCCTAGAAACAAGGATTAGCACAGTGAAATAAACTGACACTCTCCCTACCTATAGTTTTCTGTCCCTAGAATTTTTTTTTTTTTAAAGATGGTTGATGATCAATGCTATAGCACAGTATAGCACAAGGAGAATTTCCCTCACTGTCCTTCCCTGTCCCTAGAAACAAGGATTAGCACAGTGAAAGAAACTGACACTCTCCCTACCTATAGTTTTCTGTCCCTAGAAAAAATGTTTTTTTAAAGATGGTTGATGATCAATGCTTTAGCACACTATAGCACAAGGAGAATTTCCCTCACTGTCCTTCCCTGTCCCTAGAAACAAGGATTAGCACAGTGAAAGAAACTGACACTCTCCCTACCTATAGTTTTCTGTCCCTAGAAAAAATGTTTTTTTAAAGATGGTTGATGATCAATGCTTTAGCACAGTATAGCACAAGGAGAATTTCCCTCACTGTCCTTCCCTGTCCCTAGAAACAAGGATTAGCACAGTGAAAGAAAGTGACACTCTCCCTACCTATAGTTTTCTGTCCCTAGAAAAAATGTTTTTTAAAGATGGTTGATGATCAATGCTTTAGCACAGTATAGCACAAGGAGAATTTCCCTCACTGTCCTTCCCTGTCCCTAGAAACAAGGATTAGCACAGTGAAAGAAACTGACACTCTCCCTACCTATAGTTTTCTGTCCCTAGAAAAAAAGTTTTTTTAAAGATGGTTGATGATCAATGCTTTAGCACAGTATAGCACAAGGAGAATTTCCCTCACTGTCCTTCCCTGTCCCTAGAAACAAGGATTAGCACAGTGAAAGAAACTGACACTCTCCCTACCTATAGTTTTCTGTCCCTAGAAAAAATGTTTTTTTAAAGATGGTTGATGATCAATGCTTTAGCACAGTATAGCACAAGGAGAATTTCCCTCACTGTCCTGCCCTGTCCCTAGAAACAAGGATTAGCACAGTGAAAGAAACTGACACTCTCCCTACCTATAGTTTTCTGTCCCTAGAAAAAATGTTTTTTTAAAGATGGTTGATGATCAATGCTTTAGCACACTATAGCACAAGGAGAATTTCCCTCACTGCCCTTCCCTGTCCCTAGAAACAAGGAATAGCACAGTAAAACACACTGACACTCTCCCTACCTATAGTTTTCTGTCCCTAGAAAAAATGTTTTTTTAAAGATGGTTGATGATCAATGCTTTAGCACAGTATAGCACAAGGAGAATTTCCCTCACTGTCCTTCCCTGTCCCTAGAAACAAGGATTAGCACAGTGAAAGAAACTGACACTCTCCGTACCTATAGTTTTCTGTCCCTAGAAAAAATGTTTTTTTAAAGATGGTTGATGATCAATGCTTTAGCACACTATAGCACAAGGAGAATTTCCCTCACTGTCCTTCCCTGTCCCTAGAAACAAGGATTAGCACAGTGAAAGAAACTGACACTCTCCCTACCTATAGTTTTCTGTCCCTAGAAAAAATGTTTTTTTAAAGATGGTTGATGATCAATGCTTTAGCACAGTATAGCACAAGGAGAATTTCCCTCACTGTCCTTCCCTGTCCCTAGAAACAAGGATTAGCACAGTGAAAGAAACTGACACTCTCCCTACCTATAGTTTTCTGTCCCTAGAAAAAATGTTTTTTTAAAGATGGTTGATGATCAATGCTTTAGCACAGTATAGCACAAGGAGAATTTCCCTCACTGTCCTTCCCTGTCCCTAGAAACAAGGATTAGCACAGTGAAAGAAACTGACACTCTCCCTACCTATAGTTTTCTGTCCCTAGAAAAAATGTTTTTTTAAAGATGGTTGATGATTAATGCTTTAGCACAGTATAGCACAAGGAGAATTTCCCTCACTGTCCATCTCTGTCCCTAGAAACAAGGATTAGCACAGTGAAAGAAACTGACACTCTCCCTACCTATAGTTTTCTGTCCCTAGAAAAAATGTTTTTTTAAAGATGGTTGATGATCAATGCTTTAGCACAGTATAGCACAAGGAGAATTTCCCTCACTGTCCTTCCCTGTCCCTAGAAACAAGGATTAGCACAGTGAAAGAAACTGACACTCTCCCTACCTATAGTTTTATGTCCCTAGAAAAAATGTTTTTTTAAAGATGGTTGATGATCAATGCTTTAGCACAGTATAGCACAAGGAGAATTTCCCTCACTGTCCTTCCCTGTCCCTAGAAACAAGGATTATCACAGTGAAAGAAACTGACACTCTCCCTACCTATAGTTTTCTGTCCCTAGAAAAAATGTTTTTTTAAAGATGGTTGATGATCAATGCTTTAGCACAGTATAGCACGAGGAGAATTTCCCTCACTGTCCTTCCCTGTCCCTAGAAACAAGGATTAGCACAGTGAAAGAAACTGACACTCTCCCTACCTATAGTTTTCTGTCGCTAGAAAAAATGTTTTTTTAAAGATGGTTGATGATCAATGCTTTAGCACAGTATAGCACAAGGAGAATTTCCCTCACTGTCCTTCCCTGTCCCCAGAAACAAGGATTAGCACAGTGAAAGAAACTGACACTCTCCCTACCTATAGTTTTCTGTCCCTAGAAAAAATGTTTTTTTAAAGATGGTTGATGATCAATGCTTTAGCACAGTATAGTTCAAGGAGAATTTCCCTCACTGTCCTTCCCTGTCCCTAGAAACAAGGATTAGCACAGTGAAAGAAACTGACACTCTCCCTACCTATAGTTTTCTGTCCCTAGAAAAAATGTTTTTTTAAAGATGGTTGATGATCAATGCTTTAGCACAGTATAGCACAAGGAGAATTTCCCTCACTGTCCATCTCTGTCCCTAGAAACAAGGATTAGCACAGTGAAAGAAACTGACACTCTCCCTACCTATAGTTTTCTGTCCCTAGAAAAAATGTTTTTTTAAAGATGGTTGATGATCAATGCTTTAGCACAGTATAGCACAAGGAGAATTTCCCTCACTGTCCTTCCCTGTCCCTAGAAACAAGGATTAGCACAGTGAAAGAAACTGACACTCTCCCTACCTATAGTTTTCTGTCCCTAGAAAAAATGTTTTTTTAAAGATGGTTGATGATCAATGCTTTAGCACACTATAGCACAAGGAGAATTTCCCTCACTGTCCTTCCCTGTCCCTAGAAACAAGGATTAGCACAGTGAAAGAAACTGACACTCTCCCTACCTATAGTTTTCTGTCCCTAGAAAAAATGTTTTTTTAAAGATGGTTGATGATCAATGCTTTAGCACAGTATAGCACAAGGAGAATTTCCCTCACTGTCCTTCCCTGTCCCTAGAAACAAGGATTAGCACAGTGAAAGAAACTGACACTCTCCCTACCTATAGTTTTCTGTCCCTAGAAAAAATGTTTTTTTAAAGATGGTTGATGATCAATGCTTTAGCACAGTATAGCACAAGGAGAATTTCCCTCACTGTCCTTCCCTGTCCCTAGAAACAAGGATTAGCACAGTGAAAGAAACTGACACTCTCTCTACCTATAGTTTTCTGTCCCTAGAAAAAATGTTTTTTTAAAGATGGTTGATGATCAATGCTTTAGCACAGTATAGCACAAGGAGAATTTCCCTCACTGTCCTTCCCTGTCCCTAGAAACAAGGATTATCACAGTGAAAGAAACTGACACTCTCCCTACCTATAGTTTTCTGTCCCTAGAAAAAATGTTTTTTTAAAGATGGTTGATGATCAATGCTTTAGCACAGTATAGCACAAGGAGAATTTCCCTCACTGTCCTTCCCTGTCCCTAGAAACAAGGATTAGCACAGTGAAAGAAACTGACACTCTCCCTACCTATAGTTTTCTGTACCTAGAAAAAATGTTTTTTTAAAGATGGTTGATGATCAATGCTTTAGCACACTATAGCACAAGGAGAATTTCCCTCACTGTCCTTCCCTGTCCCTAGAAACAAGGATTAGCACAGTGAAAGAAACTGACACTCTCCCTACCTATAGTTTTCTGTCCCTAGAAAAAATGTTTTTTTAAAGATGGTTGATGATCAATGCTTTAGCACAGTATAGCACAAGGAGAATTTCCCTCACTGTCCTTCCCTGTCCCTAGAAACAAGGATTAGCACAGTGAAAGAAACTGACACTCTCCCTACCTATAGTTTTCTGTCCCTATAAAAAATGTTTTTTTAAAGATGGTTGATGATCAATGCTTTAGCACACTATAGCACAAGGAGAATTTCCCTCACTGTCCTTCCCTGTCCCTAGAAACAAGGATTAGCACAGTGAAAGAAACTGACACTCTCCCTACCTATAGTTTTCTGTCCCTAGAAAAAATGTTTTTTTAAAGATGGTTGATGATCAATGCTTTAGCACACTATAGCACAAGGAGAATTTCCCTCACTGTCCTTTCCTGTCCCTAGAAACAAGGATTAGCACAGTAAAACACACTGACACTCTCCCTACCTATAGTTTTCTGTCCCTAGAAAAAATGTTTTTTTAAAGATGGTTGATGATCAATGCTTTAGCACACTATAGCACAAGGAGAATTTCCCTCACTGTCCTTCCCTGTCCCTAGAAACAAGGATTAGCACAGTAAAACACACTGACACTCTCCCTACCTATAGTTTTCTGTCCCTAGAAAAAATGTTTTTTTAAAGATGGTTGATGATCAATGCTTTAGCACACTATAGCACAAGGAGAATTTCCCTCACTGTCCTTCCCTGTCCCTAGAAACAAGGATTAGCACAGTAAAACACACTGACACTCTCCCTACCTATAGTTTTGTGTCCCTAGAAAAAATGTTTTTTTAAAGATGGTTGATGATCCATGCTTTAGCACACTATAGCACAAGGAGAATTTCCCTCACTGTCCTTCCCTGTCCCTAGAAACAAGGATTAGCACAGTAAAACACACTGACACTCTCCCTACCTATAGTTTTCTGTCCCTAGAAAAAATGTTTTTTTAAAGATGGTTGATGATCAATGCTTTAGCACAGTATAGCACAAGGAGAATTTCCCTCACTGTCCTTCCCTGTCCCTAGAAACAAGGATTAGCACAGTGAAAGAAACTGACACTCTCCCTACCTATAGTTTTCTGTCCCTAGAAAAAATGTTTTTTTAAAGATGGTTGATGATCAATGCTTTAGCACAGTATAGCACAAGGAGAATTTCCCTCACTGTCCTTCCCTGTCCCTAGAAACAAGGATTAGCACAGTGAAAGAAACTGACACTCTCCCTACCTATAGTTTTCTGTCCCTAGAAAAAAATGTTTTTTTAAAGATGGTTGATGATCAATGCTTTAGCACAGTATAGCACAAGGAGAATTTCCCTCACTGTCCTTCCCTGTCCCTAGAAACAAGGATTAGCACAGTGAAAGAAACTGACACTCTCCCTACCTATAGTTTTCTGTCCCTAGAATTTTTTTTTTTTAAAGATGGTTGATGATCAATGCTATAGCACAGTATAGCACAAGGAGAATTTCCCTCACTGTCCTTCCCTGTCCCTAGAAACAAGGATTAGCACAGTGAAAGAAACTGACACTCTCCCTACCTATAGTTTTCTGTCCCTAGAAAAAATGTTTTTTTAAAGATGGTTGATGATCAATGCTTTAGCACAGTATAGCACAAGGAGAATTTCCCTCACTGTCCTTCCCTGTCCCTAGAAACAAGGATTAGCACAGTGAAAGAAACTGACACTCTCCCTACCTATAGTTTTCTGTCCCTAGAATTTTTTTTTTTTAAAGATGGTTGATGATCAATGCTATAGCACAGTATAGCACAAGGAGAATTTCCCTCACTGTCCTTCCCTGTCCCTAGAAACAAGGATTAGCACAGTGAAAGAAACTGACACTCTCCCTACCTATAGTTTTCTGTCCCTAGAAAAAATGTTTTTTTAAAGATGGTTGATGATCAATGCTTTAGCACACTATAGCACAAGGAGAATTTCCCTCACTGTCCTTCCCTGTCCCTAGAAACAAGGATTAGCACAGTGAAAGAAACTGACACTCTCCCTACCTATAGTTTTCTGTCCCTAGAAAAAATGTTTTTTTAAAGATGGTTGATGATCAATGCTTTAGCACAGTATAGCACAAGGAGAATTTCCCTCACTGTCCTTCCCTGTCCCTAGAAACAAGGATTAGCACAGTGAAAGAAACTGACACTCTCCCTACCTATAGTTTTCTGTCCCTAGAAAAAATGTTTTTTAAAGATGGTTGATGATCAATGCTTTAGCACAGTATAGCACAAGGAGAATTTCCCTCACTGTCCTTCCCTGTCCCTAGAAACAAGGATTAGCACAGTGAAAGAAACTGACACTCTCCCTACCTATAGTTTTCTGTCCCTAGAAAAAAAGTTTTTTTAAAGATGGTTGATGATCAATGCTTTAGCACAGTATAGCACAAGGAGAATTTCCCTCACTGTCCTTCTCTGTCCCTAGAAACAAGGATTAGCACAGTGAAAGAAACTGACACTCTCCCTACCTATAGTTTTCTGTCCCTAGAAAAAATGTTTTTTTAAAGATGGTTGATGATCAATGCTTTAGCACACTATAGCACAAGGAGAATTTCCCTCACTGTCCTTTCCTGTCCCTAGAAACAAGGATTAGCACAGTAAAACACACTGACACTCTCCCTACCTATAGTTTTCTGTCCCTAGAAAAAATGTTTTTTTAAAGATGGTTGATGATCAATGCTTTAGCACACTATAGCACAAGGAGAATTTCCCTCACTGTCCTTCCCTGTCCCTAGAAACAAGGATTAGCACAGTAAAACACACTGACACTCTCCCTACCTATAGTTTTCTGTCCCTAGAAAAAATGTTTTTTTAAAGATGGTTGATGATCAATGCTTTAGCACACTATAGCACAAGGAGAATTTCCCTCACTGTCCTTCCCTGTCCCTAGAAACAAGGATTAGCACAGTAAAACACACTGACACTCTCCCTACCTATAGTTTTGTGTCCCTAGAAAAAATGTTTTTTTAAAGATGGTTGATGATCCATGCTTTAGCACACTATAGCACAAGGAGAATTTCCCTCACTGTCCTTCCCTGTCCCTAGAAACAAGGATTAGCACAGTAAAACACACTGACACTCTCCCTACCTATAGTTTCCTGTCCCTAGAAAAAATGTTTTTTTAAAGATGGTTGATGATCAATGCTTTAGCACAGTATAGCACAAGGAGAATTTCCCTCACTGTCCTTCCCTGTCCCTAGAAACAAGGATTAGCACAGTGAAAGAAACTGACACTCTCCCTACCTATAGTTTTCTGTCCCTAGAAAAAATGTTTTTTTAAAGATGGTTGATGATCAATGCTTTAGCACAGTATAGCACAAGGAGAATTTCCCTCACTGTCCTTCCCTGTCCCTAGAAACAAGGATTAGCACAGTGAAAGAAACTGACACTCTCCCTACCTATAGTTTTCTGTCCCTAGAAAAAAATGTTTTTTTAAAGATGGTTGATGATCAATGCTTTAGCACAGTATAGCACAAGGAGAATTTCCCTCACTGTCCTTCCCTGTCCCTAGAAACAAGGATTAGCACAGTGAAAGAAACTGACACTCTCCCTACCTATAGTTTTCTGTCCCTAGAATTTTTTTTTTTTAAAGATGGTTGATGATCAATGCTATAGCACAGTATAGCACAAGGAGAATTTCCCTCACTGTCCTTCCCTGTCCCTAGAAACAAGGATTAGCACAGTGAAAGAAACTGACACTCTCCCTACCTATAGTTTTCTGTCCCTAGAAAAAATGTTTTTTTAAAGATGGTTGATGATCAATGCTTTAGCACACTATAGCACAAGGAGAATTTCCCTCACTGTCCTTCCCTGTCCCTAGAAACAAGGATTAGCACAGTGAAAGAAACTGACACTCTCCCTACCTATAGTTTTCTGTCCCTAGAAAAAATGTTTTTTTAAAGATGGTTGATGATCAATGCTTTAGCACAGTATATCACAAGGAGAATTTCCCTCACTGTCCTTCCCTGTCCCTAGAAACAAGGATTAGCACAGTGAAAGAAACTGACACTCTCCCTACCTATAGTTTTCTGTCCCTAGAAAAAATGTTTTTTAAAGATGGTTGATGATCAATGCTTTAGCACAGTATAGCACAAGGAGAATTTCCCTCACTGTCCTTCCCTGTCCCTAGAAACAAGGATTAGCACAGTGAAAGAAACTGACACTCTCCCTACCTATAGTTTTCTGTCCCTAGAAAAAATGTTTTTTTAAAGATGGTTGATGATCAATGCTTTAGCACAGTATAGCACAAGGAGAATTTCCCTCACTGTCCTTCCCTGTCCCTAGAAACAAGGATTAGCACAGTGAAAGAAACTGACACTCTCCCTACCTATAGTTTTCTGTCCCTAGAAAAAATGTTTTTTTAAAGATGGTTGATGATCAATGCTTTAGCACAGTATAGCACAAGGAGAATTTCCCTCACTGTCCTTCCCTGTCCCTAGAAACAAGGATTAGCACAGTGAAAGAAACTGACACTCTCCCTACCTATAGTTTTCTGTCCCTAGAAAAAATGTTTTTTTAAAGATGGTTGATGATCAATGCTTTAGCACAGTATAGCACAAGGAGAATTTCCCTCACTGTCCTTCCCTGTCCCTAGAAACAAGGATTATCACAGTGAAAGAAACTGACACTCTCCCTACCTATAGTTTTCTGTCCCTAGAAAAAATGTTTTTTTAAAGATGGTTGATGATCAATGCTTTAGCACAGTATAGCACAAGGAGAATTTCCCTCACTGTCCTTCCCTGTCCCTAGAAACAAGGATTAGCACAGTGAAAGAAACTGACACTCTCCCTACCTATAGTTTTCTGTCCCTAGAAAAAATGTTTTTTTAAAGATGGTTGATGATCAATGCTTTAGCACACTATAGTACAAGGAGAATTTCCCTCACTGTCCTTCCCTGTCCCTAGAAACAAGGATTAGCACAGTGAAAGAAACTGACACTCTCCCTACCTATAGTTTTCTGTCCCTAGAAAAAATGTTTTTTTAAAGATGGTTGATGATCAATGCTTTAGCACAGTATAGCACAAGGAGAATTTCCCTCACTGTCCTTCCCTGTCCCTAGAAACAAGGATTAGCACAGTGAAAGAAACTGACACTCTCCCTACCTATAGTTTTCTGTCCCTAGAAAAAATGTTTTTTTAAAGATGGTTGATGATCAATGCTTTAGCACAGTATAGCACAAGGAGAATTTCCCTCACTGTCCTTCCCTGTCCCTAGAAACAAGGATTAGCACAGTGAAAGAAACTGACACTCTCCCTACCTATAGTTTTCTGTCCCTATAAAAAATGTTTTTTTAAAGATGGTTGATGATCAATGCTTTAGCACACTATAGCACAAGGAGAATTTCCCTCACTGTCCTTCCCTGTCCCTAGAAACAAGGATTAGCACAGTGAAAGAAACTGACACTCTCCCTACCTATAGTTTTCTGTCCCTAGAAAAAATGTTTTTTTAAAGATGGTTGATGATCAATGCTTTAGCACACTATAGCACAAGGAGAATTTCCCTCACTGTCCTTTCCTGTCCCTAGAAACAAGGATTAGCACAGTAAAACACACTGACACTCTCCCTACCTATAGTTTTCTGTCCCTAGAAAAAATGTTTTTTTAAAGATGGTTGATGATCAATGCTTTAGCACACTATAGCACAAGGAGAATTTCCCTCACTGTCCTTCCATGTCCCTAGAAACAAGGATTAGCACAGTAAAACACACTGACACTCTCCCTACCTATAGTTTTCTGTCCCTAGAAAAAATGTTTTTTTAAAGATGGTTGATGATCAATGCTTTAGCACACTATAGCACAAGGAGAATTTCCCTCACTGTCCTTCCCTGTCCCTAGAAACAAGGATTAGCACAGTAAAACACACTGACACTCTCCCTACCTATAGTTTTCTGTCCCTAGAAAAAATGTTTTTTTAAAGATGGTTGATGATCCATGCTTTAGCACACTATAGCACAAGGAGAATTTCCCTCACTGTCCTTCCCTGTTCCTAGAAACAAGGATTAGCACAGTAAAACACACTGACACTCTCCCTACCTATAGTTTTCTGTCCCTAGAAAAAATGTTTTTTTAAAGATGGTTGATGATCAATGCTTTAGCACAGTATAGCACAAGGAGAATTTCCCTCACTGTCCTTCCCTGTCCCTAGAAACAAGGATTAGCACAGTGAAAGAAACTGACACTCTCCCTACCTATAGTTTTCTGTCCCTAGAAAAAATGTTTTTTTAAAGATGGTTGATGATCAATGCTTTAGCACAGTATAGCACAAGGAGAATTTCCCTCACTGTCCTTCCCTGTCCCTAGAAACAAGGATTAGCACAGTGAAAGAAACTGACACTCTCCCTACCTATAGTTTTCTGTCCCTAGAAAAAAATGTTTTTTTAAAGATGGTTGATGATCAATGCTTTAGCACAGTATAGCACAAGGAGAATTTCCCTCACTGTCCTTCCCTGTCCCTAGAAACAAGGATTAGCACAGTGAAAGAAACTGACACTCTCCCTACCTATAGTTTTCTGTCCCTAGAATTTTTTTTTTTTAAAGATGGTTGATGATCAATGCTTTAGCACAGTATAGCACAAGGAGAATTTCCCTCACTGTCCTTCCCTGTCCCTAGAAACAAGGATTAGCACAGTGAAAGAAACTGACACTCTCCCTACCTATAGTTTTCTGTCCCTAGAAAAAATGTTTTTTTAAAGATGGTTGATGATCAATGCTTTAGCACACTATAGCACAAGGAGAATTTCCCTCACTGTCCTTCCCTGTCCCTAGAAACAAGGATTAGCACAGTGAAAGAAACTGACACTCTCCCTACCTATAGTTTTCTGTCCCTAGAAAAAATGTTTTTTTAAAGATGGTTGATGATCAATGCTTTAGCACAGTATAGCACAAGGAGAATTTCCCTCACTGTCCTTCCCTGTCCCTAGAAACAAGGATTAGCACAGTGAAAGAAACTGACACTCTCCCTAACTATAGTTTTCTGTCCCTAGAAAAAATGTTTTTTTAAAGATGGTTGATGATCAATGCTTTAGCACAGTATAGCACAAGGAGAATTTCCCTCACTGTCCTTCCCTGTCCCTAGAAACAAGGATTAGCACAGTGAAAGAAACTGACACTCTCCCTACCTATAGTTTTCTGTCCCTAGAAAAAATGTTTTTTTAAAGATGGTTGATGATCAATGCTTTAGCACAGTATAGCACAAGGAGAATTTCCCTCACTGTCCTTCCCTGTCCCTAGAAACAAGGATTAGCACAGTGAAAGAAACTGACACTCTCCCTACCTATAGTTTTCTGTCCCTAGAAAAAATGTTTTTTTAAAGATGGTTGATGATCAATGCTTTAGCACAGTATAGCACAAGGAGAATTTCCCTCACTGTCCTTCCCTGTCCCTAGAAACAAGGATTAGCACAGTGAAAGAAACTGACACTCTCCCTACCTATAGTTTTCTGTCCCTAGAAAAAATGTTTTTTTAAAGATGGTTGATGATCAATGCTTTAGCACACTATAGCACAAGGAGAATTTCCCTCACTGTCCTTCCCTGTCCCTAGAAACAAGGATTAGCACAGTAAAACACACTGACACTCTCCCTACCTATAGTTTTCTGTCCCTAGAAAAAATGTTTTTTTTAAAGATGGTTGATGATCAATGCTTTAGCACAGTATAGCACAAGGAGAATTTCCCTCACTGTCCTTCCCTGTCCCTAGAAACAAGGATTAGCACAGTGAAAGAAACTGACACTCTCCCTACCTATAGTTTTCTGTCCCTAGAAAAAATGTTTTTTTAAAGATGGTTGATGATCAATGCTTTAGCACAGTATAGCACAAGGAGAATTTCCCTCACTGTCCTTCCCTGTCCCTAGAAACAAGGATTAGCACAGTGAAAGAAACTGACACTCTCCCTACCTATAGTTTTCTGTCCCTAGAAAAAATGTTTTTTTAAAGATGGTTGATGATCAATGCTTTAACACACTATAGCACAAGGAGAATATCCCTCACTGTCCTTCCCTGTCCCTAGAAACAAGGATTAGCACAGTGAAAGAAACTGACACTCTCCCTACCTATAGTTTTCTGTCCCTAGAAAAAAATGTTTTTTTAAAGATGGTTGATGATCAATGCTTTAGCACAGTATAGCACAAGGAGAATTTCCCTCACTGTCCTTCCCTGTCCCTAGAAACAAGGATTAGCACAGTGAAAGAAACTGACACTCTCCCTACCTATAGTTTTCTGTCCCTAGAAAAAATGTTTTTTTAAAGATGGTTGATGATCAATGCTTTAGCACAGTATAGCACAAGGAGAATTTCCCTCACTGTCCTTCCCTGTCCCTAGAAACAAGGATTATCACAGTGAAAGAAACTGACACTCTCCCTACCTATAGTTTTCTGTCCCTAGAAAAAATGTTTTTTTAAAGATGGTTGATGATCAATGCTTTAGCACAGTATAGCACAAGGAGAATTTCCCTCACTGTCCTTCCCTGTCCCTAGAAACAAGGATTAGCACAGTGAAAGAAACTGACACTCTCCCTACCTATAGTTTTCTGTCCCTAGAAAAAATGTTTTTTTAACCACTTCCCTACCCAGCCATAGTAATATGACGTCCACAGATGGGATCTCCCATCCTGGGTGGACGTCATATGACGTCCTCTGCTTTGTAGGGGAATATCTGAATGATGCCTGCAGCTAGAGGCATCATTCAGATATCCTTTTGTTCTGCCAGCGATTCTCTGCACCATAAGAACGATCATAGCGGCGGTTCCGCCGCTTGATCGTTCTTATAGGCGGCGGGAGGGGGCACCCCCCCTCCCGCCGCCATCCAGTGCTTCGCCGGCTCTCCCAGGTACCGTTGTGTTCCTTAGGACACAGCAGTTCCCTGATGGGGGTAAATGAGTGGCGGCGGAGCAGCAGCGGCGGGCAGTGGAGCTTTCTGTGCAGCGGGCAGCGGAGCGGCTTACCGGCTCCCATATGCAGAGCTGCAGCAGCGGCGTGCACGGCGCCCGCGCGTGCCCCCGGGGGCGCGCAGCGCGGCGATCTGGGATCCGGTGTGTCCCTCTGGACACACCGATTCAAGTAATGTGGCGGCGGGCGGCGGAGATTCCGGTATAAACTTACCGGAATTGATGATGCAGAGCTGCGCAGCGGCGTGCACGGCGCCCGCGCGCCCCCCGGGGGCGCGCAGCGCGGCGATCGGGGCTGAGGTTTTTCCCTTGGATACAGCCCAGCCTCGATCAGGGTAAAGAGCCAATGAAATTGGCTCTTTACCACGTGACCGGCTGTGTCCAATCACAGCAGGTCACTAAATGTAAACAAAACACACAATTGTGTGTAACTCACTGTTGCCTGGTTCTCCTCTTCACACACCTGTGAGGAGGAGATCAGCTAACAGTGAGTTACACATATGTTATACACATATACATATGTACTACTGTGCCCAGATTGCCCCCCCCTAAATAAAGAGTACCTGTCATCTAGTACCTGCCACCAGATCACCAGCCACCCACCTGTCCATCAGGAGTACCTGTCCATCAGGAGTACCCGCCACCTCACCTGAGTACCCGCCACCTCAGAGTACACGCCACCAGTCCATCAGGAGTACCTGTCCATCAGGAGTACCTGTCCATCAGGAGTACCCGCCACCTCACCTGAGTACCCGCCACCTCAGAGTACCCGCCACCAGTCCATCAGGAGTACCTGTCCATCAGGAGTACCTGTCCATCAGCAGTACCCGCCACCTCACCTGAGTACCCGCCACCTCAGAGTACCCGCCACCAGTCCATCAGGAGTACCTGTCCATCAGGAGTACCCGCCACCTCACCTGAGTACCCGCCACCTCAGAGTACCCGCCACCAGTCCATCAGGAGTACCTGTCCATCAGGAGTACCTGTCCATCAGGAGTACCCGCCACCTCACCTGAGTACCCGCCTCCAGTCCATCAGGAGTAACTGTCTATCAGCAGTACCCGCCACCTCACCTGAGTACCCGCCACCTCAGAGTACCCGCCACCAGTCCATCAGGAGTACCTGTCCATCAGGAGTACCCGCCACCTCACCTGAGTACCCGCCACCTCAGAGTACCCGCCACCAGTCCATCAGGAGTACCTGTCCATCAGGAGTACCTGTCCATCAGCAGTACCCGCCACCTCACCTGAGTACCCGCCACCTCAGAGTACCCACCACCAGTCCATCAGGAGTACCTGTCCATCAGGAGTACCCGCCACCTCACCTGAGTACCCGCCACCTCAGAGTACCCGCCACCAGTCCATCAGGAGTACCTGTCCATCAGGAGTACCTGTCCATCAGCAGTACCCGCCACCTCAGAGTACCCGCCACCAGTCCATCAGGAGTACCTGTCCATCAGGAGTACCCGCCACCTCACCTGAGTACCCGCCACCAGACCATCAGGAGTACCTGTCCATCAGCAGTACCCGCCACCTCACCTGAGTACCCGCCACCTCAGAGTACCCGCCACCAGTCCATCAGAAGTACCTGTCCATCAGGAGTACCTGTCCATCAGGTGTACCCGCCACCTCAACAGGAGTACCCGCCACCTCACCAGGAGTACCCGCCACCAGTCCATCAGGAGTACCTGTCCATCAGGAGTACCCACCACCTCACCAGAGTAACCGCCACCTCACCAGAGTACCCACCACCAATCCATCAGGAGTACCTGTCCATTAGAGTACCCGCCACCTCACCAGAGAACCTGCCACCAGAGTACCTGCCACCTCACCAGCGTACCCACTATGTCCAGAAAGGTGTACACCCCAGAAGAAGCATATCAAATACTTAGTCTGACCGATGAGAGCAACGGGGAGCTCTCACCGCTCAGTTCTGATTCCGATTCTGGTTCGGAATATGAACCCCCCGAAGGCAGCACATCCGGATCCGAATTAGAGGAGGACACAGTCCGTCCAAAAAGAAGACGATCTGAACACCAGGCAGCGACCAGCAGTGCCAACGGCGGTAGACCCCAGGAGGCGAGGTCCAGTGCAAGCGCTGCTAGACCCCAGGAGGAAAGGCCCAGTGCAAGCGCTGCTAGACCCCAGGAGGAAAGGCCCAGTGCAAGTACACGCCAAAGAAGTAGGACCCGAACCCAGCTTCCAGATGGCTTGGCAAACCCATTGTGGCTGCCTTCTACCTCAGGGTCAGCCACGATCCCCCCTTTTACAGCACAGCCAGGTGTGCAGGTCAACACTGAGGGTTTTTCCAAACTTGATTTTTTTAATTTATTTTTCCCTGATGAATTGGTTCAAGGCATTGTGGAGCAAACTAATCTTTTTGCTCAACAATTCATTGAAAACAACCCCAGCTCCAGCTATGCCCGCCCTTTTGAATGGAGACCCCTAACAGTGGTGGAGCTTAGATTGTTTTTAGGCCTAACGTTTAACACGGGGCTTACAAAAAAAATGAAATGAATAGGTATTGGTCGAAGAAACCCATCCACCATATGCCAATTTTTACATCGGCCATGTCCAGGTCCCGATACGAACTTATAATGCGGTTCCTGCATTTCAGTGACAACTCACAGTGCCCCCCCGAGATCACCCAAACTTTGACAAATTATATAAAATTCGCCCCCTAATTAATTTTTTTTCCAAGAAGTTTGCCGAACTTTATGTCCCTGACCAAAACATTTCTGTGGACGAATCCCTGGTGCATTTCACAGGCCGGCTGGGAATCAAGCAATATATCCCCAGTAAGCGGGCGAGGTACGGCTTGAAGCTCAACAAGCTCTGTGAAAGCGCCACTGGTTATGTGCACTCATTCCGCATGTACGAAGGCAAAGATTCCCAGCTCGAGCCCCCTGAGTGTCCATCGTACATGGGAATAAGTGGAAAAATTGTTTGGGAGTTGGTATTTCCACTCCTCCAAAAGGGGTATCATATTTATATGGACAACTATTATACCAGCCTGCCCCTTCTCCGCCACCTCTACCTAAAAAAAACTCTGGCGTGTGGTACAACAAGAATAAACAGAAAGGGCTTCCCACAGCGTCTTGTCACCACAACCATTCAAAAGGGGGAATCGGCAAGCTTGAGGAACGAGGAAGTGTTGGCTGTGAAGTGGAGGGATAGGAAAGATGTGTACATCATGTCCACCATCCACGATGACACCTCGGTGGAACTTCACAGAAGACGCAGTACCGTTCGCAAGCCTTCCTGCATCAATGAGTACAATAAATTCATGGGGGGTATGGATTTAAATGATCAAATGTTGCAGCCCTATCTTTCAACCCGAAAATCCCTCTTCTGGTATAAAAAAATCGCAATTTACTTTTTTCATTTGGCCCTGTTAAATTCTTTCATAGTCTACCAAAAATCCACACATAGACCCACCACCTTCATGAGATTTATTGAAGACATTGTCACTGCCCTGATCTACCAACAAACATCCCCCCCAGAAAGCATTCACTCAGATTGTGTCAGCAGACTACATGAGCGCCATTTTTCAGACCATATTCCACCATCACGATCCGGAAGACGACGGCAAAAAAAATGTCGGGTGTGCACCAGAAGAGGAATTAGGAAAGACACCAGCTTCCATTGTCCCGACTGTCCCTCCCAACCTGGCCTTTGCATCGGAAAATGCTTCAAGCGATATCACACTCTCGAAAACTATTAGCCCATATTTCTAATACTGCCATTTCCCCGTTTTCAATATGTCCTGAATATTTCCCTGCCTCAACCAACCATATCATTGTCTTCCATGTGAACTGACCCTGGCCTGTTTCTCGACTATGTCTCTGCCTACCGTCTGCATTGTTTATCCGCCATGTTTCTGCCTTTCACGTGAACTGACCCTGGACTGTATGGATTATGCCTCTGCCTACCGTTTATTTCTGCCTTTTACCTGCACTGACCTCGGCCTGTTGACCATGTTTTTGCCTGCCCCCTTGGACTGATCTTTCACCCTGCTACACAGGGGTCTCACATATGTGAGGGGCTCCAGAATAGTGTTCTGAGTTCAGAAAACCAGTTTTTGGTTTTCTGTGTTCCCAGAACAGGGTCTGGTTGTCCGGAGGCTTCAAAGCGATTTGGGTGGGAGAAGCCTCTACCCCTGTCCCCATTCTTTCCTGACCGTTGCCCTAAGCTTGATGGTCCTGCCTGCTCCCTGGACAAATACTCTGGCTGTGCTGACCATACCTCTGCCTGCTGCATGTACTAACTATGGATAGTATTCCTGCCTGCTGCATGGACGATCCTTTGTTCCTTTTGCTACTGCTGACCACATCTCTGCCTGCTATCTGGACCAATGCTTTGGCTGTGCTGACATCATCTCTACCTGTACTGACTATTCCTGCCTGCTGCCTGTTTTGCTGTCGCTGTCCACGTTCCTGCCTGCTGCCTGGACCGATGCTCTCCTCTTTGGACCACTGCACTACTAAAACCGCAGGTAATCTTTTCTTTACCCTTTTTCTCAGAAGAATGTATTTTGGTTTATAATTGGTATGTACAGTACATGCTATGTTTTAGAAATATGAAGGGCCTTCAACAATGTGATAGGTTGTCAGGAATTTATGTGTGTAATTTATGCTCCTAGAACACATGACGGTGCTACTTAGATGTTAGGCCTCTGTATTTGGCCAGGCTGTGTAAAAGTCTCACACATTTGGTATCGCCATACTCAGGAGGAGTAGCAGAATGTATTTTGGGGTGTCACTTTTGCTATGTACATGCTATGTGTTGGTAATATCTTATAAATGGACAACTTTGTATAAAAAAAATGCGTTTTCATTTTTTTCCCACATATTCCAAAAACTTCTGGAAAAAAATGAACCGTTCAAAAGACTCATTATGCCTCATAGATTATACGTTGGGGTGTTAGCTTTCCAAAATGGGGTCATTTTATGGGAGTTTCCATTGTCCTGGTGCTCCAGGGTCTTCAAAACTGTAATAGGTGGTTGAGAAATGAGATGTGTAATTTATGCTCCTAGAATGCCTGAAGGTGCTATTTCAATGTTGGGCCTCTGTATTTGGCCAGGCTGTGTAAAAGTCTCACACATTTGGTATCGCCATACTCAGGAGGAGTAGCAGAATGTATTTTGGGGTGTCATTCTTGCTATGTACATGCTATGTGTTGGTAATATCTTATAAATGGACAACTTTGTATAAAAAAAATGCGGTTTCATTTTTTTCCCACATATTCCAAAAACTTCTGGAAAAAAATGAACCGTTCAAAAGACTCATTATGCCTCATAGATTATACGTTGGGGTGTTAGCTTTCCAAAATGGGGTCATTTTATGGGCGTTTCCATTGTCCTGGTGCTCCAGGGCCTTCAAAACTGTAATAGGTGGTTGAGAAATGAGATGTGTAATTTATGCTCCTAGAATGCCTAAAGGGGCTATTTCAATGTTGGGCCTCTGTATTTGGCCAGGCTGTGTAAAAGTCTCACACATTTGGTATCGCCATACTCAGGAGGAGTAGCAGAATGTATTTTGGGGTGTAATTTTTGCTATGTACATGCTATGTGTTGGTAATATCTTATAAATGGACAACTTTGTATAAAAAAAATGCGTTTTCATTTTTTCCCACATATTCCAAAAACTTCTGGAAAAAAATGAACCGTTCAAAAGACTCATTATGCCTCATAAATTATACGTTGGGGTGTTAGCTTTCCAAAATGGGATCATTTTATGGGAGTTTCCATTGTCCTGGTGCTCCAGGGTCTTCAAAACTGTAATAGGTGGTTGAGAAATGAGGTGTGTAATTTATGCTCCTAGAATGCCTGAAGGTGCTATTTCAATGTTGGGCCTCTGTATTTGGCCAGGCTGTGTAAAAGTCTCACACATTTGGTATCGCCATACTCAGGAGGAGT
Organism: Rana muscosa; assembly: GCA_029206835.1. Taxonomy (NCBI): domain Eukaryota; kingdom Metazoa; phylum Chordata; class Amphibia; order Anura; family Ranidae; genus Rana; species Rana muscosa. Next base: position 345,585,758 of record CM055127.1, read on the forward strand.
AGCAAAATGTATTTTGGGGTGTCATTCTTATTATGTACATGCTATGTGTTGGTAATATCTTATAAATGGACAACTTTGTATAAAACAAATGCGTTTCATTTTTTTCCCACATATTCCAAAAACTTCTGGAAAAAAATGAACCGTTCAAAAGACTCATTATGCCTCATAGATTATACGTTGGGGTGTTAGCTTTCCAAAATGGGGTCATTTTATGGGCGTTTCTATTGTCCTGGTGCTCCAGGGCCTTCAAAACTGTAATAGGTGGTTGAGAAATGAGATGTGTAATTTATGCTCCTAGAATGCCTGAAGGTGCTACTTCAATGTTGGGCCTCTGTATTTGGCCAGGCTGTGTAAAAGTCTCACACATTTGGTATCGCCATACTCAGGAGGAGTAGCAGAATGTATTTTGGGGTGTAATTTTTGCTATGTACATGCTATGTGTTGGTAATATCTTATAAATGGACAACTTTGTATAAAAAAAATGCGTTTTCATTTTTTTCCCACATATTCCAAAAACTTCTGGAAAAAAATGAACCGTTCAAAAGACTCATTATGCCTCATAGATTATACGTTGGGGTGTTAGCTTTCCAAAATGGGGTCATTTTATGGGCATTTCCATTGTCCTGGTGCTCCAGGGTCTTCAAAACTGTAATAGGTGGTTGAGAAATGAGATGTGCAATTTATGCTCCTAGAATGCCTGAAGGTGCTATTTCAATGTTGGGCCTCTGTATTTGGACAGGCTGTGTAAAAGTCTCACACATTTGGTATCGCCATACTCAGGAGGAGTAGCAGAATGTATTTTGGGGTGTCATTGCAAGTATGCATGTGCTGTGTGAGAGAAATAACTTGTTATTATGACAATTTTGTGCAAAAAAATAAAAATTGAAAAAAATTTAAAAAATTTCCCAAGAATTGTGGGAAAAAAGTACAACTTCAAAAAACTCACAATGACTCTTACTAAATACATTGGAATGTCTGCTTTCCAAAAAGGGGTAATTTGGGGGGCATTTGTACTTACCTGGCTTGTTAGGGTCTCAAGAAATGAAATAGGCCTTCAGTACATCAGGTGTGATCAGATGTGATAATTTTTCAATGATTTGCACCATAGCTTGTAGACTCTATACCTTTCACAGAGACCAAATAATATACACTTTTTTGGTTATTTTTACTAAAGATATGTAGCAGTATACATTTTGGCCCAATTTTATGAAGAAAAATTACTTATTTGCAAAATTTTACAATAAAAACAAAAAAAAAGTGTTTTTTTTAAAAATCTAACTTTTTTCGCTTATATTGCAAAAAATAAAAAACCTAGCGGTGATTAAATACCACCAAAAGAAAGCTCTGTTTGTGAGAAAAAAATGATAAAAATTTGGTTTGGGTACAGTGTAGCATGACTGAGTAATTGTCATTCAAAGTGTGAGAGCGCTGAAAGCTACAAATTGGTCTGGTAAGGAAGGGTGTATAAAAGCCCTGTATTGAAGTGGTTAAAGATGGTTGATGATCAATGCTTTAGCACACTATAGCACAAGGAGAATTTCCCTCACTGTCCTTCCCTGTCCCTAGAAACAAGGATTAGCACAGTGAAAGAAACTGACACTCTCCCTACCTATAGTTTTCTGTCCCTAGAAAAAATGTTTTTTTAAAGATGGTTGATGATCAATGCTTTAGCACAGTGTAGCACAAGGAGAATTTCCCTCACTGTCCTTCCCTGTCCCTAGAAACAAGGATTAGCACAGTGAAAGAAACTGACACTCTCCCTACTGTGAGGGGGTTAGCTCGGCAGCGGGTGTGTGTGACCCCCGGGATGGGCTCCCCACCCAAAAACAGGCCCAGCAGACGGAGGTTGTGGTTTTCAAAAAAAAAAGGTGCGGTTTATTTTCTATTTACAGTGACAAAAACACAGCAAGGCAAAAAAAAACATAAACAAAATAAATCCTGGTCAACTTGACCTCTGACTAAACATACAGGTTTCCTAACTAACAACTGGGATCAGCCTAGTGCTGTCCTAGTCCCTAAGTCCCTGGTTTTAAATGTCCAAGCAAATATATAGCCACACAGGCTTTCTCTCACCGCACAGGGGTTCACTCTCCCTAGACAGTCCACACAGGTCTGCTTCCAGGCATGAGCTAACATCTAATGAATCTGGGAGTTTCTTATAGAGGCCTAAATGAGCTGACAAGGTTCAGCTGGTCTCATCAACTCCCTGTCTGCACGACGCCCAGCCCTCTCCCTAGAGGTATGAGTCATCCATGAGCCCACTAGTCTCAGCTGGGCTTATACAACTCTCCACCTAGCTGTATAAGTCGGCGTAAAGCCTGAATCTGGGCGAAATATATCTACCCCCCTGGATGCAACCAGGTGACTTTACCTTCCTGCTGTCACATACCCCCCCCTCTTGTTTTAACCTCGGGGTTGGAACACCAGCAATCAGGCATTCATGTACTCGAGACAAAGCATCCACATTCCCCATTTGAACGCCAGGGCGATGCTTTACTGTGAAGTTGAATTCCTGGAGGGCCAGGAACCACCTATTCACTCTTCTATTTGTTTCCTTGTTTTGAGCCATCCACTTTAACGGAGCGTGATCCGTAACCATGTCAAAGTGCCTACCTAGCAGGTAGTACCGAAGGGAATCTAGAGCCCACTTCACCGCTAAACACTCCTTTTCAACGGTGGCGTAATTTACCTCATGGGACTTCAACTTCCTGCTGAGGTAAATGACTGGGTGCTCTTCCCCGTTCCAGACCTGGGACAATACTGCTCCTAACCCCACATCTGACGCATCACTTTGTACGACAAAGTCTCTAGAGAAGTCGGGTGAGTACAACACTGGCTGGCTACATAAGGCTTGTTTCAAGAATTGGAATGCTGCCTCAGCCTCGGGGGTCCATTTAATCATGACCGACCCTTTCCCCTTCGTCAGGTTGGTTAGGGGCACAGCCTTAGAAGCAAAGTGGGGAATGAATCGCCGATAATACCCAGCGATTCCCAGAAAGGCTCGTACCTGCTTCTTGCTGTTGGGACGTGGCCAACTCTGGATGGCCTCGACTTTGTTGAGTTGGGGTTTTATTACTCCCCTCCCAATGGTGTACCCAAGATATTTGGCCTCCTCCTGCCCAATGGTACACTTCTTGGGGTTAGCCGTAAACCCTGCTTCCCGAACAGAGTCCAGGACTGCTTGCACTTTTGGCAGATGTGAGGCCCAATCTGTGCTATGGACAATTATGTCATCCAGGTAAGCCGCAGCATACTTCCGATGGGGCCTCAGCATCTGGTCCATTTTCCGCTGGAATGTGGCCGGCGCATTCTGTAACCCGAACGGCATTCTTTTATATTGGAACGCCCCGTCTGGGGTTACAAATGCGGTTTTCTCTTTGGCCGACTTGGCCAGGGGGATTTGCCAATACCCTTTTGTGAGGTCAAGAGTCGTCATGTATCGGGCTGTTCCCAGCCGGTCGATCAACTCATCTATACGTGGCATGGGGTAGGTGTCAAATTTTGTAACTTTGTTCAACTGACGAAAATCGTTACAAAATCGCCAGCTCCCATCCGGTTTAGGCACCAACACAATGGGACTAGACCAATCACTTTGGGACTCCTCTATCACCCCTAAGTTCAGCATTTTCTGTACTTCCTCCCGTATTGCCTCCCGTCGGGCCTCTGGGATCCGATAGGGTTTTAACTTCACCCTTTCACCGGGCGGGGTAATAATGTCATGCTCTACCCCAGATGTTTGTCCCGGCAGCTCAGAGAATACCTCCTTGTTGCGAAGCACAAACTCCTTAACCTCCTGTTGTTGGGGTTGTGACAAGGTGGCTGCGATTCCAACCTCAGGAATCACGCAACCAGTTTGAGCTGGTGACCAAGTGTCTGCGACTAGGGACTCTCTATCCCTCCAGGCTTTCAACAGATTAACGTGATAGATCTGTTCGGGCTTTCGCCTTCCTGGTTGTCTGACCTTGTAATTCACTTCGCTCACTTTTTCCATTATCTCGTAGGGGCCTTGCCATTTGGCAAGGAATTTACTTTCAACCGTAGGGACAAGTACCAATATCCTATCCCCCGGGGAAAAGGTACGGGTCTTGGCTCCACGGTTGTACACTCTCTGCTGTGCCAACTGCGCTTGGGCCAAATGTTCCTTCACGATGGGCATTACCTGTGCAATTCGATCTTGCATCAGGGCGACATGCTCAATCACACTCCTGTGGGGAGAACTCTCACTTTCCCAAGTTTCCTTGGCAATATCCAACAGCCCTCTTGGGTGTCTCCCATACAGTAACTCAAAGGGGGAGAATCCCGTAGAGGATTGGGGCACCTCCCTAATAGCAAACATCAAATAAGGAAGTAGACAGTCCCAATCCCTTCCATCTCTATCCACCACTTTCTTCAACATTTGTTTTAGGGTTTTGTTGAATCTTTCAACCAGCCCATCGGTTTGGGGGTGATACACAGATGTACGCAATTGCGTCACTTTGAACAATTTACACAGCTCTTTCATAACCCGGGACATAAAGGGTGTACCTTGGTCCGTAAGCAGTTCTTTACAAATACCCACCCGGCTAAAAACAAGAGATAGCTCTTTGGCTATGGTTTTGGCCGAGGTATTTCTGAGAGGGATCGCTTCTGGATAACGGGTGGCATAGTCCATTATAACCAATATGTACTGGTGCCCCCTAGCGGACTTGATTATAGGACCTACCAAATCCATTGCGATTCTCTCAAACGGGACCTCAATGATGGGTAGAGGGACCAGCGGGCTACGGAAATGTGGCATCGGGGCCGACCTCTGACACACAGGGCAGGAGGAACAATAATTTTCTATGTCCTTCATCACCCCAGGCCAATAGAATCTCTGTAATACCCTCTCTCGGGTTTTCTCTGTCCCCAGATGACCTCCAAGAATGTGCCCATGGGCCAACTCCAACACCAACTTCCTGTAAGGTTTGGGCACCACAAGCTGCTCAACGGTTTCTTCTGCCCTTTTTGCCACCCGATACAGTAGGTCCTTCTCTACGCTGAAGTATGGGTAAGTGCCGGTATTATCTGGGTTCACTAACTCGCCATCTATTTTCACTACGTTTTCCCGTGCCTTTATTAGGGCGGGGTCTTTCAACTGTTCTGTGGCAAAGTTTTCCCTGTGAACCTCAAGATCAGAAAACTCCACAGACGGTAGGTTTTCGTCTGAGGAGGTGGGCTCCTCTCCAGTTTCTTGAGTCTCCCCTGCCAATACTGACAAGGGAAATTCCGGAGAGTCCTCACCACTCTCAGGGGAGTTCTGGCTATCACATTCCTGGTACATAGGGGCACCAGTGGGGGGCTCAGGATCATCCCACAGTTCCCAGAACTTCGGAAAATCCCTTCCCACAATGGCGTCATGCGGTAACTGAGATACTAAGCCCACTGGATGAGAGAGGGTACCTCTGGGGGTCTCGAAACACACTGTAGTCACTGGATACTCTCGGGTGTCCCCATGCACACAAATAACGGCTACCTTGCTATTCCCAGAGACCTCTGTTTTAACTAACTCAGCCTTTATCAGGGTCACAAGGCTACCTGAATCCAGCAATACCACAACATTTCTACCATTAATACACATTTTGCATAAATGTTTCTCAGTTCCCCGAATGGCAGTGCATGCGACTGTCGCACACAGCGACTGACGTCTGCCCGTCAGAAAGTCACACTGCATGGGTTCCTCCACAACCGGGCAATTTGCTGCAATATGTCCCGCTTGCCGGCAGCGGTAGCAAACGATCCTTCTTGCGGCCTCTTGAGCCGCTGATTTCCCAGGCTGTTCTCGCCAAACTTGGGGTAGAGCTCCCACCCTCTCACTCTCTCCACCCTCACCCCTTGGAATCCTCTTATCCGCCCCTGGGGATGGTCTGGTCTTAGGGTGGAAAGTCCGAGTGTCTCTGGAAGAGGCCGTCAGGTTCTCTGTAGCCAAGTATTTCTCCACACGATCCACAAGACCATCGGCCGTCTCTGGGTCTCCATGGCTTACCCACTTTTGGATGGCAGTAGGAAGAGCTCTCAAAAACCGATCCATTACAACACGTTCCACAATCTTTGGTGCGGACAAAGTCTCTGGCTGTAGCCACTTTCTGCTCAGGTGAATGAGATCATACATTTGAGACCTGGGGGGTTTTCCAAGCTGGAAAGTCCAGTTATGCACACGCTGAGCCCGGACAGCCAGGGTGACACCCAGCCTTGCCAATATTTCAGCTTTTAGCATCACATAGTCTTTTGCTTGGTTAGGCTCTAGGTCATAGTAAGCTTTCTGCGATTCACCAGTTAACAGAGGAGCCACTAGTCCAGCCCACTGCTCCTCAGGCCACTTTTCTCTTTCAGCGGTCCTTTCAAATGTGGTCAAAAATACCTCTGGATCATCCTCTCCAGTCATTTTTGTCAATAAACGACTCACCCCAAAGGACGCGGTATTAGTGGGACGGCTTTCCTCACTGGTCTGCGGACGTTGCTGCATTACTGCTTCCATCTGTTGTTGTAGTCTCTGCTCTTGCTTCTGCAACAGGTCTATGAAGCGGGCCTCAGATTGCTGTTGGGCTTGTTGCTGAGCCTCCAGACTCTGTTGTAAAGTTGCAAGGCTCTGTTGATGAGCTTGCTGCTGGGCTGCAAGGCTCCTTTGCAAACCTGCATTTGTCTGCTGTTGATTGGCATTTGCTAGAGCCAGCTGTTTCAGTATCTCCTCCATGCTGGCTTAAAAAAAAACTGCCACTGGTTCTCCACCAACTGTGAGGGGGTTAGCTCGGCAGCGGGTGTGTGTGACCCCCGGGATGGGCTCCCCACCCAAAAACAGGCCCAGCAGACGGAGGTTGTGGTTTTCAAAAAAAAAAGGTGCGGTTTATTTTCTATTTACAGTGACAAAAACACAGCAAGGCAAAAAAAAACATAAACAAAATAAATCCTGGTCAACTTGACCTCTGACTAAACATACAGGTTTCCTAACTAACAACTGGGATCAGCCTAGTGCTGTCCTAGTCCCTAAGTCCCTGGTTTTAAATGTCCAAGCAAATATATAGCCACACAGGCTTTCTCTCACCGCACAGGGGTTCACTCTCCCTAGACAGTCCACACAGGTCTGCTTCCAGGCATGAGCTAACATCTAATGAATCTGGGAGTTTCTTATAGAGGCCTAAATGAGCTGACAAGGTTCAGCTGGTCTCATCAACTCCCTGTCTGCACGACGCCCAGCCCTCTCCCTAGAGGTATGAGTCATCCATGAGCCCACTAGTCTCAGCTGGGCTTATACAACTCTCCACCTAGCTGTATAAGTCGGCGTAAAGCCTGAATCTGGGCGAAATATATCTACCCCCCTGGATGCAACCAGGTGACTTTACCTTCCTGCTGTCACACTACCTATAGTTTTCTGTCCCTAGAAAAAAAGTTTTTTTAAAGATGGTTGATGATCAATGCTTTAGCACACTATAGCACAAGGAGAATTTCCCTCACTGTCCTTCCCTCTCCCTAGAAACAAGGATTAGCACAGTGAAAGAAACTGACACTCTCCCTACCTATAGTTTTCTGTCCCTAGAAAAAATGTTTTTTTAAAGATGGTTGATGATCAATGCTTTAGCACACTATAGCACAAGGAGAATTTCCCTCACTGTCCTTCCCTGTCCCTAGAAACAAGGATTAGCACAGTAAAACACACTGACACTCTCCCTACCTATAGTTTTCTGTCCCTAGAAAAAATGTTTTTTTAAAGATGGTTGATGATCAATGCTTTAGCACACCATAGCACAAGGAGAATTTCCCTCACTGTCCTTCCCTGTCCCTAGAAACAAGGATTAGCACAGTGAAAGAAACTGACACTCTCCCTACCTATAGTTTTCTGTCCCTAGAAAAAATGTTTTTTTAAAGATGGTTGATGATCAATGCTTTAGCACACTATAGCACAAGGAGAATTTCCCTCACTGTCCTTCCCTGTCCCTAGAAACAAGGATTAGCACAGTAAAACACACTGACACTCTCCCTACCTATAGTTTTCTGTCCCTAGAAAAAATGTTTTTTTAAAGATGGTTGATGATCAATGCTTTAGCACACTATAGCACAAGGAGAATTTCCCTCACTGTCCTTCCCTGTCCCTAGAAACAAGGATTAGCACAGTAAAACACACTGACACTCTCCCTACCTATAGTTTTCTGTCCCTAGAAAAAATGTTTTTTTAAAGATGGTTGATGATCAATGCTTTAGCACACTATAGCACAAGGAGAATTTCCCTCACTGTCCTTCCCTGTCCCTAGAAACAAGGATTAGCACAGTAAAACACACTGACACTCTCCCTACCTATAGTTTTCTGTCCCTAGAAAAAATGTTTTTTTAAAGATGGTTGATGACCAATGCTTTAGCACACTATAGCACAAGGAGAATTTCCCTCACTGTCCTTCCCTGTCCCTAGAAACAAGGATTAGCACAGTAAAACACACTGACACTCTCCCTACTGTGAGGGGGTTAGCTCGGCAGCGGGTGTGTGTGACCCCCGGGATGGGCTCCCCACACAAAACAGGCCCAGCAAACGGAGGTTGTGGTTTTCAAAATCAAAAAGGTGCGGTTTATTTTCTATTTACAGTGACAAAACACAGCAAAGCAAAAGAAACATAACCAAAATAAATCCTGGTCAAGTTGACCTCTGACTAAACATACAGGTTTCCTAACTAACAACTGGGATCAGCCTAGTGCTGTCCTAGTCCCTAAGTCCCTGGTTTTAAATGTCCAAGCAAATAGCCACACAGGCTTTTTCTCACCGCACAGGGGTTCACTCTCCCTAGACAGTCCACACAGGTCTGGTTCCAGGCATGAGCTAACATCTAATGAAGCTGGGAGTTCTTATAGAGGCCTAAATGAGCTGACAAGCTTCAGCTGGTCTCATCAACTCCCTGTCTGCACGACGCCCAGCCCTCTCCCTAGAGGTATGAGTCATCCATGAGCCCACTAGCCTTATACAACTCTCCACCTAGTTGTATAAGTCGGCGTAAAGCCTGAATCTGGGCGAAATATATCTACCCCCCTGGATGCAACCAGGTGACTTTACCTTCCTGCTGTCACATACCCCCCCTCTTGTTTTAACCTCGGGGTTGGAACACCAGCAATCAGGCATTCATGTACTCGAGACAAAGCATCCACATTCCCCATTTGAACGCCAGGGCGATGCTTTACTGTGAAGTTGAATTCCTGGAGGGCCAGGAACCACCTATTCACTCTTCTATTTGTTTCCTTGTTTTGAGCCATCCACTTTAACGGAGCGTGATCCGTAACCATGTCAAAGTGCCTACCTAGCAGGTAGTACCGAAGGGAATCTAGAGCCCACTTCACCGCTAAACACTCCTTTTCAACGGTGGCGTAATTTACCTCATGGGACTTCAACTTCCTGCTGAGGTAAATGACTGGGTGCTCTTCCCCGTTCCAGACCTGGGACAATACTGCTCCTAACCCCACATCTGACGCATCACTTTGTACGACAAAGTCTTTAGAGAAGTCGGGTGAGTACAACACTGGCTGGCTACATAAGGCTTGTTTCAAGAATTGGAATGCTGCCTCAGCCTCGGGGGTCCATTTAATCATGACCGACCCTTTCCCCTTCGTCAGGTTGGTTAGGGGCACAGCCTTAGAAGCAAAGTGGGGAATGAATCGCCGATAATACCCAGCGATTCCCAGAAAGGCTCGTACCTGCTTCTTGCTGTTGGGACGTGGCCAACTCTGGATGGCCTCGACTTTGTTGAGTTGGGATTTTATTACTCCCCTCCCAATGGTGTACCCAAGATATTTGGCCTCCTCCTGCCCAATGGTACACTTCTTGGGGTTAGCCGTAAACCCCGCTTCCCGAACAGAGTCCAGGACTGCTTGCACTTTTGGCAGATGTGAGGCCCAATCTGTGCTATGGACAATTACGTCATCCAGGTAAGCCGCAGCATACTTCCGATGGGGCCTCAGCATCTGGTCCATTTTCCGCTGGAATGTGGCCGGCGCATTCTGTAACCCGAACGGCATTCTTTTATATTGGAACGCCCCGTCTGGGGTTACAAATGCGGTTTTCTCTTTGGCCGACTTGGCCAGGGGGATTTGCCAATACCCTTTTGTGAGGTCAAGAGTCGTCATGTATCGGGCTGTTCCCAGCCGGTCGATCAACTCATCTATACGTGGCATGGGGTAGGTGTCAAATTTTGTAACTTTGTTCAACTGTCGAAAATCGTTACAAAATCGCCAGCTCCCATCCGGTTTAGGCACCAACACAATGGGACTAGACCAATCACTTTGGGACTCCTCTATCACCCCTAAGTTCAGCATTTTCTGTACTTCCTCCCGTATTGCCTCCCGTCGAGCCTCTGGGATCCGATAGGGTTTTAACTTCACCCTTTCACCGGGCGGGGTAATGATGTCATGCTCTACCCCAGATGTTTGTCCCGGCAGCTCAGAGAATACCTCCTTGTTGCGAAGCACAAACTCCTTAACCTCCTGTTGTTGGGGTTGTGACAAGGTGGCTGCTATTCCAACCTCAGGAATCACGCAACCAGTTTGAGCTGGTGACCAAGTGTCTGCGACTAGGGACTCTCTATCCCTCCAGGCTTTCAACAGATTAACGTGATAGATCTGTTCGGGCTTTCGCCTTCCTGGTTGTCTGACCTTGTAATTCACTTCGCTCACTTTTTCCATTATCTCGTAGGGGCCTTGCCATTTGGCAAGGAATTTACTTTCAACCGTAGGGACAAGTACCAATATCCTATCCCCCGGGGAAAAGGTACGGGTCTTGGCTCCACGGTTGTACACTCTCTGCTGTGCCAACTGCGCTTGGGCCAAATGTTCCTTCACGATGGGCATTACCTGTGCAATTCGATCTTGCATCAGGGCGACATGCTCAATCACACTCCTGTGGGGAGAACTCTCACTTTCCCAAGTTTCCTTGGCAATATCCAACAGCCCTCTTGGGTGTCTCCCATACAGTAACTCAAAGGGGGAGAATCCCGTAGAGGATTGGGGCACCTCCCTAATAGCAAACATCAAATAAGGAAGTAAACAGTCCCAATCCTTTCCATCTCTATCCACCACTTTCTTCAACATTTGTTTTAGGGTTTTGTTGAATCTTTCAACCAGCCCATCGGTTTGGGGGCGATACACAGACGTACGCAATTGCGTCACTTTGAACAATTTACACAGCTCTTTCATAACCCGGGACATAAAGGGTGTACCTTGGTCCGTAAGCAGTTCTTTACAAATACCCACCCGGCTAAAAACAAGAGATAGCTCTTTGGCTATGGTTTTGGCCGAGGTATTTCGGAGAGGGATCGCTTCTGGATAACGGGTGGCATAGTCCATTATAACTAATATGTACTGGTGCCCCCTAGCGGACTTGATTATAGGACCTACCAAATCCATGGCGATCCTCTCAAACGGGACCTCAATGATGGGTAGAGGGACCAGCGGGCTACGGAAATGTGGCATCGGGGCCAACCTCTGACACACAGGGCAGGAGGAACAATAATTTTCTACGTCCTTCATCACCCCCGGCCAATAGAATCTCTGTAATACCCTCTCTCGGGTTTTCTCTGTCCCCAGATGACCTCCAAGAATGTGCCCATGGGCCAACTCCAACACCAACTTCCTGTAAGGTTTGGGCACCACAAGCTGCTCAACGGTTTCTTCTGCCCTTTTTGCCACCCGATACAGTAGGTCCTTCTCTACGCTGAAGTATGGGTAAGTGCAGGTATTATCTGGGTTCACTAACTCGCCATCTATTTTCACTACGTTTTCCCGTGCCTTTATTAGGGCGGGGTCTTTCAACTGTTCTGTGGCAAAGTTTTCCCTGTGAACCTCAAGATCAGAAAACTCCACAGACGGTAGGTTTTCGTCTGAGGAGGTGGGCTCCTCTCCAGTTTCTTGAGTCTCCCCTGCCAATACTGATAAGGGAAATTCCGGAGAGTCCTCACCACTCTCAGGGGAGTTCTGGCTATCACATTCCTGGTACATAGGGGCACCAGTGAGGGGCTCAGGATCATCCCACAGTTCCCAGAACTTCGGAAAATCCCTTCCCACAATGGCGTCATGCGGTAACTGAGATACTAAGCCCACTGGATGAGAGAGGGTACCTTTGGGGGTCTCGAAACACACTGTAGTCACTGGATACTCTCGGGTGTCCCCATGCACACAAATAACAGCTACCTTGCTATTCCCAGAGACCTCTGTTTTAACTAACTCAGCCTTTATCAGGGTCACAAGGCTACCTGAATCCAGCAATACCACAACATTTCTACCATTAACACACATTTTGCATAAATGTTTCTCAGTTCCTCGAATGGCAGTGCATGCGACTGTCGCACACAGCGATTGACGTCTGCCCGTCAGAAAGTCACACTGCATGGGTTCCTCCACAACCGGGCAATTGGCTGCAATATGTCCCGCTTGCCGGCAGCGGTAGCAAACGATCCTTCTTGCCGCCTCTTGAGCCGCTGATTTCCCAGGCTGTTCTCGCCAAACTTGGGGTAGAGCTCCCACCCTCTCACTCTCTCCACCCTCACCCCTTGGAATCCTCTTATCCGCCCCTGGGGATGGTCTGGTCTTAGGGTGGAAAGTCCGAGTGTCTCTGGAAGAGGCCGTCAGGTTCTCTGTAGCCAAGTATCTCTCCACACGATCCACAAGACCATCGGCCGTCTCTGGGTCTCCATGGCTTACCCACTTTTGGATGGCAGTAGGAAGAGCTCTCAAAAACCGATCCATTACACCACGTTCCACAATCTTTGGTGCGGACAAAGTCTCTGGCTGTAGCCACTTTCTGCTCAGGTGAATGAGATCATACATTTGAGACCTGGGGGGTTTTCCAAGCTGGAAAGTCCAGTTATGCACACGCTGAGCCCGGACAGCCTGGGTGACACCCAGCCTTGCCAATATTTCAGCTTTTAGCATCACATAGTCTTTTGCTTGGTCAGGCTCTAGGTCATAGTAAGCCTTCTGCGATTCACCAGTTAACAGAGGAGCCACCAGTCCAGCCCACTGCTCCTCAGGCCACTTTTCTCTTTCAGCAGTCCTTTCAAATGTGGTCAAAAATACCTCTGGATCATCCTCTCCAGTCATTTTTGTCAATAAACGACTCACCCCAAAGGACGCGGTATTAGTGGGACGGCTTTCCTCACTGGTCTGCGGACGTTGCTGCATTACTGCTTCCATTTGTTGTAGTCTCTGCTCTTGCTTCTGTAACAGGTCTATGAAGCGGGCCTCAGATTGCTGCTGGGCTTGTTGATGAGCTTGCTGCTGGGCTGCAAGGCTCCTTTGCAAACCTGCATTTGTCTGCTGTTGATTGGCATTTGCTAGAGCCAGCTGTTTCAGTATCTCCTCCATGCTGGCTTAAAAAAAACTGCCTGCATTCTCCACCAACTGTGAGGGGGTTAGCTCGGCAGCGGGTGTGTGTGACCCCCGGGATGGGCTCCCCACACAAAACAGGCCCAGCAAACGGAGGTTGTGGTTTTCAAAATCAAAAAGGTGCGGTTTATTTTCTATTTACAGTGACAAAACACAGCAAAGCAAAAGAAACATAACCAAAATAAATCCTGGTCAAGTTGACCTCTGACTAAACATACAGGTTTCCTAACTAACAACTGGGATCAGCCTAGTGCTGTCCTAGTCCCTAAGTCCCTGGTTTTAAATGTCCAAGCAAATAGCCACACAGGCTTTTTCTCACCGCACAGGGGTTCACTCTCCCTAGACAGTCCACACAGGTCTGGTTCCAGGCATGAGCTAACATCTAATGAAGCTGGGAGTTCTTATAGAGGCCTAAATGAGCTGACAAGCTTCAGCTGGTCTCATCAACTCCCTGTCTGCACGACGCCCAGCCCTCTCCCTAGAGGTATGAGTCATCCATGAGCCCACTAGCCTTATACAACTCTCCACCTAGTTGTATAAGTCGGCGTAAAGCCTGAATCTGAGCGAAATATATCTACCCCCCTGGATGCAACCAGGTGACTTTACCTTCCTGCTGTCACACTACCTATAGTTTTCTGTCCCTAGAAAAAATGTTTTTTTAAAGATGGTTGATGATCAATGCTTTAGCACACTATAGCACAAGGAGAATTTCCCTCACTGTCCTTCCCTGTCCCTAGAAACAAGGATTAGCACAGTAAAACACACTGACACTCTCCCTACCTATAGTTTTCTGTCCCTAGAAAAAATGTTTTTTTAAAGATGGTTGATGATCAATGCTTTAGCACACTATAGCACAAGGAGAATTTCCCTCACTGTCCTTCCCTGTCCCTAGAAACAAGGATTATCACACTAAAACACACTGACACTCTCCCTACCTATAGTTTTCTGTCCCTAGAAAAAATGATTTTTTAAAGATGGTTGATGATCAATGCTTTAGCACAGTATAGCACAAGGAGAATTTCCCTCACTGTCCTTCCCTGTCCCTAGAAACAAGGATTAGCATAGTAAAACACACTGACACTCTCCCTACCTATCCTTCTCTTTCCCTAAACTAAAGGAATCCAGGTTTGAGGGGCGTGGCTGAGAGTCCATGAGAGCGGCTGCTTAATCTCATAGCTCCGGCTCCACTTATCCATCCTGCAGGCATCCTACCCTCAATCTGCTACCTAAAGGCACAGTTTTGCTCCTAAGGACGGCGGGCACCAGATACAGGCATGATGGTGAATAAATACGGGCCACCCGCGCCCCAATCAACGGCGGAACAACTGGCCCGGTTTAGAAGGCAAGATGGCGCCGATCCTCTGGCAGTGCACGAGGCCGCGCTGCAGTCATCTACATCTGCAGCACAGGATTCCTATCAGGGGGTGAGTGGCTCTGTCCCTGCTGTGTTTCGCACCCAGGCTGTGCACACTGAACCCTTAGACTCCCCAGCATACTCAGAGGAATCTACATCCCTGAGCCCCTCCATTGCTGAGCCCAGCCTGGCTGAAATCCTGGTAGCCATTAAAGATGTCAAAACCTCCCTCACTTTACAAATAGAGAGCATCCACATTGATTTCTCCCTTTTGAAGCAGGATGTTCAGAGTTTGAGGGACAGGACTGGGGAGGTAGAGGGCCGTGTCAGCTCCCTGGAAGACTCTGTGCATCCATTATCTGCCACTGTACGCACAGCCACGGATGAGTTGGGGGTCCTCAGAGCTAAGCTGGACGATTTGGAGAATCGTTCCAGAAGGAACAACCTCCGATTTGTGGGGTTCCCGGAACGATCGGAGGGTCCCCGCCCGGAAAGATTTCTGCACAAATGGTTGCGCGATGTATTCAGGGTGGAAGAATTTTCCAACACCTTTGAAATTGAGAGGGCGCACCGCACCCCCCCGCGTGCCCCACAACCTGGGGCCCCCCCGAGATCTCTCATTGCAAAATTCCTTAACTTCCGGGACAAGGTTACTATTCTACGCCTGGCCAGAGAAAAAGGTCCCCTCAAGTTCAACAGCAACAACATATCCATCTATCCTGACTTCTCTGCTGAAGTACAGCGCCAGCGAATATCATTTGCAGCAGTGAAAGATCGTCTCCGTAATGAAGGTCTTCCCTATGCTATGTTGTTCCCTGCTAAGCTGCGGATCATCCATGAAGGCAAAGCCCACTTTTGCTTTTGTCCTAAAGAAGCTATGTCCTGGTTAGATTCAAGATTTGGGAAACAACCCAGACAACAACGCCGCAATTGAATCCTTGAGTGAAGGAACATGAGTCTCCAGATGACCCTTCATTTCCCCTATCTGCTTCCCAGGGGCTCGGTCCTCTGGGAATCAACTTGTTACTGTGACTTTCTCCCCCTGGTCAGAGGCTGGCCCTAATTGCCTTCCCCCCCCCCTTTTTTTGTTTTTCCCCTACAGAGGTCACTCTTGCACTATTAACAATCCGGATAAGAGCTCCTATTATTACTGCCCTTTGAACTGCAGATTACTATCACTGTGCCTCTTGCACTTATTACTGTCTGTGCCTTTAATTTTCAAAAGGGGTGGAGAGGAAAAGGAAAGAAAGAAGAGATTCTTTTGATTTATTTTTTCTATCTCAAAAAGAAGAGAAATGTTTTATATATATTTTTTTTTCTTCTTCTTTCCTCCAGATTCTACAACAGGGACATTTACACTGCAGTTGTGAGCCATTATGGAACTGCTGCTTCCCCCCATACCAGTAGGTGGCGAGGCCACAGGGTTTTTCGCTTCTTCCCCAGACTGTTGCTGAGGGGGGAATGTTTTTGTTTTGGGGTTCAAGGCTCACTGTGTTTGGGTTGGTAGAGCAGGGAGGGGGGTGGGTTAAGGGTGGGATGTTTATTTCGGCGGTCCTCTCACAAGTTTTAGGTCTTGAGAAGGACTGGCCTCTTTGGTGTTTGGTTGGTATAGCTGCTCCTAGGAAAATGTTCTTTTTGCCACTATTGCAAACCTATTATAGACAGTGTCATAGAAACTGTTTGTGGTATGCTGCATCACATGGTTATCCTTGCATTGTTCCTGTATTCCTTATACTTACTCATGGCTGACACTTTAAAACTGATTTCGTGGAATGTTAGGGGGTTGAACTCACCTCACAAGCGGTCCCTGCTGTTTTCCTATCTAAAAAAATACAGACCCCATATCATTTGTCTCCAAGAGACCCACCTTACTGGCTCTAAGCTTAAGTCCCTTAAAAGGCCCTGGCTGGCCAGCCACTATCATGCCTCTTATTCTAGCTTCTCCCGTGGGGTCTCGATTTTGTTGGCGAAGTCCCTCCCGGCTGAGACTTTGCTTGTGAAGTCGGATCCTGCGGGATGATTTATTATAATCACCCTCCGTATAGCCTCCACAATTTTTACATTGGCGAACATATATATTCCTCCACCGTTTTCCTCAGAAATCCTTTCCCATTTGTCTCTCATGTTACTGTCCCGATCCCCGGGTCCCCTGCTCTTTGTAGGTGATTTCAATGCTGTACTCGACCCTTCAGTAGACCGCTTGCGGGGTGGGGGCAGGCCGTACCCCTCTTTTATTGACTGGACCCAGGTATTTGCCCTTACCGAGCTATGGCGTTGGAAGCATCCGGATGACAGACAGTTTTCCTGTCATTCGGACTCCTTCCATACTATGTCTCGCATAGATATGGCATTTGCCCCGGCGGATGTACTCCCCCTGGTTCATTCCATAGCTTACCTGCCTAGAGGGATCTCGGACCATGCTCCTTTGCTGATTGGTCTTCTCCTCCTGCCAAAATCAGGCCCACGGGTCTGGAGATTGAACTCACATTGGCTTGAGGATGAGATTGTACAGGCAGAGTGCCAGAAGGGCGTGACTGAATACTGGCAACTGAATCAGGGTACTACTGGACTCACCACTGTCTGGGATGCTTCCAAGGCAGTGTTGAGAGGTGCCTTTATGTCAATTACGGGTATTCTGCGTAAAAATAATCTACAACGTACTGAGGAATTAGAACAGACTATGGTGAAGGCGGAGGCAGAGTACTCTGAAAGGCCCTCTGCGGCCACGTTAGCCCCGTGGCTTCATAGTCGCAGGGAATACGAACTTCGCTTGTTAGATCTCACTAAAAAACGTTTACTCTATGTCACGCAAAAGACTTTTGAGCATGGTAACAAAGCAGGGCGCCTACTCGCATATCTTTCCAGACCTGACCATGCCCCTATTTCTATCCCCAGGATATTAGTTTCAGGAACTACGATTAGTACTGTCCCTCAGGATATAGCAGAAGCCTTTCTCTCCTTTTATCAAGACCTCTATACTTCCAGAGTTACTTATTCAGAGACACAACTAGATGACTATTTAGGCCAGGTGTCACTCCCCCGATTGACAGACCAGGTCCGGGGAGAGTTGGATGAGCCGCTGTCTGTGGAAGAACTTTCATTGGCAATTTCACAGATGCCGGCTCATAAGACGCCAGGTCTGGACGGGTTCCCAGTGGAATGGTATAAGCAATTTCAGCACCTTCTTGGCCCTATTTTGCTTAAAACATACAATGCAGCATTGCAGGAGGGGGTACTTCCTCCCTCTATGAGAGAGGCACTTATTGTTTTACTTCTTAAACCGCGAAAAGATCCGTTAAAATGTGACTCCTATCGGCCGATATCGCTTATTAATGTTGATACCAAAATTCTAGCCAAGGCTCTGGCGAACCGCCTGAACAGGGTGATCCCAGGGCTAGTGGGGAGTGATCAGGGTGGTTTCATACCCGGTCGATCAACCCGGATGAACATTCGTAGACTGTTCCACAACTTGACGTTTCCACATGACTGTCCGGCGACCCGAGTTGTGGTGTCCTTGGACACCTGCAAGGCCTTTGACAGTGTGGAATGGCCATACCTGTTTGGGGTCTTGCAGTTGTATGGCTTTGGTCCACGGCTGATAGCCTGGATCAAACTCCTCTATACCATGCCACTCGCCCGCATTCGCATTAATTCTCAGATCACTGACACATTTAAGATCACCAGAGGCACTCGACAGGGTTGCCCTTTGTCGCCCCTCCTGTTTGCCCTGGCCATGGAACCCCTTGCTATTCGGATCCGTAATTCACCACTCCTTCACGGATTACCCATAAATGAGATAGAAGAAAGGATCTCGCTCTATGCAGATGATACATTGGTTTACTTAGCAGACTCTCAGGACTCACTTACTAGTCTGTTGACCACGGTGACCACCTTTGGAGACTTTTCTGGATTCCGAGTGAACTGGGAGAAATCTACCCTCTTCCCCAAAGATCAGACTCCTGCTCCACAGGTTCACTCGGATTCTAGACTACAAATAGCCACCTCCTTTAGATATCTAGGTGTTATAGTTCAATTGCCATTATCCCTATATATTACCAATAATTTAGGCCCTTTACTACTCCAACTGCAAACCCAAACTAAACAATGGAAGGACTTACCCCTGGATCTGATGGGGCGAGCCAATATCCTAAAGATGATATATCTTCCTAAACTTTTGTATGTCCTGGCTAACTCCCCCTGCAAAATTCCCAAAACAATCTTTAAGAGTATTGATTCGATTTGTATAGCGTTCCTTTGGAATGGTAGGCCCCCTAGAATGGCACTGGAAACTCTGCGCCTTCCGTCCCACTTGGCAGGATTAGCTTTCCCTGATTTTTACCTTTACTATCAAGCATCCCAACTGGTTAATATTCATGATTGGCTGCACCCTGACCCAAATAATGCCTGTACCACCACTGAAGGTGCCATGGTCTCATCATTCGAAACATTGCATAACATTGTTTATCGTGGATGCACGCCCCCGGGACCTGGACTGACTATTTTACGTACATCTCTGTCCCTATTTAAAACAGTGACGCTTAAACACGCCCCTGGCTCCTGGTCAGTCTCCCCTAATAGTCCACTTTGGTTTAACCCTTGTGACAGCAGGAAGGTAAAGTCACCTGGTTGCATCCAGGGGGGTAGATATATTTCTCCCAGATTCAGGCTTTATGCCGACTTATACAACTAGGGAGTTGATGAAGCCCAGCTGAGGCTAGTGGGCTCATGAATGACTCATACCTCTAGGGAGAGTGCTGGGCGTCGTGAGGCAGGGAGTTGATGAGACCAGCTGAAGCCTGTCAGTTCGTTTAAGGCCTCTATAAAAACTCCCAGATTCATTAGATGTTAGCTCATGCCTGGAACCAGACCTGTGTGGACTGTCTAGGGAGAGTGAACCCCTGTGCGGTGAGGCAAAGCCTGTGTGGCTATTTGTTTGGACTTTTACTAAACCAGGGACTTAGGGACTAGGACAGCACCAGGCTGATCCCAGTTGTTAGTTTAGGAAACCTGCATGTTTAGTCAGAGGTCAAACTGACCAGGATTTATTTTGTTTGTTTCTTTTTGGCTTTGCTGTGTTTTGTCACTGTACATAGAGAAATAAACCGCACCTTTTGATTTTGAAAACCACAACCTCCGTCTGCTGGCCCTGTTTTTGTGTGGGGAGCCCAACCAGGGGGTCACACACACCCGCTACCGAGTTAACCCCCTCACAGTTGGTGGAGAACCAGTGGCAGTTTTTTTAAGCCAGCATGGAGGAGATACTGAAACAGCTGGCTCTAGCAAATGCCAATCAACAGCAGACAAATGCAGGTTTGCAAAGGAGCCTTGCAGCCCAGCAGCAAGCTCATCAACAAGCCCAGCAGCAATCTGAGGCCCGCTTCATAGACCTGTTACAGAAGCAAGAGCAGAGACTACAACAAATGGAAGCAGTAATGCAGCAACGTCCGCAGACCAGTGAGGAAAGCCGTCCCACTAATACCGCGTCCTTTGGGGTGAGTCGTTTATTGACAAAAATGACTGGAGAGGATGATCCAGAGGTATTTTTGACCACATTTGAAAGGACTGCTGAAAGAGAAAAGTGGCCTGAGGAGCAGTGGGCTGGACTGGTGGCTCCTCTGTTAACTGGTGAATCGCAGAAGGCTTACTATGACCTAGAGCCTGACCAAGCAAAAGACTATGTGATGCTAAAAGCTGAAATATTGGCAAGGCTGGGTGTCACCCTGGCTGTCCGGGCTCAGCGTGTGCAAAACTGGACTTTCCAGCTTGGAAAACCCCCCAGGTCTCAAATGTATGATCTCATTCACCTGAGCAGGAAGTGGCTACAGCCAGAGACTTTGTCCGCACCGGAGATTGTGGAACGTGTTGTGATGGATCGTTTCTTGAGAGCTCTTCCTACCGCCATTCAAAAGTGGGTAAGCCATGGAGACCCAGAAACGGCCGGTAAACTTGTGGATTGTGTAGAGAGATACTTGGCTGCAGAGAACCTGACGGCCTCTTCCAGAGACTCTCGGACTTTCCACCCTAAGACCAGACCATCCCCAGGGGCGGATAAGAGGATTCCAAGGGGTGAGGGTGGAGAGAGTGAGAGGGTGGGAGCTCTACCCCAAGTTTGGCGAGAACAGCCTGGGAAATCAGCGGCTCAAGAGGCCGCAAGAAGGATCGTTTGCTACCGCTGCCGGCAAGCGGGACATATTGCAGCAAATTGCCCGGTTGTGGAGGAACCCATGCAATGTGACTTTCTGATGGACAGACGTCAGTCGCTGTGTGCGACAGTCGCATGCACTGCCATTCGGGGAACTGAGAAACATTTATGCAAAATGTGTATTAATGGTAGAAATGTTGTGGTATTACTGGATTCAGGTAGCCTTGTGACCCTGATAAAGGCTGAATTAGTTAAAACAGAGGTCTCTGGGAATAGCAAGGTAGCTGTTATTTGTGTGCATGGGGACACCCGAGAGTATCCAGTGACTACAGTGTGTTTCGAGACCCCCAAAGGTACCCTCTCTCATCCAGTGGGGTTAGTATCTCAATTACCGCATGATGCCATTGTGGGAAGGGATTTTCCGAAGTTCTGGGAACTGTGGGATGATCCTGAGCCCCCCACTGGTGCCCCTATGTACCAGGAATGTGATAGCCAGAACTCCTCTGAGAGTGGTGAGGACTCTCCAGAATTTCCCTTGTCAGTATTGGCAGGGGAGACTCAAGAAACTGGAGAGGAGCCCACCTCCTCAGACGAAAACCTACCGTCTGTGGAGTTTTCTGATCTGGAGGTTCACAGGGAAAATTTTGCCACAGAACAGTTAAAAGACCCCGCCCTAATAAAGGCACGGGAAAACGTAGTGGAAATAGATGGCGAGTTAGTGAACCCAGATAATACCTGCACTTACCCACACTTCAGCGTAGAGAAGGACCTACTGTATCGGGTGGCAAAAAGGGCAGAAGAAACCGTTGAGCAGCTGGTGGTGCCCAAACCTTACAGGAAGTTGGTGTTGGAGTTGGCCCATGGGCACATTCTTGGAGGTCATCTGGGGACAGAGAAAACCCGAGAGAGGGTATTACAGAGATTCTATTGGCCTGGGGTGATGAAGGACATAGAAAATTATTGTTCCTCCTGCCCTGTGTGTCAGAGGTCGGCCCCGATGCCACATTTCCGTAGCCCGCTGGTCCCTCTACCCATCATTGAGGTCCCGTTTGAGAGAATCGCAATGGATTTGGTAGGTCCTATAATCAAGTCCGCTAGGGGGCACCAGTACATATTGGTTATAATGGACTATGCCACCCGTTATCCAGAAGCGATCCCTCTCAGAAATACCTCGGCCAAAACCATAGCCAAAGAGCTATCTCTTGTTTTTAGCCGGGTGGGTATTTGTAAAGAACTGCTTACGGACCAAGGTACACCCTTTATGTCCCGGGTTATGAAAGAGCTGTGTAAATTGTTCAAAGTGACGCAATTGCGTACATCTGTGTATCACCCCCAAACCGATGGGCTGGTTGAAAGATTCAACAAAACCCTAAAACAAATGTTGAAGAAAGTGGTGGATAGAGATGGAAAGGATTGGGACTGTCTACTTCCTTATTTGATGTTTGCTATTAGGGAGGTGCCCCAATCCTCTACGGGATTCTCCCCCTTTGAGTTACTGTATGGGAGACACCCAAGAGGGCTGTTGGATATTGCCAAGGAAACTTGGGAAAGTGAGAGTTCTCCCCACAGGAGTGTGATTGAGCATGTCGCCCTGATGCAAGATCGAATTGCACAGGTAATGCCCATCGTGAAGGAACATTTGGCCCAAGCGCAGTTGGCACAGCAGAGAGTGTACAACCGTGGAGCAAAGACCCGTACCTTTTCCCCGGGGGATAGGATATTGGTACTTGTCCCTACGGTTGAAAGTAAATTCCTTGCCAAATGGCAAGGCCCCTACGAGATAATGGAAAAAGTGAGCGAAGTGAATTACAAGGTCAGACAACCAGGAAGGCGAAAGCCCGAACAGATATATCACGTTAATCTGTTGAAAGCCTGGAGGGATAGAGAGTCCCTAGTCGCAGAAACTTGGTCACCAGCTCAAACTGGTTGCGTGATTCCGGAGGTTGGAATAGCAGCCACCTTGTCACAACCCCAACAACAGGAGGTTAAGGAGTTTGTGCTTCGCAACAAGGAGGTGTTCTCTGAGCTGCCGGGACAAACATCTGGGGTAGAGCATGATATTATTACCCCGCCCGGTGAAAGGGTGAAGTTAAAACCCTATCGGATCCCAGAGGCCCGACGGGAGGCAATACGGGAGGAAGTACAGAAAATGCTGAACTTAGGGGTGATAGAGGAGTCCCAAAGTGATTGGTCTAGTCCCATTGTGTTGGTGCCTAAACCGGATGGGAGCTGGCGATTTTGTAACGATTTTCGTCAGTTGAACAAAGTTACAAAATTTGACACCTACCCCATGCCACGTATAGATGAGTTGATCGACCGGCTGGGAACAGCCCGATACATGACGACTCTTGACCTCACAAAAGGGTATTGGCAAATTCCCCTGGCCAAGTCGGCCAAAGAGAAAACCGCATTTGTAACCCCAGACGGGGCGTTCCAATATAAGAGAATGCCGTTCGGGTTACAGAATGCGCCGGCCACATTCCAGCGGAAAATGGACCAGATGCTGAGGCCCCATCGGAAGTATGCTGCGGCTTACCTGGATGACGTAATTGTCCATAGCACAGATTGGGCCTCACATCTGCCAAAAGTGCAAGCAGTCCTGGACTCTGTTCGGGAAGCGGGGTTTACGGCTAACCCCAAGAAGTGTACCATTGGGCAGGAGGAGGCCAAATATCTTGGGTACACCATTGGCAGGGGAGTAATAAAACCCCAACTCAACAAAGTCGAGGCCATCCAGAGTTGGCCACGTCCCAACAGCAAGAAGCAGGTACGAGCCTTTCTGGGAATCGCGGGTTATTATCGGCGCTTCATTCCCCACTTTGCTTCTAAGGCTGTGCCCCTAACCAACCTGACGAAAGGGAAAGGGTCGGTCATGATTAAATGGACCCCCGAGGCTGAGGCAGCATTCCAATTCTTGAAACAAGCCTTATGTAGCCAGCCAGTGTTGTACTCACCCGACTTCTCTAAAGACTTTGTCGTACAAAGTGATGCGTCAGATGTGGGGTTAGGAGCAGTATTGTCCCAGGTCTGGAACGGGGAAGAGCACCCAGTCATTTACCTCAGCAGGAAGTTGAAGTCCCATGAGGTAAATTACGCCACGGTTGAAAAGGAGTGTTTAGCGGTGAAGTGGGCTCTAGATTCCCTTCGGTACTATCTGCTAGGTAGGCACTTTGACATGGTTACGGATCACGCTCCGTT
Source organism: Rana muscosa (assembly GCA_029206835.1). NCBI lineage: Eukaryota > Metazoa > Chordata > Amphibia > Anura > Ranidae > Rana > Rana muscosa. Next base: position 345,609,820 of record CM055127.1, read on the forward strand.
AAAGTGGATGGCTCAAAACAAGGAGACAAATAGAAGAGTGAATAGGTGGTTCCTGGCCCTACAGGAATTCAACTTCACAGTAAAGCATCGCCCTGGCGTTCAAATGGGGAATGTGGATGCTTTGTCTCGAGTACATGAATGCCTGATTGCTGGTGTTCCAACCCCAAGGTTAAAACAAGAGGGGGGGGGTATGTGACAGCAGGAAGGTAAAGTCACCTGGTTGCATCCAGGGGGGTAGATATATTTCTCCCAGATTCAGGCTTTATGCCGACTTATACAACTAGGGAGTTGATGAAGCCCAGCTGAGGCTAGTGGGCTCATGAATGACTCATACCTCTAGGGAGAGTGCTGGGCGTCGTGAGGCAGGGAGTTGATGAGACCAGCTGAAGCCTGTCAGTTCGTTTAAGGCCTCTATAAAAACTCCCAGATTCATTAGATGTTAGCTCATGCCTGGAACCAGACCTGTGTGGACTGTCTAGGGAGAGTGAACCCCTGTGCGGTGAGGCAAAGCCTGTGTGGCTATTTGTTTGGACTTTTACTAAACCAGGGACTTAGGGACTAGGACAGCACCAGGCTGATCCCAGTTGTTAGTTTAGGAAACCTGCATGTTTAGTCAGAGGTCAAACTGACCAGGATTTATTTTGTTTGTTTCTTTTTGGCTTTGCTGTGTTTTGTCACTGTACATAGAGAAATAAACCGCACCTTTTGATTTTGAAAACCACAACCTCCGTCTGCTGGCCCTGTTTTTGTGTGGGGAGCCCAACCAGGGGGTCACACACACCCGCTACCGAGTTAACCCCCTCACACCTACATTACCAGAATTTGGCTCCCTGCCTGACCCACAAAGGTGGACCTCTCGGGGGATAAAATACTTATGTCACATATACTCACCTCAAGGATTTAAATCTTTCGCGCAGATGAGAACTGACTTTGACTTACCATATAACTACTTATTTTTTTACTATCAGCTTAGACACGCTGTGCGAGCACAGTTTGGTTCACTAGACAACCCGCTTGTGATTTCTGACTTAGAAAAACTCTTACGATCCCCAGACCGCACGAAACTTATCTCTACTTATTATTTAGCACTGGCGGTGGGCTCCAACCCTAGATTCAAGGCATCACAACGTAAATGGGACTCCCTAGATATATCCATAACAGAGGAGGACTGGTCCAAATTCTGTGACACTTTCAAGGCTTCTGTTGTATCCTCCAGGGACAGGATCATCCAAATAAAAATCTTCCACCAATCGCATCTCACCCCGGCCAGGATGCACAGAATGGGCATTTTGTCCTCGGCTGAGTGCTTTCGGGGATGTGGATATACAGCTGACTTCATTCATTGCTTCTGGAGTTGTCCCATAGTGCAGGAGTTTTGGAGGAGAGTAGACTCCTTTCTCTCTTCAGCGCTGGGGCTTCCCAACATATTAAATCCCAAGAATTGCCTCCTGGGGGTCTTTGGCGACCTCACTGTTCCCTCCCAGGTCAAACGATTGCTTCGGATCCTTTACTGTTATGCTAAAAAATCAATTTTATTGACCTGGAGGGGAGCAGCAACCCCAACAGTGGGGCTATGGTTGAAACTAGTCAATGATGCCCTTCCACTTTACAAACTCACTTTTGAGATCCGCAAAAGGAAGAAAACATTTTATAAAATTTGGGGCAGATGGCTGGCTAGCCCCCTGACCCTTTCCCCCATACTGCCATGAAAGAGTAGGTAGGTTGTAGCATACCTTGTACCATAACTATACTCCTATGCAATTTTACCAGCTATGACTGTCTAGTAGGTCTATTATGTTGCTGTAATTTGTCTTTATATTATATTATGCTGCTTAAATGGATGTGCAGATATTCTTCTGTGTAGACTGATATAGGAGCAAGTTGTTAATGTTGTGTGTGGGACAGGCCTGGCTAGGTCCCCACATATTGTCTTTCTATGTCTGTATGTTATGAAAAAAATGCAATAAAACATATCTTTAAAAAAAAAAAAGGAATCCAGGTTAAGCAAGAAAAAAAAATGTCACTGTCCCTGCCTATGCTTCTCTTTCCCTGCTCCGGAACACACTACACTAGGCCGCCGTGCTGGCGGCCTTTTATAGTGTGGGGCGTGTACTAAACACCCTCAGCAATAATTGGCCACAGGCATCCTGCCTGTGGCCAATCATTGCTCTCCTCGCTGCCGGCGCTGTGATTGGCCAAGCATGCGGGGTCACAGTGCATGCTTGGCCAATCACAGCGCCTGGATGACACTGCGATGGCGTAGTGCATTGTGGGCCGTTCGCGTCACTCGAATTAGGCGCGAACGGCCCAAATCGTTCGATCTTCGTCGAACGATCGAACAGCCGATGTTCGAGTCGAACGTATGTTCGACTCGAACACCGAGCTCATCCCTATCCTTTAGTATATATTGCTGAGAATTGACAGAGTTGGGCTGCTTGGTAGTACCACCACATATTGGGAAGGCCAAGGCCTCCTTTCTTCCTTGCCCTATACAGAACTTTTTTAGATAGACGATGTCCCTTGCCCCCCCATATGAACTGTATGATTTTTGATTGGAGTCTATCCAGTGCTCGCTTCTTGACAGGGATAGGCAGGGACCGGAAGAGATAAAGCAATCTGGGCAAGAGGGTCATCTTGACCGAATTGACTCTACCCAGCCAGGATAATTTATAAAGAGACCATTGTGTAAGTTCAGTTGTGAGTTTTTTGAACATGGCAGGGTAATTGTGTTGGAATAGGAGCTCTACTTTTGGGGTGAGGAAAACACCTAAATAGGGAAGAGAAGAGGCGCACCAGGAGAAGGGGAAGTTTGTTTTGAGCCTATCGACTATATCTTGGGGTGTAGTGACGTTTAAGGCCATTGACTTTGCCATGTTGACCTGAAGGCCTGAAACCTTTCCAAAAGTGGTGAGGAGTTGGAGAATATTGGGGGTCGACCTGAGAGGGGAGGTGACGAAAAGGAGGACATCGTCCGCAAAGAGGGCGCATTTGTGTGTATGTTGACCACATTGAACCCCGTGAATGTCCGGGTGTTGTCTAATTGCTAGAGCTAGGGTTTCTATCGCTATTGCGAAGAGAATAGGGGAGAGCGGGCAGCCCTGTCTGGTACCGTTTAAGATTGGGAATTGGTCGGAGAGACGTCCCTGTAGTTTGATCTGGGCTTTCGGGGAGGAATATAGAGACTCCAGGGTTCTTAGGAATTCCGGGCCAAATCCCCAATGGCGTAGAATGGTAAAAAGGTATGGCCAGGTGACCGTATCAAAGGCCTTTTGGAGGTCTATGGAAAGAATGTATCCCTTCTGGGGGGATCCGCCATCCCAGGAGGATTGCATGAGGGAAATCAAATCTACCGCTCTCCTGATCTGGTCCGGTCCCTGTCTCCCGGGAATGAAACCCACCTGATCCTTATGAACATAAGAAGCTATGAAGGAGGCTATTCTGTTGGCCAAAATCTTGGTCATGATTTTCAGATCATTATTGATCAACGAAATCGGCCTATAGTTGCCTACATCACTAGGATCTTTTCCCTGTTTGGGGATCACAGAGATATATGTGAGGTTGGCAGCGGGTTCGAGAATGGAGCCCTCTCGTAGGGAGTTAAAGAGACTGGCCAGATGAGGAGATAGGACCCCAGAGAAAGCTTTGTAATAAAGGGCGGAGAAACCGTCTGGCCCTGGCGCCGAGTCTGTTTTGAGATTTTTGATGACCTCCTGGACCTCTTCAGTACTAAAAGGTGATTCCATCATGGATCTATGGGACTCTGAAAGTTTGGGGAGATCAATGTCCGCCAAAAATAATTCTAAGGGAACAGGGTCGGCAGAGGAAGGAGATGCGTATAGTTTGGAGTAGAAAGCTTGGAAGGTTTCTAGGATTTTATGGGGGTTCTGGGTGAGAGAACCCGATAACGATTTAATCTTGGGTAAGGAGAAATTTTGGATCCTTGGGGAGAGTTTGGCCGCCAAGCGCAAGCCGATTTTATCAGCTTGTAAGTAGAATTTGCCACTTAACCAGTTCAAGTGTTTGTCTGCATTAGAAGTTAAGGCAAGATTTAAAGCAATGCGGGCGGATTCTAACTTGGCCAGACTGGCTGGAGTGGGGTTAGACTTATGGGCTTTACTAAGTAGTGTAAAATCCCTTTCCAAGTTTTCTACATCCACCTTCCTTCCTTTTTTCAGGTTGGAAGCCATTTGAATCATCCTCCCCCTCAAGACGGCTTTATGAGCTCCCCAGAGAGAGCTAGGGGAAGTTTCCCCGGTATCATTGAGGAGGAAAAATTCTTGGATGTCCTTTTCCAGCATGGTGCAGTGGACCGGGTTGGCAAGGAGGGATTTACTCAAGCGCCACTGAGGGGGGCCTGAAGGCGAAAGGGAGCTAGAGATTCTAAGGGTTACTAAGGAGTGGTCCGACCACGGAACTTCTTGTATTGAGGAGTGAGAGACAGTGTGAATGTCAGAATTGGGTACGAAGATGTGGTCAATCCTGGCAAATGTTTTGTGTGGGGCAGAGTAATGGGTAAAGTCTTTGGCCGTGGGATTCAATTCCCTCCAAGAATCAATCAGGCCCAAGTCATGTAGGAGTCGAGCGATTCTGAGGCTTTGTTTGGAGGGTCTCTTAAGGCGTGGCCTGTTCTCGTGGGATTTGTCAAGTGTGTGGTCAAACGTGATATTGGAGTCACCCCCTATTAAGACTCTACCTTCTAGATGAGAGGAGAGGGTTGAGAACATGGATGCGAAAAAATTTGCCTGGCCCCGATTGGGGGCATAGTATGAAACAAAAGAATACGTCACCCCTTCTATGAGCCCTTTGACCAGCAGGTACCTACCATCTTTATCACGAATTGTGTGAATGTGGGTAAATGGGATACGTTTAGCCAAGAGAATGGCCACCCCTCTCTGTTTGGTGTCAGCATTCGCAAGGTAGAAGGTGGGAAAGCTACCGTGTAGGAAGGAGGGGGTATAGCTAGCGGGGAAGTGGGTCTCCTGAAGAAGGACAACATCAAGGCTTCTGGCGTGGTAGCTCTGAAAGGCCTTCCGGCGTTTAGAAGGGGAATTAAGTCCCTGTGTATTGTGGGAAGCTACTTTCAAAGGCAGCTTGCGAGCGTCAGTCTCAGCCATGGGTGCCCGAGGGGGGTGCGAGAATGTAAAAGGGGAGCTTACCTGGAGAGAAGAGAGAATCCGGACATCCAGCGCGAGGTAGGCTATCAACAAACGCCCTGGAGCAAGGCCTGGGGGAGTTCTCCGCAAGGAATCCTGGAGGAGGGAGGAGGAGAACACTGTGGGGAGGGGAGAAGGGGGGGGAGAAGAAATAGAAGAAAAAGAGGAGGAAAGATCAGAGATGTCATTATATTGGTCAGTTAAATCACAAAAGGAGAACAAAACAAACATATGCAAAAATTCAGATAAAATTCAACAGGACCGGCTAGCCGGGTCCAAGTCCAAGGACTCCTGCAAGAGGGGTCTTGGAGAGAGTGCAACCCCAGTAGGGGTTGTCTACCTGATGTCACCAGAGGGATTAAAAGTCCCTCCGCGTCACAACAGAGAGAGCGGCATGATGAGCCGCTCCGGCCGTCAGAGCCCCCAATGGGGGGTAAAACAGTACTGGAACGGCCAAAGTGCAGAAAATACTGTAAACAAACAAATATAACGAACCGTAAAACTGTATAACCAGAACATAACCAGTGCATGGAGTGGAACCTGCAAGGGAGAGGAAGGGAAGGTGGGGAGGGAGGCAAGAGAGGATGGGGGGGGGAAGGGGGAGGGGAAAGGGAAGAAAAAAAAAAAAAAGGGGGGGGGGACAGGGGGAAGGAAGGGTATAGGCTACTAGGCCTAACCATAGGTTGGAACTAGAAAAGGCCCATCATATATGCAACAAGTCAGAAAGGCAATGAAAGCGTCCTCCTCAGCGAGGTGGGAGGAACGGGGGATATTGGGAGTCCCAACTAGCCATAAGATGGGCAAGTGGGGCCCAAACCAAACAGATCAAGACCCTGACCCGCCTGAAGCCAGTCAGGGCCGTGCGGGTCTGTCTACCACCATACTAGGGGGGGAGAGTAGTTAGCTCTCTGAAATATTAGGGCTAGTCAAAAGCAACCCATCTCCCGTCCGGGAGAAAAACAAAAGAAGTCCCTCATCTCGGGGTCGGGATTCTCTCTGTCTCTTCGTTTGTTGTTTATTCCATAACGGGGTCAGAGGACTGCCGGGGGGTGGACGCTTTGAGGAGCCTGATTTTGTTGTCGCTTGTTGTGCAGCAAGTTCTCGGGAGATAAGACCAAGATGAAGAAGGAGACGTTCGCTGTCTTGAAAGGTGGAAAAGCCAAAGGATTTGTCCCTGAAATGAAATTGTAGGCGGAACGGAAAAGCCCAGCGGTACTTGATGGAATTCTGGTTGAGGACCTCCAGGAGGGGTTTAAGGGACCTCCATTTCTGGACCGTGGTGGGTGAGATGTCAGCAAAGATTTGGATTTTATTCCCTTGGAAGGAGAGATTGTCCAGGTTGCGGGTCTGCCTCATAACATCCTCCTTCACACCATAGTAATGGGGCTTGACTACAATGTCCCTTGGGAGACCATCTGGGCGGGGGGGCTGGAGGACTCTGTGAGCCCTGTCAAGTTCCAATCTGTGGTCCTGAATGTCTGGCATGAGTTCTTTAATGAACAATTTAACTGTGCTGTGAACATCAGTAACAGATTCAGGTATCCCACGTATACGGAAATTATACCTTCTACTCCTGTTCTCTAAATCATCGATTTTAGATAGAGCTGTCTCAAGTTGATCTTGTAAGGTTTGGATGCATGTGGTATTTTGGTTAGTACGGGCGGCAGTGTTATCCACAGCCTGCTCAATTGCATCCATGCGGGCTCCCAGGCTCTGCAAATCAGCCTTAATGGTAGCAGTGATCTGAGTGGCATTGTGGGCTAGGCCTGTGGCTAGCAGCTCAGAAAAGTTCTGCAGCATAAGTTGCATGTCAGCGGAGTGAACTGGCTGCAAGGGGGGGAGAGGTGGGGGCCTGCCAGGCTTAAGGGGGATCGCAGCATGGGAGAGAGGGGGAGATCTCCAAAAGTCCGTTTCAGCAGGGACTCAGTGGATGCTGGGGAGATCCCTTGGGGGTTGCAGGTACTCACAGGAGTTGCCAGTAGATCGATCTGGTGCTGGAGATGGGAAGGAGGATCCGCAATGGAGTCCGGGCCTTCCATGCTGCCTTGAGCTGCGGCCGCCATCTTGGATGATGCAGGGGCTGCCAGTGTAAAGTCGAGCTGGCGGCTTACCTCCCTCTTTTGTGAGCCGCCCGGCATATGAAATCGTCCCTGGTTCACCCGGGAGGCGATGGGGTCAGTCCTGGCCGGTTCCCGCTCAGTCTGTAGGCTCAGGGGGCTGCGAGAGGCCGGAGAAGCGCGGAGCTCCCGTTCAGAGCATCTTCCCGGAAGTCCCGCGCATGCGCACTCCCTCCTCTCTGTTTTGAATGTTTTTTGTTTTTTTTTTCTGAAACCTGCTCGACGGCATCGGTAAAGACACTCGCCGGCTCTCCCTTTTCGGCTAAACTGCGGGCAAAATTGAACCGAAGACCTCTCGATCTGCAGTCAAATGCTCTGCCACTGAGCCATATACCCTTGCCTTCTCTTCTCTGTTTTGAATTTTAATTTTTTTTTGTCCTGAAACTGGCTCGACGGCATAGGTAAGGACACTCACTGGCTCTCCCTTTTCGGCGCGACTGCGGGCAAAACGCTCAGGGGGCACCCGGATTTGAACCAAGGACCTCTCGCTCTGCAGTCGAATGCTCTGCCACTGAGCTATACCCCCCTTGCCATCTCCTCTCTGTTTTGAATTTTTTTTTCCTGAAACCGGCTCAACGGCATCATTAAAGACACTCGCCAGCTCTCCCTTTTCGGCGCGACAGCGGGCAAAATGCTCAGGGAACACTCGGATTTGAACCGAGGACCTCCCGATCTGCAGTCAAATGCTCTGCCACTGAGCTATACCCCCCTTGCCTTCTCCTCTCTGTTTTGAATTTTTTTTTCTGAAACCGGCTCGACGGCATCGGTAAAGACACTCGCCGACTCTCCCTTTTTGGCGCGACTGCAGGCAAAACGCTCAGGGGGCACACGGATTTGAACCGAGGACCTATCGATCTGCAGTCGAATGCCCTGCCACTGAGCTATACCCCACTTGCCTTCTCTCTATTTTGAATTTTTTTTCCTGAAACCGACTCGACGGCATCGGTAAAGACAATAGCCGCCTCTCCCTTTTCGGCGCGACTGCGGGCAAAACGCTCACGGGGCACACGTATTTGAACCGAGGACCTCTCGATCTGCAGTCGAATGCTCTGCCACTGAGCTATACCCCCTTGCCTTCTCTCTTTTTTTTCCTGAAACCGGCCCGACGGCATCGGTAAAGACACTAGCCGCCTCTCCCTTTTCGGCGCGACTGCGGGCAAACCGCTCAGGAGGCACCCCGATTTGAACCGAGGACCTCTCAATCTGCAGTCGAATGCTCTGCCACTGAGCTATACCCCCTTGCCTTCTCTCTTTTTTGATTTTTTTTTTCCTGAAACCGGCTCGACGGCATCAGTAAAGACACTCACCGGCTCTCCCTTTTTGGCGGGCAAAATGCTCAGGGGGCACCCGGATTTGAACCGAGGACCTCGCGACTTGCAGTCAAATGCTCTGCTACTGAGCTATACCCCCCTTTCCATCTCCTCTCTGTTTTGAATTTTTTTTCCTGAAACTGGCTCGACGGCATCGGTAAAGACACTCGCCGGCTCTCCCTTTTCGGCGCGACTGCGGGTAAAACGCTCAGGGGGCACACGGATTTGAACCGAGGACCTATCGATCTGCAGTCGAATGCTCTGCCACTGAGCTATACCCCGCTTGCCTTCGCTCTATATTGAATTATTTTTTTCCTGAAACCGACTCAACGGCATCGGTAAAGACACTCGCCGGCTCTCCCTTTTCGGCGCGACTGCAGGCAAAACGCTCAGGGGGCACCCAGATTTGAACCGAGAACCTCTCGATCTGCAGTCGAATGCTCTGCCACTGAGCTATATCCCCTTGCCTTCTCCTCTCTGTTTTGAATTTTTTTTTCCTGAAACCGGCTCGACGGCATCGGTAAAGACACTAGCCGGCTCTCCCTTTTCGGCGCGAGCCGGTTTCGGAGAAAAAAAAATTCAAAACAGAGAGGAGAAGGCAAGGTGGGTATAGCTCAGTGGCAGAGCATTTGACTGCAGATCGAGAGGTCTTTGGTTCAAATCCGGGTGCCCCCTGAGCGTTTTTCCCGCAGTCGCGCCGAAAAGGGAGAGCCGGCGAGTGTCTTTACCGATGCCGTCGAGTCGGTTTCAGAAAAAAAAAAATCAAAATTGGGAGAAGGCAAGCGGGGTATAGCTCAGTGGCAAAGCATTCGACTGCAGATTGATAGGTCCTCGGTTCAAATCCGTGTGCCCCCTGAGCGTTTCGCCTGCAGTCGCGCCAAAAAGGGAGAGCCGGCGAGTGTCTTTACCGATGCCGTCGAGCCAGTTTCAGGAAAAGGAATAAAAACAGAGAGGAGCAGGCAAGGGGGTATAGCTCAGTGGCAGAGCATTCGACTGCAGATTGTGCGGTCCTCGGTTCAAATCCGGGTGCCCCCCGAGCTTTTTGCCCGCAGTCGCGCCGAAAAGGGAGAGCCGGCGAGTGTCTTTACCGATGCCGTCGAGCCGGTTTCAGGAAAAAAAAATAAAAAATTCAAAACAGAGAGGAGAAGGCTAGGGGGTATAGCTCAGTGGCAGAGCATTCGACTGCAGATCGATAGGTCCTCGGCTCAAATCCGTGTGCCCTCTGAGCGTTTTGCCTGCATTCGCGCCAAAAAGTGAGAGCCGGCGAGTCTTTACTGATGCCGTTGAGCCAGTTTCAGGAGAAAAAAAAAAAAAACAGAGAGGAGAAGGCAAGGGGGGTATAGCTCAGTGGCTGCAGATCGAGATGGTCCTCGGTTCAAATCCGGGTGCCCCCTGAGCGCTTTACCTGCAGTCGCGCCGAAAAGGAAGAGCCGGCGAGTGTCTTTACCGATGCCGTCGAGCCGGTTTCAGAAAAAAAAATATTCAAAACAGAGAGGAGAAGGCAATGGGGGTATAGCTCAGTGGCAGAGCATTCAACTGTCTGATCAAGAGGTCCTCGGTTCAAAACCGGGTGCCCCCTGAGCATTTTGCCCGCAGTCGCGCCGAAAAGGGAGAGTCGGCGATTGTCTTTACTGATGCCGTCGTGCCGGTTTCAGGAAAAAATAAATAATTCAAAACAGAGAGAACAAGGCAATGGGGGTATAGCTCAGTGGCAGAGCATTCAACTGTCTGATCGCGAGGTCCTCGGTTCAAAACCGGGTGCCCCCTGAGCGTTTTGCCCGCAGTCGCGCCGAAAAGGGAGAGCCGGCGACTGTCTTTACCGATGCTGTCGAGCCGGTTTCAGGAAAAAAAAATAAAAAATTCAAAACAGAAATGAGAAGGCAAAGGGGGTATAGCTCAGTGGCAGAGCATTGAACTGCAGATTAAGAGGTCCTCGGTTCAAATCCGGGTGCCCCCTGAGCGTTTTGCCCGCAGTCGCGCGGAAAAGGGAGAGCCGGCGAGTGTCTTTACCGATGCCGTCGAGCCGGTTTCAGGATTTTTTTTTAAAAAAATTCAAAACAGAGAGGAGAAGGCAAGGGAGGTATACCTCAGTGGCAGAGCATTCGACTGCAAGTCCTCGGTTCAAACCCGGGTGCCCCCTGAGCATTTTGCCCACAGTCGCGCCGAAAAGGGAGAGCCGGCGAGTGTCTATACCGATGCTGTCGAGCCGGTTTCAGGAAAAAAATGTAAATAAAAATTCAAAACACAGAAGAGAAGGCAAGGGGGGTATAGCTCAGTGGCAGAGCATTCGACTGCAGATCGAGAGGTCCTCGGTTCAAATCCGGGTGCCCCTGAGCGTTTTGCCCGCAGTCGCGCGGAAAAGGGAGAGCCGGCGAGCGTCTTTACCCATGCCGTCGAGCCTGTTACAGGAAAAAAATAATAATAATTCAAAACAGAGAGGAGAAGGCAAGGGGGGTATAGCTTGGTGGCAGAGCCTTCGACTGCAGATCGAGAGGTCCTCGGTTCAAATCCGGGTGCCCCCTGAGCATTTTGCCCGCAGTCGCGCTGAAAAGGGAGAGCCGGCGAGTGTCTTTACCGAAGCCGGCGAGTGTCTTTACCGAAGCCGGCGAGTGTCTTTACCGAAGCCGGCGAGTGTCTTTACCGAAGCCGGCGAGTGTCTTTACCGAAGCCGGCGAGTGTCTTTACCGAAGCCGGCGAGTGTCTTTACCGATGCCGTCGAGCCGGTTTCAGGAAAAAAAAATATTCAAAACAGAAAGGGAAAAGCACGGGGGGTATAGCTCGGTGGAAGACCATTCGAATGCGGATCGAGAGGTACTCGGTTCAAATCCGGGTGCCCCCTGAGCGTTTTGCCCGCAGTCGCGCCGAAAAGGGAGAGCCGGCTAGTGTCTTTACCGATGCCGGCTAGCCGGTTTCAGAAAAAATAATTCAAAACAGAGAGGAGAAGGCAAGGGGGTATAGCTCAGTGGCAGAGCATTCGATTGCAGATTGAGAGGTCTTTGGTTCAAATCCGGGTGCCCCCTGAGCGTTTTGCCCGCAGTCGCGCTGAAAAGGGAGAGCCGGCGAGTGTCTTTACCGAAGCCGGCGAGTGTCTTTACCGATGCCGTCGAGCCGGTTTCAGGAAAAAAAAATATTCAAAACAGAAAGGGGAAACCCAGGGGGGTATAGCTCGGTGGAAGAGCATTCGAATGCGAATCGAGAGGTCCTCGGTTCAAATCCGGGTGCCCCCTGAGCGTTTTGCCCGCAGTCGCGCCGAAAAGGGAGAGTCGGCGAGTGTCTTTACCGATGCCGGCTAGCCGGTTTCAGAAAAAATTATTCAAAACAGAGAGGAGAAGGCAAGGGGGGTATAGCTCAGTGGCAGAGCATTCGATTGCAGATTGAGAGGTCCTCGGTTCAAATCCGGGGGCCCCCTGAGCATTTTGCCCGCAGTCGCGTGGAAAAGGGAGAGCCGGCGAGTGTCTTTACTGATGCCGTCAAGCCGGTTACAGGAAAAAAAATAAATAATTAAAAACAGAGAGGAGAAGGCAAGGGGGGTATAGCTCGGTGGCAGAGCAATCGACTGCAGATCGTGAGGTCCTCGGTTCAAATCCGGGTGCCCTCTGGGCATTTTGCCCGCAGTCACGCCGAAAAGGGAGAGCCGGCGAGTGTTTTTACCGATGCTGTCGAGCCGGTTACAGTAAAAAAAAAAAATTCAAAACAGAGAGGAGAAGGCAAGGGTGGTATAGCTCGGTGGCAGAGCATTCGACTGCAGATCGAGAGGTCCTCGGTTCAAATCTGGGTGCCCCCTGAGCAATTTGCCCGCAGTCGCGCCGAAAAGGGAGAGCCGGCGAGTGTCTTTACCGATGCCGTCGAGCCGGTTTCAGGAAAAAAAAAATTCAAAACAGAAAGGAGAAGGCAAGGGGGGTATATCTCGGTGGCAGAGCATTCGACTGCAGATCGAGAGGTCCTCGGTTCAAATCCGGGTGCCCCTGAGCGTTTTGCCCGTAATCGCGCTGAAAAAGGAGAGCCGGCGAGTGTCTTTACCGATGCCGTCAAGCCGGTTTCAGGAAAAAAAAAAAGTTCAATACAGCAAGGCGAAGGCAAGGGGTGTATAGCTCAGTGGCAGAGCATTCGACTGCAGATCGAGAGGTTCTCAGTTCAAATCCGGGTGCACCCTGAGCATTTTGCCCGCAGTCGCGCCGAAAAGGGAGAGTCGGCGAGTGTCTTTACCGATGCCGTCGAGCCGGTTTTAGGAAAAAATAAATAAAAAAATTCAAAACAGAGAGGAGAAGGCAAGTGGGGTTTCCTGACAGACTCCATGGCAGACTACGTGTGGGTTAAGCCCGCCTCCTCTCCACAGCTATAGGACCCCTTACCCATAAATTTGAGCTCACCTCTACAGACAGGTGTTCCTTTTTTGTCCTCCTCACATGGACCCTTCATCATGCAATTCAGGTGCAGTCCAGGATGTCTGTCGGATCAGGTACGAGTTGTGCGTTGCACCCAGGGCCCAGCTATGAGCGGGTGAGTGGTTTTGGGCTGATGGATACCCCTATGGTGGAAGGGATGTGGCCCCAGCGTACCATGACGGATGGTGGATCTCAGCTGGCAAGGTCTGAAGAAATTTTCTATTTCCATGGCAGATAGTTTTTGTTTGTTTGTATGTCTTTCTCTGCTGTTTTTTCTCTGTCATACAGCGCCGCTAAGCTTAGTATATGTGTGGAACGCTTTTGCGTTCCAGGATGCCATTCCCTTCCTGATCCCGGCCTGTTGAACGTCTGCGCATGCGCAGAGCCACGGTGAAACCGAGGCTTGGTTTTCGCACATCCGCAGTATTGCGGAGGGGTCAGGGGCCGCGCAGGCGCAGTAGGTTCGGTCCCTCCGATGCATGCGCACAGCGGGACCGGCCATGACGTAATTCCGGCGGGTGATTTAAACCGCTGAGGAGCCCTATACAGGTGGGATAACCTGTGGGCATATAGCAGCAGCCTCCCGGAGTCTCAATACTACCAGGACGGGGTAAGCACTTCTTGGCAATGTAATGCATGTAATGCTTGTAATGCTTAGTGTCTCTTAAAGGGACAGTTTAAAAAAAAAAAAAAAAAAAAACTTTTTTTTTTCTGCGCTGTTTTTTGCATTGATTTGCTTATCCTTAGTCTAGGTAGTGGAGTTACGCATCATTGTGTGTCTTCCTCATCATGGACTCATCTGCACCGCAGTGTGGCCAGCCCTCCCGCACAAGGTCTGTGCGGAGTGGGTAGGGGGTTGGTGTCTTTGGTGTCATTTTTTTCTGGTGGTTGCTAATGGTTACAACCTGCCCACCTTCCTCCCCCTCCCTTTGTCTGTATTATCTCTTACAGCCCGGCTACATCAGTTCATCGGTCACAGGATAGGGACATTGCCAGGCTGCACCATCATCATCACCATCATCATCACCATCACCAATCATCCTCCAGGTCCAGACGTGACACTCCGTCTGGGACCCACTATCATAGGGGACGCTCACATTCCCCCTCTAAATATAGGAGATGTTCCCATTCCTCCTCAAGTCACCGCTACCACCACCGCGATGATCGCTCTGATCACAGAGCCTGTTGGGGATGTAAAACTAGAATCCCAGAGGGCAAATCGCTGTGTGACCCATGCTATGCCCGAGCGGTCGGTGAGAAAGAGACCGAAAAATCAAAATCTTGAGTCTCTTATTAAACGTGTGGTACAGCAGTCTATGGTGGAAATAGATGCCCCCCACACGAGGAGCCAGTCCACCACCTTGTCTGGCTCCTTGGCTGACAAGGCCCAGGAGGATCCCGGCCAATTCCAGCCCCATGATTCCTCCCATAATTCCTCGCAAGACGAGATGGAGGGAGATGATTCTGTGATTCCTCCCATGATTCCTCGCAAGACGAGATGGAGGGAGATGATTCTGTAGTGGGATTCGACTACGCTTTAGTCTCTCCACTGATCAAGGCAGTGATGGAAACCTTAAAGTTGGAAGATACCACTTTTCCCCCCCAGAGAAACAAAGGAACTGTTTAAGAAACTGGGGAAAGAATGCTCCAATTTTCCACCGAGCTGAAAGGAGTGTTTAAGGAAGAATGGAGCAAGGGGGATAAGAAGGTTTGGAAAATGCTCCCCTCGTGGATGCAGCAGTAATGCGCCTAGCGAAGCATGTCACCCTCCCGCTAGATGACACTGTATCTTTTATAGATGGTCTGGATTGAAAGATTGACCAAGACATTAAGAGAATATATAACTTGAACGGTATGGCTTGCAAACCAGCCCTAGCCCTTGCAGTCACCTCCAAAGCAATGGAGGCCTGGGTGGAAAATGTTGACTCTGAAAGGTGTCTCGGAGGAATTGGCACAAAGTTCAGCAGTGCAAGAACTTAAACTGGCTATCGCCTTTTTGGGAGAAGCTTCAATTGATCTCATCTGCTTGATGGCTAGATCCATGCTATCTTCGGTCACAGCCAAACGAGCACTATGGTTGCGCCCCTGGCTTGTTGATCCTGCCTCAAAGCAGGCATGGTGAAAAATTCCTTCTGAAGGAACTTCCTTGTTTGGAAACAAACTGTATAATGCCATTTCAAAGGCTACAGGCGGAAAGTCGGGATTCCTCCATCAGGACAAACGTCCGTTTAACCAAAGAAAACCTCAGCAGAGACGCAGTACAGAGCGTTCAAGAGAGGCATGCTCCTATAGGCCCGGACGGGATTTTAGGAGAAGCTGGAACTGGAATAGGCAGATCTTACCAAAAAATGTGGCAAGAAACAGACGCCTGGCGGGCGCGAGCCAACCAAGTCCTTTTGAGATTGGGCCCACCCAAGCGGTCGGGTAGGGGCTCGCCTACGTCTCTGCCGGCACATCTGGGTGACCTCGATCTCAGATTATTGGACCATCAAACGGTCTCAACAGGTCACGCATGGTCCTTCACCAAGGTCCCTCCATGCAATCTTTACTGCCTCAATCAGAAGAAAAACAACAAGTTCTTCTTTCATATGTGAATGCCCTGAAAGATCAAGGAGCAGTGGTGCCCGTCCCAAAGGACGAGGAATTCCAGGGGGTATACTTCCCCCTCTTCCTACTACAAAAGAAGAACGGCTCTTGGCGTCCAGTTATAGATCTCACTTTCCTGAACAGGTACATAAAGCACGAGAAATTCAAGATGGAATCACTCTCAACCATCCAAAAAAGTCGTTCAACCAGGCGACTGGTTGATCTCAATAGATGTTAAGGATGCGTATTTTCATGTTCCCGTGGCAGAAGAATTTCACAAATACCTTCGATTTCAGGTCGAACGAGAGCACTTACAATTTATTTGTCTTCCATTCGGACTAACGACCTCTCCAAGGGTCTTTTCCAAGGTACTGTTGGTAATTGTGTCTCTTATCAGAATACAGGGTGTGCGTCTGTATCATTACCTGGACGATCTGCTACTACTGTCCCAAGACAAGCAGCAGCTGCTGATCCACAAAGATCAAGTGATCTCTACATTGATAGAGTTCGGATGGCTCTTAAACCGAGAGAAAAGTCAGCCAGAACCGACCCAACGCCTAACCTACCTAGGAGCTCAATTTGACACAGTAGAGAATACCATCTCTCTTCCGGAAGAAAAAATCCTGGTCATTCGGGTAAGAATATCTTTAGCCCTAGACTACTCTCACCTAAGGGCGTCACAGTGCCTGAAGATAATCGGCACGATGGTGGCCACGTTCCCCATGGTCAAATGGGCAATGTGGAGGCTTTGGCCTTTTCAATCAGGATTCCTTCAGCAATGGAAGACAGACGATCGCAATCAGCTGATCAGGACTACTCAGTCAATGAGGAACAGTCTTCTCTGGTGGCTTCAACACAAAAACTTGTTAACATGCCACTCCCTTGCTCCCATCCAATGGATGACTGTTTCATCCGATGCCAGCAATGCGGGCTGGGGAGCACATTGTGGGGCAGAACTGGCTCAGGGCAAATGGGATGCCCATCTCCACATTCCAGGGTCAAGCCTTCTCCCACCTTCTGAAAGGGAAGTCGGTCCTACTCAAAATGGACAATACCACCGCTGGAGCATATGTGAAGAGACAAGGGGGCACTCGGAGCCCCACCCTTCTCCGAGAGGTCGAACCTATCATGACCTGGGCTCAAAGGAATCTACTCAACTTAACAGCAGTCTTCATTCCAGGGGAGCAGAACATTCAAGCGGGCTTTCTGTCACGCAGCAACCTAGACAACAACGAATGGTCACTGCATACACAGACATTCAAGTGGATCCTATCGTTGGGAATCGATCCAGAAGTGGATCTGTTTGCATCCCCCTGCAATCACAAAGTAGACAGATACTACACTCGAGGTTGGTGCAGCCAAGCCTTCGGAGTAGATGCATTAACAAGCCAATGGAAATTCAAAAAGGCATATGCCTTCCCTCCACCTCCGATCATGCAAAAATTCCTGCAGCAGCTCCAGTTGGAGAAAGGCGAAGTGATAACAATAGCACCATACTGGCTGAACAGGCCATGGTTTCCTCTCCTGAATCTGATGAGCTTCAGGCTAGAGTCTCTTGGGTGTGCTTTAGGGGTATTCTCTACCCTTATGAGCTCCAGAAAGCCTAACACGAACAAAACCTACAACAGAATCTGGACCAGGTTTGTCAGCTTCATGACTTCTGCTGGAAAATCTTTCAGAAATCCTGGAGTTCAAGGCGTTTTGAGTTTTCTCCAATCAGGCTTGGATCTTCCTTTGTACTCTGAGGGAACTGATTGACAAGTTTCAGCCTTATCGGCATTTTCAGGAACATCATGGGCAACTCATCCCCTGGTTCAACAATTCGTTAAGGGGGCTTCGAGAATCAGGCCTCAGAGGAAACCTAGATTCCCCAAATGGGATCTTCTGCTCGTCCTTGATGCTCTTTCAGCACTCAACAACAAGGATCTTTCTATTAAGGACTTATCAATCAAACTGGCCTTTCTAGGGGCCATTACTTCAGCCAAAAGGGTTTCAGAAATAAGCTTCCTGGGTTGTCAAGAACCCTTTTTGACTTCTTCCCGGACCGAGTGGTCCTTATTCCCATGCTTGGGTCTAAGCTAAAAGTCACGTCAGTTTTTCACAAGAATCAAAAATAGTCCTTCCTACTTTCAATTCTCCGGAATCAGCAGACAATCATCCCTTGGATGTGAGCGAGACTCTGAAAGAATACTTGCAAGTTACTTCATCTTTTAGAAGCTCGAACTACCTGTTCTTGTTACACACTGGTAGCAACAAAGGAAAGAGGGCTTCCTCCAGAACGATAGCAGCCTGGATTGTTCAATCTATCCAACAGGCCTACAGGGCAAAGGGCTTGGCTCCTCCAGAGGTGGTGACGGCTCATTTCACCAGAGGCATGGCAGCCTCATGGGCAGCAGCTCGACACGTGGCTCCTGAAGTGATATGCAAGGCAGCTTTGTGGTCTTCCATTATTACTTTTATGACTCATTATTGTATTGAGCCTGCTTCCCTTTCCTCTGTTACTTTTGGTCAAAAAATCCTGTCAGTTGACGGGAAAGATTAAAATATTTTTTTTGAGCAAGCATACCCTCCCGTGTGGATTGGCTAGTTATTTCCCACACGTAGTCTGCCATGGAGTCTGTCAGGAAAACGGAAAATTTATTACCAAATACTTACCGTAATTTTCCTTTCCTGATAGACTCCATGGCAGACGGAGTTCCCACCCATGAATTAAAAATCTGAGAGTTGAAATTTAAGTCGGCTAGTTACGGAACACCTGTCTGTAGAGGTGAGCTCAAATTTATGGGTAAGGGGTCCTATAGCTGTGGAGAGAAGGCGGGGTTAACCCACACATAGTCTGCCATGGAGTCTATCAGGAAAGGAAAATTACGGTAAGTATTTGGTAATAAATTTTCCATTATAGCTCAGTGGCAGAGCATTCGACTGCAGATTGAGAGGTCCTCGGATCAAACTCGGGTTCCCCCTGAGCGCTTTGCCTGCAGTCGCGCCGAAAAGGCAGAGCCGGCGAGTGTCTTTACCGATGCCGTTGAGCCGGTTTCAGGGAAAAATAAATAAAAAATTCAAAACAGTGAAGAGAAGGCAAGGGGGTATAGCTCAGTGGCAGAGCAATCGACTGCACATCGAGAGGTCATCGGTTCAAATCCGGGTGCACCCTGAGCATTTTGCCCACAGTCGCGCCAAAAAGGGAGAGCCGGTGAGTGTCTTTACTGATGCAGTCGAGCCGGTTTCAGGAAAAAAAAATTCAAAACAGAAATGAGAAGGCAAGGGGGGTATAGCTCAGTGGCAGAACATTCGACTGCAGATCTAGAGGTCCTCGGTTCAAATCGGGGTGCCTCCTGAGCGGTTTGCCCGCAGTCGCGCCGAAAAGGGAGAGGCGGCTAGTGTCTTTACCGATTTCAGGAAAAAAAAAATTCAGAAAAGGCAAGGGGGTATAGCTCAGTGGCAGAGCATTCAACTGCAGATCGAGAGGTCCTCGGTTCAAATACGTGTGCCCCGTGAGCGTTTTGCCCGCAGTCGCGCCGAAAAGGGAAAGGCGGCTAGTGTCTTTACAGATGCCGTCGAGTCGGTTTCAGGAAAAAAAAATCAAAATAGAGAGAAGGCAAGCGGGGTGTAGCTCAGTGGCAGAGCATTCGACTGCAGATCGATAGGTCCTCGGTTCAAATCCGTGTCCCCCCTGAGCGTTTTGCCTGCAGTCGCGCCAAAAAGGGAGAGTCGGCGAGTGTCTTTACCGATGCCGTCGAGCCGGTTTCAGAAAAAAAAAAATTCAAAACAGAGAGGAGAAGGCAAGGGGGGTATAGCTCAGTGGCAGAGCATTTGACTGCAGATCGAGAGGTCCTCGGTTCAAATCCGGGTGCTCCCTGAGCATTTTGCCCGCTGTCGCGCCGAAAAGGGAGAGCTGGCGAGTGTCTTTAATGATGCCGTCGAGCCGGTTTTAGGAAAAAAAAAATTCAAAACAGAGAGGAGAAGGCAAGGGGGGTATATCTCAGTGGCAGAGCATTCGACTGCAGGTCGAGAGGTCCTCGGTTCAAATCCGGGTGCTCCCTGAGCATTTTGCCCGCTGTCGCACCGAAAAGGGAGAGCTGGCGAGTGTCTTTAATGATGCCGTCGAGTCGGTTTCAGGAAAAAAAAAAATCAAAACAGAGAGGAGAAGGCAAGGGGGGTACAGCTCAGTGGCAGAGTATTGAACTGCAGATCGCGAGGTCCTCGGTTCAAATCCGGGTGCCCCCTGAGTGTTTTGCCCGCAGTCGCGCCAAAAAGGGAGAGCCGGCGAGTGTCTTTACCGATGCTGTCGAGCCGGTTTCAGGAAAAAAAAAAAAATTCAAAACAGAGAGGACAAAGAAAGGGGGGTACAGCTCAGTGGCAGAGTATTGAACTGCAGATCGAGAGGTCCTCGGTCGCGCCAAAAAGGGAGAGCCGGCGAGTGTCTTTACCGATGCCGTCGAGCCGGTTTCAGAAAAAAAAATTCAAAACAGAGAGGAGAAGGCAAGGGGGGTATAGCTCAATAGCAGAGCATTCGACTGCAAATTGAGAGGTCGTCGGTTCCAATCCGGGTGCCCCTTGAGTGTTTTGCCTGCAGTCGCACCAAAAAGGGAGAGCCGGCGAGTGTCTTTACCGATGCCATCGAGCCGGTTTCAGGAAAAAAAATCAAAACAGAGAGAAGAAGGCAAGGGGGTATAGCTCAGTGGCAGAGCATTCGACTGCAGATCGAGAGGTCCTCGGTTCAAATCTGGGTGCCCCCTGAGCGTTTTGAGCGGAGTCGTGCCGAAAAGGGAGAGCCGGCGAGTGTCTTTACTGATGCCGTCGAGCCGGTTTCAGAAAAACAGAGAGGAGGGAGTGCGCATGCGCGGGACTTCCGGGAAGACGCTCTGAACGGATGCTCCGGCCTCTCGCAGCCCCCTGAGCCTACAGACTGAGCGGGAACCGGCCAGGACTGACCCCATCACCTCCCGGGTGAACCAGGGACGATTTCATATGGCGGGCGGCTCACAAAAGAGGGAGGTAAGCCGCCAGCTCGACTTTACACTGGCAGCCCCTGCATCATCCAAGATGGCGGCCGCAGCTCAAGGCAGCATGGAAGGCCCGGACTCCATTGCGGATCCTCCTTCCCATCTCCAGCACCAGATCGATCTGCTGGCAACTCCTGTGAGTACCTGCAACCCCCAAGGGATCTCCCCAGCATCCACTGAGTCCCTGCTGAAACGGACTTTTGGAGATCTCCCCCTCTCTCCCATGCTGCGATCCCCCTTAAGCCTGGCAGGCCCCCACCTCTCCCCCCCTTGCAGCCAGTTCACTCCGCTGACATGCAACTTATGCTGCAGAACTTTTCTGAGCTGCTAGCCACAGGCCTAGCCCACAATGCCACTCAGATCACTGCTACCATTAAGGCTGATTTGCAGAGCCTGGGAGCCCGCATGGATGCAATTGAGCAGGCTGTGGATAACACTGCCGCCCGTACTAACCAAAATACCACATGCATCCAAACCTTACAAGATCAAC
Source organism: Rana muscosa (assembly GCA_029206835.1). Classification (NCBI taxonomy): domain Eukaryota; kingdom Metazoa; phylum Chordata; class Amphibia; order Anura; family Ranidae; genus Rana; species Rana muscosa. The sequence goes on from CM055127.1 coordinate 345,630,867, forward strand.
TTGAGACAGCTCTCTCTAAAATCGATGATTTAGAGAACAGGAGTAGAAGGTATAATTTCCGTATACGTGGGATACCTGAATCTGTTACTGATGTTCACAGCACAGTTAAATTGTTCATTAAAGAACTCATGCCAGACATTCAGGACCACAGATTGGAACTTGACAGGGCTCACAGAGTCCTCCAGCCCCCCCGCCCAGATGGTCTCCCAAGGGACATTGTAGTCAAGCCCCATTACTATGGTGTGAAGGAGGATGTTATGAGGCAGACCCGCAACCTGGACAATCTCTCCTTCCAAGGGAATAAAATCCAAATCTTTGCTGACATCTCACCCACCACGGTCCAGAAACGGAGGTCCCTTAAACCCCTCCTGGAGGTCCTCAACCAGAATTCCATCAAGTACCGCTGGGCTTTTCCGTTCCGCCTACAATTTCATTTCAGGGACAAATCCTTTGGCTTTTCCACCTTTCAAGACAGCGAACGTCTCCTTCTTCATCTTGGTCTTATCTCCCGAGAACTTGCTGCACAACAAGCGACAACAAAATCAGGCTCCTCAAAGCGTCCACCCCCCGGCAGTCCTCTGACCCCGTTATGGAATAAACAACAAACAAAGAGACAGAGAGAATCCCGACCCCCGAGATGAGGGACTTCTTTTGTTTTTCTCCCGGACGGGAGATGGGTTGCTTTTGACTATCCCTAATATTTCAGAGAGCTAACTACTCTCCCCCCCTAGTATGGTGGTAGACAGACCCGCACGGCCCTGACTGGCTTCAGGCGGGCCAGGGTCTTGATCTGTTTGGTTTGGGCCCCACTTGCCCATCTTATGGCTAGTTGGGACTCCCAATATCCCCCGTTCCTCCCACCTCGCTGAGGAGGACGCTTTCATTGCCTTTCTGACTTGTTGCATATATGATGGGCCTTTTCTAGTTCCAACCTATGGTTAGGCCTAGTAGCCTATACCCTTCCTTCCCCCTGTCCCCCCCCCCTTTTTTTTTTTTTCCTTCCCTTTCCCCTCCCCCTTCCCCCCCCATCCTCTCTTGCCTCCCTCCCCACCTTCCCTTCCTCATCCTTGCAGGTTCCACTCCATGCACTGGTTATGTTCTGGTTATACAGTTTTACGGTTCGTTATATTTGTTTGTTTACAGTATTTTCTGCACTTTGGCCGTTCCAGTACTGTTTTACCCCCCATTGGGGGCTCTGACGGCCGGAGCGGCTCATCATGCCGCTCTCTCTGTTGTGACGCGGAGGGACTTTTAATCCCTCTGGTGACATCAGGTAGACAACCCCTACTGGGGTTGCACTCTCTCCAAGACCCCTCTTGCAGGAGTCCTTGGACTTGGACCCGGCTAGCCGGTCCTGTTGAATTTTATCTGAATTTTTGCATATGTTTGTTTTGTTCTCCTTTTGTGATTTAACTGACCAATATAATGACATCTCTGATCTTTCCTCCTCTTTTTCTTCTATTTCTTCTCCCCCCCCTTCTCCCCTCCCCACAGTGTTCTCCTCCTCCCTCCTCCAGGATTCCTCGCGGAGAACTCCCCCAGGCCTTTCTCCAGGGCGTTTGTTGATAGCCTACCTCGCGCTGGATGTCCGGATTCTCTCTTCTCTCCAGGTAAGCTCCCCTTTTACATTCTCGCACCCCCCTCGGGCACCCATGGCTGAGACTGACGCTCGCAAGCTGCCTTTGAAAGTAGCTTCCCACAATACACAGGGACTTGATTCCCCTTCTAAACGCCGGAAGGCCTTTCAGAGCTACCACGCCAGAAGCCTTGATGTTGTCCTTCTTCAGGAGACCCACTTCCCCACTAGCTATACCCCCTCCTTCCTACACCGTAGCTTTCCCACCTTCTACCTTGCGAATGCTGACACCATACAGAGAGGGGTGGCCATTCTCTTGGCTAAACGTATCCCATTTACCCACATTCACACAATTCGTGATAAAGATGGTAGGTACCTGCTGGTCAAAGGGCTCATAGAAGGGGTGACGTATTCTTTTGTTTCATACTATGCCCCCAATCGGGGCCAGGCAAATTTTTTCGCATCCATGTTCTCAACCCTCTCCTCTCATCTAGAAGGTAGAGTCTTAATAGGGGGTGACTCCAATATCACGTTTGACCACACACTTGACAAATCCCACGAGAACAGGCCACGCCTTAAGAGACCCTCCAAACAAAGCCTCAGAATCACTCGACTCCTACATGACTTGGGCCTGATTGATTCTTGGAGGGAATTGAATCCCACGGCCAAAGACTTTACCCATTACTCTGCCCCACACAAAACATTTGCCAGGATTGACCACATCTTCGTACCCAATTCTGACATTCACACTGTCTCTCACTCCTCAATACAAGAAGTTCCGTGGTCGGACCACTCCTTAGTAACCCTTAGAATCTCTAGCTCCCTTTCGCCTTCAGGCCCCCCTCAGTGGCGCTTGAGTAAATCCCTCCTTGCCAACCCGGTCCACTGCACCATGCTGGAAAAGGACATCCAAGAATTTTTCCTCCTCAATGATACCGGGGAAACTTCCCCTAGCTCTCTCTGGGGAGCTCATAAAGCCGTCTTGAGGGGGAGGATGATTCAAATGGCTTCCAACCTGAAAAAAGGAAGGAAGGTGGATGTAGAAAACTTGGAAAGGGATTTTACACTACTTAGTAAAGCCCATAAGTCTAACCCCACTCCAGCCAGTCTGGCCAAGTTAGAATCCGCCCGCATTGCTTTAAATCTTGCCTTAACTTCTAATGCAGACAAACACTTGAGCTGGTTAAGTGGCAAATTCTACTTACAAGCTGATAAAATCGGCTCGCGCTTGGCGGCCAAACTCTCCCCAAGGATCCAAAATTTCTCCTTACCCAAGATTAAATCGTTATCGGGTTCTCTCACCCAGAACCCCCATAAAATCCTAGAAACCTTCCAAGCTTTCTACTCCAAACTATACGCATCTCCTTCCTCTGCCGACCCTGTTCCCTTAGAATCATTTTTGGCGGACATTGATCTCCCCAAACTTTCAGAGTCCCATAGATCCATGATGGAATCACCTTTTAGTACTGAAGAGGTCCAGGAGGTCATCAAAAATGTCAAAACAGACTCGGCGCCAGGGCCAGACGGTTTCTCCGCCCTTTATTACAAAACTTTCTCTGGGGTCCTATCTCCTCGTCTGGCCAGTCTCTTTAACTCCCTACGAGAGGGCTCCATTCTCGAACCCGCTGCCAACCTCGCATATATCTCTGTGATCCCCAAACAGGGAAAAGATCCTAGTGATGTAGGCAACTATAGGCCGATTTCGTTGATCAATAATGATCTGAAAATCATGACCAAGATTTTGGCCAACAGAATAGCCTCCTTCATAGCTTCTTATGTTCATAAGGATCAGGTGGGTTTCATTCCCGGGAGACAGGGACCGGACCAGATCAGGAGAGCGGTTTCAGAGTGTCTTTACCGATGCCGTCGAGCCGGTTTCAGGATTTTTTTTAAAAAAAATTCAAAACAGAGAGGAGAAGGCAAGGGAGGTATACCTCAGTGGCAGAGCATTCGACTGCAGGTCCTCGGTTCAAACCCGGGTGCCCCGTGAGCATTTTGCCCACAGTCGCGCCGAAAAGGGAGAGCCGGCGAGTGTCTATACCGATGCCGTTGAGCCGGTTTCAGGAAAAAAATGTAAATAAAAATTCAAAACAGAGAAGGCAAGGTGGGTATAGCTCAGTGGCAGAGCATTCGACTGCAGATCGAGAGGTCCTCGGTTCAAATCCGGGTGCCCCCTGAGCGTTTTGCCCGCAGTCGCGCGGAAAAGGGAGAGCCGGCGAGCGTCTTCACCGATGCCGTCGAGCCTGTTACAGGAAAAAAATAATAATAATTCAAAACAGAGAGGAGAAGACAAGGGGGGTATAGCTTGGTGGCAGAGCCGTCGACTGCAGATCGAGAGGTCCTCGGTTCAAATCCGGGTGCCCCCTGAGCGTTTTGCCCGCAGTCGCGCTGAAAAGGGAGAGCCGGCGAGTGTCTTTACCGATGCCGTCGAGCCGGTTTCAGGAAAAAAAATTATTCAAAACAGAAAGGGGAAAGCAAGGGGGGTATAGCTCAGTGGAAGAGCATTCGAATGCGGATCGAGAGGTCCTCGGTTCAAATCCGGGTGCCCCCTGAGCGTTTTGCCCGCAGTCGCGCCGAAAAGGGAGAGCCGGTGAGTGTCTTTACCGATGCCGGCTAGCCGGTTTCAGAAAAAAAAATTCAAAACAGAGAGTAGAAGGCAAGGGGGGTATAGCTCAGTGGCAGAGCATTCGACTGCAGATCGGGAGGTCCTCTGTTCAAATCCGGGTGCCCCCTGAGCGTTTTGCCCGCAGTCGCGCGGAAAAGGGAGAGCCGGCGAGCGTCTTTACTGATGCCGTCAAGCCGGTTACAGGAAAAAAAATAAATAATTAAAAACAGAGAGGAGAAGGCAAGGGGGGTATAGCTCGGTGGCAGAGCAATCGACTGCAGATCGTGAGGTCCTCGGTTCAAATCCGGGTGCCCCTTGAACATTTTGCCCGCAGTCACGCCGAAAAGGGAGAGCCGGCGAGTGTTTTTACCGATGCCGTCGAGCCGGTTACAGTAAAAAAAAAAAATTCAAAACAGAGAGGAGAAGGCAAGGGTGGTATAGCTCGGTGGCAGAGAATTCGACTGCAGATCGAGAGGTCCTCGGTTCAAATCTGGGTGCCCCCTGAGCATTTTGCCCGCAGTCGCGCCGAAAAGGGAGAGCCGGCGAGTGTCTTTACCGATGCCGTCGAGCCGGTTTCAGGAAAAAAAATAATTCAAAACAGAGAGGAGAAGGCAAGGGGGGTATATCTCGGTGGCAGAGCATTCGACTGCAGATCGAGAGGTCCTCGGTTCAAATCCGGGTGCCCCTGAGCGTTTTGCCCGCAATCGCGCTGAAAAAGGAGAGCCGGCGAGTGTCTTTACCGATGCCGTCGAGCCGGTTTCAGGAAAATATAAATAAAAAAATTAAAAACAAAGAGGAGAAGGCAAGGGGGGTATAGCTCAGTGGCAGAGCATTTGACTGCAGACCAAGAGGTCCTCGGTTCAAATCCAAGTGCCCCCTGAGCATTTTGCCCGCAGTCGCGCCGAAAAGGGAGAGCCGGCGAGTGTCTTTACCGATGCCGTCGAGCCGGTTTTAGGAAAAAATAAATAAAAAAATTCAAAACAGAGAGGAGAAGGCAAGTGGGGTTTCCTGACAGACTCCATGGCAGACTACGTGTGGGTTAAGCCCGCCTCCTCTCCACAGCTATAGGACCCCTTACCCATAAATTTGAGCTCACCTCTACAGACAGGTGTTCCTTTTTTGTCCTCCTCACATGGACCCTTCATCATGCAATTCAGGTGCAGTCCAGGATGTCTGTCGGATCAGGTACGAGTTGTGCGTTGCACCCAGGGCCCAGCTATGAGCGGGTGAGTGGTTTTGGGCTGATGGATACCCCTATGGTGGAAGGGATGTGGCCCCAGCGTACCAGGACGGACGGTGGATCTCAGCTGGCAAGGTCTGAAGAAATTTTCTATTTCCATGGCAGATAGTTTTTGTTTGTTTGTATGTCTTTCTCTGCTGTTTTTTCTCTGTCATACAGCGCCGCTAAGCTTAGTATATGTGTGGAACGCTTTTGCGTTCCAGGATGCCATTCCCTTCCTGATCCCGGCCTGTTGAACGTCTGCGCATGCGCAGAGCCACAGTGAAACCGAGGCTTGGTTTTCGCACATCCGCAGTATTGCGGAGGGGTCAGGGGCCGCGCAGGCGCAGTAGGTTCGGTCCCTCCGATGCATGCGCACAGCGGGACCGGCCATGACGTAATTCCGGCGGGTGATTTAAACCGCTGAGGAGCCCTATACAGGTGGGATAACCTGTGGGCATATAGCAGCAGCCTCCCGGAGTCTCAATACTACCAGGACGGGGTAAGCACTTCTTGGCAATGTAATGCATGTAATGCTTGTAATGCTTAGTGTCTCTTAAAGGGACAGTTTAAAAAAAAAAAAAAAAAAAACTTTTTTTTTCTGCGCTGTTCTTGCATTGATTTGCTTATCCTTAGTCTAGGTAGTGGAGTTACGCATCATTGTGTGTCTTCCTCATCATGGACTCATCTGCACCGCAGTGTGGCCAGCCCTCCCGCACAAGGTCTGTGCGGAGTGGGTAGGGGGTTGGTGTCTTTGGTGTCATTTTTTTCTGGTGGTTGCTAATGGTTACAACCTGCCCACCTTCCTCCCCCTCCCTTTGTCTGTATTATCTCTTACAGCCCGGCTACATCAGTTCATCGGTCACAGGATAGGGACATTGCCAGGCTGCACCATCATCATCACCATCATCATCACCATCACCAATCATCCTCCAGGTCCAGACGTGACACTCCGTCTGGGACCCACTATCATAGGGGACGCTCACATTCCCCCTCTAAATATAGGAGATGTTCCCATTCCTCCTCAAGTCACCGCTACCACCACCGCGATGATCGCTCTGATCACAGAGCCTGTTGGGGATGTAAAACTAGAATCCCAGAGGGCAAATCGCTGTGTGACCCATGCTATGCCCGAGCGGTCGGTGAGAAAGAGACTGAAAAATCAAAATCTTGAGTCTCTTATTAAACGTGTGGTACAGCAGTCTATGATGGAAATAGATGCCCCCCCCACACGAGGAGCCAGTCCACCACCTTGTCTGGCTCCTTGGCTGACAAGGCCCAGGAGGATCCCGGCCAATTCCAGCCCCATGATTCCTCCCATAATTCCTCGCAAGACGAGATGGAGGGAGATGATTCTGTGATTCCTCCCATGATTCCTCGCAAGACGAGATGGAGGGAGATGATTCTGTAGTGGGATTCGACTACGCTTTAGTCTCTCCACTGATCAAGGCAGTCATGGAAACCTTAAAGTTGGAAGATACCACTTTTCCCCCCCAGAGAAACAAAGGAACTGTTTAAGAAACTGGGGAAAGAATGCTCCAATTTTCCACCAAGCTGAAAGGAGTGTTTAAGGAAGAATGGAGCAAGGGGGATAAGAAGGTTTGGAAAATGCTCCCCTCGTGGATGCAGCAGTAATGCGCCTAGCGAAGCATGTCACCCTCCCGCTAGATGACACTGTATCTTTTATAGATGGTCTGGATTGAAAGATTGACCAAGACATTAAGAGAATATATAACTTGAACGGTATGGCTTGCAAACCAGCCCTAGCCCTTGCAGTCACCTCCAAAGCAATAGAGGCCTGGGTGGAAAATGTTGACTCTGAAAGGTGTCTCGGAGGAATTGGCACAAAGTTCAGCAGTGCAAGAACTTAAACTGGCTATCGCCTTTTTGGGAGAAGCTTCAATTGATCTCATCCGCTTGATGGCTAGATCCATGCTATCTTCAGTCACAGCCAAACGAGCACTATGGTTGCGCCCCTGGCTTGTTGATCCTGCCTCAAAGCAGGCATGGTGAAAAATTCCTTCTGAAGGAACTTCCTTGTTTGGAAACAAACTGTATAATGCCATTTCAAAGGCTACAGGCGGAAAGTCGGGATTCCTCCATCAGGACAAACGTCCGTTTAACCAAAGAAAACCTCAGCAGAGACGCAGTACAGAGCGTTCAAGAGAGGCATGCTCCTATAGGCCCGGACGGGATTTTAGGAGAAGCTGGAACTGGAATAGGCAGATCTTACCAAAAAATCTGGCAAGAAACAGACGCCTGGCGGGCGCGAGCCAACCAAGTCCTTTTGAGATTGGGCCCACCCAAGCGGTCGGGTAGGGGCTCGCCTACGTCTCTGCCGGCACATCTGGGTGACCTCGATCTCAGATCTCAACAGGTCACGCATGGTCCTTCACCAAGGTCCCTCCATGCAATCTTTACTGCCTCAATCAGAAGAAAAACAACAAGTTCTTCTTTCATATGTGAATGCCCTGAAAGATCAAGGAGCAGTGGTGCCCGTCCCAAAGGACGAGGAATTCCAGGGGGTATACTTCCCCCTCTTCCTAGTACAAAAGAAGAACGGCTCTTGGCGTCCAGTTATAGATCTCACTTTCCTGAACAGGTACATAAAGCACGAGAAATTCAAGATGGAATCACTCTCAACCATCCAAAAAAGTCGTTCAACCAGGCGACTGGTTGATCTCAATAGATGTTAAGGATGCGTATTTTCATGTTCCCGTGGCAGAAGAATTTCACAAATACCTTCGATTTCAGGTCGAACGAGAGCACTTACAATTTATTTGTCTTCCATTCGGACTAACGACCTCTCCAAGGGTCTTTTCCAAGGTACTGTTGGTAATTGTGTCTCTTATCAGAATACAGGGTGTGCGTCTGTATCATTACCTGGACGATCTGCTACTACTGTCCCAAGACAAGCAGCAGCTGCTGATCCACAAAGATCAAGTGATCTCTACATTGATAGAGTTCGGATGGCTCTTAAACCGCGAGAAAAGTCAGCCAGAACCGACCCAACGCCTAACCTACCTAGGAGCTCAATTTGACACAGTAGAGAATACCATCTCTCTTCCGGAAGAAAAAATCCCGGTCATTCGGGTAAGAATATCTTTAGCCCTAGACTACTCTCACCTAAGGGCGTCACAGTGCCTGAAGATAATCGGCACGATGGTGGCCACGTTCCCCATGGTCAAATGGGCAATGTGGAGGCTTTGGCCTTTTCAATCAGGATTCCTTCAGCAATGGAAGACAGACGATCACAATCAGCTGATCAGGACTACTCAGTCAATGAGGAACAGTCTTCTCTGGTGGCTTCAATACAAAAACTTGTTAACATGCCACTCCCTTGCTCCCATCCAATGGATGACTGTTTCATCCGATGCCAGCAATGCGGGCTGGGGAGCACATTGTGGGGCAGAACTGGCTCAGGGCAAATGGGATGCCCATCTCCACATTCCAGGGTCAAGCCTTCTCCCACCTTCTGAAAGGGAAGTCGGTCCTACTCAAAATGGACAATACCACCGCTGGAGCATATGTGAAGAGACAAGGGGGCACTCGGAGCCCCACCCTTCTCCGAGAGGTCGAACCTATCATGACCTGGGCTCAAAGGAATCTACTCAACTTAACAGCAGTCTTCATTCCAGGGGAGCAGAACATTCAAGCAGGCTTTCTGTCACACAGCAACCTAGACAACAACGAATGGTCACTGCATACACAGACATTCAAGTGGATCCTATCGTTGGGAATCGATCCAGAAGTGGATCTGTTTGCATCCCCCTGCAATCACAAAGTAGACAGATACTACACTAGAGGTTGGTGCAGTCAAGCCTTCGGAGTAGATGCATTAACAAGCCAATGGAAATTCAAAAAGGCATATGCCTTCCCTCCACCTCCGATCATGCAAAAATTCCTGCAGCAGCTCCAGTTGGAGAAAGGCGAAGTGATAACAATAGCACCATACTGGCCGAACAGGCCATGGTTTCCTCTCCTGAATCTGATGAGCTTCAGGCTAGAGTCTCTTGGGTGTGCTTTAGGGGTATTCTCTACCCTTATGAGCTCCAGAAAGCCTAACACGAACAAAACCTACAACAGAATCTGGACCAGGTTTGTCAGCTTCATGACTTCTGCTGGAAAATCTTTCAGAAATCCTGGAGTTCAAGGCGTTTTGAGTTTTCTCCAATCAGGCTTGGATCTTCCTTTGTACTCTGAGGGAACTGATTGACAAGTTTCAGCCTTATCGGCATTTTCAGGAACATCATGGGCAACTCATCCCCTGGTTCAACAATTCGTTCAGGGGGCTTCGAGAATCAGGCCTCAGAGGAAACCTAGATTCCCCAAATGGGATCTTCTGCTCGTCCTTGATGCTCTTTCAGCACTCAACAACAAGGATCTTTCTATTAAGGACTTATCAATCAAACTGGCCTTTCTAGGGGCCATTACTTCAGCCAAAAGAGTTTCAGAAATAAGCTTCCTGGGTTGTCAAGAACCCTTTTTGACTTCTTCCCGGACCGAGTGGTCCTTATCCCCATGCTTGGGTCTAAGCTAAAAGTCACGTCAGTTTTTCACAAGAATCAAAAATAGTCCTTCCTACTTTCAATTCTCCGGAATCAGCAGACAATCATCCCTTGGATGTGAGCGAGACTCTGAAAGAATACTTGCAAGTTACTTCATCTTTTAGAAGCTCGAACTACCTGTTCTTGTTACACACTGGTAGCAACAAAGGAAAGAGGGCTTCCTCCAGAACGATAGCAGCCTGGATTGTTCAATCTATCCAACAGGCCTACAGGGCAAAGGGCTTGGCTCCTCCAGAGGTGGTGACGGCTCATTTCACCAGAGGCATGGCAGCCTCATGGGCAGCAGCTCGACACGTGGCTCCTGAAGTGATATGCAAGGCAGCTTTGTGGTCTTCCATTATTACTTTTATGACTCATTATTGTATTGAGCCTGCTTCCCTTTCCTCTGTTACTTTTGGTCAAAAAATCCTGTCAGTTGACGGGAAAGATTAAAATATTTTTTTTGAGCAAGCATACCCTCCCGTGTGGATTGGCTAGTTATTTCCCACACGTAGTCTGCCATGGAGTCTGTCAGGAAAACGGAAAATTTATTACCAAATACTTACCGTAATTTTCCTTTCCTGATAGACTCCATGGCAGACGGAGTTCCCACCCATGAATTAAAAATATGAGAGTTGAAATTTAAGTCGGCTAGTTACGGAACACCTGTCTGTAGAGGTGAGCTCAAATTTATGGGTAAGGGGTCCTATAGCTGTGGAGAGAAGGCGGGGTTAACCCACACATAGTCTGCCATGGAGTCTATCAGGAAAGGAAAATTACGGTAAGTATTTGGTAATAAATTTTCCATTATAGCTCAGTGGCAGAGCATTCGACTGCAGATTGAGAGGTCTTCGGATCAAACTCGGGTTCCCCCTGAGCGCTTTGCCTGCAGTCGCGCCGAAAAGGCAGAGCCGGCGAGTGTCTTTACCGATGCCGTTGAGCCGGTTTCAGGGAAAAATAAATAAAAAATTCAAAACAGAGAAGAGAAGGCAAGGGGGGTATAGCTCAGTGGCAGAGCATTCGACTGCAGATCAAGAGGTCCTCGGTTCAAATCCGGGTGCACCCTGAGCATTTTGCCCACAGTCGCGCCGAAAAGGGAGAGCCGGCGAGTGTCTTTACTGATGCAGTCGAGCCGGTTTCAGGAAAAAAAAAATTCAAAACAGAAATGAGAAGGCAGGGGGGGTATAGCTCAGTGGCAGAACATTCGACTGCAGATCTAGAGGTCATCGGTTCAAATCGGGGTGCCTCCTGAGCGGTTTGCCCGCAGTCGCGCCGAAAAGGGAGAGGCGGCTAGTGTCTTTACCGATGCCGTCGAGCCGGTTTCAGGAAAAAAATAATTCAAAAAAGAGAAAAGGCAAGGGGGTATAGCTCAGTGGCAGAGCATTCGACTGCAGATCGAGAGGTCCTCGGTTCAAATACGTGTGCCCCGTGAGCGTTTTGCCCGCAGTCGCGCCGAAAAGGGAAAGGCGGCTAGTGTCTTTACAGATGCCGTCGAGTCGGTTTCAGGAAAAAAAAAATCAAAATAGAGAGAAAGCAAGCGGGGTATAGCTCAGTGGCAGAGCATTCGACTGCAGAGCGATAGGTCCTCGGTTCAAATCCGTGTCCCCCCTGAGCGTTTTGCCTGCAGTTGCGCCAAAAAGGGAGAGTCGGCGAGTGTCTTTACCGATGCCGTCGAGCCGGTTTCAGAAAAAAAAAATTCAAAACAGAGAGGAGAAGGCAAGGGGGGTATAACTCAGTGGCATAGCATTCGACTGCAGATCGAGAGGTCCTCGGTTCAAATCCGGGTGCCCCCTGAGCGTTTTGCCCGCAGTCGCGCTGAAAAGGGAGAGCCGGCGAGTGTCTTTACCGATGCTGTCGAGCCGGTTTCAGGAAAAAAAATAAAAAAAAATTCAAAACAGAGAGGACAAGGAAAGGGGGGTACAGCTCAGTGGCAGAGTATTGAACTGCAGATCGAGAGGTCCTCGGTTCAAATCCGGGTGCCCCCTGAGTGTTTTGCCCGCAGTCGCGCCAAAAAGGGAGAGCCGGCGAGTGTCTTTACCGATGCCGTCGAGACGGTTTCAGAAAAAAAAATCAAAACAGAGAAGAGAAGGCAAGGAGGTGTATAGCTCAGTGGCAGAGCATTCGACTGCAGATCGCGAGGTCCTCGGTTTACATGGGGGTGCCCCCTGAGCGTTTTGCCCGCAGTCGCGCCGAAAAGGGAGAGCCAGTGAGTGTCTTTACCGATGCCGTCGAGCCGGTTTCAGAAAAAAAAAATTCAAAACAGAGAGGAGAAGGCAAGGGGGGTATAGCTCAATAGCAGAGCATTCGACTGCAAATCGAGAGGTCGTCGGTTCCAATCCGGGTGCCCCCTGAGTGTTTTGCCTGCAGTCGCGCCAAAAAGGGAGAGCCGGCGAGTGTCTTTACCGATGCCGTCGAGCCGGTTTCAGGAAAAAAAAATCAAAACAGAGAGAAGAAGGCAAGGGGGTATAGCTCAGTGGCAGAGCATTCGACTGCAGATCGAGAGGTCCTCGGTTCAAATCTGGGTGCCCCCTGAGCGTTTTGAGCGGAGTCGCGCCGAAAAGGGAGAGCCGGCGAATGTCTTTACTGATGCCGTCGAGCCGGTTTCAGAAAAACATTCAAAACAGAGAGGAGGGAGTGCGCATACGCGGGACTTCCGGGAAGACGCTCTGAACGGGAGCTCAGCGCTGCTCCGGCCTCTCGCAGCCCCCTGAGCCTACAGACTGAGCGGGAACCGGCCAGGACTGACCCCATCGCCTCCCGGGTGAACCAGGGACGATTTCATATGGCGGGCGGCTCACAAAAGAGGGAGGTAAGCCGCCAGCTCGACTTTACACTGGCAGCCCCTGCATCATCCAAGATGGCGGCCGCAGCTCAAGGCAGCATGGAAGGCCCGGACTCCATTGCGGATCCTCCTTCCCATCTCCAGCACCAGATCGATCTGCTGGCAACTCCTGTGAGTACCTGCAACCCCCAAGGGATCTCCCCAGCATCCACTGAGTCCCTGCTGAAACGGACTTTTGGAGATCTCCCCCTCTCTCCCATGCTGCGATCCCCCTTAAGCCTGGCAGGCCCCCACCTCTCCCCCCCCTTGCAGCCAGTTCACTCCGCTGACATGCAACTTATGCTGCAGAACTTTTCTGAGCTGCTAGCCACAGGCCTAGCCCACAATGCCACTCAGATCACTGCTACCATTAAGGCTGATTTGCAGAGCCTGGGAGCCCGCATGGATGCAATTGAGCAGGCTGTGGATAACACTGCCGCCCGTACTAACCAAAATACCACATGCATCCAAACCTTACAAGATCAACTTGAGACAGCTCTCTCTAAAATCGATGATTTAGAGAACAGGAGTAGAAGGTATAATTTCCGTATACGTGGGATACCTGAATCTGTTACTGATGTTCACAGCACAGTTAAATTGTTCATTAAAGAACTCATGCCAGACATTCAGGACCACAGATTGGAACTTGACAGGGCTCACAGAGTCCTCCAGCCCCCCCGCCCAGATGGTCTCCCAAGGGACATTGTAGTCAAGCCCCATTACTATGGTGTGAAGGAGGATGTTATGAGGCAGACCCGCAACCTGGACAATCTCTCCTTCCAAGGGAATAAAATCCAAATCTTTGCTGACATCTCACCCAGAAACAGAGGTCCCTTAAACCCCTCCTGGAGGTCCTCAACCAGAATTCCATCAAGTACCGCTGGGCTTTTCCGTTCCGCCTACAATTTCATTTCAGGGACAAATCCTTTGGCTTTTCCACCTTTCAAGACAGCGAACGTCTCCTTCTTCATCTTGGTCTTATCTCCCGAGAACTTGCTGCACAACAAGCGACAACAAAATCAGGCTCCTCAAAGCATCCACCCCCCGGCAGTCCTCTGACCCCGTTATGGAATAAACAACAAACGAAGAGACAGAGAGAATCCCGACCCCCGAGATGAGGGAATTCTTTTGTTTTTCTCCCGGACGGGAGATGGGTTGCTTTTGACTATCCCTAATATTTCAGAGAGCTAACTACTCTCCCCCCCTAGTATGGTGGTAGACAGACCCGCACGGCCCTGACTGGCTTCAGGCGGGCCAGGGTCTTGATCTGTTTGGTTTGGGCCCCACTTGCCCATCTTATGGCTAGTTGGGACTCCCAATATCCCCCGTTCCTCCCACCTCGCTGAGGAGGATGCTTTCATTGCCTTTCTGACTTGTTGCATATATGATGGGCCTTTTCTAGTTCCAACCTATGGTTAGGCCTAGTAGCCTATACCCTTCCTTCCCCCTGTCCCCCCCCCTTTTTTTTTTTTCTTCCCTTTCCCCTCCCCCTTCCCCCCCCCCATCCTCTCTTGCCTCCCTCCCCACCTTCCCTTCCTCTCCCTTGCAGGTTCCACTCCATGCACTGGTTATGTTCTGGTTATACAGTTTTACGGTTCGTTATATTTGTTTGTTTACAGTATTTTCTGCACTTTGGCCGTTCCAGTACTGTTTTACCCCCCATTGGGGGCTCTGACGGCCGGAGCGGCTCATCATGCCGCTCTCTCTGTTGTGACGCGGAGGGACTTTTAATCCCTCTGGTGACATCAGGTAGACAACCCCTACTGGGGTTGCACTCTCTCCAAGACCCCTCTTGCAGGAGTCCTTGGACTTGGACCCGGCTAGCCGGTCCTGTTGAATTTTATCTGAATTTTTGCATATGTTTGTTTTGTTCTCCTTTTGTGATTTAACTGACCAATATAATGACATCTCTGATCTTTCCTCCTCTTTTTCTTATATTTCTACTCCCCCCCCCTTCTCCCCTCCCCACAGTGTTCTCCTCCTCCCTCCTCCAGGATTCCTCGCGGAGAACTCCCCCAGGCCTTGCTCCAGGGCGTTTGTTGATAGCCTACCTCGCGCTGGATGTCCGGATTCTCTCTTCTCTCCAGGTAAGCTCCCCTTTTACATTCTCGCACCCCCCTCGGGCACCCATGGCTGAGACTGACGCTCGCAAGCTGCCTTTGAAAGTAGCTTCCCACAATACACAGGGACTTAATTCCCCTTCTAAACGCCGGAAGGCCTTTCAGAGCTACCACGCCAGAAGCCTTGATGTTGTCCTTCTTCAGGAGACCCACTTCCCCGCTAGCTATACCCCCTCCTTCCTACACCGTAGCTTTCCCACCTTCTACCTTGCGAATGCTGACACCAAACAGAGAAGGGTGGCCATTCTCTTGGCTAAACGTATCCCATTTACCCACATTCACACAATTCGTGATAAAGATGGTAGGTACCTGCTGGTCAAAGGGCTCATAGAAGGGGTGACGTATTCTTTTGTTTCATACTATGCCCCCAATCGGGGCCAGGCAAATTTTTTCGCATCCATGTTCTCAACCCTCTCCTCTCATCTAGAAGGTAGAGTCTTAATAGGGGGTGACTCCAATATCACGTTTGACCACACACTTGACAAATCCCACGAGAACAGGCCACGCCTTAAGAGACCCTCCAAACAAAGCCTCAGAATCGCTTGACTCCTACATGACTTGGGCCTGATTGATTCTTGGAGGGAATTGAATCCCACGGCCAAAGACTTTACCCATTACTCTGCCCCACACAAAACATTTGCCAGGATTGACCACATCTTCGTACCCAATTCTGACATTCACACTGTCTCTCACTCCTCAATACAAGAAGTTCCGTGGTCGGACCACTCCTTAGTAACCCTTAGAATCTCTAGCTCCCTTTCGCCTTCAGGCCCCCCTCAGTGGCGCTTGAGTTAATCCCTCCTTGCCAACCCGGTCCACTGCACCATGCTGGAAAAGGACATCCAAGAATTTTTCCTCCTCAATGATACCGGGGAAACTTCCCCTAGCTCTCTCTGGGGAGCTCATAAAGCCGTCTTGAGGGGGAGGATGATTCAAATGGCTTCCAACCTGAAAAAAGGAAGGAAGGTGGATGTAGAAAACTTGGAAAGGGATTTTACACTACTTAGTAAAGCCCATAAGTCTAACCCCACTCCAGCCAGTCTGGCCAAGTTAGAATCCGCCCGCATTGCTTTAAATCTTGCCTTAACTTCTAATGCAGACAAACACTTGAGCTGGTTAAGTGGCAAATTCTACTTACAAGCTGATAAAATCGGCTCGCGCTTGGCGGACAAACTCTCCCCAAGGATCCAAAATTTCTCCTTACCCAAGATTAAATCGTTATCGGGTTCTCTCACCCAGAACCCCCATAAAATCCTAGAAACCTTCCAAGCTTTCTACTCCAAACTATACGCATCTCCTTCCTCTGCCGACCCTGTTCCCTTAGAATCATTTTTGGCGGACATTGATCTCCCCAAACTTTCAGAGTCCCATAGATCCATGATGGAATCACCTTTTAGTACTGAAGAGGTCCAGGAGGTCATCAAAAATGTCAAAACAGACTCGGCGCCAGGGCCAGACGGTTTCTCCGCCCTTTATTACAAAACTTTCTCTGGGGTCCTATCTCCTCGTCTGGCCAGTCTCTTTAACTCCCTACGAGAGGGCTCCATTCTCGAACCCGCTGCCAACCTCGCATATATCTCTGTGATCCCCAAACAGGGAAAAGATCCTAGTGATGTAGGCAACTATAGGCCGATTTCGTTGATCAATAATGATCTGAAAATCATGACCAAGATTTTGGCCAACAGAATAGCCTCCTTCATAGCTTCTTATGTTCATAAGGATCAGGTGGGTTTCATTCCCGGGAGACAGGGACCGGACCAGATCAGGAGAGCGGTAGATTTGATTTCCCTCATGCAATCCTCCTGGGATGGCGGGTCCCCCCAGAAGGGATACATTCTTTCCATAGACCTCCAAAAGGCCTTTGATACGGTCACCTGGCCATACCTTTTTACCATTCTACGCCATTGGGGATTTGGCCCGGAATTCCTAAGAACCCTGGAGTCTCTATATTCCTCCCCGAAAGCCCAGATCAAACTACAGGGACGTCTCTCCGACCAATTCCCAATCTTAAACGGTACCAGACAGGGCTGCCCGCTCTCCCCTATTCTCTTCGCAATAGCGATAGAAACCCTAGCTCTAGCAATTAGACAACACCCGGACATTCACGGGGTTCAATGTGGTCAACATACACACAAATGCGCCCTCTTTGCGGACGATGTCCTCCTTTTCGTCACCTCCCCTCTCAGGTCGACCCCCAATATTCTCCAACTCCTCACCACTTTTGGAAAGGTTTCAGGCCTTCAGGTCAACATGGCAAAGTCAATGGCCTTAAACGTCACTACACCCCAAGATATAGTCGATAGGCTCAAAACAAACTTCCCCTTCTCCTGGTGCGCCTCTTCTCTTCCCTATTTAGGTGTTTTCCTCACCCCAAAAGTAGAGCTCCTATTCCAACACAATTACCCTGCCATGTTCAAAAAACTCACAACTGAACTTACACAATGGTCTCTTTATAAATTATCCTGGCTGGGTAGAGTCAATTCGGTCAAGATGACCCTCTTGCCCAGATTGCTTTATCTCTTCCGGTCCCTGCCTATCCCTGTCAAGAAGCGAGCACTGGATAGACTCCAATCAAAAATCATACAGTTCATATGGGGGGGCAAGGGACATCGTCTATCTAAAAAAGTTCTGTATAGGGCAAGGAAGAAAGGAGGCCTTGGCCTTCCCAATATGTGGTGGTACTACCAAGCAGCCCAACTCTGTCAATTCTCAGCAATATATACTAAAGGACCTAAACCGGACTGGGTAGACATAGAAAGGCAGGCAACCCCTAACCACACATTGGACTATTTAGCCTGGAGACCACGTAAGGACCGCCCCTCGATCCTGTCACCCGCCCTCTCTCACTCAATGGCTCTCTGTGATATCCTTCATAAACATCCTGCACTATCCTCTTCCTGGCATCCCCTCGCTCACATCTTTCACAATCCCCAATTCCCCCCGGGTCTAAACATCCAGGCTTTTGGATGGTGGCTTGACAAGGGTTTATACAGAATAGGACAATATTTTAACAATGATGGCCCCATCTCGCTCAAATACTGCACTTCCAAACTGGACATGCCCTCCTCCGAAACCTTCCGCTATTATCAGTTGTTAAATTTTCTGCGTGGGGTCTGGAAAAGTTCAGACAACCCACTCTCGGTTACCAAATATGAGCATTGGTGTTCCTCAGCCATGGGCGTCAGGGGGGGCATCTCCCTGATCTATTCAGCGCTAGCTGACCCTCAGGGCAAAGCGAGCTATATGTTGAAATGGGAGCGTGACCTCCAGTTTGAATGGGATCTAGACACTTGGCACACAAATTTCTCCCGCTCATTCAAGGGTATCTTAAACACCTCCCTGATGGAGGCGGAAGTTAAGGTTATCTCCAGATGGTACCTGGTCCCTACGCGCCTTTCTAGGCTCTATCCGCAGTCTTCCCCCCTCTGCTTCAGAGGATGTGGCCTCGTAGGCTCTCTCCTCCACACCCTCTGGGAATGCCCTAAAATTAGGGGGTTCTGGAATAGAATTTTCAGCCTCATTCGCAAAGTCACTGGTTTCGAGGTGAAGCAGAACCCTACTATTGCCCTCCTTAATGATGCTCTCCCTAAGGTCCCTAAATTGTCCCGCTCTCTCATACACTTCATCCTTCTGGGGGCCAAGATTACCTTGGCCCACGCCTGGAAGTCGCCCTCGGCGTCATTTCGCCAAGCTAAACACAAGATTTCCTGGATAATGACACAGGAAAGGGTTTCTAATACCTTACTAGACAATCCTGAAAAATTCCGTCTTATTTGGGAACCCTGGGCTATATCCCTTCTGCCCCAATAGGTGAGCACTGGACAGCCCCGATTCGGCACGTTGCTGACCATTTTTCCCCCCTCTCCCCGAGGAATCCTGATTTCCCCCACCCCCTTCTTTCCCTCTTATTCTCTGGTTCGCTCCCCCTTCTCTTCCCTATCCCTATTTCTTCCTTTCTTTTCTTCCTATTCTTAATCTCTTTCTTAGACTGTCACTGGCTACTCAGGTTTTACATCTGTGTAGTCTTTCTTGTTTTATGTTGATGGATACAGCTAGATGCTCCGCCTTACAGGCATTTGGAAGCCATTCCATTAGTTGGGTTTTTCAACCCCTTCAGACTATTAACAGAGGTTCAAGGTCAGACTCCCCCTGGATGGTCCTCATCCTCAGGGGATTAGCAATCTGGACAGGTTAGCGGGTTGCCAAGCCCTTTGTTCATATCCCTCCCTGGGTGTTCTGTTCCCGATCGTTCCGTGCACAGCAGGATCCCAATTGGGGTGCGTGGACTGGTCGGGCGTAGACGTAGGGCCATTGTCCCTCAGGGTCTGCCTTAAATTTGTTGGTGCCTGCTTTTTTCTTCTTTTTTTTTGTATGCTGAGTCTGCTCTACCCTCTATAATAGGTACTGTGGTCCATGATATTGTGATAGAACATAACTCCAAGTGACCTTCTTTTGTTTGTTTCTGATGATCATACTTTGTACCGACCTCGTTTGGGGTCTTTTGTTACCTTCTTTTATAATTGTACTGCATCTAATCACAATAAACCTTTTTTTGAAAAGAAAAAAAATAGAGAGGAGAAGGCAAGGGGGGCATAGCTCAGTGGCAGAGCATTCAACTGCAGATCGAGAGGTCCTCGGTTCAAATCCGGGCCCCCCCTGAGCGTTTTGCCCACAGTCGCGCCGAAAAGAGTGAGCCGGCGAGTGTCTTTACCGATGCCGTCGAGCCGGTTTCAGGTAAAAAAAAAATTCAAAACAGAGCAGAGACGGCAAGTGGGTATAGCTCAGTGGCAGAGCATTCGACTGCAGATCACGAGGTCCTCGATTCAAGTCCGGGTGCCCCCTGAGCGTCTTGCCCGCAGTCGTGCCGAAAAGGGAGAGCCAGCGAGTGTCTTCACCGATGCCGTCGAGCCGGTTTCAGGACAAAAAAAATTCAAAACAGACAGGAGAAGGCAAGGGGGTTATAGCTCAGTGGCAGAGCATTCAGCTGCAGATCGAGAGGTCCTCGGTTCAAATCGGCGTGACCTCTAAGTATTTTGCCCGAAGTCGCGCCGAAAAGGGAGAGACGGCGAGTGTCTTTACCGATGCCGTCGAGCCGGTTTCAGGAAAAAAAATGTTTAAATTCAAAACAGAGAGGAGAAGGTAAGGGGGGTATAGCTCAGTGGCAGAGCATTCAACTGCAGATTGAGAGGTCCTTGGTTCAAATCCAGGTGCCCCCTGAGCGTTTTTCTCGCAGTCGCGCCGAAAAGGGAGAGCCAGCGAGTGTCTTTACCAATGCCGTTGAGCCGGTTTCAGGAAAAAAAAAATTCAAAACAGAGAGGAGAAGGCAAGGTGGGTATACCTCAGTGGCAGAGCATTCGACTGCAGATCGAGAGGTCCTCGGTTCAAATTCGGGCGCCCCCTGAGCATTTTGCCCGCAGTCGCGCCGAAAAGGGAGAGCCGGCGAGTGTCTTTACTGATGCCGTCGAGCGGGTTTTCGGGTTTCGAGCGGGAAAAAAAATTCAAAACAGAGACGAGAAGGCAAGAGGGGTATAGCTCAGTGGCAGAGCATTCGACTGCAGATCAAGAGGTCCTCGGTTCAAATCCGGGTGCCCTCTGAGCGTTTTGCCCGCAGTCGCGCCGAAAAGGGAGAGCCGGCGAGTGTCTTTACCGATGCCGTCGAGCCGGTTTCAGGAAAAAAAAAAAAAAACATTCAAAACACAGAGGAGAAGGCAAGGG
This sequence comes from Rana muscosa, assembly GCA_029206835.1. Lineage (NCBI taxonomy): Eukaryota > Metazoa > Chordata > Amphibia > Anura > Ranidae > Rana > Rana muscosa. Next base: position 345,651,470 of record CM055127.1, read on the forward strand.
GGGTATAGCTCAGTGGCAGAGCATTCGACTGCAGATCGAGAGCTCCTCGGTTCAAATCCGGGTGCCCCCTGAGCGTTTTGCCCGCAGTCGCGCCGAAAAAGGAGAGCCGGCGAGTGTCTTTACCGATGCCGTTGAGCCGGTTTCAGGAAAAATAAATAAAAAATTCAAAACAGAGAGGAGAAGGCAAGGTGATTATACCTCAGTGGCAGATTATTCGACGGCAGATTATTCGACTGCAGATCAAGAGGTTCTTGGTTCAAATCCAGGTGCCCCCAGAGTGTTTTGCCCGCAGTCGCGCCGAAAAGGGAGAGCCGGCGAGTGTCTTTACCGATGCCGTTGAGCCGGTTTCAGGAAAAAAAAACATTCAAAACAGAGAGGAGAAGGCAAGGTGGGTATACCTCAGTGGCAGAGCATTCGACTGCAGATCGAGAGGTTCTTGGTTCAAATCCGGGTGCCCCTGAGCGTTTTTCCCGCAGTCGCGCCGAAAAGGGAGAGCCAGCGAGTGTCTTTACCGATGCCGTTGAGCCGGTTTCAGGAAAAGAAAATTAAAAATTCAAAACAGAGAGGAGAAGGCAAGGTGGGTATACCTCAGTGGCAGAGCATTCGACTGCAGATCGAGAGGTTCTCGGTTCAAATCTGGGTGCCCCCTGAGTGTTTTGCCCGCAGTCGCGCCGAAAAGGGCGAGCCGGCGAGTGTCTTTACCGATGCCGGCGAGTGTCTTTACCGATGCCGTCGAGCCGGTTTCAGGAAAAAAACCCAAAAAACATTCAAAACAGAGAGGCGAAGGCAAGGGGCGTATAGCTCAGTGCCAGAGCATTCGACTGCAGATCAAGAGGTTCTCTGTTCAAATCCGGGTGCCCCCTGAGCATTTTGCCCGCAGTCGCGCCGAAAAGGGCGAGCCGGCGAGTGTCTTTACCGATGCCGTTGAGCCGGTTTCAGGAAAAAAAAACAAAAAACATTCAAAACAGAGAGGAAAAGGCAAGGTGGGTGTACCTCAGTGGCAGATTATTCGATTGCAGATCGAGAGGTTCTCGGTTCAAATCCGTGTGCCCCCAGAGCTTTTTGCCCGCAGTCGCGCCGAAAAGGGCGAGCCGGCGAGTGTCTTTACCGATGCCGTCGATCCGGTTTCAGGAAAAAACCCAAAAAACATTCAAAACAGAGAGGAGAAGGCAAGGGGGGTATAGCTCAGTGCCAGAGCATTCGACTGCAGATCGAGAGGTCCTCGGTCCAAATCCAGGTGCCCCCTGAGCGTTTTGCCCGCAGTCGCGCCAAAAAGGGAGAGCCGGAGAGTGTCTTTACTGATGCCGTTGAGCCGGTTTCGGAGAAAAAAAAATTCAAAACAGAGAGGTGAAGGCTACGGGGGTATAGCTCAGTGGCAGAGCATTCGACTGCAGATCGAGAGGTCCTCGGCTCAAATCCAGGTGCCCCCTGAGCGTTTTGCCCGCATTTGCGCCGAAAAGGGAGAGCCGGCGAGGGTCTTTACCGATGCCGTCGAGCCGGTTTCAGGAAAAAAATAAAAATAAAATTCAAAAAAGAAGGCAGGGGGGTATAGCTCAGGGGCAGAGCATTCGACTGCAGATCGAGAGGTCCTCGGTTCAAATCCGGGTGCCCCCTGAGAATTTTGCCCGCAGTCGCACCGAAAAGGGAGAGCCGGCGAGTGTCTTCACCGATGCCGTGGAGCCGGTTTCGAGAAAAAAATAAAAATAAAATTCTAAAAAGAAGGCAAGGGGGGTATAGCTCAGTGGCAGAGCATTCGACTGCAGATCGAGAGGTCCTCGGTACAAATCCGGGTGCCCCCTGGGCATTTTGCCCGCAGTCGCACCGAAAAGGGAGAGCCGGCGAGTGTCTTTACCGATGCCGTCGAGCCGGTTTCAGGAAAAAAAATTCAAAACAGAGAGGAGAAGGCAAGAGGGTATAGTTCAGTGGCAGAGCATTCGACTGCAGATCGAGAGGTCCTCGGTTCAAATCCGGGTGCCCCCTGAGCGTTTTGCCCGCAGTCGCACTGAAAAGGGAGAGCCGGCGAGTGTCTTTACTGATGCCGTCGTGCTGGTTTCAGCGAAAAAAATAATAATTCAAAACAGAGAGAACAAGGCAATGGGGGTGTAGCTCAGTGGCAGAGCATTCGACTGTCTGATGGTGAGAGGTCCTCGGTTCAAAACCGGGTGCCCCCTGAGCGTTTTGCCCGCAGTCGCGCCGAAAAGGGAGAGCCGGCGACTGTCTTTACCGATGCTGTCGAGCCGGTTTCAGGAAAAAAAAATAAAGAATTCAAAACAGAAATGAGAAGGCAAAGGGGGTATAGCTCAGTGGCAGAGCTTTGGACTGCAGATCAAGAGGTCCTCGGTTCAAATCCGTGTGCTCCTTGAGCGATTTGCCCGCAGTCGCGCCAAAAAGGTAAAGCGAGTGTCTTTACCGATGCCGTCGAGCCGGTTTCAGAAAAAAAAAAAAATTCAAAACAGGGAAGAGAAAGCAAGGGGGTATAGTTCAGTGGCAGAGCATTCGACTGCAGATCAAGAGGTCCTCGGTTCAAATCCGGGTGCCCCCTGAGCATTTTGCCCGCAGTCGCGCCGAAAAGGGAGAGCTGGCGAGTGTCTTTACCGATGCCGTCGAGCCGGTTTCTGGAAAAAAAAATTAAAACAGAAAAAAGAAGGCAAAGAGGGTATAGCTCAGTGGCAGAGCATTCGACTGCAAATCGCGAGGTCCTTGGTTCAAATCCGGGTGCCCCCTGAGAGTTTTGCCCGCAGTCGCACCGAAAAGGGAGAGCCGGCGAGTGTCTTTACCGATGCAGTCGAACCGGTTTCAGGAAAAAAAAAATTCAAAACAGAGAAGATAAGGCAGCGTGGGTATAGCTCAGTGGCAGAGCATTCGACTGCAGATCGCGAGGTCCTCGGTTCAAATCCGGGTGCCCCCTGAGCGTTTTGCCCGCTGTCGCGCCGAAAAGGGAGAGCCGGCGAGTGTCTTTACCGATGCAGTCGAGCCGGTTTCAGAAAAAAAAAAAAAAACATTCAAAACAAAGAGAAGAAGGCAAGGCGGGTATAGCTCAGTGGCAGAGGAATTGATTGCAGATTGCGAGGTCCTTGGTTCAAACCCAGGTGCCCCCTGAGCATAATGCTCGCAGTCGCGCCACAAAGGGAGAGCCGGCGAGTGTCTTTACTGATGCAGTCGAGCCAGTTTCTGGACACAAAAAACATTCAAAACAAAGAGGAGAAGGCAAGGGGGTATAGCTCAGTGGCAGAGCATTCGACTGCAGATTGCGAGTTCCTTGGTTCAAATCCGGGTGCCCCCTGAGCATTTTGCCCGCAGTCGCGCCGAAAAGGGAGAGCCGGCGAGTGTCTTTACAGATGACGTCGAGCCGGTTTCAGGGAAAAAAAATGAAAAATTCAAAACAGAGAGGAGAAGGCAAGGGGGCTATCGCTCAGTGGCGGAGAAAGGTCCTTGGTTCAAATTAGGGTGCCCCCTGAGCATTTTGCCCGCAGTTGCGCCGAAAAGGGAGAGCCGGCGAGTGTCTTTACCGATGCCGTCGAGACGGTTTCAGAAAAAAAAAAATATCAAAACAGAGAGGAGAAGGCAAGGGGGTATAGCTCAGTGGCAGAGCATTTGACTGCAGATCGAAAGGTCCTCGGTTCAAATCCGGGTGCCCCCTGAGCATTTTGCTCGCAGTCACGCCGAAAAGGGAGAGCCGGCGAGTGTCTTTACCGATGCCGTCGAGCCGGTTTCAGGAAAAGAAAAAAATAATAATTCAAAAAAGAGAGGAGAAGGCGACAGGGGTATATCTCAGTTGCAGAGCATTCGACTGCAGATCGAGAGGTCCTCGGTTCAAATCCGGATGCCCCTGAGCATTTTGCCCGCAGTCGCGCCGAAAAGGGAGAGCCGGCGAGTGTCTTTACCGATGCCGTCGAGCCGGTTACAGGAATTTTTTTTATAAAAATTCAAAACAGAAAGGAGAGGGCAAGGGGGGTATAGCTCAGTGGCAGAGCATTCAACTGAAGATCGGAGAGGTCTTCGGTTCAAATCCGGATGCCCCCTGAGCGTTTTGCCCGCAGTCGCGCCGAAAAGGGAGAGCCGGCGAGTGTCTTTACCGATGCCGTCGAGCCGGATTCAGAAAAAAAAAATCAAAACAGAGAGGATAGGGCAAGGGGGTATAGCTCAGTGGCAGAGCATTTGACTGCAGATCAAAAGGTCCTCGGTTCAAATCTGGGTGCCCCCTGAGTGTTTTGCCCGCAGTCGCGCCGAAAAGAGAGAGCCGGCGAGTGTCTTTACCGATGCCGTCGAGCCGGTTACAGGAATTTTTTTTATAAAAATTCAAAACAGAGAGGAGAAGGCAAGGGGGGTATAGCTCAGTGGCAGAGCATTCAACTGCAGATTGAGAGATCTTCGGTTCAAATCCGGATGCCCCCTGAGCGTTTTGCCCGCAGTCGCGCCGAAAAGGGAGAGCCGGCGGGTGTCTTTACCGATGCCGTCGAGCCAGTTTCAGGACAAAAAAAAATTAAAATTCAAAACAGAGAAGAGAAGGCAATGGGGTATAGATCAGTGGCAGAGCATTCGACTGCAGATTGAGAAGTCTTCGCTTCAAATCCGGGTGCCCCCTGAGCATTTTGCCCGCAGTCGCGCCGTAAAGGGAGAGCCGGCGAGTGTCTTTATCGATGCCGTCAAGCCGGTTTCAGGAAAAAAATAAATAAAAATTCAAAACAAAAAGGAAAAGGCAAAGGGGGTATAGCTCAGTGGCAGAGCATTCGACTGCAGATCGAGAGGTCCTCGGTTCAAATCTGGGTGCCCCCTGAGCATTTTGCCCGCAGTTGCGCCGAAAAGGGAGAGCCGGCGAGTGTCTTTACCGATGCCGTTGAGCCGGTTTCAGGAAAAAAAAATCAAAAACAGAGAGGAGAAGGCAAGGGGGTATAGCTCAGTGGCAGAGCATTCGACTGCAGCTTGAGAGGTCCTCCGTTCAAATCCGTGTGCCCCCTGAGTGTTTTGCCCGCAGTCGCGCCAAAAAGGGAGAGCCGGCGAGTGTCTTTACCGATGCCGTCGAGCCGGCTTCAGAAAAAATAAAAATAAAATTCAAAAACAGAAATGAGAGGGCAAGCGGGGTATAGCTCAGTGACAGAGCATTCAATTGCAGATCGGGAGATCCTTGGTTCAAATCCGGGTGCCTCCTGAGCATTTTGCCTGCAGTCGCGCCAAAAAGGGAGAGCCGGCGAGTGTCTTTACCGATGCTGATGAGATGGCAAGGGGGGTATAGCTCAGTGGCAGAGCTTTCGACTGCAGATCGAGAGGTCCTCTGTTCAAATCCGGGTGCCCACTTAGCATTTTGCCCGCAGTCGCGCCGAAAAGGGAGAGCTGGCGTGTGTCTTTACCGATGCCGTCGAGCCGGTTTCAGGAAGAAAAAAAAAATCAAAAAAAAAATCAAAAACAGAGAGGAGAAGGCAAGGGGGGTATAGCTCAGTGGCAGAGCATTCGACTGCAGATCGAGAGGTCCTCAGTTCAAATCCGGGTGCCCCCTGAGCGTTTTGCCCGCAGTCACGCCAAAAAGGGAGAGCCGGCGAGTGTCTTTGCCGATGCCGTCGAGCCGGTTTCAGAAAAAATAAAAATAAAATTCAAAAACAGAGAAGAGATGCCAAGAGGGGTATAGCTCAGTGGCAGAGCATTCAACTGCAGATCGCGAGATCCTAGGTTCAAATCCAGGTGCCTCCTGAGCATTTTGCCTGCAGTCGCGCCAAAAAGGGAGAGCCGGCGAGTGTCTTTACCGATGCTGTCGAGCCGGTTACGGAAAAAATAATAATTCAAAAACAGAGATGAGATGGCAAGGGGGGGTATAGCTCAGTGGCAGAGCTTTCAACTGCAGATCGAGAGGTCCTCTGTTCAAATCCGGGTGCCCACTTAGCATTTTGCCCGCAGTCGTGCCGAAAAGGGAGAGCTGGCGAGTGTCTTTACCGATGCCGTCGAGCCGGTTTCAGCAAGAAAAAAAAAATCAAAAACAGAGAGGAGAAGGCAATGGGGGTATAGCTCAGTGGCAGAGCATTTGACTGCAGATCGAGAGGTCCTCGGTTCAAATCCGGGTGCCCCCTGAGCATTTTGCCCGCAGTCACGCCAAAAAGGGAGAGCCGGCGAGTGTCTTTGCCAATGCCGTCGAGCCGGTTTCAGAAAAAATAAAAATAAAATTCAAAAACAGAGATGAGATGCCAAGAGGGGTATAGCTCAGTGGCAGAGCATTCAACTGCAGATCGAGAGATCCTAGGTTCAAATCCAGGTGCTCCCTGAGCATTTTGCCAGCAGTCGCGCCGAAAAGGGAGAGCCGGCGAGTGTCTTTATCGATGCCGTCGAGCCGGTTTCAGGAAAAAAAAATCAAAACAGAGAGTAGAAGGCAAGGGGGGCATAGCTCAGTGGCAGAGCATTAGACTGCAGATCGTGAGGTCCTCTGTTCAAATCCGGGTGCCCCCTGAGCGTTTTGCCAGCAGTCGCGCCGAAAAGGGAGAGCCGGCGAGTGTCTTTACCGATGCCGTCGAGCCGGTTTCAGGAAAAAAAATCAAAAACAGAGAGGAGAAGGCAAGGGGGGTATAGCTCAGTGGCAGAGCATTCGACTGCAGATCGAGAGGTCCTCGGTTCAAATCCGGGTGCCCCCTGAGCATTTTGCCCGCAGTCGCACCGAAAAGGGAGAGCCGGCGAGTGTCTTCAACGATGCCGTGGAGCCGGTTTCAGAAAAAAAAATAAAAAAATTCAAAAGAGAGAGTAGAAGGCAAGGGGGTATAGCTCAGTGGCAGAGCATTCGACTACAGATCGTAGAGGTTCTCGGTTCAAATCCAGGTGCCCCCTGAGCGTTTTGCCCGCAGTCGCGCCGAAAAGGGAGAGCCGGCGAGTGTCTTTACTGATGCCGTCGAGCCGGTTTCGGAGAAAAAAAAAATCAAAACAGAGAGAAGGAGGCAAGGGGGGTATAGCTCAGTGGCAGAGCATTCGACTGCAGATCGAGAGGTCATCGGTTCAAATCCGGGTTTCCCCTGAGCGTTTTGCCCGCAGTCACACCGAAAAGGGAGAGCCGGCGAGTGTCTTTACTGATGCCGTCGAGCCAGTTTCAGGACAAAAAAAAATAAAAATTCAAAACAGAGAAGAGAAGGCAAGGCGGGTATAGCTCAGTGGCAGAGCATTCGACTGCAGATCTAGAGGTCCTCGGTTCAAATCCAGGTGCTCCCTGAGCGTTATGCCCGCAGTCGTGCCGAAAAGGAGAGCCGGCGAGTGTCTTTACCCATGCCGTCGAGCCGGTTTCAGAAAAAAAATTCAAAACAGAGAACATAAGGCAACAGGGGTATAGCTCAGTGGCAGAGCATTCGACTGCAGATCGGGAGGTCCTCGGTTCAAATCTGGGTGCCCCCTGAACATTTTGCCCGCAGTCGTGCTGAAAAGGGAGAGCCGGCGAGTGTCTTTACCGATGCCGTCGAGCCGGTTTCAGGAAAAAAAAAATTCAAAACAGAGAAGATAAGGCAACGGGGGTATAGCTCAGTGGCAGAGCATTCGACTGCAGATCGAGAGGTCCTCGGTTCAAATCCGGGTGCCCCCTGACGGTTTTGCCCGCTGTCGCACCGAAAAGAGAGAGCCGGCGAGTGTCTTTACCGATGCCGTCGAGCCGGTTTCAGGTAAAAAAAAATAATAATTCAAAACAAAGAGGAGAAGGCAAGGGGTGTATACCGCAGTGGCAGAGCATTCGACTGCAGCTCGCGAGGTCCTAGGTTCAAATCTGGGTGGCCCCAGCGTACCATGACGGACGGTGGATCTCAGCTGGCAAGGTCTGAAGAAATTTTCTATTTCCATGGCAGATAGTTTTTGTTTGTTTGTATGTCTTTCTCTGCTGTTTTTTCTCTGTCATACAGCGCCGCTAAGCTTAGTATATGTGTGGAACGCTTTTGCGTTCCAGGATGCCATTCCCTTCCTGATCCCGGCCTGTTGAACGTCTGCGCATGCGCAGAGCCACGGTGAAACCGAGGCTTGGTTTTCGCACATCCGCAGTATGGCGGAGGGGTCAGGGGCCGCGCAGGCGCAGTAGGTTCGGTCCCTCCGATGCATGTGCACAGCGGGACCGGCCATGACGTAATTCCGGCGGGTGATTTAAACCGCTGAGGAGCCCTATACAGGTGGGATAACCTGTGGGCATATAGCAGCAGCCTCCCGGAGTCTCAATACTACCAGGACGGGGTAAGCACTTCTTGGCAATGTAATGCTTGTAATGCTTAGTGTCTCTTAAAGGGACAGTTTAAAAAAAAAAAAAAAAAAACTTTTTTTTTTTTCTGCGCTGTTCTTGCATTGATTTGCTTATCCTTAGTCTAGGTAGTGGAGTTACGCATCATTGTGTGTCTTCCTCATCATGGACTCATCTGCACCGCAGTGTGGCCAGCCCTCCCGCACAAGGTCTGTGCGGAGTGGGTAGGGGGTTGGTGTCTTTGGTGTCATTTTTTTCTGGTGGTTGCTAATGGTTACAACCTGCCCACCTTCCTCCCCCTCCCTTTGTCTGTATTATCTCTTACAGCCCGGCTACATCAGTTCATCGGTCACAGGATAGGGACATTGCCAGGCTGCACCATCATCATCACCATCATCATCACCATCACCAATCATCCTCCAGGTCCAGACGTGACACTCCGTCTGGGACCCACTATCATAGGGGACGCTCACATTCCCCCTCTAAATATAGGAGATGTTCCCATTCCTCCTCAAGTCACCGCTACCACCACCGTGATGATCGCTCTGATCACAGAGCCTGTTGGGGATGTAAAACTAGAATCCCAGAGGGCAAATCGCTGTGTGACCCATGCTATGCCCGAGCGGTCGGTGAGAAAGAGACCGAAAAATCAACATCTTGAGTCTCTTATTAAACGTGTGGTACAGCAGTCTATGGTGGAAATAGATGCCCCCCCCCCACACGAGGAGCCAGTCCACCACCTTGTCTGGCTCCTTGGCTGACAAGGCCCAGGAGGATCCCGGCCAATTCCAGCCCCATGATTCCTCCCATAATTCCTCGCAAGACGAGATGGAGGGAGATGATTCTGTGATTCCTCCCATGATTCCTCGCAAGACGAGATGGAGGGAGATGATTCTGTAGTTGGATTCGACTACGCTTTAGTCTCTCCACTGATCAAGGCAGTGATGGAAACCTTAAAGTTGGAAGATACCACTTTTCCCCCCCAGAGAAACAAAGGAACTGTTTAAGAAACTGGGGAAAGAATGCTCCAATTTTCCACCAAGCTGAAAGGAGTGTTTAAGGAAGAATGGAGCAAGGGGGATAAGAAGGTTTGGAAAATGCTCCCCTCGTGGATGCAGCAGTAATGCACCTAGCGAAGCATGTCACCCTCCCACTAGATGACACTGTATCTTTTATAGATGGTCTGGATTGAAAGATTGACCAAGACATTAAGAGAATATATAACTTGAACGGTATGGCTTGCAAACCAGCCCTAGCCCTTGCAGTCACCTCCAAAGCAATGGAGGCCTGGGTGGAAAATGTTGACTCTGAAAGGTGTCTCGGAGGAATTGGCACAAAGTTCAGCAGTGCAAGAACTTAAACTGGCTATCGCCTTTTTGGGAGAAGCTTCAATTGATCTCATCCGCTTGATGGCTAGATCCATGCTATCTTCGGTCACAGCCAAACGAGCACTATGGTTGCGCCCCTGGCTTGTTGATCCTGCCTCAAAGCAGGCATGGTGAAAAATTCCTTCTGAAGGAACTTCCTTGTTTGGAAACAAACTGTATAATGCCATTTCAAAGGCTACAGGCGGAAAGTCGGGATTCCTCCATCAGGACAAACGTCCGTTTAACCAAAGAAAACCTCAGCAGAGACGCAGTACAGAGCGTTCAAGAGAGGCATGCTCCTATAGGCCCGGACGGGATTTTAGGAGAAGCTGGAACTGGAATAGGCAGATCCTACCAAAAAATCTGGCAAGAAACAGACGCCTGGCGGGCGCGAGCCAACCAAGTCCTTTTGAGATTGGGCCCACCCAATCGGTCGGGTAGGGGCTCGCCTACGTCTCTGCCGGCACATCTGGGTGACCTCGATCTCAGATTATTGGACCATCAAACGGTCTCAACAGGTCACGCATGGTCCTTCACCAAGGTCCCTCCATGCAATCTTTACTGCCTCAATCAGAAGAAAAACAACAAGTTCTTCTTTCATATGTGAATGCCCTGAAAGATCAAGGAGCAGTGGTGCCCGTCCCAAAGGACGAGGAATTCCAGGGGGTATACTTCCCCCTCTTCCTAGTACAAAAGAAGAACGGCTCTTGGCATCCAGTTATAGATCTCACTTTCCTGAACAGGTACATAAAGCACGAGAAATTCAAGATGGAATCACTCTCAACCATCCAAAAAAGTCGTTCAACCAGGCGACTGGTTGATCTCAATAGATGTTAAGGATGCGTATTTTCATGTTCCCGTGGCAGAAGAATTTCACAAATACCTTCGATTTCAGGTCGAACGAGAGCACTTACAATTTATTTGTCTTCCATTCGGACTAACGACTTCTCCAAGGGTCTTTTCCAAGGTACTGTTGGTATTTGTGTCTCTTATCAGAATACAGGGTGTGCGTCTGTATCATTACCTGGACGATCTGCTACTACTGTCCCAAGACAAGCAGCAGCTGCTGATCCACAAAGATCAAGTGATCTCTACATTGATAGAGTTCGGATGGCTCTTAAACCGAGAGAAAAGTCAGCCAGAACCGACCCAACGCCTAACCTACCTAGGAGCTCAATTTGACACAGTAGAGAATACCATCTCTCTTCCGGAAGAAAAAATCCCGGTCATTCGGGTAAGAATATCTTTAGCCCTAGACTACTCTCACCTAAGGGCGTCACAGTGCCTGAAGATAATCGGCACGATGGTGGCCACGTTCCCCATGGTCAAATGGGCAATGTGGAGGCTTCGGCCTTTTCAATCAGGATTCCTTCAGCAATGGAAGACAGACGATCGCAATCAGCTGATCAGGACTACTCAGTCAATGAGGAACAGTCTTCTCTGGTGGCTTCAACACAAAAACTTGTTAACATGCCACTCCCTTGCTCCCATCCAATGGATGACTGTTTCATCCGATGCCAGCAATGCGGGCTGGGGAGCACATTGTGGGGCAGAACTGGCTCAGGGCAAATGGGATGCCCATCTCCACATTCCAGGGTCAAGCCTTCTCCCACCTTCTGAAAGGGAAGTCGGTCCTACTCAAAATGGACAATACCACCGCTGGAGCATATGTGAAGAGACAAGGGGGCACTCGGAGCCCCACCCTTCTCCAAGAGGTCGAACCTATCATGACCTGGGCTCAAAGGAATCTACTCAACTTAACAGCAGTCTTCATTCCAGGGGAGCAGAACATTCAAGTGGGCTTTCTGTCACGCAGCAACCTAGACAACAACGAATGGTCACTGCATACACAGACATTCAAGTGGATCCTATCGTTGGGAATCGATCCAGAAGTGGATCTGTTTGCATCCCCCTGCAATCACAAAGTAGACAGATACTACACTCGAGGTTGGTGCAGTCAAGCCTTCGGAGTAGATGCATTAACAAGCCAATGGAAATTCAAAAAGGCATATGTCTTCCCTCCACCTCCGATCATGCAAAAATTCCTGCAGCAGCTCCAGTTGGAGAAAGGCGAAGTGATAACAATAGCACCATACTGGCCGAACAGGCCATGGTTTCCTCTCCTGAATCTGATGAGCTTCAGGCTAGAGTCTCTTGGGTGTGCTTTAGGGGTATTCTCTACCCTTATGAGCTCCAGAAAGCCTAACACGAACAAAACCTACAACAGAATCTGGACCAGGTTTGTCAGCTTCATGACTTCTGCTGGAAAATCTTTCAGAAATCCTGGAGTTCAAGGCGTTTTGAGTTTTCTCCAATCAGGCTTGGATCTTCCTTTGTACTCTGAGGGAACTGATTGACAAGTTTCAGCCTTATTGGCATTTTCAGGAACATCATGGGCAACTCATCCCCTGGTTCAACAATTCGTTCAGGGGGCTTCGAGAATCAGGCCTCAGAGGAAACCTAGATTCCCCAAATGGGATCTTCTGCTCGTCCTTGATGCTCTTTCAGCACTCAACAACAAGGATCTTTCTATTAAGGACTTATCAATCAAACTGGCCTTTCTAGGGGCCATTACATCAGCCAAAAGGGTTTCAGAAATAAGCTTCCTGGGTTGTCAAGAACCCTTTTTGACTTCTTCCCGGACCGAGTGGTCCTTATTCCCATGCTTGGGTCTAAGCTAAAAGTCACGTCAGTTTTTCACAAGAATCAAAAATAGTCCTTCCTACTTTCAATTCTCAGGAATCAGCAGACAATCATCCCTTGGATGTGAGCGAGACTCTGAAAGAATACTTGCGAGTTACTTCATCTTTTAGAAGCTCGAACTACCTGTTCTTGTTACACACTGGTAGCAACAAAGGAAAGAGGGCTTCCTCCAGAACGATAGCAGCCTGGATTGTTCAATCTATCCAACAGGCCTACAGGGCAAAGGGCTTGGCTCCTCCAGAGGTGGTGACGGCTCATTTCACCAGAGGCATGGCAGCCTCATGGGCAGCAGCTCGACACGTGGCTCCTGAAGTGATATGCAAGGCAGCTTTGTGGTCTTCCATTATTACTTTTATGACTCATTATTGTATTGAGCCTGCTTCCCTTTCCTCTGTTACTTTTGGTCAAAAAATCCTGTCAGTTGACGGGAAAGATTAAAATATTTTTTTTGAGCAAGCATACCCTCCCGTGTGGATTGGCTAGTTATTTCCCACACGTAGTCTGCCATGGAGTCTGTCAGGAAAACGGAAAATTTATTACCAAATACTTACCGTAATTTTCCTTTCCTGATAGACTCCATGGCAGACGGAGTTCCCACCCATGAATTAAAAATATGAGAGTTGAAATTTAAGTCGGCTAGTTACGGAACACCTGTCTGTAGAGGTGAGCTCAAATTTATGGGTAAGGGGTCCTATAGCTGTGGAGAGAAGGCGGGGTTAACCCACACATAGTCTGCCATGGAGTCTATCAGGAAAGGAAAATTACGGTAAGTATTTGGTAATAAATTTTCCATTATAGCTCAGTGGCAGAGCATTCGACTGCAGATTGAGAGGTCCTCGGATCAAACTCGGGTTCCCCCTGAGCGCTTTGCCTGCAGTCGCGCCGAAAAGGCAGAGCCGGCGAGTGTCTTTACCGATGCCGTTGAGCCGGTTTCAGGGAAAAATAAATAAAAAATTCAAAACAGAGAAGAGAAGGCAAGGGGGGTATAGCTCAGTGGCAGAGCATTCGACTGCAGATCGAGAGGTCCTCGGTTCAAATCCGGGTGCACCCTGAGCATTTTGCCCACAGTCGCGCCGAAAAGGGAGAGCCGGCGAGTGTCTTTACTGATGCAGTCGAGCCGGTTTCAGGAAAAAAAAATATTCAAAACAGAAATGAGAAGGCAAGGTGGGTATAGCTCAGTGGCAGAGCATTCGACTGCAGATCGCGAGGTCCTCGGTTCAAATCCGGGTGCACCCTGAGCATTTTGCCCACAGTCGCGCCGAAAAGGGAGAGCCGGCGAGTGTCTTTACTGATGCAGTCGAGCCGGTTTCAGGAAAAAAAAAATTCAAAACAGAAATGAGAAGGCAAGGGGGGTATAGCTCAGTGGCAGAACATTCGACTGCAGATCTAGAGATCCTCGGTTCAAATCGGGGTGCCTCCTGAGCGGTTTGCCAGCAATCGCGCCGAAAAGGGAGAGGCGGCTAGTGTCTTTACCGATGCCGTCGAGCCGGTTTCAGGAAAAAAAAATCAAAAAAGAGAGAAGGCAAGGGGGTATAGCTCAGTGGCAGAGCATTCAACTGCAGATCGAGAGGTCCTCAGTTCAAATACGTGTGCCCCGTGAGCGTTTTGCCCGCAGTCGCGCCGAAAAGGGAGAGGCGGCTAGTGTCTTTACCGATGCAGTCAAATCGGTTTCAGGAAAAAAAAAATCAAAATAGAAAGAAGGCAAGCGGGGTATAGCTCAGTGGCAGAGCATTCGACTGCAGATCGAGAGGTCCTCAGTTCAAATCCGTGTGCCCCCTGAGCGTTTTGCCTGCAGTCGCGCCAAAAAGGGAGAGTCGGCGAGTGTCTTTACCGATGCCGTCGAGCCGGTTTCAGAAAAAAAAATTCAAAACAGAGAGCAGAAGGCAATGGGGGTATAGCTCAGTGGCAGAGCATTCGACTGTCAATCGAGAGGTCCTCGGTTCAAAACCGGGTGCCCCCTGAGTGTTTTGCCCGCAGTCGCGCCGAAAAGGGAGAGCCGGCGACTGTCTTTACCGATGCTGTCGAGCCGGTTTCAGGAAAAAAAAAAAATTTGTTGGCGCCTACTTTTTTCTTCTTTTCTTTTGTATGCTGAGTCTGCTCTACCCTCTATAATAGGTACTGTGGTCCATGATATTGTGATGGAACATAACTCCAAGTGACCTTCTTTTGTTTGTTTCTGATGATCATACTTTGTACCGACCTCGTTTGGGGTCTTTTGTTACCTTTTTTTATAATTGTACTGCATCTAATCACAATAAACCTTTTTTTGAAAAGAAAAAAAGAAAAAAAAAAAAACAGAGAGGAGAAGGCAAGGGGCGTATAGCTCAGTGGCAGAGCATTCAACTGCAGATCGAGAGGTCCTGGGTTCAAATCCGGGTGCCCCCTGAGCGTTTTGCCCACAGTCACGCCGAAAAGAGAGAGCCGGCGAGTGTCTTTACCGATTCAAAACTGACAGGAGAAGGCAAGGGGGTTATAGCTCAGTGGCAGAGCATTCGGCTGCAGATCGAGCAGTCCTCGGTTCAAATCGGCGTGACCCCTAAGTATTTTGCCCGAAGTCGCGCCGAAAAGGGAGAGACCGCGAGTGTCTTTACCGATGCCGTCGAGCCGGTTTCAGGAAAAAAAAATTAAAATTCAAAACAGAGAGGAGAAGGCAAGGGGGGTATAGCTCAGTGGCAGATCATTCGACTGCAGATCGAGAGGTCCTTGGTTCAAATCCGGGTGCCCCCTGAGCGTTTTGCCCGCAGTCGCGCCGAAAAGGGAGAGCCGGCGAGTGTCTTTACCGATGCCGTTGAGCCTGTTTCAAGAAAAAAAAAATTCAAAACAGAGAGGAGTAGGCAAGGTGGGTATACCTCAGTGGCAGAGCATTCGACTGCAGATCGAGAGGTTCTTGGTTCAAATCCGGGTGCCCCCTGAGCGTTTTGCCCGCAGTCGCGCCAAAAAGGGAGAGCCGGCGAGTGTCTTTACTGATGCCGTCGAGCCGGTTTCGGAGAAAAAAAAAATTCAAAACAGAGAGGAGAAGGCAAGGGGGGTATAGCTCAGTGGCAGAGCATTCGACTGCAGATCGGGAGGTCCTCGGTTCAAATTCGGGTGCCCCTGAGCATTTTGCCCGCAGTCGCGCCGAAAAGGGAGAGCCGGCGAGTGTCTTTACTGATGCCGTCGAGCGGGTTTCGGAGAAAAAAAAAATTCAAAACATAGAGGAGAAGGCAAGAGGGGTATAGCTCAATGGCAGAGCATTCGACTGCAGATCGTGAGGTCCTCGGTTCAAATCCGGGTGCCCTCTGAGCGTTTTGCCAGCAGTCGCGCCGAAAAGGGAGAGCCGGCGAGTGTCTTTACCGATGCCGTCGAGCTGGTTTCAGGAAAAAAAAACAAAAAACATTCAAAACAGAGAGGAGAAGGCAAGGGGGGTATAGCTCAGTGGCAGAGCATTCGACTGCAGATCAAGAGGTCCTCGGTTCAAATCCGGGTACCCCCTGAGCGTTTTGCCCGCAGTCGCGCCGAAAAGGGAGAGCCGGCGAGTGTCTTTACCGATGCCGTTGAGCCGGTTTCAGGAAAAATAAATAAAAAATTCAAAACAGAGAGGAGAAGGCAAGGTGGGTATACCTCAGTGGCAGATTATTCGACTGCAGAGCGTAGAGGTTCTCCGTTCAAATCCGGGTGCCCCCAGAGCGTTTTGCCCGCAGTCGCGCCGAAAAGGGAGAGCCGGCGAGTGTCTTTACCGATGCCGTTGAGCCGGTTTCAGGAAAAAATAATTCAAAACAGAGAGAGAATGCAAGGTGGGTATACCTCAGTGGCAGAGCATTCGACTGCAGATCGAGAGGTTCTCGGTTCAAATCCGGGTGCCCCTGAGCGTTTTGCCCGAAGTCGCGCCGAAAAGGGAGAGCCAGCGAGTGGTCTTTACCGATGCCGTTGAGCCGGTTTCAGGAAAAATATATTAAAAATTCAAAACAGAGAGGAGAAGGCAAGGTGGGTATAACTCAGTGGCAGAGCATTCGACTGCAGATCGAGAGGTTCTCGGTTCAAATCCGGGTGCCCCCTGAGTGTTTTGCCCGCAGTCGCGCCGAAAAGGGCGAGCCGGCGAGTGTCTTTACCGATGCCGTCGAGCCGGTTTCAGGAAAAAAAAACAAAAAACATTCAAAACAGAGAGGAAAAGGCAAGGGGGGTATAGCTCAGTGGCAGAGCATTCGACTGCAGATAAAGAGGTCCTCGGTTCAAATCCGGGTGCCCCCTGAGCGTTTTGCCCGCAGTCACGCCGAAAAGGGAGAGCCGGCGAGTGTCTTTACCTATGCCGTTGAGCCGGTTTCAGGAAAAATAAATAAAAAATTCAAAACAGAGAGGAGAAGGCAAGGTGGGTATACCTCAGTGGCAGATTATTCGACGGCAGATTATTCGACTGCAGATCGAGAGGTTCTCGGTTCAAATCCGGGTCCCCGCCGGGGCGTTTTGCACCGAAAAGGGAGAGCCGGCGAGTGACTTTACATAGGACCTCGCGATCTGCAGAGCTATACCCCCATTGCCTTCTCCTCTCTGTGTTGAATTTTATTTTATTTTTTTTCCTGAAACCGGCTCGACGGCATCGGTAAAGACACTCACTGGCTCTCTCTTTTCGGCGCAACTGCGGGCAAAATGCTCAGGGGGCACCCGAATTTGAACCGAGGACCTTTCAATCTGCAGTCGAATGCTCTGCCACTGAGCTATACCCCGCTTGCCTTCTCCTTTCTGTTTTGATATTTTTTTCCTAAAACCGGCTTGACGGCATCGGTAAAGACACTCACTGGCTCTTCCTTTTCGGCGCGACTGCGGGCAAAACGCTCAGGGGGCACCCCCATGTGAACCGAGGACTTCTAAATCTGCAGTCGAATGCTCTGCCACTGAGCTATACCCCCTTGCCTACTCCTCTCTGTTTTTTTTTTTTTTTCCTGAAACCGGCTCGACGGCATCGGTAAAGACACTCGCCGGCTCTCCCTTTTCGTCGTGACTGCGGGCAAAATGCTCAGGGGGAACACGGATTTGAACCGTGGACCTCTCGATCTGCAGTTGAATGCTCTGCCACTGAGCTATTCCCCCCTTGCCTTCTCCTCTCTATTTTGAATTATTTTTTTTTTTTTCCTGAAACCGGCTCGACGGCATCGGTAAAGACACTCGCCGGCTCTCCCTTTTCGACGCGACTGCGGGCAAAACGCTCAGTGGGCATCCGGATTTGAACCAAGGACCTCTCGATCTGCAGTCGAATGCTCTGCCAATTAACTATACCCCCCTTGCCTTCTCCTCACTGTTTTTAATTATTTTTTTCCTGAAACCGGCTTGACGGCATCGGTAAAGACACTAGCCGGCTCTCCCTTTTCGGCGCGACTGCAGGCAAAACGCTCAGGGGGCACCCGGATTTGAACCAAGGACCTCTCGACCTGCAGTCGAATGCTCTGCCGCTGAGCTATACCACCCTTGCCTTCTCTCGTCTGTTTTTTTTTTTTTTTTTTCTGAAACCGGCTCGACGGCATCGGTAAAGACACTCGCCGGCTCTCCCTTTTCGGCGCGACTGCTGGCAAAATGCTCAGGGGGCACCCGGATTTGAACAGAGGACCACGCAATCTGCAGTCTAATGCTCTGCCACTGAGCTATACCCCCCTTACCTTCTCCTCTCTGTTTTAATTTTTTTTTCCTGAAACCGGCTCGACGGCATCGGTAAAGACACTCGCCGGCTCTCCCTTTTCGGCGCGACTGCGGGCAAAGCGCTCAGAGGGCACCCGGATCTGAACCAAGGACCTTTCGACCTGCAGTTGAATGCTCTGCCACCGAGCTATACACCCCTTGCCTTCTCCCCTTTGTTTTTTTTGTTTTTTTTCCTGAAACCGGCTCGACAGCATCGGTAAAGACACTCGCCGGCTCTCCCTTTTTGGCGCGACTGCAGGCAAAATGCTCAGGAAGCACCCGGATTTGAACCCAGGATCTCCCGATCTGCACTTGAATGCTCTGCCACTGAGCTATACCCCGCTTGCCCTCTCATTTCTGTTTTTGAATTTTATTTTTATTTTTTCTGAAACCGGCTCGACGGCATCGGTAAAGACACTCGCCGGCTCTCCCTTTTTGGCACGACTGCGGGCAAAATGCTCAGGGGGCACACGGATTTGAACAGAGGACCTCTCGATCTGCAGTCGAATGCTCTGCCACTGAGCTATACCCCCCTTGCCTTCTCCTCTCTGTTTTTGATTTTTTTTCCTGAAACCGGCTCAACGGCATCGGTAAAGACACTCGCCGGCTCTTCCTTTTCGGCGCGACTGCGGGCAAAAAGCTCCGAGGGCACCCGGATTTGAACAGAGGACCTCTCGATCTGCAGTCGAATGCTCTGCCACTGAGCTATACCCCCTTGCCTTTTCCTCTCTGTTTTGAATTTTTTTTTCTTGAAACTGGCTCAACGGCATCGGTAAAGAGACTCGCCGGCTCTCCCTTTTCGGCGCGACTACGGGCAAAATGCTCTGGGGCACCCGGATTTGAACCTAGGATCTCCTGATCTAGCAATCGAATGCCCTGCCACTGAGCTATACCCCCCTTGCCATCTCATTTCTGTTTTTGAATTTTATTTTATTTTTTTCTGAAACCGGCTCGACGGCATCAGTAAAGACACTCGCCGGCTCTCCCTTTTTGGCGCGACTGCGGGCAAAACGCTCAGGAGGCACCCAGATTTGAAGCGAGGACCTCCCGATCTGCAGTCAAATGCTCTGCCACTGAGCTATGCCCCCCTTGCCTTCTCTTCTCTGTTTTGAATTTTTTTTTCTGAAACCTGCTCGACGGCATCGGTAAAGACACTCGCTGGCTCTCCCTTTTCGGCTGAACTGCGGGCAAAAGGCTCAGAGGGCACCCGAATTTGAACCGAGGACCTCTCAATCTGCAGTCAAATGCTCTACCACTGAGCTATATCCCCTTACCATCTCCTGTCTGTTTTGAATTTTTTTTTCCTGAAACCGGCTCGACGGCAACGGTAAAGACAGTCACTGGCTCTCCCTTTTCGGCGCGACTGCGGGCAAAACACTCAGGGGGCACCCGGATTTGAACCAAAGACCTCTCGATCTGCAGTCAAATGCTCTGCCACTGAGCTATACCCGCCTTGCCTTCTCCTTTCTGTTTTGATTTTATTTTTTTTCTGAAACTGGCTCGACGGCATCGGTAAAGACAATCGCCGGCTCTCCCTTTTCGGCGCGACTGCGGGCAAAACGCTCAGGGGGCATACGGATTTGAACCGAGGACCTCGCGATCTGCAGTCGAATGCTCTGCCACTGAGCTATACCCCCCTTGCCTTCTATTCTCTGTTTTGAATTTTTTTTTCTGAAACCGGCTCAACGGCATCGGTAAAGACACTCGCCGGCTCTCCCTTTTCGGCGAAACTGCGGGCAAAATGCTCAGGTGGCACCCGGATTTGAACCGAGGACCTCTCGATCTGCAGTCGAATGCTCTGCCACTGAGCTATACCCACCTTGCCTTCTTTTTTGAATTTTATTTTTATTTTTTTCTCGAAACCGGCTCGACGGCATCGGTAAAGACACTCGCCGGCTCTCCCTTTTCGGCGCGACTGCGGGCAAAACGCACAGGGGGCACCCGGATTTGAACAGAGGACCTCTCGATCTGCAGTCGAATGCTCTGCCACTGAGCTATACCCCCCTTGCCTTCTCCTTTCTGTTTTTGATTTTTTTTTCCTGAAACCGGCTCAACGGCATCGGTAAAGACACTCGCCGGCTCTTCCTTTTCGGCGCGACTGCGGGCAAAACGCTCAGGGGGCACCCGGATTTGAGCCGAGGACCTCTCGATCTGCAGTCGAATGGTCTGCCACTGAGCTATACCCCCGTAGCCTTCTCCTCTCTGTTTTGAATTTTTTTTCTCAGAAACCGGCTTAACGGCATCAGTAAAGACACTCTCCGGCTCTCCCTTTTTGGCGCGACTGCGGGCAAAACACTCAGGGGGCACCTGGATTTGGACCGAGGACCTCTCGATCTGCAGTCGAATGCCCTGGCACTGAGCTATACCCCCTTGCCTTCTCCTCTCTGTTTTGAATGTTTTTTGTTTTTTTTTCCTGAAACCGGCTCGACGGCATCGGTAAAGACACTCGCTGGCTCGCCCTTTTCGGCGCGACTGCGGGCAAAATGCTCAGGGGGCACCCGGATTTGAACCGAGAACCTCTCGATCTGCAGTGGAATGCTCTGCCACGAAGGTATACCCACCTTGCCTTCTCCTTTCTGTTTTGAATATTTAATATTTTTTTCCTGAAACCGGCTCAACGGCATCGGTAAAGACACTCGCTGGCTCTCCCTTTTCGGCGCGACTGCGGGCAAAACGCTCAGGGGCACCCGGATTTGAACCGAGAACCTCTCGATCTGCAGTCGAATGCTCTGCCACTGAGGTATACCCACCTTGCCTTCGCCTCTCTGTTTTGAATTTTTTTTCCCTGAAACCGGCTCAAGGGCATCGGTAAAGACACTCGCCGGCTCTCCCTTTTCGGCGCGACTGCGGGCAAAACGCTCTGGGGGCACCCGGATTTGAACCGAGAACCTCTCGATCTGCAGTTGAATAATCTGCCACTGAGGTATACCCACCTTGCCTTCTCCTCTCTGTTTTGAATTTTTTATTTATTTTTCCCGAAACCGGCTCAACGGCATTGGTAAAGACACTCGCCGGCTCTCCCTTTTCGGCGCGACTGCGGGCAAAACGCTCAGTGGGCACCCGGATTTGAACCAAGGACCTCTTGATCTGCAGTCGAATGCTCTGCCAATTAACTATACCCCCCTTGCCTTCTCCTTACTGTTTTTAATTATTTTTTTCCTGAAACCGGCTCGACGGCATCGGTAAAGACACTTGCCGGCTCTCCCTTTTCGGCGCGACTGCTGGCAAAACGCTCAGGGGGCACCCGGATTTGAACAGAGGACCTCGCGATCTGCAGTCTAATGCTCTGCCACTGAGCTATACCCCCCTTGCCTTCTCCCCCTTGTTTTTTTTTTTTTCCTGAAACCGGCTCGACAGCATCGGTAAAGACACTCGCCGGCTCTCCCTTTTTGGCGCGACTGCAGGCAAAATGCTCAGGAGGCACCCGGATTTGAACCTAGGATCTCCCGATCTGCACTTGAATGCTCTGTCACTGAGCTATACTCCACTTGCCCTCTCATTTCTGTTTTTGAATTTTATTTTTATTTTTTCTGAAACCGGCTCGACGGCATCGGTAAAGACACTCGCCGGCTCTCCCTTTTTGGCGCGACTGCGGGCAAAATGCTCAGGGGGCACACGGATTTGAACGGAGGACCTCTCAATCTACAGTCGAATGCTCTGCCAATGAGCTATACCCACCTTGCCTTCTCCTCTCTGTTTTTGATTTTTTTTTTCCTGAAACCGGCTCAACGGCATTGGTAAAGACACTCGCCGGCTCTCCCTTTTCGGCGCGACTGCGGGCAAAATGCGCCGAGGGCACCCGGATTTGAACAGAGGACCTCTCGATCTGCAGTCGAATGCTCTGCCACTGAGCTATACCCCCTTGCCTTTTCCTCTCTGTTTTGAATTATTTTTTTCTTGAAACTGGCTCAACGGCATCGGTAAAGAGACTCGCCGGCTCTCCCTTTTTGGCGCGACTACGGGCAAAATGCTCTGGGGGCACCCGGTCTCGAACCTAGGATCTCCCGATCTGCAGTCAAATGCTCTGCCACTGAGCTATACCCTCCTTGCCTTCTCCTATCTGTTTTGATTTTATTTTTTTCTGAAACTGGTTCGACGGCATCGGTAAAGACAATCGCCGGCTCTCCCTTTTTGGCGCGACTGCAGGCAAAACGCTCAGGGGGCATACGAATTTGAACCGAGGCCCTCGCGATCTGCAGTCGAACGCTCTGCCACTGAGCTATACCCCCCTTGCCATCTCATCTCTGTTTTTGAATTTTATTTTATTTTTTTCTGAAACCGGCTCGACGGCATCAGTAAAGACACTCGCCGGCTCTCCCTTTTTGGCGCGACTGCGGGCAAAACGCTCAGGAGGCACCCAGATTTGAACAAAGGACCTCCCGATCTGCAGTCAAATGCTCTGCCACTGAGCTATAGCCTCCTTGCCTTCTCCTCTCTGTTTTGATTTTATTTTTTTCTGAAACTGGTTCGACGGCATCGGTAAAGACAATCGCCGGCTCTCCCTTTTTGGCGCGACTGCAGGCAAAACGCTGAGGGGGCATACGAATTTGAACCGAGGCCCTCGCGATCTGCAGTCGAACGCTCTGCCACTGAGCTATACCCCCCTTGCCTTCTATTCTCTGTTTTGAATTTTTTTTTCTGAAACCCGCTCGACGGCATCGGTAAAGACACTCGCCGGCTCTCCCTTTTCGGCGCGACTGCGGGCAAAAGGCTCAGAGGGCACCCGAATTTGAACCGAGGACCTCTCAATATGCAGTCGAATGCTCTACCACTGAGCTATATCCCCTTACCATCTCTTGTCTGTTTTGAATTTTTTTTTTCTGAAACCGGCTCGACGGCAACGGTAAAGACACTCACTGGCTCTCCCTTTTCGGCGCGACTGCGGGCAAAACATTCAGGGGCACCCGGATTTGAACCAAAGACCTCTCGATCTACAGTCAAATGCTCTGCCACTGAGCTATACCCTCCTTGCCTTCCCCTCCCTGTTTTGATTTAATTTTTTTCTGAAACTGGCTCGACGGCATCGGTAAAGACAATCGCCGGCTCTCCCTTTTCGGCACGACTGCGGGCAAAACGCTCAGGGGGCATACGGATTTGAACCGAGGACCTCGCGATCCGCAGTCGAATGCTCTGCCATTGAGCTATACCCGCCTTGCCTTCTCCTCTCTGTTTTTTTTTTTTTTTTCCTGAAACTGGCTCAACGGCATCGGTAAAGACACTCGCCGGCTCTCCCTTTTTGGTGCGACTGCGGGCAAAATGCTCAGGGGGCACACGGATTTGAACGGAGGACCTCTCGATCTGCAGTCGAATGCTCTGCCAATGAGCTATACCCCCCTTGCCTTCTCCTCTCTGTTTTTGATTTTTTTTCCTGAAACTGGCTCAACGGCATCGGTAAAGACACTCGCCGGCTCTCCCTTTTCGGCGCGACTGCGGGCAAAATGCTCCGAGGGCACCCGGATTTGAACAGAGGACCTCTCGATCTGCAGTCGAATGCTCTGCCACTGAGCTATACCCCCCTTGCCTTTTCCTCTCTGTTTTGAATTTTTTTTTCTTGAAACTGGCTCAACGGCATCGGTAAAGAGACTCGCCGGCTCACCCTTTTCGGCGCGACTACGGGCAAAATGCTCTGGATGCACCCGGATTTGAACCTAGGATCTCCTGATCTAGCAATCGAATAGCTCTGCCACTGAGCTATACCCCCCTTGCCATCTCATCTCTGTTTTTGAATTTTATTTTATTTTTTTCTGAAACCGGCTCAACGGCATCAGTAAAGACACTCGCCGGCTCTCCCTTTTTGGCGCGACTGCGGGCAAAACGCTCAGGGGGCACCTGGATTTGGACCGAGGACCTCTCGATCTGCAGTCGAATGCTCTGGCACTGAGCTATACCCCCCTTGCCTTCTCCTCTCTGTTTTGAATGTTTTTTGGGTTTTTTTCCTGAAACCGGCTCGACGGCATCGGTAAAGACACTCGCCGGCTCGCCCTTTTCGGCGCGACTGCGGGCAAAATGCTCAGGGGGCACCCGGATTTGAACCGAGAACCTCTCGATCTGCAGTCGAATGCTCTGGCACTGAGCTATACCCCCCTTGCCTTCTCCTCTCTGTTTTGAATGTTTTTTTTTTTTTTCCTGAAACCGGCTCGACGGCATCGGTAAAGACACTCGCCGGCTCGCCCTTTTCGGCGCGACTGCGGGCAAAACACTCAGGGGGCACCCGGATTTGAACCGAGAACCTCTCGATCTGCAGTCGAATGCTCTGCCACCGAGGTATACCCACCTTGCCTTCTCCTCTCTGTTTTGAATTTTTAATATTTTTTTCCTGAAACCGGCTCAACGGCATCGGTAAAGACACTCGCCGGCTCTCCCTTTTCGGCGCGACTGCGGGCAAAACGCTCAGGGGCACCCGGATTTGAACCGAGAACCTCTCGATCTGCAGTCGAATGCTCTGCCACTGAGGTATACCCACATTGCCTTCTCCTCTCTGTTTTGAATTTTTTTTCCTGAAACCGGCTCAACGGCATCGGTAAAGACACTCGCCGGCTCTCCCTTTTCGGTGCGACTGCGGGCAAAACGCTCTGGGGGCACCCGGATTTGAACCAAGAAACTCTCGATCTGCAGTCGAATAATCTGCCACTGAGGTATAACCACCTTGCCTTCTCCTCTCTGTTTTGAATTTTTTATTTATTTTTCCTAAAACCGGCTCAACGGCATCGGTAAAGACACTCGCTGCTCTCCCTTTTCGGCGCGACTGCGGGCGAAACGCTCAGTGGACACCCGGATTTGAACCAAGGACCTCTCGATCTGCAGTCGAATGCTCTGCCAATTAACTATACCCCCCTTGCCTTCTCCTCACTGTTTTTAATTATTTTTTTCCTGAAACCGGCTTGACGGCATCGGTAAAGACACTCGCCGGCTCTCCCTTTTCGGCGCGACTGCGGGCAAAATGCTCAGGGGGCACCCGGATTTGAACCAAGGACCTCTCGACCTGCAGTCGAATGCTCT
This sequence comes from Rana muscosa, assembly GCA_029206835.1. Classification (NCBI taxonomy): domain Eukaryota; kingdom Metazoa; phylum Chordata; class Amphibia; order Anura; family Ranidae; genus Rana; species Rana muscosa. The sequence goes on from CM055127.1 coordinate 345,676,364, forward strand.
GCCGCTGAGCTATACCACCCTTGCCTTCTCCCGTCTGTTTTTGATTTTTTTTTCCTGAAACCGGCTCAACGGCATCGGTAAAGACACTCGCCGGCTCTCCCTTTTCGGCGCGACTGCTGGCAAAACGCTCAGGGGGCACCCGGATTTGAACAGAGGACCTTGCGATCTGCAGTCTAATGCTCTGCCACTGAGCTATACCCCCCTTACCTTCTCCTCTCTGTTTTGATTTTTTTTCCTGAAACCGGCTCGACGGCATCGGTAGAGACACTCGCCGGCTCTCCCTTTTCGGCGCGACTGCGGGCAAAGCGCTCAGGGGGCACCCGGATTTGAACCAAGGACCTCTCGACCTGCAGTCGAATGCTCTGCCGCTGAGCTATACCCCCGTTGCCTTCTCCCCCTTGGTTTTTTTTTTTTCCTGAAACCGGCTCGACAGCATCGGTAAAGACACTCGCCGGCTCTCCCTTTTTGGCGCGACTGCAGGCAAAATGCTCAGGAGGCACCCGGATTTGAACCTAGGATCTCCCGATCTGCACTTGAATGCTCTGTCACTGAGCTATACCCCACTTGCCCTCTCATTTCTGTTTTTGAATTTTATTTTTATTCTTTCTGAAACCGGCTCGACGGCATCGGTAAAGACACTCGCCGGCTCTCCCTTTTTGGCGCGACTGCGGGCAAAATGCTCAGGGGGCACACGGATTTGAACGGAGGACCTCTCAATCTACAGTCGAATGCTCTGCCAATGAGCTATACCCCCCTTGCCTTCTCCTCTCTGTTTTTGATATTTTTTTTCTGAAACCGGCTCAACGGCATTGGTAAAGACACTCGCCGGCTCTCCCTTTTCGGCGCGACTGTGGGCAAAATGCACCGAGGGCACCCGGATTTGAACAGAGGACCTCTCGATCTGCAGTCGAATGCTCTGCCACTGAGCTATACCCCCTTGCCTTTTCTTCTCTGTTTTGAATTTTAATTTTTTTCTTGAAACTGGCTCAACGGCATCGGTAAAGAGACTCGCCGGCTCTCCCTTTTTGGCGCGACTACGGGCAAAATGCTCTGGGGGCACCCGGATTCGAACCTAGGATCTCCCGATCTGCAGTCAAATGCTCTGCCACTGAGCTATACCCTCCTTGCCTTCTCCTCTCTGTTTTGATTTAATTTTTTTCTGAAACTGGTTCGACGGCATCGGTAAAGACAATCGCCGGCTCTCCCTTTTTGGCGCGACTGCAGGCAAAACGCTCAGGGGGCATACGAATTTGAACCGAGGCTCTCGCGATCTGCAGTCGAACGCTCTGCCACTGAGCTATACCCCCCTTGCCATCTCATCTCTGTTTTTGAATTTTATTTTATTTTTTTCTGAAACCGGCTCGACGGCACCAGTAAAGACACTCGCCGGCTCTCCCTTTTTGGCGCGACTGCGGGCAAAACGCTCAGGAGGCACCCAGATTTGAACAAAGGACCTCCCGATCTGCAGTCAAATGCTCTGCCACTGAGCTATACCCTCCTTGCCTTCTCTTCTCTGTTTTGATTTTATTTTTTTCTGAAACTGGTTCGACGGCATCGGTACAGACAATCGCCGGCTCTCCCTTTTTGGCGCGACTGCAGGCAAAACGCTGAGGGGGCATACGAATTTGAACCGAGGCCCTCGCGATCTGCAGTCGAACGCTCTGCCACTGAGCTATACCCCCCTTGCCTTCTATTCTCTGTTTTGAATTTTTTTTTCTGAAACCCGCTCGACGGCATCGGTAAAGACACTCGCCGGCTCTCCCTTTTCGGCGCGACTGCGGGCAAAACGCTGAGGGGGCATACGAATTTGAACCGAGAACCTCTTGATCTGCAGTCGAATGCTCTGGCACTGAGCTATACCCGTCTTGCCTTCTCCTGTCTGTTTTGAATGTTTTTTGGTTTTTTTTCCTGAAACCGGCTCGACGGCATCGGTAAAGACACTCGCCGGCTCGCCCTTTTCGGCGCGACTGCGGGCAAAACACTCAGGGGGCACCCGGATTTGAGCCGAGGACCTCGCGATCTGCAGTCGAATGCTCTGCCACTGAGCTATACCCCCGTAGCCTTCTCCTCTCTGTTTTGATTTTTTTTTCTCCGAAACCGGCTCAACGGCATCAGTAAAGACACTCTCCGGCTCTCCCTTTTTGGCGCGAATGCTCTGCCACCGAGGTATACCCACCTTGCCTTCTCCTCTCTGTTTTGAATTTTTAATATTTTTTCCTGAAACCGGCTCAACGGCATCGGTAAAGACACTCGCTGGCTCTCCCTTTTCTGCGCGACTGCGGGCAAAACGCTCAGGGGCACCCGGATTTGAACCGAGAACCTCTTGATCTGCAGTCGAATGCTCTGCCACTGAGGTATACCCACCTTGCCTTCTCCTCTCTGTTTTGATTTTTTTTTCCTGAAACCGGCTCAACGGCATCGGTAAAGACACTCGCCGGCTCTCCCTTTTCGGCGCAACTGCGGGCAAAACGCTCTGGGGGCACCCGGATTTGAACCGAGAACCTCTCGATCTGCAGTCGAATAATCTGCCACTGAGGTATACCCACCTTGCCTTCTCCTCTCTGATTTGAATTTTTTATTTATTCTTCCTGAAACCGGCTCAACGGCATGGGTAAAGACACTCGCCGGCTCTCACTTTTCGGCGCGACTGCGGGCAAAATGCTCAGTGGGCACCCGGATTTGAACCAAGGACCTCTCGATCTGCAGTCGAATGCTCTGCCAATTAACCATACACCCCTTGCCTTCTCCTCACTGTTTTTAATTATTTTGTTTCCTGAAACCGGTTTGACGGCATCGGTAAAGACACTCGCCGGCTCTCCCTTTTCGGCGCGACTGCGGGCAAAGCGCTCAGGGGCACCCGGATTTGAACCAAGGACCCCTCGACCTGAAGTCGAATGCTCTGCCGCTGAGCTATACCCCCCTTGCCTTCTTCCCTTTGTTTTGTTTTTTTTCCTGAAACCGTCTCGACAGCATCGGTAAAGACACTCGCCGGCTCTCCCTTTTTGGCGCGACTGCAGGCAAAATGCTCAGGAGGCACCCGGATTTGAACCTAGGATCTCCCGATCTGCACTTGAATGCTCTGCCACTGAGCTATACCCCGCTTGCCCTCTCATTTCTGTTTTTGAATTTTATTTTTATTTTTTCTGAAACCGGCTCGACGGCATCGGTAAAGACACTCGCCGGCTCTCCCTTTTTGGCGCGACTGCTGGCAAAACGCTCAGAGGGCACCCGGATTTTAACAGAGGACCTCGCGATCTGCAGTCTAATGCTCTGCCACTGAGCTATACCCCCCTTACCTTCTCCTCTCTGTTTTGATTTTTTTTTCATGAAACCGGCTCGACGGCATCGGTAAAGACAATCGCCGGCTCTCCCTTTTTGGCGCGACTGCAGGCAAAACGCTCAGGGGGCATACGAATTTGAACCGAGGCTCTCGCGATCTGCAGTCGAACGCTCTGCCACTGAGCTATACCCCCCTTGCCATCTCATCTCTGTTTTTGAATTTTATTTTATTTTTTTCTCTAACCGGCTCGACGGCACCAGTAAAGACACTCGCCGGCTCTCCCTTTTTGGCGCGACTGCGGGCAAAACGCTCAGGAGGCACCCAGATTTGAACAAAGGACCTCCCGATCTGCAGTCAAATGCTCTGCCACTGAGCTATACCCTCCTTGCCTTCTCTTCTCTGTTTTGATTTTATTTTTTTCTGAAACTGGTTCGACGGCATCGGTACAGACAATCGCCGGCTCTCCCTTTTTGGCGCGACTGCAGGCAAAACGCTGAGGGGGCATACGAATTTGAACCGAGGCCCTCGCGATCTGCAGTCGAACGCTCTGCCACTGAGCTATACCCCCCTTGCCTTCTATTCTCTGTTTTGAATTTTTTTTTCTGAAACCCGCTCGACGGCATCGGTAAAGACACTCGCCGGCTCTCCCTTTTCGGCGCGACTGCGGGCAAAAGGCTCAGAGGGCACCCGAATTTGAACCGAGGACCTCTCAATATGTAGTCGAATGCTCTACCACTGAGCTATATCCCCTTACCAGCTCCTGTCTGTTTTGAATTTTTTTTTCCTGAAACCGGCTCGACGGCAACGGTAAAGACACTCACTGGCTCTCCCTTTTCGGCGCGACTGCGGGCAAAACATTCAGGGGGCACCCGGATTTGAACCAAAGACCTCTCGATCTACAGTCAAATGCTCTGCCACTGAGCTATACCCTCCTTGCCTTCCCCTCTCTGTTTTGATTTTATTTTTTTCTGAAACTGGCTCGACGGCATCGGTAAAGACAATCGCCGGCTCTCCCTTTTCGGCGCGACTGCGGGCAAAACGCTCAGGGGGCAAACGGATTTGAACCGAGGACCTCGCGATCTGCAGTCGAATGCTCTGCCACTGAGCTATACCCGCCTTGCCTTCTATTTTCTGTTTTGAATTTTTTTTTCTGAAACCGGCTCAACGGCATCGGTAAAGACACACGCCGGCTCTCCCTTTTCGGCGAAACTGCGGGCAAAATGCTCAGGGGGCACCCGGATTTGAACTGAGGACCTCTCGATCTGCAGTCGAATGCTCTGCCACTGAGCTATACCCCCCATGCCTTCTTTTTTGAATTTTATTTTTATTTTTTTCTCGAAACCGGCTCGACGGCATCGGTAAAGACACTCGCCGGCTCTCCCTTTTCGGCGCGACTGCGGGCAAAATGCACAGAGGGCACCCGGATTTGAGCCGAGGGCCTCTCGATCTGCAGTCGAATGCTCTACCACTGAGCTATATCCCCTTACCATCTCCTGTCTGTTTTGAATTTTTTTTTCCTGAAACCGGCTCGACGGCAACGGTAAAGACACCACTCACTGGCTCTCCCTTTTCGGCGCGACTGCGGGCAAAACACTCAGGGGGCACCCGGATTTGAACCAAAGACCTCTTGATCTGCAGTCAAATGCTCTGCCACTGCGCTATACCAGCCTTGCCTTCTCCTTTCTGTTTTGATTTTATTTTTTTTCTGAAACTGGCTCGACGGCATCGGTAAAGACAATCGCCGGCTCTCCCTTTTCGGCGCGACTGCGGGCAAAACGCTCAGGGGGCATACGGATTTGAACCGAGGACCTCGCGATCTGCAGTCGAATGCTCTGCCACTGAGCTATACCCACCTTGCCTTCTTTTTTGAATTTTATTTTTATTTTTTTCTCGAAACCGGCTCGACGGCATCGGTAAAGACACTCGCCGGCTCTCCCTTTTCGGCGCGACTGCGGGCAAAACGCACAGGGGGCACCCGGATTTGAGCCGAGGACCTCTCGATCTGCAGTCGAATGGTCTGCCACTGAGCTATACCCCCGTAGCCTTCTCCTCTCTGTTTTGAATTTTTTTTCTCCGAAACCGGCTTAACGGCATCAGTAAAGACACTCTCCGGCTCTCCCTTTTTGGCGCGACTGCGGGCAAAACGCTCAGGGGGCACCTGGATTTGGACCGAGGACCTCTCGATCTGCAGTCGAATGCTCTGGCATTGAGCTATACCCCCCTTGCCTTCTCCTCTCTGTTTTGAATGTTTTTTGTTTTTTTTTCCTGAAACCGGCTCGACGGCATCGGTAAAGACACTCGCTGGCTCGCCCTTTTCGGCGCGACTGCGGGCAAAATGCTCAGGGGGCACCCGGATTTGAACCGAGAACCTCTCGATCTGCAGTGGAATGCTCTGCCACGAAGGTATACCCACCTTGCCTTCTCCTCTCTGTTTTGAATATTTAATAATTTTTTCCTGAAACCGGCTCAACGGCTTCGGTAAAGACACTCGCTGGCTCTCCCTTTTCGGCGCGACTGCGGGCAAAACGCTCAGGGGCACCCAGATTTGAACCGAGAACCTCTCGATCTGCAGTCGAATGCTCTGCCACTGAGGTATACCCACCTTGCCTTCTCCTCTCTGTTTTGAATTTTTTTTTCCTGAAACCGGCTCAACGGCATCGGTAAAGACACTCGCCGGCTCTCCCTTTTCGGTGCGACTGCGGGCAAAACGCTCTGGGGGCAACCGGATTTGAACCGAGAACCTCTCGATCTGCAGTTGAATAATCTGCCACTGAGGTATACCCACCTTGCCTTCTCCTCTCTGTTTTGAATTTTTTATTTATTTTTCCCGAAACCGGCTCAACGGCATCGGTAAAGACACTCGCCGGCTCTCCCTTTTCGGCGCGACTGCGGGCAAAACGCTCAGTGGGCACCCGGATTTGAAACAAGGACCTTTTGATCTGCAGTCGAATGCTCTGCCAATTAACTATACCCCACTTGCCTTCTCCTCACTGTTTTTAATTACTTTTTTCCTGAAACCGGCTCGACAGCATCGGTAAAGACACTCGCCGGCTCTCCCTTTTTGGCGCGACTGCAGGCAAAATGCTCAGGAGGCACCCAGATTTGAACCTAGGATCTCCCGATCTGCACTTGAATGCTCTGTCACTGAGCTATACCCCGCTTGCCCTCTCATTTCTGTTTTTGAATTTTATTTTTATTTTTTCTGAAACCGGCTCGACGGCATCGGTAAAGACACTCGCCGGCTCTCCCTTTTTGGCGCGACTGCGGGCAAAATGCTCAGGGGGCACACGGATTTGAACGGAGGACCTCTCGATCTGCAGTCGAATGCTCTGCCAATGAGCTATACCCCCCTTGCCTTCTCCTCTCTGTTTTTGATTTTTTTTTCCTGAAACTGGCTCAACGGCATCGGTAAAGACACTCGCCGGCTCTCCCTTTTCGGCGCGACTGCGGGCAAAACGCTCAGGGGGCACCTGGATTTGGACCGAGGACCTCTCGATCTGCAGTCGAATGCTCTGCCACTGAGCTATACCCCCGTAGCCTTCTCCTCTCTGTTTTGAATTTTTTTTCTCCGAAACCGGCTCAACGGCATCAGTAAAGACACTCTCCGGCTCTCCCTTTTTGGCGCGACTGTGGGCAAAACGCTCAGGGGGCACCTGGATTTGGACCGAGGACCTCTCGATCTGCAGTCGAATGCTCTGGCACTGAGCTATACCCCCTTGCCTTCTCCTCTCTGTTTTGAATGTTTTTTGGGTTTTTTTCCTGAAACCGGCTCGACGGCATCGGTAAAGACACTCGCCGGCTCGCCCTTTTCGGCGCGACTGCGGGCAAAATGCTCAGGGGGCACCCGGATTTGAACCGAGAACCTCTTGATCTGCAGTCGAATGCTCTGGCACTGAGGTATACCCGCCTTGCCTTCTCCTGTCTGTTTTGAATGTTTTTTGTTTTTTTTTCCTGAAACCGGCTCGACGGCATCGGTAAAGACACTCGCCGGCTCGCCCTTTTCGGCGCGACTGCGGGCAAAACACTCAGGGGGCACCCGGATTTGAGCCGAGGACCTCTCGATCTGCAGTTGAATGCTCTGCCACTGAGCTATACCCCCGTAGCCTTCTCCTCTCTGTTTTGATTTTTTTTTCTCCGAAACCGGCTCAACGGCATCAGTAAAGACACTCTCCGGCTCTCCCTTTTTGGCGCGAATGCTCTGCCACCGAGGTATACCCACCTTGCCTTCTCCTCTCTGTTTTGAATTTTTAATATTTTTTCCTGAAACCGGCTCAACGGCATCGGTAAAGACACTCGCTGGCTCTCCCTTTTCGGCGCGACTGCGGGCAAAACGCTCAGGGGCACCCGGATTTGAACCGAGAACCTCTCGATCTGCAGTCGAATGCTCTGCCACTGAGGTATACCCACCTTGCCTTCTCCTCTCTGTTTTGATTTTTTTTTTCCTGAAACCGGCTCAACGGCATCGGTAAAGACACTCGCCGGCTCTCCCTTTTCGGCGCGACTGCGGGCAAAATGCTCTGGGGGCACCCGGATTTGAACCGATAACCTCTCAATCTGCAGTCGAATAATCTGCCACTGAGGTATACCCACCTTGCCTTCTCCTCTCCGATTTGAATTTTTTATTTATTCTTCCTGAAACCGGCTCAACGGCATCGGTAAAGACACTCGCCGGCTCTCACTTTTCGGCGCGACTGCGGGCAAAACGCTCAGTGGGCACCCGGATTTGAACCAAGGACCTCTCGATCTGCAGTCGAATGCTCTGCCAATTAACCATACCCCCCTTGCCTTCTCCTCACTGTTTTTAATTATTTTGTTTCCTGAAACCGGTTTGACGGCATCGGTAAAGACACTCGCCGGCTCTCCCTTTTCGGCGCGACTGCGGGCAAAGCGCTCAGGGGCACCCGGATTTGAACCAAGGACCCCTCGACCTGAAGTCGAATGCTCTGCCGCTGAGCTATACCCCCCTTGCCTTCTTCCCTTTGTTTTTTTTTTTTTCCTGAAACCGTCTCGACAGCATCAGTAAAGACACTCGCCGGCTCTCCCTTTTTGGCGCGACTGCAGGCAAAATGCTCAGGAGGCACCCGGATTTGAACCTAGGATCTCCCGATCTGCACTTGAATGCTCTGCCACTGAGCTATACCCCGCTTGCCCTCTCATTTCTGTTTTTGAATTTTATTTTTATTTTTTCTGAAACCGGCTCGACGGCATCGGTAAAGACACTCGCCGGCTCTCCCTTTTCGGCGCGACTGCTGGCAAAACGCTCAGAGGGCACCCGGATTTTAACAGAGGACCTCGCGATCTGCAGTCAAATGCTCTGCCACTGAGCTATATCCTCCTTGCCTTCTCCTCACTGTTTTGATTTTATTTTTTTCTGAGACTGGCTCTACGGCATCGGTAAAGACAATCGCCGGCTCTCCCTTTTCGGCGCGACTGCGGGCGAAACGCTCAGGGGGCATACGGATTTGAACCAAGGACCTCGCGATCTGCAGTCGAATGCTCTGCCACTGAGCTATACCCCACTTGCCTTCTATTCTCTGTTTTGAATTTTTTTTTCTGAAACCGGCTCAATGGCATCGGTAAAGACACTTGCTGGCTCTCCCTTTTCGGCGCGACTGCGGGCAAGGCGCTCAGGGGGCACCCGGACTTGAATCGAGGACCTCGTGATCTGCAGTCGAATGCTCTGCCACTGAGCAATACCCCCTTGCCTTCTCCTCCCTGTTTTGAATTTTTTTTTTTACCTGAAACCGGCTCGACGGCATCGGTAAAGACACTCGCCGGCTCTCTCTTTTCGGCGCGACTGTGGGCAAAATGCTCAGGGGGCGCCCGGATTTGAACCGAGGACCTCTCGATCTGCAGTTGAATGCTCTGCCACTGAGCTATACCCCCCTTGCCTTCTCCTCTCTGTTTTTTTTTTTTTTTTTTTTTCTTTTCAAAAAAAGGTTTATTGTGATTAGATGCAGTACAATTATAAAAGAAGGTAACAAAAGACCCCAAACGAGGTCGGTACAAAGTATGATCATCAGAAACAAACAAAAGAAGGTCACTTGGAGTTATGTTCCATCACAATATCATGGACCACAGTACCTATTATAGAGGGTAGAGCAGACTCAGCATACAAAAAAAAAGAAGAAAAAAGTAGGCGCCAACAAATTTAAGGCAGACCCTGAGGGACAACGGCCCTACGTCTACGCCCGACCAGTCCACGCACCCCAATTGGGATCCTGCTGTGCACGGAACGATCGAGAACAGAACACCCAGGGAGGGATATGAACAAAGGGCTTGGCAACCCGCTAACCTGTCCAGATTGCTAATCCCCTGAGGATGCGGACCATCCAGGGGGAGTCTGACCTTCAACCTCTGTTAATAGTCTGAAGGGGTTGAAAAACCCAACTAATGGAATGGCTTCCAAATGCCTGTAAGGCGGAGCATCTAGCTGTATCCATCAACATAAAACAAGAAAGACTACACAGATGTAAAACCTGAGTAGCCAGTGACAGTCTAAGAAAGAGATTAAGAATAGGAAGAAAAGAAAGGAAGAAATAGGGATAGGGAAGAGAAGGGGGAGCGAACCAGAGAATAAGAGGGAAAGAAGGGGGCGGGGGAAATCAGGATTCCTCGGGGAGAGGGGGGAAAAATGGTCAGCAACGTGCCGAATCAGGGCTGTCCAGTGCTCACCTATTGGGGCAGAAGGGATATGCCTACATGCATAGCCCAGGGTTCCCAAATAAGACGGAATTTTTCAGGATTGTCTAGTAAGGTATTAGAAACCCTTTCCTGTGTCATTATCCAGGAAATCTTGTGTTTAGCTTGGCGAAATGACGCAGAGGGCGACTTCCAGGCGTGGGCCAAGGTAATCTTGGCCCCCAGAAGGATGAAGTGTATGAGAGAGCGGGACAATTTAGGGACCTTAGGGAGAGCATCATTAAGGAGGGCAATAGTAGGGTTCTGCTTCACCTCGAAACCAGTGACTTTGCGAATGAGGCTGAAAATTCTATTCCAGAACCCCCTAATTTTAGGGCATTCCCAGAGGGTGTGGAGGAGAGAGCCTACGAGGCCACATCCTCTGAAGCAGAGGGGGGAAGACTGCGGATAGAGCCTAGAAAGGCGCGTAGGGACCAGGTACCATCTGGAGATAACCTTAACGTCCGCCTCCATCAGGGAGGTGTTTAAGATACCCTTGAATGAGCGGGAGAAATTTGTGTGCCAAGTGTCTAGATCCCATTCAAACTGGAGGTCACGCTCCCATTTCAACATATAGCTCGCTTTGCCCTGAGGGTCAGCTAGCGCTGAATAGATCAGGGAGATGCCCCCCCCTGACGCCCATGGCTGAGGAACACCAATGCTCATATTTGGTAACCGAGAGTGGGTTGTCTGAACTTTTCCAGACCCCACGCAGAAAATGTAACAACTGATAATAGCGGAAGGTTTCGGAGGAGGGCATGTCCAGTTTGGAAGTGCAGTATTTGAGCGAGATGGGGCCATCATTGTTAAAATATTGTCCTATTCTGTATAAACCCTTGTCAAGCCACCATCCAAAAGCCTGGATGTTTAGACCCGGGGGGAATTGGGGATTGTGAAAGATGTGAGCGAGGGGATGCCAGGAAGAGGATAGTGCGGGATGTTTATGAAGGATATCACAGAGAGCCATTGAGTGAGAGAGGGCGGGTGACAGGATCGAGGGGCGGTCCTTACGTGGTCTCCAGGCTAAATAGTCCAATGTGTGGTTAGGGGTTGCCTGCCTTTCTATGTCTACCCAGTCCGGTTTAGGTCCTTTAGTAGTGATGAGCCGAACACCCCCGGGTTCGGTTCGCACCAGAACCCGCGAACGGACCGAAAGTTCGTACGAACATTAGAACCCTATTAAATACAATGGATGCGAACGTTCGAATTCTAAAGTGCTAATTATAACGACTATTATGCATGTTATTGTCCTAAAAAGGGTTTGGGAACCCGGGTTCTGCACCAGGGGACATGTATCAATGCAAAAAGAAGTTTTAAAAACGGTCGTTTTTCGGGAGCAGTCATTTTAATGATGCATAAAGTGAAAAAAAAAAAGTCAAATATTCCTTTAAATATCGTACCTGGGGGGTGTCTAAAGTATGCCTGTGAAGTGCCACGTGTTTCCCGTGTTTAGAACTGTCCCTGCTCAAAATGACACTTCTAAAGGAAAAAAAAGCCATTTAAAACTGCGTGCGGCTTTAATGTAATGTCTGGTCCCGGTAATATGGATGAAAATCTTTAAGAAAAATAGCATAGCTACCCCATGCCCCCCCCCTACCCCAGCCCATTACCAGCCCCTTTGGGTCTTGTATGGATATTAAGGGGAACCCCGCACATAAAATAAAAAAGGCCCTATATACTCTGAACAGCCGTATACAGGCGGTGCATACAAGACAGGGACTGTAGGTTTGTTCTTATGTAGAATGTGTTTGTAATTTTGAACAGGTACATTGTTTAAGTGTAGCTCCAGCCCAAAAATCTATTTTTAAACTTTTTGGAAAACATAGGTAAGGGTTATCACCCCTGTAACATTTGTTTTGCTGTCTGTGCCCCTGTTCAGAACATTTCACCTCACTTTCCGTCCCAATGACAACTGTTTTTGAAATGTGGTGTTTTTCTTGAAACAAGGATTGGTGATAAAGCATCAGTACAGAGGAGACACCTTTCTCCCATATTAATTCTTACAGGAGAGAATTTTCCTTCCAAGGGATAGATTTCCTCTCACTTCCTGTTGTCTTCTTGCGTTTGCAAGTAGGAGTCGTTTGTAAGTTGGATGTTTGAAAGTAGGGACCTGCCGTATATACTCTGCAGAAATAGGCCCCTTAGTTGTTGGTGTTGGCACAACACTGTAAGCACTCACAGTTACTCTTGGTTGGTGCTGGAACGCCCTGCTGTCAACTATTATATCAGGAATTTTAATTACATATAATTGTTGAACAGTGGTAGTAAAAATTGGGCCTTTGATGGTGGTGCTGGTGCCACAACACTGTAAGCCCTGACAGTTACTCTTGGTGGGTGCAGCAATGGGCCCTGCTGTGAATTATTAGATCAAGAATTGTAATTGCATGCCCCTGTTGAACAGGGGCTGAAAAATTGGGCCTTTCGTGGTGGTGGTGGTGGTGGTGGTGTTGCCACAACACTGTAAGCCCTCAGAGTTACTCTTGGTGGGTGCAGGAATGGGCCCTGCTGTGAATTATTAGATCAAGAATTGTAATTACATGCCCCTTTTGAACAGGGGCTGAAAAATTGGGCCTTTCGTGGTGGTGGTGGTGGTGGTGGCGTTGCCACAACACTGTAAGCCCTCAGAGTTACTCTTGGTGGGTGCAGCAATGGGCCCTGCTGTGAATTATTAGATCAAGAATTGTAATTACATGCCCCTGTTGAACAGGGGCTGAAAAATTGGGCCTTAGGCACTGGTGGCACAACACTACAACCCCTCACAGATACTGTACTTGGAGCACAGCAATGAGCCCTGTTGCAAAGTATTGCTTCAAAAATTGTAATGACACGCCCCTGTTAAACAGGGGCTGAAAAATTGGGCCTTAGGCACTGGTGGCACAACACTCCAACCCCTCACAGATACTGTACTTGGAGCACAGCAATGAGCCCTGTTGCAAAGTATTGCTTCAAAAATTGTAATGACACGCCCCTGTTAAACAGGGGCTGAAAAATTGGGCCTTAGGCACTGGTGGCACAACACTCCAACCCCTCACAGATACTGTACTTGGAGCACAGCAATGAGCCCTGTTGCAAAGTATTGCTTCAAAATTTGTAATTACACGCCCCTGTTAAACAGGGGCTGAAAAATTGGGCCTTAGCCACTGGTGGCGGCACCCATAAACAAAAATGATCTTCCAAGCTATCATCATCAATCGTATCATTGAGGACTCGGAGGAGGAGGATAGCCAGTCAACATAACAGCACAGGCACTCAGCATCAGCATCAGTCTTGAAGGGATGTGACATGTTAAAATCAATTAGTCTGTTATATCAGCATCAGGTGTGTGGTAGCTGGTGGTGATCCAAGACTGGTTCATCTTGATGAAAGTCAGTCGATCAACCGAGTCGGTGGACAGGCGCACCCTGTGATCCGTGACAAATCCTCCAGCAGCACTGAATGTGCGTTCCGAAAGAACGCTGGATGCAGGACAGGCCAGTAGCTCAATTGCATACTGTGCAAGCTCTGGCCAGTGATCCATCCTCAAGACCCAGTAAGCCAGAGGATTTTCGGTGGGGAAGGTGTCCAAGTCTGACCTTGCCCCTAGATATTCCTGCACCATGTTTATCAGACGCTGGCGATGGTTGCTGGAACCGATCATACTTTGGGGCTGCGGACTAAAGAATTGTCTGAACGCATCGGTCAGACGGCCACCTTCCCCACCGCTCCTTCTTTGACTGGCCGAAGCCTCAGCAACTCGTTGTCCAGGACCAGGAGTTTGTAACCTCCCAGTCTCTGGGAACGCATCGCACAGACCTTTCTGCAAGGTCTCCCGGAGTTGTCTCATCCTCTGCTCCCTCTGCGACGGTAACATAAGGTCCGCAACCTTACCCTTGTACCGTGGATCAAGGAGAGTGGCCAGCCAGTAATGGTCCCTCTCCTTGATCCGAAGAATACGAGGATCCTTCCGCAGACTTTGCAGGATCAGGGAGGCCATGCAGCGTAGGTTTGCTGAGGCATTCGGTCCGGAGTCCTCTGGGTCACTAAGGACGACATGATCCGCAGCCACCTCCTCCCAGCCACGTACAAGTCCACTGGTTTCTTGGGACTGTAAATCATCCCTAAAAGACTGCTGCTGATGATGCTGAGTGCCAGCCTCCACCTCCATGCTGACACAATCCTCCTCCTCCTCCTCCTCCTCTTCCTGTGCGATGGGTGGGACAGAAGGAACACTGTCTGGGTAAAGGGGGCCTTGAGAGGCAAGGAAGTCCTCCTCTTCCTGCCTCTGTTCTGCCTCAAGTGCCCTGTCCATTATTCCACGCAGCGTGTGCTCCAACAGGTGGACAAGAGGTACAGTGTCACTGATGCATGCACTGTCACTGCTCACCATCCTCGTGGCCTCCTCAAATGGTGCCAGGACAGTGCATGCATCCCTGATCATGCCCCACTGGCGTGGAAAAAAAAAACAAGCTCCCCTGACCCTGTCCTGGTGCCGTAGTCGCACAGGTACTCATTGATGGCCCTCTGCTGCGTGTGCAGCCGCTGCAGCATGGCCAACGTTGAGTTCCACCTGGTGGGCATGTCACATATAAGGCGGTTCTTGGGCAGGTTCAACTCCTTTTGCAGCTCAGCCAGGCGAGCACTGGCATTATAAGATCTGCGGAAATGCACACAGACTTTCCTGGCCTGCCTCAGGACATCCTGTAAGCCCGGGTACCTGCCCAAGAACCGCTGCACCACCAGGTTAAGGACGTGAGCCACACAGGGCACATGGGTCAGTTGTCCCTGTCGGAGGGCGGAGAGGAGGTTGGTGCCATTGTCGCAAACCACCATTCCTGGCTTAAGCTGGCGTGGCGTCAACCACCTCTCGGCCTGGCCCTGCAGAGCAGACAGGACCTCTGCCCCAGTGTGGCTTCTGTCCCCCAAACACACCAGCGCAAGCACGGCATGGCATCTTTTTGCCTGCGTACTTGCGTAGCCCCTTGAACGGCTACGGAGCACCGCTGGTTCAGAGGACAAAGCACAGGAAGAGGCCATGGAGGAAGAAGAAGAGGAGGGGGTGGAGGAGAGAGGTGTGTCACAACCAGTAGTAGCATTTTGGAGGCGTGGCAGTGGAACAACCTCCAACACTACTGCACCTTGTCCTGCATCCTTCCCAGCTGCCAAAAGAGTGACCCAATGGGCCGTGAAAGAAAGGTAACGTCCCTGTCCATGCCTGCTGGACCATGAGTCAGCGGTAATATGCACCTTACCGCTGACCGCCCTGTCCAGCGAGGCCAAGACATTGCCTTCCACATGCCGGTAGAGAGCCGGAATAGCCTTCCGTGAGAAAAAGTGGCGTTTGGGAACCTGCCACTGAGGAACCACACATTGCACAAACTCACGGAAGGGGGCCGAGTCTACCAACTGAAAAGGCAGCAGTTGAAGCGCTAGCAATTTAGCCAAGCTAGCATTCAACCGCTGGGCATGTGGATGGCTGGGAGTGAACTTCTTTCGACGGTCCAGCAGCTGGGGCAGGGAAATTTGCCTGCTAGAATCGGACGTCGGTGTACTGCTAGCAGAGTGGCCGCAAGTACTTGGCTGTGACACACCTAATTCTACACCTTCATTCCTCTCAGTCAGGGATGAGCCGAACACCCCCCTGTTCGGTTCGCACCAGAACCTGCGAACAGACAAAATGTTCGTGTAAACTTTAGAACCCTATTAAATACAATGGACTCGAACGTTCGAAATCTAAAGTGTTAATTATAAAGGCTAATATGCAAGTTATTGTCCTAAAAAGTGTTTGGGGACCTGGGTCCTGCCCCAGGGGACATGTATCAATGCAAAAAGAAGTTTTAAAAACGGCCGTTTTTTCGGGAGCAGTGATTTTAATAATGCTTAAAATGAAAAAATAAAAGTGAAATATTCCTTTAAATTTCGTACCTGGGGGGTGTGTATGGTATGCATGTGAAGTGGCGCATGTTTCCCGTGCTTAGAACTGTCCCTGCAAAAAATGTCATTTTTGAAAGAAAAAAAATGCATTTAAAACTGACTCGCGGCTATTAATGAATTGTCGGCTCCCGGCAATACATACAAAAGTCATTGAGAAAAAAAAAAAAAAAAAGCGTGGGGGTTCCCCAGAATTCAATTACCAGGCCCTTCAGATCTGGCATGGATTTTAAGGGGAACTCCACCCCAAGTTTAAAAAAAAAATGGCGTGGAGTCCCCCTAAAAATCCATACCAGACCCCTTATCCGAGCACGCAACCTGGCCGGCCGCAGGGGAAAAGGGGGGGACGAGAGAGCGGCCCCCCCTCCCTCCTGAACCGTACCAAGCCACATGCCCTCAACATGGGGAGGATGTCCCCATGTTGATGGGGACAAGGGCCTCATCCCCACAACCCTTGCCCGGTGGTTGTGGGGGTCTGCGGGCGGGGGGCTTATCGGAATCTGGAAGACCCCTTTAACAAAGGGGACCCCCAGATCCCGCCCCCCCCTATGTGAATTGGTAACGGGTACATTGTACCCCTACCATTTCACGAAGAAAGCGTAAAAAAAATGTTTAAAAAAACACACAAACACCTTGAAAAAGTCCTTTATTTAAAAAAATAAATAAATAAACATTCCAGCGGTGAAATCCAGTGTCCCGCGGCGATCCCGATGTCCAGCGCTGTCCTTCATTGGTTGTGCCTGAGCGGACCTGATGGGGAACTCCCTCTCAGTATTTTAAATGTATAGACCCGCCCCTTCTAAAGTTCCCCATCAGGTCCGCTCAGCGGACGAGATGCGGAACATGAGAAGGGGCGGGTCTATACATGTATTACCAAAGTGAGAGCAGTTCCCCATCAGGTCCGCCCCCTCGGTATGTCAGACCCGCCTACGTCATTGGCTTGAGCGGGGACATACCGAGGAGGCGGACCTGATGGGGAACTGCTCTCACTTTGGTAATACATGTATAGACCCGCCCCTTCTCATGTTCCGCATCTGGTCCGCTGAGCGGACCTGATGGGGAACTTTAGAAGGGGCGGGTCTATACATTTAAAATACTGAGAGGGAGTTCCCCATCAGGTCCGCTCAGGCACAACCAATGACGGACAGCGCTGGACATCGGGATCGCCGCGGGACACTGGATTTCACCGCTGGAATGTTTTTTTTTTTTTTTTTAAATAAAGGACTTTTTCAAGGTGTTTGTGTGTTTTTTTAAACATTTTTTTACGCTTTCTTCGTGAAATGGTAGGGGTACAATGTACCCCTTACCAATTCACATAGGGGGGGCCGGGATCTGGGGGTCCTCTTTGTTAAAGGGGTCTTCCAGATTCCGATAAGCCCCCCGCCCGCAGACCCCCACAACCACCGGGCAAGGGTTGTGGGGATGAGGCCCTTGTCCCCATCAACATGGGGACATCCTCCCCATGTTGAGGGCATGTGGCTTGGTACGGTTCAGGAGGGAGGGGGGGCCGCTCTCTCGTCCCCCCCTTTTCCCCTGCGGCCGGCCAGGTTGCATGCTCGGATAAGGGGTCTGGTATGGATTTTTAGGGGGACTCCACGCCATTTTTTTTTAAATTTGGGGTGGAGTTCCCCTTAAAATCCATGCCAGATCTGAAGGGCCTGGAATGGATATTTGGGGGAACCCCACGTCAATTTTTTTTTTATTTGCGGCGGGGTTCCCCTTAATATCCATTCCAGACCTGAAGGGCCTGGTAATTGAATTCTGGGGAACCCCCACGCTTTTTTTTTTTTTTTTATCAATGACTTTTGTATGTATTGCCGGGAGCCGACAATTCATTAATAGCCGCGAGTCAGTTTTAAATGCATTTTTTTCTTTCAAAAATGACACTTTTTGCAGGGACAGTTCTAAGCACGGGAAACATGCGCCACTTTACATGCATATCATACACACCCCCCAGGTACGAAATTTAAAGGAATATTTCACTTTTATTTTTTCATTTTAAGCATTATTAAAATCACTGCTCCCGAAAAAACGGCCGTTTTTAAAACTTCTTTTTGCATTGATACATGTCCCCTGGGGCAGGACCCGGGTCCCCAAACACTTTTTAGGACAATAACTTGCATATAAGCCTTTATAATTAGCACTTTAGATTTCTCCCATAGATTTTTCGAATTTGCCGCGAACACCCCAATTTGTTCGCTGTTCGGCGAACGGGCGAACAGGCAATGTTCGAGTCGAACATGAGTTCGACTCGAACTCGAAGCTCATCCCTACTCTCAGTGCATGTTTCAGAGAGGACTGAAGTTATAGTGGGGTTGGAGATCCCAGCTGATGCAGTGCAAGGAGAGGTCCGCTTTGTTCTTTGGTGTGGGTCTTTGAGGTAGGCTTGCCAACGAGCTGCATGGCAGGTCAACATATGTCTGGTCAGGCATGTGGTACCCAAGCGGCTGATGTTTTGGCCACGCGATATACGCTTGAGACATATGTTGCAAACAGCAGCTGTGCGATCTGATGCACTAGCCTCAAAAAAGGCCCACACCAAAGAACTTTTTGAATGACGGGCAGAGGCAGCGCCCTGCACAGGCGGAGCTCTGCGGTGTGATTCCGTCGGTGTACTGCCCTTACGCTGGCCACCAAAGGGCATCCTGCCTCGTTGGAGATGTGCCTCCTCCTCATCCTCCTCCTCCTCCTCTCTCCTATTAGGCACCCACGTGGAGTCAGTGACCTCATCATCCCCTCCCTCCTCATCACTGGAGCCAATCTGGCAGTATGCTGCAGCTGCTGGAACATGACTGCCAGATTGGTGTCCTTCTTGAGCATCCCCTCTGTCTGCTCTCACGCTACTGCCTTCCTGTAGCTGGGTTTCATCATCAGACCCTTCGAAACGCTGGGCATCCTCCTGGAGCATGTACCCAACACTGTGCTCAAACAGTTCGGGGGACTCCTCAGGAGGAGGACATGGTGGGTCTAGGGAAGGAGTGACTGATGATGAGTCTGACATTGATACCAGGGAAGAGGACGCTTTGGCAGCTGCTTTGCCAGTACCCTGAGCCTGGGTGAGAGAGGATGAGGAGGAGGAGGAGGGCTTGGTCATCCACTCTACCAAGTCTTCGGCATGATGTGGCTCAACATGTCCAGCTGCCGAAAAGAAGGACAAGCGTGTCCCATGGCCATGTGCTGATGACAATGCACCGCGTCCACGACCAGCACTGTTGCCCCCAGACACAGAGCCTGCTTGCCCTCTTTTATTGCCTCCTGACTATCTGCCTCTCCTTGTTTGCCTTCCAGACATTCTAATAGATGGCCTGCAGGGAGATGGGAAAAAAGCAATAAGGGCTACCTTCAGGTGTCCTTCTCTGTCCCTTTACTTAAGGATTTCTAAATATGGTTGAGGATGATTGCTTTCGCACAGAATAGCATAACGACAATTTCCCTGACTGTCCAAAAAACAAGGATTTCAAAGATGGTTGATGAGGAATGCTTTAGCACAGTATAGCACAAGGAGAATTTCCCTCACTGTCCTTCCCTGTCCCTAGAAACAAGGATTAGCACAGTGAAAGAAACTGACACTCTCCCTACCTATAGTTTTCTGTCCCTAGAAAAAATGTTTTTTTAAAGATGGTTGATGATCAATGCTTTAGCACAGTATAGCACAAGGAGAATTTCCCTCACTGTCCTTCCCTGTCCCTAGAAACAAGGATTAGCACAGTGAAAGAAACTGACACTCTCCCTACCTATAGTTTTCTGTCCCTAGAAAAAATGTTTTTTTAAAGATGGTTGATGATCAATGCTTTAGCACACTATAGCACAAGGAGAATATCCCTCACTGTCCTTCCCTGTCCCTAGAAACAAGGATTAGCACAGTGAAAGAAACTGACACTCTCCCTACCTATAGTTTTCTGTCCCTAGAAAAAATGTTTTTTTAAAGATGGTTGATGATCAATGCTTTAGCACAGTATAGCACAAGGAGAATTTCCCTCACTGTCCTTCCCTGTCCCTAGAAACAAGGATTAGCACAGTGAAAGAAACTGACACTCTCCCTACCTATAGTTTTCTGTCCCTAGAAAAAATGTTTTTTTAAAGATGGTTGATGATCAATGCTTTAGCACAGTATAGCACAAGGAGAATTTCCCTCACTGTCCTTCCCTGTCCCTAGAAACAAGGATTATCACAGTGAAAGAAACTGACACTCTCCCTACCTATAGTTTTCTGTCCCTAGAAAAAATGTTTTTTTAAAGATGGTTGATGATCAATGCTTTAGCACAGTATAGCACAAGGAGAATTTCCCTCACTGTCCTTCCCTGTCCCTAGAAACAAGGATTAGCACAGTGAAAGAAACTGACACTCTCCCTACCTATAGTTTTCTGTCCCTAGAAAAAATGTTTTTTTAACCACTTCCCTACCCAGCCATAGTAATATGACGTCCACAGATGGGATCTCCCATCCTGGGTGGACGTCATATGACGTCCTCTGCTTTGTAGGGGAATATCTGAATGATGCCTGCAGCTAGAGGCATCATTCAGATATCCTTTTGTTCTGCCAGCGATTCTCTGCACCATAAGAACGATCATAGCGGCGGTTCCGCCGCTTGATCGTTCTTATAGGCGGCG
This sequence comes from Rana muscosa, assembly GCA_029206835.1. Lineage (NCBI taxonomy): Eukaryota > Metazoa > Chordata > Amphibia > Anura > Ranidae > Rana > Rana muscosa. Next base: position 345,696,842 of record CM055127.1, read on the forward strand.
GGAGGGGGCACCCCCCCTCCCGCCGCCATCCAGTGCTTCGCCGGCTCTCCCAGGTACCGTTGTGTTCCTTAGGACACAGCAGTTCCCTGATGGGGGTAAATGAGTGGCGGCGGAGCAGCAGCGGCGGGCAGTGGAGCTTTCTGTGCGGCGGGCAGCGGAGCGGCTTACCGGCTCCCATATGCAGAGCTGCAGCAGCGGCGTGCACGGCGCCCGCGCGCGCCCCCGGGGGCGCGCAGCGCGGCGATCTGGGATCCGGTGTGTCCCTCTGGACACACCGATTCAAGTAATGTGGCGGCGGGCGGCGGAGATTCCGGTATAAACTTACCGGAATTGATGATGCAGAGCTGCGCAGCGGCGTGCACGGCGCCCGCGCGCCCCCCGGGGGCGCGCAGCGCGGCAATCGGGGCTGAGGTTTTTCCCTTGGATACAGCCCAGCCTCGATCAGGGTAAAGAGCCAATGAAATTGGCTCTTTACCACGTGACCGGCTGTGTCCAATCACAGCAGGTCACTAAATGTAAACAAAACACACAATTGTGTGTAACTCACTGTTGCCTGGTTCTCCTCTTCACACACCTGTGAGGAGGAGATCAGCTAACAGTGAGTTACACATATGTTATACACATATACATATGTACTACTGTGCCCAGATTGCCCCCCCTAAATAAAGAGTACCTGTCATCTAGTACCTGCCACCAGATCACCAGCCACCCACCTGTCCATCAGGAGTACCTGTCCATCAGGAGTACCCGCCACCTCACCTGAGTACCCGCCACCTCAGAGTACCCGCCACCAGTCCATCAGGAGTACCTGTCCATCAGGAGTACCTGTCCATCAGCAGTACCCGCCACCTCACCTGAGTACCCGCCACCTCAGAGTACCCGCCACCAGTCCATCAGGAGTACCTGTCCATCAGGAGTACCCGCCACCTCACCTGAGTACCCGCCACCTCAGAGTACCCGCCACCAGTCCATCAGGAGTACCTGTCCATCAGGAGTACCTGTCCATCAGGAGTACCCGCCACCTCACCTGAGTACCCGCCTCCAGTCCATCAGGAGTAACTGTCTATCAGCAGTACCCGCCACCTCACCTGAGTACCCGCCACCTCAGAGTACCCGCCACCAGTCCATCAGGAGTACCTGTCCATCAGGAGTACCTGTCCATCAGCAGTACCCGCCACCTCACCTGAGTACCCGCCACCTCAGAGTACCCGCCACCAGTCCATCAGGAGTACCTGTCCATCAGGAGTACCCGCCACCTCACCTGAGTACCCGCCACCTCAGAGTACCCGCCACCAGTCCATCAGGAGTACCTGTCCATCAGGAGTACCTGTCCATCAGCAGTACCCGCCACCTCACCTGAGTACCCGCCACCTCAGAGTACCTACCACCAGTCCATCAGGAGTACCTGTCCATCAGGAGTACCCCCCACCTCACCTGAGTACCCGCCACCTCAGAGTACCCGCCACCAGTCCATCAGGAGTACCTGTCCATCAGGAGTACCTGTCCATCAGCAGTACCCGCCACCTCAGAGTACCCGCCACCAGTCCATCAGGAGTACCTGTCCATCAGGAGTACCCGCCACCTCACCTGAGTACCCGCCACCAGTCCATCAGGAGTACCTGTCCATCAGCAGTACCCGCCACCTCACCTGAGTACCCGCCACCTCAGAGTACCCGCCACCAGTCCATCAGAAGTACCTGTCCATCAGGAGTACCTGTCCATCAGGTGTACCCGCCACCTCACCAGGAGTACCCGCCACCTCACCAGGAGTACCCGCCACCAGTCCATCAGGAGTACCTGTCCATCAGGAGTACCCACCACCTCACCAGAGTAACCGCCACCTCACCAGAGTACCCACCACCAATCCATCAGGAGTACCTGTCCATTAGAGTACCCGCCACCTCACCAGAGAACCTGCCACCAGAGTACCTGCCACCTCACCAGCGTACCCACTATGTCCAGAAAGGTGTACACCCCAGAAGAAGCATATCAAATACTCAGTCTGACCGATGAGAGCAACGGGGAGCTCTCACCGCTCAGTTCTGATTCCGATTCTGGTTCGGAATATGAACCCCCCGAAGGCAGCACATCCGGATCCGAATTAGAGGAGGACACAGTCCGTCCAAAAAGAAGACGATCTGAACACCAGGCAGCGACCAGCAGTGCCAACGGCGGTAGACCCCAGGAGGCGAGGTCCAGTGCAAGCGCTGCTAGACCCCAGGAGGAAAGGCCCAGTGCAAGCGCTGCTAGACCCCAGGAGGAAAGGCCCAGTGCAAGTACACGCCAAAGAAGTAGGACCCGAACCCAGCTTCCAGATGGCTTGGCAAACCCATTGTGGCTGCCTTCTACCTCAGGGTCAGCCACGATCCCCCCTTTTACAGCACAGCCAGGTGTGCAGGTCAACACTGAGGGTTTTTCCAAACTTGATTTTTTTAATTTATTTTTCCCTGATGAATTGGTTCAAGGCATTGTGGAGCAAACTAATCTTTTTGCTCAACAATTCATTGAAAACAACCCCAGCTCCAGCTATGCCCGCCCTTTTGAATGGAGACCCCTAACAGTGGTGGAGCTTAGATTGTTTTTAGGCCTAACGTTTAACACGGGGCTTACAAAAAAAAATGAAATGAATAGGTATTGGTCGAAGAAACCCATCCACCATATGCCAATTTTTACATCGGCCATGTCCAGGTCCCGATACGAACTTATAATGCGGTTCCTGCATTTCAGTGACAACTCACAGTGCCCCCCCGAGATCACCCAAACTTTGACAAATTATATAAAATTCGCCCCCTAATTAATTTTTTTTCCAAGAAGTTTGCCGAACTTTATGTCCCTGACCAAAACATTTCTGTGGACGAATCCCTGGTGCATTTCACAGGCCGGCTGGGAATCAAGCAATATATCCCCAGTAAGCGGGCGAGGTACGGCTTGAAGTTCAACAAGCTCTGTGAAAGCGCCACTGGTTATGTGCACTCATTCCGCATGTACGAAGGCAAAGATTCCCAGCTCGAGCCCCCTGAGTGTCCATCGTACATGGGAATAAGTGGAAAAATTGTTTGGGAGTTGGTATTTCCACTCCTCCAAAAGGGGTATCATATTTATATGGACAACTATTATACCAGCCTGCCCCTTCTCCGCCACCTCTACCTAAAAAAAACTCTGGCGTGTGGTACAACAAGAATAAACAGAAAGGGCTTCCCACAGCGTCTTGTCACCACAACCATTCAAAAGGGGGAATCGGCAAGCTTGAGGAACGAGGAAGTGTTGGCTGTGAAGTGGAGGGATAGGAAAGATGTGTACATCATGTCCACCATCCACGATGACACCTCGGTGGAACTTCACAGAAGACGCAGTACCGTTCGCAAGCCTTCCTGCATCAATGAGTACAATAAATTCATGGGGGGTGTGGATTTAAATGATCAAATGTTGCAGCCCTATCTTTCAACCCGAAAATCCCTCTTCTGGTATAAAAAAATCGCAATTTACTTTTTTCATTTGGCCCTGTTAAATTCTTTCATAGTCTACCAAAAATCCACACATAGACCCACCACCTTCATGAGATTTATTGAAGACATTGTCACTGCCCTGATCTACCAACAAACATCCCCCCCAGAAAGCATTCACTCAGATTGTGTCAGCAGACTACATGAGCGCCATTTTTCAGACCATATTCCACCATCACGATCCGGAAGACGACGGCAAAAAAAATGTCGGGTGTGCACCAGAAGAGGAATTAGGAAAGACACCAGCTTCCATTGTCCCGACTGTCCCTCCCAACCTGGCCTTTGCATCGGAAAATGCTTCAAGCGATATCACACTCTCGAAAACTATTAGCCCATATTTCTAATACTGCCATTTCCCCGTTTTCAATATGTCCTGAATATTTCCCTGCCTCAACCAACCATATCATTGTCTTCCATGTGAACTGACCCTGGCCTGTTTCTCGACTATGTCTCTGCCTACCGTCTGCATTGTTTATCCGCCATGTTTCTGCCTTTCACGTGAACTGACCCTGGACTGTATGGATTATGCCTCTGCCTACCGTTTATTTCTGCCTTTTACCTGCACTGACCTCGGCCTGTTGACCATGTTTTTGCCTGCCCCCTTGGACTGATCTTTCACCCTGCTACACAGGGGTCTCACATATGTGAGGGGCTCCAGAATAGTGTTCTGAGTTCAGAAAACCAGTTTTTGGTTTTCTGTGTTCCCAGAACAGGGTCTGGTTGTCCGGAGGCTTCAAAGCGATTTGGGTGGGAGAAGCCTCTACCCCTGTCCCCATTCTTTCCTGACCGTTGCCCTAAGCTTGATGGTCCTGCCTGCTCCCTGGACAAATACTCTGGCTGTGCTGACCATACCTCTGCCTGCTGCATGTACTAACTATGGATAGTATTCCTGCCTGCTGCATGGACGATCCTTTGTTCCTTTTGCTACTGCTGACCACATCTCTGCCTGCTATCTGGACCAATGCTTTGGCTGTGCTGACATCATCTCTACCTGTACTGACTATTCCTGCCTGCTGCCTGTTTTGCTGTCGCTGTCCACGTTCCTGCCTGCTGCCTGGACCGATGCTCTCCTCTTTGGACCACTGCACTACTAAAACCGCAGGTAATCTTTTCTTTACCCTTTTTCTCAGAAGAATGTATTTTGGTTTATAATTGGTATGTACAGTACATGCTATGTTTTAGAAATATGAAGGGCCTTCAACAATGTGATAGGTTGTCAGGAATTTATGTGTGTAATTTATGCTCCTAGAACACATGACGGTGCTACTTAGATGTTAGGCCTCTGTATTTGGCCAGGCTGTGTAAAAGTCTCACACATTTGGTATCGCCATACTCAGGAGGAGTAGCAGAATGTATTTTGGGGTGTCACTTTTGCTATGTACATGCTATGTGTTGGTAATATCTTATAAATGGACAACTTTGTATAAAAAAATGCGTTTTCATTTTTTTCCCACATATTCCAAAAACTTCTGGAAAAAAATGAACCGTTCAAAAGACTCATTATGCCTCATAGATTATACGTTGGGGTGTTAGCTTTCCAAAATGGGGTCATTTTATGGGAGTTTCCATTGTCCTGGTGCTCCAGGGTCTTCAAAACTGTAATAGGTGGTTGAGAAATGAGATGTGTAATTTATGCTCCTAGAATGCCTGAAGGTGCTATTTCAATGTTGGGCCTCTGTATTTGGCCAGGCTGTGTAAAAGTCTCACACATTTGGTATCGCCATACTCAGGAGGAGTAGCAGAATGTATTTTGGGGTGTCATTCTTGCTATGTACATGCTATGTGTTGGTAATATCTTATAAATGGACAACTTTGTACAAAAAAAATGCGGTTTCATTTTTTTCCCACATATTCCAAAAACTTCTGGAAAAAAATGAACCGTTCAAAAGACTCATTATGCCTCATAGATTATACGTTGGGGTGTTAGCTTTCCAAAATGGGGTCATTTTATGGGCGTTTCCATTGTCCTGGTGCTCCAGGGCCTTCAAAACTGTAATAGGTGGTTGAGAAATGAGATGTGTAATTTATGCTCCTAGAATGCCTAAAGGGGCTATTTCAATGTTGGGCCTCTGTATTTGGCCAGGCTGTGTAAAAGTCTCACACATTTGGTATCGCCATACTCAGGAGGAGTAGCAGAATGTATTTTGGGGTGTAATTTTTGCTATGTACATGCTATGTGTTGGTAATATCTTATAAATGGACAACTTTGTATAAAAAAAATGCGTTTTCATTTTTTTCCCACATATTCCAAAAACTTCTGGAAAAAAATGAACCGTTCAAAAGACTCATTATGCCTCATAGATTATACGTTGGGGTGTTAGCTTTCCAAAATGGGATCATTTTATGGGAGTTTCCATTGTCCTGGTGCTCCAGGGTCTTCAAAACTGTAATAGGTGGTTGAGAAATGAGGTGTGTAATTTATGCTCCTAGAATGCCTGAAGGTGCTATTTCAATGTTGGGCCTCTGTATTTGGCCAGGCTGTGTAAAAGTCTCACACATTTGGTATCGCCATACTCAGGAGGAGTAGCAGAATGTATTTTGGGGTGTCATTCTTGCTATGTACATGCTATGTGTTGGTAATATCTTATAAATGGACAACTTTGTATAAAAAAAATGCGTTTTCATTTTTTTCCCACATATTCCAAAAACTTCTGGAAAAAAATGAACCGTTCAAAAGACTCATTATGCCTCATAGATTATACGTTGGGGTGTTAGCTTTCCAAAATGGGGTCATTTTATGGGCGTTTCTATTGTCCTGGTGCTCCAGGGCCTTCAAAACTGTAATAGGTGGTTGAGAAATGAGATGTGTAACTTATGCTCCTAGAATGCCTAAAGGGGCTATTTCAATGTTGGGCCTCTGTATTTGGCCAGGCTGTGTAAAAGTCTCACACATTTGGTATTGCCATACTCAGGAGGAGTAGCAGAATGTATTTTGGGGTGTAATTTTTGCTATGTACATGCTATGTGTTGGTAATATCTTATAAATGGACAACTTTGTATAAAAAAAATGCGTTTTCATTTTTTTCCCACATATTCCAAAAACTTCTGGAAAAAAATGAACCGTTCAAAAGACTCATTATGCCTCATAGATTATACGTTGGGGTGTTAGCTTTCCAAAATGGGGTCATTTTATGGGCATTTCCATTGTCCTGGTGCTCCAGGGTCTTCAAAACTGTAATAGGTGGTTGAGAAATGAGATGTGCAATTTATGCTCCTAGAATGCCTGAAGGTGCTATTTCAATGTTGGGCCTCTGTATTTGGACAGGCTGTGTAAAAGTCTCACACATTTGGTATCGCCATACTCAGGAGGAGTAGCAGAATGTATTTTGGGGTGTCATTGCAAGTATGCATGTGCTGTGTGAGAGAAATAACTTGTTATTATGACAATTTTGTGCAAAAAAATAAAAATTTAAAAAAATTTAAAAAATTTCCCAAGAATTGTGGGAAAAAAGTACAACTTCAAAAAACTCACAATGACTCTTACTAAATACATTGGAATGTCTGCTTTCCAAAAAGGGGTAATTTGGGGGGTATTTGTACTTACCTGGCTTGTTAGGGTCTCAAGAAATGAAATAGGCCTTCAGTACATCAGGTGTGATCAGATGTGATAATTTTTCAATGATTTGCACCATAGCTTGTAGACTCTGTACCTTTCACAGAGACCAAATAATATACACTTTTTTGGTTATTTTTACTAAAGATATGTAGCAGTATACATTTTGGCCCAATTTTATGAAGAAAAATTACTTATTTGCAAAATTTTACAATAAAAACAAAAAAAAGTGTTTTTTTTTAAAAATCTAACTTTTTTCGCTTATATTGCAAAAAATAAAAAACCTAGCGGTGATTAAATACCACCAAGAAAGCTCTGTTTGTGAGAAAAAAATGATAAAAATTTGGTTTGGGTACAGTGTAGCATGACTGAGTAATTGTCATTCAAAGTGTGAGAGCGCTGAAAGCTACAAATTGGTCTGGTAAGGAAGGGTGTATAAAAGCCCTGTATTGAAGTGGTTAAAGATGGTTGATGATCAATGCTTTAGCACACTATAGCACAAGGAGAATTTCCCTCACTGTCCTTCCCTGTCCCTAGAAACAAGGATTAGCACAGTGAAAGAAACTGACACTCTCCCTACCTATAGTTTTCTGTCCCTAGAAAAAATGTTTTTTTAAAGATGGTTGATGATCAATGCTTTAGCACAGTGTAGCACAAGGAGAATTTCCCTCACTGTCCTTCCCTGTCCCTAGAAACAAGGATTAGCACAGTGAAAGAAACTGACACTCTCCCTACCTATAGTTTTCTGTCCCTAGAAAAAATGTTTTTTTAAAGATGGTTGATGATCAATGCTTTAGCACACTATAGCACAAGGAGAATTTCCCTCACTGTCCTTCCCTGTCCCTAGAAACAAGGATTAGCACAGTAAAACACACTGACACTCTCCCTACCTATAGTTTTCTGTCCCTAGAAAAAATGTTTTTTTAAAGATGGTTGATGATCAATGCTTTAGCACACTATAGCACAAGGAGAATTTCCCTCACTGTCCTTCCCTGTCCCTAGAAACAAGGATTAGCACAGTGAAAGAAACTGACACTCTCCCTACCTATAGTTTTCTGTCCCTAGAAAAAATGTTTTTTTAAAGATGGTTGATGATCAATGCTTTAGCACACTATAGCACAAGGAGAATTTCCCTCACTGTCCTTCCCTGTCCCTAGAAACAAGGATTAGCACAGTAAAACACACTGACACTCTCCCTACCTATAGTTTTCTGTCCCTAGAAAAAATGTTTTTTTAAAGATGGTTGATGATCAATGCTTTAGCACACTATAGCACAAGGAGAATTTCCCTCACTGTCCTTCCCTGTCCCTAGAAACAAGGATTAGCACAGTAAAACACACTGACACTCTCCCTACCTATAGTTTTCTGTCCCTAGAAAAAATGTTTTTTTAAAGATGGTTGATGATCAATGCTTTAGCACACTATAGCACAAGGAGAATTTCCCTCACTGTCCTTCCCTGTCCCTAGAAACAAGGATTAGCACAGTAAAACACACTGACACTCTCCCTACCTATAGTTTTCTGTCCCTAGAAAAAATGTTTTTTTAAAGATGGTTGATGACCAATGCTTTAGCACACTATAGCACAAGGAGAATTTCCCTCACTGTCCTTCCCTGTCCCTAGAAACAAGGATTAGCACAGTAAAACACACTGACACTCTCCCTACCTATAGTTTTCTGTCCCTAGAAAAAATGTTTTTTTAAAGATGGTTGATGATCAATGCTTTAGCACACTATAGCACAAGGAGAATTTCCCTCACTGTCCTTCCCTGTCCCTAGAAACAAGGATTAGCACAGTAAAACACACTGACACTCTCCCTACCTATAGTTTTCTGTCCCTAGAAAAAATGTTTTTTTAAAGATGGTTGATGATCAATGCTTTAGCACACTATAGCACAAGGAGAATTTCCCTCACTGTCCTTCCCTGTCCCTAGAAACAAGGATTAGCACAGTAAAACACACTGACACTCTCCCTACCTATAGTTTTCTGTCCCTAGAAAAAATGTTTTTTTAAAGATGGTTGATGACCAATGCTTTAGCACACTATAGCACAAGGAGAATTTCCCTCACTGTCCTTCCCTGTCCCTAGAAACAAGGATTAGCACAGTAAAACACACTGACACTCTCCCTACCTATAGTTTTCTGTCCCTAGAAAAAATGTTTTTTTAAAGATGGTTGATGATCAATGCTTTAGCACACTATAGCACAAGGAGAATTTCCCTCACTGTCCTTCCCTGTCCCTAGAAACAAGGATTAGCACAGTAAAACACACTGACACTCTCCCTACCTATAGTTTTCTGTCCCTAGAAAAAATGTTTTTTTAAAGATTGTTGATGATCAATGCTTTAGCACACTATAGCACAAGGAGAATTTCCCTCACTGTCCTTCCCTGTCCCTAGAAACAAGGATTATCACACTAAAACACACTGACACTCTCCCTACCTATAGTTTTCTGTCTCTAGAAAAAATGATTTTTTAAAGATGGTTGATGATCAATGCTTTAGCACAGTATAGCACAAGGAGAATTTCCCTCACTGTCCTTCCCTGTCCCTAGAAACAAGGATTAGCACAGTAAAACACACTGACACTCTCCCTACCTATCCTTCTCTTTCCCTAAACTAAAGGAATCCAGGTTTGAGGGGCGTGGCTGAGAGTCCATGAGAGCGGCTGCTTAATCTCATAGCTCCGGCTCCACTTATCCATCCTGCAGGCATCCTACCCTCAATCTGCTACCTAAAGGCACAGTTTTGCTCCTAAGGACGGCGGGCACCAGATACAGGCATGATGGTGAATAAATACGGGCCACCCGCGCCCCAATCAACGGCGGAACAACTGGCCCGGTTTAGAAGGCAAGATGGCGCCGATCCTCTGGCAGTGCACGAGGCCGCGCTGCAGTCATCTACATCTGCAGCACAGGATTCCTATCAGGGGGTGAGTGGCTCTGTCCCTGCTGTGTTTCGCACCCAGGCTGTGCACACTGAACCCTTAGACTCCCCAGCATACTCAGAGGAATCTACATCCCTGAGCCCCTCCATTGCTGAGCCCAGCCTGGCTGAAATCCTGGTAGCCATTAAAGATGTCAAAACCTCCCTCACTTTACAAATAGAGAGCATCCACATTGATTTCTCCCTTTTGAAGCAGGATGTTCAGAGTTTGAGGGACAGGACTGGGGAGGTAGAGGGCCGTGTCAGCTCCCTGGAAGACTCTGTGCATCCATTATCTGCCACTGTACGCACAGCCACGGATGAGTTGGGGGTCCTCAGAGCTAAGCTGGACGATTTGGAGAATCGTTCCAGAAGGAACAACCTCCGATTTGTGGGGTTCCCGGAACGATCGGAGGGTCCCCGCCCGGAAAGATTTCTGCACAAATGGTTGCACGATGTATTCGGGGTGGAAGAATTTTCCAACACCTTTGAAATTGAGAGGGCGCACCGCACCCCCCCGCGTGCCCCACAACCTGGGGCCCCCCCGAGATCTCTCATTGCAAAATTCCTTAACTTCCGGGACAAGGTTACTATTCTACGCCTGGCCAGAGAAAAAGGTCCCCTCAAGTTCAACAGCAACAACATATCCATCTATCCTGACTTCTCTGCTGAAGTACAGCGCCAGCGAATATCATTTGCAGCAGTGAAAGATCGTCTCCGTAATGAAGGTCTTCCCTATCCTATGTTGTTCCCTGCTAAGCTGCGGATCATCCATGAAGGCAAAGCCCACTTTTGCTTTTGTCCTAAAGAAGCTATGTCCTGGTTAGATTCAAGATTTGGGAAACAACCCAGACAACAACGCCGCAATTGAATCCTCGAGTGAAGGAACATGAGTCTCCAGATGACCCTTCATTTCCCCTATCTGCTTCCCAGGGGCTCGGTCCTCTGGGAATCAACTTGTTACTGTGACTTTCTCCCCCTGGTCAGAGGCTGGCCCTAATTGCCTTCCCCCCCCCTTTTTTTTTTTTTTTTCCCCTACAGAGGTCACTCTTGCACTATTAACAATCCGGATAAGAGCTCCTATTATTACTGCCCTTTGAACTGCAGATTACTATCACTGTGCCTCTTGCACTTATTACTGTCTGTGCCTTTAATTTTCAAAAGGGGTGGAGAGGAAAAGGAAAGAAAGAAGAGATTCTTTTGATTTATTTTTTCTATCTCAAAAAGAAGAGAAATGTTTTATATATTTTTTTTTCTTCTTCTTTCCTCCAGATTCTACAACAGGGACGTTTACACTGCAGTTGTGAGCCATTATGGAACTGCTGCTTCCCCCCATACCAGTAGGTGGCGAGGATACAGGGTTTTTCGCTTCTTCCCCAGACTGTTGCTGAGGGGGGAATGTTTTTGTTTTGGGGTTCAAGGCTCACTGTGTTTGGGTTGGTAGAGCAGGGAGGGGGGTGGGTTAAGGGTGGGATGTTTATTTCGGCGGTCCTCTCACAAGTTTTAGGTCTTGAGAAGGACTGGCCTCTTTGGTGTTTGGTTGGTATAGCTGCTCCTAGGAAAATGTTCTTTTTGCCACTATTGCACACCTATTATAGACAGTGTCATAGAAACTGTTTGTGGTATGCTGCATCACATGGTTATCCTTGCATTGTTCCTGTATTCCTTATACTTACTCATGGCTGACACTTTAAAACTGATTTCGTGGAATGTTAGGGGGTTGAACTCACCTCACAAGCGGTCCCTGCTGTTTTCCTATCTAAAAAAATACAGACCCCCATATCATTTGTCTCCAAGAGACCCACCTTACTGGCTCTAAGCTTAAGTCCCTTAAAAGGCCCTGGCTGGCCAGCCACTATCATGCCTCTTATTCTAGCTTCTCCCGTGGGGTCTCGATTTTGTTGGCGAAGTCCCTCCCGGCTGAGACTTTGCTTGTGAAGTCGGATCCTGCGGGACGATTTATTATAATCACCCTCCGTATAGCCTCCACAATTTTTACATTGGTGAACATATATATTCCTCCACCGTTTTCCTCAGAAATCCTTTCCCATTTGTCTCTCATGTTACTGTCCCGATCCCCGGGTCCCCTGCTCTTTGTAGGTGATTTCAATGCTGTACTCGACCCTTCAGTAGACCGCTTGCGGGGTGGGGGCAGGCCGTACCCCTCTTTTATTGACTGGACCCAGGTATTTGCCCTTACCGAGCTATGGCGTTGGAAGCATCCGGATGACAGACAGTTTTCCTGTCATTCTGACTCCTTCCATACTATGTCTCGCATAGATATGGCATTTGCCCTGGCGGATGTACTCCCCCTGGTTCATTCCATAGCTTACCTGCCTAGAGGAATCTCGGACCATGCTCCTTTGCTGATTGGTCTTCTCCTCCTGCCAAAATCGGGCCCACGGGTCTGGAGATTGAACTCACATTGGCTTGAGGATGAGATTGTACAGGCAGAGTGCCAGAAGGGCGTGACTGAATACTGGCAACTGAATCAGGGTACTACTGGACTCACCACTGTCTGGGATGCTTCCAAGGCAGTGTTGAGAGGTGCCTTTATGTCAATTACGGGTATTCTGCGTAAAAATAATCTACAACGTACTGAGGAATTAGAACAGACTATGGTGAAGGCGGAGGCAGAGTACTCTGAAAGGCCCTCTGCGGCCACGTTAGCCCCGTGGCTTCATAGTCGCAGGGAATACGAACTTCGCTTGTTAGATCTCACTAAAAAACGTTTACTCTATGTCACGCAAAAGACTTTTGAGCATGGTAACAAAGCAGGGCGCCTACTCGCATATCTTTCCAGACCTGACCATGCCCCTATTTCTATCCCCAGGATATTAGTTTCAGGAACTACGATTAGTACTGTCCCTCAGGATATAGCAGAAGCCTTTCTCTCCTTTTATCAAGACCTCTATACTTCCAGAGTTACTTATTCAGAGACACAACTAGATGACTATTTAGGCCAGGTGTCGCTCCCCGGATTGACAGATCAGGTCCGGGGAGAGTTGGATGAGCCGCTGTCTGTGGAAGAACTTTCATTGGCAATTTCACAGATGCCGGCTCATAAGACGCCAGGTCTGGACGGGTTCCCAGTGGAATGGTATAAGCAATTTCAGCACCTTCTTGGCCCTATTTTGCTTAAAACATACAATGCAGCATTGCAGGAGGGGGTACTTCCTCCCTCTATGAGAGAGGCACTTATTGTTTTACTTCTTAAACCGCGAAAAGATCCATTAAAATGTGACTCCTATCGGCCGATATCGCTTATTAATGTTGATACCAAAATTCTAGCCAAGGCTCTGGCGAACCGCCTGAACAGGGTGATCCCAGGGCTAGTGGGGAGTGATCAGGGTGGTTTCATACCCGGTCGATCAACCCGGATGAACATTCGTAGACTGTTCCACAACTTGACGTTTCCACATGACTGTCCGGCGACCCGAGTTGTGGTGTCCTTGGACACCTGCAAGGCCTTTGACAGTGTGGAATGGCCATACCTGTTTGGGGTCTTGCAGTTGTATGGCTTTGGTCCACGGCTGATAGCCTGGATCAAACTCCTCTATACCATGCCACTCGCCCGCATTCGCATTAATTCTCAGATCACTGACACATTTAAGATCACCAGAGGCACTCGACAGGGTTGCCCTTTGTCGCCCCTCCTGTTTGCCCTGGCCATGGAACCCCTTGCTATTCGGATCCGTAATTCACCACTCCTTCACGGATTACCCATAAATGAGATAGAAGAAAGGATCTCGCTCTATGCAGATGATACATTGGTTTACTTAGCAGACTCTCAGGACTCACTTACTAGTCTGTTGACCACGGTGACCACCTTTGGAGACTTTTCTGGATTCCGAGTGAACTGGGAGAAATCTACCCTCTTCCCCAAAGATCAGACTCCTGCTCCACAGGTTCACTCGGATTCTAGACTACAAATAGCCACCTCCTTTAGATATCTAGGTGTTATAGTTCAATTGCCATTATCCCTATATATTACCAATAATTTAGGCCCTTTACTACTCCAACTGCAAACCCAAACTAAACAATGGAAGGACTTACCCCTGGATCTGATGGGGCGAGCCAATATCCTAAAGATGATATATCTTCCTAAACTTTTGTATGTCCTGGCTAACTCCCCCTGCAAAATTCCCAAAACAATCTTTAAGAGTATTGATTTGATTTGTATAGCGTTCCTTTGGAATGGTAGGCCCCCTAGAATGGCACTGGAAACTCTGCGCCTTCCGTCCCACTTGGCAGGATTAGCTTTCCCTGATTTTTACCTTTACTATCAAGCATCCCAACTGGTTAATATTCATGATTGGCTGCACCCTGACCCGAATAATGCCTGTACCACCACTGAAGGTGCCATGGTCTCATCATTCGAAACATTGCATAACATTGTGTGACAGCAGGAAGGTAAAGTCACCTGGTTGCATCCAGGGGGGTAGATATATTTCGCCCAGATTCAGGCTTTACGCCGACTTATACAACTAGGTGGAGAGTTGTATAAGGCTAGTGGGCTCATGGATGACTCATACCTCTAGGGAGAGTGTGGGGCGTCGTGCAGACAGAGATGAGGAGACCAGCTGAACCTTGTCAGCTCATTTAGGCCTCTATAAGAACTCCCAGATTCATTAGGTGTTAGCTCATGCCTGGAACCAGACCTGTGTGGACTGTCTAGGGAGAGTGAACCCCTGTGCGGTGAGGCAAAGCCTGTGTGGCTATTTGTTTGGACTTTTACTAAACCAGGGACTTAGGGACTAGGACAGCACTAGGCTGATCCCAGTTGTTAGTTAGGAAACCTGTATGTTTAGTCAGAGGTCAACTTGACCAGGATTTATTTTGGTTATGTTTCTTTTGCTTTGCTGTGTTTTGTCACTGTAAATAGAAAATAAACCGCACCTTTTTTTGACTTTGAAAACCACAACCTCCGTTTGCTGGGCCTGTTTTGTGTGGGGAGCCCATCCCGGGGGTCACACACACCCGCTGCCGAGCTAACCCCCTCACAGTTGGTGGAGAACCAGTGGCAGTTTTTTTTAAGCCAGCATGGAGGAGATACTGAAGCAGCTGGCTCTAGCAAATGCCAATCAACAGCAGACAAATGCAGGTTTGCAAAGGAGCCTTGCAGCCCAGCAGCAGACAAACGCAACTTTGCAACAGAGTCTGGAGGCTCAGCAACGAGCCCAGCAGCAATCTGAGGCCCGCTTCATAGACCTGTTGCAGAAGCAAGAGCAGAGACTACAACAACAGATGGAAGCAGTAATGCAGCAACGTCCGCAGACCAGTGAGGAAAGCCGTCCCACTAATACCGCGTCCTTTGGGGTGAGTCGTTTATTGACAAAAATGACTGGAGAGGATGATCCAGAGGTATTTTTGACCACATTTGAAAGGACCGCTGAAAGAGAAAAGTGGCCTGAGGAGCAGTGGGCTGGACTGGTGGCTCCTCTGTTAACTGGTGAATCGCAGAAAGCTTACTATGACCTAGAGCCTAACCAAGCAAAAGACTATGTGATGCTAAAAGCTGAAATATTGGCAAGGCTGGGTGTCACCCAGGCTGTCCGGGCTCAGCGTGTGCATAACTGGACTTTCCAGCTTGGAAAACCCCCCAGGTCTCAAATGTATGATCTCATTCACCTGAGCAGAAAGTGGCTACAGCCAGAGACTTTGTCCGCACCAAAGATTGTGGAACGTGTTGTAATGGATCGGTTTTTGAGAGCTCTTCCTACTGCCATCCAAAAGTGGGTAAGCCATGGAGACCCAGAGACGGCCGATGGTCTTGTGGATCGTGTGGAGAAATACTTGGCTACAGAGAACCTGACGGCCTCTTCCAGAGACACTCGGACTTTCCACCCTAAGACCAGACCATCCCCAGGGGCGGATAAGAGGATTCCAAGGGGTGAGGGTGGAGAGAGTGAGAGGGTGGGAGCTCTACCCCAAGTTTGGCGAGAACAGCCTGGGAAATCAGAGGCTCAAGAGGCGGCAAGAAGGATCATTTGCTACCGCTGCCGGCAAGCGGGACATATTGCAGCCAATTGCCCGGTTGTGGAGGAACCCATGCAGTGTGACTTTCTGACGGGCAGACGTCAGTCGCTGTGTGCGACAGTCGCATGCACTGCCATTCGAGGAACTGAGAAACATTTATGCAAAATGTGTGTTAATGGTAGAAATGTTGTGGTATTGCTGGATTCAGGTAGCCTTGTGACCCTGATAAAGGCTGAGTTAGTTAAAACAGAGGTCTCTGGGAATAGCAAGGTAGCTGTTATTTGTGTGCATGGGGACACCCGAGAGTATCCAGTGACTACAGTGTGTTTCGAGACCCCCAAAGGTACCCTCTCTCATCCAGTGGGCTTAGTATCTCAGTTACCGCATGACGCCATTGTGGGAAGGGATTTTCCGAAGTTCTGGGAACTGTGGGATGATCCTGAGCCCCTCACTGGTGCCCCTATGTACCAGGAATGTGATAGCCAGAACTCCCCTGAGAGTGGTGAGGACTCTCCGGAATTTCCCTTATCAGTATTGGCAGGGGAGACTCAAGAAACTGGAGAGGAGCCCACCTCCTCAGACGAAAACCTACCGTCTGTGGAGTTTTCTGATCTTGAGGTTCACAGGGAAAACTTTGCCACAGAACAGTTGAAAGACCCCGCCCTAATAAAGGCACGGGAAAACGTAGTGAAAATAGATGGTGAGTTAGTGAACCCAGATAATACCTGCACTTACCCATACTTCAGCGTAGAGAAGGACCTACTGTATCGGGTGGCAAAAAGGGCAGAAGAAACCGTTGAGCAGCTTGTGGTGCCCAAACCTTACAGGAAGTTGGTGTTGGAGTTGGCCCATGGGCACATTCTTGGAGGTCATCTGGGGACAGAGAAAACCCGAGAGAGGGTATTACAGAGATTCTATTGGCCGGGGGTGATGAAGGACGTAGAAAATTATTGTTCCTCCTGCCCTGTGTGTCAGAGGTTGGCCCCGATGCCACATTTCCGTAGCCCGCTGGTCCCTCTACCCATCATTGAGGTCCCGTTTGAGAGGATCGCCATGGATTTGGTAGGTCCTATAATCAAGTCCGCTAGGGGACACCAGTACATATTAGTTATAATGGACTATGCCACCCGTTATCCAGAAGCGATCCCTCTCCGAAATACCTCGGCCAAAACCATAGCCAAAGAGCTATCTCTTGTTTTTAGCCGGGTGGGTATTTGTAAAGAACTGCTTACGGACCAAGGTACACCCTTTATGTCCCGGGTTATGAAAGAGCTGTGTAAATTGTTCAAAGTGACGCAATTGCGTACGTCTGTGTATCACCCCCAAACCGATGGGCTGGTTGAAAGATTCAACAAAACCCTAAAACAAATGTTGAAGAAAGTGGTGGATAGAGATGGAAAGGATTGGGACTGTTTACTTCCTTATTTGATGTTTGCTATTAGGGAGGTGCCCCAATCCTCTACGGGATTCTCCCCCTTTGAGTTACTGTATGGGAGACACCCAAGAGGGCTGTTGGATATTGCCAAGGAAACTTGGGAAAGTGAGAGTTCTCCCCACAGGAGTGTGATTGAGCATGTCGCCCTGATGCAAGATCGAAT
Organism: Rana muscosa; assembly: GCA_029206835.1. Taxonomy (NCBI): domain Eukaryota; kingdom Metazoa; phylum Chordata; class Amphibia; order Anura; family Ranidae; genus Rana; species Rana muscosa. The sequence goes on from CM055127.1 coordinate 345,714,397, forward strand.
TGCACAGGTAATGCCCATCGTGAAGGAACATTTGGCCCAAGCGCAGTTGGCACAGCAGAGAGTGTACAACCGTGGAGCCAAGACCCGTACCTTTTCCCCGGGGGATAGGATATTGGTACTTGTCCCTACGGTTGAAAGTAAATTCCTTGCCAAATGGCAAGGCCCCTACGAGATAATGGAAAAAGTGAGCGAAGTGAATTACAAGGTCAGACAACCAGGAAGGCGAAAGCCCGAACAGATCTATCACGTTAATCTGTTGAAAGCCTGGAGGGATAGAGAGTCCCTAGTCGCAGACACTTGGTCACCAGCTCAAACTGGTTGCGTGATTCCTGAGGTTGGAATAGCAGCCACCTTGTCACAACCCCAACAACAGGAGGTTAAGGAGTTTGTGCTTCGCAACAAGGAGGTATTCTCTGAGCTGCCGGGACAAACATCTGGGGTAGAGCATGACATCATTACCCCGCCCGGTGAAAGGGTGAAGTTAAAACCCTATCGGATCCCAGAGGCTCGACGGGAGGCAATACGGGAGGAAGTACAGAAAATGCTGAACTTAGGGGTGATAGAGGAGTCCCAAAGTGATTGGTCTAGTCCCATCGTGTTGGTGCCTAAACCGGATGGGAGCTGGCGATTTTGTAACGATTTTCGTCAGTTGAACAAAGTTACAAAATTTGACACCTACCCCATGCCACGTATAGATGAGTTGATCGACCGGCTGGGAACAGCCCGATACATGACGACTCTTGACCTCACAAAAGGGTATTGGCAAATCCCCCTGGCCAAGTCGGCCAAAGAGAAAACCGCATTTGTAACCCCAGACGGGGCGTTCCAATATAAAAGAATGCCGTTCGGGTTACAGAATGCGCCGGCCACATTCCAGCGGAAAATGGACCAGATGCTGAGGCCCCATCGGAAGTATGCTGCGGCTTACCTGGATGACGTAATTGTCCATAGCACAGATTGGGCCTCACATCTGCCAAAAGTGCAAGCAGTCCTGGACTCTGTTCGGGAAGCGGGGTTTACGGCTAACCCCAAGAAGTGTACCATTGGGCAGGAGGAGGCCAAATATCTTGGGTACACCATTGGGAGGGGAGTAATAAAACCCCAACTCAACAAAGTCGAGGCCATCCAGAGTTGGCCACGTCCCAACAGCAAGAAGCAGGTACGAGCCTTTCTGGGAATCGCTGGGTATTATCGGCGATTCATTCCCCACTTTGCTTCTAAGGCTGTGCCCCTAACCAACCTGACGAAGGGGAAAGGGTCGGTCATGATTAAATGGACCCCCGAGGCTGAGGCAGCATTCCAATTCTTGAAACAAGCCTTATGTAGCCAGCCAGTGTTGTACTCACCCGACTTCTCTAAAGACTTTGTCGTACAAAGTGATGCGTCAGATGTGGGGTTAGGAGCAGTATTGTCCCAGGTCTGGAACGGGGAAGAGCACCCAGTCATTTACCTCAGCAGGAAGTTGAAGTCCCATGAGGTAAATTACGCCACCGTTGAAAAGGAGTGTTTAGCGGTGAAGTGGGCTCTAGATTCCCTTCGGTACTACCTGCTAGGTAGGCACTTTGACATGGTTACGGATCACGCTCCGTTAAAGTGGATGGCTCAAAACAAGGAAACAAATAGAAGAGTGAATAGGTGGTTCCTGGCCCTCCAGGAATTCAACTTCACAGTAAAGCATCGCCCTGGCGTTCAAATGGGGAATGTGGATGCTTTGTCTCGAGTACATGAATGCCTGATTGCTAGTGTTCCAACCCCGAGGTTAAAACAAGAGGGGGGGGGTATGTGACAGCAGGAAGGTAAAGTCACCTGGTTGCATCCAGGGGGGTAGATATATTTCGCCCAGATTCAGGCTTTACGCCGACTTATACAACTAGGTGGAGAGTTGTATAAGGCTAGTGGGCTCATGGATGACTCATACCTCTAGGGAGAGTGTGGGGCGTCGTGCAGACAGAGATGAGGAGACCAGCTGAACCTTGTCAGCTCATTTAGGCCTCTATAAGAACTCCCAGATTCATTAGGTGTTAGCTCATGCCTGGAACCAGACCTGTGTGGACTGTCTAGGGAGAGTGAACCCCTGTGCGGTGAGGCAAAGCCTGTGTGGCTATTTGTTTGGACTTTTACTAAACCAGGGACTTAGGGACTAGGACAGCACTAGGCTGATCCCAGTTGTTAGTTAGGAAACCTGTATGTTTAGTCAGAGGTCAACTTGACCAGGATTTATTTTGGTTATGTTTCTTTTGCTTTGCTGTGTTTTGTCACTGTAAATAGAAAATAAACCGCACCTTTTTTTGACTTTGAAAACCACAACCTCCGTTTGCTGGGCCTGTTTTGTGTGGGGAGCCCATCCCGGGGGTCACACACACCCGCTGCCGAGCTAACCCCCTCACAATTGTTTATCGTGGATGCACGCCCCCGGGACCTGGACTGACTATTTTACGTACATCTCTGTCCCTATTTAAAACAGTGACGCTTAAACACGCCCCTGGCTCCTGGTCAGTCTCCCCTAATAGTCCACTTTGGTTTAACCCTACATTACCAGAATTTGGCTCCCTGCCTGACCCACAAAGGTGGACCTCTCGGGGGATAAAATACTTATGTCACATATACTCACCTCAAGGATTTAAATCTTTCGCGCAGATGAGAACTGACTTTGACTTACCATATAACTACTTATTTTTTTACTATCAGCTTAGACACGCTGTGCGAGCACAGTTTGGTTCACTAGACAACCCGCTTGTGATTTCTGACTTAGAAAAACTCTTACGATCCCCAGACCGCACGAAACTTATCTCTACTTATTATTTAGCACTGGCGGTGGGCTCCAACCCTAGATTCAAGGCATCACAACGTAAATGGGACTCCCTAGATATATCCATAACAGAGGAGGACTGGTCCGAATTCTGTGACACTTTCAAGGCTTCTGTTGTATCCTCCAGGGACAGGATCATCCAAATAAAAATCTTCCACCAATCGCATCTCACCCCGGCCAGGATGCACAGAATGGGCATTTTGTCCTCGGCTGAGTGCTTTCGGGGATGTGGATATACAGCTGACTTCATTCATTGCTTCTGGAGTTGTCCCATAGTGCAGGAGTTTTGGAGGAGAGTAGACTCCTTTCTCTCTTCAGCGCTGGGGCTTCCCAACATATTAAATCCCAAGAATTGCCTCCTGGGGGTCTTTGGCGACCTCACTGTTCCCTCCCAGGTCAAACGATTGCTTCGGATCCTTTACTGTTATGCTAAAAAATCTATTTTATTGACCTGGAGGGGAGCAGCAACCCCAACAGTGGGGCTATGGTTGAAACTAGTCAATGATGCCCTTCCACTTTACAAACTCACTTTTGAGATCCGCAAAAGGAAGAAAACATTTAATAAAATTTGGGGCAGGTGGCTGGCTAGCCCCCTGACCCTTTCCCCCATACTGCCATGAAAGAGTAGGTAGGTTGTAGCATACCTTGAACCATAACTATACTCCTATGCAATTTTACCAGCTATGACTGTCTAGTAGGTCTATTATGTTGCTGTAATTTGTCTTTATATTATATTATGCTGCTTAAATGGATGTGCAGATATTCTTCTGTGTAGACTGATATAGGAGCAAGTTGTTAATGTTGTGTGTGGGACAGGCCTGGCTAGGCCCCCACATATTGTCTTTCTATGTCTGTATGTTATGAAAAAAATGCAATAAAACATATCTTTAAAAAAAAAAAAGGAATCCAGGTTAAGCAAGAAAAAAAAATGTCACTGTCCCTGCCTATGCTTCTCTTTCCCTGCTCCGGAACACACTACACTAGGCCGCCGTGCTGGCGGCCTTTTATAGTGTGGGGCGTGTACTAAACACCCTCAGCAATAATTGGCCACAGGCATCCTGCCTGTGGCCAATCATTGCTCTCCTCGCTGCCGGCGCTGTGATTGGCCAAGCATGCGGGGTCACAGTGCATGCTTGGCCAATCACAGCGCCTGGATGACACTGCGATGGCGTAGTGCATTGTGGGCCGTTCGCGTCACTCGAATTAGGCGCGAACGGCCCAAATCGTTCGATCTTCGTCGAACGATCGAACAGCCGATGTTCGAGTCGAACGTATGTTCGACTCGAACACCGAGCTCATCCCTATCCTTTAGTATATATTGCTGAGAATTGACAGAGTTGGGCTGCTTGGTAGTACCACCACATATTGGGAAGGCCAAGGCCTCTTTTCTTCCTTGCCCTATACAGAACTTTTTTAGATAGACGATGTCCCTTGCCCCCCCATATGAACTGTATGATTTTTGATTGGAGTCTATCCAGTGCTCGCTTCTTGACAGGGATAGGCAGGGACCGGAAGAGATAAAGCAATCTGGGCAAGAGGGTCATCTTGACCGAATTGACTCTACCCAGCCAGGATAATTTATAAAGAGACCATTGTGTAAGTTCAGTTGTGAGTTTTTTGAACATGGCAGGGTAATTGTGTTGGAATAGGAGCTCTACTTTTGGGGTGAGGAAAACACCTAAATAGGGAAGAGAAGAGGCGCACCAGGAGAAGGGGAAGTTTGTTTTGAGCCTATCGACTATATCTTGGGGTGTAGTGACGTTTAAGGCCATTGACTTTGCCATGTTGACCTGAAGGCCTGAAACCTTTCCAAAAGTGGTGAGGAGTTGGAGAATATTGGGGGTCGACCTGAGAGGGGAGGTGACGAAAAGGAGGACATCGTCCGCAAAGAGGGCGCATTTGTGTGTATGTTGACCACATTGAACCCCGTGAATGTCCGGGTGTTGTCTAATTGCTAGAGCTAGGGTTTCTATCGCTATTGCGAAGAGAATAGGGGAGAGCGGGCAGCCCTGTCTGGTACCGTTTAAGATTGGGAATTGGTCGGAGAGACGTCCCTGTAGTTTGATCTGGGCTTTCGGGGAGGAATATAGAGACTCCAGGGTTCTTAGGAATTCCGGGCCAAATCCCCAATGGCGTAGAATGGTAAAAAGGTATGGCCAGGTGACCGTATCAAAGGCCTTTTGGAGGTCTATGGAAAGAATGTATCCCTTCTGGGGGGACCCGCCATCCCAGGAGGATTGCATGAGGGAAATCAAATCTACCGCTCTCCTGATCTGGTCCGGTCCCTGTCTCCCGGGAATGAAACCCACCTGATCCTTATGAACATAAGAAGCTATGAAGGAGGCTATTCTGTTGGCCAAAATCTTGGTCATGATTTTCAGATCATTATTGATCAACAAAATCGGCCTATAGTTGCCTACATCACTAGGATCTTTTCCCTGTTTGGGGATCACAGAGATATATGCGAGGTTGGCAGCGGGTTCGAGAATGGAGCCCTCTCGTAGGGAGTTAAAGAGACTGGCCAGATGAGGAGATAGGACCCCAGAGAAAGTTTTGTAATAAAGGGCGGAGAAACCGTCTGGCCCTGGCGCCGAGTCTGTTTTGAGATTTTTGATGACCTCCTGGACCTCTTCAGTACTAAAAGGTGATTCCATCATGGATCTATGGGACTCTGAAAGTTTGGGGAGATCAATGTCCGCCAAAAATAATTCTAAGGGAACAGGGTCGGCAGAGGAAGGAGATGCGTATAGTTTGGAGTAGAAAGCTTGGAAGGTTTCTAGGATTTTATGGGGGTTCTGGGTGAGAGAACCCGATAACGATTTAATCTTGGGTAAGGAGAAATTTTGGATCCTTGGGGAGAGTTTGGCCGCCAAGCGCGAGCCGATTTTATCAGCTTGTAAGTAGAATTTGCCACTTAACCAGTTCAAGTGTTTGTCTGCATTAGAAGTTAAGGCAAGATTTAAAGCAATGCGGGCGGATTCTAACTTGGCCAGACTGGCTGGAGTGGGGTTAGACTTATGGGCTTTACTAAGTAGTGTAAAATCCCTTTCCAAGTTTTCTACATCCACCTTCCTTCCTTTTTTCAGGTTGGAAGCCATTTGAATCATCCTCCCCCTCAAGACGGCTTTATGAGCTCCCCAGAGAGAGCTAGGGGAAGTTTCCCCGGTATCATTGAGGAGGAAAAATTCTTGGATGTCCTTTTCCAGCATGGTGCAGTGGACCGGGTTGGCAAGGAGGGATTTACTCAAGCGCCACTGAGGGGGGCCTGAAGGCGAAAGGGAGCTAGAGATTCTAAGGGTTACTAAGGAGTGGTCCGACCACGGAACTTCTTGTATTGAGGAGTGAGAGACAGTGTGAATGTCAGAATTGGGTACGAAGATGTGGTCAATCCTGGCAAATGTTTTGTGTGGGGCAGAGTAATGGGTAAAGTCTTTGGCCGTGGGATTCAATTCTCTCCAAGAATCAATCAGGCCCAAGTCATGTAGGAGTCGAGCGATTCTGAGGCTTTGTTTGGAGGGTCTCTTAAGGCGTGGCCTGTTCTCGTGGGATTTGTCAAGTGTGTGGTCAAACGTGATATTGGAGTCACCCCCTATTAAGACTCTACCTTCTAGATGAGAGGAGAGGGTTGAGAACATGGATGCGAAAAAATTTGCCTGGCCCCGATTGGGGGCATAGTATGAAACAAAAGAATACGTCACCCCTTCTATGAGCCCTTTGACCAGCAGGTACCTACTAGGCTTGTGCAATTCGTTTCATAACGAATCGAAATTCGTCCGAATTTAGCAACTTTCGGACATTCGGAAGCATTCGAATTTCCGAACAGAGCAATTACGAATAAAACCGAATCCGAAATAAATTATACCGCAAAATAGCGAATCCCCGAAGGTCTTCGGCATAATTCGTTATGAAAAAAGTTACGAATGTACGAATCCATTCGAAGCACAATAACACTCACTCTGCTCTCTGCTTCTCCCTCACCATGCTGAACTCCCTCCCAAAATGGTGTACAGGGGGCGGAGGCTATAGCCGCATGAAAAAACGAAAGTAAAATACGAGATTTCGAATCCATTCGAAGCACAATAACACTCACTCTGCTCTGCTCTCTGCTTCTCCCTCACCGTGCTGAACCCTCTCAAAATGGTGTACAGGGGCGGAGCCTATAGCCGCATGTAAAAAACGAAAGTAAAATACGAGATTTCGAATCGTTACAAATAACCGCTATGTATTTAGAAAAGTACAAATCCATTCGAAGCACATTAGGCATAATAGGCAGCGTCGTTGTGAGAGAGACATGGAAAATTACGAATCAACGAACCCAAAAAAAGTTACGAAAGTAGGAGTTGTGTCCAGAATCAAGGAAAAACAACGTACTCTACCGAAAGTACGAATTATAAAGCAACAAAAAATTCAACGAAAAATGTCGCTTGCAAAAATACGAATGAGTCCGAACACGAAAAATCCCGTCTAGCAAAATTACGAATGATTACGAATCAACAGGACCGGAAAGAAACGAACCGAAACGGAACAAATTTTTCCGTTGTGCACAAGCCTAGTACCTACCATCTTTATCACGAATTGTGTGAATGTGGGTAAATGGGATACGTTTAGCCAAGAGAATGGCCACCCCTCTCTGTTTGGTGTCAGCATTCGCAAGGTAGAAGGTGGGAAAGCTACGGTGTAGGAAGGAGGGGGTATAGCTAGCGGGGAAGTGGGTCTCCTGAAGAAGGACAACATCAAGGCTTCTGGCGTGGTAGCTCTGAAAGGCCTTCCGGCGTTTAGAAGGGGAATTAAGTCCCTGTGTATTGTGGGAAGCTACTTTCAAAGGCAGCTTGCGAGCGTCAGTCTCAGCCATGGGTGCCCGAGGGTGGTGTGAGAATGTAAAAGGGGAGCTTACCTGGAGAGAAGAGAGAATCCGGACATCCAGCGCGAGGTAGGCTATCAACAAATGCCCTGGAGCAAGGCCTGGGGGAGTTCTCCGCGAGGAATCCTGGAGGAGGGAGGAGGAGAACACTGTGGGGAGGGGAGAAGGGGGGGGAGAAGAAATAGAAGAAAAAGAGGAGGAAAGATCAGAGATGTCATTATATTGGTCAGTTAAATCACAAAAGGAGAACAAAACAAACATATGCAAAAATTCAGATAAAATTCAACAGGACCGGCTAGCCGGGTCCAAGTCCAAGGACTCCTGCAAGAGGGGTCTTGGAGAGAGTGCAACCCCAGTAGGGGTTGTCTACCTGATGTCACCAGAGGGATTAAAAGTCCCTCCGCGTCACAACAGAGAGAGCGGCATGATGAGCCGCTCCGGCCGTCAGAGCCCCCAATGGGGGGTAAAACAGTACTGGAACGGCCAAAGTGCAGAAAATACTGTAAACAAACAAATATAACGAACCGTAAAACTGTATAACCAGAACATAACCAGTGCATGGAGTGGAACCTGCAAGGGAGAGGAAGGGAAGGTGGGGAGGGAGGCAAGAGAGGATGGGGGGGGGAAGGGGGAGGGGAAAGGGAAGGAAAAAAAAAAAAAGGGGGGGGACAGGGGGAAGGAAGGGTATAGGCTACTAGGCCTAACCATAGGTTGGAACTAGAAAAGGCCCATCATATATGCAACAAGTCAGAAAGGCAATGAAAGCGTCCTCCTCAGCGAGGTGGGAGGAACGGGGGATATTGGGAGTCCCAACTAGCCATAAGATGGGCAAGTGGGGCCCAAACCAAACAGATCAAGACCCTGGCCCGCCTGAAGCCAGTCAGGGCCGTGCGGGTCTGTCTACCACCATACTAGGGGGGGGAGAGTAGTTAGCTCTCTGAAATATTAGGGATAGTCAAAAGCAACCCATCTCCCGTCCGGGAGAAAAACAAAAGAAGTCCCTCATCTCGGGGTCGGGATTCTCTCTGTCTCTTCGTTTGTTGTTTATTCCATAACGGGGTCAGAGGACTGCCGGGGGGTGGACGCTTTGAGGAGCCTGATTTTGTTGTCGCTTGTTGTGCAGCAAGTTCTCGGGAGATAAGACCAAGATGAAGAAGGAGACGTTCGCTGTCTTGAAAGGTGGAAAAGCCAAAGGATTTGTCCCTGAAATGAAATTGTAGGCGGAACGGAAAAGCCCAGCGGTACTTGATGGAATTCTGGTTGAGGACCTCCAGGAGGGGTTTAAGGGACCTCCATTTCTGGACCGTGGTGGGTGAGATGTCAGCAAAGATTTGGATTTTATTCCCTTGGAAGGAGAGATTGTCCAGGTTGTGGGTCTGCCTCATAACATCCTCCTTCACACCATAGTAATGGGGCTTGACTACAATGTCCCTTGGGAGACCATCTGGGCGGGGGTGCTGGAGGACTCTGTGAGCCCTGTCAAGTTCCAATCTGTGGTCCTGAATGTCTGGCATGAGTTCTTTAATGAACAATTTAACTGTGCTGTGAACATCAGTAACAGATTCAGGTATCCCACGTATACGGAAATTATACCTTCTACTCCTGTTCTCTAAATCATCGATTTTAGAGAGAGCTGTCTCAAGTTGATGTTGTAAGGTTTGGATGCATGTGGTATTTTGGTTAGTACGGGCGGCAGTGTTATCCACAGCCTGCTCAATTGCATCCATGCGGTCTCCCAGGCTCTGCAAATCAGCCTTAATGGTAGCAGTGATCTGAGTGGCATTGTGGGCTAGGCCTGTGGCTAGCAGCTCAGAAAAGTTCTGCAGCATAAGTTGCATGTCAGCGGAGTGAACTGGCTGCAAGGGGGGGAGAGGTGGGGGCCTGCCAGGCTTAAGGGGGATCGCAGCATGGGAGAGAGGGGGAGATCTCCAAAAGTCCGTTTCAGCAGGGACTCAGTGGATGCTGGGGAGATCCCTTGGGGGTTGCAGGTACTCACAGGAGTTGCCAGTAGATCGATCTGGTGCTGGAGATGGGAAGGAGGATCCGCAATGGAGTCCGGGCCTTCCATGCTGCCTTGAGCTGCGGCCGCCATCTTGGATGATGCAGGGGCTGCCAGTGTAAAGTCGAGCTGGCGGCTTACCTCCCTCTTTTGTGAGCCGCCCGGCATATGAAATCGTCCCTGGTTCACCCGGGAGGCGATGGGGTCAGTCCTGGCCGGTTCCCGCTCAGTCTGTAGGCTCAGGGGGCTGCGAGAGGCCGGAGCAGCGCGGAGCTCCCGTTCAGAGCGTCTTCCCGGAAGTCCCGCGCATGCGCACTCCCTCCTCTCTGTTTTGAATGTTTTTTTTTTTTTTTCTGAAACCGGCTCGACGGCATCAGTAAAGACACTCGCCGGCTCTCCCTTTTCGGCGCGACTCCGCTCAAAATGCTCAGGGGGCACCCGGATTTGAACCAAGGACCTTTCGATCTGCAGTCAAATGCTCTGCCACTGAGCTACACCCCCTTGCCTTCTCCTCTCTGTTTTGATTTTTTTTTTCTCAATCCGGCTCGACGGCATTGGTAAAGACACTCGCCGGCTCTCCCTTTTCGGCGCGACTGCGGGCCAAACGCTCAGGGGGCATCCGGATTTGAACCGAAGACCTCTCCGATCTGCAGTTGAATGCTCTGCCACTGAGCTATACCCCCCTTGCCCTCTCCTTTCTGTTTTGAATTTTTATAAAAAAAATTCCTGTAACCGGCTCGACGGCATTGGTAAAGACACTCGCCGGCTCTCCCTTTTCGGCGCGACTGCGGGCAAAATGCTCAGGGGGCATCCGGATTTGAACCGAGGACCTCTCGATCTGCAGTCGAATGCTCTGCAACTGAGATATACCCCTGTCGCCTTCTCCTCTCCTTTTTGAATTATTATTTTTTTCTTTTCCTGAAACCGGCTCGACGGCATCGGTAAAGACACTCGCCGGCTCTCCCTTTTCGGCGTGACTGCGAGCAAAACGCTCAAGGGGCACCCGGATATGAACCGAGGACCTTGCGATCTGCAGTCAAATGCTCTGCCACTGAGCTATACCCCCTTGCCTTCTCCTCTCTGTTTTGATTTTTTTGTTTTCTGAAACCGGCTCGACGGCATTGGTAAAGACACTCGCCGGCTCTCCCTTTTCGGCGCAACTGCGGGCAAAATGCTCAGGGGGCACCCGAATTTGAACCGAGGACCTTTCTCCGCCACTGAGCTATAGCCCCCTTGCCTTCTCCTCTCTGTTTTGAATTTTTTATTTTTTTTTCCCTGAAACCGGCTCGACGTCATCTGTAAAGACACTCGCCGGCTCTCCCTTTTCGGCGCGACTGCGGGCAAAGTGCTCAGGGGGCAGCCGGATTTGAAATGAGGATCTCTTGAGCTGCAGTTGAATGCTCTGCCACTGAGCTATACCCCCCTTGCCTTCTCCTCTCTGTTTTGAATTTTTTTTTTTTATTTCCTGAAACCGGCTCGACGGAATCGGTAAAGACACTCACAGGCTCTTCCTTTTCGGCGCGACAGCGGGCAAAATGCTCAGGGGGCACCGGATTTGAACCGAGGACCTCGCGATCTGCAGTTCAATGCTCTGCCACTGAGCTATACCCCCTTGCCTTCTATTCTGTTTTGATTTTTTTTTCTGAAATCCGCTCGACGGCATCGGTAAAGACACTCGCCGGCTCTCCCTTTTCGGCTAAACTGAGGGCAAAACGCTCAGGGACCCCCGAATTTGAACCGAAGACCTCTCGATCTGCAGTCAAATGCTCTGCCACTGAGCTATACCCCCTTGCCTTCTCCTCTCTGTTTTGAATTTTTATTTTTTTTTTGTCCTGAAACTGGCTCGACGGCATAGGTAAAGACACTCACTGGCTCTCCCTTTTCGGCGCGACTGCAGGCAAAATGCTCAGGGGGCACCCGGATTTGAACTAAGGACCTCTCGATCTGCAGTAGAATGCTCTGCCACTGAGCTATACCCCCCTTGCCTTCTCCTCTCTGTTTTGAATGTTTTTTTTTTTTCCTGAAACCGGCTCGACGACATCGGTAAAGACACTCGCTGGCTGTCCCTTTTTGGCGCGACTGCGGGCAAAACACTCAGGGGTCACCCAGATTTGAACCGAGAACCTCTCGATCTGCAGTCGAATGCTCTGCCACTGAGGTATACCCACCTTGCCTTCTCCTTTCTGTTTTGAATTTTTTTTTCCTGAAACCGGCTCAACGGCATCGGTAAAGACACTCGCCGTCCCTCCCTTTTCGGCGCGACTTCGGGCAAAATGCTCAGAGGTCACGCCGATTTGAACCAAGGACCTCTCGATCTGCAGCCGAATGCTCTGCCACTGAGCTATACCCCCCTTGCCTTCTCCTCTCTGTTTTGAATGTTTTTTGTTTTTTTTCCTGAAACCGGCTCGACAGCATCGGTAAAGACATTCGCCGGCTCTCTCTTTTCGACGCGACTGCGGGCAAAACGCTCAGAGGGCACCTGGATTTGAACCGAGAACCTCTCGATTTGCAGTTGAATACTCTGCCACTGAGCTATACCCCCCTTGCCTTCTACTCTCTCTTTTGAATTTTTTTTTTTCTGAAACCGGCTCCACGGCATCGGTGAAGACACGCACCGGCTCTCCCTTTTCGGCGCGACTGCGGGCAAAACGCTCAGAGGGCACCTGGATTTGAACCGAGAACCTCTCGATTTGCAGTCGAATACTCTGCCACTGAGCTATACCCCCCTTGCCTTCTACTCTCTCTTTTGAATTTTTTTTTTCTGAAACCGGCTCCACGGCATCGGTGAAAACACTCACCGGCTCTCCCTTTTCGGTGCGACTGAGGGCAAAATGCTCAGGGGGCACCCGCATTTGAACCGAGGACCTCTCGATCTGCAGTCGAATGCTCTGCCACTGAGCTATACCCCCCTTGCCTTTTCCTCTCTGTTTTGAATTTTTTTTTCCTGAAACCGGCTCGACGGCATCATTAAAGACACTCACCAGCTCTCCCTTTTCGGCGCGACAGCGGGCAAAATGCTCAGGGAACACCCGGATTTGAACCGAGTACCTCTCGATCTGCAGTCAAATGCTCTGCCACTGAGCTATACCCCCCTTGCCTTCTCCTCTCTGTTTTGAATTTTTTTTCTGAAACCGGCTCGACGGCATCGGTAAAGACACTCGCCGACTCTCCCTTTTTGGCGCGACTGCAGGCAAAACGCTCAGGGGGCACACGGATTTGAACCGAGGACCTATCGATCTGCAGTCGAATGCCCTGCCACTGAGCTATACCCCGCTTGCCTTCTCTTTATTTTGATTTTTTTTTTCCTGAAACCGACTCGACGGCATCGGTAAAGACACTAGCCGCCTCTCCCTTTTCGGCGCAACTGCGGGCAAAACGCTCACGGGGCACACGTATTTGAACCGAGGACCTCTCGATCTGCAGTCGAATGCTCTGCCACTGAGCTATACCCCCTTGCCTTCTCTCTCTTTTGATTTATTTTTTCCTGAAACCGGCCCGACGGCATTGGTAAAGACACTAGCCGCCTCTCCCTTTTCGGCGCGACTGCGGGCAAACCGCTCAGGAGGCACCCCGATTTGAACCGAGGACCTCTCGATCTGCAGTCGAATGCTCTGCCACTGAGCTATACCCCCTTGCCTTCTCTCTTTTTTGAATTTTTTTTTCCTGAAACCGGCTCGACGGCATCAGTAAAGACACTCGCCGGCTCTCCCTTTTTGGCGCGACTGCGGGCAAAATGCTCAGGGGGCACCTGGATTTGAACCGAGGACCTCGCGACCTGCAGTCAAATGCTCTGCTACTGAGCTATACCCCCCTTGCCTTCTCCTCTCTGTTTTGAATTTTTTTTTCCTGAAACCGTGGAGAGAAGGCGGGGTTAACCCACACATAGTCTGCCATGGAGTCTATCAGGAAAGGAAAATTACGGTAAGTATTTGGTAATAAATTTTCCATTATAGCTCAGTGGCAGAGCATTCGACTGCAGATTGAGAGGTCCTCGGATCAAACTCGGGTTCCCCCTGAGCGCTTTGCCTGCAGTCGCGCCGAAAAGGCAGAGCCGGCGAGTGTCTTTACCGATGCCGTTGAGCCGGTTTCAGGGAAAAATAAATAAAAAATTCAAAACAGAGAAGAGAAGGCAAGGGGGGTATAGCTCAGTGGCAGAGCATTCGACTGCAGATCGAGAGGTCCTCGGTTCAAAGCCGGTTGCACCCTGAGAATTTTGCCCACAGTCGCGCCGAAAAGGGAGAGCCGGCGAGTGTCTTTACTGATGCAGTCGAGCCGGTTTCAGGAAAAAAAAAATTCAAAACAGAAATGAGAAGGCAAGGGGGGTATAGCTCAGTGGCAGAACATTCGACTGCAGATCTAGAGGTCCTCGGTTCAAATCGGGGTGCCTCCTGAGCGGTTTGCCCGCAGTCGCGTCGAAAAGGGAGAGGCGGCTAGTGTCTTTACCGATGCCGTCGAGTCGGTTTCAGGAAAAAAATAATTCAAAAAAGAGAGAAGGCAAGCAGGGTATAGCTCAGTGGCAGAGCATTCGACGGCAGATCAATAGGTCCTCGGTTCAAATCCGTGTGCCCCCTGAGCGTTTTCCCTGCAGTCGCGCCAAAAAGGGAGAGTCGGCGAGTGTCTTTACCGATGCCGTCGAGTCGGTTTCAGAAAAAAAAATTCAAAACAGAGAGGAGAAGGCAAGGGGGGTATAGCTCAGTGGCAGAGCATTCGACTGCAGATCAAGAGGTCTTCGGTTCAAATCTGGGTGTTCCCTGAGCATTTTGCCCGCTGTCGCGCCGAAAAGGGAGAGCTGGCGAGTGTCTTTAATGATGCCGTCGAGTCGGTTTCAGGAAAAAAAAAAAATCAAAACAGAGAGGAGAAGGCAAGGGGGGTATAACTCAGTGGCATAGCATTCGACTGCAGATCGAGAGGTCCTCGGTTCAAATCCGGTTGCCCCCTGGGCGTTTTGCCCGCAGTCGCGCTGAAAAGGGAGAGCCGGCGAGTGTCTTTACCGATGCTGTCGAGCCGGTTTCAGAAAAAAAAATTATAATTCAAAACAGCGAGAACAAGGCAATGGGGGTATAGCTCAGTGGCAGAGCATTCGACTGTCGATCGAGAGGTCCTCGGTTCAAATCCGGGTGCCCCTGAGCGTTTTGCCCGCAGTCGCGCCGAAAAGGGAGAGCCGGCGAGTGTCTTTACCAATGCCGTCGTGCCGGTTTCAGTAAAAAAAATTATAATTCAAAACAGCGAGAACAAGGCAATGGGGGTATAGCTCAGTGGCAGAGCATTCGACTGTCGATCGAGAGGTCCTCGGTTCAAATCCGGGTGCCCCTGAGCGTTTTGCCCGCAGTCGCGCCGAAAAGGGAGAGCCAGCGCGTGTCTTTACCGATGCCGTTGAGCCGGTTTCAGGAAAAAAATATTAAAAATTCAAAACAGAGAGGAGAAGGCAAGGTGGGTATACCTCAGTGGCAGAGCATTCGACTGCAGATCGAGAGGTTCTCGGTTCAAATCCAGGTGCCCTTTGAGTGTTTTGCCCGCAGTCGCGCCGAAAAGGGCGAGCCGGCGAGTGTCTTTACCGATGCCGTCGAGCCGGTTTCAGGAAAAAAAACAAAAAACATTCAAAACAGAGAGGAGAAGGCAAGGGGGCTATAGCTCAGTGCCAGAGCATTCGACTGCAGATCGAGAGGTTCTCTGTTCAAATCCGGGTGCCCCCTGAGCATTTTGCCCGCAGTCGCGCCGAAAAGGGCGAGCCGGCGAGTGTCTTTACCGATGCCGTCGAGCCGGTTTCAGGAAAAAAAAACAAAAAACATTCAAAACAGAGAGCAGAAGGCAAGGGGGGTATAGCTCAGTGCCAGAGCATTCGACTGCAGATCGAGAGGTCCTCGGTCCAAATCCAGGTGCCCCCTGAGCGTTTTGCCCGCAGTCGCGCCAAAAAGGGAGAGCCGGCGAGTGTCTTTACCGATGCCGTCGAGCCGGTTTCGAGAAAAAAATAAAAATTCAAAGGAGAGAGTAGAAGGCAAGGGGGGTATAGCTCAGTGCCAGAGCATTCGACTGCAGATCGAGAGGTTCTCGGTTCAAATCCAGGTGCTCCCTGAGCGATTTGCCCGCAGTCGCGCCGAAAAGGGAGAGCCGGCAAGTGTCTTTGCTGATGCCGTCAAGCCGGTTTCGGAGAAAAAAACAAATTCAAAACAGAGAGAAGAAGTGCAGATCGAGAGGTCATCGGTTCAAATCCGGGTGCCCCCTGAGCGCTTTGCCCGCAGTCGCGCCGAAAAGAGAGAGCCGGCAAATGTCTTTACCGATGCCGTCGAGCCAGTTTCAGCAAAAAAATACAAAAAACATTCAAAACAGAGAAAAGAAGGCAAGGGGGGTATAGCGCAGTGGCAGAGCATTCGGCTGCAGATCGAGAGGTCCTCGGTTCAAATCGGCGTGACCCCTGAGCATTTTGCCCGAAGTCGCGCCGAAAAGGGAGAGACGGCGAGTGTCTTTACCGATGCTGTCGAGCCGGTTTCAGGAAAAAATAAATAAAATTCAAAACAGAGAGGAGAAGGCAAGGGGGGTATAGCTCAGTGGCAGAGCATTCGACTGCAGATCGCATGTTTTGCCCGCAGTCGCACCGAAAAGGGAGAGCCGGCGAGTGTCTTTACACTTTACATAGGACCTCGCGATCTGCAGAGCTATACCCCCATTGCCTTCTCCTCTCTGTTTTGAATTTTATTTTATTTTTTTCCTGAAACCGGCTCGACGGCATCGGTAAAGACACTCGCCGGCTCTCCCTTTTCTGTGCGACTGCGGGCAAAATGCTCAGGGGGCACCCGAATTTGAACCGAGGACCTTTTGATGTGCAGTTAAATGCTCTGCCACTGAGCTATACCCCCCTTGCCTTCTCCTCTCTGTTTTGATTTTTTTTCTTCCTGAAACCGGCTCGACGGCATCGGTAAAGACACTCACTGGCTCTCCCTTTTCGGCGCAACTGCGGGCAAAATGCTCAGGGGGCACCCGAATTTGAACCGAGGACCTTTCGATCTGCAGTCGAATGCTCTGCCACTGAGCTATACCCCGCTTGCCTTCTCCTCTCTGTTTTGATATTTTTTTTCCTGAAACCGGCTTGACGGCATCGGTAAAGACACTCACTGGCTCTTCCCTTTCGGCGCGACTGCGGGCAAAACGCTCAGGGGGCACCCCCATGTGAACCGAGGACTTCTAAATCTGCAGTCGAATGCTCTGCCACTGAGCTATATCCCCCTTGCCTACTCCTCTCTGTTTTTATTTATTTTTTCCTGAAACCGGCTCGACGGCATCGGTAAAGACACTCACTGGCTCTCCCTTTTCGGCGCAACTGCGGGCAAAATGCTCAGGGGGCACCCAAATTTGAACCGAGGACCTTTCGATCTGCAGTCGAATGCTCTGCCACTGAGCTATACCCCGCTTGCCTTCTCCTCTCTGTTTTGATATTTTTTTTCCTGAAACCGGCTTGACGGCATCGGTAAAGACACTCACTGGCTCTTCCTTTTCGGCGCGACTGTGGGCAAAACGCTCAGGGGGCACCCCCATGTGAACCGAGGACTTCTAAATCTGCAGTCGAATGCTCTGCCACTGAGCTATATCCCCCTTTCCTACTCCTCTCTGTTTTTTTTTTTTTTTTCCTGAAACCGGCTCGACGGCATCGGTAAAGACACTCGCCGGCTCTCCCTTTTCGACGCGACTGCGGGCAAAACGCTCAGTGGGCACACAGATTTGAACCAAGGACCTCTCGATCTGCAGTCGAATGCTCTGCCAATTAACTATACCCCCTTGCCTTCTCCTCACTGTTTTTAATTATTTTTTTCCTGAAACCGGCTTGACGGCATCGGTAAAGACACTCGCCGGCTCTCCCTTTTCGGCGCGACTGCGGGCAAAACGCTCAGGGGGCACCCGGATTTGAACCAAGGACCTCTCGACCTGCAGTCGAATGCTCTGCCGCTGAGCTATACCACCCTTGCCTTCTCTCGTCTGTTTTTTTTTTTTTTTTCCTGAAACCGGCTCGACGGCATCGGTAAAGACACTCGCCGGCTCTCCCTTTTCGGCGCGACTGCTGGCAAAACGCTCAGGGGGCACCCGGATTTGAACAGAGGACCTCGCAATCTGCAGTCTAATGCTCTGCCACTGAGCTATACCCCCCTTACCTTCTCCTCTCTGTTTTGATTTTTTTTTCCTGAAACCGGCTCGACGGCATCGGTAAAGACACTCGCCGGCTCTCCCTTTTCGGCGCGACTGCAGGCAAAGCGCTCAGGGGGCACCCGGATCTGAACCAAGGACCTCTCGACCTGCACTTGAATGCTCTGTCACTGAGCTATACCCCGCTTGCCCTCTCTTTTCTGTTTTTGAATTTTATTTTTATTTTTTCTGAAACCGGCTCGACGGCATCGGTAAAGACACTCGCCGGCTCTCCCTTTTCGGCGCGACTGCGAGCGAAATGTTCAGGGGGCACACGGATTTGAACGGAGGACCTCTCGATCGGCAGTCGAATGCTCTGCCACTGAGCTATACCCCCCTTGCCTTTTCCTCTCTGTTTTGAATTTTTTTTTTCTTGAAACTGGCTCAACGGCATCGGTAAAGAGACTCGCCGGCTCTCCCTTTTCGGCGCGACTACGGGCAAAATCCTCTGGGGCACCCGGATTTGAACCTAGGATCGCCTGATCTAGCAATCGAATGCTCTGCCACTGAGCTATACCCCCCTTGCCATCTCATCTCTGTTTTTGAAATTTATTTTATTTTTTTCTGAAACCGGCTCGACGGCATCAGTAAAGACACTCGCCGGCTCTCCCTTTTTGGCGCGACTGCGGGCAAAACGCTCAGGAGGCACCCAGATTTGAAGCGAGGACCTCCCGATCTGCAGTCAAATGCTCTGCCACTGAGCTTTACCCTCCTTGCCTTCTCCTCTCTGTTTTGATTTTATTTTTTTCTGAAACTGGTTCGACGGCATCGGTAAAGACAATCGCCGGCTCTCCCTTTTTGGCGCGACTGCAGGCAAAACGCTCAGGGGGCATACGAATTTGAACCGAGGCCCTCGCGATCTGCAGTCGAATGCTCTGCCACTGAGCTATACCCCCCTTGCCTTCTATTCTCTGTTTTGAATTTTTTTTTCTGAAATCCGCTCGACGGCATCGGTAAAGACACTCGCCGGCGCTCCCTTTTCGGCTAAACTGCGGGCAAAAGGCTCAGAGGGCACCCGAATTTGAACCAAGGACCTCTCAATCTGCAGTCGAATGCTCTACCACTGAGCTATATCCCTTTACCATCTCCTGTCTGTTTTGAATTTTTTTTTCCTGAAACCGGCTCGACGGCAACGGTAAAGACACTCACTGGCTCTCCCTTTTCGGCGCGACTGCGGGCAAAACACTCAGGGGGCACCCGGATTTGAACCAAAGACCTCTCGAGCTGCAGTCAAATGCTCTGCCACTGAGCTATACCCGCCTTGCCTTCTCCTTTCTGTTTTGATTTTTTTTTTTTTCTGAAACTGGCTCGACGGCATCGGTAAAGACAATCGCCGGCTCTCCCTTTTCGGCGCGACTGCGGGCAAAACGCTCAGGGGGCATACGGATTTGAACCGAAGACCTCGCGATCCGCAGTCGAATGCTCTGCCACTGAGCTATACCCCCCTTGCCTTCTATTCTCTGTTTTGAATTTTTTTTTCTGAAACCGGCTCAACGGCATCGGTAAAGACACTCGCTGGCTCTCCCTTTTCGGCGAAACTGCGGGCAAAATGCTCAGGTGGCTCCTGGATTTGAACCGAGGACCTCTCGATCTGCAGTCGAATGCTCTGCCACTGAGCTATACCCGCCTTGCCTTCTTTTTTGAATTTTATTTTTATTTTTTTCTCGAAACCGGCTCGACGGCATCGGTAAAGACACTCGCCGGCTCTCCCTTTTCGGCGTGACTGCGGGCAAAACGCACAGGGGCCACCCGGATTTGAGCCGAGGACCTCTCGATCTGCAGTCGAATGCTCTGCCACTGAGCTATACCCCTGTAGCCTTCTCCTCTCTGTTTTGAATTTTTTTTCTCCGAAACCGGCTTAACGGCATCAGTAATTACACTCTCCGGCTCTCCCTTTTTGGCGCGACTGCGGGCAAAACGCTCAGGGGGCACCTGGATTTGGACCGAGGACACCCCCCTTGCCTTCTCCTCTCTGTTTTGAATGTTTTTTGTTTTTTTTTCCTGAAACCGGCTCGACGGCATCGGTAAAGACACTCGCCGGCTCGCCCTTTTCGGCGCGACTGCGGGCAAAATGCTCAGGGGGCACCCGGATTTGAACCGAGAACCTCTTGATCTGCAGTGGAATGCTCTGCCACGAAGGTATACCCACCTTGCCTTCTCCTCTCTGTTTTGAATATTTAATATTTTTTTCCTGAAACCGGCTCAACGGCATCGGTAAAGACACTCGCTGGCTCTCCCTTTTCGGCGCGACTGCGGGCGAAACGCTCAGGGGCACCCGGATTTGAACCGAGAACCTCTCGATCTGCAGTCGAATGCTCTGCCACTGAGGTATACCCACCTTGCCTTCTCCTCTCTGTTTTGATTTTTTTTTTCCTGAAACTGGCTCAACGGCATCGGTAAAGACACTCGCCGGCTCTCCCTTTTCGGCGCGACTGCGGGCAAAACGCTCTGGGGGCACCCGGATTTGAACCGAGAACCTCTCGATCTGCAGTTGAATAATCTGCCACTGAGGTATACCCACCTTGCCTTCTCCTCTCTGTTTTGAATTTTTTATTTATTTTTCCCAAAACCGGCTCAACGGCATTGGTAAAGACACTCGCCGGCTCTCCCTTTTCGGCGCGACTGCGGGCAAAATGCTCAGTGGGCACCCGGATTTGAACCAAGGACCTCGCGATCTGCAGTCGAATGCTCTGCCAATTAACTATACCCCCCTTGCCTTCTCCCCTTTGTTTTTTTTCCTGAAACCGGCTCGACAGCATCGGTAAAGACACTCGCCGGCGCTCCCTTTTCGGCTAAACTGCGGGCAAAAGGCTCAGAGGGCACCCGAATTTGAACCGAGGACCTCTCAGTCTGCAGTTGAATGCTCTACCACTGAGCTATATCCCCTTACCATCTCCAGTCTGTTTTGAATTTTTTTTTCCTGAAACCGGCTCGACGGCAACGGTAAAGACACTCACTGGCTCTCCCTTTTCGGCGCGACTGCGGGCAAAACACTCAGGGAGCACCCGGATTTGAACCAAGGACCTCTCGACCTGCAGTCAAATGCTCTGCCGCTGAGCTATACCACCCTTGCCTTCTCTCCTCTGTTTTTTTTTTTTTTTTTTCCTGAAACCGGCTCGACGGCATCGGTAAAGACACTCGCCGGCTCTCCCTTTTCGGCGCGACTGCTGGCAAAACGCTCAGGGGGCACCCGGATTTGAACAGAGGACCTCGCAATCTGCAGTCTAATGCTCTGCCACTGAGCTATACCCCCCTTACCTTCTCCTCTGTTTTGATTTTTTTCCTGAAACCGGCTCGACGGCATCGGTAAAGACACTCGCCGGCTCTCCCTTTTCGGCACGACTGCGGGCAATGCGCTCAGGGGGCACCCGGATCTGAACCAAGGACCTCTCGACCTGCAGTTGAATGCTCTGCCACTGAGCTATACCCCCTTGCCTTCTCCACTTTGTTTTTTTTTGTTTTTTTTCCTGAAACCGGCTCGACAGCATCGGTAAAGACACTCGCTGGCTCTCGCTTTTCGGCGCGACTGCGGGCAAAACGCTCAGGGGCACCCGGATTTGAACCGAGAACCTCTCGATCTGCAGTCGAATGCTCTGCCGCTGAGGTATACCCACCTTGCCTTCTCCTCTCTGTTTTGAATTTTTTTTTCCTGAAACCGGCTCAACGGCATCGGTAAATACACTCGCCGGCTCTCCCTTTTCGGCGCGACTGCGGGCAAAACACTCTGGGGGCACCCGGATTTGAACCGAGAACCTCTCGATCTGCAGTCGAATAATCTGCCACTGAGGTATACCCACCTTGCCTTCTCCTCTCTGTTTTGAATTTTTTATTTATTTTTCCTGAAACCGGCTCAACGGCATCGGTAAAGACACTCGCCGGCTCTCCCTTTTCGGCGAAACTGCAGGCAAAATGCTCAGGGGGCACCCGGATTTGAAGCGAGGACCTCTCGATCTGCAGTCGAATGCTCTGCCACTGAGCTATACCCCCATTGCCTTCTTTTTTGAATTTTATTTTTATTTTTTTCTCGAAACCGGCTCGACGGCATCGGTAAAGACACTCGCCGGCTCTCCCTTTTCGGCGCGACTGCGGGCAAAACGCACAGGGGGCACCCGAATTTGAGCCGAGGACCTCTTGATCTGCAGTCGAATGCTCTGCCACTGAGCTATACCCCCGTAGCCTTCTCCTCTCTGTTTTGAATTTTTTTTCTCCGAAACCGGCTCAACGGCATCAGTAAAGACACTCTCCGGCTCTCCCTTTTTGGCGCGACTGCGGGCAAAACGCTCAGGGGGCACCTGGATTTGGACCGAGGACCTCTCGATCTGCAGTCGAATGCTCTGGCACTGAGCTATACCCCCCTTGCCTTCTCCTCTCTGTTTTGAATGTTTTTTGTTTTTTTTTCCTGAAACCGGCTCGACGGCATCGGTAAAGACACTCGCCGGCTCGCCCTTTTCGGCGCGACTGCGGGCAAAATGCTCAGGGGGCACCCGGATTTGAACCGAGAACCTCTCGATCTGCAGTCGAATGCTCTGGCACTGAGTTATACCCCCCTTGCCTTCTCCTCTCTGTTTTGAATGTTTTTTGTTTTTTTTTCCTGAAACCGGCTCAACGGCATCGGTAAAGACACTCGCCGGCTCGCCCTTTTCGGCGCGACTGCGGGTAAAACACTCAGGGGGCACCCGGATTTGAACCGAGAACCTCTCGATCTGCAGTCGAATGCTCTGCCACCGAGGTATACCCACCTTGCCTTCTCTTCTCTGTTTTGAATTTTTAATATTTTTTTCCTGAAACCGGCTCAACGGCATCAGTAAAGACACTCGCTGGCTCTCCCTTTTCGGCGCGACTGCGGGCAAAACGCTCAGGGGCACCCGGCTTTGAACCGAGAACCTCTCGATCTGCAGTCGAATGCTCTGCCGCTGAGGTATACCCACCTTGCCTTCTCCTCTCTGTTTTGAATTTTTTTTTCCTGAAACCGGCTCAACGGCATCGGTAAATACACTCGCCGGCTCTCCCTTTTCGGCGCGACTGCGGGCAAAACACTCTGGGGGCACCCGGATTTGAACCGAGAACCTCTCGATCTGCAGTCGAATAATCTGCCACTGAGGTATACCCACCTTGCCTTCTCCTCTCTGTTTTGAATTTTTTATTTATTTTTCCTGAAACCGGCTCAACGGCATCGGTAAAGACACTCGCCGGCTCTCCCTTTTCGGCGCGACTGCGGGCAAAACGCTCAGTGGGCACCCGGATTTGAACCAAGGACCTCTCGATCTGCAGTCGAATGCTCTGCCAATTAACTATACCCCCCGTGCCTTCTCCTCACTGTTTTTAATTATTTTTTTCCTGAAACCGGCTTGACGGCATCGGTAAAGACACTCGCCGGCTCTCCCTTTTCGGCGCGACTGCGGGCAAAACGTTCAGGGGGCACCCGGATTTGAACCAACGACCTCTCGACCTGCAGTCGAATGCTCTGCCGCTGAGCTATACCAGCCTTGCCTTCTCTCGTCTGTTTTTGATTTTTTTTTTCCTGAAACCGCCTCGACGGCATCGGTAAAGACACTCGCCGGCTCTCCCTTTTCGGCGCGACTGCTGGCAAAATGCTCAGAGGGCACCCGGATTTGAACAGAGGACCTCGCGATCTGCAGTCTAATGCTCTGCCACTGAGCTATACCCCCCTTACCTTCTCCTCTCTGTTTTGATTTTTTTTTCCTGAAACCGGCTCGACGGCATCGGTAAAGACACTCGCCGGCTCTCCCTTTTTGGCGCGACTGCGGGCAAAGCACTCAGGGGGCACCCGGATTTGAACCAAGGACCTCTCGACCTGCAGTCAAATGCTCTGCCGCTGAGCTATACCCCCCTTGCCTTCTCCCCTTTGTTTTTTTTGGTTTTTTTCCTGAAACCGGCTCGACAGCATCGGTAAAGACACTCGCCGGCTCTAACTTTTTGGCGCGACTGCAGGCAAAATGCTCAGGAGGCACCCGGATTTGAACCTAGGATCTCCCGATCTGCACTTGAATGCTCTGTCACTGAGCTATACCCCGCTTGCCCTCTCATTTCTGTTTTTGAATTTTATTTTTATTTTTTCTGAAACCGGCTCGACGGCATCCGTAAAGACACTCGCCGGCTCTCCCTTTTTGGCGCGACTGCGGGCAAAATGCTCAGGGGGCACACGGATTTGAACAAAGGACCTCTCGATCTGCAGTCGAATGCTCTGCCAATGAGCTATACCCCCTTGCCTTCTGCTCTCTGTTTTAGATTTTTTTTCCTGAAACCGGCTCAACGGCATCGGTAAAGACACTTGCCGGCTCTCCCTTTTCGGCGCGACTGCGGGCAAAATGCTCCGAGGGCACCCGGATTTGAACAGAGGACCTCTCGATCTGCAGTCGAATGCTCTGCCACTGAGCTATACCCCCGTTGCCTTTTCCTCTCTGTTTTGAATTTTTTTTTTCTTGAAACTGGCTCAACGGCATCGGTAAAGAGACTCGCCGGCTCTCCCTTTTCGGCGCGACTACGGGCAAAATGCTCTGGGGGCACCCGGATTTGAACCTAAGATCTCCTGATCTAGCAATCGAATGCCCTGCCACTGAGCTATACCCCCTTGCCATCTCATCTCTGTTTTTGAATTTTATTATATTTTTTTCTGAAACCGGCTCGACGGCATCAGAACCTCTCGATCTGCTGTCGAATAATCTGCCACTGAGGTATACCCACCTTGCCTTCTCCTCTCCGTTTTGCATTTTTTATTTATTTTTCCTGAAACCGGCTCAACGGCATCGGTAAAGACACTCGCCGGCTCTCCCTTTTCGGCGCGACTGCGGGCAAAACGCTCAGTGGGCACCCGGATTTGAACCAAGGACCTCTCGATCTGCAGTCGAATGCTCTGCCAATTAACTATACCCCCCTTGCCTTCTCCTCACTGTTTTTAATTATTTTTTTCCTGAAACCGGCTTGACGGCATCGGTAAAGACACTCGCCGGCTCTCCCTTTTCGGCGCGACTGCGGGCAAAACGCTGAGGGGGCACCCGGATTTGAACCAAGGACCTCTCGACCTGCAGTCGAATGCTCTCCTGCTGAGCTATACCACCCTTGCCTTCTCCTGTCTGTTTTTGTTTTTTTTTTTCCTGAAACCGGCTCGACGGCATCGGTAAAGACACTCGCCGGCTCTCCCTTTTCGGCGCGACTGCTGGCAAAATGCTCAGGGGGCACCCGGATTTGAACAGAGGACCTCGCGATCTGCAGTCGAATGCTCTGCCACTGAGCTATACCCCCGTAGCCTTCTCCTCTCTGTTTTGAATTTTTTTTCTCCGAAACCGGCTCAACGGCATCAGTAAAGACACTCTCCGGCTCTCCCTTTTTGGCGCGACTGCGGGCAAAACGCTCAGGGGCACCTGGATTTGGACCGAGGACCTCTCGATCTGCAGTCGAATGCTCTGGCACTGAGCTATACCCCCCTTGCCTTCTCCTCTCTGTTTTGAATGTTTTTTGTTTTTTTTTCCTGAAACCGGCTCGACGGCATCGGTAAAGACACTCGCCGGCTCGCCCTTTTCGGCGCGACTGCGGGCAAAATGCTCAGGGGGCACCCGGATTTGAACCGAGAACCTCTCGATCTGCAGTCGAATGCTCTGGCACTGAGTTATACCCCCCTTGCCTTCTCCTCTCTGTTTTGAATGTTTTTTGTTTTTTTTTCCTGAAACCGGCTCAACGGCATCGGTAAAGACACTCGCCGGCTCGCCCTTTTCGGCGCGACTGCGGGTAAAACACTCAGGGGGCACCCGGATTTGAACCGAGAACCTCTCGATCTGCAGTCGAATGCTCTGCCACCGAGGTATACCCACCTTGCCTTCTCTTCTCTGTTTTGAATTTTTAATATTTTTTTCCTGAAACCGGCTCAACGGCATCAGTAAAGACACTCGCTGGCTCTCCCTTTTCGGCGCGACTGCGGGCAAAACGCTCAGGGGCACCCGGCTTTGAACCGAGAACCTCTCGATCTGCAGTCGAATGCTCTGCCGCTGAGGTATACCCACCTTGCCTTCTCCTCTCTGTTTTGAATTTTTTTTTCCTGAAACCGGCTCAACGGCATCGGTAAATACACTCGCCGGCTCTCCCTTTTCGGCGCGACTGCGGGCAAAACACTCTGGGGGCACCCGGATTTGAACCGAGAACCTCTCGATCTGCAGTCGAATAATCTGCCACTGAGGTATACCCACCTTGCCTTCTCCTCTCTGTTTTGAATTTTTTATTTATTTTTCCTGAAACCGGCTCAACGGCATCGGTAAAGACACTCGCCGGCTCTCCCTTTTCGGCGCGACTGCGGGCAAAACGCTCAGTGGGCACCCGGATTTGAACCAAGGACCTCGCGATCTGCAGTCGAATGCTCTGCCAATTAACTATACCCCCCGTGCCTTCTCCTCACTGTTTTTAATTATTTTTTTCCTGAAACCGGCTTGACGGCATCGGTAAAGACACTCGCCGGCTCTCCCTTTTCGGCGCGACTGCGGGCAAAACGTTCAGGGGGCACCCGGATTTGAACCAACGACCTCTCGACCTGCAGTCGAATGCTCTGCCGCTGAGCTATACCAGCCTTGCCTTCTCTCGTCTGTTTTTGATTTTTTTTTTCCTGAAACCGCCTCGACGGCATCGGTAAAGACACTCGCCGGCTCTCCCTTTTCGGCGCGACTGCTGGCAAAATGCTCAGAGGGCACCCGGATTTGAACAGAGGACCTCGCGATCTGCAGTCTAATGCTCTGCCACTGAGCTATACCCCCCTTACCTTCTCCTCTCTGTTTTGATTTTTTTTTCCTGAAACCGGCTCGACGGCATCGGTAAAGACACTCGCCGGCTCTCCCTTTTTGGCGCGACTGCGGGCAAAGCACTCAGGGGGCACCCGGATTTGAACCAAGGACCTCTCGACCTGCAGTCAAATGCTCTGCCGCTGAGCTATACCCCCCTTGCCTTCTCCCCTTTGTTTTTTTTGGTTTTTTTCCTGAAACCGGCTCGACAGCATCGGTAAAGACACTCGCCGGCTCTAACTTTTTGGCGCGACTGCAGGCAAAATGCTCAGGAGGCACCCGGATTTGAACCTAGGATCTCCCGATCTGCACTTGAATGCTCTGTCACTGAGCTATACCCCGCTTGCCCTCTCATTTCTGTTTTTGAATTTTATTTTTATTTTTTCTGAAACCGGCTCGACGGCATCCGTAAAGACACTCGCCGGCTCTCCCTTTTTGGCGCGACTGCGGGCAAAATGCTCAGGGGGCACACGGATTTGAACAAAGGACCTCTCGATCTGCAGTCGAATGCTCTGCCAATGAGCTATACCCCCTTGCCTTCTGCTCTCTGTTTTTGATTTTTTTTCCTGAAACCGGCTCAACGGCATCGGTAAAGACACTTGCCGGCTCTCCCTTTTCGGCGCGACTGCGGGCAAAATGCTCCGAGGGCACCCGGATTTGAACAGAGGACCTCTCGATCTGCAGTCGAATGCTCTGCCACTGAGCTATACCCCCGATGCCTTTTCCTCTCTGTTTTGAATTTTTTTTTTCTTGAAACTGGCTCAACGGCATCGGTAAAGAGACTCGCCGGCTCTCCCTTTTCGGCGCGACTACGGGCAAAATGCTCTGGGGGCACCCGGATTTGAACCTAAGATCTCCTGATCTAGCAATCGAATGCCCTGCCACTGAGCTATACCCCCTTGCCATCTCATCTCTGTTTTTGAATTTTATTATATTTTTTTCTGAAACCGGCTCGACGGCATCAGAACCTCTCGATCTGCTGTCGAATAATCTGCCACTGAGGTATACCCACCTTGCCTTCTCCTCTCCGTTTTGCATTTTTTATTTATTTTTCCTGAAACCGGCTCAACGGCATCGGTAAAGACACTCGCCGGCTCTCCCTTTTCGGCGCGACTGCGGGCAAAACGCTCAGTGGGCACCCGGATTTGAACCAAGGACCTCTCGATCTGCAGTCGAATGCTCTGCCAATTAACTATACCCCCCTTGCCTTCTCCTCACTGTTTTTAATTATTTTTTTCCTGAAACCGGCTTGACGGCATCGGTAAAGACACTCGCCGGCTCTCCCTTTTCGGCGCGACTGCGGGCAAAACGCTGAGGGGGCACCCGGATTTGAACCAAGGACCTCTCGACCTGCAGTCGAATGCTCTCCTGCTGAGCTATACCACCCTTGCCTTCTCCTGTCTGTTTTTGTTTTTTTTTTTCCTGAAACCGGCTCGACGGCATCGGTAAAGACACTCGCCGGCTCTCCCTTTTCGGCGCGACTGCTGGCAAAATGCTCAGGGGGCACCCGGATTTGAACAGAGGACCTCGCGATCTGCAGTCGAATGCTCTGCCACTGAGCTATACCCCCGTAGCCTTCTCCTCTCTGTTTTGAATTTTTTTTCTCCGAAACCGGCTCAACGGCATCAGTAAAGACACTCTCCGGCTCTCCCTTTTTGGCGCGACTGCGGGCAAAACGCTCAGGGGGCACCTGGATTTGGACCGAGGACCTCTCGATCTGCAGTCGAATGCTCTGGCACTGAGCTATACCCCCCTTGCCTTCTCCTCTCTGTTTTGAATGTTTTTTGTTTTTTTTTCCTGAAACCGGCTCGACGGCATCGGTAAAGACACTCGCCGGCTCGCCCTTTTCGGCGCGACTGCGGGCAAAATGCTCAGGGGGCACCCGGATTTGAACCGAGAACCTCTCGATCTGCAGTCGAATGCTCTGGCACTGAGTTATACCCCCCTTGCCTTCTCCTCTCTGTTTTGAATGTTTTTTGTTTTTTTTTCCTGAAACCGGCTCAACGGCATCGGTAAAGACACTCGCCGGCTCGCCCTTTTCGGCGCGACTGCGGGTAAAACACTCAGGGGGCACCCGGATTTGAACCGAGAACCTCTCGATCTGCAGTCGAATGCTCTGCCACCGAGGTATACCCACCTTGCCTTCTCTTCTCTGTTTTGAATTTTTAATATTTTTTTCCTGAAACCGGCTCAACGGCATCAGTAAAGACACTCGCTGGCTCTCCCTTTTCGGCGCGACTGCGGGCAAAACGCTCAGGGGCACCCGGCTTTGAACCGAGAACCTCTCGATCTGCAGTCGAATGCTCTGCCGCTGAGGTATACCCACCTTGCCTTCTCCTCTCTGTTTTGAATTTTTTTTTCCTGAAACCGGCTCAACGGCATCGGTAAATACACTCGCCGGCTCTCCCTTTTCGGCGCGACTGCGGGCAAAACACTCTGGGGGCACCCGGATTTGAACCGAGAACCTCTCGATCTGCAGTCGAATAATCTGCCACTGAGGTATACCCACCTTGCCTTCTCCTCTCTGTTTTGAATTTTTTATTTATTTTTCCTGAAACCGGCTCAACGGCATCGGTAAAGACACTCGCCGGCTCTCCCTTTTCGGCGCGACTGCGGGCAAAACGCTCAGTGGGCACCCGGATTTGAACCAAGGACCTCTCGATCTGCAGTCGAATGCTCTGCCAATTAACTATACCCCCCGTGCCTTCTCCTCACTGTTTTTAATTATTTTTTTCCTGAAACCGGCTTGACGGCATCGGTAAAGACACTCGCCGGCTCTCCCTTTTCGGCGCGACTGCGGGCAAAACGTTCAGGGGGCACCCGGATTTGAACCAACGACCTCTCGACCTGCAGTCGAATGCTCTGCCGCTGAGCTATACCAGCCTTGCCTTCTCTCGTCTGTTTTTGATTTTTTTTTTCCTGAAACCGCCTCGACGGCATCGGTAAAGACACTCGCCGGCTCTCCCTTTTCGGCGCGACTGCTGGCAAAATGCTCAGAGGGCACCCGGATTTGAACAGAGGACCTCGCGATCTGCAGTCTAATGCTCTGCCACTGAGCTATACCCCCCTTACCTTCTCCTCTCTGTTTTGATTTTTTTTTCCTGAAACCGGCTCGACGGCATCGGTAAAGACACTCGCCGGCTCTCCCTTTTTGGCGCGACTGCGGGCAAAGCACTCAGGGGGCACCCGGATTTGAACCAAGGACCTCTCGACCTGCAGTCAAATGCTCTGCCGCTGAGCTATACCCCCCTTGCCTTCTCCCCTTTGTTTTTTTTGGTTTTTTTCCTGAAACCGGCTCGACAGCATCGGTAAAGACACTCGCCGGCTCTAACTTTTTGGCGCGACTGCAGGCAAAATGCTCAGGAGGCACCCGGATTTGAACCTAGGATCTCCCGATCTGCACTTGAATGCTCTGTCACTGAGCTATACCCCGCTTGCCCTCTCATTTCTGTTTTTGAATTTTATTTTTATTTTTTCTGAAACCGGCTCGACGGCATCCGTAAAGACACTCGCCGGCTCTCCCTTTTTGGCGCGACTGCGGGCAAAATGCTCAGGGGGCACACGGATTTGAACAAAGGACCTCTCGATCTGCAGTCGAATGCTCTGCCAATGAGCTATACCCCCTTGCCTTCTGCTCTCTGTTTTTGATTTTTTTTCCTGAAACCGGCTCAACGGCATCGGTAAAGACACTTGCCGGCTCTCCCTTTTCGGCGCGACTGCGGGCAAAATGCTCCGAGGGCACCCGGATTTGAACAGAGGACCTCTCGATCTGCAGTCGAATGCTCTGCCACTGAGCTATACCCCCCTTGCCTTTTCCTCTCTGTTTTGAATTTTTTTTTCTTGAAACTGGCTCAACGGCATCGGTAAAGAGACTCGCCGGCTCTCCCTTTTCGGCGCGACTACGGGCAAAATGCTCTGGGGGCACCCGGATTTGAACCTAAGATCTCCTGATCTAGCAATCGAATGCCCTGCCACTGAGCTATACCCCCTTGCCATCTCATCTCTGTTTTTGAATTTTATTATATTTTTTTCTGAAACCGGCTCGACGGCATCAGAACCTCTCGATCTGCTGTCGAATAATCTGCCACTGAGGTATACCCACCTTGCCTTCTCCTCTCCGTTTTGCATTTTTTATTTATTTTTCCTGAAACCGGCTCAACGGCATCGGTAAAGACACTCGCCGGCTCTCCCTTTTCGGCGCGACTGCGGGCAAAACGCTCAGTGGGCACCCGGATTTGAACCAAGGACCTCTCGATCTGCAGTCGAATGCTCTGCCAATTAACTATACCCCCCTTGCCTTCTCCTCACTGTTTTTAATTATTTTTTTCCTGAAACCGGCTTGACGGCATCGGTAAAGACACTCGCCGGCTCTCCCTTTTCGGCGCGACTGCGGGCAAAACGCTGAGGGGGCACCCGGATTTGAACCAAGGACCTCTCGACCTGCAGTCGAATGCTCTCCTGCTGAGCTAAACCACCCTTGCCTTCTCCTGTCTGTTTTTGATTTTTTTTTTCCTGAAACCGGCTCGACGGCATCGGTAAAGACACTCGCCGGCTCTCCCTTTTCGGCGCGACTGCTGGCAAAATGCTCAGGGGGCACCCGGATTTGAACAGAGGACCTCGCGATCTGCAGTCTAATGCTCTGCCACTGAGCTATACCGCCCTTACCTTCTCCTCTCTGTTTTGATTTTTTTTTCCTGAAACCGGCTCGACGGCATCGGTAAAGACACTCGCCGGCTCTCCCTTTTCGGCGCGACTGCGGACAAGGCGCTCAGGGGGCAGCCGGATTTGAACCAAGGACCTCTCGACCTGCAGTCGAATGCTCTGCCGCTGCGCTATACCCCCCTTGCCCTCTCCCCTTTGTTTTTTTTTGTTTTTTTTCCTGAAACCGGCTCGACAGCATCGGTAAAGACACTCGCCGGCTCTCCCTTTTTGGCGCGACTGCAGGCAAAATGCTCAGGAGGCACCCGGATTTGAACCTAGGATCTCCCGATCTGCACTTGCATGCTCTGTCACTGAGCTATACCCCGCTTGCCCTCTCATTTCTGTTTTTGAATTTTATTTTTATTTTTTCTCGAAACCGGCTCGGTAGCATCGGTAAACACACTCGCCGGCTCTCCCTTTTCGGCGAAACGCACAGGGGGCACCCGGATTTGAACCAAGGACCTCTCGATCTGCAGTCGAATGCTCTGCCACTGAGCTATACCCCCCTTGCCTTCTCCTCTCTGTTTTGAATTTTTTTTTTCTCTGAAACCCGCTCGACGGCATCAGTAAAGACACTCGCCGGCTCTCCCTTTTCGGCGCGACTGCGGGCAAAATACTCAGGGGGCACCCGAATTTGAACCGAGGACCTCTCGATCTGCAGTCGAATGCTCTGCCACTGAGCTATACCCCCCTTGCCTTCTCCTCTCTGTTTTGAATTTTTTTTTCTCCGAAACCGGCTCGACGGCATCAGTAAAGACACTCGCCGGCTCTCCCTTTTTGGAGCGACTGCGGGCAAAAGCTCAGGGGGCACCCGGATTTGAACCAAAGACCTCTCGAGCTGCAGTCGAATGCTCTGCCACTGAGCTATACCCCCCTTGCCTTCTCCTCTCTGTTTTGAATTTTAATTTATTTTTTCCTGAAACCGGCTCGACGGCATCGGTAAAGACACTCGCCGTCTCTCCCTTTTCGGCGCGACTTCGGGCAAAATACTTTGGGGTCACGCTGATTTGAACCGAGGACCGCTCGATCTGCAGCCGAATGCTCTGCCACTGAGCTATAACCCCCTTGCCTTCTCCTGTCTGTTTTGAATTTTTTTTTCCTGAAACCGGCTCGACGGCATTGGTAAAGACACTCGCTGGCTCTCCCTTTTCGGCGCGACTGCGGGCAAGACGTTCAGGGGGCACTCGGACTTGAATCGAGGACCTCGTGATCTGCAGTCGAATGCTCTGCCACTGAGCTATACCCCCTTGTCTTCTCCTCCCTGTTTTGAATTTTTTTTTTTTTTACCTGAAACCGGCTCGACGGCATCGGTAAAGACACTCGCCGGCTCTCTCTTTTCGGCGCAACTGTGGGCAAAACGCTCAGGGGGCGCCCGGATTTGAACCGAGGACCTCTCGATCTGCAGTTGAATGCTCTGCCACTGAGCTATACCCCCTTGCCTTCTCCTCTCTGTTTTTTTTTTTCTTTTCAAAAAAAGGTTTATTGTGATTAGATGCAGTACAATTATAAAAGAAGGTAACAAAAGACCCCAAACGAGGTCGGTACAAAGTATGATCATCAGAAACAAACAAAAGAAGGTCACTTGGAGTTATGTTCCATCACAATATCATGGACCACAGTACCTATTATAGAGGGTAGAGCAGACTCAGCATACAAAAAAAAGAAGAAAAAAGTAGGCGCCAACAAATTTAAGGCAGACCCTGAGGGACAACGGCCCTACGTCTACGCCTGACCAGTCCACGCACCCCAATTGGGATCCTGCTGTGCACGGAACGATCGGGAACAGAACACCCAGGGAGGGATATGAACAAAGGGCTTGGCAACCCGCTAACCTGTCCAGATTGCTAATCCCCTGAGGATGCGGACCATCCAGGGGGAGTCTGACCTTGAACCTCTGTTAATAGTCTGAAGGGGTTGAAAAACCCAACTAATGGAATGGCTTCCAAATGCCTGTAAGGCGGAGCATCTAGCTGTATCCATCAACATAAAACAAGAAAGACTACACAGATGTAAAACCTGAGTAGCCAGTGACAGTCTAAGAAAGAGATTAAGAATAGGAAGAAAAGAAAGGAAGAAATAGGGATAGGGAAGAGAAGGGGGAGCGAACCAGAGAATAAGAGGGAAAGAAGGGGGCGGGGGAAATCAGGATTCCTCGGGGAGAGGGGGGAAAAATGGTCAGCAACGTGCCGAATCGGGGCTGTCCAGTGCTCACCTATTGGGGCAGAAGGGATATGCCTACATGCATAGCCCAGGGTTCCCAAATAAGACGGAATTTTTCAGGATTGTCTAGTAAGGTATTAGAAACCCTTTCCTGTGTCATTATCCAGGAAATCTTGTGTTTAGCTTGGCGAAATGACGCAGAGGGTGACTTCCAGGCGTGGGCCAAGGTAATCTTGGCCCCCAGAAGGATGAAGTGTATGAGAGAGCGGGACAATTTAGGGACCTTAGGGAGAGCATCATTAAGGAGGGCAATAGTAGGGTTCTGCTTCACCTCGAAACCAGTGACTTTGCGAATGAGGCTGAAAATTCTATTCCAGAACCCCCTAATTTTAGGGCATTCCCAGAGGGTGTGGAGGAGAGAGCCTACGAGGCCACATCCTCTGAAGCAGAGGGGGGAAGACTGCGGATAGAGCCTAGAAAGGCGCGTAGGGACCAGGTACCATCTGGAGATAACCTTAACGTCCGCCTCCATCAGGGAGGTGTTTAAGATACCCTTGAATGAGCGGGAGAAATTTGTGTGCCAAGTGTCTAGATCCCATTCAAACTGGAGGTCACGCTCCCATTTCAACATATAGCTCGCTTTGCCCTGAGGGTCAGCTAGCGCTGAATAGATCAGGGAGATGCCCCCCCTGACGCCCATGGCTGAGGAACACCAATGCTCATATTTGGTAACCGAGAGTGGGTTGTCTGAACTTTTCCAGACCCCACGCAGAAAATTTAACAACTGATAATAGCGGAAGGTTTCGGAGGAGGGCATGTCCAGTTTGGAAGTGCAGTATTTGAGCGAGATGGGGCCATCATTGTTAAAATATTGTCCTATTCTGTATAAACCCTTGTCAAGCCACCATCCAAAAGCCTGGATGTTTAGACCCGGGGGGAATTGGGGATTGTGAAAGATGTGAGCGAGGGGATGCCAGGAAGAGGATAGTGCGGGATGTTTATGAAGGATATCACAGAGAGCCATTGAGTGAGAGAGGGCGGGTGACAGGATCGAGGGGCGGTCCTTACGTGGTCTCCAGGCTAAATAGTCCAATGTGTGGTTAGGGGTTGCCTGCCTTTCTATGTCTACCCAGTCCGGTTTAGGTCCTTTAGTAGGTTCCAGAACCTACTGGTTGATGATCAATGCTTTAGCACACTATAGCACAAGGAGAATTTCCCTCACTGTCCTTCCCTGTCCCTAGAAACAAGGATTAGCACAGTGAAAGAAACTGACTCTCCCTACCTATAGTTTTCTGTCCCTAGAAAAAATGTTTTTTTAAAGATGGTTGATGATCAATGCTTTAGCACACTATAGCACAAGGAGAATTTCCCTCACTGTCCTTCCCTGTCCCTAGAAACAATGATTAGCACAGTAAAACACATTGACACTCTCCCTACCTATAGTTTTCTGTCCCTAGAAAAAATGTTTTTTTAAAGATGGTTGATGATCAATGCTTTAGCACACTATAGCACAAGGAGAATTTCCCTCACTGTCCTTCCCTGTCCCTAGAAACAAGGATTAGCACAGTAAAACACACTGACACTCTCCCTACCTATAGTTTTCTGTCCCTAGAAAAAATGTTTTTTTAAAGATGGTTGATGATCAATGCTTTAGCACACTATAGCACAAGGAGAATTTCCCTCACTGTCCTTCCCTGTCCCTAGAAACAAGGATTAGCACAGTAAAACACACTGACACTCTCCCTACCTATAGTTTTCTGCCCCTAGAAAAAATGTTTTTTTAAAGATGGTTGATGATCAATGCTTTAGCACACTATAGCACAAGGAGAATTTCCCTCACTGTCCTTCCCTGTCCCTAGAAACAAGGATTAGCACAGTAAAACACACTGACACTCTCCCTACCTATAGTTTTCTGTCCCTAGAAAAAATGTTTTTTTAAAGATGGTTGATGATCCATGCTTTAGCACACTATAGCACAAGGAGAATTTCCCTCACTGTCCTTCCCTGTCCCTAGAAACAAGGATTAGCACAGTAAAACACACTGACACTCTCCCTACCTATAGTTTTCTGTCCCTAGAAAAAATGTTTTTTTAAAGATGGTTGATGATCAATGCTTTAGCACAGTATAGCACAAGGAGAATTTCCCTCACTGTCCTTCCCTGTCCCTAGAAACAAGGATTAGCACAGTGAAAGAAACTGACACTCTCCCTACCTATAGTTTTCTGTCCCTAGAAAAAATGTTTTTTTAAAGATGGTTGATGATCAATGCTTTAGCACAGTATAGCACAAGGATAATTTCCCTCACTGTCCTTCCCTGTCCCTAGAAACAAGGATTAGCACAGTGAAAGAAACTGACACTCTCCCTACCTATAGTTTTCTGTCCCTAGAAAAAATGTTTTTTTAAAGATGGTTGATGATCAATGCTTTAGCACAGTATAGCACAAGGAGAATTTCCCTCACTGTCCTTCCCTGTCCCTAGAAACAAGGATTAGCACAGTGAAAGAAACTGACACTCTCCCTACCTATAGTTTTCTGTCCCTAGAAAAAATGTTTTTTTAAAGATGGTTGATGATCAATGCTTTAGCACAGTATAGCACAAGGAGAATTTCCCTCACTGTCCTTCCCTGTCCCTAGAAACAAGGATTAGCACAGTGAAAGAAACTGACACTCTCCCTACCTATAGTTTTCTGTCCCTAGAAAAAATGTTTTTTTAAAGATGGTTGATGATCAATGCTTTAGCACAGTATAGCACAAGGAGAATTTCCCTCACTGTCCTTCCCTGTCCCTAGAAACAAGGATTAGCACAGTGAAAGAAACTGACACTCTCCCTACCTATAGTTTTCTGTCCCTAGAAAAAATGTTTTTTTAAAGATGGTTGATGATCAATGCTTTAGCACAGTATAGCATAAGGAGAATTTCCCTCACTGTCCTTCCCTGTCCCTAGAAACAAGGATTAGCACAGTGAAAGAAACTGACACTCTCCCTACCTATAGTTTTCTGTCCCTAGAAAAAATGTTTTTTTAAAGATGGTTGATGATCAATGCTTTAGCACAGTATAGCACAAGGAGAATTTCCCTCACTGTCCTTCCATGTCCCTAGAAACAAGGATTAGCACAGTGAAAGAAACTGACACTCTCCCTACCTATAGTTTTCTGTCCCTAGAAAAAATGTTTTTTTAAAGATGGTTGATGATCAATGCTTTAGCACAGTATAGCACAAGGAGAATTTCCCTCACTGTCCTTTCCTGTCCCTAGAAACAAGGATTAGCACAGTGAAAGAAACTGACACTCTCCCTACCTATAGTTTTCTGTCCCTAGAAAAAATGTTTTTTTAAAGATGGTTGATGATCAATGCTTTAGCACAGTATAGCACAAGGATAATTTCCCTCACTGTCCTTCCCTGTCCCTAGAAACAAGGATTAGCACAGTGAAAGAAACTGACACTCTCCCTACCTATAGTTTTCTGTCCCTAGAAAAAATGTTTTTTTAAAGATGGTTGATGATCAATGCTTTAGCACAGTATAGCACAAGGAGAATTTCCCTCACTGTCCTTCCCTGTCCCTAGAAACAAGGATTAGCACAGTGAAAGAAACTGACACTCTCCCTACCTATAGTTTTCTGTCCCTAGAAAAAATGTTTTTTTAAAGATGGTTGATGATCAATGCTTTAGCACAGTATAGCACAAGGAGAATTTCCCTCACTGTCCTTCCCTGTCCCTAGAAACAAGGATTAGCACAGTAAAACACACTGACACTCTCCCTACCTATAGTTTTCTGTCCCTAGAATTTTTTTTTTTTAAAGATGGTTGATGATCCATGCTTTAGCACACTATAGCACAAGGAGAATTTCCCTCACTGTCCTTCCCTGTCCCTAGAAACAAGGATTAGCACAGTAAAACACACTGACACTCTCCCTACCTATAGTTTTCTGTCCCTAGAAAAAATGTTTTTTTAAAGATGGTTGATGATCAATGCTTTAGCACAGTATAGCACAAGGAGAATTTCCCTCACTGTCCTTCCCTGTCCCTAGAAACAAGGATTAGCACAGTGAAAGAAACTGACACTCTCCCTACCTATAGTTTTCTGTCCCTAGAAAAAATGTTTTTTTAAAGATGGTTGATGATCAATGCTTTAGCACAGTATAGCACAAGGAGAATTTCCCTCACTGTCCTTCCCTGTCCCTAGAAACAAGGATTAGCACAGTGAAAGAAACTGACACTCTTCCTACCTATAGTTTTCTGTCCCTAGAAAAAATGTTTTTTTAAAGATGGTTGATGATCAATGCTTTAGCACAGTATAGCACAAGGAGAATTTCCCTCACTGTCCTTCCCTGTCCCTAGAAACAAGGATTAGCACAGTGAAAGAAACTGACACTCTCCCTACCTATAGTTTTCTGTCCCTAGAAAAAATGTTTTTTTAACCACTTAACGACCGCCCACCGCCGATTTACGTCGGCAGAATGGCACGGACAGGCAGAATCACGTAGATCTACGTGACTGCCTTTGTACAGTTGGGGGGTCCATCCGGACCCCCCTTCTGTGCCGTGAGCGGTCGTTACTTCACCGGGAGCGATCCCAGATGAGGGGGCGGCCTTTCGATTCCGGCCCCCCCCTCGCGATCGCTCCCGGCGAATGGAAATGCCTCCTCTGTCTGTTTCAGACAGAGGAGGCAGGAGGAAGTGATGTCATCTCCTGTGCGGCGCTCACATATACCGAGCGCCGTACAAGAGAAGACATCAGGTCAGTGAGCACAACACTACACTGACACCAGGACACATAGGAACACTAATCGCCCCCCCCAGGACCCCCAGACCCCCCCAGATCACCCCCCAGATCACCCCCCAGCCCCCAGTCACAGTGTCACTGATTGCAGTGACCATTTATTTAGTGATCACTGCAATCAGTGACATTTGTGACTGTGAAAGTGTCACTAAAGTTTAGTTTTAGGTCCAGTGTAGCCCCCTAACCCCCCCTAATAAAGGTTTAACCCCCTGATCACCCCCCAGATAACCCTTTCACCCCCTATCACCGCTGTCGCTATGCGATCATTTTTCTGATGGCTGTCTTAGCATCAGTGATGGCGATCGGTAGCCAGTATTTTTTTTTAGGTTCGCCGCAGGTTTTTATAGCGTCGGGTACCCCAATATATTATCTAATAAAGGTTCAACCCCCTTGATCGCCCCCCAGGTAACCCTTTCACCCCCTATCACCGCTGTCGCTAATCGATCGTTTTTCTGATGCTGTCTTAGCATCAGTGATGGCGATCGGTAGCCAGTAATTTTTTTTAGGTTCGCCGCAGGTTTTTATAGCGTCAGGTACCCCAATATATTATCTAATAAAGGTTAAACCCCCTTGATCGCCCCCCAGGTAACCCTTTCACCCCCTATCACCGCTGTCGCTATGCGATCATTTTTCTGATGGCTGTCTTAGCATCAGTGATGGCGATCGGTAGCCAGTAATTTTTTTTAGGTTCGCCGCAGGTTTTTATAGCGTCGGGTACCCCAATATATTATCTAATAAAGGTTTAACCCCCTTGATCGCCCCCCAGGTAACCCTTTCACCCCCTATCACCGCTGTCGCTAATCGATCGTTTTTCTGATGCTGTCTTAGCATCAGTGATGGCGATCGGTAGCCAGTAATTTTTTTTAGGTTCGCCGCAGGTTTTTATAGCGTCAGGTACCCCAATATATTATCTAATAAAGGTTAAACCCCCTTGATCGCCCCCCAGGTAACCCTTTCACCCCCTATCACCGCTGTCGCTATGCGATCATTTTTCTGATGGCTGTCTTAGCATCAGTGATGGCGATCGGTAGCCAGTAATTTTTTTTAGGTTCGCCGCAGGTTTTTATAGCGTCGGGTACCCCAATATATTATCTAATAAAGGTTTAACCCCCTTGATCGCCCCCCAGGTAACCCTTTCACCCCCTATCACCACTGTCACTAAGCGATCGTTTTTCTGATCGCTGTCTTCGTGTCAGTGATGCCAATCGGTAGCCAGTCATTTTTTTTAGGTTCGCCGCAGGTTTTTATAGCGTCAGGTACCCCCAAATATGATCTAATAAAGGTTTTAACCCCCTAATTGCCCCTAGTTAACCCTTTCACCAGTGATCACCATATAAGTGTTACGGGTGACGCTGGTTAGTTAGTTTGCTTTTTATAGTGTCAGGGCACCCGCCGTATATAACCCAATA
Organism: Rana muscosa; assembly: GCA_029206835.1. NCBI lineage: Eukaryota > Metazoa > Chordata > Amphibia > Anura > Ranidae > Rana > Rana muscosa. Next base: position 345,754,070 of record CM055127.1, read on the forward strand.
AAGGTTTAACCCCCTGATCGCCCGGTGGGTGATATCAATTAGGTTTTAGCGTCAGAGAGGGTCTGCGTCACACCCCAGGCAGCGTCAGGTTAGTGCCAGTAACGCTAACACCCACGCGTAAAGCATACACCCCCCTTAGTGGTATAGTATCTGAACAGATCAATATCTGATCTGATCAGATCTATACCAGCGGTTTAGGGTTCCCAAAAACGCAGTGTTAGCGGGATCAGCCCAGATACCTGCTAGCACCTGCGTTTTGCCCCTCCGTCCAGCCCAGGCCACCCAAGTGCAGTATCGATCGATCACTGTCACTTACAAAACACAACACACATAACTGCAGCGTTCGCAGAGACAGGCCTGATCCCTGCGACTCCAGTGCTGTAGGAGGTGATTTCACCACCACAGTTAAAAAAAAAAAAGCATATATGCCGAAGCATGGGGGCAGCAGGGCGGAGGAGCAATTTTGCTCCTAATGCCGCATACATACGGTCGAAATTCCGACGGAGGCTTGCCCGTGGAAACGTTTGACCATGTGTGTGCGGCATAACTTTTTTGCGGGAGGATGCCCCCATGCTTCGGCATATATAAATGGTGCATGTATGCCCATCATTAGAAGTGGGTGGATGAAGGGCGGTATTCTAATGGTGGGCATACCCACCAATCAATCTCTTTTTTCGTTCAGCCAACAGGCTGCATGAAAAAAAAAGATTACAATACATGTCCAACAAGGACCAGCAACGTACTGGTATGTTGCTGGACTTTGAATGGTTATACCAGATTGATGCCTGCGGGTTTAGGCATCATCTTGGTATCATTCTTTTCAGCCAGCGGCCGGCTTTCATGTAAAAGCAATCACAGCGGCTAATTAGCCTCTGGACTGCTTTTACAAGCAGTGGGAGGGAATGTCCCCCCCCCCCGGATATAAAAAGCGCCATTGGGAAATTGGGAAAGCATTTTATCACACCGATCTTGGTGTGGTCAGATGCTTTGAGGGCAGAGGAAAGATCTAGGGTCTAGAAGACCCCAGTTTTTTCAAAAAAAGAGTACCTGTCACTACCTATTGCTATCATAGGGGATATTTACATTCCCTGAGATAACAATAAAAATTATATAAAAAAAAATATATGTAAGGAACAATTTAAAAATAAAATAAAAAAGCAAAATTAATAATAAAAAAAAAAAAAAAAAAAAAGCACCCCTGTCCTGCCCTGCTCTTGCCCAATGGCGAACGCAAGCGTCGGTCTGGCGTCATATGTAAACAGCAATTGCACCATGCATGTGAGGTATCACCGCGAAGGTCAGATCGAGGGCAGTCATTTTAGCAGTAGACCTCCTCTGTAAATCTAACGGGGTAATCTGTAAAGGCTTTTAAAGGCTTTTAAAAATGTATGTAGTTTGTCGCCAATGCGCGTTTGTGCGAAATTTTAAAGCATGTCGTGTTTGGTATCTATGTACTCGGCCTAAGATCATCTTTATTATTTCATCAAACATTTGGGCAATATAGTGTGTTTTAGTGCATTAAAATTAAAAAAAGTGTATTTTTTCCCCAAAAAATGCGTTTGAAAAATCGCTGCGCAAATACTGTGTAGAAAAAAAAAATGCAACACCCACCATTTTAATCTGTAGGGCCTTTGCTTTAAAAATATATATAATGTTTGGGGGTTCAACATAATTTTCTTGCAAAAAAAAAATATGTTTTCATGTAAACAAAAAGTGTCAAAAAGGGCTTTGTCTGCAAGTGGTTAGAAGAGTGGATGTAAGCTTCCTAATGTTGTGTATAAAATGCCAGAACAGTTCAAAACCCCCCCAAATGACCCCATTTTGGAAAGTAGACACCCCAAGCTATATACTGAGAGGCATGTCGAGTCCATGGAATATTTTATATGTTGACACAAGTTGCGGAAAAAAGACAATTTTTTTTTTTTAATTTTTTTTTTGCACAAAGTTGTCACTAAATGATATATTGCTCAAACATGCCATGGGCATATGTGGAATTACACCCCAAAATAAATTCTGTTGCTTCTCCTGAGTACAGGGATACCACATGTGTGAGACTTTTTGGGAGCCTAGCCGCGTACGGGACCCCAAAAACAAAGCACCGCCTTCAGGCTTTCTAAGGGTGTAAATTTTTGATTTTACTTCTCACTGCCTATCACAGTTTCGGAGGCCATGGAATGCCCAGATGGCACAAAACCCCCCCAAATGACCCCATTTTGGAAAGTAGACACCCCAAGCTATTTGCTGAGAGGTATTGTGAGTATTTTGCAGATCTCGCTTTTTGTCACAAAGTTTTGAAAATTGAAAAAAAAAAAAAAAAAAAAAAAATTTTTCTTTCTTCATTTTCAAAAACAAATGAGAGCTGTAAAATACTCACCATGCCTCCTCAGCAAATAGCTTGGGGTGTCTACTTTCCAAAATGGGGTCATTTGGGGGGGTTTTGTGCTATTTTGGCATTTTATGGCCTTAGAAACTGTGATAGGTAGTGAGGAGTGAAATCAAAAATTTGTGCCTAGAAATCCTGAAGGCGGTGCTTGGTTTTCGGGGTCCCGTACGCGGCTAGGCTCCTAAAAAGTCCCACACATGTGGTATCCCTGTACTCAGGAGAAGCAGCAAAATGTATTTTGGGGTGCAATTCCACATATAACCATGGCATGTGTGAGCAATATATCATTTAGTGACAACTTTTTGTAATTTATTTTTTATTTTTATTTTTTGTCATTATTCAATCACTTGGGACAAAAAAAAAAATATTCAACGGGCTCAACAGGCCTCTCAGCAATTTCCTTGGGGTGTCTACTTTCTAAAATGGGGTCATTTGGGGGGGTTTTGTGCTATTTTGGCATTTTATGGCCTTCGAAACTGTGATAGGTAGTGAGGAATGAAATCAAAAATTTGCGCCCTTAGAAATCCTGAAGGCGGTGCTTGGTTTCCGGGGTCCCGTACGTGGCCAGGCTCCTAAAAAGTCCCACACATGTGGTATCCCCGTACTCAGGTGAAGCAGCAAAATGTATTTTGGGGTGCAATTCCACATATAACCATGGCATGTGTGAGCAATATATCATTTAGTGACAACTTTTTGTAATTTTTTTTTTTTTTTTGTCATTATTCAATCACTTGGGACAAAAAAAAAAAATATTCAATGGGCTCAACATGCCTCTCAGCAATTTCCTTGGGGTGTCTACTTTCCAAAATGGGGTCATTTGGGGGGGTTTTGTACTGCCCTGCCATTTTAGCACCTCAAGAAATGAGATAGGCAGTCATAAATTTAAAGCTGTGTAAATTTCAGAAAATGTACCCTAGTTTGTAAACGCTATAACTTTTGCGCAAACCAATAAATATACGTTTATTGACATTTTTTTTACTAAAGACATGTGGCTGAATACATTTTGGCCTAAATGTCTGACTAAAATTGAGTTTATTCGATTTTTCTTATAACAAAAAGTAGAAAATATCATTTTTTTTCAAAATTTTCGGTCTTTTTCCGTTTATATCGCAAAAAATAAAAATCGCAGAGGCAATCAAATACCATTAAAAGAAAGCTCTATTTGTGGGAAGAAAAGGACGCAAATTTCATTTGGGTACAACATTGCATGTCCGCACAATTTACAGTTAAAGCAGCGCAGTGCCGAATCCCAAAAACAGGCCTGGTCCTAATGGCCCGAAATGGTCCGGGGCTTAAGTGGTTAAAGATGGTTGATGATCAATGCTTTAGCACAGTATAGCACAAGGAGAATTTCCCTCACTGTCCTTCCCTGTCCCTAGAAACAAGGATTAGCACAGTGAAAGAAACTGACACTCTCCCTACCTATAGTTTTCTGTCCCTAGAAAAAATGTTTTTTTAAAGATGGTTGATGATCAATGCTTTAGCACAGTATAGCACAAGGAGAATTTCCCTCACTGTCCTTCCCTGTCCCTAGAAACAAGGATTAGCACAGTGAAAGAAACTGACACTCTCCCTACCTATAGTTTTCTGTCCCTAGAAAAAATGTTTTTTTAAAGATGGTTGATGATCAATGCTTTAGCACAGTATAGCACAAGGAGAATTTCCCTCACTGTCCTTCCCTGTCCCTAGAAACAAGGATTAGCACAGTGAAAGAAACTGACACTCTCCCTACCTATAGTTTTCTGTCCCTAGAAAAAATGTTTTTTTAAAGATGGTTGATGATCAATGCTTTAGCACACTATAGCACAAGGAGAATTTCCCTCACTGTCCTTCCCTGTCCCTAGAAACAAGGATTAGCACAGTGGAAGAAACTGACACTCTCCCTACCTATAGTTTTCTGTCCCTAGAAAAAATGTTTTTTTAAAGATGGTTGATGATCAATGCTTTAGCACAGTATAGCACAAGGAGAATTTCCCTCACTGTCCTTCCCTGTCCCTAGAAACAAGGATTAGCACAGTGAAAGAAACTGACACTCTCCCTACCTATAGTTTTCTGTCCCTAGAAAAATTTTTTTTTTAAAGATGGTTGATGATCAATGCTTTAGCACAGTATAGCACAAGGAGAATTTCCCTCACTGTCCTTCCCTGTCCCTAGAAACAAGGATTAGCACAGTGAAAGAAACTGACACTCTCCCTACCTATAGTTTTCTGTCCCTAGAAAAAATGTTTTTTTAAAGATGGTTGATGATCAATGCTTTAGCACAGTATAGCACAAGGAGAATTTCCCTCACTGTCCTTCCCTGTCCCTAGAAACAAGGATTAGCACAGTGAAAGAAACTGACACTCTCCCTACCTATAGTTTTCTGTCCCTAGAAAAAATGTTTTTTTAAAGATGGTTGATGATCAATGCTTTAGCACACTATAGCACAAGGAGAATTTCCCTCACTGTCCTTCCCTGTCCCTAGAAACAAGGATTAGCACAGTGGAAGAAACTGACACTCTCCCTACCTATAGTTTTCTGTCCCTAGAAAAAATGTTTTTTTAAAGATGGTTGATGATCAATGCTTTAGCACAGTATAGCACAAGGAGAATTTCCCTCACTGTCCTTCCCTGTCCCTAGAAACAAGGATTAGCACAGTGAAAGAAACTGACACTCTCCCTACCTATAGTTTTCTGTCCCTAGAAAAAATGTTTTTTTAAAGATGGTTGATGATCCATGCTTTAGCACACTATAGCACAAGGAGAATTTCCCTCACTGTCCTTCCCTGTCCCTAGAAACAAGGATTAGCACAGTAAAACACACTGACACTCTCCCTACCTATAGTTTTCTGTCCCTAGAAAAAATGTTTTTTTAAAGATGGTTGATGATCAATGCTTTAGCACACTATAGCACAAGGAGAATTTCCCTCACTGTCCTTCCCTGTCCCTAGAAACAAGGATTAGCACAGTAAAACACACTGACACTCTCCCTACCTATAGTTTTCTGTCCCTAGAAAAAATGTTTTTTTAAAGATGGTTGATGATCAATGCTTTAGCACACTATAGCACAAGGAGAATTTCCCTCACTGTCCTTCCATGTCCCTAGAAACAAGGATTAGCACAGTAAAACACACTGACACTCTCCCTACCTATAGTTTTCTGTCCCTAGAAAAAATGTTTTTTTAAAGATGGTTGATGATCCATGCTTTAGCACACTATAGCACAAGGAGAATTTCCCTCACTGTCCTTCCCTGTCCCTAGAAACAAGGATTAGCACAGTAAAACACACTGACACTCTCCCTACCTATAGTTTTCTGTCCCTAGAAAAAATGTTTTTTTAAAGATGGTTGATGATCAATGCTTTAGCACAGTATAGCACAAGGAGAATTTCCCTCACTGTCCTTCCCTGTCCCTAGAAACAAGGATTAGCACAGTGAAAGAAACTGACACTCTCCCTACCTATAGTTTTCTGTCCCTAGAAAAAATGTTTTTTTAAAGATGGTTGATGATCAATGCTTTAGCACAGTATAGCACAAGGAGAATTTCCCTCACTGTCCTTCCCTGTCCCTAGAAACAAGGATTAGCACAGTGAAAGAAACTGACACTCTCCCTACCTATAGTTTTCTGTCCCTAGAAAAAATGTTTTTTTAAAGATGGTTGATGATCAATGCTTTAGCACAGTATAGCACAAGGAGAATTTCCCTCACTGTCCTTCCCTGTCCCTAGAAACAAGGATTAGCACAGTGAAAGAAACTGACACTCTCCCTACCTATAGTTTTCTGTCCCTAGAAAAAATGTTTTTTTAAAGATGGTTGATGATCAATACTTTAGCACAGTATAGCACAAGGAGAATTTCCCTCACTGTCCTTCCCTGTCCCTAGAAACAAGGATTAGCACAGTGAAATAAACTGACACTCTCCCTACCTATAGTTTTCTGTCCCTAGAAAAAATGTTTTTTTAAAGATAGTTGATGATCAATGCTTTAGCACAGTATAGCACAAGGAGAATTTCCCTCACTGTCCTTCCCTGTCCCTAGAAACAAGGATTAGCACAGTGAAAGAAACTGACACTCTCCCTACCTATAGTTTTCTGTCCCTAGAAAAATGTTTTTTTAAAGATGGTTGATGATCAATGCTTTAGCACAGTATAGCACAAGGAGAATTTCCCTCACTGTCCTTCCCTGTCCCTAGAAACAAGGATTAGCACAGTAAAACACACTGACACTCTCCCTACCTATAGTTTTCTGTCCCTAGAAAAAATGTTTTTTTAAAGATGGTTGATGATCCATGCTTTAGCACACTATAGCACAAGGAGAATTTCCCTCACTGTCCTTCCCTGTCCCTAGAAACAAGGATTAGCACAGTAAAACACACTGACACTCTCCCTACTTATAGTTTTCTGTCCCTAGAAAAAATGTTTTTTTAAAGATGGTTGATGATCAATGCTTTAGCACAGTATAGCACAAGGAGAATTTCCCTCACTGTCCTTCCCTGTCCCTAGAAACAAGGATTAGCACAGTGAAAGAAACTGACACTCTCCCTACCTATAGTTTTCTGTCCCTAGAAAAAATGTTTTTTTAAAGATGGTTGATGATCAATGCTTTAGCACAGTATAGCACAAGGAGAATTTCCCTCACTGTCCTTCCCTGTCCCTAGAAACAAGGATTAGCACAGTGAAAGAAACTGACACTCTCCCTACCTATAGTTTTCTGTCCCTAGAAAAAATGTTTTTTTAAAGATGGTTGATGATCAATGCTTTAGCACAGTATAGCACAAGGAGAATTTCCCTCACTGTCCTTCCCTGTCCCTAGAAACAAGGATTAGCACAGTGAAAGAAACTGACACTCTCCCTACCTATAGTTTTCTGTCCCTAGAAAAAAATGTTTTTTTAAAGATGGTTGATGATCAATGCTTTAGCACAGTATAGCACAAGGAGAATTTCCCTCACTGTCCTTCCCTGTCCCTAGAAACAAGGATTAGCACAGTGAAAGAAACTGACACTCTCCCTACCTATAGTTTTCTGTCCCTAGAAAAAATGTTTTTTTAAAGATGGTTGATGATCAATGCTTTAGCACAGTATAGCACAAGGAGAATTTCCCTCACTGTCCTTCCCTGTCCCTAGAAACAAGGATTAGCACAGTGAAAGAAACTGACACTCTCCCTACCTATAGTTTTCTGTCCCTAGAAAAAATGTTTTTTTAAAGATGGTTGATGATCAATGCTTTAGCACAGTATAGCACAAGGAGAATTTCCCTCACTGTCCTTCCCTGTCCCTAGAAACAAGGATTAGCACAGTGAAAGAAACTGACACTCTCCCTACCTATAGTTTTCTGTCCCTAGAAAAAATGTTTTTTTAAAGATGGTTGATGATCAATGCTTTAGCACAGTATAGCACAAGGAGAATTTCCCTCACTGTCCTTCCCTGTCCCTAGAAACAAAGATTAGCACAGTGAAAGAAACTGACACTCTCCCTACCTATAGTTTTCTGTCCCTAGAAAAAATGTTTTTTTAAAGATGGTTGATGATCAATGCTTTAGCACACTATAGCACAAGGAGAATTTCCCTCACTGTCCTTCCCTGTCCCTAGAAACAAGGATTAGCACAGTGGAAGAAACTGACACTCTCCCTACCTATAGTTTTCTGTCCCTAGAAAAAATGTTTTTTTAAAGATGGTTGATGATCAATGCTTTAGCACAGTATAGCACAAGGAGAATTTCCCTCACTGTCCTTCCCTGTCCCTAGAAACAAGGATTAGCACAGTGAAAGAAACTGACACTCTCCCTACCTATAGTTTTCTGTCCCTAGAAAAAATGTTTTTTTAAAGATGGTTGATGATCAATGCTTTAGCACAGTATAGCACAAGGAGAATTTCCCTCACTGTCCTTCCCTGTCCCTAGAAACAAGGATTAGCACAGTGAAAGAAACTGACACTCTCCCTACCTATAGTTTTCTGTCCCTAGAAAAAATGTTTTTTTAAAGATGGTTGATGATCAATGCTTTAGCACAGTATAGCACAAGGAGAATTTCCCTCACTGTCCTTCCCTGTCCCTAGAAACAAGGATTAGCACAGTGAAAGAAACTGACACTCTCCCTACCTATAGTTTTCTGTCCCTAGAAAAAATGTTTTTTTAAAGATGGTTGATGATCAATGCTTTAGCACACTATAGCACAAGGAGAATTTCCCTCACTGTCCTTCCCTGTCCCTAGAAACAAGGATTAGCACAGTGGAAGAAACTGACACTCTCCCTACCTATAGTTTTCTGTCCCTAGAAAAAATGTTTTTTTAAAGATGGTTGATGATCAATGCTTTAGCACAGTATAGCACAAGGAGAATTTCCCTCACTGTCCTTCCCTGTCCCTAGAAACAAGGATTAGCACAGTGAAAGAAACTGACACTCTCCCTACCTATAGTTTTCTGTCCCTAGAAAAAATGTTTTTTTAAAGATGGTTGATGATCCATGCTTTAGCACACTATAGCACAAGGAGAATTTCCCTCACTGTCCTTCCCTGTCCCTAGAAACAAGGATTAGCACAGTAAAACACACTGACACTCTCCCTACCTATAGTTTTCTGTCCCTAGAAAAAATGTTTTTTTAACCACTTAAGCCCCGGACCATTTCGGGCCATTAGGACCAAGCCTGTTTTTGGGATTCGGCACTGCGCTGCTTTAACTGTAAATTGTGCGGACATGCAATGTTGTACCCAAATGAAATTTGCGTCCTTTTCTTCCCACAAATAGAGCTTTCTTTTAATGGTATTTGATTGCCTCTGCGATTTTTATTTTTTGCGATATAAACAGAAAAAGACCGAAAATTTTGAAAAAAAATGATATTTTCTACTTTTTGTTATAAGAAAAATCGAATAAACTCAATTTTAGTCATACATTTAGGCCAAAATGTATTCAGCCACATGTCTTTAGTAAAAAAAATGTCAATAAGCGTATATTTATTGGTTTGCGCAAAAGTTATAGCGTTTACAAACTAGGGTACATTTTCTGAAATTTACACAGCTTTAAATTTATGACTGCCTATCTCATTTCTTGAGGTGCTAAAATGGCAGGGCAGTACAAAACCCCCCCAAATGACCCCATTTTGGAAAGTAGACACCCCAAGGAAATTGCTGAGAGGCATGTTGAGCCCATTGAATATTTATTTTTTTCGTCCCAAGTGATTGAATAATGACAAAAAAAAATAAAAAAAAAAATTACAAAAAGTTGTCACTAAATGATATATTGCTCACACATGCCATGGTTATATGTGGAATTGCACCCCAAAATACATTCTGCTGCTTCTCCTGAGTACGGGGATACCACATGTGTGGGACTTTTTAGGAGCCTAGCCACGTACGGGACCCCGGAAACCAAGCACCGCCTTCAGGATTTCTAAGGGCGCAAATTTTTGATTTCACTCCTCACTACCTATCACAGTTTCGAAGGCCATAAAATGCCAAAATAGCACAAAACCCCCCCAAATGACCCCATTTTGGAAAGTAGACACCCCAAGCTATTTACTGAGAGGCATGTTCAGTCCATGGAATATTTTATATTTTGCCACAAGTTGCGGGAATATGACAAACTTTTTTTTTTTTGCACAAAGTTGTCACTAAATGATATATTGCTCACACATGCCATGGGCATATGTGAAATTACACCCCAAAATACATTCTGCTGCTTCTCCTGAGTACGGGGATACCACATGTGTGGGACTTTTTGGGAGCCTAGCCGCGTACGGGACCCCAAAAACCAAGCACCGCCTTCAAGGTTTCTAAGGGCATAAATTTTTGATTTCGCTCCTCACTACCTATCACAGTTTTGAAGGCCATAAAATGCCAAGATGGCACAAAACCCCCCCAAATGACCCCATTTTGGAAAGTAGACACCCCAAGCTATTTGCTGAGAGGCATGTTGAGCCCATTGAATATTTTTTTTTTTGTCCCAAATGATTGAATAATGACAAAAAGAAAAAAAAAAAAATGTACAAAAAGTTGTCACTAAATGATATATTGCTCACACATGCCATGGTTATATGTGAAATTACACCCCAAAATACATTCTGCTGCTTCTCCTGAGTACGGGGATACCACATGTGTGGGACTTTTTGGGAGCCTAGCCGCGTACGGGACCCCAAAAACCAAGCACCGCCTTCAAGGTTTCTAAGGGCATAAATTTTTGATTTCACTCCTCACTACCTATCACAGTTTTGAAGGCCATAAAATGTCAAAATAGCCCAAAACCCCCACAAATGACCCCATTTTGGAAAGTAGACACCCCAAGCTATTTGCTGAGAGGCATGGTGAGTATTTTACAGCTCTCATTTGTTTTTGAAAATTAAGAAAGACATTTTTTTTTCTTTTTTTTTTTCTTTTTTTACATTTTCAAAACTTTGTGACAAAAAGCGAGATCTGCAAAATACTCAACATACCTCTCAGCAAATAGCTTGGGGTGTCTACTTTCCAAAATGGGGTCATTTGGGGGGGTTTTGTGCCATCTGGGCATTCCATGGCCTCCGAAACTGTGATAGGCAGTGAGGAGTGAAATCAAAAATTTACACCCATAGAAATCCTGAAGGCGGTGCTTGGTTTTTGGGGTCCCGTACGCGACTAGGCTCCCAAAAAGTCCCACACATGTGGTATCCCCGTACTCAGGAGAAGCAACAGAATGTATTTTGGGGTGTAATTCCACATATGCCCATGGCATGTTTGAGCAATATATAATTTAGTGACAACTTTTTGTACATTTTTTTTTTTTTGGTCATTATTCAATCACTTGGGACAAAAAAAAAAATATTCAATGGGCTCAACATGCCTCTCAGCAAATAGCTTGAGGTGTCTACTTTACAAAATGGGGTCATTTGGGGGGGTTTTGAACTGTCCTGGCATTTTATGCACAACATTAGGAAGCTTATGTCACACATCATCCACTCTTCTAACCACTTGAAGACAAAGCCCTTTCTGACACTTTTTGTTTACATGAAAGAAATTTTTTTTTTGCAAGAAAATTATGTTGAACCCCCAAACATTATATATTTTTTTAAAGCAAAGGCCCTACAGATTAAAATAGTGGGTGTTGCATTTTTTTTTTCCAAACAGTATTTGCGCAGCGATTTTTCAAACGCATTTTTTGGGGGAAAAACACACTTTTTTTATTTTTAATGCACTAAAAAACACTATATTGCCCAAATGTTTGATGAAATAAAAAAGATGATCATAGGCCGAGTACATGGATACCAAACACGACATGCTTTAAAATTGCGCACAAACGCGCAGCGGCGACAAAACTACATTCATTTTTAAAAGCATTTAAAAGCCTTTACAGGTTACCACGTTAGATTTACAGAGGAGGTCTACTGCTAAAATGACTGCCCTCGATCTGACCTTCGCGGTGATACCTCACATGCATGATGCAATTGCTGTTTACATATGACGCTAGACCGACGCTTGCGTTCGCCTTTGCGCAATAGCAGGGGGGGACAGCGGTGCTTTTTTTTTTTTATTTATTTTTTTTATTATTTATTTGGCTTTTTTATTTTATTTTTAAACTGTGCCTTCCATATTTTATTTTTTTACCATTTTTATCGTTATCTCAGGGAATGTAAATATCCCCTATGATAGCAATAGGTAGTGACAGGTACTCTTTTTTTGAAAAAAATTGGGGGGTTAGACCCTAGATCTTTCCTCTGCCCTCAAAGCATCTGACCACACCAAGATCGGTGTGATAAAATGCTTTCCCAATTTCCCAATGGCGCTTTTTATATCCGGGGGGGGGACATTCCCTCCCACTGCTTGTAAAAGCAGTCTAGAGGCTAATTATCTGCTAGAATTGCTTTTACATGAAAGCCGGCTGCTGGCTGAAAAGAATGATACCAAGATGATACCTAAACCCGCAGGCATCATTCTGGTATAAACATTCAAAGTCCAGCAACATACCAGTACGTTGCTGGTCCTTGTTGGACATGTATTGTAATCTTTTTTTTCATACAGCCTATTGGCTGAACGAAAAAAAGAGATTGATTGGTGGGTATGCCCACCATTAGAATACCTCCCTTCATCCACCCACTTCTAATGATGGGCATATATGCCGAAGCATGGGGGCATCCTCCCGCAAAAAAGTTATGCCGCGTACACACGGTCAAGCCTTCGTCGGAATTTCGACCGTATGTACGCGGCATAAAAGGTTATGCCGCGTACACACGGTCGGACTTTTCCACGGATAAGCCTCCGTTGGAATTTCGACCGTATATACGCGGCATTAGGAGCAAAATCGCTCCTCCGCCCCTGCTGCCCCCATGCTTCGGCATATATGCTCTTTTTTTTAACTGTGGTGGTGAAATCACCTCCTACAGCGTTGGAGTCACGGCTTTATGTATCGTGGGAGCAAACGCTGTTGCTGTCAAGATAAATAGATCCGTGCTGCAACTGAATGGCGTACCTGCTAAGCAAATGGTGGTTAACATTAAAACAAAGTAACATTACAGTACAACAGTAAGACCTTACCATGCCATACCTGCAAAGCAAATACCAAAACAAAACCTAGTAAAAAATAAAAAAATGTTTTAACGCAACCTGTGCCTAAAATATATATATGCCGAAGCATGGGGGCATCCTCCCGCAAAAAAGTTATGCCGCGTACACACGGTCGGAATTTCGACCGTATGTACGCGGCATTAGGAGCAAAATCGCTCCTCCGCCCCTGCTGCCCCCATGCTTCGGCATATATGCTCTTTTTTTTAACTGTGGTGGTGAAATCACCTCCTACAGCGTTGGAGTCACGGCTTTATGTATCGTGGGAGCAAACGCTGTTGCTGTCAAGATAAATAGATCCGCGCTGCAACTGAATGGCGTACCTGCTAAGCAAATGGTGGTTAACATTAAAACAAAGTAACATTACAGTACAACAGTAAGACCTTACCATGCCATACCTGCAAAGCAAATACCAAAACAAAACCTAGTAAAAAATAAAAAAATGTTTTAACGCAACCTGTGCCTAAAATATATATATGCCGAAGCATGGGGGCATCCTCCCGCAAAAAAGTTATGCCGCGTACACACGGTCGGAATTTCGACCGTATGTACGCGGCATTAGGAGCAAAATCGCTCCTCCGCCCCTGCTGCCCCCATGCTTCGGCATATATGCTCTTTTTTTTAACTGTGGTGGTGAAATCACCTCCTACAGCACTGGAGTCACGGCTTTATGTATCGTGGGAGCAAACGCTGTTGCTGTCAAGATAAATAATTCCGCGCTGCAGTTGAATGGCGCACCTGAAAACAAAAAATTACATACCTGAAAAGCAAGCATGATAAAACATTGCAGAATACAATACAGTAAAAAAGAGCAGAACAATAGAGAGAAAATAGAGAGAGAGAGAACAATAAAACGACAACTATTTTTGGTTTTTTTATTTTATTTTTTTTTTGTGTTTTGTTTTTTACGTTTTTTTTTTCTTTTTTACACTTTTTTTTGTAACTTTACAACTGTAATGGTTCGGGTCTCTCAAAATGTAATGGCATCTTGGGAGACCCTGTGTAAGTGTGTCCTAGTCTGTGAAATGCTGTACCCTACGCTAAAACTTCACTTTTGAGTGGTAGCGTTCAAAACATTCACCTTGGCAAAGACCAGGCTTGTCAGGACAGCGTGGACAAAAACTACGGGTGTCACGCCTAAATCCGCGCTTGCTACAGACACGACATCTTTTTTGGGGGTGGCTTTGGGTAGGGGTACTCGGGAGGACATACGAATAATGCCTCTCATGCAGCCGGCTTACTGCATTTGGTTGGGGATGGTGAGGTGCAGAACCGCCTGGATACAGGAGTTCTGTGACTATCTCATTCTGGAATTTTAGAAGAGATAACGTCCCGCCTGAAGCTCTGTATAGCACATGAGCGTTCAGCAAAGCCAATTGGAATAATGATAGAGACACTTTTTTGTACCAGCGTCTCGCCTTACGGTCAATTAGATACGGCGCCATCAACTGGTCGTTGAGGTCCACCCCTCCCATATTTTGGTTATATTCGTGGACACAGAGGGGTTTCTCCATAACACCAGTCGCCGTAGGAATTTGGACTGTCGTGTCTGCATGAAGGGAGGTAAGAAGGAAAACATTCTTATTGTCCCTCCACTTCATAGCGAGCAAGTTATTACACTTCAAGCAGGCTCTCTCCCCCAGCCTAAGACGGGCATCTACAAGCCGCTGGGGAAAGCCCCAGCGATTAGGTCGCACGGTGCCACATGCTCCAATCTTATGATCAAACAAGTGACTAAACAGTGGCACGCTCGTGTAATAATTGTCCACATACAAGTGGTACCCCTTTCCGAATAAGGGTGACACCAAGTTCCACACTATCTTGCCAGCGCTCCCTATGTAATCCGGGCAGTTGACCGACTCAATCTGACTGTCTTTTCCCTCATAAACCGTAAAGTTCACTACATAGCCTGTTGCCCTGTCACAGAACTTGTAGAGCTTGACCCCGTATCTGGCACGCTTGCTGGGAAGGTACTGCTTGAAAGACAAGCGGCCAGAAAATTTAATCAGGGACTCATCAACGCAGACAACTTGATCGGGAGTAAACAAGGCTGCAAAACGTTCGTTGAAGTGGTTTATGAGGGGCCGAATTTTTTAGAGCCGGTCGTATTCAGGGTCCCCACGTGGACGACAAAGTTCATTGTCGTTGAAGTGCATGAACCGCAAAATCTGCTCGTATCGTGCCCTGGACATGGAGGCAGAGAACACGGGCATGTGGTCAATTGGGTGCGTGGACCAATAAGCACGCAATGACGGAAATTTATGTGTGCCCATGTTGAGGGAAAGGCCCAGAAAGGTCTTAAATTCGGAAACCGTAATTGGTTTCCAATTTCTGGCAATTTTAGGCAACTGGGGGTTAGCGGCGATAAATTGACCAGCATATAAATTACTCTGGTCCACAATAGATCTATAGAGATCTTCCGTGAAAAACAGCGAATAAAAATCGATTGGCATAAAATCAGCTGTTTCCACCTGAATACCGGGTTGGGCAGTGAATGGGGGAAGTACGGGTTCTGCAGAAGTGGTGGGGACCCAATCAGGATAGGCGAATTCTGCAGGAAGGGCAGTATGGGCACGACGGGCCTGCCTTTGTCTTCTTGGTGGCAGCGGGACACTACTTGTGCTTGCCACCTCGCCAGCTTGAACTGCACTTATGGGACTCGCCACGTCACCAAGTGTTACTGCAGTGCTGGATGTACGTCCAGGCTGTACTAGGCCGCTGGTGCTTGCCAGTTCACCAGAAGGAATAGCGGCGCTAGTACTACTCTGCTCCATGATACGAGAGACCTGCGGTTCTTGCTCCTCAACAACCTCAGAAGATCGGGATCGGGTACGCCTGACCTTAGCAGGGACCTCAACTTCGTCGTCAGAGCTATCTGACGTGGGGCCGCTGACGTCACTGTCTTCTACGGGAAGATATTCTGAGCCTGAATCTGACAGATACGTGACCTCCTCTTCACTATCTGTCATGCTCAGAATCTCGTAGGCCTCTTTACTAGTGTACCTTCGACTTGCCATTTTGGGCTCTAAATTTAGGGGTACACTAGTAAGATTCACAGGAAAAAAAGCACCTGACTGTCGTCAGCAAATATATCAAACGCTACAAAAAAACTGTTAGCGATCGCAGGGATCAGGCCTGTCTCTGCGAACGCTGCAGTTATGTGTGTTGTGTTTGGTAAGTAACAGTGATCGATCGATACTGCACTTGGGTGGGCTGGGCTGGGCTGGGCGGAGGGGCTAAACGCAGGTACTAGCAGGTATCTGGGCTGATCCCGCTAACACTGCGTTTTTGGGAACCCTAAACCGCTGGGGATGCTAGTATAGATCTGATCAGATACTATACCACTAAGGGGGGTGTATGCTTTGCGTGTGGGTGTTAGCGTTACTGGCACTAACCTAACACTGCCTGGGGCGACGCAGACCCTCTCTGGCGCTAAAACCTAATTGATCTCACCCGCCGGGCGATCAGGGGGGTTAAACCTTTATTGGGTTATATACGGCGGGTGCCCTGATGCTATAAAAAGCAAACTAATCAACCAGCGTCACCCGTAACCTTTATATGGTGATCACTGGTGAACGGGTTAACTAGGGGCAATCAGGGGGTTAAAACCTTTATTAGGTTAAATATGGGGGTACCTGACACCAATAAAAACCTGCGGCGAACCTAAAAAAAAAATAACTGCCTATCTAAAACACCAGCGACACGAATACAGCGATCGGAAAAACAATCGCTTAGTGACGCTGAAGTTAGGGGGTGAAAGGGTTACCTGGGGGGTGATCAAGGGGTTAAACCTTTATTAGGGGGGGTTAGGGGGCTACCCTGGACCTAAAGGGGCCTAATCCTAACTGCCTTGCAACTTTTTACAATCACAGATGACACTAAATGCAGTGATCAGTAAAATAAATGATCACTGCAATCAGTGACACTGTGATTGGGGGCTTTGGGGTGACCTGGGGGGTGATCTGGGGGTGACTGGGGGGTGATTTGTGTGCCTATGTGTACCTACGTGTCAGTGGACTGTTGGAGCACTAACCTCTGTCTTCACTCCTCGGCGCCGGGAACGAAAAGACCGCGGCGAGGGAGATGACATCACTTCCTCCAGCCTGTGTTTACATCACATGGCGGAGGAAGCAATTTCATTGGCCGGGAGCGATCGCGAGGGGGGGGCGGAATCGAGCGGCCGCCCCCTCATGCCTGATCGCTCCCGAACACTTAACGGCCGCTCACTGCAGTGAAGGGGGGTCCGGATGGACCCCCCAACTGCACAAAGGCGATCACGTAGATCTACGTGATTCTGCCTGTCCGTGCCATTCTGCCGACGTAAATCGGCGGTGGGCGGTCGTTAAGTGGTTAAAGATGGTTGATGATCAATGCTTTAGCACACTATAGCACAAGGAGAATTTCCCTCACTGTCCTTCCCTGTCCCTAGAAACAAGGATTAGCACAGTAAAACACACTGACACTCTCCCTACCTATAGTTTTCTGTCCCTAGAAAAAATGTTTTTTTAAAGATGGTTGATGATCAATGCTTTAGCACACTATAGCACAAGGAGAATTTCCCTCACTGTCCTTCCCTGTCCCTAGAAACAAGGATTAGCACAGTAAAACACACTGACACTCTCCCTACCTATAGTTTTCTGTCCCTAGAAAAAATGTTTTTTTAAAGATGGTTGATGATCCATGCTTTAGCACACTATAGCACAAGGAGAATTTCCCTCACTGTCCTTCCCTGTCCCTAGAAACAAGGATTAGCACAGTAAAACACACTGACACTCTTCCTACCTATAGTTTTCTGTCCCTAGAAAAAATGTTTTTTTAAAGATGGTTGATGATCAATGCTTTAGCACAGTATAGCACAAGCAGAATTCCCCTCACTGTCCTTCCCTGTCCCTAGAAACAAGGATTAGCACAGTGAAAGAAACTGACACTCTCCCTACCTATAGTTTTCTGTCCCTAGAAAAAATGTTTTTTTAAAGATGGTTGATGATCAATGCTTTAGCACAGTATAGCACAAGGAGAATTTCCCTCACTGTCCTTCCCTGTCCCTAGAAACAAGGATTAGCACAGTGAAAGAAACTGACACTCTCCCTACCTATAGTTTTCTGTCCCTAGAAAAAATGTTTTTTTAAAGATGGTTGATGATCAATGCTTTAGCACAGTATAGCACAAGGAGAATTTCCCTCACTGTCCTTCCCTGTCCCTAGAAACAAGGATTAGCACAGTGAAAGAAACTGACACTCTCCCTACCTATAGTTTTCTGTCCCTAGAAAAAATGTTTTTTTAAAGATGGTTGATGATCAATGCTTTAGCACAGTATAGCACAAGGAGAATTTCCCTCACTGTCCTTCCCTGTCCCTAGAAACAAGGATTAGCACAGTGAAAGAAACTGACACTCTCCCTACCTATAGTTTTCTGTCCCTAGAAAAAATGTTTTTTTAAAGATGGTTGATGATCAATGCTTTAGCACAGTATAGCACAAGGAGAATTTCCCTCACTGTCCTTCCCTGTCCCTAGAAACAAGGATTAGCACAGTGAAAGAAACTGACACTCTCCCTACCTATAGTTTTCTGTCCCTAGAAAAAATGTTTTTTTAAAGATGGTTGATGATCAATGCTTTAGCACAGTATAGCACAAGGAGAATTTCCCTCACTGTCCTTCCCTGTCCCTAGAAACAAGGATTAGCACAGTGAAAGAAACTGACACTCTCCCTACCTATAGTTTTCTGTCCCTAGAAAAAATGTTTTTTTAAAGATGGTTGATGATCAATGCTTTAGCACACTATAGCACAAGGAGAATTTCCCTCACTGTCCTTCCCTGTCCCTAGAAACAAGGATTAGCACAGTAAAACACACTGACACTCTCCCTACCTATAGTTTTCTGTCCCTAGAAAAAATGTTTTTTTAAAGATGGTTGATGATCAATGCTTTAGCACAGTATAGCACAAGGAGAATTTCCCTCACTGTCCTTCCCTGTCCCTAGAAACAAGGATTAGCACAGTGAAAGAAACTGACACTCTCCCTACCTATAGTTTTCTGTCCCTAGAAAAAATGTTTTTTTAAAGATGGTTGATGATCCATGCTTTAGCACACTATAGCACAAGGAGAATTTCCCTCACTGTCCTTCCCTGTCCCTAGAAACAAGGATTAGCACAGTAAAACACACTGACACTCTCCCTACCTATAGTTTTCTGTCCCTAGAAAAAATGTTTTTTTAAAGATGGTTGATGATCAATGCTTTAGCACAGTATAGCACAAGGAGAATTTCCCTCACTGTCCTTCCCTGTCCCTAGAAACAAGGATTAGCACAGTGAAAGAAACTGACACTCTCCCTACCTATAGTTTTCTGTCCCTAGAAAAAATGTTTTTTTAAAGATGGTTGATGATCAATGCTTTAGCACAGTATAGCACAAGGAGAATTTCCCTCACTGTCCTTCCCTGTCCCTAGAAACAAGGATTAGCACAGTGAAAGAAACTGACACTCTCCCTACCTATAGTTTTCTGTCCCTAGAAAAAATGTTTTTTTAAAGATGGTTGATGATCAATGCTTTAGCACAGTATAGCACAAGGAGAATTTCCCTCACTGTCCTTCCCTGTCCCTAGAAACAAGGATTAGCACAGTGAAAGAAACTGACACTCTCCCTACCTATAGTTTTCTGTCCCTAGAAAAAATGTTTTTTTAAAGATGGTTGATGATCAATACTTTAGCACAGTATAGCACAAGGAGAATTTCCCTCACTGTCCTTCCCTGTCCCTAGAAACAAGGATTAGCACAGTGAAAGAAACTGACACTCTCCCTACCTATAGTTTTCTGTCCCTAGAAAAAATGTTTTTTTAAAGATGGTTGATGATCAATGCTTTAGCACAGTATAGCACAAGGAGAATTTCCCTCACTGTCCTTCCCTGTCCCTAGAAACAAGGATTAGCACAGTGAAAGAAACTGACACTCTCCCTACCTATAGTTTTCTGTCCCTAGAAAAAATGTTTTTTTAAAGATGGTTGATGATCAATGCTTTAGCACAGTATAGCACAAGGAGAATTTCCCTCACTGTCCTTCCCTGTCCCTAGAAACAAGGATTAGCACAGTAAAACACACTGACACTCTCCCTACCTATAGTTTTCTGTCCCTAGAAAAAATGTTTTTTTAAAGATGGTTGATGATCCATGCTTTAGCACACTATAGCACAAGGAGAATTTCCCTCACTGTCCTTCCCTGTCCCTAGAAACAAGGATTAGCACAGTAAAACACACTGACACTCTCCCTACCTATAGTTTTCTGTCCCTAGAAAAAATATTTTTTTAAAGATGGTTGATGATCAATGCTTTAGCACAGTATAGCACAAGGAGAATTTCCCTCACTGTCCTTCCCTGTCCCTAGAAACAAGGATTAGCACAGTGAAAGAAACTGACACTCTCCCTACCTATAGTTTTCTGTCCCTAGAAAAAATGTTTTTTTAAAGATGGTTGATGATCAATGCTTTAGCACAGTATAGCACAAGGAGAATTTCCCTCACTGTCCTTCCCTGTCCCTAGAAACAAGGATTAGCACAGTGAAAGAAACTGACACTCTCCCTACCTATAGTTTTCTGTCCCTAGAAAAAATGTTTTTTTAAAGATGGTTGATGATCAATGTTTTAGCACAGTATAGCACAAGGAGAATTTCCCTCACTGTCCTTCCCTGTCCCTAGAAACAAGGATTAGCACAGTGAAAGAAACTGACACTCTCCCTACCTATAGTTTTCTGTCCCTAGAAAAAATGTTTTTTTAAAGATGGTTGATGATCAATGCTTTAGCACAGTATAGCACAAGGAGAATTTCCCTCACTGTCCTTCCCTGTCCCTAGAAACAAGGATTAGCACAGTGAAAGAAACTGACACTCTCCCTACCTATAGTTTTCCGTCCCTAGAAAAAATGTTTTTTTAAAGATGGTTGATGATCAATGCTTTAGCACAGTATAGCACAAGGAGAATTTCCCTCACTGTCCTTCCCTGTCCCTAGAAACAAGGATTAGCACAGTGAAAGAAACTGACACTCTCCCTACCTATAGTTTTCTGTCCCTAGAAAAAATGTTTTTTTAAAGATGGTTGATGATCAATGCTTTAGCACAGTATAGCACAAGGAGAATTTCCCTCACTGTCCTTCCCTGTCCCTAGAAACAAGGATTAGCACAGTGAAAGAAACTGACACTCTCCCTACCTATAGTTTTCTGTCCCTAGAAAAAATGTTTTTTTAAAGATGGTTGATGATCAATGCTTTAGCACAGTATAGCACAAGGAGAATTTCCCTCACTGTCCTTCCCTGTCCCTAGAAACAAGGATTAGCACAGTGAAAGAAACTGACACTCTCCCTACCTATAGTTTTCTGTCCCTAGAAAAAATGTTTTTTTAAAGATGGTTGATGATCAATGCTTTAGCACACTATAGCACAAGGAGAATTTCCCTCACTGTCCTTCCCTGTCCCTAGAAACAAGGATTAGCACAGTGGAAGAAACTGACACTCTCCCTACCTATAGTTTTCTGTCCCTAGAAAAAATGTTTTTTTAAAGATGGTTGATGATCAATGCTTTAGCACAGTATAGCACAAGGAGAATTTCCCTCACTGTCCTTCCCTGTCCCTAGAAACAAGGATTAGCACAGTGAAAGAAACTGACACTCTCCCTACCTATAGTTTTCTGTCCCTAGAAAAAATGTTTTTTTAAAGATGGTTGATGATCAATGCTTTAGCACAGTATAGCACAAGGAGAATTTCCCTCACTGTCCTTCCCTGTCCCTAGAAACAAGGATTAGCACAGTGAAAGAAACTGACACTCTCCCTACCTATAGTTTTCTGTCCCTAGAAAAAATGTTTTTTTAAAGATGGTTGATGATCCATGCTTTAGCACACTATAGCACAAGGAGAATTTCCCTCACTGTCCTTCCCTGTCCCTAGAAACAAGGATTAGCACAGTAAAACACACTGACACTCTCCCTACCTATAGTTTTCTGTCCCTAGAAAAAATGTTTTTTTAAAGATGGTTGATGATCAATGCTTTAGCACACTATAGCACAAGGAGAATTTCCCTCACTGTCCTTCCCTGTCCCTAGAAACAAGGATTAGCACAGTAAAACACACTGACACTCTCCCTACCTATAGTTTTCTGTCCCTAGAAAAAATGTTTTTTTAAAGATGGTTGATGATCCATGCTTTAGCACACTATAGCACAAGGAGAATTTCCCTCACTGTCCTTCCCTGTCCCTAGAAACAAGGATTAGCACAGTAAAACACACTGACACTCTCCCTACCTATAGTTTTCTGTCCCTAGAAAAAATGTTTTTTTAAAGATGGTTGATGATCAATGCTTTAGCACAGTATAGCACAAGGAGAATTTCCCTCACTGTCCTTCCCTGTCCCTAGAAACAAGGATTAGCACAGTGAAAGAAACTGACACTCTCCCTACCTATAGTTTTCTGTCCCTAGAAAAAATGTTTTTTTAAAGATGGTTGATGATCAATGCTTTAGCACAGTATAGCACAAGGAGAATTTCCCTCACTGTCCTTCCCTGTCCCTAGAAACAAGGATTAGCACAGTGAAAGAAACTGACACTCTCCCTACCTATAGTTTTCTGTCCCTAGAAAAAATGTTTTTTTAAAGATGGTTGATGATCAATGCTTTAGCACAGTATAGCACAAGGAGAATTTCCCTCACTGTCCTTCCCTGTCCCTAGAAACAAGGATTAGCACAGTGAAAGAAACTGACACTCTCCCTACCTATAGTTTTCTGTCCCTAGAAAAAATGTTTTTTTAAAGATGGTTGATGATCAATACTTTAGCACAGTATAGCACAAGGAGAATTTCCCTCACTGTCCTTCCCTGTCCCTAGAAACAAGGATTAGCACAGTGAAAGAAACTGACACTCTCCCTACCTATAGTTTTCTGTCCCTAGAAAAAATGTTTTTTTAAAGATGGTTGATGATCAATGCTTTAGCACAGTATAGCACAAGGAGAATTTCCCTCACTGTCCTTCCCTGTCCCTAGAAACAAGGATTAGCACAGTGAAAGAAACTGACACTCTCCCTACCTATAGTTTTCTGTCCCTAGAAAATTTTTTTTTTAAAGATGGTTGATGATCAATGCTTTAGCACAGTATAGCACAAGGAGAATTTCCCTCACTGTCCTTCCCTGTCCCTAGAAACAAGGATTAGCACAGTGAAAGAAACTGACACTCTCCCTACCTATAGTTTTCTGTCCCTAGAAAAAATGTTTTTTTAAAGATGGTTGATGATCAATGCTTTAGCACAGTATAGCACAAGGAGAATTTCCCTCACTGTCCTTCCCTGTCCCTAGAAACAAGGATTAGCACAGTAAAACACACTGACACTCTCCCTACCTATAGTTTTCTGTCCCTAGAAAAAATATTTTTTTAAAGATGGTTGATGATCAATGCTTTAGCACAGTATAGCACAAGGAGAATTTCCCTCACTGTCCTTCCCTGTCCCTAGAAACAAGGATTAGCACAGTGAAAGAAACTGACACTCTCCCTACCTATAGTTTTCTGTCCCTAGAAAAAATGTTTTTTTAAAGATGGTTGATGATCAATGCTTTAGCACAGTATAGCACAAGGAGAATTTCCCTCACTGTCCTTCCCTGTCCCTAGAAACAAGGATTAGCACAGTGAAAGAAACTGACACTCTCCCTACCTATAGTTTTCTGTCCCTAGAAAAAATGTTTTTTTAAAGATGGTTGATGATCAATGCTTTAGCACAGTATAGCACAAGGAGAATTTCCCTCACTGTCCTTCCCTGTCCCTAGAAACAAGGATTAGCACAGTGAAAGAAACTGACACTCTCCCTACCTATAGTTTTCTGTCCCTAGAAAAAATGTTTTTTTAAAGATGGTTGATGATCAATGCTTTAGCACAGTATAGCACAAGGAGAATTTCCCTCACTGTCCTTCCCTGTCCCTAGAAACAAGGATTAGCACAGTGAAAGAAACTGACACTCTCCCTACCTATAGTTTTCCGTCCCTAGAAAAAATGTTTTTTTAAAGATGGTTGATGATCAATGCTTTAGCACAGTATAGCACAAGGAGAATTTCCCTCACTGTCCTTCCCTGTCCCTAGAAACAAGGATTAGCACAGTGAAAGAAACTGACACTCTCCCTACCTATAGTTTTCTGTCCCTAGAAAAAATGTTTTTTTAAAGATGGTTGATGATCAATGCTTTAGCACAGTATAGCACAAGGAGAATTTCCCTCACTGTCCTTCCCTGTCCCTAGAAACAAGGATTAGCACAGTGAAAGAAACTGACACTCTCCCTACCTATAGTTTTCTGTCCCTAGAAAAAATGTTTTTTTAAAGATGGTTGATGATCAATGCTTTAGCACAGTATAGCACAAGGAGAATTTCCCTCACTGTCCTTCCCTGTCCCTAGAAACAAGGATTAGCACAGTGAAAGAAACTGACACTCTCCCTACCTATAGTTTTCTGTCCCTAGAAAAAATGTTTTTTTAAAGATGGTTGATGATCAATGCTTTAGCACACTATAGCACAAGGAGAATTTCCCTCACTGTCCTTCCCTGTCCCTAGAAACAAGGATTAGCACAGTGGAAGAAACTGACACTCTCCCTACCTATAGTTTTCTGTCCCTAGAAAAAATGTTTTTTTAAAGATGGTTGATGATCAATGCTTTAGCACAGTATAGCACAAGGAGAATTTCCCTCACTGTCCTTCCCTGTCCCTAGAAACAAGGATTAGCACAGTGAAAGAAACTGACACTCTCCCTACCTATAGTTTTCTGTCCCTAGAAAAAATGTTTTTTTAAAGATGGTTGATGATCAATGCTTTAGCACAGTATAGCACAAGGAGAATTTCCCTCACTGTCCTTCCCTGTCCCTAGAAACAAGGATTAGCACAGTTAAAGAAACTGACACTCTCCCTACCTATAGTTTTCTGTCCCTAGAAAAAATGTTTTTTTAAAGATGGTTGATGATCAATGCTTTAGCACAGTATAGCACAAGGAGAATTTCCCTCACTGTCCTTCCCTGTCCCTAGAAACAAGGATTAGCACAGTGAAAGAAACTGACACTCTCCCTACCTATAGTTTTCTGTCCCTAGAAAAAATGTTTTTTTAAAGATGGTTGATGATCAATGCTTTAGCACACTATAGCACAAGGAGAATTTCCCTCACTGTCCTTCCCTGTCCCTAGAAACAAGGATTAGCACAGTGGAAGAAACTGACACTCTCCCTACCTATAGTTTTCTGTCCCTAGAAAAAATGTTTTTTTAAAGATGGTTGATGATCAATGCTTTAGCACAGTATAGCACAAGGAGAATTTCCCTCACTGTCCTTCCCTGTCCCTAGAAACAAGGATTAGCACAGTGAAAGAAACTGACACTCTCCCTACCTATAGTTTTCTGTCCCTAGAAAAAATGTTTTTTTAAAGATGGTTGATGATCCATGCTTTAGCACACTATAGCACAAGGAGAATTTCCCTCACTGTCCTTCCCTGTCCCTAGAAACAAGGATTAGCACAGTAAAACACACTGACACTCTCCCTACCTATAGTTTTCTGTCCCTAGAAAAAATGTTTTTTTAAAGATGGTTGATGATCAATGCTTTAGCACACTATAGCACAAGGAGAATTTCCCTCACTGTCCTTCCCTGTCCCTAGAAACAAGGATTAGCACAGTAAAACACACTGACACTCTCCCTACCTATAGTTTTCTGTCCCTAGAAAAAATGTTTTTTTAAAGATGGTTGATGATCCATGCTTTAGCACACTATAGCACAAGGAGAATTTCCCTCACTGTCCTTCCCTGTCCCTAGAAACAAGGATTAGCACAGTAAAACACACTGACACTCTCCCTACCTATAGTTTTCTGTCCCTAGAAAAAATGTTTTTTTAAAGATGGTTGATGATCAATGCTTTAGCACAGTATAGCACAAGGAGAATTTCCCTCACTGTCCTTCCCTGTCCCTAGAAACAAGGATTAGCACAGTGAAAGAAACTGACACTCTCCCTACCTATAGTTTTCTGTCCCTAGAAAAAATGTTTTTTTAAAGATGGTTGATGATCAATGCTTTAGCACAGTATAGCACAAGGAGAATTTCCCTCACTGTCCTTCCCTGTCCCTAGAAACAAGGATTAGCACAGTGAAAGAAACTGACACTCTCCCTACCTATAGTTTTCTGTCCCTAGAAAAAATGTTTTTTTAAAGATGGTTGATGATCAATGCTTTAGCACAGTATAGCACAAGGAGAATTTCCCTCACTGTCCTTCCCTGTCCCTAGAAACAAGGATTAGCACAGTGAAAGAAACTGACACTCTCCCTACCTATAGTTTTCTGTCCCTAGAAAAAATGTTTTTTTAAAGATGGTTGATGATCAATACTTTAGCACAGTATAGCACAAGGAGAATTTCCCTCACTGTCCTTCCCTGTCCCTAGAAACAAGGATTAGCACAGTGAAAGAAACTGACACTCTCCCTACCTATAGTTTTCTGTCCCTAGAAAAAATGTTTTTTTAAAGATGGTTGATGATCAATGCTTTAGCACAGTATAGCACAAGGAGAATTTCCCTCACTGTCCTTCCCTGTCCCTAGAAACAAGGATTAGCACAGTGAAAGAAACTGACACTCTCCCTACCTATAGTTTTCTGTCCCTAGAAAAAATGTTTTTTTAAAGATGGTTGATGATCAATGCTTTAGCACAGTATAGCACAAGGAGAATTTCCCTCACTGTCCTTCCCTGTCCCTAGAAACAAGGATTAGCACAGTGAAAGAAACTGACACTCTCCCTACCTATAGTTTTCTGTCCCTAGAAAAAATGTTTTTTTAAAGATGGTTGATGATCAATGCTTTAGCACAGTATAGCACAAGGAGAATTTCCCTCACTGTCCTTCCCTGTCCCTAGAAACAAGGATTAGCACAGTGAAAGAAACTGACACTCTCCCTACCTATAGTTTTCTGTCCCTAGAAAAAATGTTTTTTTAAAGATGGTTGATGATCAATGCTTTAGCACACTATAGCACAAGGAGAATTTCCCTCACTGTCCTTCCCTGTCCCTAGAAACAAGGATTAGCACAGTAAAACACACTGACACTCTCCCTACCTATAGTTTTCTGTCCCTAGAAAAAATGTTTTTTTAAAGATGGTTGATGATCAATGCTTTAGCACAGTATAGCACAAGGAGAATTTCCCTCACTGTCCTTCCCTGTCCCTAGAAACAAGGATTAGCACAGTGAAAGAAACTGACACTCTCCCTACCTATAGTTTTCTGTCCCTAGAAAAAATGTTTTTTTAAAGATGGTTGATGATCAATGCTTTAGCACAGTATAGCACAAGGAGAATTTCCCTCACTGTCCTTCCCTGTCCCTAGAAACAAGGATTAGCACAGTGAAAGAAACTGACACTCTCCCTACCTATAGTTTTCTGTCCCTAGAAAAAATGTTTTTTTAAAGATGGTTGATGATCAATGCTTTAGCACACTATAGCACAAGGAGAATTTCCCTCACTGTCCTTCCCTGTCCCTAGAAACAAGGATTAGCACCGTGAAAGAAACTGACACTCTCCCTACCTATAGTTTTCTGTCCCTAGAAAAAATGTTTTTTTAAAGATGGTTGATGATCAATGCTTTAGCACAGTATAGCACAAGGAGAATTTCCCTCACTGTCCTTCCCTGTCCCTAGAAACAAGGATTAGCACAGTGAAAGAAACTGACACTCTCCCTACCTATAGTTTTCTGTCCCTAGAAAAAATGTTTTTTTAAAGATGGTTGATGATCAATGCTTTAGCACAGTATAGCACAAGGAGAATTTCCCTCACTGTCCTTCCCTGTCCCTAAAAACAAGGATTAGCACAGTGAAAGAAACTGACACTCTCCCTACCTATAGTTTTCTGTCACCTAGAAAAAATGTTTTTTTAACCACTTAAGCCCCGGACCATTTCGGGCCATTAGGACCAAGCCTGTTTTTGGGATTCGGCACTGCGCTGCTTTAACTGTAAATTGTGCGGACATGCAATGTTGTACCCAAATGAAATTTGCGTCCTTTTCTTCCCACAAATAGAGCTTTCTTTTAATGGTATTTGATTGCCTCTGCGATTTTTATTTTTTGCGATATAAATGGAAAAAGAACGAAAATTTTGAAAAAAAAAGATATTTTCTACTTTTTGTTATAAGAAAAATCGAATAAACTCAATTTTAGTCATACATTTAGGCCAAAATGTATTCAGCCACATGTCTTTAGTAAAAAAAATGTCAATAAGCGTATATTTATTGGTTTGCGCAAAAGTTATAGCGTTTACAAACTAGGGTACATTTTCTGAAATTTACACAGCTTTAAATTTATGACTGCCTATCTCATTTCTTGAGGTGCTAAAATGGCAGGGCAGTACAAAACCCCCCCAAATGACCCCATTTTGGAAAGTAGACACCCCAGGGAAATTGCTGAGAGGCATGTTGAGCCCATTGAATATTTTTTTTTTTTGTCCCAAGTGATTGAATAATGACAAAAAAAAAAATTACAAAAAGTTGTCACTAAATGATATATTGCTCACACATGCCATGGTTATATGTGGAATTGCACCCCAAAATACATTCTGCTGCTTCTCCTGAGTACGGGGATACCACATGTGTGGGACTTTTTAGGAGCCTAGCCACGTACGGGACCCCGGAAACCAAGCACCGCCTTCAGGATTTCTAAGGGCGCAAATTTTTGATTTCACTCCTCACTACCTATCACAGTTTCGAAGGCCATAAAATGCCAAAATAGCACAAAACCCCCCCAAATGACCCCATTTTGGAAAGTAGACACCCCAAGCTATTTACTGAGAGGCATGTTCAGTCCATGGAATATTTTATATTTTGCCACAAGTTGCGGGAATATGACCAACCTTTTTTTTTTTGCACAAAGTTGTCACTAAATGATATATTGCTCACACATGCCATGGGCATATGTGAAATTACACCCCAAAATACATTCTGCTGCCTCTCCTGAGTACGGGGATACCACATGTGTGGGACTTATTGGGAGCCTAGCCGCGTACGGGACCCCAAAAACCAAGTACCGCCTTCAAGGTTTCTAAGGGCATAAATTTTTGATTTCACTCCTCACTACCTATCACAGTTTTGAAGGCCATAAAATGCCAAGATGGCACAAAACCCCCCCAAATGACCCCATTTTGGAAAGTAGACACCCCAAGCTATTTGCTGAGAGGCATGTTGACCCCATTGAATATTTTTTTTTTGTCCCAAATGATTGAATAATGACAAAAAGAAAAAAAAATGTACAAAAAGTTGTCACTAAATGATATATTGCTCACACATGCCATGGTTATATGTGGAATTGCACCCCAAAATACATTCTGCTGCTTTTCCTGAGTACGGGGATACCACATGTGTGGGACTTTTTGGGAGCCTAGCCGCGTACAGGGCCCCAAAAACCAAGCACTGCGAACGCTGCAGTTATGTGTGTTGTGTTTGGTAAGTGACAGTGATCGATCGATACTGCACTTGGGTGGGCTGGGCTGGGCTGGGCTGGGCGGAGGGGCTAAACGCAGGCGCTAGCAGGTATCTGGGCTGATCCCGCTAACACTGCGTTTTTGGGAACCCTAAACCGCTGGGGATGCTAGTATAGATCTGATCAGATCTGATCAGATACTATACCACTAAGGGGGGTGTATGCTTTGCGCGTGGGTGTTAGCGTTACTGTCACTAACCTAACACTGCCTGGGGCGACGCAGACCCTCTCTGGCGCTAAAACCTAATTGATCTCACCCGCCGGGCGATCAGGGGGGTTAAACCTTTATTGGGTTATATACGGCGGGTGCCCTGATGCTATAAAAAGCAAACTAATCAACCAGCGTCACCCGTAACCTTTATATGGTGATCACTGGTGAAAGGGTTAACTAGGGGCAATCAGGGGGTTAAAATCTTTATTAGGTTAAATATGGGGGTACCTGACACTATATAAAAACCTGACGGGTAACCTAAATAACTAAATAACTTACTGGCTAACCAGTGACACCAGTGACGCTTATACGGCGATCACTGGTGAAAGGGTTAACTCTAGGGGCAATCAGGGGGTTAAAATAATATATGGGGGTACCTGACACTAATAAAAACCTGCGGCGAACCTAAAAAAAAATAACTGCCTATCTAAAACACCAGCGACACGAATACAGCGATCGGAAAAAC
This sequence comes from Rana muscosa, assembly GCA_029206835.1. Lineage (NCBI taxonomy): Eukaryota > Metazoa > Chordata > Amphibia > Anura > Ranidae > Rana > Rana muscosa. The sequence goes on from CM055127.1 coordinate 345,784,113, forward strand.
AATCGCTTAGTGACGCTGAAGTTAGGGGGTGAAAGGGTTACCTGGGGGGTGATCAAGGGGTTAAACCTTTATTAGGGGGGGTTAGGGGGCTACCCTGGACCTAAAGGGGCCTAATTCTAACTGCCCTGCAACTTTTTACAATCACAGATGACACTAAATGCAGTGATCAGTAAAATAAATGATCACTGCAATCAGTGACACTGTGATTGGGGGCTTTGGGGTGACCTGGGGGGTGATCTGGGGGTGACTGGGGGGTGATTTGTGTGCCTATGTGTACCTACGTGTCAGTGGACTGTTAGTGCACTAACCTGCTTCCTCTCTGCTCGGCGCCGGGAACGGAAAGACCGCGGCGAGGGAGATGACATCACTTCCTCCAGCCTTGTTTACATCACATGGCGGAGGAAGCATTTTCATTGGCCGGGAGCGATCGCGAGGGGGGGGGCGGAATCGAGCACCCCCCCCTCATGCCTGATCGCTCCCGAACACTTAACGGCCGCTCACTGCAGTGAAGGGGGGTCCTGATGGACCCCCCAACTGCACAAAGGCGATCACGTAGATCTACGTGATTCTGCCTGTCCGTGCCATTCTGCCGACGTAAATCGGCGGTGGGCGGTCGTTAAGTGGTTAAAGATGGTTGATGATCAATGCTTTAGCACAGTATAGCACAAGGAGAATTTCCCTCACTGTCCTTCCCTGTCCATAGAAACAAGGATTATCACAGTGAAAGAAACTGACACTCTCCCTACCTATAGTTTTCTGTCCCTAGAAAAAATGTTTTTTTAAAGATGGTTGATGATCAATGCTTTAGCACAGTATAGCACAAGGAGAATTTCCCTCACTGTCCTTCCCTGTCCCTAGAAACAAGGATTAGCACAGTGAAAGAAACTGACACTCTCCCTACCTATAGTTTTCTGTCCCTAGAAAAAATGTTTTTTTAAAGATGGTTGATGATCAATGCTTTAGCACAGTATAGCACAAGGAGAATTTCCCTCACTGTCCTTCCGTGTCCCTAGAAACAAGGATTAGCACAGTGAAAGAAACTGACACTCTCCCTACCTATAGTTTTCTGTCCCTAGAAAAAATGTTTTTTTAAAGATGGTTGATGATCAATGCTTTAGCACACTATAGCACAAGGAGAATTTCCCTCACTGTCCTTCCCTGTCCCTAGAAACAAGGATTAGCACAGTGAAAGAAACTGACACTCTCCCTACCTATAGTTTTCTGTCCCTAGAAAAAATGTTTTTTTAAAGATAGTTGATGATCAATGCTTTAGCACACTATAGCACAAGGAGAATTTCCCTCACTGTCCTTCCCTGTCCCTAGAAACAAGGATTAGCACAGTAAAACACACTGACACTCTCCCTACCTATAGTTTTCTGTCCCTAGAAAAAATGTTTTTTTAAAGATGGTTGATGATCAATGCTTTAGCACACTATAGCACAAGGAGAATTTCCCTCACTGTCCTTCCCTGTCCCTAGAAACAAGGATTAGCACAGTGAAAGAAACTGACACTCTCCCTACCTATAGTTTTCTGTCCCTAGAAAAAATGTTTTTTTAAAGATGGTTGATGATCAATGCTTTAGCACACTATAGCACAATGAGAATTTCCCTCACTGTCCTTCCCTGTCCCTAGAAACAAGGATTAGCACAGTAAAACACACTGACACTCTCCCTACCTATAGTTTTCTGTCCCTAGAAAAAATGTTTTTTAAAGATGGTTGATGATCAATGCTTTAGCACACTATAGCACAAGGAGAATTTCCCTCACTGTCCTTCCCTGTCCCTAGAAACAAGGATTAGCACAGTAAAACACACTGACACTCTCCCTACCTATAGTTTTCTGTCCCTAGAAAAAATGTTTTTTTAAAGATGGTTGATGATCAATGCTTTAGCACACTATAGCACAAGGAGAATTTCCCTCACTGTCCTTCCCTGTCCCTAGAAACAAGGATTAGCACAGTAAAACACACTGACACTCTCCCTACCTATAGTTTTCTGCCCCTAGAAAAAATGTTTTTTTAAAGATGGTTGATGATCAATGCTTTAGCACACTATAGCACAAGGAGAATTTCCCTCACTGTCCTTCCCTGTCCCTAGAAACAAGGATTAGCACAGTAAAACACACTGACACTCTCCCTACCTATAGTTTTCTGTCCCTAGAAAAAATGTTTTTTTAAAGATGGTTGATGATCAATGCTTTAGCACACTATAGCACAAGGAGAATTTCCCTCACTGTCCTTCCCTGTCCCTAGAAACAAGGATTAGCACAGTAAAACACACTGACACTCTCCCTACCTATAGTTTTCTGTCCCTAGAAAAAATGTTTTTTTAAAGATGGTTGATGATCAATGCTTTAGCACACTATAGCACAAGGAGAATTTCCCTCACTTTCCTTCCCTGTCCCTAGAAACAAGGATTAGCACAGTAAAACACACTGACACTCTCCCTACCTATAGTTTTCTGTCCCTAGAAATTTTTTTTTTTTAAAGATGGTTGATGATCCATGCTTTAGCACACTATAGCACAAGGAGAATTTCCCTCGCTGTCCTTCCCTGTCCCTAGAAACAAGGATTAGCACAGTAAAACACACTGACACTCTCCCTACCTATAGTTTTCTGTCCCTAGAAAAAATGTTTTTTTAAAGATGGTTGATGATCAATGCTTTAGCACAGTATAGCACAAGGATAATTTCCCTCACTGTCCTTCCCTGTCCCTAGAAACAAGGATTAGCACAGTGAAAGAAACTGACACTCTCCCTACCTATAGTTTTCTGTCCCTAGAAAAAATGTTTTTTTAAAGATGGTTGATGATCAATGCTTTAGCACAGTATAGCACAAGGAGAATTTCCCTCACTGTCCTTCCCTGTCCCTAGAAACAAGGATTATCACAGTGAAAGAAACTGACACTCTCCCTACCTATAGTTTTCTGTCCCTAGAAAAAATGTTTTTTTAAAGATGGTTGATGATCAATGCTTTAGCACAGTATAGCACAAGGAGAATTTCCCTCACTGTCCTTCCCTCTCCCTAGAAACAAGGATTAGCACAGTGAAAGAAACTGACACTCTCCCTACCTATAGTTTTCTGTCCCTAGAAAAAATGTTTTTTTAAAGATGGTTGATGATCAATGCTTTAGCACACTATAGCACAAGGAGAATTTCCCTCACTGTCCTTCCCTGTCCCTAGAAACAAGGATTAGCACAGTAAAACACACTGACACTCTCCCTACCTATAGTTTTCTGTCCCTAGAAAAAATGTTTTTTTAAAGATGGTTGATGATCAATGCTTTAGCACAGTATAGCACAAGGAGAATTTCACTCACTGTCCTTCCCTGTCCCTAGAAACAAGGATTAGCACAGTGAAAGAAACTGACACTCTCCCTACCTATAGTTTTCTGTCCCTAGAAAAAATGTTTTTTTAAAGATGGTTGATGATCAATGCTTTAGCACAGTATAGCACAAGGAGAATTTCCCTCACTGTCCTTCCCTGTCCCTAGAAACAAGGATTAGCACAGTGAAAGAAACTGACACTCTCCCTACCTATAGTTTTCTGTCCCTAGAAAAAATGTTTTTTTAAAGATGGTTGATGATCAATGCTTTAGCACACTATAGCACAAGGAGAATTTCCCTCACTGTCCTTCCCTGTCCCTAGAAACAAGGATTAGCACAGTGAAAGAAACTGACACTCTCCCTACCTATAGTTTTCTGTCCCTAGAAAAAATGTTTTTTTAAAGATGGTTGATGATCAATGCTTTAGCACAGTATAGCACAAGGAGAATTTCCCTCACTGTCCTTCCCTGTCCCTAGAAACAAGGATTAGCACAGTGAAAGAAACTGACACTCTCCCTACCTATAGTTTTCTGTCCCTAGAAAAAATGTTTTTTTTAAAGATGGTTGATGATCAATGCTTTAGCACAGTATAGCACAAGGAGAATTTCCCTCACTGTCCTTCCCTGTCCCTAGAAACAAGGATTATCACAGTGAAAGAAACTGACACTCTCCCTACCTATAGTTTTCTGTCCCTAGAAAAAATGTTTTTTTAAAGATGGTTGATGATCAATGCTTTAGCACAGTATAGCACAAGGAGAATTTCCCTCACTGTCCTTCCCTGTCCCTAGAAACAAGGATTATCACAGTGAAAGAAACTGACACTCTCCCTACCTATAGTTTTCTGTCCCTAGAAAAAATGTTTTTTTAAAGATGGTTGATGATCAATGCTTTAGCACAGTATAGCACAAGGAGAATTTCCCTCACTGTCCTTCCCTCTCCCTAGAAACAAGGATTAGCACAGTGAAAGAAACTGACACTCTCCCTACCTATAGTTTTCTGTCCCTAGAAAAAATGTTTTTTTAAAGATGGTTGATGATCAATGCTTTAGCACACTATAGCACAAGGAGAATTTCCCTCACTGTCCTTCCCTGTCCCTAGAAACAAGGATTAGCACAGTAAAACACACTGACACTCTCCCTACCTATAGTTTTCTGTCCCTAGAAAAAATGTTTTTTTAAAGATGGTTGATGATCAATGCTTTAGCACACTATAGCACAAGGAGAATTTCCCTCACTGTCCTTCCCTGTCCCTAGAAACAAGGATTAGCACAGTAAAACACACTGACACTCTCCCTACCTATAGTTTTCTGCCCCTAGAAAAAATGTTTTTTTAAAGATGGTTGATGATCAATGCTTTAGCACACTATAGCACAAGGAGAATTTCCCTCACTGTCCTTCCCTGTCCCTAGAAACAAGGATTAGCACAGTAAAACACACTGACACTCTCCCTACCTATAGTTTTCTGTCCCTAGAAAAAATGTTTTTTTAAAGATGGTTGATGATCAATGCTTTAGCACACTATAGCACAAGGAGAATTTCCCTCACTGTCCTTCCCTGTCCCTAGAAACAAGGATTAGCACAGTAAAACACACTGACACTCTCCCTACCTATAGTTTTCTGTCCCTAGAAAAAATGTTTTTTTAAAGATGGTTGATGATCAATGCTTTAGCACACTATAGCACAAGGAGAATTTCCCTCACTTTCCTTCCCTGTCCCTAGAAACAAGGATTAGCACAGTAAAACACACTGACACTCTCCCTACCTATAGTTTTCTGTCCCTAGAATTTTTTTTTTTTTAAAGATGGTTGATGATCCATGCTTTAGCACACTATAGCACAAGGAGAATTTCCCTCGCTGTCCTTCCCTGTCCCTAGAAACAAGGATTAGCACAGTAAAACACACTGACACTCTCCCTACCTATAGTTTTCTGTCCCTAGAAAAAATGTTTTTTTAAAGATGGTTGATGATCAATGCTTTAGCACAGTATAGCACAAGGATAATTTCCCTCACTGTCCTTCCCTGTCCCTAGAAACAAGGATTAGCACAGTGAAAGAAACTGACACTCTCCCTACCTATAGTTTTCTGTCCCTAGAAAAAATGTTTTTTTAAAGATGGTTGATGATCAATGCTTTAGCACAGTATAGCACAAGGAGAATTTCCCTCACTGTCCTTCCCTGTCCCTAGAAACAAGGATTATCACAGTGAAAGAAACTGACACTCTCCCTACCTATAGTTTTCTGTCCCTAGAAAAAATGTTTTTTTAAAGATGGTTGATGATCAATGCTTTAGCACAGTATAGCACAAGGAGAATTTCCCTCACTGTCCTTCCCTCTCCCTAGAAACAAGGATTAGCACAGTGAAAGAAACTGACACTCTCCCTACCTATAGTTTTCTGTCCCTAGAAAAAATGTTTTTTTAAAGATGGTTGATGATCAATGCTTTAGCACACTATAGCACAAGGAGAATTTCCCTCACTGTCCTTCCCTGTCCCTAGAAACAAGGATTAGCACAGTAAAACACACTGACACTCTCCCTACCTATAGTTTTCTGTCCCTAGAAAAAATGTTTTTTTAAAGATGGTTGATGATCAATGCTTTAGCACAGTATAGCACAAGGAGAATTTCCCTCACTGTCCTTCCCTGTCCCTAGAAACAAGGATTAGCACAGTGAAAGAAACTGACACTCTCCCTACCTATAGTTTTCTGTCCCTAGAAAAAATGTTTTTTTAAAGATGGTTGATGATCAATGCTTTAGCACAGTATAGCACAAGGAGAATTTCCCTCACTGTCCTTCCCTGTCCCTAGAAACAAGGATTAGCACAGTGAAAGAAACTGACACTCTCCCTACCTATAGTTTTCTGTCCCTAGAAAAAATGTTTTTTTAAAGATGGTTGATGATCAATGCTTTAGCACACTATAGCACAAGGAGAATTTCCCTCACTGTCCTTCCCTGTCCCTAGAAACAAGGATTAGCACAGTGAAAGAAACTGACACTCTCCCTACCTATAGTTTTCTGTCCCTAGAAAAAATGTTTTTTTAAAGATGGTTGATGATCAATGCTTTAGCACAGTATAGCACAAGGAGAATTTCCCTCACTGTCCTTCCCTGTCCCTAGAAACAAGGATTAGCACAGTGAAAGAAACTGACACTCTCCCTACCTATAGTTTTCTGTCCCTAGAAAAAATGTTTTTTTTAAAGATGGTTGATGATCAATGCTTTAGCACAGTATAGCACAAGGAGAATTTCCCTCACTGTCCTTCCCTGTCCCTAGAAACAAGGATTATCACAGTGAAAGAAACTGACACTCTCCCTACCTATAGTTTTCTGTCCCTAGAAAAAATGTTTTTTTAAAGATGGTTGATGATCAATGCTTTAGCACAGTATAGCACAAGGAGAATTTCCCTCACTGTCCTTCCCTGTCCCTAGAAACAAGGATTATCACAGTGAAAGAAACTGACACTCTCCCTACCTATAGTTTTCTGTCCCTAGAAAAAATGTTTTTTTAAAGATGGTTGATGATCAATGCTTTAGCACAGTATAGCACAAGGAGAATTTCCCTCACTGTCCTTCCCTCTCCCTAGAAACAAGGATTAGCACAGTGAAAGAAACTGACACTCTCCCTACCTATAGTTTTCTGTCCCTAGAAAAAATGTTTTTTTAAAGATGGTTGATGATCAATGCTTTAGCACACTATAGCACAAGGAGAATTTCCCTCACTGTCCTTCCCTGTCCCTAGAAACAAGGATTAGCACAGTAAAACACACTGACACTCTCCCTACCTATAGTTTTCTGTCCCTAGAAAAAATGTTTTTTTAAAGATGGTTGATGATCAATGCTTTAGCACAGTATAGCACAAGGAGAATTTCCCTCACTGTCCTTCCCTGTCCCTAGAAACAAGGATTAGCACAGTGAAAGAAACTGACACTCTCCCTACCTATAGTTTTCTGTCCCTAGAAAAAATGTTTTTTTAAAGATGGTTGATGATCAATGCTTTAGCACAGTATAGCACAAGGAGAATTTCCCTCACTGTCCTTCCCTGTCCCTAGAAACAAGGATTAGCACAGTGAAAGAAACTGACACTCTCCCTACCTATAGTTTTCTGTCCCTAGAAAAAATGTTTTTTTAAAGATGGTTGATGATCAATGCTTTAGCACACTATAGCACAAGGAGAATTTCCCTCACTGTCCTTCCCTGTCCCTAGAAACAAGGATTAGCACAGTGAAAGAAACTGACACTCTCCCTACCTATAGTTTTCTGTCCCTAGAAAAAATGTTTTTTTAAAGATGGTTGATGATCAATGCTTTAGCACAGTATAGCACAAGGAGAATTTCCCTCACTGTCCTTCCCTGTCCCTAGAAACAAGGATTAGCACAGTGAAAGAAACTGACACTCTCCCTACCTATAGTTTTCTGTCCCTAGAAAAAATGTTTTTTTTAAAGATGGTTGATGATCAATGCTTTAGCACAGTATAGCACAAGGAGAATTTCCCTCACTGTCCTTCCCTGTCCCTAAAAACAAGGATTAGCACAGTGAAAGAAACTGACACTCTCCCTACCTATAGTTTTCTGTCCTTAGAAAAAATGTTTTTTTAAAGATGGTTGATGATCAATGCTTTAGCACAGTATAGCACAAGGAGAATTTCCCTCACTGTCCTTCCCTGTCCCTAGAAACAAGGATTATCACAGTGAAAGAAACTGACACTCTCCCTACCTATAGTTTTCTGTCCCTAGAAAAAATGTTTTTTTAAAGATGGTTGATGATCAATGCTTTAGCACAGTATAGCACAAGGAGAATTTCCCTCACTGTCCTCCCCTGTCCCTAGAAACAAGGATTAGCACAGTGAAAGAAACTGACACTCTCCCTACCTATAGTTTTCTGTCCCTAGAAAAAATGTTTTTTTAAAGATGGTTGATGATCAATGCTTTAGCACACTATAGCACAAGGAGAATTTCCCTCACTGTCCTTTCCTGTCCCTAGATACAAGGATTAGCACAGTGAAAGAAACTGACACTCTCCCTACCTATAGTTTTCTGTCCCTAGAAAAAATGTTTTTTTAAAGATGGTTGATGATCAATGCTTTAGCACAGTATAGCACAAGGAGAATTTCCCTCACTTTCCTTCCCTGTCCCTAGAAACAAGGATTAGCACAGTGAAAGAAACTGACACTCTCCCTACCTATAGTTTTCTGTCCCTAGAAAAAATGTTTTTTTAAAGATGGTTGATGATCAATGCTTTAGCACACTATAGCACAAGGAGAATTTCCCTCACTGTCCTTCCCTGTCCCTAGAAACAAGGATTAGCACAGTGAAAGAAACTGACACTCTCCCTACCTATAGTTTTCTGTCCCTAGAAAAAATGTTTTTTTAAAGATGGTTGATGATCAATGCTTTAGCACACTATAGCACAAGGAGAATTTCCCTCACTGTCCTTCCCTGTCCCTAGAAACAAGGATTAGCACAGTAAAACACACTGACACTCTCCCTACCTATAGTTTTCTGTCCCTAGAAAAAATGTTTTTTTTAAAGATGGTTGATGATCAATGCTTTAGCACACTATAGCACAAGGAGAATTTCCCTCACTGTCCTTCCCTGTCCCTAGAAACAAGGATTAGCACAGTGAAAGAAACTGACACTCTCCCTACCTATAGTTTTCTGTCCCTAGAAAAAGTGTTTTTTTAAAGATGGTTGATGATCAATGCTTTAGCACACTATAGCACAAGGAGAATTTCCCTCACTGTCCTTCCCTGTCCCTAGAAACAAGGATTAGCACAGTAAAACACACTGACACTCTCCCTACCTATAGTTTTCTGTCCCTAGAAAAAATGTTTTTTTAAAGATGGTTGATGATCAATGCTTTAGCACACTATAGCACAAGGAGAATTTCCCTCACTGTCCTTCCCTGTCCCTAGAAACAAGGATTAGCACAGTAAAACACACTGACACTCTCCCTACCTATAGTTTTCTGCCCCTAGAAAAAATGTTTTTTTAAAGATGGTTGATGATCAATGCTTTAGCACACTATAGCACAAGGAGAATTTCCCTCACTGTCCTTCCCTGTCCCTAGAAACAAGGATTTGCACAGTAAAACACACTGACACTCTCCCTACCTATAGTTTTCTGTCCCTAGAAAAAATGTTTTTTTAAAGATGGTTGATGATCAATGCTTTAGCACACTATAGCACAAGGAGAATTTCCCTCACTGTCATTCCCTGTCCCTAGAAACAAGGATTAGCACAGTAAAACACACTGACACTCTCCCTACCTATAGTTTTCTGTCCCTAGAAAAAATGTTTTTTTAAAGATGGTTGATGATCAATGCTTTAGCACACTATAGCACAAGGAGAATTTCCCTCACTTTCCTTCCCTGTCCCTAGAAACAAGGATTAGCACAGTAAAACACACTGACACTCTCCCTACCTATAGTTTTCTGTCCCTAGAATTTTTTTTTTTTTAAAGATGGTTGATGATCCATGCTTTAGCACAGTATAGCACAAGGAGAATTTCCCTCGCTGTCCTTCCCTGTCCCTAGAAACAAGGATTAGCACAGTAAAACACACTGACACTCTCCCTACCTATAGTTTTCTGTCCCTAGAAAAAATGTTTTTTTAAAGATGGTTGATGATCAATGCTTTAGCACAGTATAGCACAAGGATAATTTCCCTCACTGTCCTTCCCTGTCCCTAGAAACAAGGATTAGCACAGTGAAAGAAACTGACACTCTCCCTACCTATAGTTTTCTGTCCCTAGAAAAAATGTTTTTTTAAAGATGGTTGATGATCAATGCTTTAGCACAGTATAGCACAAGGAGAATTTCCCTCACTGTCCTTCCCTGTCCCTAGAAACAAGGATTATCACAGTGAAAGAAACTGACACTCTCCCTACCTATAGTTTTCTGTCCCTAGAAAAAATGTTTTTTTAAAGATGGTTGATGATCAATGCTTTAGCACAGTATAGCACAAGGAGAATTTCCCTCACTGTCCTTCCCTCTCCCTAGAAACAAGGATTAGCACAGTGAAAGAAACTGACACTCTCCCTACCTATAGTTTTCTGTCCCTAGAAAAAATGTTTTTTTAAAGATGGTTGATGATCAATGCTTTAGCACACTATAGCACAAGGAGAATTTCCCTCACTGTCCTTCCCTGTCCCTAGAAACAAGGATTAGCACAGTAAAACACACTGACACTCTCCCTACCTATAGTTTTCTGTCCCTAGAAAAAATGTTTTTTTAAAGATGGTTGATGATCAATGCTTTAGCACAGTATAGCACAAGGAGAATTTCCCTCACTGTCCTTCCCTGTCCCTAGAAACAAGGATTAGCACAGTGAAAGAAACTGACACTCTCCCTACCTATAGTTTTCTGTCCCTAGGAAAAATGTTTTTTTAAAGATGGTTGATGATCAATGCTTTAGCACACTATAGCACAAGGAGAATTTCCCTCACTGTCCTTCCCTGTCCCTAGAAACAAGGATTAGCACAGTGAAAGAAACTGACACTCTCCCTACCTATAGTTTTCTGTCCCTAGAAAAAATGTTTTTTTAAAGATGGTTGATGATCAATGCTTTAGCACAGTATAGCACAAGGAGAATTTCCCTCACTGTCCTTCCCTGTCCCTAGAAACAAGGATTAGCACAGTGAAAGAAACTGACACTCTCCCTACCTATAGTTTTCTGTCCCTAGAAAAAATGTTTTTTTTAAAGATGGTTGATGATCAATGCTTTAGCACAGTATAGCACAAGGAGAATTTCCCTCACTGTCCTTCCCTGTCCCTAAAAACAAGGATTAGCACAGTGAAAGAAACTGGCACTCTCCCTACCTATAGTTTTCTGTCCTAAAAAAAATGTTTTTTTAAAGATGGTTGATGATCAATGCTTTAGCACAGTATAGCACAAGGAGAATTTCCCTCACTGTCCTTCCCTGTCCCTAGAAACAAGGATTATCACAGTGAAAGAAACTGACACTCTCCCTACCTATAGTTTTCTGTCCCTAGAAAAAATGTTTTTTTAAAGATGGTTGATGATCAATGCTTTAGCACAGTATAGCACAAGGAGAATTTCCCTCACTGTCCTTCCCTGTCCCTAGAAACAAGGATTAGCACAGTGAAAGAAACTGACACTCTCCCTACCTATAGTTTTCTGTCCCTAGAAAAAATGTTTTTTTAAAGATGGTTGATGATCAATGCTTTAGCACACTATAGCACAAGGAGAATTTCCCTCACTGTCCTTCCCTGTCCCTAGAAACAAGGATTAGCACAGTGAAAGAAACTGACACTCTCCCTACCTATAGTTTTCTGTCCCTAGAAAAAATGTTTTTTTAAAGATGGTTGATGATCAATGCTTTAGCACAGTATAGCACAAGGAGAATTTCCCTCACTTTCCTTCCCTGTCCCTAGAAACAAGGATTAGCACAGTGAAAGAAACTGACACTCTCCCTACCTATAGTTTTCTGTCCCTAGAAAAAATGTTTTTTTAAAGATGGTTGATGATCAATGCTTTAGCACACTATAGCACAAGGAGAATTTCCCTCACTGTCCTTCCCTGTCCCTAGAAACAAGGATTAGCACAGTGAAAGAAACTGACACTCTCCCTACCTATAGTTTTCTGTCCCTAGAAAAAATGTTTTTTTTAAAGATGGTTGATGATCAATGCTTTAGCACAGTATAGCACAAGGAGAATTTCCCTCACTGTCCTTCCCTGTCCCTAAAAACAAGGATTAGCACAGTGAAAGAAACTGACACTCTCCCTACCTATAGTTTTCTGTCCTTAGAAAAAATGTTTTTTTAAAGATGGTTGATGATCAATGCTTTAGCACAGTATAGCACAAGGAGAATTTCCCTCACTGTCCTTCCCTGTCCCTAGAAACAAGGATTATCACAGTGAAAGAAACTGACACTCTCCCTACCTATAGTTTTCTGTCCCTAGAAAAAATGTTTTTTTAAAGATGGTTGATGATCAATGCTTTAGCACAGTATAGCACAAGGAGAATTTCCCTCACTGTCCTCCCCTGTCCCTAGAAACAAGGATTAGCACAGTGAAAGAAACTGACACTCTCCCTACCTATAGTTTTCTGTCCCTAGAAAAAATGTTTTTTTAAAGATGGTTGATGATCAATGCTTTAGCACACTATAGCACAAGGAGAATTTCCCTCACTGTCCTTTCCTGTCCCTAGAAACAAGGATTAGCACAGTGAAAGAAACTGACACTCTCCCTACCTATAGTTTTCTGTCCCTAGAAAAAATGTTTTTTTAAAGATGGTTGATGATCAATGCTTTAGCACAGTATAGCACAAGGAGAATTTCCCTCACTTTCCTTCCCTGTCCCTAGAAACAAGGATTAGCACAGTGAAAGAAACTGACACTCTCCCTACCTATAGTTTTCTGTCCCTAGAAAAAATGTTTTTTTAAAGATGGTTGATGATCAATGCTTTAGCACACTATAGCACAAGGAGAATTTCCCTCACTGTCCTTCCCTGTCCCTAGAAACAAGGATTAGCACAGTGAAAGAAACTGACACTCTCCCTACCTATAGTTTTCTGTCCCTAGAAAAAATGTTTTTTTAAAGATGGTTGATGATCAATGCTTTAGCACACTATAGCACAAGGAGAATTTCCCTCACTGTCCTTCCCTGTCCCTAGAAACAAGGATTAGCACAGTAAAACACACTGACACTCTCCCTACCTATAGTTTTCTGTCCCTAGAAAAAATGTTTTTTTTAAAGATGGTTGATGATCAATGCTTTAGCACACTATAGCACAAGGAGAATTTCCCTCACTGTCCTTCCCTGTCCCTAGAAACAAGGATTAGCACAGTGAAAGAAACTGACACTCTCCCTACCTATAGTTTTCTGTCCCTAGAAAAAGTGTTTTTTTAAAGATGGTTGATGATCAATGCTTTAGCACACTATAGCACAAGGAGAATTTCCCTCACTGTCCTTCCCTGTCCCTAGAAACAAGGATTAGCACAGTAAAACACACTGACACTCTCCCTACCTATAGTTTTCTGTCCCTAGAAAAAATGTTTTTTTAAAGATGGTTGATGATCAATGCTTTAGCACACTATAGCACAAGGAGAATTTCCCTCACTGTCCTTCCCTGTCCCTAGAAACAAGGATTAGCACAGTAAAACACACTGACACTCTCCCTACCTATAGTTTTCTGCCCCTAGAAAAAATGTTTTTTTAAAGATGGTTGATGATCAATGCTTTAGCACACTATAGCACAAGGAGAATTTCCCTCACTGTCCTTCCCTATCCCTAGAAACAAGGATTTGCACAGTAAAACACACTGACACTCTCCCTACCTATAGTTTTCTGTCCCTAGAAAAAATGTTTTTTTAAAGATGGTTGATGATCAATGCTTTAGCACACTATAGCACAAGGAGAATTTCCCTCACTGTCATTCCCTGTCCCTAGAAACAAGGATTAGCACAGTAAAACACACTGACACTCTCCCTACCTATAGTTTTCTGTCCCTAGAAAAAATGTTTTTTTAAAGATGGTTGATGATCAATGCTTTAGCACACTATAGCACAAGGAGAATTTCCCTCACTTTCCTTCCCTGTCCCTAGAAACAAGGATTAGCACAGTAAAACACACTGACACTCTCCCTACCTATAGTTTTCTGTCCCTAGAATTTATTTTTTTTTAAAGATGGTTGATGATCCATGCTTTAGCACAGTATAGCACAAGGAGAATTTCCCTCGCTGTCCTTCCCTGTCCCTAGAAACAAGGATTAGCACAGTAAAACACACTGACACTCTCCCTACCTATAGTTTTCTGTCCCTAGAAAAAATGTTTTTTTAAAGATGGTTGATGATCAATGCTTTAGCACAGTATAGCACAAGGATAATTTCCCTCACTGTCCTTCCCTGTCCCTAGAAACAAGGATTAGCACAGTGAAAGAAACTGACACTCTCCCTACCTATAGTTTTCTGTCCCTAGAAAAAATGTTTTTTTAAAGATGGTTGATGATCAATGCTTTAGCACAGTATAGCACAAGGAGAATTTCCCTCACTGTCCTTCCCTGTCCCTAGAAACAAGGATTATCACAGTGAAAGAAACTGACACTCTCCCTACCTATAGTTTTCTGTCCCTAGAAAAAATGTTTTTTTAAAGATGGTTGATGATCAATGCTTTAGCACAGTATAGCACAAGGAGAATTTCCCTCACTGTCCTTCCCTCTCCCTAGAAACAAGGATTAGCACAGTGAAAGAAACTGACACTCTCCCTACCTATAGTTTTCTGTCCCTAGAAAAAATGTTTTTTTAAAGATGGTTGATGATCAATGCTTTAGCACACTATAGCACAAGGAGAATTTCCCTCACTGTCCTTCCCTGTCCCTAGAAACAAGGATTAGCACAGTAAAACACACTGACACTCTCCCTACCTATAGTTTTCTGTCCCTAGAAAAAATGTTTTTTTAAAGATGGTTGATGATCAATGCTTTAGCACAGTATAGCACAAGGAGAATTTCCCTCACTGTCCTTCCCTGTCCCTAGAAACAAGGATTAGCACAGTGAAAGAAACTGACACTCTCCCTACCTATAGTTTTCTGTCCCTAGAAAAAATGTTTTTTTAAAGATGGTTGATGATCAATGCTTTAGCACAGTATAGCACAAGGAGAATTTCCCTCACTGTCCTTCCCTGTCCCTAGAAACAAGGATTAGCACAGTGAAAGAAACTGACACTCTCCCTACCTATAGTTTTCTGTCCCTAGGAAAAATGTTTTTTTTAAAGATGGTTGATGATCAATGCTTTAGCACACTATAGCACAAGGAGAATTTCCCTCACTGTCCTTCCCTGTCCCTAGAAACAAGGATTAGCACAGTGAAAGAAACTGACACTCTCCCTACCTATAGTTTTCTGTCCCTAGAAAAAATGTTTTTTTAAAGATGGTTGATGATCAATGCTTTAGCACAGTATAGCACAAGGAGAATTTCCCTCACTGTCCTTCCCTGTCCCTAGAAACAAGGATTAGCACAGTGAAAGAAACTGACACTCTCCCTACCTATAGTTTTCTGTCCCTAGAAAAAATGTTTTTTTTTAAAGATGGTTGATGATCAATGCTTTAGCACAGTATAGCACAAGGAGAATTTCCCTCACTGTCCTTCCCTGTCCCTAAAAACAAGGATTAGCACAGTGAAAGAAACTGGCACTCTCCCTACCTATAGTTTTCTGTCCTAAAAAAAATGTTTTTTTAAAGATGGTTGATGATCAATGCTTTAGCACAGTATAGCACAAGGAGAATTTCCCTCACTGTCCTTCCCTGTCCCTAGAAACAAGGATTATCACAGTGAAAGAAACTGACACTCTCCCTACCTATAGTTTTCTGTCCCTAGAAAAAATGTTTTTTTAAAGATGGTTGATGATCAATGCTTTAGCACAGTATAGCACAAGGAGAATTTCCCTCACTGTCCTTCCCTGTCCCTAGAAACAAGGATTAGCACAGTGAAAGAAACTGACACTCTCCCTACCTATAGTTTTCTGTCCCTAGAAAAAATGTTTTTTTAAAGATGGTTGATGATCAATGCTTTAGCACACTATAGCACAAGGAGAATTTCCCTCACTGTCCTTCCCTGTCCCTAGAAACAAGGATTAGCACAGTGAAAGAAACTGACACTCTCCCTACCTATAGTTTTCTGTCCCTAGAAAAAATGTTTTTTTAAAGATGGTTGATGATCAATGCTTTAGCACAGTATAGCACAAGGAGAATTTCCCTCACTTTCCTTCCCTGTCCCTAGAAACAAGGATTAGCACAGTGAAAGAAACTGACACTCCCCCTACCTATAGTTTTCTGTCTCTAGAAAAAATGTTTTTTTAAAGATGGTTGATGATCAATGCTTTAGCACACTATAGCACAAGGAGAATTTCCCTCACTGTCCTTCCCTGTCCCTAGAAACAAGGATTAGCACAGTAAAACACACTGACACTCTCCCTACCTATAGTTTTCTGTCCCTAGAAAAAATGTTTTTTTTAAAGATGGTTGATGATCAATGCTTTAGCACACTATAGCACAAGGAGAATTTCCCTCACTGTCCTTCCCTGTCCCTAGAAACAAGGATTAGCACAGTGAAAGAAACTGACACTCTCCCTACCTATAGTTTTCTGTCCCTAGAAAAAGTGTTTTTTTAAAGATGGTTGATGATCAATGCTTTAGCACACTATAGCACAAGGAGAATTTCCCTCACTGTCCTTCCCTGTCCCTAGAAACAAGGATTAGCACAGTAAAACACACTGACACTCTCCCTACCTATAGTTTTCTGTCCCTAGAAAAAATGTTTTTTTAAAGATGGTTGATGATCAATGCTTTAGCACACTATAGCACAAGGAGAATTTCCCTCACTGTCCTTCCCTGTCCCTAGAAACAAGGATTAGCACAGTAAAACACACTGACACTCTCCCTACCTATAGTTTTCTGTCCCTAGAAAAAATGTTTTTTTAAAGATGGTTGATGATCAATGCTTTAGCACACTATAGCACAAGGAGAATTTCCCTCACTGTCCTTCCCTGTCCCTAGAAACAAGGATTAGCACAGTAAAACACACTGACACTCTCCCTACCTATAGTTTTCTGTCCCTAGAAAAAATGTTTTTTTAAAGATGGTTGATGACCAATGCTTTAGCACACTATAGCACAAGGAGAATTTCCCTCACTGTCCGTCCCTGTCCCTAGAAACAAGGATTAGCACAGTAAAACACACTGACACTCTCCCTACCTATAGTTTTCTGTCCCTAGAAAAAATGTTTTTTTAAAGATGGTTAATGATCAATGCTTTAGCACACTATAGCACAAGGAGAATTTCCCTCACTGTCCTTCCCTGTCCCTAGAAACAAGGATTAGCACAGTGAAAGAAACTGACACTCTCCCTACCTATAGTTTTCTGTCCCTAGAAAAAGTGTTTTTTTAAAGATGGTTGATGATCAATGCTTTAGCACACTATAGCACAAGGAGAATTTCCCTCACTGTCCTTCCCTGTCCCTAGAAACAAGGATTAGCACAGTAAAACACACTGACACTCTCCCTACCTATAGTTTTCTGTCCCTAGAAAAAATGTTTTTTTAAAGATGGTTGATGATCAATGCTTTAGCACACTATAGCACAAGGAGAATTTCCCTCACTGTCCTTCCCTGTCCCTAGAAACAAGGATTAGCACAGTAAAACACACTGACACTCTCCCTACCTATAGTTTTCTGTCCCTAGAAAAAATGTTTTTTTAAAGATGGTTGATGATCAATGCTTTAGCACACTATAGCACAAGGAGAATTTCCCTCACTGTCCTTCCCTGTCCCTAGAAACAAGGATTAGCACAGTAAAACACACTGACACTCTCCCTACCTATAGTTTTCTGTCCCTAGAAAAAATGTTTTTTTAAAGATGGTTGATGACCAATGCTTTAGCACACTATAGCACAAGGAGAATTTCCCTCACTGTCCGTCCCTGTCCCTAGAAACAAGGATTAGCACAGTAAAACACACTGACACTCTCCCTACCTATAGTTTTCTGTCCCTAGAAAAAATGTTTTTTTAAAGATGGTTAATGATCAATGCTTTAGCACACTATAGCACAAGGAGAATTTCCCTCACTGTCCTTCCCTGTCCCTAGAAACAAGGATTAGCACAGTAAAACACACTGACACTCTCCCTACCTATAGTTTTCTGTCCCTAGAAAAAATGTTTTTTTAAAGATGGTTGATGATCAATGCTTTAGCACACTATAGCACAAGGAGAATTTCCCTCACTGTCCTTCCCTGTCCCTAGAAACAAGGATTATCACAGTAAAACACACTGACACTCTCCCTACCTATAGTTTTCTGTCCCTAGAAAAAATGATTTTTTAAAGATGGTTGATGATCAATGCTTTAGCACACTATAGCACAAGGAGAATTTCCCTCACTGTCCTTCCCTGTCCCTAGAAACAAGGATTAGCACAGTAAAACACACTGACACTCTCCCTACCTATCCTTCTCTTTCCCTAAACTAAAGGAATCCAGGTAAAGCAAGAAAAAAAAATGTCACTGTCCCTGCCTATGCTTCTCTTTCCCTGCTCCGGAACACACTACACTAGGCCGCCGTGCTGGCGGCCTTTTATAGTGTGGGGCGTGTACTAAACACCCTCAGCAATAATTGGCCACAGGCATCCTGCCTGTGGCCAATCATTGCTCTCCTCGCTGCCGGCGCTGTGATTGGCCAAGCATGCGGGGTCACAGTGCATGCTTGGCCAATCACAGCGCCTGGATGACACTGCGATGGCGTAGTGCATTGTGGGCCGTTCGCGTCACTCGAATTAGGCGCGAACGGCCCAAATCGTTCGATCTTCGTCGAACGATCGAACAGCCGATGTTCGAGTCGAACGTATGTTCGACTCGAACACCGAGCTCATCCCTATCCTTTAGTATATATTGCTGAGAATTGACAGAGTTGGGCTGCTTGGTAGTACCACCACATATTGGGAAGGCCAAGGCCTCCTTTCTTCCTTGCCCTATACAGAACTTTTTTAGATAGACGATGTCCCTTGCCCCCCCATATGAACTGTATGATTTTTGATTGGAGTCTATCCAGTGCTCGCTTCTTGACAGGGATAGGCAGGGACCGGAAGAGATAAAGCAATCTGGGCAAGAGGGTCATCTTGACCGAATTGACTCTACCCAGCCAGGATAATTTATAAAGAGACCATTGTGTAAGTTCAGTTGTGAGTTTTTTGAACATGGCAGGGTAATTGTGTTGGAATAGGAGCTCTACTTTTGGGGTGAGGAAAACACCTAAATAGGGAAGAGAAGAGGCGCACCAGGAGAAGGGGAAGTTTGTTTTGAGCCTATCGACTATATCTTGGGGTGTAGTGACGTTTAAGGCCATTGACTTTGCCATGTTGACCTGAAGGCCTGAAACCTTTCCAAAAGTGGTGAGGAGTTGGAGAATATTGGGGGTCGACCTGAGAGGGGAGGTGACGAAAAGGAGGACATCGTCCGCAAAGAGGGCGCATTTGTGTGTATGTTGAACACATTGAACCCCGTGAATGTCCGGGTGTTGTCTAATTGCTAGAGCTAGGGTTTCTATCGCTATTGCGAAGAGAATAGGGGAGAGCGGGCAGCCCTGTCTGGTACCGTTTAAGATTGGGAATTGGTCGGAGAGACGTCCCTGTAGTTTGATCTGGGCTTTCGGGGAGGAATATAGAGACTCCAGGGTTCTTAGGAATTCCGGGCCAAATCCCCAATGGCGTAGAATGGTAAAAAGGTATGGCCAGGTGACCGTATCAAAGGCCTTTTGGAGGTCTATGGAAAGAATGTATCCCTTCTGGGGGGACCCGCCATCCCAGGAGGATTGCATGAGGGAAATCAAATCTACCGCTCTCCTGATCTGGTCCGGTCCCTGTCTCCCGGGAATGAAACCCACCTGATCCTTATGAACATAAGAAGCTATGAAGGAGGCTATTCTGTTGGCCAAAATCTTGGTCATGATTTTCAGATCATTATTGATCAACGAAATCGGCCTATAGTTGCCTACATCACTAGGATCTTTTCCCTGTTTGGGGATCACAGAGATATATGCGAGGTTGGCAGCGGGTTCGAGAATGGAGCCCTCTCGTAGGGAGTTAAAGAGACTGGCCAGATGAGGAGATAGGACCCCAGAGAAAGTTTTGTAATAAAGGGCGGAGAAACCGTCTGGCCCTGGCGCCGAGTCTGTTTTGAGATTTTTGATGACCTCCTGGACCTCTTCAGTACTAAAAGGTGATTCCATCATGGATCTATGGGACTCTGAAAGTTTGGGGAGATCAATGTCCGCCAAAAATAATTCTAAGGGAACAGGGTCGGCAGAGGAAGGAGATGCGTATAGTTTGGAGTAGAAAGCTTGGAAGGTTTCTAGGATTTTATGGGGGTTCTGGGTGAGAGAACCCGATAACGATTTAATCTTGGGTAAGGAGAAATTTTGGATCCTTGGGGAGAGTTTGGCCGCCAAGCGCGAGCCGATTTTATCAGCTTGTAAGTAGAATTTGCCACTTAACCAGTTCAAGTGTTTGTCTGCATTAGAAGTTAAGGCAAGATTTAAAGCAATGTGGGCGGATTCTAACTTGGCCAGACTGGCTGGAGTGGGGTTAGACTTATGGGCTTTACTAAGTAGTGTAAAATCCCTTTCCAAGTTTTCTACATCCACCTTCCTTCCTTTTTTCAGGTTGGAAGCCATTTGAATCATCCTCCCCCTCAAGACGGCTTTATGAGCTCCCCAGAGAGAGCTAGGGGAAGTTTCCCCGGTATCATTGAGGAGGAAAAATTCTTGGATGTCCTTTTCCAGCATGGTGCAGTGGACCGGGTTGGCAAGGAGGGATTTACTCAAGCGCCACTGAGGGGGGCCTGAAGGCGAAAGGGAGCTAGAGATTCTAAGGGTTACTAAGGAGTGGTCCGACCACGGAACTTCTTGTATTGAGGAGTGAGAGTCAGTGTGAATGTCAGAATTGGGTACGAAGATGTGGTCAATCCTGGCAAATGTTTTGTGTGGGGCAGAGTAATGGGTAAAGTCTTTGACCGTGGGATTCAATTCCCTCCAAGAATCAATCAGGCCCAAGTCATGTAGGAGTCGAGCGATTCTGAGGCTTTGTTTGGAGGGTCTCTTAAGGCGTGGCCTGTTCTCGTGGGATTTGTCAAGTGTGTGGTCAAACGTGATATTGGAGTCACCCCCTATTAAGACTCTACCTTCTAGATGAGAGGAGAGGGTTGAGAACATGGATGCGAAAAAATTTGCCTGGCCCCGATTGGGGGCATAGTATGAAACAAAAGAATACGTTACCCCTTCTATGAGCCCTTTGACCAGCAGGTAGCTACCATCTTTATCACGAATTGTGTGAATGTGGGTAAATGGGATATGTTTAGCCAAGAGAATGGCCACCCCTCTCTGTTTGGTGTCAGCATTCGCAAGGTAGAAGGTGGGAAAGCTACGGTGTAGGAAGGAGGGGGTATAGCTAGCGGGGAAGTGGGTCTCCTGAAGAAGGACAACATCAAGGCTTCTGGCGTGGTAGCTCTGAAAGGCCTTCCGGCGTTTAGAAGGGGAATTAAGTCCCTGTGTATTGTGGGAAGCTACTTTCAAAGGCAGCTTGCGAGCGTCAGTCTCAGCCATGGGTGCCCGAGGGGGGTGCGAGAATGTAAAAGGGGAGCTTACCTGGAGAGAAGAGAGAATCCGGACATCCAGCGCGAGGTAGGCTATCAACAAACGCCCTGGAGCAAGGCCTGGGGGAGTTCTCCGCGAGGAATCCTGAAGGAGGGAGGAGGAGAACACTGTGGGGAGGGGAGAAGGGGGGGGAGAAGAAATAGAAGAAAAAGAGGAGGAAAGATCAGAGATGTCATTATATTGGTCAGTTAAATCACAAAAGGAGAACAAAACAAACATATGCAAAAATTCAGATAAAATTCAACAGGACCGGCTAGCCGGGTCCAAGTCCAAGGACTCCTGCAAGAGGGGTCTTGGAGAGAGTGCAACCCCAATAGGGGTTGTCTACCTGATGTCACCAGAGGGATTAAAAGTCCCTCCGCGTCACAACAGAGAGAGCGGCATGATGAGCCGCTCCGGCCGTCAGAGCCCCCAATGGGGGGTAAAACAGTACTGGAACGGCCAAAGTGCAGAAAATACTGTAAACAAACAAATATAACGAACCGTAAAACTGTATAACCAGAACATAACCAGTGCATGGAGTGGAACCTGCAAGGGAGAGGAAGGGAAGGTGGGGAGGGAGGCAAGAGAGGATGGGGGGGGGGAAGGGGGAGGGGAAAGGGAAGAAAAAAAAAAAAAAAGGGGGGGGGCAGGGGGAAGGAAGGGTATAGGCTACTAGGCCTAACCATAGGTTGGAACTAGAAAAGGCCCATCATATATGCAACAAGTCAGAAAGGCAATGAAAGCATCCTCCTCAGCGAGGTGGGAGGAACGGGGGATATTGGGAGTCCCAACTAGCCATAAGATGGGCAAGTGGGGCCCAAACCAAACAGATCAAGACCCTGGCCCGCCTGAAGCCAGTCAGGGCCGTGCGGGTCTGTCTACCACCATACTAGGGGGGGAGAGTAGTTAGCTCTCTGAAATATTAGGGATAGTCAAAAGCAACCCATCTCCCGTCCGGGAGAAAAACAAAAGAAGTCCCTCATCTCGGGGGTCGGGATTCTCTCTGTCTCTTCGTTTGTTGTTTATTCCATAACGGGGTCAGAGAACTGCCGGGGGGTGGACGCTTTGAGGAGCCTGATTTTGTTGTCGCTTGTTGTGCAGCAAGTTCTCGGGAGATAAGACCAAGATGAAGAAGGAGACGTTCGCCGTCTTGAAAGGTGGAAAAGCCAAAGGATTTGTCCCTGAAATGAAATTGTAGGCGGAACGGAAAAGCCCAGCGGTACTTGATGGAATTCTGGTTGAGGACCTCCAGGAGGGGTTTAAGGGACCTCCATTTCTGGACCGTGGTGGGTGAGATGTCAGCAAAGATTTGGATTTTATTCCCTTGGAAGGAGAGATTGTCCAGGTTGCGGGTCTGCCTCATAACATCCTCCTTCACACCATAGTAATGGGGCTTGACTACAATGTCCCTTGGGAGACCATCTGGGCGGGGGGGCTGGAGGACTCTGTGAGCCCTGTCAAGTTCCAATCTGTGGTCCTGAATGTCTGGCATGAGTTCTTTAATGAACAATTTAACTGTGCTGTGAACATCAGTAACAGATTCAGGTATCCCACGTATACGGAAATTATACCTTCTACTCCTGTTCTCTAAATCATCGATTTTAGAGAGAGCTGTCTCAAGTTGATCTTGTAAGGTTTGGATGCATGTGGTATTTTGGTTAGTACGGGCGGCAGTGTTATCCACAGCCTGCTCAATTGCATCCATGCGGGCTCCCAGGCTCTGCAAATCAGCCTTAATGGTAGCAGTGATCTGAGTGGCATTGTGGGCTAGGCCTGTGGCTAGCAGCTCAGAAAAGTTCTGCAGCATAAGTTGCATGTCAGCGGAGTGAACTGGCTGCAAGGGGGGGAGAGGTGGGGGCCTGCCAGGCTTAAGGGGGATCGCAGCATGGGAGAGAGGGGGAGATCTCCAAAAGTCAGTTTCAGCAGGGACTCAGTGGATGCTGGGGAGATCCCTTGGGGGTTGCAGGTACTCACAGGAGTTGCCAGTAGATCGATCTGGTGCTGGAGATGGGAAGGAGGATCCGCAATGGAGTCCGGGCCTTCCATGCTGCCTTGAGCTGCAGCCGCCATCTTGGATGATGCAGGGGCTGCCAGTGTAAAGTCGAGCTGGCGGCTTACCTCCCTCTTTTGTGAGCCGCCCGGCATATGAAATCGTCCCTGGTTCACCCGGGAGGCGATGGGGTCAGTCCTGGCCGGTTCCCGCTCAGTCTGTAGGCTCAGGGGGCTGCGAGAGGCCGGAGCAGCGCGGAGCTCCCGTTCAGAGCGTCTTCCCGGAAGTCCCGCGTATGCGCACTCCCTCCTCTCTGTTTTGAATGTTTTTTTTGTTTTTTTTTCTGAAACCGGCTCAACGGCATCAGTAAAGACACTCGCCGGCTCTCGCCTTTCGGCGCGACTCCGCTCAAAACGCTCAGGGGGCACCCGGATTTGAACCAAGGACCTCGCGATCTGCAGTCGAATGCTCTGCCATTGAGCTATACCCCCTTGCCTTCTTCTCTCTGTTTTGATTTTTTTTTCCTGAAACCGGCTCGACGGCATCGGTAAAGACACTCGCCGGCTCTCCCTTTTTGGCGCGACTGCAGGCAAAACACTCAGGGGGCACCCGGATTGGAACCCGACGACCTCTCGATTTGCAGTCGAATGCTCTGCTATTGAGCTATACCCCCCTTGCCTTCTCCTCTCTGTTTTGAATTTTTTTTTTCTGAAACCGGCTCAACGGCATCGGTAAAGACACTCACTGGCTCTCCCTTTTCGGCGCGACTGCGGGCAAAACGCTCAGGGGGCACCCCCATGTAAACCGAGGACCTCGCGATCTGCAGTCGAATGCTCTGCCACTGAGCTATACACCTCCTTGCCTTCTCTTCTCTGTTTTTTTTTTTTTTTCTGAAACCGTCTCGACGGCATCGGTAAAGACACTCGCCGGCTCTCCCTTTTTGGCGCGACTGCGGGCAAAACACTCAGGGGGCACCCGGATTTGAACCGAGGACCTTTCGATCTGCAGTCAAATGCTCTGCCACTGAGTTATACCCCCTTGCCTTCTCCTCTCTGTTTTGATTTTTTTTTTCTGAATCCGGCTCGACGGCATCGGTAAAGACACTCGCCGGCTCTCCCTTTTCGGCGCGACTGCGGGCCAAACGCTCAGGGGGCATCCGGATTTGAACCGAAGACCTCTCTGATCTGCAGTTGAATGCTCTGCCACTGAGCTATACCCCCCTTGCCCTCTCCTTTCTGTTTTGAATTTTTATAAAAAAAATTCCTGTAACCGGCTCGACGGCATCGGTAAAGACACTCGCCGGCTCTCCCTTTTCGGCGCGACTGCGGGCAAAATGCTCAGGGGGCATCCGGATTTGAACCGAGGACCTCTCGATCTGCAGTCGAATGCTCTGCAACTGAGATATACCCCTGTCGCCTTCTCCTCTCTTTTTTGAATTATTATTTTTTCTTTTCCTGAAACCGGCTCGACGGCATCGGTAAAGACACTCGCCGGCTCTCCCTTTTCGGCGTGACTGCGAGCAAAACGCTCAGGGGGCACCCGGATTTGAACCGTGGACCTTTCGATCTGCAGTCAAATGCTCTGCCACTGAGCTATACCCCCTTGCCTTCTCTTCTCTGTTTTGATTTTTTATTTTTTCTGAAACCGGCTCGACGGCATCGGTAAAGACACTCGCCGGCTCTCCCTTTTCGGCGCAACTGCGGGCAAAATGCTCAGGGGGCACCCGAATTTGAACCGAGGACCTTTCTCCGCCACTGAGCTATAGCCCCCTTGCCTTCTCCTCTCTGTTTTGAATTTTTAATTTTTTTTTCCCTGAAACCGGCTCAACGTCATCTGTAAAGACACTCGCCGGCTCTCCCTTTTCGGCGCGACTGCGGGCAAAATGCTCAGTGGGCACCCGGATTTGAACCAAGGACCTCGCGATCTGCAGTCGAATGCCCTGCCACTGAGCTATACCACACTTTCCTTCTCCTCTCTGTTTTGATTTTTTTTTTCCTGAAACATGCTCGACGGCATCGGTAAAGACACTCGCCGGCTCTCCCTTTTCGGCGCGACTGCGGGCAAAACGCTCAGGGGCACCCGGATTTGACCCAAGGACCTTGTGATCTGCAGTCGAATGCTCTGCCACTGAGCTATACCCCACTAGCCTTTTCCTCTCTCTTTTGAATTTTTATTTATTTTTTTCCTGAAACCGGCTCGACGGCATCGATAAAGACACTCGCCGGCTCTCCCCTTTTGGCGCGACTGCGGGCAAAACGCTCAGGGGGCACCCGGATTTGAAGCGAAGACTTCTCGATCTGCAGTCGAATGCTCTGCCACTGATCTATACCCCATTGCCTTCTCTTCTCTGTTTTGAATTTTTTATTTTTTTTGTCCTGAAACTGGCTCGACGGCATCGGTAAAGACACTCGCCGGCTCTCCCTTTTCGGTGCGACTGCGGGCAAAATGTTCAGGGGGCATCCGGATTTGAACCGAAGATCTCTTGATCTGCAGTTGAATGCTCTGCCACTGAGCTATACCCCCTTTGCCTTTTCCTTTTTGTTTTGAATTTTTATTTTATTTTTTCCTGAAACCGGCTCGACGGCATATGCCACGAAGGTATACCTCCCTTGCCTTCTCCTCTCTGTTTTGAATTTTTTATTTTTTATTTTTCCAGAAACCGGCTCGATGGCATCAGTAAACACACTCACCGGCTCTCCCTTTTCGGGGCGACAGTGGGCAAAATGCTCAGGGGCACACGGATTTGAACTGAGGACATCTTGATTTGCAGACAAATGCTCTGCCACTGAGCTATACCCCACTTGCCTTCTCTCTATTTTGAATATTTTTTTCCTGAAACCGGATCGACGGCATCGGTAAAGACACTCGCCAGCTCTCCCTTTTTGGCGCGACTGCGGGCAAATCGCTCAAGGGGCACCCGGATTTGAACAGAGGACCTCGCGATCTGCAGTCGAATGCCCTGCCACTGAGCTATACCCTCTTGCCTTCTCCTCTCTGTTTTGAATTTTTTTTCCTGAAACCGGCTCGACGGCATCGGTAAATACACTCGCCGGCTCTCCCTTTTCGGCGCGACTGCGGGCAAAATGCTCAGGGGGCACCTGGATTTGAACCGAGAACCTCTCGATCTGCAGTCGAATGCTCTGCCACTGAGCTATACCCCCCTTTCCCTCTCCTCTCTGTTTTGAATTTTTTTTTTCCTGAAACATGCTCGACGGCATCGGTAAAGACACTCGCCGGCTCTCCCTTTTCGGCGCGACTGCGGGCAAAATGCTCAGGGGGCACCCGGATTTGAACCGAGGACCTTTTGATCTGCAGTCGAATGCTCTGCCACTGAGCTATACCCCCCTAGCCTTTTCGGTAAAGACACTCGCCGGCTCTCCCTTTTCGGCGTGACTGCGGGCAAAACACTCAGGGGGCACCCGGATTTGAACCAAGGACCTTTCGATCTGCAGTCAAATGCTCTGCCACTGAGCTATACCCCCTTGCCTTCTCTTCTCTGTTTTGATTATTTTTTCTGAAACCGGCTCGAATGCTCTGCCACTGAGCTATACCCCCCTAGCCTTTTCGGTAAAGACACTCGCCGGCTCTCCCTTTTTGGCGCGACTGCGGGCAAAGCGCTCAGGGGGCATCTGGATTTGAACCGAGGACCTCGCGATCTGCAGTTGAATGCTCTGCCACTGAGCTTTACCCCCCTTGTCCTCTCCTCTCTGTTTTGAATTTTTATTAATTTTTTTCCTGTAACCGGCTCGACGGCATCGGTAAAGACACTCGCCGGCTCTCCCTTTTCGGCGCGACTGCGGGCAAAACGCTCAGGGGGCATCCGGATTTGACCTGAGGACCTCTCGTTCTGCAGTCGAATGCTCTGCCACTGAGCTATACCCCTCTTGCCTTCTCCTCTCTGTTTTGAATTTTTTTTTTCTCCGAAACCCGCTCGACGGCATCAGTAAAGACACTCGCCGGCTCTCCCTTTTCGGCGCGACTGCGGGCAAAATGCTCAGGGGTGCGCCCGAATTTGAACTGAGGACCTCTTGATCTGCAGTCGAATGCTCTGTCACTGAGCTATACCGCCCTTGCCTTCTCCTCTCTGTTTTGAATTTTTTTTTTCTCCGAAACCGGCTCGACGGCATCAGTAAAGACACTCGCCGGCTCGACGGCATCGGTAAAGACACTCGCCGGCTCTCCCTTTTCGGCGTGACTGCGGGCAAAATGCTCAGGGGGCATCCGGATTTGAACCGAGGACCTCTCGATCTGCAGTTGAATGCTCTGCCACTGAGATATACCCCCGTTGCCTTCTCCTCTCTTTTTTGAATTATTATTTTTTTCTTTTCCTGAAACCAGCTCGACGGCATCGGTAAAGACACTCGCCGGCTTTCCCTTTTTGGCGCGACTTCGGGCAGAATGCTCAGGGGGGACCTGGATTTGACCCGAGGACCTCTCGATCTGCAGTCGAATGCTCTGCCACTGAGCTATACCCCCTTGCCTTGTCTTCTCTGTTTTGAATTTTTATTTTTTTTGTCCTGAAACTGGCTCGACGGCATCGGTAAAGACACTCGCCGGCTCTCCCTTTTCGGCGTGACTGTGGGCAAAACGCTCAGCGGGCACCCGGATTTGAACCAAGGACCTTTCAATCTGCAGTCAAATGCTCTGCCACTGAGCTATACCCCCCTTGCCCTCTCCTCTCTTCTCTGTTTTGAATTTTTATTAATTCTCCCTTTTCGGCGCGACTTCGGGCAAAATGCTCTGGGGTCACGCCGTTTTGAACCGAGGACCTCTCGATCTGCAGCCGAATGCTCTGCCACTGAGCTATAACCCCCTTGCCTTCTCCTCTCTGTTTTGAATGTTTTTTGTTTTTTTTCCTGAAACCGGCTCGACAGCATCGGTAAAGACATTCGCCGGCTCTCTCTTTTCGGCGCGACTGCGGGCAAAACGCTCAGGGGGCACCCGGATTTGAACCGATGACCTCTCGATCTGCAGTCGAATGCTCTGCCACTGAGCTATACCCCCCTTGCCTTCTTCTCTCTGTTTTGATTTTTTTTTCTCCGAAACCGGCTCGACGGCATCAGTAAAGACACTCGCCGGCTTTCCCTTTTCGGCGCGACTGCGGGCAAAACCCTCAGGGGGCACCTGGATTTGAACCGAGAACCTCTCGATCTGCAGTCGAATGCTCTGCCACTGAGCTATACCCCCTTGCCTTCTTTTTTGAATTTTATTTTTATTTTTTTCTTGAAACCGGCTCCACGTTATCGGTGAAGACACTCGCCGGCTCTCCCTTTTCGGTGCGACTGCGGGCAAAATGCTCAGGGGGCACCCGGATTTGAACCGAGGACCTCTCGATCTGCAGTCGAATGCTCTGCCACTGAGCTATACCCCCTTGCCTTCATTTTTGAATTTTATTTTTATTTTTTTCTCGAAACCGGCTCGACGGCATCGGTAAAGACACTCGCCGGCTCTCCCTTTTCGGCGCGAATGCGGGCAAAACGCTCAGGGGGCACCCGGATTTGAGCCGAGGACCTCTCGATCTGCAGTCGAATGCTCTGCCAATGAGCTATACCCCCTGTAGCCTTCATTGCTCTGTTTTGAATTTTTTTTTCTCCGAAACTGGCTCAACGGCATCAGTAAAGACACTCTCCGGCTCTACCTTTTTGGCGCGACTGCAAGCAAAACGCTCAGGGGGCACCTGGATTTGGACCGAGGACCTCTCGATCTGCAGTCGAATGCTCTGGCACTGAGCTATACCCCCCTTGCCTTCTCCTCTCTGTTTTGAATGTTTTTTGTTTTTTTTCCTGAAACCGGCTCGACGGCATCGGTAAAGACACTCGCCGGCTCGCCCTTTTCGGCGCGACTGCGGGCAAAACCCTCTGGGGGCACCCGGATTTGAACCGAGAACCTCTCGATCTGCAATCGAATAATCTGCCACTGAGGTATACCCACCTTGCCTTCTCCTTTCTGTTTTGAATTTTTTATTTATTTTTCCTGAAACCGGCTCAACGGCATCAGTAAAGACACTCGCCGGCTCTCCCTTTTCGGCGCGACTGCGGGCAAAACATTCAGGGGGCACCCAGATTTGAACCGAGGACCTCTCGATGTGCAGTCGAATGCTCTGCCACTGAGCTATAACCCCCTTACCTTCTCCTCTCTGTTTTGAATGTTTTTTTGTTTTTTTTTCTCCGAAACCGGCTCGACGCCATCAGTAAAGACACTCGCCGGCTCTCCCTTTTTGGCGCGACTGCGGGCAAAACGCTCAGGGGCACCCGGATTTGAACCGAGAACCTCTCGAACTGCAGTCGAATGCTCTGCCACTGAGGTATACCCACCTTGCCTTCTCCTCTCTGTTTTGAATTTTTTTTTTCTTCCTGAAACTGGCTCAACGGCATCGGTAAAGACACTCGCCGGCTCTCCCTTTTCGGTGCGACTGCGGGCAAAATGCTCAGGGGGCACCCGGATTTGAACCAAGGACCTCTCGATCTGCAGTCGAATGCTCTGCCACTGAGCTATACCCCCTTGCCTTCTCCTCTCTGTTTTGAATTTTAAAAATTTTTCCTGAAACCGGCTCGACAGCATCGGTAAAGACACTCGCCGTCTCTCCCTTTTCGGCGCGACTTCGGGCAAAATACTTAGGGGTCACGCCGATTTGAACCGAGGACCTCTCGATCTGCAGCTGAATGCTCTGCCACTGAGCTATAACCCCCTTGCCTTCTCCTGTCTGTTTTGAATTTTTTTTGTCCTGAAACCGGCTCGACGGCATCGGTAAAGACACTCGCTGGCTCTCCCTTTTCGGCGCGACTGCGGGCAAGACGCTCAGGGGGCACCCGGACTTGAATCGAGGACCTCGTGATCTGCAGTCGAATGCTCTGCCACTGAGCTATACCCCCTTGCCTTCTCCTCTCTGTTTTGAATTTTTTTTTTTTACCTGAAACCGGCTAGACGGCATCGGTAAAGACACTCGCCAGCTCTCTCTTTTCGGCGCGACTGTGGGCAAAACGCTCAGGGGGCGCCCGGATTTGAACCGAGGACCTCTCGATCTGCAGTTGAATGCTCTGCCACTGAGCTATACCCCCCTTGCCTTCTCCTCTCTGTTTTTTTTTTTTTTTTTTTTTCTTTTCAAAAAAAGGTTTATTGTGATTAGATGCAGTACAATTATAAAAGAAGGTAACAAAAGACCCCAAACGAGGTCGGTATAAAGTATGATCATCAGAAACAAACAAAAGAAGGTCACTTGGAGTTATGTTCCATCACAATATCATGGACCACAGTACCTATTATAGAGGGTAGAGCAGACTCAGCATACAAAAAAAAAAGAAGAAAAAAGCAGGCGCCATCAAATTTAAGGCAGACCCTGAGGGACAACGGCCCTACGTCTACGCCCGACCAGTCCACGCACCCCAATTGGGATCCTGCTGTGCACGGAACGATCGGGAACAGAACACCCAGGGAGGGATATGAACAAAGGGCTTGGCAACCCGCTAACCTGTCCAGATTGCTAATCCCCTGAGGATGCGGACCATCCAGGGGGAGTCTGACCTTGAACCTCTGTTAATAGTCTGAAGGGGTTGAAAAACCCAACTAATGGAATGGCTTCCAAATGCCTGTAAGGCGGAGCATCTAGCTGTATCCATCAACATAAAACAAGAAAGACTACACAGATGTAAAACCTGAGTAGCCAGTGACAGTCTAAGAAAGAGATTAAGAATAGGAAGAAAAGAAAGGAAGAAATAGGGATAGGGAAGAGAAGGGGGAGCGAACCAGAGAATAAGAGGGAAAGAAGGGGGCGGGGGAAATCAGGATTCCTCGGGGAGAGGGGGGAAAAATGGTCAGCAACGTGCCGAATCGGGGCTGTCCAGTGCTCACCTATTGGGGCAGAAGGGATATGCCTACATGCATAGCCCAGGGTTCCCAAATAAGACGGAATTTTTCTGGATTGTCTAGTAAGGTATTAGAAACCCTTTCCTGTGTCATTATCCAGGAAATCTTGTGTTTAGCTTGGCGAAATGACGCCGAGGGCGACTTCCAGGCATGGGCCAAGGTAATCTTGGCCCCCAGAAGGATGAAGTGTATGAGAGAGCGGGACAATTTAGGGACCTTAGGGAGAGCATCATTAAGGAGGGCAATAGTAGGGTTCTGCTTCACCTCGAAACCAGTGACTTTGCGAATGAGGCTGAAAATTCTATTCCAGAACCCCCTAATTTTAGGGCATTCCCAGAGGGTGTGGAGGAGAGAGCCTACGAGGCCACATCCTCTGAAGCAGAGGGGGGAAGACTGCGGATAGAGCCTAGAAAGGCGCGTAGGGACCAGGTACCATCTGGAGATAACCTTAACGTCCGCCTCCATCAGGGAGGTGTTTAAGATACCCTTGAATGAGCGGGAGAAATTTGTGTGCCAAGTGTCTAGATCCCATTCAAACTGGAGGTCACGCTCCCATTTCAACATATAGCTCGCTTTGCCCTGAGGGTCAGCTAGCGCTGAATAGATCAGGGAGATGCCCCCCCTGACGCCCATGGCTGAGGAACACCAATGCTCATATTTGGTAACCGAGAGTGGGTTGTCTGAACTTTTCCAGACCCCACGCAGAAAATGTAACAACTGATAATAGCGGAAGGTTTCGGAGGAGGGCATGTCCAGTTTGGAAGTGCAGTATTTGAGCGAGATGGGGCCATCATTGTTAAAATATTGTCCTATTCTGTATAAACCCTTGTCAAGCCACCATCCAAAAGCCTGGATGTTTAGACCCGGGGGGAATTGGGGATTGTGAAAGATGTGAGCGAGGGGATGCCAGGAAGAGGATAGTGCGGGATGTTTATGAAGGATATCACAGAGAGCCATTGAGTGAGAGAGGGCGGGTGACAGGATCGAGGGGCGGTCCTTACGTGGTCTCCAGGCTAAATATGTGTGGTTAGGGGTTGCCTGCCTTTCTATGTCTACCCAGTCCGGTTTAGGTCCTTTAGTATATATTGCTGAGAATTGACAGAGTTGGGCTGCTTGGTAGTACCACCACATATTGGGAAGGCCAAGGCCTCCTTTCTTCCTTGCCCTATACAGAACTTTTTTAGATAGACGATGTCCCTTGCCCCCCTATATGAACTGTATGATTTTTGATTGGAGTCTATCCAGTGCTCGCTTCTTGACAGGGATAGGCAGGGACCGGAAGAGATAAAGCAATCTGGGCAAGAGGGTCATCTTGACCGAATTGACTCTACCCAGCCAGGATAATTTATAAAGAGACCATTGTGTAAGTTCAGTTGTGAGTTTTTTGAACATGGCAGGGTAATTGTGTTGGAATAGGAGCTCTACTTTTGGGGTGAGGAAAACACCTAAATAGGGAAGAGAAGAGGCGCACCAGGAGAAGGGGAAGTTTGTTTTGAGCCTATCGACTATATCTTGGGGTGTAGTGACGTTTAAGGCCATTGACTTTGCCATGTTGACCTGAAGGCCTGAAACCTTTCCAAAAGTGGTGAGGAGTTGGAGAATATTGGGGGTCGACCTGAGAGGGGAGGTGACGAAAAGGAGGACATCGTCCGCAAAGAGGGCGCATTTGTGTGTATGTTGACCACATTGAACCCCGTGAATGTCCGGGTGTTGTCTAATTGCTAGAGCTAGGGTTTCTATCGCTATTGCGAAGAGAATAGGGGAGAGCGGGCAGCCCTGTCTGGTACCGTTTAAGATTGGGAATTGGTCGGAGAGACGTCCCTGTAGTTTGATCTGGGCTTTCGGGGAGGAATATAGAGACTCCAGGGTTCTTAGGAATTCCGGGCCAAATCCCTAATGGCGTAGAATGGTAAAAAGGTATGGCCAGGTGACCGTATCAAAGGCCTTTTGGAGGTCTATGGAAAGAATGTATCCCTTCTGGGGGGACCCGCCATCCCAGGAGGATTGCATGAGGGAAATCAAATCTACCGCTCTCCTGATCTGGTCCGGTCCCTGTCTCCCGGGAATGAAACCCACCTGATCCTTATGAACATAAGAAGCTATGAAGGAGGCTATTCTGTTGGCCAAAATCTTGGTCATGATTTTCAGATCATTATTGATCAACGAAATTGGCCTATAGTTGCCTACATCACTAGGATCTTTTCCCTGTTTGGGGATCACAGAGATATATGCGAGGTTGGCAGCGGGTTCGAGAATGGAGCCCTCTCGTAGGGAGTTAAAGAGACTGGCCAGACGAGGAGATAGGACCCCAGAGAAAGTTTTGTAATAAAGGGCGGAGAAACCGTCTGGCCCTGGCGCCGAGTCTGTTTTGAGATTTTTGATGACCTCCTGGACCTCTTCAGTATTAAAAGGTGATTCCATCATGGATCTATGGGACTCTGAAAGTTTGGGGAGATCAATGTCCGCCAAAAATGATTCTAAGGGAACAGGGTCGGCAGAGGAGGGAGATGCGTATAGTTTGGAGTAGAAAGCTTGGAAGGTTTCTAGGATTTTATGGGGGTTCTGGGTGAGAGAACCCGATAACGATTTAATCTTGGGTAAGGAGAAATTTTGGATCCTTGGGGAGAGTTTGGCCGCCAAGCGCGAGCCGATTTTATCAGCTTGTAAGTAGAATTTGCCACTTAACCAGCTCAAGTGTTTGTCTGCATTAGAAGTTAAGGCAAGATTTAAAGCAATGCGGGCGGATTCTAACTTGGCCAGACTGGCTGGAGTGGGGTTAGACTTATGGGCTTTACTAAGTAGTGTAAAATCCCTTTCCAAGTTTTCTACATCCACCTTCCTTCCTTTTTTCAGGTTGGAAGCCATTTGAATCATCCTCCCCCTCAAGACGGCTTTATGAGCTCCCCAGAGAGAGCTAGGGGAAGTTTCCCCGGTATCATTGAGGAGGAAAAATTCTTGGATGTCCTTTTCCAGCATGGTGCAGTGGACCGGGTTGGCAAGGAGGGATTTACTCAAGCGCCACTGAGGGGGGCCTGAAGGCGAAAGGGAGCTAGAGATTCTAAGGGTTACTAAGGAGTGGTCCGACCACGGAACTTCTTGTATTGAGGAGTGAGAGACAGTGTGAATGTCAGAATTGGGTACGAAGATGTGGTCAATCCTGGCAAATGTTTTGTGTGGGGCAGAATAATGGGTAAAGTCTTTGGCCGTGGGATTCAATTCCCTCCAAGAATCAATCAGGCCCAAGTCGTGTAGGAGTCGAGCGATTCTGAGGCTTTGTTTGGAGGGTCTCTTAAGGCGTGGCCTGTTCTCGTGGGATTTGTCAAGTGTGTGGTCAAACGTGATATTGGAGTCACCCCCTATAAAGACTCTACCTTCTAGATGAGAGGAGAGGGTTGAGAACATGGATGCGAAAAAATTTGCCTGGCCCCGATTGGGGGCATAGTATGAAACAAAAGAATACGTCACCCCTTCTATGAGCCCTTTGACCAGCAGGTACCTACCATCTTTATCACGAATTGTGTGAATGTGGGTAAATGGGATACGTTTAGCCAAGAGAATGGCCACCCCTCTCTGTTTGGTGTCAGCATTCACAAGGTAGAAGGTGGGAAAGCTATGGTGTAGGAAGGAGGGGGTATAGCTAGCGGGGAAGTGGGTCTCCTGAAGAAGGACAACATCAAGGCTTCTGGCGTGGTAGCTCTGAAAGGCCTTCCGGTGTTTAGAAGGGGAATTAATCCCTGTGTATTGTGGGAAGCTACTTTCAAAGGAAGCTTGCGAGCGTCAGTCTCAGCCATGGGTGCCCGAGGGGGGGTGCGAGAATGTAAAAGGGGAGCTTACCTGGAGAGAAGAGAGAATCCGGACATCCAGCGCGAGGTAGGCTATCAACAAACGCCCTGGAGCAAGGCCTGGGGGAGTTCTCCGCGAGGAATCCTGGAGGAGGGAGGAGGAGAACACTGTGGGGAGGGGAGAAGGGGGGGGAGAAGAAATAGAAGAAAAAGAGGAGGAAAGATCAGAGATGTCATTATATTGGTCAGTTAAATCACAAAAGGAGAACAAAACAAACATATGCAAAAATTCAGATAAAATTCAACAGGACCGGCTAGCCGGGTCCAAGTCCAAGGACTCCTGCAAGAGGGGTCTTGGAGAGAGTGCAACCCCATTAGGGGTTGTCTACCTGATGTCACCAGAGGGATTAAAAGTCCCTCCGTGTCACAACAGAGAGAGCGGCATGATGAGCCGCTCCGGCCGTCAGAGCCCCCAATGGGGGGTAAAACAGTACTGGAACGGCCAAAGTGCAGAAAATACTGTAAACAAACAAATATAACAAACCGTAAAACTGTATAACCAGATCATAACCAGTGCATGGAGTGGAACCTGCAAGGGAGAGGAAGGGAAGGTGGGGAGGGAGGCAAGAGAGGATGGGGGGGAAGGGGGAGGGGAAAGGGAAGAAAAAAAAAAAAGGGGGGGGGGGGGCAGGGGGAAGGAAGGGTATAGGCTACTAGGCCTAACCATAGGTTGGAACTAGAAAAGGCCCATCATATATGCAACAAGTCAGAAAGGCAATGAAAGCGTCCTCCTCAGCGAGGTGGGAGGAACGGGGGATATTGGGAGTCCCAACTAGCCATAAGATGGGCAAGTGGGGCCCAAACCAAACAGATCAAGACCCTGGCCCGCCTGAAGCCAGTCAGGGCCGTGCGGGTCTGTCTAACACCATACTAGGGGGGGAGAGTAGTTAGCTCTCTGAAATATTAGGGATAGTCAAAAGCAACCCATCTCCCGTCCGGGAGAAAAACAAAAGAAGTCCCTCATCTCGGGGGTCGGGATTCTCTCTGTCTCTTCGTTTGTTGTTTATTCCATAACGGGGTCAGAGGACTGCCGGGGGTGGACGCTTTGAGGAGCCTGATTTTGTTGTCGCTTGTTGTGCAGCAAGTTCTCGGGAGATAAGACCAAGATGAAGAAGGAGACGTTCGCCGTCTTGAAAGGTGGAAAAGCCAAAGGATTTGTCCCTGAAATGAAATTGTAGGCGGAACGGAAAAGCCCAGCGGTACTTGATGGAATTCTGGTTGAGGACCTCCAGGAGGGGTTTAAGGGACCTCCGTTTCTGGACCGTGGTGGGTGAGATGTCAGCAAAGATTTGGATTTTATTCCCTTGGAAGGAGAGATTGTCCAGGTTGCGGGTCTGCCTCATAACATCCTCCTTCACACCATAGTAATGGGGCTTGACTACAATGTCCCTTGGGAGGCCATCTGGGCGGGGGGGGCTGGAGGACTCTGTGAGCCCTGTCAAGTTCCAATCTGTGGTCCTGAATGTCTGGCATGAGTTCTTTAATGAACAATTTAACTGTGCTGGGAACATCAGTAACAGATTCAGGTATCCCACGTATACGGAAATTATACCTTCTACTCCTGTTCTCTAAATCATCGATTTTAGAGAGAGCTGTCTCAAGTTGATCTTGTAAGGTTTGGATGCATGGGGTATTTTGGTTAGTACGGGCGGCAGTGTTATCCACAGCCTGCTCAATTGCATCCATGCGGGCTCCCAGGCTCTGCAAATCAGCCTTAATGGTAGCAGTGATCTGAGTGGCATTGTGGGCTAGGCCTGTGGCTAGCAGCTCAGAAAAGTTCTGCAGCATAAGTTGCATGTCAGCGGAGTGAACTGGCTGCAAGGGGGGAGAGGTGGGGGCCTGCCAGGCTTAAGGGGGATCGCAGCATGGGAGAGAGGGGGAGATCTCCAAAAGTCCGTTTCAGCAGGGACTCAGTGGATGCTGGGGAGATCCCTTGGGGGTTGCAGGTACTCACAGGAGTTGCCAGCAGATCGATCTGGTGCTGGAGATGGGAAGGAGGATCCGCAATGGAGTCCGGGCCTTCCATGCTGCCTTGAGCTGCGGCCGCCATCTTGGATGATGCAGGGGCTGCCAGTGTAAAGTCGAGCTGGCGGCTTACCTCCCTCTTTTGTGAGCCGCCCGGCATATGAAATCGTCCCTGGTTCACCCGGGAGGCGATGGGGTCAGTCCTGGCCGGTTCCCGCTCGGTCTGTAGGCTCAGGGGGCTGCGAGAGGCCGGAGCAGCGCAGAGCTCCCGTTCAGAGCGTCTTCCCGGAAGTCCCGCGCATGCGCACTCCCTCCTCTCTGTTTTGAATGTTTTTTGGGGGTTTTTTCTGAAACCGGCTCGACGGCATCAGTAAAGACACTCGCCGGCTCTCCCTTTTCGGCGCGACTCCGCTCAAAATGCTCAGGGGGCACCCGAATTTGAACCGAGGACCTCTCGATCTGCAGTTGAATGCTCTGCCACTGAGCTATACCCCCTTGCCTTCTTCTCTCTGTTTTGATTTTTTTTTCCGGAAACCGGCTCGACGGCATCGGTAAAGACACTCGCCGGCTCTCCCTTTTCGGCGCGACTGCGGGCAAAGCGCTCAGGGGGCACCCGGATTTGAACCGAGGACCTCTCGATCTGCAGTCGAATGCTCTGCCACTGAGCTATACCCCCCTTGCCTTCTCTTCTCTGTTTTGAATTTTTTTTTTTTACCTGAACCTGGCTCGACGGCATCGGTAAATACACTCGCCGGCTCTCCATTTTCGGCGCGACTGCGGGCAAAACGCTCAGGGGGCACCCGGATTTGAACCATAGACCTCTCGATCTGCAGTCGAATGCTCTACCACAGAGCTATACCCCCTTGCCTTCTCCTCTCTGTTTTAAATGTTTTTTTTTTCCTGAAACCGGCTCGACAGCATCGGTAAAGACACTCGCCAGGCATCCCTTTTCGGCGCGACTGCGGGCAAAACGCTAATGGGGGCACCCGGATTTGAACCGAGGACCTCGCGACCTGCAGTCGAATGCTCTGCCACTGAGCTATACCCACCATGCCTTCTCTTCTCTGTTTTGAATTTTGAATTTTTTATTTTTCCAGAAACCGGCTCAACAGCATCAGTAAAGACACTCGCCGGCTCTCCCTTTTCGGGGCAACTGCGGGCAAAATGCTCAGGGGGCACACGGATTTGAACCAAGGACATCTTGATCTGCAGACGAATGCCCTGCCACTGAGCTATACCCCACTTGCCTTCTCCCTATTTTGAATTTTTTTCCTGAAACCGGCTAGACTGCATCGGTAAAGACACTCGCCGGCTCTCCCTTTTCAGCGCGACTGCGGGCAAAATGCTCAGGGTGCACCCGGGTTTGAACCGAGGACCTGCAGTCGAATGCTCTGCCACTGAGGTATACCTACCTTGCCTTCTCTCTGTTTTGAATTATTTTTATTTTTTTTTCCTGAAACCGGCTAGACTGCATCGGTAAAAACACTCGCCGGCTCTCCCTTTTCAGCGCGACTGCGGGCAAAACGCTCAGGGGGCACCCGGATTTGAACCGAGGACCTCTCGATCTGCAGTCGAATGCTATGCCACTGAGTTATACCCCCCTTGCCTTCTCCTCTCTGTTTTGAATTTTTTTTTTCCTGAAACTGACTCGACGGCATCATTAAAGACACTCGCCAGCTCTCCCTTTTCGGCGCGACAGCGGGCAAAATGCTCAGGGAACACCCGGATTTGAACCGAGGACCTCTCAATCTGCAGTCGAATGCTCTGCCACTGAGCTATACCCCGCTTGCCTTTTCCTCTTTGTTTTGAATTTTTTTTTTCTGAAACCGGCTCGACGGCATCGGTAAAGACACTCGCCGACTCTCCCTTTTTGGCGCGACTGCAGGCAAAACGCTCAAGGAACACCCGGATTTGAACCGAGGACCTCTCGATCTGCAGTCGAATGCTCTGCCACTGAGCTATACCCCGCTTGCCTTTTCCTCTTTGTTTTGAATTTTTTTTTCTGAAACCGGCTCGACGGCATCGGTAAAGACACTCGCCGACTCTCCCTTTTTGGCGCGACTGCAGGCAAAACGCTCAGGGGGCACACGGATTTGAACCGAGGACCTATCGATCTGCAGTCGAATGCTCTGCCACTGAGCTATACCCTGCTTGCCTTCTCTCTATTTTGAATTTTTTTTTTCCTGAAACCGACTCGACGGCATCGGTAAAGACACTAGCCGCCTCTCCCTTTTCGGCGCGACTGCGGGCAAAACGCTCACGGGGCACACGTATTTGAACCGAGGACCTCTCGATCTGCAGTCGAATGCTTTGCCACTGAGCTATACCCCCTTGCCTTCTCTCTTTTTTGAATTTTTTTTTTCCTGAAACCGGCTCGACGGCATCGGTAAAGACACTAGCCGCCTCTCCCTTTTCGGCGCGACTGCGGGGAAACCGCTCAGGAGGCACCCCGATTTGAACCGAGGACCTCTTGATCTGCAGTCGAATGTTCTGCCACTGAGCTATACCCACCTTGCCTTCTCATTTCTGTTTTGAATTTTTTTTTCCTGAAACCGGCTCGACTGCATCAGTAAAGACACTCGCCGGCTCTCCCTTTTCGGCGCGACTGTGGGCAAAATGCTCAGTGTGCACCCGGATTTGAACCGAGGACCTCTCGATCTGCAGTCGAATGCTCTGCCACTGAGCTATACCCCCCTTGCCTTCTCTTCTCTGTTTTGAATTTTTTATTTATTTTTCCCTGAAACCGGCTCAACGGCATCAGTAAAGACACTCGCCGGCTCTGCCTTTTCGGCGCGACTGCAGGCAAAGCGCTCAGGGGGAACCCAAGTTTGATCCGAGGACCTCTCAATCTGCATTCGAATGCTCTGCCACTGAGCTATAATGGAAAATTTATTACCAAATACTTACCGTAATTTTCCTTTCCTGATAGACTCCATGGCAGACTATGTGTGGGTTAACCCCGCCTTCTCTCCACAGCTATAGGACCCCTTACCCATAAATTTGAGCTCACCTCTACAGACAGGTGTTCCGTAACTAGCCGACTTAAATTTCAACTCTCATATTTTTAATTCATGGGTGGGAACTCCGTCTGCCATGGAGTCTATCAGGAAAGGAAAATTACGGTAAGTATTTGGTAATAAATTTTCCGTTTTCCTGACAGACTCCATGGCAGACTACGTGTGGGAAATAACTAGCCAATCCACACGGGAGGGTATGCTTGCTCAAAAAAAATATTTTAATCTTTCCCGTCAACTGACAGGATTTTTTGACCAAAAGTAACAGAGAAAAGGGAAGCAGGCTCAATACAATAATGAGTCATAAAAGTAATAATGGAAGACCACAAAGCTGCCTTGCATATCACTTCAGGAGCCACGTGTCGAGCTGCTGCCCATGAGGCTGCCATGCCTCTGGTGAAATGAGCCGTCACCACCTCTGGAGGAGCCAAGCCCTTTGCCCTGTAGGCCTGTTGGATAGATTGAACAATCCAGGCTGCTATCGTTCTGGAGGAAGCCCTCTTTCCTTTGTTGCTACCAGTGTGTAACAAGAACAGGTAGTTCGAGCTTCTAAAAGATGAAGTAACTCGCAAGTATTCTTTCAGAGTCTCGCTCACATCCAAGGGATGATTGTCTGCTGATTCCGGAGAATTTAAAGTAGGAAGGACTATTTTTGATTCTTGTGAAAAACTGACGTGACTTTTAGCTTAGACCCAAGCATGGGAATAAGGACCACTCGGTCCGGGAAGAAGTCAAAAAGGGTTCTTGACAACCCAGGAAGCTTATTTCTGAAACCCTTTTGGCTGAAGTAATGACCCCTAGAAAGGCCAGTTTGATTGATAAGTCCTTAATAGAAAGATCCTTGTTGTTGAGTGCTGAAAGAGCATCAAGGACGAGCAGAAGATCCCATTTGGGGAATCTAGGTTTCCTCTGAGGCCTGATTCTCGAAGCCCCCTGAACGAATTGTTGAACCAGGGGATGAGTTGCCCATGATGTTCCTGAAAATGCCGATAAGGCTGAAACTTGTCAATCAGTTCCCTCAGAGTACAAAGGAAGATCCAAGCCTGATTGGAGAAAACTCAAAACGCCTTGAACTCCAGGATTTCTGAAAGATTTTCCAGCAGAAGTCATGAAGCTGACAAACCTGGTCCAGATTCTGTTGTAGGTTTTTTTCGTGTTAGGCTTTCTGGAGCTCATAAGGGTAGAGAATACCCCTAAAGCACACCCAAGAGACTCTAGCCTGAAGCTCATCAGATTCAGGAGAGGAAACCATGGCCTGTTCGGCCAGTATGGTGCTATTGTTATCACTTCGCCTTTCTCCAACTGGAGCTGCTGCAGGAATTTTTGCATGATCGGAGGTGGAGGGAAGGCATATGCCTTTTTGAATTTCCATTGGCTTGTTAATGCATCTACTCTGAAGGCTTGACTGCACCAACCTCGAGTGTAGTATCTGTCTACTTTGTGATTGCAGGGGGATGCAAACAGATCCACTTCTGGATCGATTCCCAACGATAGGATCCACTTGAATGTCTGTGTATGCAGTGACCATTCGTTGTTGTCTAGGTTGCTGCGTGACAGAAAGCCCGCTTGAATGTTCTGCTCCCCTGGAATGAAGACTGCTGTTAAGTTGAGTAGATTCCTTTGAGCCCAGGTCATGATAGGTTCGACCTCTTGGAGAAGGGTGGGGCTCCGAGTGCCCCCTTGTCTCTTCACATATGCTCCAGCGGTGTTATTGTCCATTTTGAGTAGGACAGACTTCCCTTTCAGAAGGTGGGAGAAGGCTTGACCCTGGAATGTGGAGATGGGCATCCCATTTGCCCTGAGCCAGTTCTGCCCCACAATGTGCTCCCCAGCCCGCATTGCTGGCATCGGATGAAACAGTCATCCATTGGATGGGAGCAAGGGAGTGGCATGTTAACAAGTTTTTGTGTTGAAGCCACCAGAGAAGACTGTTCCTCATTGACTGAGTAGTCCTGATCAGCTGATTGCGATCGTCTGTCTTCCATTGCTGAAGGAATCCTGATTGAAAAGGCCGAAGCCTCCACATTGCCCATTTGACCATGGGGAACGTGGCCACCATCGTGCCGATTATCTTCAGGCACTGTGACGCCCTTAGGTGAGAGTAGTCTAGGGCTAAAGATATTCTTACCCGAATGACCGGGATTTTTTCTTCCGGAAGAGAGATGGTATTCTCTACTGTGTCAAATTGAGCTCCTAGGTAGGTTAGGCGTTGGGTCGGTTCTGGCTGACTTTTCTCTCGGTTTAAGAGCCATCCGAACTCTATCAATGTAGAGATCACTTGATCTTTGTGGATCAGCAGCTGATGCTTGTCTTGGGACAGTAGTAGCAGATCGTCCAGGTAATGATACAGACGCACACCCTGTATTCTGATAAGAGACACAATTACCAACAGTACCTTGGAAAAGACCCTTGGAGAGGTCGTTAGTCCGAATGGAAGACAAATAAATTGTAAGTGCTCTCGTTCGACCTGAAATCGAAGGTATTTGTGAAATTCTTCTGCCACGGGAACATGAAAATACGCATCCTTAACATCTATTGAGATCAACCAGTCGCCTGGTTGAACGACTTTTTTGGATGGTTGAGAGTGATTCCATCTTGAATTTCTCGTGCTTTATGTACCTGTTCAGGAAAGTGAGATCTATAACTGGACGCCAAGAGCCGTTCTTCTTTTGTACTAGGAAGAGGGGGAAGTATACCCCCTGGAATTCCTCGTCCTTTGGGACGGGCACCACTGCTCCTTGATCTTTCAGGGCATTCACATATGAAAGAAGAACTTGTTGTTTTTCTTCTGATTGAGGCAGTAAAGATTGCATGGAGGGACCTTGGTGAAGGACCATGCGTGACCTGTTGAGACCGTTTGATGGTCCAATAATCTGAGATCGAGGTCACCCAGATGTGCCGGCAGAGACGTAGGCGAGCCCCTACCCGACCGCTTGGGTGGGCCCAATCTCAAAAGGACTTGGTTGGCTCGCGCCCGCCAGGCGTCTGTTTCTTGCCAGATTTTTTGGTAAGATCTGCCTATTCCAGTTCCAGCTTCTCCTAAAATCCCGTCCGGGCCTATAGGAGCATGCCTCTCTTGAACGCTCTGTACTGCGTCTCTGCTGAGGTTTTCTTTGGTTAAACGGACGTTTGTCCTGATGGAGGAATCCCGACTTTCCGCCTGTAGCCTTTGAAATGGCATTATACAGTTTGTTTCCAAACAAGGAAGTTCCTTCAGAAGGAATTTTTCACCATGCCTGCTTTGAGGCAGGATCAACAAGCCAGGGGCGCAACCATAGTGCTCGTTTGGCTGTGACCGAAGATAGCATGGATCTAGCCATCAAGCAGATGAGATCAATTGAAGCTTCTCCCAAAAAGGCGATAGCCAGTTTAAGTTCTTGCACTGCTGAACTTTGTGCCAATTCCTCCGAGACACCTTTCAGAGTCAACATTTTCCACCCAGGCCTCCATTGCTTTGGAGGTGACTGCAAGGGCTAGGGCTGGTTTGCAAGCCATACCGTTCAAGTTATATATTCTCTTAATGTCTTGGTCAATCTTTCAATCCAGACCATCTATAAAAGATACAGTGTCATCTAGCGGGAGGGTGACATGCTTCGCTAGGCGCATTACTGCTGCATCCACGAGGGGAGCATTTTCCAAACCTTCTTATCCCCCTTGCTCCATTCTTCCTTAAACACTCCTTTCAGCTCGGTGGAAAATTGGAGCATTCTTTCCCCAGTTTCTTAAACAGTTCCTTTGTTTCTCTGGGGGGGAAAAGTGGTATCTTCCAACTTTAAGGTTTCCATCACTGCCTTGATCAGTGGAGAGACTAAAGCGTAGTCGAATCCCACTACAGAATCATCTCCCTCCATCTCGTCTTGCGAGGAATCATGGGAGGAATCACAGAATCATCTCCCTCCATCTCGTCTTGCGAGGAATTATGGGAGGAATCATGGGGCTGGAATTGGCCGGGATCCTCCTGGGCCTTGTCAGCCAAGGAGCCAGACAAGGTGGTGGACTGGCTCCTCGTGTGGGGGGGGCATCTATTTCCATCATAGACTGCTGTACCACACGTTTAATAAGAGACTCAAGATTTTGATTTTTCAGTCTCTTTCTCACCGACCGCTCGGGCATAGCATGGGTCACACAGCGATTTGCCCTCTGGGATTCTAGTTTTACATCCCCAACAGGCTCTGTGATCAGAGCGATCATCGCGGTGGTGGTAGCGGTGACTTGAGGAGGAATGGGAACATCTCCTATATTTAGAGGGGGAATGTGAGCGTCCCCTATGATAGTGGGTCCCAGACGGAGTGTCACGTCTGGACCTGGAGGATGATTGGTGATGGTGATGATGATGGTGATGATGATGGTGCAGCCTGGCAATGTCCCTATCCTGTGACCGATGAACTGATGTAGCCGGGCTGTAAGAGATAATACAGACAAAGGGAGGGGGAGGAAGGTGGGCAGGTTGTAACCATTAGCAACCACCAGAAAAAAATGACACCAAAGACACCAACCCCCTACCCACTCCGCACAGACCTTGTGCGGGAGGGCTGGCCAC
Source organism: Rana muscosa (assembly GCA_029206835.1). Taxonomy (NCBI): domain Eukaryota; kingdom Metazoa; phylum Chordata; class Amphibia; order Anura; family Ranidae; genus Rana; species Rana muscosa. Next base: position 345,828,779 of record CM055127.1, read on the forward strand.
ACTGCGGTGCAGATGAGTCCATGATGAGGAAGACACACAATGATGCGTAACTCCACTACCTAGACTAAGGATAAGCAAATCAATGCAAAAAACAGCGCAGAAAAAAAAAAAGTGTTTTTTTTTTTTTTTTTAAACTGTCCCTTTAAGAGACACTAAGCATTACAAGCATTACATGCATTACATTGCCAAGAAGTGCTTACCCCGTCCTGGTAGTATTGAGACTCCGGGAGGCTGCTGCTATATGCCCACAGGTTATCCCACCTGTATAGGGCTCCTCAGCGGTTTAAATCACCCGCCGGAATTACGTCATGGCCGGTCCCGCTGTGCGCATGCATCGGAGGGACCGAACCTACTGCGCCTGCGCGGCCCCTGACCCCTCCGCAATACTGCGGATGTGCAAAAACCAAGCCTCGGTTTCACCGTGGCTCTGCGCATGCGCAGACGTTCAACAGGCCGGGATCAGGAAGGGAATGGCATCCTGGAACGCAAAAGCGTTCCACACATATACTAAGCTTAGCGGCGCTGTATGACAGAGAAAAAACAGCAGAGAAAGACATACAAACAAACAAAAACTATCTGCCATGGAAATAGAACATTTCTTCAGACCTTGCCAGCTGAGATCCACCGTCCGTCATGGTACGCTGGGGCCACATCCCTTCCACCATAGGGGTATCCATCAGCCCAAAACCACTCACCCGCTCATAGCTGGGCCCTGGGTGCAACGCACAATTCGTACCTGATCCGACAGACATCCTGGACTGCACCTGAATTGCATGATGAAGGGTCCATGTGAGGAGGACAAAAAAGGAACACCTGTCTGTAGAGGTGAGCTCAAATTTATGGGTAAGGGGTCCTATAGCTGTGGAGAGGAGGCGGGCTTAACCCACACGTAGTCTGCCATGGAGTCTGTCAGGAAACCCCACTTGCCTTCTCCTCTCTGTTTTTAATTTTTTTATTTATTTTTTCCTGAAACCGGCTCGACGGCATCGGTAAAGACACTCGCCGACTCTCCCTTTTCGGCGCGACTGCGGGCAAAATGCTCAGGGGGCACCTGGATTTGAACCGAGAACCTCTTGATCTGCAGTCAAATGCTCTGCCACTGAGCTATACCCCCCTTGCCTTCGCCTCTCTGTATTGAACTTTTTTTTTTCCTGAAACCGGCTTGACGGCATCGGTAAAGACACTCGCCGGCTCTCCTTTTTCAGCGCGATTGCGGGCAAAACGCTCAGGGGCACCCGGATTTGAACCGAGGATCTCTAGATCTGCAGTCGAATGCTCTGCCACTGAGCTATACCCCCCTTGCCTTCTCCTCTCTGTTTTGAATTTTTTTTTCCTGAAACCGGCTCGACGGCATCGGTAAAGACACTCGCCAGCTCTCCCTTTTCGGCGCGACTGCGGGCAAAACGCTCAGGGGGCACCCGGACTTGAATCGAGGACCTCGCGATCTGCAGTCGAATACTCTGCCACTGAGCTTTACCCCTTTGCCTTCTTCTCTCTGTTTTGATTTTTTTTCCTGAAACCGGCTCGACGGCATCGGTAGAGACACTCGCCGACTCTCCCTTTTCTGCGCGACTGCGGGCAAAACGCTCAGGGGTCACGCCGATTTGAACCGAGGACCTCTCTATCTGCAGCCGAATGCTCTGCCACTGAGCTATACCCCCCTTGCCTTCTCCTCTCTGTTTTGAATTTTAATTTTTTTTTCCTGAAACCGGCTCGACAGCATCGTTAAAGACACTCGCCGTCTCTCCCTTTTCGGCGCGACTTCGGGCAAAATGCTCAGGGGTCACGCCGATTTGAACCGAGGACCTCTCGATCTGCAGCCGAATACTCTGCCACTGAGCTATACCCCCCTTGCCTTCTCCTCTCTGTTTTGAATGTTTTTTGTTTTTTTTTCCTGAAACCGGCTCGACGGCATCGAGCCGGTTTCAGGAAAAAAAAACAAAAAACATTCAAAACAGAGAGGAGAAGGCAAGGCGGGTATAGCTCAGTGGCAGAGCAATTGACTGCAGATCGAGAGGTCCTCGGTTCAAATCCGGGTGCCCCCTGAGCATATTGCCCGCAGTCGCGCCAAAATAGGGAGAGCCGGCAAGTGTCCTTACCGATGCAGTCAAGCCGGTTTCAGGAAAAAAAACCATTTAAAATAAAGAGGAGAAGGCAAGGGGGTATAGCTCCGTGGCAGAGCGTTTGACTACAGATCAAGAGGTCCTTGGTTCAAATCCGGTGCCCCCTGAGCATTTTGCCCGCAGTCGCGCCGAAAAGGGGGAGCCGGCGAGTGTCTTTACCGATGCCGTCGAGCCGGTTTCAGGGAAAAAAAATTAAAAATTCAAAACAGAGAGGAGAAGGCAAGGGGGCTATAGCTCAGTGGCGGAGCATTCGCGTGCAGAACGAGAGGTCCTCGGTTCAAATCCGGGTGCCCCCTTAGCGTTTTGCCCGCAGTCACGCCGAAAAGGGTAAGCCGGCGAGTGTCTTTACCGATGCCGTCGAGCCGGTTTCAGAAAAAAAAAATTCAAAACAGAGAAGATAAGGCAACAGGGGTATAGCTCAGTGGCAGAGCATTCAACTGCAGATCGAGAGGTCCTAGGTTCAAATCTGGGTGCCCCCTGAACATTTTGCCCGCAGTCGTGCTGAAAAGGGAGAGCCGGCGAGTGTCTTTACCGATGCCGTCGAGACGGTTTCAGGGAAAAAAAAATTCAAAACAGAGAAGATAAGGCAACGGGGGTATAGCTCAGTGGCAGGGCATTCGACTGCAGATCGAGAGGTCCTCGGTTCAAATCCGGGTGCCCCCTGAGCGTTTTGCCCGCTGTCGCACCGAAAAGAGAGAGCCGGCGAGTGTCTTTACCAATGCCGTCGAGCCGGTTTCAGGTAAAAAAATAATAATTCAAAACAAAGAGGAGAAGGCAAGGGGGGTATACCGCAGTGGCAGAGCATTCGACTGCAACTCACAAGGTCCTAGGTTCAAATCTGGGTGGCCCCAGCGTACCATGACGGACGGTGGATCTCAGCTGGCAAGGTCTGAAGAAATGTTCTATTTCCATGGCAGATAGTTTTTGTTTGTTTGTATGTCTTTCTCTGCTGTTTTTTCTCTGTCATACAGCGCCGCTAAGCTTAGTATATGTGTGGAACCCTTTTGCGTTCCAGGATGCCATTCCCTTCCTGATCCCGGCCTGTTGAACGTCTGCGCATGCGCAGAGCCACGGTGAAACCGAGGCTTGGTTTTCGCACATCCGCAGTATGGCGGAGGGGTCAGGGGCCGCGCAGGCGCAGTAGGTTCGGTCCCTCCGATGCATGCGCACAGCGGGACCGGCCATGACGTAATTCCGGCGGGTGATTTAAACCGCTGAGGAGCCCTATACAGGTGGGATAACCTGTGGGCATATAGCAGCAGCCTCCCGGAGTCTCAATACTACCAGGACGGGGTAAGCACTTCTTGGCAATGTCTCTTAAAGGGACAGTTTAAAAAAAAAAAAAAAAAAACTTTTTTTTTTTTCTGCGCTGTTCTTGCATTGATTTGCTTATCCTTAGTCTAGGTAGTGGAGTTATGCATCATTGTGTGTCTTCCTCATCATGGACTCATCTGCACCGCAGTGTGGCCAGCCCTCCCGCACAAGGTCTGTGCGGAGTGGGTAGGGGGTTGGTGTCTTTGGTGTCATTTTTTTCTGGTGGTTGCTAATGGTTACAACCTGCCCACCTTCCTCCCCCTCCCTTTGTCTGTATTATCTCTTACAGCCCGGCTACATCAGTTCATCGGTCACAGGATAGGGACATTGCCAGGCTGCACCATCATCATCACCATCATCATCACCATCACCAATCATCCTCCAGGTCCAGACGTGACACTCCGTCTGGGACCCACTATCATAGGGGACGCTCACATTCCCCCTCTAAATATAGGAGATGTTCCCATTCCTCCTCAAGTCACCGCTACCACCACCGCAATGATCGCTCTGATCACAGAGCCTGTTGGGGATGTAAAACTAGAATCCCAGAGGGCAAATCGCTGTGTGACCCATGCTATGCCCGAGCGGTCGGTGAGAAAGAGACCGAAAAATCAAAATCTTGAGTCTCTTATTAAACGTGTGGTACAGCAGTCTATGATGGAAATAGATGCCCCCCCCCACACGAGGAGCCAGTCCACCACCTTGTCTGGCTCCTTGGCTGACAAGGCCCAGGAGGATCCCGGCCAATTCCAGCCCCATGATTCCTCCCATAATTCCTCGCAAGACGAGATGGAGGGAGATGATTCTGTGATTCCTCCCATGATTCCTCGCAAGACGAGATGGAGGGAGATGATTCTGTAGTGGGATTCGACTACGCTTTAGTCTCTCCACTGATCAAGGCAGTGATGGAAACCTTAAAGTTGGAAGATACCACTTTTCCCCCCCAGAGAAACAAAGGAACTGTTTAAGAAACTGGGGAAAGAATGCTCCAATTTTCCACCGAGCTGAAAGGAGTGTTTAAGGAAGGATGGAGCAAGGGGGATAAGAAGGTTTGGAAAATGCTCCCCTCGTGGATGCAGCAGTAATGCGCCTAGCGAAGCATGTCACCCTCCCGCTAGATGACACTGTATCTTTTATAGATGGTCTGGATTGAAAGATTGACCAAGACATTAAGAGAATATATAACTTGAACGGTATGGCTTGCAAACCAGCCCTAGCCCTTGCAGTCACCTCCAAAGCAATGGAGGCCTGGGTGGAAAATGTTGACTCTGAAAGGTGTCTCGGAGGAATTGGCACAAAGTTGAGCAGTGCAAGAACTTAAACTGGCTATCGCCTTTTTGGGAGAAGCTTCAATTGATCTCATCCGCTTGATGGCTAGATCCATGCTATCTTCGGTCACAGCCAAACGAGCACTATGGTTGCGCCCCTGGCTTGTTGATCCTGCCTCAAAGCAGGCATGGTGAAAAATTCCTTCTGAAGGAACTTCCTTGTTTGGAAACAAACTGTATAATGCCATTTCAAAGGCTACAGGCGGAAAGTCGGGATTCCTCCATCAGGACAAACGTCCGTTTAACCAAAGAAAACCTCAGCAGAGACGCAGTACAGAGCGTTCAAGAGAGGCATGCTCCTATAGGCCCGGACGGGATTTTAGGAGAAGCTGGAACTGGAATAGGCAGATCTTACCAAAAAATCTGGCAAGAAACAGACGCCTGGCGGGCGTGAGCCAACCAAGTCCTTTTGAGATTGGGCCCACCCAAGCGGTCGGGTAGGGGCTCGCCTACGTCTCTGCCGGCACATCTGGGTGACCTCGATCTCAGATTATTGGACCATCAAACGGTCTCAACAGGTCACGCATGGTCCTTCACCAAGGTCCCTCCATGCAATCTTTACTGCCTCAATCAGAAGAAAAACAACAAGTTCTTCTTTCATATGTGAATGCCCTGAAAGATCAAGGAGCAGTGGTGCCCGTCCCAAAGGATGAGGAATTCCAGGGGGTATACTTCCCCCTCTTCCTAGTACAAAAGAAGAACGGCTCTTGGCGTCCAGTTATAGATCTCACTTTCCTGAACAGGTACATAAAGCACGAGAAATTCAAGATGGAATCACTCTCAACCATCCAAAAAAGTCGTTCAACCAGGCGACTGGTTGATCTCAATAGATGTTAAGGATGCGTATTTTCATGTTCCCGTGGCAGAAGAATTTCACAAATACCTTCGATTTCAGGTCGAACGAGAGCACTTACAATTTATTTGTCTTCCATTCGGACTAACGACCTCTCCAAGGGTCTTTTCCAAGGTACTGTTGGTAATTGTGTCTCTTATCAGAATACAGGGTGTGCGTCTGTATCATTACCTGGACGATCTGCTACTACTGTCCCAAGACAAGCAGCAGCTGCTGATCCACAAAGATCAAGTGATCTCTACATTGAAAGAGTTCGGATGGCTCTTAAACCGAGAGAAAAGTCAGCCAGAACCGACCCAACGCCTAACCTACCTAGGAGCTCAATTTGACACAGTAGAGAATACCATCTCTCTTCCGGAAGAAAAAATCCCGGTCATTCGGGTAAGAATATCTTTAGCCCTAGACTACTTTCACCTAAGGGCGTCACAGTGCCTGAAGATAATCGGCACGATGGTGACCACGTTCCCCATGGTCAAATGGGCAATGTGGAGGCTTCGGCCTTTTCAATCAGGATTCCTTCAGCAATGGAAGACAGACGATCGCAATCAGCTGATCAGGACTACTCAGTCAATGAGGAACAGTCTTCTCTGGTGGCTTCAACACAAAAACTTGTTAACATGCCACTCCCTTGCTCCCATCCAATGGATGACTGTTTCATCCGATGCCAGCAATGCGGGCTGGGGAGCACATTGTGGGGCAGAACTGGCTCAGGGCAAATGGGATGCCCATCTCCACATTCCAGGGTCAAGCCTTCTCCCACCTTCTGAAAGGGAAGTCGGTCCTACTCAAAATGGACAATACCACCGCTGGAGCATATGTGAAGAGACAAGGGGGCACTCGGAGCCCCACCCTTCTCCAAGAGGTCGAACCTATCATGACCTGGGCTCAAAGGAATCTACTCAACTTAACAGCAGTCTTCATTCCAGGGGAGCAGAACATTCAAGCGGGCTTTCTGTCACGCAGCAACCTAGACAACAACGAATGGTCACTGCATACACAGACATTCAAGTGGATCCTATCGTTGGGAATCGATCCAGAAGTGGATCTGTTTGCATCCCCCTGCAATCACAAAGTAGACAAATACTACACTCGAGGTTGGTGCAGTCAAGCCTTCGGAGTAGATGCATTAACAAGCCAATGGAAATTCAAAAAGGCATATGCCTTCCCTCCACCTCCGATCATGCAAAAATTCCTGCAGCAGCTCCAGTTGGAGAAAGGCGAAGTGATAACAATAGCACCATACTGGCCGAACAGGCCATGGTTTCCTCTCCTGAATCTGATGAGCTTCAGGCTAGAGTCTCTTGGGTGTGCATTAGGGGTATTCTCTACCCTTATGAGCTCCAGAAAGCCTAACACGAACAAAACCTACAACAGAATCTGGACCAGGTTTGTCAGCTTCATGACTTCTGCTGGAAAATCTTTCAGAAATCCTGGAGTTCAAGGCGTTTTGAGTTTTCTCCAATCAGGCTTGGATCTTCCTTTGTACTCTGAGGGAACTGATTGACAAGTTTCAGCCTTATCGGCATTTTCAGGAACATCATGGGCAACTCATCCCCTGGTTCAACAATTCGTTCAGGGGGCTTCGAGAATCAGGCCTCAGAGGAAACCTAGATTCCCCAAATGGGATCTTCTGCTCGTCCTTGATGCTCTTTCAGCACTCAACAACAAGGATCTTTCTATTAAGGACTTATCAATCAAACTGGCCTTTCTAGGGGCCATTACTTCAGCCAAAAGGGTTTCAGAAATAAGCTTCCTGGGTTGTCAAGAACCCTTTTTGACTTCTTCCCGGACCGAGTGGTCCTTATTCCCATGCTTGGGTCTAAGCTAAAAGTCACGTCAGTTTTTCACAAGAATCAAAAATAGTCCTTCCTACTTTCAATTCTCCGGAATCAGCAGACAATCATCCCTTGGATGTGAGCGAGACTCTGAAAGAATACTTGCGAGTTACTTCATCTTTTAGAAGCTCGAACTACCTGTTCTTGTTACACACTGGTAGCAACAAAGGAAAGAGGGCTTCCTCCAGAACGATAGCAGCCTGGATTGTTCAATCTATCCAACAGGCCTACAGGGCAAAGGGCTTGGCTCCTCCAGAGGTGGTGACGGCTCATTTCACCAGAGGCATGGCAGCCTCATGGGCAGCAGCTCGACACGTGGCTCCTGAAGTGATATGCAAGGCAGCTTTGTGGTCTTCCATTATTACTTTTATGACTCATTATTGTATTGAGCCTGCTTCCCTTTCCTCTGTTACTTTTGGTCAAAAAATCCTGTCAGTTGACGGGAAAGATTAAAATATTTTTTTTGAGCAAGCATACCCTCCCGTGTGGATTGGCTAGTTATTTCCCACACGTAGTCTGCCATGGAGTCTGTCAGGAAAACGGAAAATTTATTACCAAATACTTACCGTAATTTTCCTTTCCTGATAGACTCCATGGCAGACGGAGTTCCCACCCATGAATTAAAAATATGAGAGATGAAATTTAAGTCGGCTAGTTACGGAACACCTGTCTGTAGAGGTGAGCTCAAATTTATGGGTAAGGGGTCCTATAGCTGTGGAGAGAAGGCGGGGTTAACCCACACATAGTCTGCCATGGAGTCTATCAGGACAGGAAAATTACGGTAAGTATTTGGTAATAAATTTTCCATTATAGCTCAGTGGCAGAGCATTCGACTGCAGATTGAGAGGTCCTCGGATCAAACTCGGGTTCCCCCTGAGCGCTTTGCCTGCAGTCGCGCCGAAAAGGCAGAGCCGGCGAGTGTCTTTACCGATGCCGTTGAGCCGGTTTCAGGGAGAAATAAATAAAAAATTCAAAACAGAAATGAGAAGGCAAGGGGGGTATAGCTCAGTGGCAGAACATTCGACTGCAGATCTGGAGGTCCTCGGTTCAAATCGGGGTGCCTCCTGAGCGGCTTGCCCGCAGTCGCGCCGAAAAGGGAGAGGCGGCTAGTGTCTTTACCGATGCCATCGAGTCGGTTTCAGGAAAAAAAAATTCAAAATAGAGAGAAGGCAAGCGGGGTATAGCTCAGTGGCAGAGCATTCGACTGCAGATCGATAGGTCCTCGGTTCAAATCCGTGTGCCCCCTGAGCGTTTTGCCTGCAGTCGCGCCAAAAAGGGAGAGTCGGCGAGTGTCTTTACCGATGCCATCGAGCCGGTTTCAGAAAAAAAAAAATTCAAAACAGAGAGGAGAAGGCAAGGGGGGTATAGCTCAGTGGCAGAGCATTCGACTGCAGATCGAGAGGTCCTCGGTTCAAATCCGGGTGTTCCCTGAGCATTTTGCCCGCTGTCGCGCCGAAAAGGGAGAGCTGGCGAGTGTCTTTAATGATGCCGTCGAGTCGGTTTCAGGGAAAAAAAAAATTCAAAACAGAGAGGAGAAGGCAAGGGGGGTATAACTCAGTGGCATAGCATTCGACTGCAGATCAAGAGGTCCTCGGTTCAAATCCGGGTGCCCCCTGAGCGTTTTGCCCGCAGTCGCGCTGAAAAGGGAGAGCCGGCGAGTGTCTTTACCGATGCTGTCGAGCCGGTTTCAGGAAAAAAAATAACAAAAAATTCAAAACAGAGAGGAGAAGGCAAGGGGGGTACAGCTCAGTGGCAGAGTATTGAACTGCAGATCGAAGAGGTCCTCGGTTCAAATCCGGGTGCCCCCTCAGCATTTTGCCCACAGTCGCGCCGAAAAGGGAGAGTCGGCGAGTGTCTTTACCGATGCAGTCTAGCCGGTTTCAGGAAAAAAATTCAAAATAGGGAGAAGGCAAGTGGGGTATAGCTCAGTGGCAGAGCATTCGTCTGCAGATCAAGATGTCCTTGGTTCAAATCCGTGTGCCCCCTGAGCATTTTGCCCGCAGTCGCCCCGAAAAGGGAGAGCCGGCGAGTGTCTTTACTGATGCCGTCGAGCCGGTTTCTGGAAAAATAAAAAATTAAAAATTCAAAACAGAAAGGAGAAGGCAAGGTGGGTATAGCTCAGTGGCAGAGCATTCGACTGCAGATCGCGAGGTCCTCGGTTCAAATCCGGGTGCCCCCATTAGCGTTTTGCCCGCAGTCGCGCCGAAAAGGGATACCTGGCGAGTGTCTTTACCGATGCTGTTGAGCCGGTTTCAGGAAGAAAAAAAACATTCAAAACAGAGAGGAGAAGGCAAGGGGGGTATAGCTCTGTGGTAGAGCATTCGACTGCAGATCGAGAGGTCCATGGTTCAAATCCGGGTGCCCCCTGAGCGTTTTGCCCGCAGTCGCGCCGAAAAGGGAGAGCCGGCGAGTGTCTTTACCGATGCCGTCGAGCCAGGTTCAGGTAAAAAAAATAAAAATTCAAAACAGAGAGGAGAAGGCAAGGGGGGTATAGCTCAGTGGCAGAGCATTCGACTGCGGAGCGAGAGGTCCTCGGTTCAAATCCGGGTGCCCCCTGAGCGCTTTGCCCGCAGTCGTGCCGAAAAGGGAGAGCTGGCGAGTGTCTTTACCGAAGCCATCGAGCCGGTTTCAGGAAAAAAAAAATCAAAACAGAGAGAAGAAGGCAAGGGGGTATAGCTCAGTGGCAGAGCATTCAACCGCAGATCAAGAGGTCCTCAGTTCAAATCCGGGTGCCCCTTGAGCGTTTTGAGCAGAGTCGCGCCGAAAAGGGAGAGCCGGCGAGTGTCTTTACTGATACCGTCGAGCCGGTTTCAGAAAAAAACCCAAAAAAACATTCAAAACAGAGAGGAGGGAGTGCGCATGCGCGGGACTTCCGGGAAGACACTCTGAACGGGAACTCCGCGCTGCTCCGGCCTCTCGCAGCCCCCTGAGCCTACAGACCGAGCGGGAACCGGCCAGGACTGACCCCATCGCCTCCCGGGTGAACCAGGGACGATTTCATATGCCGGGCGGCTCACAAAAGAGGGAGGTAAGCCGCCAGCTCGACTTTACACTGGCAGCCCCTGCATCATCCAAGATGGCGGCCGCAGCTCAAGGCAGCATGGAAGGCCCGGACTCCATTGCGGATCCTCCTTCCCATCTCCAGCACCAGATCGATCTGCTGGCAACTCCTGTGAGTACCTGCAACCCCCAAGGGATCTCCCCAGCATCCACTGAGTCCCTGCTGAAACGGACTTTTGGAGATCTCCCCCTCTCTCCCATGCTGCGATCCCCCTTAAGCCTGGCAGGCCCCCACCTCTCCCCCCCTTGCAGCCAGTTCACTCCGCTGACATGCAACTTATGCTGCAGAACTTTTCTGAGCTGCTAGCCACAGGCCTAGCCCACAATGCCACTCAGATCACTGCTACCATTAAGGCTGATTTGCAGAGCCTGGGAGCCCGCATGGATGCAATTGAGCAGGCTGTGGATAACACTGCCGCCCGTACTAACCAAAATACCACATGCATCCAAACCTTACAAGATCAACTTGAGACAGCTCTCTCTAAAATCGATGATTTAGAGAACAGGAGTAGAAGGTATAATTTCCGTATACGTGGGATACCTGAATCTGTTACTGATGTTCCCAGCACAGTTAAATTGTTCATTAAAGAACTCATGCCAGACATTCAGGACCACAGATTGGAACTTGACAGGGCTCACAGAGTCCTCCAGCCCCCCCGCCCAGATGGTCTCCCAAGGGACATTGTAGTCAAGCCCCATTACTATGATGTGAAGGAGGATGTTATGAGGCAGACCCGCAACCTGGACAATCTCTCCTTCCAAGGGAATAAAATCCAAATCTTTGCTGACATCTCACCCACCACGGTCCAGAAACGGAGGTCCCTTAAACCCCTCCTGGAGGTCCTCAACCAGAATTCCATCAAGTACCGCTGGGCTTTTCCGTTCCGCCTACAATTTCATTTCAGGGACAAATCCTTTGGCTTTTCCACCTTTCAAGACGGCGAACGTCTCCTTCTTTATCTTGGTCTTATCTCCCGAGAACTTGCTGCACAACAAGCGACAACAAATTCAGGCTCCTCAAAGCGTCCACCCCCCGGCAGTCCTCTGACCCCGTTATGGAATAAACAACAAACGAAGAGACAGAGAGAATCCCGACCCCCGAGATGAGGGACTTCTTTTGTTTTTCTCCCGGACGGGAGATGGGTTGCTTTTGACTATCCCTATGTTTCAGAGAGCTAACTACTCTCCCCCCCCCCTAGTATGGTGGTAGACAGACCCGCACGGCCCTGACTGGCTTCAGGCGGGCCAGGGTCTTGATCTGTTTGGTTTGGGCCCCACTTGCCCATCTTATGGCTAGTTGGGACTCCCAATATCCCCCGTTCCTCCCACCTCGCTGAGGAGGACGCTTTCATTGCCTTTCTGACTTGTTGCATATATGATGGGCCTTTTCTAGTTCCAACCTATGGTTAGGCCTAGTAGCCTATACCCTTCCTTCCCCCTGTCCCCCCCCTTTTTTTTTTTTTTCTTCCCTTTCCCCTCCCCCTTCCCCCCCCATCCTCTCTTGCCTCCCTCCCCACTTTCCCTTCCTCTCCCTTGCAGGTTCCACTCCATGCACTGGTTATGTTCTGGTTATACAGTTTTACGGTTCGTTATATTTGTTTGTTTACAGTATTTTCTGCACTTTGGCCGTTCCAGTACTGTTTTACCCCCCATTGGGGGCTCTGACGGCCGGAGCGGCTCATCATGCCGCTCTCTCTGTTGTGACGCGGAGGGACTTTTAATCCCTCTGGTGACATCAGGTAGACAACCCCTACTGGGGTTGCACTCTCTCCAAGACCCCTCTTGCAGGAGTCCTTGGACTTGGACCCGGCTAGCCGGTCCTGTTGAATTTTATCTGAATTTTTGCATATGTTTGTTTTGTTCTCCTTTTGTGATTTAACTGACCAATATAATGACATCTCTGATCTTTCCTCCTCTTTTTCTTCTATTTCTTCTCCCCCCCTTCTCCCCTCCCCACAGTGTTCTCCTCCTCCCTCCTCCTGGATTCCTCGCGGAGAACTCCCCCAGGCCTTGCTCCAGGGCGTTTGTTGATAGCCTACCTCGCGCTGGATGTCCGGATTCTCTCTTCTCTCCAGGTAAGCTCCCCTTTTACATTCTCGCACCCCCCCTCGGGCACCCATGGCTGAGACTGACGCTCGCAAGCTGCCTTTGAAAGTAGCTTCCCACAATACACAGGGACTTAATTCCCCTTCTAAACGCCGGAAGGCCTTTCAGAGCTACCACGCCAGAAGCCTTGATGTTGTCCTTCTTCAGGAGACCCACTTCCCCGCTAGCTATACCCCCTCCTTCCTACACCGTAGCTTTCCCACCTTCTACCTTGCGAATGCTGACACCAAACAGAGAGGGGTGGCCATTCTCTTGGCTAAACGTATCCCATTTACCCACATTCACACAATTCGTGATAAAGATGGTAGGTACCTGCTGGTCAAAGGGCTCATAGAAGGGGTGACGTATTCTTTTGTTTCATACTATGCCCCCAATCGGGGCCAGGCAAATTTTTTCGCATCCATGTTCTCAACCCTCTCCTCTCATCTAGAAGGTAGAGTCTTAATAGGGGGTGACTCCAATATCACGTTTGACCACACACTTGACAAATCCCACGAGAACAGGCCACGCCTTAAGAGACCCTCCAAACAAAGCCTCAGAATCGCTCGACTCCTACACGACTTGGGCCTGATTGATTCTTGGAGGGAATTGAATCCCACGGCCAAAGACTTTACCCATTATTCTGCCCCACACAAAACATTTGCCAGGATTGACCACATCTTCGTACCCAATTCTGACATTCACACTGTCTCTCACTCCTCAATACAAGAAGTTCCGTGGTCGGACCACTCCTTAGTAACCCTTAGAATCTCTAGCTCCCTTTCGCCTTCAGGCCCCCCTCAGTGGCGCTTGAGTAAATCCCTCCTTGCCAACCCGGTCCACTGCACCATGCTGGAAAAGGACATCCAAGAATTTTTCCTCCTCAATGATACCGGGGAAACTTCCCCTAGCTCTCTCTGGGGAGCTCATAAAGCCGTCTTGAGGGGGAGGATGATTCAAATGGCTTCCAACCTGAAAAAAGGAAGGAAGGTGGATGTAGAAAACTTGGAAAGGGATTTTACACTACTTAGTAAAGCCCATAAGTCTAACCCCACTCCAGCCAGTCTGGCCAAGTTAGAATCCGCCTGCATTGCTTTAAATCTTGCCTTAACTTCTAATGCAGACAAACACTTGAGCTGGTTAAGTGGCAAATTCTACTTACAAGCTGATAAAATCGGCTCGCGCTTGGCGGCCAAACTCTCCCCAAGGATCCAAAATGTCTCCTTACCCAAGATTAAATCGTTATCGGGTTCTCTCACCCAGAACCCCCATAAAATCCTAGAAACCTTCCAAGCTTTCTACTCCAAACTATACGCATCTCCCTCCTCTGCCGACCCTGTTCCCTTAGAATCATTTTTGGCGGACATTGATCTCCCCAAACTTTCAGAGTCCCATAGATCCATGATGGAATCACCTTTTAGTACTGAAGAGGTCCAGGAGGTCATCAAAAATCTCAAAACAGACTCGGCGCCAGGGCCAGACGGTTTCTCCGCCCTTTATTACAAAACTTTCTCTGGGGTCCTATCTCCTCGTCTGGCCAGTCTCTTTAACTCCCTACGAGAGGGCTCCATTCTCGAACCCGCTGCCAACCTCACATATATCTCTGTGATCCCCAAACAGGGAAAAGATCCTAGTGATGTAGGCAACTATAGGCCGATTTCGTTGATCAATAATGATCTGAAAATCATGACCAAGATTTTGGCCAACAGAATAGCCTCCTTCATAGCTTCTTATGTTCATAAGGATCAGGTGGGTTTCATTCCCGGGAGACAGGGACCGGACCAGATCAGGAGAGCGGTAGATTTGATTTCCCTCATGCAATCCTCCTGGGATGGCGGATCCCCCCAGAAGGGATACATTCTTTCCATAGACCTCCAAAAGGCCTTTGATACGGTCACCTGGCCATACCTTTTTACCATTCTACGCCATTGGGGATTTGGCCCGGAATTCCTAAGAACCCTGGAGTCTCTATATTCCTCCCCGAAAGCCCAGATCAAACTACAGGGACGTCTCTCCGACCAATTCCCAATCTTAAACGGTACCAGACAGGGCTGCCCGCTCTCCCCTATTCTCTTCGCAATAGCGATAGAAACCCTAGCTCTAGCAATTAGACAACACCCGGACATTCACGGGGTTCAATGTGGTCAACATACACACAAATGCGCCCTCTTTGCGGACGATGTCCTCCTTTTCGTCACCTCCCCTCTCAGGTCGACCCCCAATATTCTCCAACTCCTCATCACTTTTGGAAAGGTTTCAGGCCTTCAGGTCAACATGGCAAAGTCAATGGCCTTAAACGTCACTACACCCCAAGATATAGTCGATAGGCTCAAAACAAACTTCCCCTTCTCCTGGTGCGCCTCTTCTCTTCCCTATTTAGGTGTTTTCCTCACCCCAAAAGTAGAGCTCCTATTCCAACACAATTACCCTGCCATGTTCAAAAAACTCACAACTGAACTTACACAATGGTCTCTTTATAAATTATCCTGGCTGGGTAGAGTCAATTCGGTCAAGATGACCCTCTTGCCCAGATTGCTTTATCTCTTCCGGTCCCTGCCTATCCCTGTCAAGAAGCGAGCACTGGATAGACTCCAATCAAAAATCATACAGTTCATATGGGGGGGCAAGGGACATCGTCTATCTAAAAAAGTTCTGTATAGGGCAAGGAAGAAAGGAGGCCTTGGCCTTCCCAATATGTGGTGGTACTACCAAGCAGCCCAACTCTGTCAATTCTCAGCAATATATACTAAAGGACCTAAACCGGACTGGGTAGACATAGAAAGGCAGGCAACCCATAACCACACATTGGACTATTTAGCCTGGAGACCACGTAAGGACCGCCCCTCGATCCTGTCACCCGCCCTCTCTCACTCAATGGCTCTCTGTGATATCCTTCATAAACATCCCGCACTATCCTCTTCCTGGCATCCCCTCACTCACATCTTTCACAATCCCCAATTCCCCCCGGGTCTAAACATCCAGGCTTTTGGATGGTGGCTTGACAAGGGTTTATACAGAATAGGACAATATTTTAACAATGATGGCCCCATCTCGCTCAAATACTGCACTTCCAAACTGGACATGCCCTCCTCCGAAACCTTCCGCTATTATCAGTTGTTACATTTTTTGCGTGGGGTCTGGAAAAGTTCAGACAACCCACTCTCGGTTACCAAATATGAGCATTGGTGTTCCTCAGCCATGGGCGTCAGGGGGGGCATCTCCCTGATCTATTCAGCGCTAGCTGACCCTCAGGGCAAAGCGAGCTATATGTTGAAATGGGAGCGTGACCTCCAGTTTGAATGGGATCTAGACACTTGGCACACAAATTTCTCCCGCTCATTCAAGGGTATCTTAAACACCTCCCTGATGGAGGCGGACGTTAAGGTTATCTCCAGATGGTACCTGGTCCCTACGCGCCTTTCTAGGCTCTATCCGCAGTCTTCCCCCCTCTGCTTCAGAGGATGTGGCCTCGTAGGCTCTCTCCTCCACACCCTCTGGGAATGCCCTAAAATTAGGGGGTTCTGGAATAGAATTTTCAGCCTCATTCGCAAAGTCACTGGTTTCGAGGTGAAGCAGAACCCTACTATTGCCCTCCTTAATGATGCTCTCCCTAAGGTCCCTAAATTGTCCCGCTCTCTCATACACTTAATCCTTCTGGGGGCCAAGATTACCTTGGCCCACGCCTGGAAGTCGCCCTCGGCGTCATTTCGCCAAGCTAAACACAAGATTTCCTGGATAATGACACAGGAAAGGGTTTCTAATACCTTACTAGACAATCCAGAAAAATTCCGTCTTATTTGGGAACCCTGGGCTATGCATGTAGGCATATCCCTTCTGCCCCAATAGGTGAGCACTGGACAGCCCCGATTCGGCACGTTGCTGACCATTTTTCCCCCCTCTCCCCGAGGAATCCTGATTTCCCCCGCCCCCTTCTTTCCCTCTTATTCTCTGGTTCGCTCCCCCTTCTCTTCCCTATCCCTATTTCTTCCTTTCTTTTCTTCCTATTCTTAATCTCTTTCTTAGACTGTCACTGGCTACTCAGGTTTTACATCTGTGTAGTCTTTCTTGTTTTATGTTGATGGATACAGCTAGATGCTCCGCCTTACAGGCATTTGGAAGCCATTCCATTAGTTGGGTTTTTCAACCCCTTCAGACTATTAACAGAGGTTCAAGGTCAGACTCCCCCTGGATGGTCCGCATCCTCAGGTGATTAGCAATCTGGACAGGTTAGCAGGTTGCCAAGCCCTTTGTTCATATCCCTCCCTGGGTGTTCTGTTCCCGATCGTTCCGTGCACAGCAGGATCCCAATTGGGGTGCGTGGACTGGTCGGGCGTAGACGTAGGGCCGTTGTCCCTCAGGGTCTGCCTTAAATTTGTTGGCGCCTGCTTTTTTCTTCTTTTTTTTTGTATGCTGAGTCTGCTCTACCCTCTATAATAGGTACTGTGGTCCATGATATTGTGATGGAACATAACTCCAAGTGACCTTCTTTTGTTTGTTTCTGATGATCATACTTTGTACCGACCTCGTTTGGGGTCTTTTGTTACCTTCTTTTATAATTGTACTGCATCTAATCACAATAAACCTTTTTTTGAAAAGAAAAAAAAAAAACAGAGGGGAGAAGGCAAGGGGGGTATAGCTCAGTGGCAGAGCATTCAACTGCAGATCGAGAGGTCATCGGTTCAAATCCGGGCGCCCCCTGAGCGTTTTGCCCGCAGTCGCGCCGAAAAGAGAGAGCCGGCGAGTGTCTTTACCGATGCCGTCTAGCCGGTTTCAGGTAAAAAAAAAAATTCAAAACAGAGAGGAGATGGCAAGGGGGTATAGCTCAGTGGCAGAGCATTCGACTGCAGATCGAGAGGTCATCGGTTCAAATCCGGGTGCCCCCTGAGCGTTTTGCCCGCAGTCGCGCCGAAAAGAGAGAGCCGGCGAATGTCTTTACCGATGCCTTCGAGCCGGTTTCAGCAAAAAAAAACAAAAAACATTCAAAACAGAAAGGAGAAGGCAAGGGGGGTATAGCTCAGTGGCAGAGCATTCGGCTGCAGATCGAGAGGTCCTCGGTTCAAATCGGCGTGACCCCTGAGCATTTTGCCCGAAGTCGCGCCGAAAAGGGAGAGACGGCGAGTGTCATTACCGATGCTGTCGAGCCGGTTTCAGGAAAAAAAAATTAAAATTCAAAACAGAGAGGAGAAGGCAAGGGGGGTATAGCTCAGTGGCAGAGCATTCGACTGCCAGATCAAGAGGTCCTTGGTTCAAATCCGGGTGCCCTCTGATTGTTTAGCCCGCAGTCGCACCGAAAAGGGAGAGCCGGCGAGTGTCTTTACACTTTACATAGGACCTCGCGATCTGCAGAGCTATACCCCCATTGCCTTCTCCTCTCTGTTTTGAATTTTATTTTATTTTTTTCCTGAAACCGGCTCGACGGCATCGGTAAAGACACTCGCCGGCTCTCCCTTTTCTGTGCGACTGCGGGCAAAATGCTCAGGGGGCACCCAAATTTGAACCGAGGACCTTTCGATCTGCAGTTGAATGCTCTGCCACTGAGCTATACCCCCCTTGCCTTCTCCTCTCTGTTTTGATTTTTTTTCCCCTGAAACCGGCTCGACGGCATCGGTAAAGACACTCACCTACTCTCCCTTTTCGGCGCAACTGTGGGCAAAATGCTCAGGGGACACCCGAATTTGAACCGAGGACCTTTCGATCTGCAGTCGAATGCTCTGCCACTGAGCTATACCCCCTTGCCTTCTCCTCTCTGTTTTGATATTTTTTTTCCTGAAACCGGCTTGACGGCATCGGTAAAGACACTCACTGGCTCTTCCTTTTCGGCGCAACTGTGGGCAAAACGCTCAGGGGGCACCCCCATGTGAACCGAGAACTTCTAAATCTGCAGGCGAATGCTTTGCCACTGAGCTATACCCCCCTTGCCTACTCTTCTCTGTTTTTTTTTTTTTTTCCTGAAACCGGCTCGACGGCATCGGTAAAGACACTCGCCGGCTCTCCCTTTTCGTCGCGACTGCGGGCAAAATGCTCAGGGGGCACCCGAATTTGAACCGAGGACCTTTCGATCTGCAGTCGAATGCTCTGCCACTGAGCTATACCCCCCTTGCCTTCTCCTCTTTGTTTTGATTTTTTTTTCCCTGAAACCGGCTCGACGGCATCGGTAAAGACACTCACCTACTCTCCCTTTTCGGCGCAACTGTGGGCAAAATGCTCAGGGGGCACCCGAATTTGAACCGAGGACCTTTCGATCTGCAGTCGAATGCTCTGCCACTGAGCTATACCCCCTTGCCTTTTCCTCTCTGTTTTGATATTTTTTTTCCTGAAACCGGCTTGACGGCATCGGTAAAGACACTCACTGGCTCTTCCTTTTCGGCGCGACTGTGGGCAAAACGCTCAGGGGGCACCCCCATGTGAACCGAGAACTTCTAAATCTGCAGGCGAATGCTTTGCCACTGAGCTATACCCCCCTTGCCTACTCCTCTCTGTTTTTTTTTTTTTTTCCTGAAACCGGCTCGACGGCATCGGTAAAGACACTCGCCGGCTCTCCCTTTTCGTTGCGACTGCAGGCAAAATGCTCAGGGGGAACACGGATTTGAACCGTGGACCTCTCGATCTGCAGTCGAATGCTCTGCCACTGAGCTATTCCCCCTTGCCTTCTCCTTTCTATTTTGAATTGTTTTATTTTTTTTCCTGAAACCGGCTCGACGGCATCGGTAAAGACACTCGCCGTCTCTCCCTTTTCGTCGCGACTGCGGGCAAAATGCTCAGGGGGAACACGGATTTGAACCGTGGACCTCTCGATCTGCAGTCGAATGCTCTGCCACTGAGCTATACCCCCTTGCCTTCTCTTCTCTGTTTTGAATTTTTTATTTTTTATTCTTCCTGAAACTGGCTCAACGGCATCGGTAAAGACACTCGCTGGCTCTCCCTTTTCGGCGCGACTGTGGGCAAAATGTTCAGGGGGGACCTCTCGATCTGCAGTGGAATGCTCTGCCACTGAGCTATACCCCCTTGCCTTCTCCTCTCTGTTTTGAATTTTTATATTTTTTTGTCCTGAAACCGGCTCGACGGCATCGGTAAAGACACTCGCCGGCTCTCCCTTTTCGGCGCGACTGCCGGCAAAATGCTCAGGGGGCACCCGGATTTGAACCGAGGATCTCTCGATCTGCAGTTGAATGCTCTGACACAAAGCTATACCCCTCTTGCCTTCTCAATTCCCAATCTTAAACGGTACCAGACAGGGCTGTTGTTACCTTCTTTTATAATTGTACCGGTTCAAATTCGGGTGCCCCCTGGGCAATTGGGAATTGGTCGGAGAGACGTCCCTGTAGTTTGATCTGGGCTTTCGGGGAGGAATATAGAGACTCCAGGGTTCTTAGGAATTCCGGGCCAAATCCCCAATGGCGTAGAATGGTAAAAAGGTATGGCCAGGTGACCGTATCAAAGGCCTTTTGGAGGTCTATGGAAAGAATGTATCCCTTCTGGGGGGACCCGCCATCCCAGGAGGATTGCATGAGGGAAATCAAATCTACCGCTCTCCTGATCTGGTCCGGTCCCTGTCTCCCGGGAATGAAACCCACCTGATCCTTATGAACATAAGAAGCTATGAAGGAGGCTATTCTGTTGGCCAAAATCTTGGTCCTGATTTTCAGATCATTATTGATCAACGAAATCGGCCTATAGTTGCCTACATCACTAGGATCTTTTCCCTGTTTGGGGATCACAGAGATATATGCGAGGTTGGCAGCGGGTTCGAGAATGGAGCCCTCTCATAGGGAGTTAAAGAGACTGGCCAGACGAGGAGATAGGACCCCAGAGAAAGTTTTGTAATAAAGGGCGGAGAAACCGTCTGGCCCTGGCGCCGAGTCTGTTTTGAGATTTTTGATGACCTCCTGGACCTCTTCAGTACTAAAAGGTGATTCCATCATGGATCTATGGGACTCTGAAAGTTTGGGGAGATCAATGTCCGCCAAAAATGATTCTAAGGGAACAGGGTCGGCAGAGGAAGGAGATGCGTATAGTTTGGAGTAGAAAGCCTGGAAGGTTTCTAGGATTTTATGGGGGTTCTGGGTGAGAGAACCCGATAACGATTTAATCTTGGGTAAGGAGAAATTTTGGATCCTTGGGGAGAGTTTGGCCGCCAAGCGCGAGCCGATTTTATCAGCTTGTAAGTAGAATTTGCCACTTAACCAGCTCAAGTGTTTGTCTGCATTAGAAGTTAAGGCAAGATTTAAAGCAATGCGGGCGGATTCTAACTTGGCCAGACTGGCTGGAGTGGGGTTAGACTTATGGGCTTTACTAAGTAGTGTAAAATCCCTTTCCAAGTTTTCTACATCCACCTTCCTTCCTTTTTTCAGGTTGGAAGCCATTTGAATCATCCTCCCCCTCAAGACGGCTTTATGAGCTCCCCAGAGAGAGCTAGGGGAAGTTTCCCCGGTATCATTGAGGAGGAAAAATTCTTGGATGTCCTTTTCCAGCATGGTGCAGTGGACCGGGTTGGCAAGGAGGGATTTACTCAAGCGCCACTGAGGGGGGCCTGAAGGCGAAAGGGAGCTAGAGATTCTAAGGGTTACTAAGGAGTGGTCCGACCACGGAACTTCTTGTATTGAGGAGTGAGAGACAGTGTGAATGTCAGAATTGGGTACGAAGATGTGGTCAATCCTGGCAAATGTTTTGTGTGGGGCAGAGTAATGGGTAAAGTCTTTGGCCGTGGGATTCAATTCCCTCCAAGAATCAATCAGGCCCAAGTCATGTAGGAGTCGAGCGATTCTGAGGCTTTGTTTGGAGGGTCTCTTAAGGCGTGGCCTGTTCTCGTGGGATTTGTCAAGTGTGTGGTCAAACGTGATATTGGAGTCACCCCCTATTAAGACTCTACCTTCTAGATGAGAGGAGAGGGTTGAGAACATGGATGCGAAAAAATTTGCCTGGCCCCGATTGGGGGCATAGTATGAAACAAAAGAATACGTCACCCCTTCTATGAGCCCTTTGACCAGCAGGTACCTACCATCTTTATCACGAATTGTGTGAATGTGGGTAAATGGGATATGTTTAGCCAAGAGAATGGCCACCCCTCTCTGTTTGGTGTCAGCATTCGCAAGGTAGAAGGTGGGAAAGCTACGGTGTAGGAAGGAGGGGGTATAGCTAGCGGGGAAGTGGGTCTCCTGAAGAAGGACAACATCAAGGCTTCTGGCGTGGTAGCTCTGAAAGGCCTTCCGGCGTTTAGAAGGGGAATTAAGTCCCTGTGTATTGTGGGAAGCTACTTTCAAAGGCAGCTTGCGAGCGTCAGTCTCAGCCATGGGTGCCCGAGGGGGGGTGCGAGAATGTAAAAGGGGAGCTTACCTGGAGAGAAGAGAGAATCCGGACATCCAGCGCGAGGTAGGCTATCAACAAACGCCCTGGAGCAAGGCCTGGGGGAGTTCTCCGCGAGGAATCCTGGAGGAGGGAGGAGGAGAACACTGTGGGGAGGGGAGAAGGGGGGGGAGAAGAAATAGAAGAAAAAGAGGAGGAAAGATCAGAGATGTCATTATATTGGTCAGTTAAATCACAAAAGGAGAACAAAACAAACATATGCAAAAATTCAGATAAAATTCAACAGGACCGGCTAGCCGGGTCCAAGTCCAAGGACTCCTGCAAGAGGGGTCTTGGAGAGAGTGCAACCCCAGTAGGGGTTGTCTACCTGATGTCACCAGAGGGATTAAAAGTCCCTCCGCGTCACAACAGAGAGAGCGGCATGATGAGCCGCTCCGGCCGTCAGAGCCCCCAATGGGGGGTAAAACAGTACTGGAACGGCCAAAGTGCAGAAAATACTGTAAACAAACAAATATAACGAACCGTAAAACTGTATAACCAGAACATAACCAGTGCATGGAGTGGAACCTGCAAGGGAGAGGAAGGGAAGGTGGGGAGGGAGGCAAGAGAGGATGGGGGGGAAGGGGGAGGGGAAAGGGAAGAAAAAAAAAAAAAGGGGGGGGGGACAGGGGGAAGGAAGGGTATAGGCTACTAGGCCTAACCATAGGTTGGAACTAGAAAAGGCCCATCATATATGCAACAAGTCAGAAAGGCAATGAAAGCGTCCTCCTCAGCGAGGTGGGAGGAACGGGGGATATTGGGAGTCCCAACTAGCCATAAGATGGGCAAGTGGGGCCCAAACCAAACAGATCAAGACCCTGGCCCGCCTGAAGCCAGTCAGGGCCGTGCGGGTCTGTCTACCACCATACTAGGGGGGGAGAGTAGTTAGCTCTCTGAAATATTAGGGATAGTCAAAAGCAACCCATCTCCCGTCCGGGAGAAAAACAAAAGAAGTCCCTCATCTCGGGGGTCGGGATTCTCTCTGTCTCTTCGTTTGTTGTTTATTCCATAACGGGGTCAGAGGACTGCCGGGGGGTGGACGCTTTGAGGAGCCTGATTTTGTTGTCGCTTGTTGTGCAGCAAGTTCTCGGGAGATAAGACCAAGATGAAGAAGGAGACGTTCGCCGTCTTGAAAGGTGGAAAAGCCAAAGGATTTGTCCCTGAAATGAAATTGTAGGCGGAACGGAAAAGCCCAGCGGTACTTGATGGAATTCTGGTTGAGGACCTCCAGGAGGGATTTAAGGGACCTCCGTTTCTGGACCGTGGTGGGTGAGATGTCAGCAAAGATTTGGATTTTATTCCCTTGGAAGGAGAGATTGTCCAGGTTGCGGGTCTGCCTCATAACATCCTCCTTCACACCATAGTAATGGGACTTGACTACAATGTCCCTTGGGAGACCATCTGGGCGGGGGGGCTGGAGGACTCTGTGAGCCCTGTCAAGTTCCAATCTGTAGTCCTGAATGTCTGGCATGAGTTCTTTAATGAACAATTTAACTGTGCTGTGAACATCAGTAACAGATTCAGGTATCCCACGTATATGGAAATTATACCTTCTACTCCTGTTCTCGAAATCATCGATTTTAGAGAGAGCTGTCTCAAGTTGATCTTGTAAGGTTTGGATGCATGTGGTATTTTGGTTAGTACGGGCGGCAGTGTTATCCACAGCCTGCTCAATTGCATCCATGCGGGCTCCCAGGCTCTGCAAATCAGCCTTAATGGTAGCAGTGATCTGAGTGGCATTGTGGGCTAGGCCTGTGGCTAGCAGCTCAGAAAAGTTCTGCAGCATAAGTTGCATGTCAGCGGAGTGAACTGGCTGCAAGGGGGGGAGAGGTGGGGGCCTGCCAGGCTTAAGGGGGATTGCAGCATGGGAGAGAGGGGGAGATCTCCAAAAGTTTGTTTCAGCAGGGACTCAGTGGATGCTGGGGAGATCCCTTGGGGGTTGCATGTACTCACAGGAGTTGCCAGCAGATCGATCTGGTGCAGGAGATGGGAAGGAGGATCCGCAATGGAGTCCGGGCCTTCCATGCTGCCTTGAGCTGCGGCCGCCATCTTGGATGATGCAGGGGCTGCCAGTGTAAAGTCGAGCTGGCGGCTTACCTCCCTCTTTTGTGAGCCGCCCGGCATATGAAATCGTCCCTGGTTCACCCGGGAGGCGATGGGGTCAGTCCTGGCCGGTTCCCGCTCAGTCTGTAGGCTCAGGGGGCTGTGAGAGGCCGTAGCAGCGCGGAGCTCCCGTTCAGAGCGTCATCCCGGAAGTCCCGCGCATGCGCACTCCCTCCTCTCTGTTTTGAATGTTTTTTTCGGTTTTTTTCTGAAACCGGCTCGACGGCATCAGTAAAGACACTCGCCGGCTCTCCCTTTTCGGCGCGATTCCGCTCAAAACGCTCAGGGGGCACCCGGATTTGAACCGCGGCCCTCTCGATCTGCAGTCGAATGCTCTGCCACTGAGCTGTACCCCCTTGCCTTCTTCTCTCTGTTTTGATTTTTTTTCCTGAAACCGGCTCGACGGCATCGGTAAAGACACTCGCCGGCTCTCCCTTTTTGGCGCGACTGCAGGCAAAACACTCAGGGGGCACCCGGATTGGAACCGACGACCTCTCGATTTGCAGTCGAATGCTCTACTATTGAGCTATACCCCCCTTGCCTCCTGCTCTCTGTTTTGATTTTTTTTTCTGAAACCGGCTCGACGGCATCGGTAAAGACACTCACTGGCTCTCCCTTTTCGGCGCGACTGCGGGCAAAACGCTCAGGGGGCACCCCCATGTAAACCGAGGACCTCGCGATCTGCAGTCGAATGCTCTGCCACTGAGCTATACACCTCCTTGCCTTCTCTTCTCTGTTTTGATTTTTTTTTCTGAAACCGTCTCGACGGCATCGGTAAAGACACCTGCCGGCTCTCCCTTTTTGGCGCGACTGCGGGCAAAACGCTCAGGGGGCACCCGGATTTGAACATAGGACCTCGCGATCTGCAGAGCTATACCCCCATTGCCTTCTCTGCTCTGTTTTGAATTATATTTTTATTTTTTTCTTGAAACCGGCTCGACGGCATCGGTAGAGACACTCACCGGCTCTCCCTTTTCGGCGCGACTGCGGGCAAAATGCTCCGGGGGCACCCGGATTTGAACTGAGGACCTCGCGATCTGCAGTCGAATGCACTGCCACTGAGCTATACCCCCCTTGACTTCTCTTCTCTGTTTTGATTTTTTTTTTCTGAAACCGGCTCGACGGCAACAGTAAAGACACTCGCCGGCTCTCCCTTTTCAGCGCAGCTGCGGGCAAAATGCCCAGGGGGCACCCGAATTTGAACCGAGGACCTCTCGATCTGCAGTCGAATGCTCTGCCACTGAGCTATACCCCCTTGCCGTCTCCTCTCTGTTTTGAATTTTATTTTTTTGCTGAAACCGGCTCAACGGCATCGGTAAAGACACTCACTGGCTCTCCCTTTTCGGCGCGACTGCGGGCAAAACGCTCAGGGGCACCCGGATTTGAACCGAGAACCTCTCGATCTGCAGTCGAATAGCTCTGCCACTGAGCTGTACCCCCCTTGCCTTTTCCTCTCTGTTTTGAATTTAAATTTTTTATTCTGAAACCGGCTCGACGGCATCGGTAAAGACACTCGCCGGCTCTCCCTTTTCGGCGCGACTGTGGGCAAAATGCTAAGGGGGCACCCGGATTTGAACAGAGGACCTCTCGATCTGCAGTCGAAAGCTCTGCCACTGAGCTATACCCCCCTTGCCATCTCATCTCTGTTTTTGAATTATTTTTTTTTCCGAAACCGGCTCGACAGCATCGGTAAAGACACTCGCCGGCTCTCCCTTTTTGGCGCGACTGCTGGCGAAACGCTCAGGGGGCACCCGGATTTGAACATAGGACCTCGCGATCTGCAGAGCTATACCCCCATTGCCTTCTCTGCTCTGTTTTGAATTATATTTTTATTTTTTTCTTGAAACCGGCTCGACGGCATCGGTAGAGACACTCACCGGCTCTCCCTTTTCGGCGCGACTGCGGGCAAAATGCTCCGGGGGCACCCGGATTTGAACTGAGGACCTCGCGATCTGCAGTCGAATGCACTGCCACTGAGCTATACCCCCTTGCCTTCTCCTCTTTGTTTTGATTTTTATTTTTTTTTACCTGAACCCGGCTCGACGGCATCAGTAAAGACACTCGCCGGCTCTCCCTTTTCGATGCGACTGCGGGCAAAACGTTCAGGGGGCACCCGGATTTGAACCGAGGACCTCTCGATCTGCAGTCGAATGCTCTACCACAGAGCTATACCCCCTTGCCTTCGCTCTTTTTTGATTTTTTTTTTCCTGAAACCGGCTCGACGGCATCGGTAAAGACACTCGCCAGCTCTCCCTTTTCGGCGCGACTGCGGGCAAAATGCTCAGGTGGCACCCGGATTTGAACCGAGGACCTCTAGATCTGCAGTCGAATGCTCTGTCACTGAGCTATAACCCCCTTGCCTTTTCCTTTCTGTTTTGAATTTTTTTTCCTGAAACCGGCTCGACTGCATCTGTAAAGACACTCGCCGGCTCTCCCTTTTCGGCGCGACTGTGGGCAAAATGCTCAGGGTGCACCCGGATTTGAACCGAGGACCTCTCGATCTGCAGTCGAATGCTCTGCCACTGAGCTATACCCCCCTTGCCTTCTCTTTGCTGTTTTGATTTTTTTTTTCCTGAAACCGGCTCGACGGCATCGGTAAAGACACTCGCCGGCTCTCCCTTTTCGGCGCGACTGCGGGCAGAATGCCCAGGGGTCACCCGGATTTGAACCGAGGACCTCTTGATCTGCAGTTGAATGCTCTGCCACCGAGCTATTCCGCCCTTGCCTTCTCCTCTCTGTTTTTAATTAATTTTTTTTTTTCTGAAACCGGCTCGACGGCATCGGTAAAGACACTCGTCGGCTCTCCCTTTTGGGCGCGACTGCGGGCAAAATGCTCAGGGGGCACGCGGATTTGAATAGAAGACCTCTTGATCTGCAGTCGAATGCTCTGCCACTGAGCTATACACTCTTGCATTCACCTCACTGTTTTGAATTTTTAATTTTATTTCTTGAAACCGGCTCAACGGCATCGGTAAAGACACTCGCCGGCTCTCCCTTTTCGGCGCGACTGTGGGCAAAATGTGCAGGGGGCACCCGGATGTGAACCGAGGACCTCTCGATCTGCAGTCGAATGCTCTGCCACTGATCTATACCCCCTTGCCTTATCCTCTCTGTTTTGAATTATTATATTTTTTTGTCCTGAAACCGGCTCGACGGCATCGGTAAAGACACTCACCGGCTCTCACTTTTCGGCGCGACTGCGGGCAAAATGCTCAGGGGACATCCGGAATTGAACCGAGGACCTCGCGATCTGCAGTCGAATGCTCTGCCACTGAGCTATACCCCCCTTGACTTCTCTTCTCTGTTTTGATTTTTTTTTTCTGAAACCGGCTCGACGGCAACAGTAAAGACACTCGCCGGCTCTCCCTTTTCAGCGCAGCTGCGGGCAAAATGCCCAGGGGGCACCCGAATTTGAACCGAGGACCTCTCGATCTGCAGTCGAATGCTCTGCCACTGAGCTATACCCCCTTGCCGTCTCCTCTCTGTTTTGAATTTTATTTTTTTGCTGAAACCGGCTCAACGGCATCGGTAAAGACACTCACTGGCTCTCCCTTTTCGGCGCGACTGCGGGCAAAACGCTCAGGGGCACCCGGATTTGAACCGAGAACCTCTCGATCTGCAGTCGAATAGCTCTGCCACTGAGCTGTACCCCCCTTGCCTTTTCCTCTCTGTTTTGAATTTAAATTTTTTATTCTGAAACCGGCTCGACGGCATCGGTAAAGACACTCGCCGGCTCTCCCTTTTCGGCGCGACTGTGGGCAAAATGCTAAGGGGGCACCCGGATTTGAACAGAGGACCTCTCGATCTGCAGTCGAAAGCTCTGCCACTGAGCTATACCCCCCTTGCCATCTCATCTCTGTTTTTGAATTATTTTTTTTTCCGAAACCGGCTCGACAGCATCGGTAAAGACACTCGCCGGCTCTCCCTTTTTGGCGCGACTGCTGGCGAAACGCTCAGGGGGCACCCGGATTTGAACATAGGACCTCGCGATCTGCAGAGCTATACCCCCATTGCCTTCTCTGCTCTGTTTTGAATTATATTTTTATTTTTTTCTTGAAACCGGCTCGACGGCATCGGTAGAGACACTCACCGGCTCTCCCTTTTCGGCGCGACTGCGGGCAAAATGCTCCGGGGGCACCCGGATTTGAACTGAGGACCTCGCGATCTGCAGTCGAATGCACTGCCACTGAGCTATACCCCCTTGCCTTCTCCTCTTTGTTTTGATTTTTTTTTTTTTTTACCTGAACCCGGCTCGACGGCATCAGTAAAGACACTCGCCGGCTCTCCCTTTTCGATGCGACTGCGGGCAAAACGTTCAGGGGGCACCCGGATTTGAACCGAGGACCTCTCGATCTGCAGTCGAATGCTCTACCACAGAGCTATACCCCCTTGCCTTCTCTCTTTTTTGATTTTTTTTTTCCTGAAACCGGCTCGACGGCATCGGTAAAGACACTCGCCAGCTCTCCCTTTTCGGCGCGACTGCGGGCAAAATGCTCAGGAGGCATCCGGATTTGAACCGAGGACCTCTAGATCTGCAGTCGAATGCTCTGTCACTGAGCTATAACCCCCTTGCCTTTTCCTTTCTGTTTTGAATTTTTTTTCCTGAAACCGGCTCGACTGCATCTGTAAAGACACTCGCCGGCTCTCCCTTTTCGGCGCGACTGTGGGCAAAATGCTCAGGGTGCACCCGGATTTGAACCGAGGACCTCTCGATCTGCAGTCGAATGCTCTGCCACTGAGCTATACACCCCTTGCCTTCTCTTTGCTGTTTTGATTTTTTTTTTCCTGAAACCGGCTCGACGGCATCGGTAAAGACACTCGCCGGCTCTCCCTTTTCGGCGCGACTGCGGGCAGAATGCCCAGGGGTCACCCGGATTTGAACCGAGGACCTCTTGATCTGCAGTTGAATGCTCTGCCACCGAGCTATTCCGCCCTTGCCTTCTCCTCTCTGTTTTTAATTAATTTTTTTTTTTCTGAAACCGGCTCGACGGCATCGGTAAAGACACTCGTCGGCTCTCCCTTTTGGGCGCGACTGCGGGCAAAATGCTCAGGGGGCACGCGGATTTGAACAGAAGACCTCTTGATCTGCAGTCGAATGCTCTGCCACTGAGCTATACACTCTTGCATTCATCTCACTGTTTTGAATTTTTAATTTTATTTCTTGAAACCGGCTCAACGGCATCGGTAAAGACACTCGCCGGCTCTCCCTTTTCGGCGCGACTGTGGGCAAAATGTTCAGGGGGCACCCGGATGTGAACCGAGGACCTCTCGATCTGCAGTCGAATGCTCTGCCACTGATCTATACCCCCTTGCCTTATCCTCTCTGTTTTGAATTATTATATTTTTTTGTCCTGAAACCGGCTCGACGGCATCGGTAAAGACACTCACCGGCTCTCACTTTTCGGCGCGACTGCGGGCAAAATGCTCAGGGGGCATCCGGAATTGAACCGAGGACCTCGCGATCTGCAGTCGAATGCTCTGCCACTGAGCTATACCCCCTTGCCGTCTCCTCTCTGTTTTGAATTTTATTTTTTTGCTGAAACCGGCTCAACGGCATCGGTAAAGACACTCACTGGCTCTCCCTTTTCGGCGCGACTGCGGGCAAAACGCTCAGGGGCACCCGGATTTGAACCGAGAACCTCTCGATCTGCAGTCGAATAGCTCTGCCACTGAGCTGTACCCCCCTTGCCTTTTCCTCTCTGTTTTGAATTTAAATTTTTTATTCTGAAACCGGCTCGACGGCATCGGTAAAGACACTCGCCGGCTCTCCCTTTTCGGCGCGACTGCGGGCAAAATGCTAAGGGGGCACCCGGATTTGAACAGAGGACCTCTCGATCTGCAGTCGAAAGCTCTGCCACTGAGCTATACCCCCCTTGCCATCTCATCTCTGTTTTTGAATTATTTTTTTTTCCGAAACCGGCTCGACAGCATCGGTAAAGCCACTCGCCGGCTCTCCCTTTTTGGCGCGACTGCAGGCAAAATGCTCAGGAGGCACCCGGATTTGAACCTAGGATCTCCCGATCTGCACTTGAATGCTCTGTCACTGAGCTATACCACGCTTGCCCTCTCATTTCTGTTTTTGAATTTTATTTTTATTTTTTCTGAAACCGGCACGACGGCATCGGTAAAGACACTCGCCGGCTCTCCCTTTTTGGCGCGATTGCGGGCAAAATGCTCAGGGGGCACACGGATTTGAACCGAGGACCTCTCGAACTGCAGTCGAATGCTCTGCCACTGAGCTATACCCCCCTTGCCTTCTCTTCTCTGTTTTTGATTTTTTTTTCCTGAAACCGGCTCGACGGCATCGGTAAAGACACTCGCCGGCTCTCCCTTTTCGGCGCGACTGCTGGCAAAACGCTCAGGGGGCACACGGATTTGAACAGAGGACCTCACGATCTGCACTCTAATGCTCTGCCACTGAGCTATACCCCCCTTACCTTCTCCTCTCTGTTTTGATTTTTTTTCCTGAAACCGGCTCGACGGCATCGGTAAAGACACTCGCCGGCTCTCCCTTTTCGGCGCGACTGCTGGCAAAATGCGCAGGGAGCACCCGGATTTGAACCTAGGATCTCGCGATCTGCAGTTGAATGCTCTGCCACTGAGCTATACCCCTCTTGGCATCTCATCTCTGTTTTTGAATTTTATTTATTTTTTTCTGAAACCGGCTCGACGACATCGGCAAAGACACTCGTCGGCTCTCCCTTTTTGGCGGGACTGCGGGCAAAACGCTCAGGGGGCACCCGGATTTAAATCGAGGACCTCTCGATCTGCAGTCGAATGCTCTGCCACTGAGCTATACCCCCCTTGCCTTCTCCTCTCTGTTTTTGATTTTTTTTTTCTTCCTGAAACCGGCTCGACGGCATCGGTAAAGACACTCGCCAGCTCTCCCTTTTCGGCGCGACTGCGGGCAAAATGCTCAGGAGGCACCCGGATTTGAACCTAGGATCTCCCGATCCGCACTTGGATGCTCTGTCACTGAGCTATACCCGACTTGCCCTCTCATTTCTGTTTTTGAATTTTATTTTTATTTTTTCTGAAACCGGCTCGACGGCATCGGTAAAGACACTCGCCGGCTCTCCCTTTTCGGCGCGACTGCGGGCAAAATGCTCAGGGGGCACCCAGATTTGAACCGAGGACCTCTCGATCTGCAGTCGAATGCTCTGCCACTGAGCTATACCCCTTTGCCTTTTCCTTTTTGTTTTGAAGTTTTATTTATTTTTTTCCTGAAACCGGCTCGACGGCATCGGTAAAGACACTCACCGGCTCTCACTTTTCGGCGCGACTGCGGGCAAAATGCTCAGGGGGCATCCGGAATTGAACCGAGGACCTCGCGATCTGCAGTCGAATGCTCTGCCACTGAGCTATACCCCCCTTGACTTCTCTTCTCTGTTTTGATTTTTTTTTTCTGAAACCGGCTCGACGGCAACAGTAAAGACACTCGCCGGCTCTCCCTTTTCAGCGCAGCTGCGGGCAAAATGCCCAGGGGGCACCCGAATTTGAACCGAGGACCTCTCGATCTGCAGTCGAATGCTCTGCCACTGAGCTATACCCCCTTGCCGTCTCCTCTCTGTTTTGAATTTTATTTTTTTGCTGAAACCGGCTCAACGGCATCGGTAAAGACACTCACTGGCTCTCCCTTTTCGGCGCGACTGCGGGCAAAACGCTCAGGGGCACCCGGATTTGAACCGAGAACCTCTCGATCTGCAGTCGAATAGCTCTGCCACTGAGCTGTACCCCCCTTGCCTTTTCCTCTCTGTTTTGAATTTAAATTTTTTATTCTGAAACCGGCTCGACGGCATCGGTAAAGACACTCGCCGGCTCTCCCTTTTCGGCGCGACTGCGGGCAAAATGCTAAGGGGGCACCCGGATTTGAACAGAGGACCTCTCGATCTGCAGTCAAAAGCTCTGCCACTGAGCTATACCCCCCTTGCCATCTCATCTCTGTTTTTGAATTATTTTTTTTTCCGAAACCGGCTCGACAGCATCGGTAAAGACACTCGCCGGCTCTCCCTTTTTGGCGCGACTGCAGGCAAAATGCTCAGGAGGCACCCGGATTTGAACCTAGGATCTCCCGATCTGCACTTGAATGCTCTGTCACTGAGCTATACCACGCTTGCCCTCTCATTTCTGTTTTTGAATTTTATTTTTATTTTTTCTGAAACCGGCACGACGGCATCGGTAAAGACACTCGCCGGCTCTCCCTTTTTGGCGCGATTGCGGGCAAAATGCTCAGGGGGCACACGGATTTGAACCGAGGACCTCTCGATCTGCAGTCGAATGCTCTGCCACTGAGCTATACCCCCCTTGCCTTCTCTTCTCTGTTTTTGATTTTTTTTTCCTGAAACCGGCTCGACGGCATCGGTAAAGACACTCGCCGGCTCTCCCTTTTCGGCGCGACTGCTGGCAAAACGCTCAGGGGGCACACGGATTTGAACAGAGGACCTCACGATCTGCACTCTAATGCTCTGCCACTGAGCTATACCCCCTTACCTTCTCCTCTCTGTTTTGATTTTTTTTCCTGAAACCGGCTCGACGGCATCGGTAAAGACACTCGCCGGCTCTCCCTTTTCGGCGCGACTGCTGGCAAAATGCACAGGGAGCACCCGGATTTGAACCTAGGATCTCGCGATCTGCAGTTGAATGCTCTGCCACTGAGCTATACCCCTCTTGGCATCTCATCTCTGTTTTTGAATTTTATTTATTTTTTTCTGAAACCGGCTCGACGACATCGGCAAAGACACTCGCCGGCTCTCCCTTTTTGGCGGGACTGCGGGCAAAACGCTCAGGGGGCACCCGGATTTAAATCGAGGACCTCTCGATCTGCAGTCGAATGCTCTGCCACTGAGCTATACCCCCCTTGCCTTCTCCTCTCTGTTTTTGATTTTTTTTTTCTTCCTGAAACCGGCTCGACGGCATCGGTAAAGACACTCGCCAGCTCTCCCTTTTCGGCGCGACTGCGGGCAAAATGCTCAGGAGGCACCCGGATTTGAACCTAGGATCTCCCGATCCGCACTTGGATGCTCTGTCACTGAGCTATACCCCACTTGCCCTCTCATTTCTGTTTTTGAATTTTATTTTTATTTTTTCTGAAACCGGCTCGACGGCATCGGTAAAGACACTCGCCGGCTCTCCCTTTTCGGCGCGACTGCGGGCAAAATGCTCAGAGGGCACCCAGATTTGAACCGAGGACCTCTCGATCTGCAGTCGAATGCTCTGCCACTGAGCTATACCCCTTTGCCTTTTCCTTTTTGTTTTGAATTTTTATTTATTTTTTTCCTGAAACCGGCTCGACGGCATCGATAAAGACACTCGCCGGCTCTCCCTTTTCGGCGTGACTGCGGGCAAAACGCTCAGGGGGCACCCGGATTTGAACCGAAGACTTCTCGATCTGCAGTCGAATGCTCTGCCACTGATCTATACCCCATTGCCTTTTCTTCTCTTTTTTGAATTATTATTTTTTTCTTTTCCTGAAACCAGCTCGACGGCATCGGTAAAGACACTCGCCGGACCTCTCGATCTGCAGTCGAATGCTCTGCCACTGAGCTATACCCCCTTGCCTTGTCCTCTCTGTTTTGAATTTTTATTTTTTTTGTCCTGAAACTGGCTCGACGGCATCGGTAATGACACTCGCCGACTCTCCCTTTTTGGCGTGACTGCGGGCAGAACGCTCAGGGGGCACCCGGATTTGAACCAAGGACCTTTTGATCTGCAGTCAAATGCTCTGCCACTGAGCTATACCCCCTTGCCTTCTCTTCTCTGTTTTGATTTTTTTTTTCTGAAACCGGCTCGACGGCATCGGTAAAGACACTCGCCGGCTCTCCCTTTTCGGCGCGACTGCGGGCAAAACGCTCAGGGGGCATCCGGATTTGAACCGAGGACCTCTCGTTCTGCAGTCGAATGCTCTGCCACTGAGATATACCCCCGTCGCTTTCTCCTCTCTTTTTTGAATTATTATTTTTTTATTTTTCTGAAACCGGCTCGACGGCATCAGTAAAGACACTCGCCGGCTCTCCCTTTTTGGCGCGACTGCGGGCAGCAATGCTCAGGGGGCACCCGGATTTGAACCGAGGACCTCGCGATCTGCTTTTGAATGCTCTGCCACTGAGCTATAAACCCCCCTTGCCTTCTCCTCTCTGTTTTGATTTTTTTTTTCTGAAACCGGCTCGACGGCATCGGTAAAGACACTCGCCGGCTCTCCCTATTCGGCGCGACTGCGGGCAAAACGCTCAGGGGGCATCCGGATTTGAACCGAGGACCTCTCGTTCTGCAGTCGAATGCTCTGCCACTGAGATATACCCCTGTCGCCTTCTCCTCTCTTTTTTGAATTATTATTTTTTCATTTTCCTGAAACCGGCTCGACGGCATCAGTAAAGACACTCGCCGGCTCTCCCTTTTTGGCGCGACTGCGGGCAGCAATGCTCAGGGGGCACCCGGATTTGAACCGAGGACCTCGCGATCTGCTTTTGAATGCTCTGCCACTGAGCTATAAACCCCCCTTGCGTTCTCCTCTCTGTTTTGATTTTTTTTCCTGAAACCGGCTCGACGGCATCGGTAAAGACACTCGCCGGCTCTCCCTTTTCGGCGCGACTGCTGGCGAAACGCTCAGGGGGCACCCGGATATGAACAGAGGACCTCGCGATCTGCAGTCTTATGCTCTGCCACTGAGCTATACCCCCCTTACCTTCTCCTCTCTGTTTTGATTTTTTTTTCCTGAAACCGGCTCGACGGCATCGGTAAAGACACTCGCCGGCTCTCCCTTTTCTGCGCGACTGCACACTGACACTCTCCCTACCTATAGTTTTCTGTCCCTATAAATTTTTTTTTTTTAAAGATGGTTGATGATCAATGCTTTAGCACACTATAGCACAAGAAGAATTTCCCTCACTGTCCTTCCCTGTCCCTACAAACAAGGATTAGCACAGTAAAACACACTGACACTCTCCCTACCTATAGTTTTCTGTCCCTATAAAAAATGTTTTTTTAAAGATGGTTGATGATCAATGCTTTAGCACAGTATAGCACAAGGAGAATTTCCCTCACTGTCCTTCCCTGTCCCTACAAACAAGGATTAGCACAGTAAAACACACTGACACTCTCCCTACCTATCCTTCTCTTTCCCTAAACTAAAGGAATCCAGGTTAAGCAAGAAAAAAAAATGTCACTGTCCCTGCCTATGCTTCTCTTTCCCTGCTCCGGAACACACTACACCAGGCCGCCGTGCTGGCGGCCTTTTATAGTGTGGGGCGTGTACTGTGGCCAATCATTGCTCTCCTCGCTGCCGTTGCTATGA
The DNA here is from genome assembly GCA_029206835.1 of Rana muscosa. Lineage (NCBI taxonomy): Eukaryota > Metazoa > Chordata > Amphibia > Anura > Ranidae > Rana > Rana muscosa. Next base: position 345,864,112 of record CM055127.1, read on the forward strand.
TTGGCCAAGCATGCGGGGTCACAGTGCATGCTTGGCCAATCACAGCGCCTGTATGACACTGCGATGGCGTAGTGCATTGTGGGCCGTTCGCGTCACTCGAATTAGGCGCAAACAGCCCAAATCGTTCGATCTTCGTCGAACGATCGAACAACCGATGTTCGAGTCGAACGTATGTTCGACTCGAACACTGAGCTCATCCCTACTCAGGAAGCACCCGGATTTGAACCTAGGATCTCGCGATCTGCAGTTGAATGCTCTGTCACTGAGCTATACCCCGCTTGCCCTCTCATTTCTGTTTTTGAATTTTATTTTTATTTTTTCTGAAACCGGCTCGACGGCATCGGTAAAGACACTCGCCGGCTCTCCCTTTTCGGCGCGACTGCGGGCAAAATGCTCAGGGGGCACCCAGATTTGAAGCGAAGACTTCTCGATCTGCAGTCGAATGCTCTGCCACTGATCTATACCCCATTGCCTTCTCTTCTCTGTTTTGAATTTTTTATTTTTTTTGTCCTGAAACTGGCTCGACGGCATCGGTAAAGACACTCGCCGGCTCTCCCTTTTGGGCGCGACTGCGGGCAAAACGCTCAGGGGGCATCCGGATTTAAACCGAAGATCTCTCGATCTGCAGTTGAATGCTCTGCCACTGAGCTATACCCCCCTTGCCTTCTCCTCTCTGTTTTGAATTTTTATAAAAAAAATTCCTGTAACCGGCTCGACGGCATCGGTAAAGACACTCGCCGGCTCTCCCTTTTCGGCGCGACTGCGGGCAAAATGCAAAGGGGGCACCCGGATTTGAACAGAGGACCTCTCGATCTGCAGTCGAAAGCTCTGCCACTGAGCTATACCTCCCTTGCCATCTCATCTCTGTTTTTGATTTTTTTTTCTTTCTGAAACCGGCTCGACGGCATCGGTAAAGACACTCGCCGGCTCTCCCTTTTCGGCGCGAATGCGGGCAAAACGCTCAGGGGGCACCCGGATTTGAGCCGAGGACCTCTCGATCTGCAGTCGAATGCTCTGCCACTGAGCTATACCCCCGTAGTCTTCACTGCTCTGTTTTGAATTTTTTTTTCTCCGAAACCGGCTCAACGGCATCAGTAAAGACACTCTCCGGCTCTCCCTTTTTGGCGCGACTGCGGGCAAAGCGCTCAGGGGGCACCTGGATTTGGACCGAGGACCTCTCGATCTGCAGTCGAATGCTCTGCCACTGAGGTATACCCACCTTGCCTTCTCCTCTCTGTTTTGAATGTTTTTTTTTTTTTTTTCCTGAAACCGGCTCGACGGCATGGGTAAAGACACTCGCCGGCTCTCCCTTCTCGGTGCGACTGCGGGCAAAACGCTCAGGGGGCACACGGATTTGAACCAAGGACCTCGCGATCTGCAGTCGAATGCTCTGCCACTGAGCTATACCCCCCTTGCCTTCTCCTCTCTGTTTTGAATTTTAATTTTTTTTCCTAAAACCGGCTCGACAGCATCGGTAAAGACACTCGCCGTCTCTCCCTTTTCGGCGCGACTTCGGGCAAAATGCTCAGGGGTCACGCCGATTTGAACCGAGGACCTCTCGATCTGCAGCCGAATGCTCTGCCGCCGAGCTATACCCCCCTTGCCTTCTCCTCTCTGTTTTGAATGTTTTTTGTTTTTTATTTGCTGAAACCGGCTCGACGGCATCGGTAAAGACATTCGCCGGCTCTCTCTTTTCGGCGCGACTGCGGGCAAAACGCTCAGGGGGCACCCGGATTTGAACCGATGACCTCTCGATCTGCAGTCGAATGCTCTGCCACTGAGCTATACCCCCCTTGCCTTCTTCTCTCTGTTTTGAATTTTTTTTTTCTCCGAAACCGGCTCGACGGCATCGGTAAAGACACTCGCCGGCTCTCCCTTTTCGGCGTGACTGCGGGCAAAACGCTCAGGGGGCACCTGGATTTGAACTGAGAATCTCTCGATCTGCAGTCGAATGCTCTGCCACTGAGCTATACCCCCCTTGCCTTCTACTCTCTCTTTTGAATTTTTTTATTTTTTTTTCTGAAACCGGCTCCACGGCATCAGTAAAGACACTCGCCAGCTCTCCCTTTTAGGCGCGACTGCGGGCAAAACGCTCAGGGGGCACCTGGATTTGGACCGAGGACCTCTCGATCTGCAGTCGAATGCTCTGGCACTGAGCTATACCCCCCTTGCCTTCTCCTCTCTGTTTTGAATGTTTTTTGTTTTTTTTTCCTGAAACCGGCTCCACGGCATCGGTGAAGACACTCACCGGCTCTCCCTTTTCGGTGCGACTGAGGGCAAAATGCTCAGGGGGCACCCGCATTTGAACTGAGGACCTCCCGATCTGCAGTCGAATGCTCTGCCACTGAGCTATACCCCCCTTGCCTTCTACTCTCTCTTTTGAATTTTTTTTTTTTTCTGAAACCGGCTCCACGGCATCGGGGAAGACACTCACCGGCTCTCCCTTTTCGGTGCGACTGAGGGCAAAATGCTCAGGGGGCACCTGGATTTGAACTGAGGACCTCTCGATCTGCTGTCGAATGCTCTGCCACTGAGCTATACCCCCTTGCCTTCTTTTTTGAATTTTATTTTTATTTTTTTATCGAAACCGGCTCGACGGCATCGATAAAGACACTCGCCAGCTCTCCCTTTTAGGCGCGACTGCGGGCAAAACGCTCAGGGGGCAACTGGATTTGGACCGAGGACCTCTCGATCTGCAGTCGAATGCTCTGGCACTGAGCTATACCCCCCTTGCCTTCTCCTCTCTGTTTTGAATGTTTTTTGTTTTTTTTTCCTGAAACCGGCTCCACGGCATCGGTGAAGACACTCACCGGCTCTCCCTTTTCGGTGCGACTGAGGGCAAAATGCTCAGGGGGCACCCGGATTTGAACTGAGGACCTCGCGATCTGCAGTCGAATGCTCTGCCACTGAGCTATACCCCCCTTGCCTTCTACTTTCTCTTTTGAATTTTTTTATTTTTTCTCTGAAACCGGCTCCACGGCATCAGTGAAGACACTCACCGGCTCTCCCTTTTCGGTGCGACTGAGGGCAAAATGCTCAGGGGGCACCCGGATTTGAACTGAGGATCTCTCGATCTGCAGTCGAATGCTCTGCCACTGAGCTATACCCCCCTTGCCTTCTTTTTTGAATTTTATTTTTATTTTTTTCTAGAAACCGGCTCCACGTTATCGGTGAAGACACTCGCCGGCTCTCCCTTTTCGGTGCGACTGCGGGCAAAATGCTCAGGGGGCACCCGGATCTGAACCGAGGACCTCTCGATCTGCAGTTGAATGCTCTGCCACTGAGCTATACCCCCCTTGCCTTCATTTTTGAATTTTATTTTTATTTTTTTCTCGAAACCGGCTCGACGGCATCGGTAAAGACACTCGCCGGCTCTCCCTTTTCGGCGCGAATGCGGGCAAAACGCTCAGGGGGCACCTGGATTTGAGCCGAGGACCTCTCGATCTGCAGTCGAATGCTCTGCCACTGAGCTATACCCCCGTAGCCTTCACCGCTCTGTTTTGAATTTTTTTTTTCTCCGAAACCGGCTCAACGGCATCAGTAAAGACACTCTCCGGCTCTCCCTTTTTGGCGCGACTGCGGGCAAAACGCTCAGGGGGCACCTGGATTTGGACCGAGGACCTCTCGATCTGCAGTCGAATGCTCTGGCACTGAGCTATACCCCCCTTGCCTTCTCCTTTCTGTTTTGAATGTTTTTTGTTTTTTTTCCTGAAACCGGCTCGACGGCATGGGTAAAGACACTCGCCGGCTCGCCCTTTTCGGCGCGACTGCGGGCAAAACGCTCAGGGGGCACCCGGATTTGAACCGAGAACCTCTCGATCTGCAATCTAATAATCTGCCATCGAATAATCTGCCACTGAGGTATACCCACCTTGCCTTCTCCTTTCTGTTTTGAATTTTTTATTTATTTTTCCTGAAACCGGTTCAACGGCATCAGTAAAGACACTCGCCGGCTCTCCCTTTTCGGCGCGACTGCGGGCAAAACACTCAGGGGGCACCCAGATTTGAACCGAGGACCTCTCGATGTGCAGTCGAATGCCCTGCCACTGAGCTATAACCCCCTTACCTTCTCCTCTCTGTTTTGAATGTTTTTTTGTTTTTTTTTCCTGAAACCGGCTCGACAGCATCGGTAAAGACACTCGCCGGCTCTCCCTTTTCGGCGCGACTGCGGGCAAAACGCTCTGGGGGCACCTGGATTTGAACTGAGAATCTCTCGATCTGCAGTCGAATGCTCTGCCACTGAGCTATACCCCCCTTGCCTTCTACTCTCTCTTTTGAATTTTTTTATTTTTTTTTCTGAAACCGGCTCCACGGCATCGGTGAAGACACTCGCCGGCTCTCCCTTTTCGGTGCGACTGCGGGCAAAATGCCCAGGGGCACCCGGATTTGAACCGAGGACCTCGCGATCTGCAGTCGAATGCTCTGCCACTGAGATATACCCCCCTTGCCTTCTTTTTTGAATTTTATTTTTATTTTTTTCTCGAAACCGGCTCAACGGCATCGGTAAAGACACTCGCCAGCTCTCCCTTTTAGGCGCGACTGCGGGCAAAACGCTCAGGGGGCACCTGGATTTGGACCGAGGACCTCTCGATCTGCAGTCGAATGCTCTGGCACTGAGCTATACCCCCCTTGCCTTCTCCTCTCTGTTTTGAATGTTTTTTTTTTTTTTTTCCTGAAACCGGCTCCACGGCATCGGTGAAGACACTCACCGGCTCTCCCTTTTCGGTGCGACTGAGGGCAAAATGCTCAGGGGGCACCCGGATTTGAACTGAGGACCTCTCGATCTGCAGTCGAATGCTCTGCCACTGAGCTATACCCCCCTTGCCTTCTACTCTCTCTTTTGAATTTTTTTTTTTTTTCTGAAACCGGCTCCACGGCATCGGTGAAGACACTCACCGGCTCTCCCTTTTCGGTGCGACTGAGGGCAAAATGCTCAGGGAGCACCCGGATTTGAACTGAGGACCTCTCGATCTGCTGTCGAATGCTCTGCCACTGAGCTATACCCCCTTGCCTTCTTTTTTGAATTTTATTTTTATTTTTTTCTCGAAACCGGCTCGACGGCATCGATAAAGACACTCGCCAGCTCTCCCTTTTAGGCGCGACTGCGGGCAAAACGCTCAGGGGGCAACTGGATTTGGACCGAGGACCTCTCGATCTGCAGTCGAATGCTCTGGCACTGAGCTATACCCCCCTTGCCTTCTCCTCTCTGTTTTGAATGTTTTTTTTTTTTTTTCCTGAAACCGGCTCCACGGCATCGGTGAAGACACTCACCGGCTCTCCCTTTTCGGTGCGACTGAGGGCAAAATGCTCAGGGGGCACCCGGATTTGAACTGAGGACCTCTCGATCTGCAGTCGAATGCTCTGCCACTGAGCTATACCCCCCTTGCCTTCTACTCTCTCTTTTGAATTTTTTTATTTTTTTTCTGAAACCGGCTCCACGGCATCAGTGAAGACACTCACCGGCTCTCCCTTTTCGGTGCGACTGAGGGCAAAATGCTCAGGGGGCACCCGGATTTGAACTGAGGACCTCGCGATCTGCAGTCGAATGCTCTGCCACTGAGCTATACCCCCCTTGCCTTCTTTTTTGAATTTTATTTTTATTTTTTTCTAGAAACCGGCTCCACGTTATCGGTGAAGACACTCGCCGGCTCTCCCTTTTCGGTGCGACTGCGGGCAAAATGCTCAGGGGGCACCCGGATCTGAACCGAGGACCTCTCGATCTGCAGTTGAATGCTCTGCCACTGAGCTATACCCCCCTTGCCTTCATTTTTGAATTTTATTTTTATTTTTTTCTCGAAACCGGCTCGACGGCATCGGTAAAGACACTCGCCGGCTCTCCCTTTTCGGCGCGAATGCGGGCAAAACGCTCAGGGGGCACCCGGATTTGAGACGAGGACCTCTCGCTCTGCAGTCGAATGCTCTGCCACTGAGCTATACCCCCGTAGCCTTCACCGCTCTGTTTTGAATTTTTTTTTCTCCGAAACCGGCTCAACGGCATCAGTAAAGACACTCTCCGGCTCTCCCTTTTTGGCGAGACTGCGGGCAAAACGCTCAGGGGGCACCTGGATTTGGACCGAGGACCTCTCGATCTGCAGTCGAATGCTCTGGCACTGAGCTATACCCCCCTTGCCTTCTCCTCTCTGTTTTGAATGTTTTTTGTTTTTTTTCCTGAAACCGGCTCGACGGCATGGGTAAAGACACTCGCCGACTCGCCCTTTTCGGCACGACTGCGGGCAAAACGCTCTGGGGGCACCCGGATTTGAACCGAGAACCTCTCGATCTGCAATCTAATAATCTGCCATCGAATAATCTGCCACTGAGGTATACCCACCTTGCCTTCTCCTTTCTGTTTTGAATTTTTTATTTATTTTTCCTGAAACCGGTTCAACGGCATCAGTAAAGACACTCGCCGGCTCTCCCTTTTCGGCGCGACTGCGGGCAAAACACTCAGGGGGCACCCAGATTTGAACCGAGGACCTCTCGATGTGCAGTTGAATGCCCTGCCACTGAGCTATAACACCCTTACCTTCTCCTCTCTGTTTTGAATGTTTTTTTGGTTTTTTTTCCTGAAACCGGCTCGACGGCATCGGTAAAGACACTCGCCGGCTCTCCCTTTTCGGCGCGACTGCGGGCAAAACGCCCAGAGGGCACCCGGATTTGAACCGAGGACCTCTCAATCTGCAGTCGAATGCTCTGCCACTGAGCTATACCCCTCTTGCCTTCTCCTCTCTGTTTTGATTTTTTTTTTCTCCGAAACCCGCTCGACGGCATCAGTAAAGACACTCGCCGGCTCTCCCTTTTCGGCGCGACTGCGGTCAAAATGCTCAGTGGCACCCGGATTTGAACCGAGGACCTCTCGATCTGCAGTCGAATGCTCTGCCACTGAGCTATACCCCCTTGCCTTCTCCTCTCTGTTTTGAATTTTTTTTTCTCCGAAACCGGCTCGACGGCATCAGTAAAGACACTCGCCGGCTCTCCCTCTTTGGCGCGACTGTGGGCAAAACGCTCAGGGGGCACCCGGATTTGAACCGAGAACCTCTCGATCTGCAGTCGAATGCTCTGCCACTGAAGTATACCCACCTTGCCTTCTCCTCTCTGTTTTGAATTTTTTTTTCCCCGAAACCGGCTCAACGGCATCGGTAAAGACACTCGCCGGCTCTCCCTTTTCGGTGCGACTGCGGGCAAAACGCTCAGGGGGCACCCGGATTTGAACCAAGGACCTCTCGATCTGCAGTCGAATGCTCTGCCACTGAGCTATACCCCCCTTGCCTTCTCCTCTCTTTTGAATTTTAATTTTTTTTCTGAAACCGGCTCGACAGCATCGGTAAAGACACTCGCCGTCTCTCCCTTTTCGGCGCGACTTCGGGCAAAATGCTCAGGGGTCACGCTGATTTGAAACGAGGACCTCTCGATCTGCAGCCGAATGCTCTGCCGCCGAATGCTCTGCCACTGAGCTATACCCCCCTTGCCTTCTCCTCTCTGTTTTGAATGTTTTTTGTTTTTTTTTGCTGAAACCGGCTCGACGGCATCGGTAAAGACATTCGCCGGCTCTCTCTTTTCGGCGCGACTGCGGGCAAAATGCTCAGGGGGCACCCGGATTTGAACCGATGACCTCTCGATCTGCAGTCGAATGCTCTGCCACTGAGCTATACCCCCCTTGCCTTCTTCTCTCTGTTTTGAATTTTTTTTTTCTCCGAAACCGGCTCGACGGCATCAGTAAAGACACTCGCCGGCTCTCCCTTTTCGGCGCGACTGCGGGCAAAACGCTCAGGGGGCACCTGGATTTGAACTGAGAACCTCTCGATCTGCAGTCGAATGCTCTGCCATTGAGCTATACCCCCTTGCCTTCTACTCTCTCTTTTGAATTTTTTAATTTTTTTTTCTGAAACCGGCTCCACGGCATCGGTGAAGACACTCGCCGGCTCTCCCTTTTCGGTGCGACTGCGGGCAAAATGCCCAGGGGCACCCGGATTTGAACCGAGGACCTCTCGATCTGCAGTCGAATGCTCTGCCACTGAGGTATACCCACCTTGCCTTCTCCTCTCTTTTTTTTTTTTTTATTTTTTTCTCGAAACCGGCTCAACGGCATCGGTAAAGACACTCGCCAGCTCTCCCTTTTAGGCGCGACTGCGGGCAAAACGCTCAGGGGGCACCTGGATTTGGACCGAGGACCTCTCGATCTGCAGTCGAATGCTCTGGCACTGAGCTATACCCCCCTTGCCTTCTCCTCTCTGTTTTGAATGTTTTTTTTTTTTTTTTCCTGAAACCGGCTCCACGGCATCGGTGAAGACACTCACCGGCTCTCCCTTTTCGGTGCGACTGAGGGCAAAACGCTCAGGGGGCACCCGGATTTGAACTGAGGACCTCTCGATCTGCAGTCGAATGCTCTGCCACTGAGCTATACCCCCGTAGCCTTCACCGCTCTGTTTTGAATTTTTTTTTTCTCCGAAACCGGCTCAACGGCATCAGTAAAGACACTCTCCGGCTCTCCCTTTTTGGCGCGACTGCGGGCAAAACGCTCAGGGGGCACCTGGATTTGGACCGAGGACCTCTCGATCTGCAGTCGAATGCTCTGGCACTGAGCTATACCCCCCTTGCCTTCTCCTTTCTGTTTTGAATGTTTTTTGTTTTTTTTCCTGAAACCGGCTCGACGGCATGGGTAAAGACACTCGCCGGCTCGCCCTTTTCGGCGCGACTGCGGGCAAAACGCTCTGGGGGCACCCGGATTTGAACCGAGAACCTCTCGATCTGCAATCTAATAATCTGCCATCGAATAATCTGCCACTGAGGTATACCCACCTTGCCTTCTCCTTTCTGTTTTGAATTTTTTATTTATTTTTCCTGAAACCGGTTCAACGGCATCAGTAAAGACACTCGCCGGCTCTCCCTTTTCGGCGCGACTGCGGGCAAAACACTCAGGGGGCACCCAGATTTGAACCGAGGACCTCTCGATGTGCAGTCGAATGCCCTGCCACTGAGCTATATTTGAACCGAGGACCTCGCGATCTGCAGTCGAATGCTCTGCCACTGAGATATACCCCCCTTGCCTTCTTTTTTGAATTTTATTTTTATTTTTTTCTCGAAACCGGCTCAACGGCATCGGTAAAGACACTCGCCAGCTCTCCCTTTTAGGCGCGACTGCGGGCAAAACGCTCAGGGGGCACCTGGATTTGGACCGAGGACCTCTCGATCTGCAGTCGAATGCTCTGGCACTGAGCTATACCCCCCTTGCCTTCTCCTCTCTGTTTTGAATGTTTTTTGTTTTTTTTTCTCGAAACCGGCTCAACGGCATCGGTAAAGACACTCGCCAGCTCTCCCTTTTAGGCGCGACTGCGGGCAAAACGCTCAGGGGGCACCTGGATTTGGACCGAGGACCTCTCGATCTGCAGTCGAATGCTCTGGCACTGAGCTATACCCCCCTTGCCTTCTCCTCTCTGTTTTGAATGTTTTTTGTTTTTTTTTCCTGAAACCGGCTCCACGGCATCGGTGAAGACACTCACCGGCTCTCCCTTTTCGGTGCGACTGAGGGCAAAATGCTCAGGGGGCACCCGGATTTGAACTGAGGACCTCTCGATCTGCAGTCGAATGCTCTGCCACTGAGCTATACCCCCCTTGCCTTCTACTCTCTCTTTTGAATTTTTTTTTTTTCTGAAACCGGCTCCACGGCATCGGTGAAGACACTCACCGGCTCTCCCTTTTCGGTGCGACTGAGGGCAAAATGCTCAGGGAGCACCCGGATTTGAACTGAGGACCTCTCGATCTGCTGTCGAATGCTCTGCCACTGAGCTATACCCCCTTGCCTTCTTTTTTGAATTTTATTTTTATTTTTTTCTCGAAACCGGCTCGACGGCATCGATAAAGACACTCGCCAGCTCTCCCTTTTAGGCGCGACTGCGGGCAAAACGCTCAGGGGGCAACTGGATTTGGACCGAGGACCTCTCGATCTGCAGTCGAATGCTCTGGCACTGAGCTATACCCCCCTTGCCTTCTCCTCTCTGTTTTGAATGTTTTTTGTTTTTTTTTCCTGAAACCGGCTCCACGGCATCGGTGAAGACACTCACCGGCTCTCCCTTTTCGGTGCGACTGAGGGCAAAATGCTCAGGGGGCACCCGGATTTGAACTGCGGACCTCTCGATCTGCAGTCGAATGCTCTGCCACTGAGCTATACCCCCCTTGCCTTCTACTCTCTCTTTTGAATTTTTTTTTTTTTTTTCTGAAACCGGCTCCACGGCATCAGTGAAGACACTCACCGGCTCTCCCTTTTCGGTGCGACTGAGGGCAAAATGCTCAGGGGGCACCCGGATTTGAACTGAGGACCTCGCGATCTGCAGTCGAATGCTCTGCCACTGAGCTATACCCCGCTTGCCTTCTTTTTTGAATTTTATTTTTATTTTTTTCTAGAAACCGGCTCCACGTTATCGGTGAAGACACTCGCCGGCTCTCCCTTTTCGGTGCGACTGCGGGCAAAATGCTCAGGGGGCACCCGGATCTGAACCGAGGACCTCTCGATCTGCAGTTGAATGCTCTGCCACTGAGCTATACCCCCCTTGCCTTCATTTTTGAATTTTATTTTTATTTTTTTCTCGAAACCGGCTCGACGGCATCGGTAAAGACACTCGCCGGCTCTCCCTTTTCGGCGCGAATGCGGGCAAAACGCTCAGGGGGCACCCGGATTTGAGCCGAGGACCTCTCGCTCTGCAGTCGAATGCTCTGCCACTGAGCTATACCCCCGTAGCCTTCACCGCTCTGTTTTGAATTTTTTTTTTCTCCGAAACCGGCTCAACGGCATCAGTAAAGACACTCTCCGGCTCTCCCTTTTTGGCGCGACTGCGGGCAAAACGCTCAGGGGGCACCTGGATTTGGACCGAGGACCTCTCGATCTGCAGTCGAATGCTCTGGCACTGAGCTATACCCCCCTTGCCTTCTCCTCTCTGTTTTGAATGTTTTTTGTTTTTTTTCCTGAAACCGGCTCGACGGCACGGGTAAAGACACTCGCCGGCTCGCCCTTTTCGGCGCGACTGCGGGCAAAACGCTCTGGGGGCACCCGGATTTGAACCGAGAACCTCTCGATCTGCAATCTAATAATCTGCCATCGAATAATCTGCCACTGAGGTATACCCACCTTGCCTTCTCCTTTCTGTTTTGAATTTTTTATTTATTTTTCCTGAAACCGGTTCAACGGCATCAGTAAAGACACTCGCCGGCTCTCCCTTTTCGGCGCGACTGCGGGCAAAACACTCAGGGGGCACCCAGATTTGAACCGAGGACCTCTCGATGTGCAGTTGAATGCCCTGCCACTGAGCTATAACCCCCTCACCTTCTCCTCTCTGTTTTGAATGTTTTTTTTTTTTTTTTCCTGAAACCGGCTCGACGGCATCGGTAAAGACATTCGCCGGCTCTCCCTTTTCGGCGCGACTGCGGGCAAAACGCCCAGAGGGCACCCGGATTTGAACCGAGGACCTCTCAATCTGCAGTCGAATGCTCTGCCACTGAGCTATACCCCTCTTGCCTTCTCCTCTCTGTTTTGATTTTTTTTTTCTCCGAAACCCGCTCGACGGCATCAGTAAAGACACTCGCCGGCTCTCCCTTTTCGGCGCGACTGCGGTCAAAATGCTCAGTGGCACCCGGATTTGAACCGAGGACCTCGCGATCTGCAGTCGAATGCTCTGCCACTGAGCTATACCCCCTTGCCTTCTCCTCTCTGTTTTGAATTTTTTTTTTCTCCGAAACCGGCTCGACGGCATCAGTAAAGACACTCGCCGTCTCTCCCTTTTCGGCGCGACTTCGGGCAAAATGCTCAGGGGTCACGCCGATTTGAAACGAGGACCTCTCGATCTGCAGCCGAATGCTCTGCCGCCGAATGCTCTGCCACTGAGCTATACCCCCCTTGCCTTCTCCTCTCTGTTTTGAATGTTTTTTGGTTTTTTTTTGCTGAAACCGGCTCGACGGCATCGGTAAAGACATTCGCCGGCTCTCTCTTTTCGGCGCGACTGCGGGCAAAACGCCCAGAGGGCACCCGGATTTGAACCGATTTAAAATAAAGAGGAGAAGGCAAGGGGGTATAGCTCCGTGGCAGAGCGTTTGACTACAGATCAAGAGGTCCTTGGTTCAAATCCGGTGCCCCCTGAGCATTTTGCCCGCAGTCGCGCCGAAAAGGGGGAGCCGGCGAGTGTCTTTACCGATGCCGTCGAGCCGGTTTCAGGGAAAAAAAATTAAAAATTCAAAACAGAGAGGAGAAGGCAAGGGGGCTATAGCTCAGTGGCGGAGCATTCGCGTGCAGATCGAGAGGTCCTCGGTTCAAATCCGGGTGCCCCCTTAGCGTTTTGCCCGCAGTCACGCCGAAAAGGGTAAGCCGGCGAGTGTCTTTACCGATGCCGTTGAGCCGGTTTCAGGGAGAAATAAATAAAAAATTCAAAACAGAAATGAGAAGGCAAGGGGGGTATAGCTCAGTGGCAGAACATTCAACTGCAGATCTGGAGGTCCTCGGTGTCTTTGGTGTCATTTTTTTCTGGTGGTTGCTAATGGTTACAACCTGCCCACCTTCCTCCCCCTCCCTTTGTCTGTATTATCTCTTACAGCCCGGCTACATCAGTTCATCGGTCACAGGATAGGGACATTGCCAGGCTGCACCATCATCATCACCATCATCATCACCATCACCAATCATCCTCCAGGTCCAGACGTGACACTCCGTCTGGGACCCACTATCATAGGGGACGCTCACATTCCCCCTCTAAATATAGGAGATGTTCCCATTCCTCCTCAAGTCACCGCTACCACCACCGCAATGATCGCTCTGATCACAGAGCCTGTTGGGGATGTAAAACTAGAATCCCAGAGGGCAAATCGCTGTGTGACCCATGCTATGCCCGAGCGGTCGGTGAGAAAGAGACCGAAAAATCAAAATCTTGAGTCTCTTATTAAACGTGTGGTACAGCAGTCTATGATGGAAATAGATGCCCCCCCCACACGAGGAGCCAGTCCACCACCTTGTCTGGCTCCTTGGCTGACAAGGCCCAGGAGGATCCCGGCCAATTCCAGCCCCATGATTCCTCCCATAATTCCTCGCAAGACGAGATGGAGGGAGATGATTCTGTGATTCCTCCCATGATTCCTCGCAAGACGAGATGGAGGGAGATGATTCTGTAGTGGGATTCGACTACGCTTTAGTCTCTCCACTGATCAAGGCAGTGATGGAAACCTTAAAGTTGGAAGATACCACTTTTCCCCCCCAGAGAAACAAAGGAACTGTTTAAGAAACTGGGGAAAGAATGCTCCAATTTTCCACCGAGCTGAAAGGAGTGTTTAAGGAAGGATGGAGCAAGGGGGATAAGAAGGTTTGGAAAATGCTCCCCTCGTGGATGCAGCAGTAATGCGCCTAGCGAAGCATGTCACCCTCCCGCTAGATGACACTGTATCTTTTATAGATGGTCTGGATTGAAAGATTGACCAAGACATTAAGAGAATATATAACTTGAACGGTATGGCTTGCAAACCAGCCCTAGCCCTTGCAGTCACCTCCAAAGCAATGGAGGCCTGGGTGGAAAATGTTGACTCTGAAAGGTGTCTCGGAGGAATTGGCACAAAGTTGAGCAGTGCAAGAACTTAAACTGGCTATCGCCTTTTTGGGAGAAGCTTCAATTGATCTCATCCGCTTGATGGCTAGATCCATGCTATCTTCGGTCACAGCCAAACGAGCACTATGGTTGCGCCCCTGGCTTGTTGATCCTGCCTCAAAGCAGGCATGGTGAAAAATTCCTTCTGAAGGAACTTCCTTGTTTGGAAACAAACTGTATAATGCCATTTCAAAGGCTACAGGCGGAAAGTCGGGATTCCTCCATCAGGACAAACGTCCGTTTAACCAAAGAAAACCTCAGCAGAGACGCAGTACAGAGCGTTCAAGAGAGGCATGCTCCTATAGGCCCGGATGGGATTTTAGGAGAAGCTGGAACTGGAATAGGCAGATCTTACCAAAAAATCTGGCAAGAAACAGACGCCTGGCGGGCGTGAGCCAACCAAGTCCTTTTGAGATTGGGCCCACCCAAGCGGTCGGGTAGGGGCTCGCCTACGTCTCTGCCGGCACATCTGGGTGACCTCGATCTCAGATTATTGGACCATCAAACGGTCTCAACAGGTCACGCATGGTCCTTCACCAAGGTCCCTCCATGCAATCTTTACTGCCTCAATCAGAAGAAAAACAACAAGTTCTTCTTTCATATGTGAATGCCCTGAAAGATCAAGGAGCAGTGGTGCCCGTCCCAAAGGATGAGGAATTCCAGGGGGTATACTTCCCCCTCTTCCTAGTACAAAAGAAGAACGGCTCTTGGCGTCCAGTTATAGATCTCACTTTCCTGAACAGGTACATAAAGCACGAGAAATTCAAGATGGAATCACTCTCAACCATCCAAAAAAGTCGTTCAACCAGGCGACTGGTTGATCTCAATAGATGTTAAGGATGCGTATTTTCATGTTCCCGTGGCAGAAGAATTTCACAAATACCTTCGATTTCAGGTCGAACGAGAGCACTTACAATTTATTTGTCTTCCATTCGGACTAACGACCTCTCCAAGGGTCTTTTCCAAGGTACTGTTGGTAATTGTGTCTCTTATCAGAATACAGGGTGTGCGTCTGTATCATTACCTGGACGATCTGCTACTACTGTCCCAAGACAAGCAGCAGCTGCTGATCCACAAAGATCAAGTGATCTCTACATTGAAAGAGTTCGGATGGCTCTTAAACCGAGAGAAAAGTCAGCCAGAACCGACCCAACGCCTAACCTACCTAGGAGCTCAATTTAACACAGTAGAGAATACCATCTCTCTTCCGGAAGAAAAAATCCCGGTCATTCGGGTAAGAATATCTTTAGCCCTAGACTACTCTCACCTAAGGGCGTCACAGTGCCTGAAGATAATCGGCACGATGGTGACCACGTTCCCCATGGTCAAATGGGCAATGTGGAGGCTTCGGCCTTTTCAATCAGGATTCCTTCAGCAATGGAAGACAGACGATCGCAATCAGCTGATCAGGACTACTCAGTCAATGAGGAACAGTCTTCTCTGGTGGCTTCAACACAAAAACTTGTTAACATGCCACTCCCTTGCTCCCATCCAATGGATGACTGTTTCATCCGATGCCAGCAATGCGGGCTGGGGAGCACATTGTGGGGCAGAACTGGCTCAGGGCAAATGGGATGCCCATCTCCACATTCCAGGGTCAAGCCTTCTCCCACCTTCTGAAAGGGAAGTCGGTCCTACTCAAAATGGACAATACCACCGCTGGAGCATATGTGAAGAGACAAGGGGGCACTCGGAGCCCCACCCTTCTCCAAGAGGTCGAACCTATCATGACCTGGGCTCAAAGGAATCTACTCAACTTAACAGCAGTCTTCATTCCAGGGGAGCAGAACATTCAAGCGGGCTTTCTGTCACGCAGCAACCTAGACAACAACGAATGGTCACTGCATACACAGACATTCAAGTGGATCCTATCGTTGGGAATCGATCCAGAAGTGGATCTGTTTGCATCCCCCTGCAATCACAAAGTAGACAAATACTACACTCGAGGTTGGTGCAGTCAAGCCTTCGGAGTAGATGCATTAACAAGCCAATGGAAATTCAAAAAGGCATATGCCTTCCCTCCACCTCCGATCATGCAAAAATTCCTGCAGCAGCTCCAGTTGGAGAAAGGCGAAGTGATAACAATAGCACCATACTGGCCGAACAGGCCATGGTTTCCTCTCCTGAATCTGATGAGCTTCAGGCTAGAGTCTCTTGGGTGTGCATTAGGGGTATTCTCTACCCTTATGAGCTCCAGAAAGCCTAACACGAACAAAACCTACAACAGAATCTGGACCAGGTTTGTCAGCTTCATGACTTCTGCTGGAAAATCTTTCAGAAATCCTGGAGTTCAAGGCGTTTTGAGTTTTCTCCAATCAGGCTTGGATCTTCCTTTGTACTCTGAGGGAACTGATTGACAAGTTTCAGCCTTATCGGCATTTTCAGGAACATCATGGGCAACTCATCCCCTGGTTCAACAATTCGTTCAGGGGGCTTCGAGAATCAGGCCTCAGAGGAAACCTAGATTCCCCAAATGGGATCTTCTGCTCGTCCTTGATGCTCTTTCAGCACTCAACAACAAGGATCTTTCTATTAAGGACTTATCAATCAAACTGGCCTTTCTAGGGGCCATTACTTCAGCCAAAAGGGTTTCAGAAATAAGCTTCCTGGGTTGTCAAGAACCCTTTTTGACTTCTTCCCGGACCGAGTGGTCCTTATTCCCATGCTTGGGTCTAAGCTAAAAGTCACGTCAGTTTTTCACAAGAATCAAAAATAGTCCTTCCTACTTTCAATTCTCCGGAATCAGCAGACAATCATCCCTTGGATGTGAGCGAGACTCTGAAAGAATACTTGCGAGTTACTTCATCTTTTAGAAGCTCGAACTACCTGTTCTTGTTACACACTGGTAGCAACAAAGGAAAGAGGGCTTCCTCCAGAACGATAGCAGCCTGGATTGTTCAATCTATCCAACAGGCCTACAGGGCAAAGGGCTTGGCTCCTCCAGAGGTGGTGACGGCTCATTTCACCAGAGGCATGGCAGCCTCATGGGCAGCAGCTCGACACGTGGCTCCTGAAGTGATATGCAAGGCAGCTTTGTGGTCTTCCATTATTACTTTTATGACTCATTATTGTATTGAGCCTGCTTCCCTTTCCTCTGTTACTTTTGGTCAAAAAATCCTGTCAGTTGACGGGAAAGATTAAAATATTTTTTTTGAGCAAGCATACCCTCCCGTGTGGATTGGCTAGTTATTTCCCACACGTAGTCTGCCATGGAGTCTGTCAGGAAAACGGAAAATTTATTACCAAATACTTACCGTAATTTTCCTTTCCTGATAGACTCCATGGCAGACGGAGTTCCCACCCATGAATTAAAAATATGAGAGATGAAATTTAAGTCGGCTAGTTACGGAACACCTGTCTGTAGAGGTGAGCTCAAATTTATGGGTAAGGGGTCCTATAGCTGTGGAGAGAAGGCGGGGTTAACCCACACATAGTCTGCCATGGAGTCTATCAGGACAGGAAAATTACGGTAAGTATTTGGTAATAAATTTTCCATTATAGCTCAGTGGCAGAGCATTCGACTGCAGATTGAGAGGTCCTCGGATCAAACTCGGGTTCCCCCTGAGCGCTTTGCCTGCAGTCGCGCCGAAAAGGCAGAGCCGGCGAGTGTCTTTACCGATGCCGTTGAGCCGGTTTCAGGGAGAAATAAATAAAAAATTCAAAACAGAAATGAGAAGGCAAGGGGGGTATAGCTCAGTGGCAGAACATTCAACTGCAGATCTGGAGGTCCTCGGTTCAAATCGGGGTGCCTCCTGAGCGGCTTGCCCGCAGTCGCGCCGAAAAGGGAGAGGCGGCTAGTGTCTTTACCGATGCCATCGAGTCGGTTTCAGGAAAAAAAAATTCAAAATAGAGAGAAGGCAAGCGGGGTATAGCTCAGTGGCAGAGCATTCGACTGCAGATCGATAGGTCCTCGGTTCAAATCCGTGTGCCCCCTGAGCGTTTTGCCTGCAGTCGCGCCAAAAAGGGAGAGTCGGCGAGTGTCTTTACCGATGCCATCGAGCCGGTTTCAGAAAAAAAAAATTCAAAACAGAGAGGAGAAGGCAAGGGGGGTATAGCTCAGTGGCAGAGCATTCGACTGCAGATCGAGAGGTCCTCGGTTCAAATCCGGGTGTTCCCTGAGCATTTTGCCCGCTGTCGCGCCGAAAAGGGAGAGCTGGCGAGTGTCTTTAATGATGCCGTCGAGTCGGTTTCAGGGAAAAAAAAAATTCAAAACAGAGAGGAGAAGGCAAGGGGGGTATAACTCAGTGGCATAGCATTCGACTGCAGATCAAGAGGTCCTCGGTTCAAATCCGGGTGCCCCCAGAGCGTTTTGCCCGCAGTCGCGCTGAAAAGGGAGAGCCGGCGAGTGTCTTTACCGATGCTGTCGAGCCGGTTTCAGGAAAAAAAATAACAAAAAATTCAAAACAGAGAGGAGAAGGCAAGGGGGGTACAGCTCAGTGGCAGAGTATTGAACTGCAGATCGAAGAGGTTCTCGGTTCAAATCCGTGTGCCCCCTGAGCATTTTGCCCACAGTCGCGCCGAAAAGGGAGAGTCGGCGAGTGTCTTTACCGATGCCGTCGAGCCGGTTTCAGTAAAAAAAAAAAAAATTTCAAAACAGAAACAACAAGGTAACGGGGGTATAGCTCAGTGGCAGAGCATTCGACTGCGGATCGAGAGGGCCTTGGTTCAAATCCGGGTGCCCCTTGAGCATTTTGCCCGCAGTCGCGCCGAAAAGGGAGAGCCGGCGAGTGTCTTTACCAATGCCGTCGTGCCGGTTTCAGTAAAAAAAAATATAATTCAAAACAGAGAGAACAAGGCAATGGGGGTATAGCTCAGTGGCAGAGCATTCGACTGTCGATCGCGAGGTCCTCGGTTCAAAACCGGGTGCCCCCTGAGTGTTTTGCCCGCAGTCGCGCCGAAAAGGGAGAGCCGGCGAGTGTCTTTACCGATGCCGTCGAGCCAGGTTCAGGTAAAAAAAATAAAAATTCAAAACAGACAGGAGAAGGCAAGGGGGTATAGCTCAGTGGCAGAGCATTCGACCGCAGAGCGAGAGGTCCTCGGTTCAAATCCGTGTGCCCCCTGAGCGTTTTTCCCGCAGTCGCGCCGAAAAGGGAGAGCCGGCGAGTGTCTTTACCGATGCCGTCGAGCCGGTTTCAGGAAAAATAAATAAAAATAATTCAAAACAGAGAGAAGGCAAGGGAGGTATACCTCAGTGGCAGAGCATTCGACTGCAGGTCCTCGGTTCAAACCCGGGTGCACCCTGAGCATTTTGCCCGCAGTCGCGCTGAAAAGGGAGAGCCGGCGAGTGTCTTTACCGATGCAGTCTAGCCGGTTTCAGGAAAAAAATTCAAAATAGGGAGAAGGCAAGTGGGGTATAGCTCAGTGGCAGAGCATTCGTCTGCAGATCAAGATGTCCTTGGTTCAAATCCGTGTGCCCCCTGAGCATTTTGCCCGCAGTCGCCCCGAAAAGGGAGAGCCGGCGAGTGTCTTTACTGATGCCGTCGAGCCGGTTTCTGGAAAAATAAAAAATAAAAAATTCAAAACAGAAAGGAGAAGGCAAGGTGGGTATAGCTCAGTGGCAGAGCATTCGACTGCAGATCGCGAGGTCCTCGGTTCAAATCCGGGTGCCCCCATTAGCGTTTTGCCCGCAGTCGCGCCGAAAAGGGATACCTGGCGAGTGTCTTTACCGATGCTGTTGAGCCGGTTTCAGGAACAAAAAAAACATTCAAAACAGAGAGGAGAAGGCAAGGGGGGTATAGCTCTGTGGTAGAGCATTCGACTGCAGATCGAGAGGTCCATGGTTCAAATCCGGGTGCCCCCTGAGCGTTTTGCCCGCAGTCGCGCCGAAAAGGGAGAGCCGGCGAGTGTCTTTACCGATGCCGTCGAGCCAGGTTCAGGTAAAAAAAATAAAAATTCAAAACAGAGAGGAGAAGGCAAGGGGGGTATAGCTCAGTGGCAGAGCATTCGACTGCGGAGCGAGAGGTCCTCGGTTCAAATCCGGGTGCCCCCTGAGCGCTTTGCCCGCAGTCGTGCCGAAAAGGGAGAGCTGGCGAGTGTCTTTACCGAAGCCATCGAGCCGGTTTCAGGAAAAAAAAAATCAAAACAGAGAGAAGAAGGCAAGGGGGTATAGCTCAGTGGCAGAGCATTCAACCGCAGATCAAGAGGTCCTCAGTTCAAATCCGGGTGCCCCTTGAGCGTTTTGAGCGGAGTCGCGCCGAAAAGGGAGAGCCGGCGAGTGTCTTTACTGATACCGTCGAGCCGGTTTCAGAAAAAAACCCAAAAAAACATTCAAAACAGAGAGGAGGGAGTGCGCATGCGCGGAACTTCCGGGAAGACACTCTGAACGGGAACTCCGCGCTGCTCCGGCCTCTCGCAGCCCCCTGAGCCTACAGACTGAGCGGGAACCGGCCAGGACTGACCCCATCGCCTCCCGGGTGAACCAGGGACGATTTCATATGCCGGGCGGCTCACAAAAGAGGGAGGTAAGCCGCCAGCTCGACTTTACACTGGCAGCCCCTGCATCATCCAAGATGGCGGCCGCAGCTCAAGGCAGCATGGAAGGCCCGGACTCCATTGCAGATCCTCCTTCCCATCTCCAGCACCAGATCGATCTGCTGGCAACTCCTGTGAGTACCTGCAACCCCCAAGGGATCTCCCCAGCATCCACTGAGTCCCTGCTGAAATGGACTTTTGGAGATCTCCCCCTCTCTCCCATGCTGCGATCCCCCTTAAGCCTGGCAGGCCCCCACCTCTCCCCCCCTTGCAGCCAGTTCTCTCCGCTGACATGCAACTTATGCTGCAGAACTTTTCTGAGCTGCTAGCCACAGGCCTAGCCCACAATGCCACTCAGATCACTGCTACCATTAAGGCTGATTTGCAGAGCCTGGGAGCCCGCATGGATGCAATTGAGCAGGCTGTGGATAACACTGCCGCCCGTACTAACCAAAATACCACATGCATCCAAACCTTACAAGATCAACTTGAGACAGCTCTCTCTAAAATCGATGATTTAGAGAACAGGAGTAGAAGGTATAATTTCTGTATACGTGGGATACCTGAATCTGTTACTGATGTTCCCAGCACAGTTAAATTGTTCATTAAAGAACTCATGCCAGACATTCAGGACCACAGATTGGAACTTGACAGGGCTCACAGAGTCCTCCAGCCCCCCCGCCCAGATGGTCTCCCAAGGGACATTGTAGTCAAGCCCCATTACTATGATGTGAAGGAGGATGTTATGAGGCAGACCCGCAACCTGGACAATCTCTCCTTCCAAGGGAATAAAATCCAAATCTTTGCTGACATCTCACCCACCACGGTCCAGAAACGGAGGTCCCTTAAACCCCTCCTGGAGGTCCTCAACCAGAATTCCATCAAGTACCGCTGGGCTTTTCCGTTCCGCCTACAATTTCATTTCAGGGACAAATCCTTTGGCTTTTCCACCTTTCAAGACGGCGAACATCTCCTTCTTTATCTTGGTCTTATCTCCCGAGAACTTGCTGCACAACAAGCGACAACAAATTCAGGCTCCTCAAAGCGTCCACCCCCCGGCAGTCCTCTGACCCCGTTATGGAATAAACAACAAACGAAGAGACAGAGAGAATCCCGACCCCCGAGATGAGGGACTTCTTTTGTTTTTCTCCCGGACGGGAGATGGGTTGCTTTTGACTATCCCTATGTTTCAGAGAGCTAACTACTCTCCCCCCCCCCTAGTATGGTGGTAGACAGACCCGCACGGCCCTGACTGGCTTCAGGCGGGCCAGGGTCTTGATCTGTTTGGTTTGGGCCCCACTTGCCCATCTTATGGCTAGTTGGGACTCCCAATATCCCCCGTTCCTCCCACCTCGCTGAGGAGGACGCTTTCATTGCCTTTCTGACTTGTTGCATATATGATGGGCCTTTTCTAGTTCCAACCTATGGTTAGGCCTAGTAGCCTATACCCTTCCTTCCCCCTGTCCCCCCCTTTTTTTTTTTTTTCTTCCCTTTCCCCTCCCCCTTCCCCCCCATCCTCTCTTGCCTCCCTCCCCACTTTCCCTTCCTCTCCCTTGCAGGTTCCACTCCATGCACTGGTTATGTTCTGGTTATACAGTTTTACAGTTCGTTATATTTGTTTGTTTACAGTATTTTCTGCACTTTGGCCGTTCCAGTACTGTTTTACCCCCCATTGGGGGCTCTGACGGCCGGAGCGGCTCATCATGCCGCTCTCTCTGTTGTGACGCGGAGGGACTTTTAATCCCTCTGGTGACATCAGGTAGACAACCCCTACTGGGGTTGCACTCTCTCCAAGACCCCTCTTGCAGGAGTCCTTGGACTTGGACCCGGCTAGCCGGTCCTGTTGAATTTTATCTGAATTTTTGCATATGTTTGTTTTGTTCTCCTTTTGTGATTTAACTGACCAATATAATGACATCTCTGATCTTTCCTCCTCTTTTTCTTCTATTTCTTCTCCCCCCCTTCTCCCCTCCCCACAGTGTTCTCCTCCTCCCTCCTCCAGGATTCCTCGCGGAGAACTCCCCCAGGCCTTGCTCCAGGGCGTTTGTTGATAGCCTACCTCGCGCTGGATGTCCGGATTCTCTCTTCTCTCCAGGTAAGCTCCCCTTTTACATTCTCGCACCCCCCCTCGGGCACCCATGGCTGAGACTGACGCTCGCAAGCTGCCTTTGAAAGTAGCTTCCCACAATACACAGGGACTTAATTCCCCTTCTAAACGCCGGAAGGCCTTTCAGAGCTACCACGCCAGAAGCCTTGATGTTGTCCTTCTTCAGGAGACCCACTTCCCCGCTAGCTATACCCCCTCCTTCCTACACCGTAGCTTTCCCACCTTCTACCTTGTGAATGCTGACACCAAACAGAGAGGGGTGGCCATTCTCTTGGCTAAACGTATCCCATTTACCCACATTCACACAATTCGTGATAAAGATGGTAGGTACCTGCTGGTCAAAGGGCTCATAGAAGGGGTGACGTATTCTTTTGTTTCATACTATGCCCCCAATCGGGGCCAGGCAAATTTTTTCGCATCCATGTTCTCAACCCTCTCCTCTCATCTAGAAGGTAGAGTCTTAATAGGGGGTGACTCCAATATCACGTTTGACCACACACTTGACAAATCCCACGAGAACAGGCCACGCCTTAAGAGACCCTCCAAACAAAGCCTCAGAATCGCTCGACTCCTACACGACTTGGGCCTGATTGATTCTTGGAGGGAATTGAATCCCACGGCCAAAGACTTTACCCATTATTCTGCCCCACACAAAACATTTGCCAGGATTGACCACATCTTCGTACCCAATTCTGACATTCACACTGTCTCTCACTCCTCAATACAAGAAGTTCCGTGGTCGGACCACTCCTTAGTAACCCTTAGAATCTCTAGCTCCCTTTCGCCTTCAGGCCCCCCTCAGTGGCGCTTGAGTAAATCCCTCCTTGCCAACCCGGTCCACTGCACCATGCTGGAAAAGGACATCCAAGAATTTTTCCTCCTCAATGATACCGGGGAAACTTCCCCTAGCTCTCTCTGGGGAGCTCATAAAGCCGTCTTGAGGGGGAGGATGATTCAAATGGCTTCCAACCTGAAAAAAGGAAGGAAGGTGGATGTAGAAAACTTGGAAAGGGATTTTACACTACTTAGTAAAGCCCATAAGTCTAACCCCACTCCAGCCAGTCTGGCCAAGTTAGAATCCGCCTGCATTGCTTTAAATCTTGCCTTAACTTCTAATGCAGACAAACACTTGAGCTGGTTAAGTGGCAAATTCTACTTACAAGCTGATAAAATCGGCTCGCGCTTGGCGGCCAAACTCTCCCCAAGGATCCAAAATTTCTCCTTACCCAAGATTAAATCGTTATCGGGTTCTCTCACCCAGAACCCCCATAAAATCCTAGAAACCTTCCAAGCTTTCTACTCCAAACTATACGCATCTCCCTCCTCTGCCGACCCTGTTCCCTTAGAATCATTTTTGGCGGACATTGATCTCCCCAAACTTTCAGAGTCCCATAGATCCATGATGGAATCACCTTTTAGTACTGAAGAGGTCCAGGAGGTCATCAAAAATCTCAAAACAGACTCGGCGCCAGGGCCAGACGGTTTCTCCGCCCTTTATTACAAAACTTTCTCTGGGGTCCTATCTCCTCGTCTGGCCAGTCTCTTTAACTCCCTACGAGAGGGCTCCATTCTCGAACCCGCTGCCAACCTCACATATATCTCTGTGATCCCCAAACAGGGAAAAGATCCTAGTGATGTAGGCAACTATAGGCCGATTTCGTTGATCAATAATGATCTGAAAATCATGACCAAGATTTTGGCCAACAGAATAGCCTCCTTCATAGCTTCTTATGTTCATAAGGATCAGGTGGGTTTCATTCCCGGGAGACAGGGACCGGACCAGATCAGGAGAGCGGTAGATTTGATTTCCCTCATGCAATCCTCCTGGGATGGCGGATCCCCCCAGAAGGGATACATTCTTTCCATAGACCTCCAAAAGGCCTTTGATACGGTCACCTGGCCATACCTTTTTACCATTCTACGCCATTGGGGATTTGGCCCGGAATTCCTAAGAACCCTGGAGTCTCTATATTCCTCCCCGAAAGCCCAGATCAAACTACAGGGACGTCTCTCCGACCAATTCCCAATCTTAAACGGTACCAGACAGGGCTGCCCGCTCTCCCCTATTCTCTTCGCAATAGCGATAGAAACCCTAGCTCTAGCAATTAGACAACACCCGGACATTCACGGGGTTCAATGTGGTCAACATACACACAAATGCGCCCTCTTTGCGGACGATGTCCTCCTTTTCGTCACCTCCCCTCTCAGGTCGACCCCCAATATTCTCCAACTCCTCACCACTTTTGGAAAGGTTTCAGGCCTTCAGGTCAACATGGCAAAGTCAATGGCCTTAAACGTCACTACACCCCAAGATATAGTCGATAGGCTCAAAACAAACTTCCCCTTCTCCTGGTGCGCCTCTTCTCTTCCCTATTTAGGTGTTTTCCTCACCCCAAAAGTAGAGCTCCTATTCCAACACAATTACCCTGCCATGTTCAAAAAACTCACAACTGAACTTACACAATGGTCTCTTTATAAATTATCCTGGCTGGGTAGAGTCAATTCGGTCAAGATGACCCTCTTGCCCAGATTGCTTTATCTCTTCCGGTCCCTGCCTATCCCTGTCAAGAAGCGAGCACTGGATAGACTCCAATCAAAAATCATACAGTTCATATGTTTCATATGGGGGGGCAAGGGACATCGTCTATCTAAAAAAGTTCTGTATAGGGCAAGGAAGAAAGGAGGCCTTGGCCTTCCCAATATGTGGTGGTACTACCAAGCAGCCCAACTCTGTCAATTCTCAGCAATATATACTAAAGGACCTAAACCGGACTGGGTAGACATAGAAAGGCAGGCAACCCATAACCACACATTGGACTATTTAGCCTGGAGACCACGTAAGGACCGCCCCTCGATCCTGTCACCC
This sequence comes from Rana muscosa, assembly GCA_029206835.1. Classification (NCBI taxonomy): domain Eukaryota; kingdom Metazoa; phylum Chordata; class Amphibia; order Anura; family Ranidae; genus Rana; species Rana muscosa. The sequence continues at coordinate 345,889,172 of CM055127.1, forward strand.
GCCCTCTCTCACTCAATGGCTCTCTGTGATATCCTTCATAAACATCCCGCACTATCCTCTTCCTGGCATCCCCTCACTCACATCTTTCACAATCCCCAATTCCCCCCGGGTCTAAACATCCAGGCTTTTGGATGGTGGCTTGACAAGGGTTTATACAGAATAGGACAATATTTTAACAATGATGGCCCCATCTCGCTCAAATACTGCACTTCCAAACTGGACATGCCCTCCTCCGAAACCTTCCGCTATTATCAGTTGTTACATTTTTTGCGTGGGGTCTGGAAAAGTTCAGACAACCCACTCTCGGTTACCAAATATGAGCATTGGTGTTCCTCAGCCATGGGCGTCAGGGGGGGCATCTCCCTGATCTATTCAGCGCTAGCTGACCCTCAGGGCAAAGCGAGCTATATGTTGAAATGGGAGCGTGACCTCCAGTTTGAATGGGATCTAGACACTTGGCACACAAATTTCTCCCGCTCATTCAAGGGTATCTTAAACACCTCCCTGATGGAGGCGGACGTTAAGGTTATCTCCAGATGGTACCTGGTCCCTACGCGCCTTTCTAGGCTCTATCCGCAGTCTTCCCCCCTCTGCTTCAGAGGATGTGGCCTCGTAGGCTCTCTCCTCCACACCCTCTGGGAATGCCCTAAAATTAGGGGGTTCTGGAATAGAATTTTCAGCCTCATTCGCAAAGTCACTGGTTTCGAGGTGAAGCAGAACCCTACTATTGCCCTCCTTAATGATGCTCTCCCTAAGGTCCCTAAATTGTCCCGCTCTCTCATACACTTAATCCTTCTGGGGGCCAAGATTACCTTGGCCCACGCCTGGAAGTCGCCCTCGGCGTCATTTCGCCAAGCTAAACACAAGATTTCCTGGATAATGACACAGGAAAGGGTTTCTAATACCTTACTAGACAATCCAGAAAAATTCCGTCTTATTTGGGAACCCTGGGCTATGCATGTAGGCATATCCCTTCTGCCCCAATAGGTGAGCACTGGACAGCCCCGATTCGGCACGTTGCTGACCATTTTTCCCCCCTCTCCCCGAGGAATCCTGATTTCCCCCGCCCCCTTCTTTCCCTCTTATTCTCTGGTTCGCTCCCCCTTCTCTTCCCTATCCCTATTTCTTCCTTTCTTTTCTTCCTATTCTTAATCTCTTTCTTAGACTGTCACTGGCTACTCAGGTTTTACATCTGTGTAGTCTTTCTTGTTTTATGTTGATGGATACAGCTAGATGCTCCGCCTTACAGGCATTTGGAAGCCATTCCATTAGTTGGGTTTTTCAACCCCTTCAGACTATTAACAGAGGTTCAAGGTCAGACTCCCCCTGGATGGTCCGCATCCTCAGGTGATTAGCAATCTGGACAGGTTAGCAGGTTGCCAAGCCCTTTGTTCATATCCCTCCCTGGGTGTTCTGTTCCCGATCGTTCCGTGCACAGCAGGATCCCAATTGGGGTGCGTGGACTGGTCGGGCGTAGACGTAGGGCCGTTGTCCCTCAGGGTCTGCCTTAAATTTGTTGGCGCCTGCTTTTTTCTTCTTTTTTTTTGTATGCTGAGTCTGCTCTACCCTCTATAATAGGTACTGTGGTCCATGATATTGTGATGGAACATAACTCCAAGTGACCTTCTTTTGTTTGTTTCTGATGATCATACTTTGTACCGACCTCGTTTGGGGTCTTTTGTTACCTTCTTTTATAATTGTACTGCATCTAATCACAATAAACCTTTTTTTGAAAAGAAAAAAAAAAAACAGAGGGGAGAAGGCAAGGGGGTATAGCTCAGTGGCAGAGCATTCAACTGCAGATCGAGAGGTCATCGGTTCAAATCCGGGCGCCCCCTGAGCGTTTTGCCCGCAGTCGCGCCGAAAAGAGAGAGCCGGCGAGTGTCTTTACCGATGCCGTCTAGCCGGTTTCAGGTAAAAAAAAAAATTCAAAACAGAGAGGAGATGGCAAGGGGGTATAGCTCAGTGGCAGAGCATTCGACTGCAGATCACGAGGTCCTCGATTCAAGTCCGGGTGCCCCCTGAGCGCCTTGCCCGCAGTCGCGCTGAAAAGGGAGAGCCAGCGAGTGTCTTTACCGATGCCGTCGAGCCGGTTTCAGGACAAAAAAAATTCAAAACAGATAGGAGAAGGCAAGGGGGTTATAGCTCAGTGGCAGAGCATTCAGCTGCAGATCGAGAGGTCCTCGGTTCAAATCGGCGTGACCCCTAAGTATTTTGCCCGAAGTCGCGCCTAAAAGGGAGAGACGGCGAGTGTCTTTACCGATGCCGTCGAGCCGTTTTCAGGAAAAAAAAATTTAAAATTCAAAACAGAGAGGAGAAGGCAAGGGGGGTATAGCGCAGTGGCAGAGCATTCGACTGCAGATCGCGAGGTCCTTGGTTCAAATCCGGGTGCCCTTTGAGCGTTTTGCCCGCAGTCGCGCCGAAAAGGGAGAGCCGGCGAGTGTCTTTACCGATGCCGTTGAGCCGGTTTCAGGAAAAAAAAATTCAAAACGAGAGGAGAAGGCAAGGGGGGTATAGCTCAGTGGCAGAGCATTCGACTGCAGATCGAGAGGTCCTCGGTTCAAATTCGGGCGCCCCTTGAGCATTTTGCCCGCAGTCGCGCCGAAAAGGGAGAGCCGGCGAGTGTCTTTACTGATGCCGTCGAGCGGGTTTCGGAGAAAAAAAAAATTCAAAACAGAGAGGAGAAGGCAAGAGGGGTATAGCTCAGTGGCAGAGCATTCAACTGCAGATCGAGAGGTCCTCGGTTCAAATCCGGGTGCCCTCTGAGCATTTTGCCAGCAGTCGCGCCGAAAAGGGAGAGCCGGCGAGTGTCTTTACCGATGCCGTTAAGCCGGTTTCAGGAAAAAAAAACAAAAAACATTCAAAACAGAGAGGAAAAGGCAAGGGGGGTATAGCTCAGTGGCAGAGCTTTCGACTGCAGATAGAGAGGTCCTCGGTTCAAACCCGGGTGCCCGCAGTCGCGCCAAAAAGGGAGAGCCGGCGAGTGTCTTTACCGATGCCGTTGAGCCGGTTTCAGGAAAAATAAATAAAAAATTCAAAACAGAGAGGAGAAGGCAAGGTGGGTATACCTCAGTGGCAGATTATTCAACGGCAGATTATTCGACTGCAGATCGAGAGGTTCTCGGTTCAAATCCGGGTGCCCCCAGAGCGTTTTGCCCGCAGTCGCGCCGAAAAGGGAGAGCCAGCGAGTGTCTTTACCGATGCCGTTGAGCCGGTTTCAGAAAATTAAAAATTCAAAACAGAGAGGAGAAGGCAAGGTGGGTATACCTCAGTGGCAGAGCATTCGACTGCAGATCGAGAGGTTCTCAGTTCAAATCCGGGTGCCCTTTGAGTGTTTTGCCCGCAGTCGCGCCGAAAAGGGCGAGCCGGCGAGTGTCTTTACCGATGCCGTCGAGCCGGTTTCAGGAAAAAAAAACAAAAAACATTCAAAACAGAGAGGAGAAGGCAAGGGGGGTATAGCTCAGTGCCAGAGCATTCGACTGCAGATCAAGAGGTTCTCTGTTCAAATCCGGGTGCCCACTGAGCGTTTTGCCCGCAGTCACGCCGAAAAGGGCGAGCCGGCGAGTGTCTTTACCGATGCCGTCGAGCCGGTTTCAGGAAAAAAAAAAAAAAACATTCAAAACAGAGAGGAGAAGGCAAGCGGCGTATAGCTCAGTGCCAGAGCATTCGACTGCAGATCGAGAGATCCTCGGTCCAAATCCAGGTGCCCCCTGAGCGTTTTGCCCGCAGTCGCGCCAAAAAGGGAGAGCCGGAGAGTGTCTTTACTGATGCCGTTGAGCCGGTTTCGGAGAAAAAAAAAATTCAAAACAGAGAGGAGAAGGCTACGGGGGGTATAGCTCAGTGCCAGAGCATTCAACTGCAGATCGAGAGTTTCTCGGTTCAAATCCGGGTGCCCCCTGAGCATTTTGCCCGCAGTCGCGCCGAAAAGGGCGAGCCGGCGAGTGTCTTTACCGATGCCGTCGAGCCGGTTTCAGGAAAAAAAAACAAAAAACATTCAAAACAGAGAGGAGAAGTCAAGGGGGGTATAGCTCAGTGCCAGAGCATTCGACTGCAGATCGAGAGGTCCTCGGTCCAAATCCAGGTGCCCCCTGAGCGTTTTGCCCGCAGTCGCGCCAAAAAAGGGAGAGCCGGCGAGTGTCTTTACCGATGCCGTCGAGCCGGTTTCGAGAAAAAAATAAAAATAAAATTCAAAAAAGAAGGCAAGGGAGTTATAGCTCAGTGGCAGAGCATTCGACTGCAGATCGAGAGGTCCTCGGTTCAAATCCGGGTGCCCCCTGAGCATTTTGCCCGCAGTCGCACCGAAAAGGGAGAGCCGGCGAGTGTCTTCACCGATGCCGTGGAGCCGGTTTCAGAAAAAAAAAATCAAAAGAGAGTGTAGAAGGCAAGGGGGTATAGCTCAGTGGCAGAGCATTCGACTGCAGATCGAGAGGTCCTCGGTTCAAATCCGGGTGCCCCCTGAGCGTTTTGCCCGCAGACACGCCGAAAAGGGAGAGCCGGCGAGTGTCTTTACTGATGCCGTTGAGCCGGTATCGGAGAAAAAAAATTTTTAAAACAGAGAGAAAAAGGCAAGGGGGGTATAGCTCAGTGGCAGAGCATTCGACTGCAGATCGAGAGGTCATCGGTTCAAATCCGGGTGCCCCCTGAGTGTTTTGCCCGCAGTCGCGCCGAAAAGAGAGAGCCGGCGAATGTCTTTACCGATGCCTTCGAGCCGGTTTCAGCAAAAAAAACCAAAAAACATTCAAAACAGAAAGGAGAAGGCAAGGGGGGTATAGCTCAGTGGCAGAGCATTCGGCTGCAGATCGAGAGGTCCTCGGTTCAAATCGGCGTGACCCCTGAGCATTTTGCCCGAAGTCGCGCCGAAAAGGGAGAGACGGCGAGTGTCATTACCGATGCTGTCGAGCCGGTTTCAGGAAAAAAAAATTAAAATTCAAAACAGAGAGGAGAAGGCAAGGGGGGTATAACTCAGTGGCAGAGCATTCGACTGCCAGATCAAGAGGTCCTTGGTTCAAATCCGGGTGCCCTCTGATTGTTTAGCCCGCAGTCGCACCGAAAAGGGAGAGCCGGCGAGTGTCTTTACACTTTACATAGGACCTCGCGATCTGCAGAGCTATACCCCCATTGCCTTCTCCTCTCTGTTTTGAATTTTATTTTATTTTTTTCCTGAAACCGGCTCGACGGCATCGGTAAAGACACTCGCCGGCTCTCCCTTTTCTGTGCGACTGCGGGCAAAATGCTCAGGGGGCACCCAAATTTGAACCGAGGACCTTTCGATCTGCAGTTGAATGCTCTGCCACTGAGCTATACCCCCCTTGCCTTCTCCTCTCTGTTTTGATTTTTTTTCCCCTGAAACCGGCTCGACGGCATCGGTAAAGACACTCACCTACTCTCCCTTTTCGGCGCAACTGTGGGCAAAATGCTCAGGGGACACCCGAATTTGAACCGAGGACCTTTCGATCTGCAGTCGAATGCTCTGCCACTGAGCTATACCCCCCTTGCCTTCTCCTCTTTGTTTTGATTTTTTTTTTCCCTGAAACCGGCTCGACGGCATCGGTAAAGACACTCACCTACTCTCCCTTTTCGGCGCAACTGTGGGCAAAATGCTCAGGGGGCACCCGAATTTGAACCGAGGACCTTTCGATCTGCAGTCGAATGCTCTGCCACTGAGCTATACCCCCTTGCCTTTTCCTCTCTGTTTTGATATTTTTTTTCCTGAAACCGGCTTGACGGCATCGGTAAAGACACTCACTGGCTCTTCCTTTTCGGCGCGACTGTGGGCAAAACGCTCAGGGGGCACCCCCATGTGAACCGAGAACTTCTAAATCTGCAGGCGAATGCTTTGCCACTGAGCTATACCCCCCTTGCCTACTCCTCTCTGGTTTTTTTTTTTTTTTCCTGAAACCGGCTCGACGGCATCGGTAAAGACACTCGCCGGCTCTCCCTTTTCGTTGCGACTGCGGGCAAAATGCTCAGGGGGAACACGGATTTGAACCGTGGACCTCTCGATCTGCAGTCGAATGCTCTGCCACTGAGCTATTCCCCCTTGCCTTCTCCTCTCTATTTTGAATTGTTTTATTTTTTTTCCTGAAACCGGCTCGACGGCATCGGTAAAGACACTCGCCGTCTCTCCCTTTTCGTCGCGACTGCGGGCAAAATGCTCAGGGGGAACACGGATTTGAACCGTGGACCTCTCGATCTGCAGTCGAATGCTCTGCCACTGAGCTATACCCCCTTGCCTTCTCTTCTCTGTTTTGAATTTTTTATTTTTTATTCTTCCTGAAACTGGCTCAACGGCATCGGTAAAGACACTCGCTGGCTCTCCCTTTTCGGCGCGACTGTGGGCAAAATGTTCAGGGGGGACCTCTCGATCTGCAGTGGAATGCTCTGCCACTGAGCTATACCCCCTTGCCTTCTCCTCTCTGTTTTGAATTTTTATATTTTTTTGTCCTGAAACCGGCTCGACGGCATCGGTAAAGACACTCGCCGGCTCTCCCTTTTCGGCGCGACTGCCGGCAAAATGCTCAGGGGGCACCCGGATTTGAACCGAGGATCTCTCGATCTGCAGTTGAATGCTCTGACACAAAGCTATACCCCTCTTGCCTTCTCAATTCCCAATCTTAAACGGTACCAGACAGGGCTGTTGTTACCTTCTTTTATAATTGTACCGGTTCAAATTCGGGTGCCCCCTGGGCAATTGGGAATTGGTCGGAGAGACGTCCCTGTAGTTTGATCTGGGCTTTCGGGGAGGAATATAGAGACTCCAGGGTTCTTAGGAATTCCGGGCCAAATCCCCAATGGCGTAGAATGGTAAAAAGGTATGGCCAGGTGACCGTATCAAAGGCCTTTTGGAGGTCTATGGAAAGAATGTATCCCTTCTGGGGGGACCCGCCATCCCAGGAGGATTGCATGAGGGAAATCAAATCTACCGCTCTCCTGATCTGGTCCGGTCCCTGTCTCCCGGGAATGAAACCCACCTGATCCTTATGAACATAAGAAGCTATGAAGGAGGCTATTCTGTTGGCCAAAATCTTGGTCCTGATTTTCAGATCATTATTGATCAACGAAATCGGCCTATAGTTGCCTACATCACTAGGATCTTTTCCCTGTTTGGGGATCACAGAGATATATGCGAGGTTGGCAGCGGGTTCGAGAATGGAGCCCTCTCGTAGGGAGTTAAAGAGACTGGCCAGACGAGGAGATAGGACCCCAGAGAAAGTTTTGTAATAAAGGGCGGAGAAACCGTCTGGCCCTGGCGCCGAGTCTGTTTTGAGATTTTTGATGACCTCCTGGACCTCTTCAGTACTAAAAGGTGATTCCATCATGGATCTATGGGACTCTGAAAGTTTGGGGAGATCAATGTCCGCCAAAAATGATTCTAAGGGAACAGGGTCGGCAGAGGAAGGAGATGCGTATAGTTTGGAGTAGAAAGCCTGGAAGGTTTCTAGGATTTTATGGGGGTTCTGGGTGAGAGAACCCGATAACGATTTAATCTTGGGTAAGGAGAAATTTTGGATCCTTGGGGAGAGTTTGGCCGCCAAGCGCGAGCCGATTTTATCAGCTTGTAAGTAGAATTTGCCACTTAACCAGCTCAAGTGTTTGTCTGCATTAGAAGTTAAGGCAAGATTTAAAGCAATGCGGGCGGATTCTAACTTGGCCAGACTGGCTGGAGTGGGGTTAGACTTATGGGCTTTACTAAGTAGTGTAAAATCCCTTTCCAAGTTTTCTACATCCACCTTCCTTCCTTTTTTCAGGTTGGAAGCCATTTGAATCATCCTCCCCCTCAAGACGGCTTTATGAGCTCCCCAGAGAGAGCTAGGGGAAGTTTCCCCGGTATCATTGAGGAGGAAAAATTCTTGGATGTCCTTTTCCAGCATGGTGCAGTGGACCGGGTTGGCAAGGAGGGATTTACTCAAGCGCCACTGAGGGGGGCCTGAAGGCGAAAGGGAGCTAGAGATTCTAAGGGTTACTAAGGAGTGGTCCGACCACGGAACTTCTTGTATTGAGGAGTGAGAGACAGTGTGAATGTCAGAATTGGGTACGAAGATGTGGTCAATCCTGGCAAATGTTTTGTGTGGGGCAGAGTAATGGGTAAAGTCTTTGGCCGTGGGATTCAATTCCCTCCAAGAATCAATCAGGCCCAAGTCATGTAGGAGTCGAGCGATTCTGAGGCTTTGTTTGGAGGGTCTCTTAAGGCGTGGCCTGTTCTCGTGGGATTTGTCAAGTGTGTGGTCAAACGTGATATTGGAGTCACCCCCTATTAAGACTCTACCTTCTAGATGAGAGGAGAGGGTTGAGAACATGGATGCGAAAAAATTTGCCTGGCCCCGATTGGGGGCATAGTATGAAACAAAAGAATACGTCACCCCTTCTATGAGCCCTTTGACCAGCAGGTACCTACCATCTTTATCACGAATTGTGTGAATGTGGGTAAATGGGATATGTTTAGCCAAGAGAATGGCCACCCCTCTCTGTTTGGTGTCAGCATTCGCAAGGTAGAAGGTGGGAAAGCTACGGTGTAGGAAGGAGGGGGTATAGCTAGCGGGGAAGTGGGTCTCCTGAAGAAGGACAACATCAAGGCTTCTGGCGTGGTAGCTCTGAAAGGCCTTCCGGCGTTTAGAAGGGGAATTAAGTTCCTGTGTATTGTGGGAAGCTACTTTCAAAGGCAGCTTGCGAGCGTCAGTCTCAGCCATGGGTGCCCGAGGGGGGGTGCGAGAATGTAAAAGGGGAGCTTACCTGGAGAGAAGAGAGAATCCGGACATCCAGCGCGAGGTAGGCTATCAACAAACGCCCTGGAGCAAGGCCTGGGGGAGTTCTCCGCGAGGAATCCTGGAGGAGGGAGGAGGAGAACACTGTGGGGAGGGGAGAAGGGGGGGGAGAAGAAATAGAAGAAAAAGAGGAGGAAAGATCAGAGATGTCATTATATTGGTCAGTTAAATCACAAAAGGAGAACAAAACAAACATATGCAAAAATTCAGATAAAATTCAACAGGACCGGCTAGCCGGGTCCAAGTCCAAGGACTCCTGCAAGAGGGGTCTTGGAGAGAGTGCAACCCCAGTAGGGGTTGTCTACCTGATGTCACCAGAGGGATTAAAAGTCCCTCCGCGTCACAACAGAGAGAGCGGCATGATGAGCCGCTCCGGCCGTCAGAGCCCCCAATGGGGGGTAAAACAGTACTGGAACGGCCAAAGTGCAGAAAATACTGTAAACAAACAAATATAACGAACCGTAAAACTGTATAACCAGAACATAACCAGTGCATGGAGTGGAACCTGCAAGGGAGAGGAAGGGAAGGTGGGGAGGGAGGCAAGAGAGGATGGGGGGGAAGGGGGAGGGGAAAGGGAAGAAAAAAAAAAAAAGGGGGGGGGACAGGGGGAAGGAAGGGTATAGGCTACTAGGCCTAACCATAGGTTGGAACTAGAAAAGGCCCATCATATATGCAACAAGTCAGAAAGGCAATGAAAGCGTCCTCCTCAGCGAGGTGGGAGGAACGGGGGATATTGGGAGTCCCAACTAGCCATAAGATGGGCAAGTGGGGCCCAAACCAAACAGATCAAGACCCTGGCCCGCCTGAAGCCAGTCAGGGCCGTGCGGGTCTGTCTACCACCATACTAGGGGGGGAGAGTAGTTAGCTCTCTGAAATATTAGGGATAGTCAAAAGCAACCCATCTCCCGTCCGGGAGAAAAACAAAAGAAGTCCCTCATCTCGGGGGTCGGGATTCTCTCTGTCTCTTCGTTTGTTGTTTATTCCATAACGGGGTCAGAGGACTGCCGGGGGGTGGACGCTTTGAGGAGCCTGATTTTGTTGTCGCTTGTTGTGCAGCAAGTTCTCGGGAGATAAGACCAAGATGAAGAAGGAGACGTTCGCCGTCTTGAAAGGTGGAAAAGCCAAAGGATTTGTCCCTGAAATGAAATTGTAGGCGGAACGGAAAAGCCCAGCGGTACTTGATGGAATTCTGGTTGAGGACCTCCAGGAGGGATTTAAGGGACCTCCGTTTCTGGACCGTGGTGGGTGAGATGTCAGCAAAGATTTGGATTTTATTCCCTTGGAAGGAGAGATTGTCCAGGTTGCGGGTCTGCCTCATAACATCCTCCTTCACACCATAGTAATGGGACTTGACTACAATGTCCCTTGGGAGACCATCTGGGCGGGGGGGCTGGAGGACTCTGTGAGCCCTGTCAAGTTCCAATCTGTAGTCCTGAATGTCTGGCATGAGTTCTTTAATGAACAATTTAACTGTGCTGTGAACATCAGTAACAGATTCAGGTATCCCACGTATATGGAAATTATACCTTCTACTCCTGTTCTCGAAATCATCGATTTTAGAGAGAGCTGTCTCAAGTTGATCTTGTAAGGTTTGGATGCATGTGGTATTTTGGTTAGTACGGGCGGCAGTGTTATCCACAGCCTGCTCAATTGCATCCATGCGGGCTCCCAGGCTCTGCAAATCAGCCTTAATGGTAGCAGTGATCTGAGTGGCATTGTGGGCTAGGCCTGTGGCTAGCAGCTCAGAAAAGTTCTGCAGCATAAGTTGCATGTCAGCGGAGTGAACTGGCTGCAAGGGGGGGAGAGGTGGGGGCCTGCCAGGCTTAAGGGGGATTGCAGCATGGGAGAGAGGGGGAGATCTCCAAAAGTTTGTTTCAGCAGGGACTCAGTGGATGCTGGGGAGATCCCTTGGGGGTTGCATGTACTCACAGGAGTTGCCAGCAGATCGATCTGGTGCAGGAGATGGGAAGGAGGATCCGCAATGGAGTCCGGGCCTTCCATGCTGCCTTGAGCTGCGGCCGCCATCTTGGATGATGCAGGGGCTGCCAGTGTAAAGTCGAGCTGGCGGCTTACCTCCCTCTTTTGTGAGCCGCCCGGCATATGAAATCGTCCCTGGTTCACCCGGGAGGCGATGGGGTCAGTCCTGGCCGGTTCCCGCTCAGTCTGTAGGCTCAGGGGGCTGTGAGAGGCCGTAGCAGCGCGGAGCTCCCGTTCAGAGCGTCATCCCGGAAGTCCCGCGCATGCGCACTCCCTCCTCTCTGTTTTGAATGTTTTTTTCGGTTTTTTTCTGAAACCGGCTCGACGGCATCAGTAAAGACACTCGCCGGCTCTCCCTTTTCGGCGCGATTCCGCTCAAAACGCTCAGGGGGCACCCGGATTTGAACCGCGGCCCTCTCGATCTGCAGTCGAATGCTCTGCCACTGAGCTGTACCCCCTTGCCTTCTTCTCTCTGTTTTGATTTTTTTTCCTGAAACCGGCTCGACGGCATCGGTAAAGACACTCGCCGGCTCTCCCTTTTTGGCGCGACTGCAGGCAAAACACTCAGGGGGCACCCGGATTGGAACCGACGACCTCTCGATTTGCAGTCGAATGCTCTACTATTGAGCTATACCCCCCTTGCCTCCTGCTCTCTGTTTTGATTTTTTTTTCTGAAACCGGCTCGACGGCATCGGTAAAGACACTCACTGGCTCTCCCTTTTCGGCGCGACTGCGGGCAAAACGCTCAGGGGGCACCCCCATGTAAACCGAGGACCTCGCGATCTGCAGTCGAATGCTCTGCCACTGAGCTATACACCTCCTTGCCTTCTCTTCTCTGTTTTGATTTTTTTTTCTGAAACCGTCTCGACGGCATCGGTAAAGACACCTGCCGGCTCTCCCTTTTTGGCGCGACTGCGGGCAAAACGCTCAGGGGGCACCCGGATTTGAACATAGGACCTCGCGATCTGCAGAGCTATACCCCCATTGCCTTCTCTGCTCTGTTTTGAATTATATTTTTATTTTTTTCTTGAAACCGGCTCGACGGCATCGGTAGAGACACTCACCGGCTCTCCCTTTTCGGCGCGACTGCGGGCAAAATGCTCCGGGGGCACCCGGATTTGAACTGAGGACCTCGCGATCTGCAGTCGAATGCACTGCCACTGAGCTATACCCCCTTGCCTTTTCCTCTTTGTTTTGATTTTTTTTTTTTTTTACCTGAACCCGGCTCGACGGCATCAGTAAAGACACTCGCCGGCTCTCCCTTTTCGATGCGACTGCGGGCAAAACGCTCAGGGGGCACCCGGATTTGAACCGAGGACCTCTCGATCTGCAGTCGAATGCTCTACCACAGAGCTATACCCCCTTGCCTTCTCTCTTTTTTGATTTTTTTTTTCCTGAAACCGGCTCGACGGCATCGGTAAAGACACTCGCCAGCTCTCCCTTTTCGGCGCGACTGCGGGCAAAATGCTCAGGAGGCACCCGGATTTGAACCGAGGACCTCTAGATCTGCAGTCGAATGCTCTGTCACTGAGCTATAACCCCCTTGCCTTTTCCTTTCTGTTTTGAATTTTTTTTCCTGAAACCGGCTCGACTGCATCTGTAAAGACACTCGCCGGCTCTCCCTTTTCGGCGCGACTGTGGGCAAAATGCTCAGGGTGCACCCGGATTTGAACCGAGGACCTCTCGATCTGCAGTCGAATGCTCTGCCACTGAGCTATACCCCCCTTGCCTTCTCTTTGCTGTTTTGATTTTTTTTTTCCTGAAACCGGCTCGACGGCATCGGTAAAGACACTCGCCGGCTCTCCCTTTTCGGCGCGACTGTGGGCAAAATGTTCAGGGGGCACCCGGATTTGAACCGAGGACCTCTTGATCTGCAGTTGAATGCTCTGCCACCGAGCTATTCCGCCCTTGCCTTCTCCTCTCTGTTTTTAATTAATTTTTTTTTTTCTGAAACCGGCTCGACGGCATCGGTAAAGACACTCGTTGGCTCTCCCTTTTGGGCGCGACTGCGGGCAAAATGCTCAGGGGGCACGCGGATTTGAACAGAAGACCTCTTGATCTGCAGTCGAATGCTCTGCCACTGAGCTATACACTCTTGCATTCACCTCACTGTTTTGAATTTTTAATTTTATTTCTTGAAACCGGCTCAACGGCATCGGTAAAGACACTCGCCGGCTCTCCCTTTTCGGCGCGACTGTGGGCAAAATGTTCAGGGGGCACCCGGATGTGAACCGAGGACCTCTCGATCTGCAGTCGAATGCTCTGCCACTGATCTATACCCCCTTGCCTTATCCTCTCTGTTTTGAATTATTATATTTTTTTGTCCTGAAACCGGCTCGACGGCATCGGTAAAGACACTCACCGGCTCTCAGTTTTCGGCGCGACTGCGGGCAAAATGCTCAGGGGGCATCCGGAATTGAACCGAGGACCTCGCGATCTGCAGTCGAATGCTCTGCCACTGAGCTATACCCCCCTTGACTTCTCTTCTCTGTTTTGATTTTTTTTTTCTGAAACCGGCTCGACGGCAACAGTAAAGACACTCGCCGGCTCTCCCTTTTCAGCGCAGCTGCGGGCAAAATGCCCAGGGGGCACCCGAATTTGAACCGAGGACCTCTCGATCTGCAGTCGAATGCTCTGCCACTGAGCTATACCCCCTTGCCGTCTCCTCTCTGTTTTGAATTTTATTTTTTTGCTGAAACCGGCTCAACGGCATCGGTAAAGACACTCACTGGCTCTCCCTTTTCGGCGCGACTGCGGGCAAAACGCTCAGGGGCACCCGGATTTGAACCGAGAACCTCTCGATCTGCAGTCGAATAGCTCTGCCACTGAGCTGTACCCCCCTTGCCTTTTCCTCTCTGTTTTGAATTTAAATTTTTTATTCTGAAACCGGCTCGACGGCATCGGTAAAGACACTCGCCGGCTCTCCCTTTTCGGCGCGACTGCGGGCAAAATGCTAAGGGGGCACCCGGATTTGAACAGAGGACCTCTCGATCTGCAGTCGAAAGCTCTGCCACTGAGCTATACCCCCCTTGCCATCTCATCTCTGTTTTTGAATTATTTTTTTTTCCGAAACCGGCTCGACAGCATCGGTAAAGACACTCGCCGGCTCTCCCTTTTTGGCGCGACTGCTGGCGAAACGCTCAGGGGGCACCCGGATTTGAACATAGGACCTCGCGATCTGCAGAGCTATACCCCCATTGCCTTCTCTGCTCTGTTTTGAATTATATTTTTATTTTTTTCTTGAAACCGGCTCGACGGCATCGGTAGAGACACTCACCGGCTCTCCCTTTTCGGCGCGACTGCGGGCAAAATGCTCCGGGGGCACCCGGATTTGAACTGAGGACCTCGCGATCTGCAGTCGAATGCACTGCCACTGAGCTATACCCCCTTGCCTTCTCCTCTTTGTTTTGATTTTTTTTTTTTTTTACCTGAACCCGGCTCGACGGCATCAGTAAAGACACTCGCCGGCTCTCCCTTTTCGATGCGACTGCGGGCAAAACGCTCAGGGGGCACCCGGATTTGAACCGAGGACCTCTCGATCTGCAGTCGAATGCTCTACCACAGAGCTATACCCCCTTGCCTTCTCTCTTTTTTGATTTTTTTTTTCCTGAAACCGGCTCGACGGCATCGGTAAAGACACTCGCCAGCTCTCCCTTTTCGGCGCGACTGCGGGCAAAATGCTCAGGAGGCACCCGGATTTGAACCGAGGACCTCTAGATCTGCAGTCGAATGCTCTGTCACTGAGCTATAACCCCCTTGCCTTTTCCTTTCTGTTTTGAATTTTTTTTCCTGAAACCGGCTCGACTGCATCTGTAAAGACACTCGCCGGCTCTCCCTTTTCGGCGCGACTGTGGGCAAAATGCTCAGGGTGCACCCGGATTTGAACCGAGGACCTCTCGATCTGCAGTCGAATGCTCTGCCACTGAGCTATACCCCCCTTGCCTTCTCTTTGCTGTTTTGATTTTTTTTTTCCTGAAACCGGCTCGACGGCATCGGTAAAGACACTCGCCGGCTCTCCCTTTTCGGCGCGACAGCGGGCAGAATGCCCAGGGGTCACCCGGATTTGAACCGAGGACCTCTTGATCTGCAGTTGAATGCTCTGCCACCGAGCTATTCCGCCCTTGCCTTCTCCTCTCTGTTTTTAATTAATTTTTTTTTTCTGAAACCGGCTCGACGGCATCGGTAAAGACACTCGTCGGCTCTCCCTTTTGGGCGCGACTGCGGGCAAAATGCTCAGGGGGCACGCGGATTTGAACAGAAGACCTCTTGATCTGCAGTCGAATGCTCTGCCACTGAGCTATACACTCTTGCATTCACCTCACTGTTTTGAATTTTTAATTTTATTTCTTGAAACCGGCTCAACGGCATCGGTAAAGACACTCGCCGGCTCTCCCTTTTCGGCGCGACTGTGGGCAAAATGTTCAGGGGGCACCCGGATGTGAACCGAGGACCTCTCGATCTGCAGTCGAATGCTCTGCCACTGATCTATACCCCCTTGCCTTATCCTCTCTGTTTTGAATTATTATATTTTTTTGTCCTGAAACCGGCTCGATGGCATCGGTAAAGACACTCACCGGCTCTCACTTTTCGGCGCGACTGCGGGCAAAATGCTCAGGGGGCATCCGGAATTGAACCGAGGACCTCGCGATCTGCAGTCGAACGCTCTGCCACTGAGCTATACCCCCCTTGACTTCTCTTCTCTGTTTTGATTTTTTTTTTCTGAAACCGGCTCGACGGCAACAGTAAAGACACTCGCCGGCTCTCCCTTTTCAGCGCAGCTGCGGGCAAAATGCCCAGGGGGCACCCGAATTTGAACCGAGGACCTCTCGATCTGCAGTCGAATGCTCTGCCACTGAGCTATACCCCCTTGCCGTCTCCTCTCTGTTTTGAATTTTATTTTTTTGCTGAAACCGGCTCAACGGCATCGGTAAAGACACTCACTGGCTCTCCATTTTCGGCGCGACTGCGGGCAAAACGCTCAGGGGCACCCGGATTTGAACCGAGAACCTCTCGATCTGCAGTCGAATAGCTCTGCCACTGAGCTGTACCCCCCTTGCCTTTTCCTCTCTGTTTTGAATTTAAATTTTTTATTCTGAAACCGGCTCGACGGCATCGGTAAAGACACTCGCCGGCTCTCCCTTTTCGGCGCGACTGCGGGCAAAATGCTAAGGGGGCACCCGGATTTGAACAGAGGACCTCTCGATCTGCAGTCGAAAGCTCTGCCACTGAGCTATACCCCCCTTGCCATCTCATCTCTGTTTTTGAATTATTTTTTTTTCCGAAACCGGCTCGACAGCATCGGTAAAGACACTCGCCGGCTCTCCCTTTTTGGCGCGACTGCAGGCAAAATGCTCAGGAGGTACCCGGATTTGAACCTAGGATCTCCCGATCTGCACTTGAATGCTCTGTCACTGAGCTATACCACGCTTGCCCTCTCATTTCTGTTTTTGAATTTTATTTTTATTTTTTCTGAAACCGGCACGACGGCATCGGTAAAGACACTCGCCGGCTCTCCCTTTTTGGCGCGATTGCGGGCAAAATGCTCAGGGGGCACACGGATTTGAACCGAGGACCTCTCGATCTGCAGTCGAATGCTCTGCCACTGAGCTATACCCCCCTTGCCTTCTCTTCTCTGTTTTTGATTTTTTTTTCCTGAAACCGGCTCGACGGCATCGGTAAAGACACTCGCCGGCTCTCCCTTTTCGGCGCGACTGCTGGCAAAACGCTCAGGGGGCACACGGATTTGAACAGAGGACCTCACGATCTGCACTCTAATGCACTGCCACTGAGCTATACCCCCCTTACCTTCTCCTCTCTGTTTTGATTTTTTTTCCTGAAACCGGCTCGACGGCATCGGTAAAGACACTCGCCGGCTCTCCCTTTTCGGCGCGACTGCTGGCAAAATGCGCAGGGAGCACCCGGATTTGAACCTAGGATCTCGCGATCTGCAGTTGAATGCTCTGCCACTGAGCTATACCCCTCTTGGCATCTCATCTCTGTTTTTGAATTTTATTTATTTTTTTCTGAAACCGGCTCGATGACATCGGCAAAGACACTCGCCGGCTCTCCCTTTTTGGCGGGACTGCGGGCAAAACGCTCAGGGGGCACCCGGATTTAAATCGAGGACCTCTCGATCTGCAGTCGAATGCTCTGCCACTGAGCTATACCCCCCTTGCCTTCTCCTCTCTGTTTTTGATTTTTTTTTTCTTCCTGAAACCGGCTCGACGGCATCGGTAAAGACACTCGCCAGCTCTCCCTTTTCGGCGCGACTGCGGGCAAAATGCTCAGGAGGCACCCGGATTTGAACCTAGGATCTCCCGATCCGCACTTGGATGCTCTGTCACTGAGCTATACCCGACTTGCCCTCTCATTTCTCTTTTTGAATTTTATTTTTATTTTTTCTGAAACCGGCTCGACGGCATCGGTAAAGACACTCGCCGGCTCTCCCTTTTCGGCGCGACTGCGGGCAAAATGCTCAGGGGGCACCCAGATTTGAACCCAGGACCTCTCGATCTGCAGTCGAATGCTCTGCCACTAAGCTATACCCCTTTGCCTTTTCCTTTTTGTTTTGAATTTTTATTTATTTTTTTCCTGAAACCGGCTCGACGGCATCGGTAAAGACACTCACCGGCTCTCACTTTTCGGCGCGACTGCGGGCAAAATGCTCAGGGGGCATCCGGAATTGAACCGAGGACCTTGCGATCTGCAGTCGAATGCTCTGCCACTGAGCTATACCCCCCTTGACTTCTCTTCTCTGTTTTGATTTTTTTTTTCTGAAACCGGCTCGACGGCAACAGTAAAGACACTCGCCGGCTCTCCCTTTTCAGCGCAGCTGCGGGCAAAATGCCCAGGGGGCACCCGAATTTGAACCGAGGACCTCTCGATCTGCAGTCGAATGCTCTGCCACTGAGCTATACCCCGACACTCGCCGGCTCTCCCTTTTTGGCGCGACTGCGGGCAGCAATGCTCAGGGGGCACCCGGATTTGAACCGAGGACCTCGCGATCTGCTTTTGAATGCTCTGCCACTGAGCTATAAACCCCCCTTGCCTTCTCCTCTCTGTTTTGATTTTTTTTTTCTGAAACCGGCTCGACGGCATCGGTAAAGACACTCGCCGGCTCTCCCTATTCGGCGCGACTGCGGGCAAAACGCTCAGGGGGCATCCGGATTTGAACCGAGGACCTCTCGTTCTGCAGTCGAATGCTCTGCCACTGAGATATACCCCTGTCGCCTTCTCCTCTCTTTTTTGAATTATTATTTTTTCATTTTCCTGAAACCGGCTCGACGGCATCAGTAAAGACACTCGCCGGCTCTCCCTTTTTGGCGCGACTGCGGGCAGCAATGCTCAGGGGGCACCCGGATTTGAACCGAGGACCTCGCGATCTGCTTTTGAATGCTCTGCCACTGAGCTATAAACCCCCCTTGCGTTCTCCTCTCTGTTTTGATTTTTTTTCCTGAAACCGGCTCGACGGCATCGGTAAAGACACTCGCCGGCTCTCCCTTTTCGGCGCGACTGCTGGCGAAACGCTCAGGGGGCACCCGGATATGAACAGAGGACCTCGCGATCTGCAGTCTTATGCTCTGCCACTGAGCTATACCCCCCTTACCTTCTCCTCTCTGTTTTGATTTTTTTTTCCTGAAACCGGCTCGACGGCATCGGTAAAGACACTCGCCGGCTCTCCCTTTTCTGCGCGACTGCTGGCAAAATGCTCAGGGAGCACCCGGATTTGAACCTAGGATCTCGTAATCTGCAGTTGAATGCTCTGCCACTGAGCTATACCCCTCTTGGCATCTCATCTCTGTTTTTGAATTTTATTTTTATTTTTTCTGAAACCGGCTCGACGGCATCGGCAAAGACACTCGCCGGCTCTCCCTTTTTGGCGCGACTGCGGGCAAAATGCTCAGGGGGCACCCGGATTTGAACCGAGGACCTCTCGATCTGCAGTCGAATGCTCTGCCACTGAGATATACCCCCCTTGCCTGCTCTGTTTTTGATTTTTTTTTTCTTTCTGAAACCGGCTCGACGGCATCGGTAAAGACACTCGCCGGCTCTCCCTTTTTGGCACGACTGCGGGCAAAGTGCTCAGGGGGCACCCGGATTTGAACCGAGAACCTCTCGATCTGCAGTCGAATAGCTCTGCCACTGAGCTGTACCCCCCTTGCCTTTTCCTCTCTGTTTTGAATTTTAATTTTTTTTTCTGAAACCGGCTCGACGGCATCGGTAAAGACACTCGCCGGCTCTCCCTTTTCGGCGCGACTGCGGGCAAAATGCTAAGGGGGCACCCGGATTTGAACAGAGGACCTCTCGATCTGCAGTCGAATAGCTCTGCCACTGAGCTATACCCCCCTTGCCATCTCATCTCTGTTTTTGAATTATTATTTTTTTCCGAAACCGGCTCGACAGCATCGATAAAGACACTCGCCGGCTCTCCCTTTTTGGCGCGACTGCAGGCAAAATGCTCAGGAGGCACCCGGATTTGAACCTAGGATCTCCCGATCTGCACTTGAATGCTCTGTCACTGAGCTATACCACGCTTGCCCTCTCATTTCTGTTTTTGAATTTTATTTTTATTTTTTCTGAAACCGGCTCGACGGCATCGGTAAAGACACTCGCCGGCTCTCCCTTTTTGGCGCGACTGTGGGCAAAATGCTCAGGGGGCACACGGATTTGAACCGAGGACCTCTCGATCTGCAGTCGAATGCTCTGCCACTGAGCTATACCCCCCTTGCCTTCTCCTCTCTGTTTTTGATTTTTTTTTCCTGAAACCGGCTCGACGGCATCGGTAAAGACACTCGCCGGCTCTCCCTTTTCGGCGCGACTGCTGGCAAAACGCTCAGGGGACACCCGGATTTGAACAGAGGACCTCACGATCTGCAGTCTAATGCTCTGCCACTGAGCTATACCCCCCTTACCTTCTCCTCTCTGTTTTGATTTTTTTTCCTGAAACCGGCTCGACGGCATCGGTAAAGACACTCGCCGGCTCTCCCTTTTCGGCGCGACTGCTGGCAAAATGCTCAGGAATAGTGATGAGCCGAACACCCCCGGGTTCGGTTCGCACCAGAACCCGCGAACGGACCGAACGTTCGTACGAACATTAGAACCCTATTAAATACAATGGATGCGAACGTTCGAATTCTAAAGTGCTAATTATAACGACTATTATGCATGTTATTGTCCTAAAAAGGGTTTGGGAACCCGGGTTCTGCACCAGGGGACATGTATCAATGCAAAAAGAAGTTTTAAAAACGGTCGTTTTTCGGGAGCAGTCATTTTAATGATGCATAAAGTGAAAAAAAAAAAGTCAAATATTCCTTTAAATATCGTACCTGGGGGGTGTCTAAAGTATGCCTGTGAAGTGCCACGTGTTTCCCGTGTTTAGAACTGTCCCTGCACAAAATGACACTTCTAAAGGAAAAAAAAAACATTTAAAACTGCTTGCGGCTTTAATGTAATGTCTGGTCCCGGTAATATGGATGAAAATCTTTAAGAAAAATGGCATAGCTACCCCATGACCCCCCCCCCCTACCCCAGCCCATTACCAGCCCCTTTGGGTCTTGTATGGATATTAAGGGGAACACCGCACACAAAATAAAAAAGGCCCTATATACTCTGAACAGCCGTATACAGGCGGTGCATACAAGACAGGGACTGTAGGTTTGTTCTTATGTAGAATGTGTTTGTAATTTTGAACAGGTACATTGTTTAAGTGTAGCTCCAGCCCAAAAATCTATTTTTAAACTTTTTGGAAAACATAGGTAAGGGTTATCACCCCTGTAACATTTGTTTTGCTGTCTGTGCCCCTGTTCAGAACATTTCACCTCACTTTCCGTCCCAATGACAACTGTTTTTGAAATTTGGTGTTTTTCTTGAAACAAGGATTGGTGATAAAGCATCAGTACAGAGGAGACACCTTTCTCCCATATTAATTCTTACAGGAGAGAATTTTCCTTCCTAGGGGTAGATTTCCTCTCACTTCCTGTTGTCTTCTTGCGTTTGCAAGTAGGAGTCGTTTGTAAGTTGGATGTTTGAAAGTAGGGACCTGCCATATATACTCTGCAGAAATAGGCCCCTTAGTTGTTGGTGTTGGCACAACACTGTAAGCACTCACAGTTACTCTTGGTTGGTGCTGGAACGCCCTGCTGTCAACTATTATATCAGGAATTGTAATTACATATAATTGTTGAACAGTGGTAGTAAAAATTGGGCCTTTGATGGTGGTGCTGGTGCCACAACACTGTAAGCCCTGACAGTTACTCTTGGTGGGTGCAGCAATGGGCCCTGCTGTGAATTATTAGATCAAGAATTGTAATTGCATGCCCCTGTTGAACAGGGGCTGAAAAATTGGGCCTTTCGTGGTGGTGGTGGTGTTGCCACAACACTGTAAGCCCTCAGAGTTACTCTTGGTGGGTGC
This sequence comes from Rana muscosa, assembly GCA_029206835.1. NCBI lineage: Eukaryota > Metazoa > Chordata > Amphibia > Anura > Ranidae > Rana > Rana muscosa. The sequence goes on from CM055127.1 coordinate 345,910,322, forward strand.
AGGAATGGGCCCTGCTGTGAATTATTAGATCAAGAATTGTAATTACATGCCCCTTTTGAACAGGGGCTGAAAAATTGGGCCTTTCGTGGTGGTGGTGGCGTTGCCACAACACTGTAAGCCCTCAGAGTTACTCTTGGTGGGTGCAGCAATGGGCCCTGCTGTGAATTATTAGATCAAGAATTGTAATTACATGCCCCTGTTGAACAGGGGCTGAAAAATTGGGCCTTAGGCACTGGTGGCACAACACTGCAACCCCTCACAGATACTGTACTTGGAGCACAGCAATGAGCCCTGTTGCAAAGTATTGCTTCAAAAATTGTAATGACAAGCCCCTGTTAAACAGGGGCTGAGAAATTGGGCCTTAGGCACTGTGGCACAACACTCCAACCCCTCACAGATACTGTACTTGGAGCACAGCAATGAGCCCTGTTGCAAAGTATTGCTTCAAAAATTGTAATTACACGCCCCTGTTAAATAGGGGCTGAAAAATTGGGCCTTAGCCACTGGTGGCGGCACCCATAAACAAAAATGATCTTCCAAGCTATCATCATCAATCGTATCATTGAGGACTCGGAGGAGGAGGATAGCCAGTCAACATAACAGCACAGGCACTCAGCATCAGCATAAGTCTTGAAGGGATGTGACATGTTAAAATCAATTAGTCTGTTATATCAGCATCAGGTGTGTGGTAGCTGGTGGTGATCCAAGACTGGTTCATCTTGATGAAAGTCAGTCGATCAACCGAGTCGGTGGACAGGCGCACCCTGTGATCCGTGACAAATCCTCCAGCAGCACTGAATGTGCATTCCGAAAGAACGCTGGATGCAGGACAGGCCAGTAGCTCAATTGCATACTGTGCAAGCTCTGGCCAGTGATCCATCCTCAAGACCCAGTAAGCCAGAGGATTTTCGGTGGGGAAGGTGTCCAAGTCTGACCTTGCCCCTAGATATTCCTGCACCATGTTTATCAGACGCTGGCGATGGGTGCTGGAACCGATCATACTTTGGGGCTGCGGACTAAAGAATTGTCTGAACGCATCGGTCAGACGGCCACCTTCCCCACCGCTCCTTCTTTGACTGGCCGAAGCCTCAGCAACTCGTTGTCCAGGACCAGGAGTTTGTAACCTCCCAGTCTCTGGGAACGCGTTGCACAGACCTTTCTGCAAGGCCTCCCAGAGTTGTCTCATCCTCTGCTCCCTCTGCGACGGTAACATAAGGTCCGCAACCTTACCCTTGTACCGTGGATCAAGGAGAGTGGCCAGCCAGTAATGGTCCCTCTCCTTGATCCGAAGAATACGAGGATCCTTCCGCAGACTTTGCAGGATCAGGGAGGCCATGCAGCGTAGGTTAGCTGAGGCATTCGGTCCGGAGTCCTCTCGGTCACTAAGGACGACATGATCCGCAGCCACCTCCTCCCAGCCACGTACAAGTCCACTGGTTTCTTGGGACTGTAAATCATCCCTAAAAGACTGCTGCTGATGATGCTGAGTGCCAGCCTCCACCTCCATGCTGACACAATCCTCCTCCTCCTCCTCCTCCTCCTCTTCCTGTGCGATGGGTGGGACAGAAGGAACACTGTCTGGATAAAGGGGGCCTTGAGAGGCAAGGAAGTCCTCCTCTTCCTGCCTCTGTTCTGCCTCAAGTGCCCTGTCCATTATTCCACGCAGCGTGTGCTCCAACAGGTGGACAAGAGGTACAGTGTCACTGATGCATGCACTGTCACTGCTCACCATCCTTGTGGCCTCCTCAAATGGTGCCAGGACAGTGCATGCATCCCTGATCATGCCCCACTGGCGTGGTGAAAAAAACCCGAGCTCCCCTGACCCTGTCCTGGTGCCGTAGTCGCACAGGTACTCATTGATGGCCCTCTGCTGCGTGTGCAGCCGCTGCAGCATGGCCAACGTTGAGTTCCACCTGGTGGGCATGTCACATATAAGGCGGTTCTTGGGCAGGTTCAACTCCTTTTGCAGCTCAGCCAGGCGAGCACTGGCATTATAAGATCTGCGGAAATGCACACAGACTTTCCTGGCCTGCCTCAGGACATCCTGTAAGCCCGGGTACCTGCCCAAGAACTGCTGCACCACCAGGTTAAGGACGTGAGCCACACAGGGCACATGGGTCAGTTGTCCCTGTCGGAGGGCGGAGAGGAGGTTGGTGCCATTGTCGCAAACCACCATTCCTGGCTTAAGCTGGCGTGGCGTCAACCACCTCTCGGCCTGGCCCTGCAGAGCAGACAGGACCTCTGCCCCAGCGTGGCTTCTGTCCCCCAAACACACCAGCGCAAGCACGGCATGGCATCTTTTTGCCTGCGTACTTGCGTAGCCCCTTGAACGGCTACGGAGCACCGCTGGTTCAAAGCACAGGAAGAGGCCATGGAGGAAGAAGAAGAGGAGGGGGTGGAGGAGAGAGGTGTGTCACAACCAGTAGTAGCATTTTGGAGGCGTGGCGGTGGAACAACCTCCAACACTACTGCACCTTGTCCTGCATCCTTCCCAGCTGCCAAAAGAGTGACCCAATGGGCCGTGAAAGAAAGGTAATGTCCCTGTCCATGCCTGCTGGACCATGAGTCAGCGGTAATATGCACCTTACCGCTGACCGCCCTGTCCAGCGAGGCCAAGACATTGCCTTCCACATGCCGGTAGAGAGCCGGAATAGCCTTCCGTGAGAAAAAGTGGCGTTTGGGAACCTGCCACTGAGGAACTGCACATTGCACAAACTCACGGAAGGGGGCCGAGTCTACCAACTGAAAAGGCAGCAGTTGAAGCGCTAGCAATTTAGCCAAGCTAGCATTCAACCGCTGGGCATGTGGATGGCTGGGAGTGAACTTCTTTCGACGGTCCAGCAGCTGGGGCAGGGAAATTTGCCTGCTAGAATCGGACGTCGGTGTACTGCTAGCAGAGTGGCCGCAAGTACTTGGCTGTGACACACCTAATTCTACACCTTCATTCCTCTCAGTGCATGTTTCAGAGAGGACTGAAGTTATAGTGGGGTTGGAGATCCCAGCTGATGCGGTGCAAGGAGAGATCCGCTTTGTTCTTTGGTGTGGGTCTTTGAGGTAGGCTTGCCAACGAGCTGCATGGCAGGTCAACATATGTCTGGTCAGGCATGTGGTACCCAAGCGGCTGATGTTTTGGCCACGCGATATACGCTTGAGACATATGTTGCAAACAGCAGCTGTGCGATCTGATGCACTAGCCTCAAAAAAGGCCCACACCAAAGAACTTTTTGAATGACGGGCAGAGGCAGCGCCCTGCACAGGCGGAGCTCTGCGGTGTGATTCCGTCGGTGTACTGCCCTTACGCTGGCCACCAAAGGGCATCCTGCCTCGTTGGAGATGTGCCTCCTCCTCATCCTCCTCCTCCTCCTCTCTCCTATTAGGCACCCACGTGGAGTCAGTGACCTCATCATCCCCTCCCTCCTCATCACTGGAGCCAATCTGGCAGTATGCTGCAGCTGCTGGAACATGACTGCCAGATTGGTGTCCTTCTTGAGCATCCCCTCTGTCTGCTCTCACGCTACTGCCTTCCTGTAGCTGGGTTTCATCATCAGACCCTTCGAAACGCTGGGCATCCTCCTGGAGCATGTACCCAACACTGTGCTCAAACAGTTCGGGGGACTCCTCAGGAGGAGGACATGGTGGGTCTAGGGAAGGAGTGACTGATGATGAGTCTGACATTGATACCAGGGAAGAGGACGCTTTGGCAGCTGCTTTGCCAGTACCCTGAGCCTGGGTGAGAGAGGATGAGGAGGAGGAGGAGGGCTTGGTCATCCACTCTACCAAGTCTTCGGCATGATGTGGCTCAACATGTCCAGCTGCCGAAAAGAAGGACAAGCGTGTCCCATGGCCATGTGCTGATGACAATGCACCGCATCCACGACCAGCACTGTTGCCCCCAGACACAGAGCCTGCTTGCCCTCTTTTATTGCCTCCTGACTGTCTGCCTCTCCTTGTTTGCCTTCCAGACATTCTAATGGATGGCCTGCAGGGAGATGGGAAAAAAGCAATAAGGGCTACCTTCAGGTGTCCTTCTCTGTCCCTTTACTTAAGGATTTCTAAATATGGTTGAGGATGATTGCTTTCGCACAGAATAGCACAACGACAATTTCCCTGACTGTCCAAAAAACAAGGATTTCAAAGATGGTTGATGAGGAATGCTTTAGCACAGTATAGCACAAGGAGAATTTCCCTCACTGTCCTTCCCTGTCCCTACAAACAAGGATTAGCACAGTAAAACACACTGACACTCTCCCTACCTATAGTTTTCTGTCCCTATAAAAAATGTTTTTTTAAAGATGGTTGATGATCAATGCTTTAGCACAGTATAGCACAAGGAGAATTTCCCTCACTGTCCTTCCCTGTCCCTACAAACAAGGATTAGCACAGTAAAACACACTGACACTCTCCCTACCTATAGTTTTCTGTCCCTATAAAAAATGTTTTTTTAAAGATGGTTGATGATCAATGCTTTAGCACAGTATAGCACAAGGAGAATTTCCCTCACTGTCCTTCCCTGTCCCTACAAACAAGGATTAGCACAGTAAAACACACTGACACTCTCCCTACCTATAGTTTTCTGTCCCTATAAAAAATGTTTTTTTAAAGATGGTTGATGATCAATGCTTTAGCACACTATAGCACAAGGAGAATTTCCCTCACTGTCCTTCCCTGTCCCTACAAACAAGGATTAGCACAGTAAAACACACTGACACTCTCCCTACCTATAGTTTTCTGTCCCTATAAAAAATGTTTTTTTAAAGATGGTTGATGAACAATGCTTTAGCACACTATAGCACAAGGAGAATTTCCCTCACTGTCCTTCCCTGTCCCTACAAACAAGGATTAGCACAGTAAAACACACTGACACTCTCCCTACCTATAGTTTTCTGTCCCTATAAAAAATGTTTTTTTAAAGATGGTTGATGATCAATGCTTTAGCACAGTATAGCACAAGGAGAATTTCCCTCACTGTCCTTCCCTGTCCCTACAAACAAGGATTAGCACAGTAAAACACACTGACACTCTCCCTACCTATAGTTTTCTGTCCCTATAAAAAATGTTTTTTTTAAAGATGGTTGATGATCAATGCTTTAGCACACTATAGCACAAGGAGAATTTCCCTCACTGTCCTTCCCTGTCCCTACAAACAAGGATTAGCACAGTAAAACACACTGACACTCTCCCTACCTATAGTTTTCTGTCCCTATAAAAAATGTTTTTTTAAAGATGGTTGATGATCAATGCTTTAGCACACTATAGCACAAGGAGAATTTCCCTCACTGTCCTTCCCTGCCCCTACAAACAAGGATTAGCACAGTAAAACACACTGACACTCTCCCTACCTATAGTTTTCTGTCCCTATAAAAAATGTTTTTTTAAAGATGGTTGATGATCAATGCTTTAGCACACTATAGCACAAGGAGAATTTCCCTCACTGTCCTTCCCTGTCCCTACAAACAAGGATTAGCACAGTAAAACACACTGACACTCTCCCTACCTATAGTTTTCTGTCCCTATAAAAATTATTTTTTTAAAGATGGTTGATGATCAATGCTTTAGCACACTATAGCACAAGGAGAATTTCCCTCACTGTCCTTCCCTGTCCCTACAAACAAGGATTAGCACAGTAAAACACACTGACACTCTCCCTACCTATAGTTTTCTGTCCCTATAAAAAATGTTTTTTTAAAGATGGTTGATGATCAATGCTTTAGCACAGTATAGCACAAGGAGAATTTCCCTCACTGTCCTTCCCTGTCCCTACAAACAAGGATTAGCACAGTAAAACACACTGACACTCTCCCTACCTATAGTTTTCTGTCCCTATAAAAAATGTTTTTTTAAAGATGGTTGATGATCAATGCTTTAGCACAGTATAGCACAAGGAGAATTTCCCTCACTGTCCTTCCCTGTCCCTACAAACAAGGATTAGCACAGTAAAACACACTGACACTCTCCCTACCTATAGTTTTCTGTCCCTATAATTTTTTTTTTTTTAAAGATGGTTGATGATCAATGCTTTAGCACACTATAGCACAAGAAGAATTTCCCTCACTGTCCTTCCCTGTCCCTACAAACAAGGATTAGCACAGTAAAACACACTGACACTCTCCCTACCTATAGTTTTCTGTCCCTATAAAAAATGTTTTTTTAAAGATGGTTGATGATCAATGCTTTAGCACAGTATAGCACAAGGAGAATTTCCCTCACTGTCCTTCCCTGTCCCTACAAACAAGGATTAGCACAGTAAAACACACTGACACTCTCCCTACCTATCCTTCTCTTTCCCTAAACTAAAGGAATCCAGGTTAAGCAAGAAAAAAAAATGTCACTGTCCCTGCCTATGCTTCTCTTTCCCTGCTCCGGAACACACTACACCAGGCCGCCGTGCTGGCGGCCTTTTATAGTGTGGGGCGTGTACTGTGGCCAATCATTGCTCTCCTCGCTGCCGTTGCTATGATTGGCCAAGCATGCGGGGTCACAGTGCATGCTTGGCCAATCACAGCGCCTGTATGACACTGCGATGGCGTAGTGCATTGTGGGCCGTTCGCGTCACTCGAATTAGGCGCAAACAGCCCAAATCGTTCGATCTTCGTCGAACGATCGAACAGCCGATGTTCGAGTCGAACGTATGTTCGACTCGAACACTGAGCTCATCCCTACTCAGGAAGCACCCGGATTTGAACCTAGGATCTCGCGATCTGCAGTTGAATGCTCTGTCACTGAGCTATACCCCGCTTGCCCTCTCATTTCTGTTTTTGAATTTTATTTTTATTTTTTCTGAAACCGGCTCGACGGCATCGGTAAAGACACTCGCCGGCTCTCCCTTTTCGGCGCGACTGCGGGCAAAATGCTCAGGGGGCACCCAGATTTGAAGCGAAGACTTCTCGATCTGCAGTCGAATGCTCTGCCACTGATCTATACCCCATTGCCTTCTCTTCTCTGTTTTGAATTTTTTATTTTTTTTGTCCTGAAACTGGCTCGACGGCATCGGTAAAGACACTCGCCGGCTCTCCCTTTTGGGCGCGACTGCGGGCAAAACGCTCAGGGGGCATCCGGATTTAAACCGAAGATCTCTCGATCTGCAGTTGAATGCTCTGCCACTGAGCTATACCCCCCTTGCCTTCTCCTCTCTGTTTTGAATTTTTATAAAAAAAATTCCTGTAACCGGCTCGACGGCATCGGTAAAGACACTCGCCGGCTCTCCCTTTTCGGCGCGACTGCGGGCAAAATGCAAAGGGGGCACCCGGATTTGAACAGAGGACCTCGCGATCTGCAGTCGAAAGCTCTGCCACTGAGCTATACCTCCCTTGCCATCTCATCTCTGTTTTTGATTTTTTTTTCTTTCTGAAACCGGCTCGACGGCATCGGTAAAGACACTCGCCGGCTCTCCCTTTTCGGCGCGAATGCGGGCAAAACGCTCAGGGGGCACCCGGATTTGAGCCGAGGACCTCTCGATCTGCAGTCGAATGCTCTGCCACTGAGCTATACCCCCGTAGCCTTCACTGCTCTGTTTTGAATTTTTTTTTCTCCGAAACCGGCTCAACGGCATCAGTAAAGACACTCTCCGGCTCTCCCTTTTTGGCGCGACTGCGGGCAAAGCGCTCAGGGGGCACCTGGATTTGGACCGAGGACCTCTCGATCTGCAGTCGAATGCTCTGCCACTGAGGTATACCCACCTTGCCTTCTCCTCTCTGTTTTGAATGTTTTTTTTTTTTTTTTCCTGAAACCGGCTCGACGGCATGGGTAAAGACACTCGCCGGCTCTCCCTTCTCGGTGCGACTGCGGGCAAAATGCTCAGGGGGCACACGGATTTGAACCAAGGACCTCTCGATCTGCAGTCGAATGCTCTGCCACTGAGCTATACCCCCCTTGCCTTCTCCTCTCTTTTTTGAATTTTAATTTTTTTTCCTAAAACCGGCTCGACAGCATCGGTAAAGACACTCGCCGTCTCTCCCTTTTCGGCGCGACTTCGGGCAAAATGCTCAGGGGTCACGCCGATTTGAACCGAGGACCTCTCGATCTGCAGCCGAATGCTCTGCCGCCGAGCTATACCCCCCTTGCCTTCTCCTCTCTGTTTTGAATGTTTTTTGTTTTTTATTTGCTGAAACCGGCTCGACGGCATCGGTAAAGACATTCGCCGGCTCTCTCTTTTCGGCGCGACTGCGGGCAAAACGCTCAGGGGGCACCCGGATTTGAACCGATGACCTCTCGATCTGCAGTCGAATGCTCTGCCACTGAGCTATACCCCCCTTGCCTTCTTCTCTCTGTTTTGAATTTTTTTTTTCTCCGAAACCGGCTCGCCGGATCAGTAAAGACACTCGCCGGCTCTCCCTTTTCGGCGTGACTGCGGGCAAAACGCTCAGGGGGCACCTGGATTTGAACTGAGAATCTCTCGATCTGCAGTCGAATGCTCTGCCACTGAGCTATACCCCCCTTGCCTTCTACTCTCTCTTTTGAATTTTTTTATTTTTTTTTCTGAAACCGGCTCCACGGCATCAGTAAAGACACTCGCCAGCTCTCCCTTTTAGGCGCGACTGCGGGCAAAACGCTCAGGGGCACCTGGATTTGGACCGAGGACCTCTCGATCTGCAGTCGAATGCTCTGGCACTGAGCTATACCCCCCTTGCCTTCTCCTCTCTGTTTTGAATGTTTTTTGTTTTTTTTTCCTGAAACCGGCTCCACGGCATCGGTGAAGACACTCGCCGTCTCTCCCTTTTCGGCGCGACTTCGGGCAAAATGCTCAGGGGTCACGCCGATTTGAAACGAGGACCTCTCGATCTGATGCTCTGCCACTGAGCTATACCCCCCTTGCCTTCTCCTCTCTGTTTTGAATGTTTTTTGGGTTTTTTTGCTGAAACCGGCTCGACGGCATCGGTAAAGACATTCGCCGGCTCTCTCTTTTCGGCGCGACTGCGGGCAAAATGCTCAGGGGGCACCCGGATTTGAACCGATGACCTCTCGATCTGCAGTCGAATGCTCTGCCACTGAGCTATACCCCCCTTGCCTTCTTCTCTCTGTTTTGAATTTTTTTTTTCTCCGAAACCGGCTCGACGGCATCAGTAAAGACACTCGCCGGCTCTCCCTTTTCGGCGCGACTGCGGGCAAAACGCTCAGGGGGCACCTGGATTTGAACTGAGAACCTCTCGATCTGCAGTCGAATGCTCTGCCACTGAGCTATACCCCCCTTGCCTTCTACTTTCTCTTTTGAATTTTTTAATTTTTTTTTCTGAAACCGGCTCCACGGCATTGGTGAAGACACTCGCCGGCTCTCCCTTTTCGGTGCGACTGCGGGCAAAATGCCCAGGGGCACCCGGATTTGAACCGAGGACCTCTCGATCTGCAGTCGAATGCTCTGGCACTGAGCTATACCCCCCTTGCCTTCTCCTCTCTGTTTTGAATGTTTTTTGTTTTTTTTTCCTGAAACCGGCTCGACAGCATTGGTAAAGACACTCGCCGGCTCGCCCTTTTCGGCGCGACTGCGGGCAAAACACTCAGGGGGCACCCGGATTTGAACCGAGAACCTCTCGATCTGCAGTCGAATGCTCTGCCACTGAGGTATACCCACCTTGCCTTCTCTTCTCTGTTTTGAATTTTTTATTTTTTTTCCTGAAACCGGCTCAACGGCATCGGTAAAGACACTCGCTGGCTCTCCCTTTTCGGCGCGACTGCGGGCAAAATGCTCGGGGGCACCCGGATTTGAACCGAGAACCTCTCGATCTACAGTCGAATGCTCTGCCACTGAAGTATACCCACCTTGCCTTCTCCTCTCTGTTTTGAATTTTTTTTTCCTGAAACCGGCTCAACGGCATCGGTAAAGACACTCGCCGGCTCTCCCTTTTCGGCGTGACTGCGGGCAAAACGCTCTGGGGGCACCCGGATTTGAACTGAGAACCTCTCGATCTGCAGTCGAATAATCTGCCGTCGAATAATCTGCCACTGAGGTATACCCACCTTGCCTTCTCCTCTCTGTTTTGAATTTTTTATTTATTTTTCCTGAAACCGGCTCAACGGCATCGGTAAAGACACTCGCCGGCTCTTCCTTTTCGGCGCGACTGCGGGCAAAACGCTCAGGGGGCACCCGGATTTGAACCGAGGACCTCTCGATCTGCAGTCGAATGCTCTGCCACTGAGCTATACCCCCCTTGCCTTCTCCTCTCTGTTTTGAATGTTTTTTGTTTTTTTTTCCTGAAACCGGCTCAACGGCATCGGTAAAGACACTTGCCGGCTCTCCCTTTTCGGCGCGACTGCGGGCAAAATGCTCAGGGGGCACCCGGATTTGAACCAAGGACCTCTCGATCTGCAGTCGAATGCTCTGCCACTGAGCTATACCCCCCTTGCCTTCTCCTCTCTGTTTTGAATTTTAAATTTTTTTTTCCTGAAACCGGCTCGACGGCATCGGTAAAGACACTCGCCATCTCTCCCTTTTCGGCGCGACTTCGGGCAAAATACTTAGGGGTCACGCCGATTTGAACCGAGGACCTCTCGATCTGCAGCTGAATGCTCTGCCACTGAGCTATAACCCCCTTGCCTTCTCCTGTCTGTTTTGAATTTTTTTTGTCCTGAAACCGGCTCGACGGCATCGGTAAAGACACTCGCTGGCTCTCCCTTTTCGGCGCGACTGCGGGCAAGACGCTCAGGGGGCACCCGGACTTGAATCGAGGACCTTGTGATCTGCAGTCGAATGCTCTGCCACTGAGCTATACCCCCTTGCAATCTCCTCTCTGTTTTGAATTTTTTTTTTTACCTGAAACCCGCTAGACGGCATCAGTAAAGACACTCGCCGGCTCTCTCTTTTCGGCGCGACTGTGGGCAAAACGCTCAGGGGGCGCCCGGATTTGAACCGAGGACCTCGCGATCTGCAGTTGAATGCTCTGCCACTGAGATATACCCCCCTTGCCTTCCCCTCTCTGTTTTTTTTTTTTTTTTTTCTTTTCAAAAAAAGGTTTATTGTGATTAGATGCAGTACAATTATAAAAGAAGGTAACAAAAGACCCCAAACGAGGTCGGTACAAAGTATGATCATCAGAAACAAACAAAAGAAGGTCACTTGGAGTTATGTTCCATCACAATATCATGGACCACAGTACCTATTATAGAGGGTAGAGCAGACTCAGCATACAAAAAAAAAGAAGAAAAAAGCAGGCGCCAACAAATTTAAGGCAGACCCTGAGGGACAACGGCCCTACGTCTACGCCCGACCAGTCCACGCACCCCAATTGGGATCCTGCTGTGCACGGAACGATCGGGAACAGAACACCCAGGGAGGGATATGAACAAAGGGCTGGCAACCCGCTAACCTGTCCAGATTGCTAATCCCCTGAGGATGCGGACCATCCAGGGGGAGTCTGACCTTGAACCTCTGTTAATAGTCTGAAGGGGTTGAAAAACCCAACTAATGGAATGGCTTCCAAATGCCTGTAAGGCGGAGCATCTAGCTGTATCCATCAACATAAAACAAGAAAGACTACACAGATGTAAAACCTGAGTAGCCAGTGACAGTCTAAGAAAGAGATTAAGAATAGGAAGAAAAGAAAGGAAGAAATAGGGATAGGGAAGAGAAGGGGGAGTGAACCAGAGAATAAGAGGGAAAGAAGGGGGCGGGGGAAATCAGGATTCCTCGGGGAGAGGGGGGAAAAATGGTCAGCAACGTGCCGAATCGGGGCTGTCCAGTGCTCACCTATTGGGGCAGAAGGGATATGCCTACATGCATAGCCCAGGGTTCCCAAATAAGACGGAATTTTTCTGGATTGTCTAGTAAGGTATTAGAAACCCTTTCCTGTGTCATTATCCAGGAAATCTTGTGTTTAGCTTGGCGAAATGACGCCGAGGGCGACTTCCAGGCGTGGGCCAAGGTAATCTTGGCCCCCAGCACGTTGAAGTGTATGAGAGAGCGGGACAATTTAGGGACCTTAGGGAGAGCATCATTAAGGAGGGCAATAGTAGGGTTCTGCTTCACCTCGAAACCAGTGACTTTGCGAATGAGGCTGAAAATTCTATTCCAGAACCCCCTAATTTTAGGGCATTCCCAGAGGGTGTGGAGGAGAGAGCCTACGAGGCCACATCCTCTGAAGCAGAGGGGGGAAGACTGCGGATAGAGCCTAGAAAGGCGCGTAGGGACCAGATACCATCTGGACATAACCTTAACGTCCGCCTCCATCAGGGAGGTGTTTAAGATACCCTTGAATGAGCGGGAGAAATTTGTGTGCCAAGTGTCTAGATCCCATTCAAACTGGAGGTCACGCTCCCATTTCAACATATAGCTCGCTTTGCCCTGAGGGTCAGCTAGCGCTGAATAGATCAGGGAGATGCCCCCCCCTGACGCCCATGGCTGAGGAACACCAATGCTCATATTTGGTAACCGAGAGTGGGTTGTCTGAACTTTTCCAGACCCCACGCAGAAAATGTAACAACTGATAATAGCGGAAGGTTTCGGAGGAGGGCATGTCCAGTTTGGAAGTGCAGTATTTGAGCGAGATGGGGCCATCATTGTTAAAATATTGTCCTATTCTGTATAAACCCTTGTCAAGCCACCATCCAAAAGCCTGGATGTTTAGACCCGGGGGGAATTGGGGATTGTGAAAGATGTGAGCGAGGGGATGCCAGGAAGAGGATAGTGCGGGATGTTTATGAAGGATATCACAGAGAGCCATTGAGTGAGAGAGGGCGGGTGACAGGATCGAGGGGCGGTCCTTACGTGGTCTCCAGGCTAAATAGTCCAATGTGTGGTTAGGGGTTGCCTGCCTTTCTATGTCTACCCAGTCCGGTTTAGGTCCTTTAGTATATATTGCTGAGAATTGACAGAGTTGGGGTGCTTGGTAGTACCACCACATATTGGGAAGGCCAAGGCCTCCTTTCTTCCTTGCCCTATACAGAACTTTTTTAGATAGACGATGTCCCTTGCCCCCCTATATAAACTGTATGATTTTTGATTGGAGTCTATCCAGTGCTCGCTTCTTGACAGGGATAGGCAGGGACCGGAAGAGATAAAGCAATCTGGGCAAGAGGGTCATCTTGACCGAATTGACTCTACCCAGCCAGGATAATTTATAAAGAGACCATTGTGTAAGTTCAGTTGTGAGTTTTTTGAACATGGCAGGGTAATTGTGTTGGAATAGGAGCTCTACTTTTGGGGTGAGGAAAACACCTAAATAGGGAAGAGAAGAGGCGCACCAGGAGAAGGGGAAGTTTGTTTTGAGCCTATCGACTACATCTTGGGGTGTAGTGACGTTTAAGGCCATTGACTTTGCCATGTTGACCTGAAGGCCTGAAACCTTTCCAAAAGTGGTGAGGAGTTGGAGAATATTGGGGGTCGACCTGAGAGGGGAGGTGACGAAAAGGAGGACATCGTCCGCAAAGAGGGCGCATTTGTGTGTATGTTGACCACATTGAACCCCGTGAATGTCCGGGTGTTGTCTAATTGCTAGAGCTAGGGTTTCTATCGCTATTGCGAAGAGAATAGGGGAGAGCGGGCAGCCCTGTCTGGTACCGTTTAAGATTGGGAATTGGTCGGAGAGACGTCCCTGTAGTTTGATCTGGGCTTTCGGGGAGGAATATAGAGACTCCAGGGTTCTTAGGAATTCCGGGCCAAATCCCCAATGGCGTAGAATGGTAAAAAGGTATGGCCAGGTGACCGTATCAAAGGCCTTTTGGAGGTCTATGGAAAGAATGTATCCCTTCTGGGGGGACCCGCCATCCCAGGAGGATTGCATGAGGGAAATCAAATCTACCGCTCTCCTGATCTGGTCCGGTCCCTGTCTCCCGGGAATGAAACCCACCTGATCCTTATGAACATAAGAAGCTATGAAGGAGGCTATTCTGTTGGCCAAAATCTTGGTCATGATTTTCAGATCATTATTGATCAACGAAATCGGCCTATAGTTGCCTACATCACTAGGATCTTTTCCCTGTTTGGGGATCACAGAGATATATGCAAGGTTGGCAGCGGGTTCGAAAATGGAGCCCTCTCGTAGGGAGTTAAAGAGACTGGCCAGACGAGGAGATAGGACCCCAGAGAAAGTTTTGTAATAAAGGGCGGAGAAACCGTCTGGCCCTGGCGCCGAGTCTGTTTTGAGATTTTTGATGACCTCCTGGACCTCTTCAGTACTAAAAGGTGATTCCATCATGGATCTATGGGACTCTGAAAGTTTGGGGAGATCAATGTCCGCCAAAAATGATTCTAAGGGAACAGGGTCGGCAGAGGAGGGAGATGCGTATAGTTTGGAGTAGAAAGCTTGGAAGGTTTCTAGGATTTTATGGGGGTTCTGGGTGAGAGAACCCGATAACGATTTAATCTTGGGTAAGGAGAAATTTTGGATCCTTGGGGAGAGTTTGGCCGCCAAGCGCGAGCCGATTTTATCAGCTTGTAAGTAGAATTTGCCACTTAACCAGCTCAAGTGTTTGTCTGCATTAGAAGTTAAGGCAAGTTTTAAAGCAATGCGGGCGGATTCTAACTTGGCCAGACTGGCTGGAGTGGGGTTAGACTTATGGGCTTTACTAAGTAGTGTAAAATCCCTTTCCAAGTTTTCTACATCCACCTTCCTTCCTTTTTTCAGGTTGGAAGCCATTTGAATCATCCTCCCCCTCAAGACAGCTTTATGAGCTCCCCAGAGAGAGCTAGGGGAAGTTTCCCCGGTATCATTGAGGAGGAAAAATTCTTGGATGTCCTTTTCCAGCATGGTGCAGTGGACCGGGTTGGCAAGGAGGGATTTACTCAAGCGCCACTGAGGGGGGCCTGAAGGCGAAAGGGAGCTAGAGATTCTAAGGGTTACTAAGGAGTGGTCCGACCACGGAACTTCTTGTATTGAGGAGTGAGAGACAGTGTGAATGTCAGAATTGGGTACGAAGATGTGGTCAATCCTGGCAAATGTTTTGTGTGGGGCAGAATAATGGGTAAAGTCTTTGGCCGTGAAATTCAATTCCCTCCAAGAATCAATCAGGCCCAAGTCGTGTAGGAGTCGAGCGATTCTGAGGCTTTGTTTGGAGGGTCTCTTAAGGCGTGGCCTGTTCTCGTGGGATTTGTCAAGTGTGTGGTCAAACGTGATATTGGAGTCACCCCCTATTAAGACTCTACCTTCTAGATGAGAGGAGAGGGTTGAGAACATGGATGCGAAAAAATTTGCCTGGCCCCGATTGGGGGCATAGTATGAAACAAAAGAATACGTCACCCCTTCTATGAGCCCTTTGACCAGCAGGTACCTACCATCTTTATCACGAATTGTGTGAATGTGGGTAAATGGGATACGTTTAGCCAAGAGAATGGCCACCCCTCTCTGTTTGGTGTCAGCATTCACAAGGTAGAAGGTGGGAAAGCTACGGTGTAGGAAGGAGGGGGTATAGCTAGCGGGGAAGTGGGTCTCCTGAAGAAGGACAACATCAAGGCTTCTGGTGTGGTAGCTCTGAAAGGCCTTCCGGCAGTTAGAAGGGGAATTAAGTCCCTGTGTATTGTGGGAAGCTACTTTCAAAGGCAGCTTGCGAGCGTCAGTCTCAGCCATGGGTGCCCGAGGGGGGGTGCGAGAATGTAAAAGGGGAGCTTACCTGGAGAGAAGAGAGAATCCGGACATCCAGCGCGAGGTAGGCTATCAACAAACGCCCTGGAGCAAGGCCTGGGGGAGTTCTCCGCGAGGAATCCTGGAGGAGGGAGGAGGAGAACACTGTGGGGAGGGGAGAAGGGGGGGGAGAAGAAATAGAAGAAAAAGAGGAGGAAAGATCAGAGATGTCATTATATTGGTCAGTTAAATCACAAAAGGAGAACAAAACAAACATATGCAAAAATTCAGATAAAATTCAACAGGACCGGCTAGCCGGGTCCAAGTCCAAGGACTCCTGCAAGAGGGGTCTTGGAGAGAGTGCAACCCCAGTAGGGGTTGTCTACCTGATGTCACCAGAGGGATTAAAAGTCCCTCCGCGTCACAACAGAGAGAGCGGCATGATGAGCCGCTCCGGCCGTCAGAGCCCCCAATGGGGGGTAAAACAGTACTGGAACGGCCAAAGTGCAGAAAATACTGTAAACAAACAAATATAACGAACCGTAAAACTGTATAACCAGAACATAACCAGTGCATGGAGTGGAACCTGCAAGGGAGAGGAAGGGAAGGTGGGGAGGGAGGCAAGAGAGGATGGGGGGGGAAGTGGGAGGGGAAAGGGAAGAAAAAAAAAAAAGGGGGGGGACAGGGGGAAGGAAGGGTATAGGCTACTAGGCCTAACCATAGGTTGGAACTAGAAAAGGCCCATCATATATGCAACAAGTCAGAAAGGCAATGAAAGTGTCCTCCTCAGCGAGGTGGGAGGAACGGGGGATATTGGCAGTCCCAACTAGCCATAAGATGGGCAAGTGGGGCCCAAACCAAACAGATCAAGACCCTGGCCCGCCTGAAGCCAGTCAGGGCCGTGCGGGTCTGTCTACCACCATACTAGGGGGGGAGAGTAGTTAGCTCTCTGAAATATTAGGGATAGTCAAAAGCAACCCATCTCCCGTCCGGGAGAAAAACAAAAGAAGTCCCTCATCTCGGGGTCGGGATTCTCTCTGTCTCTTCGTTTGTTGTTTATTCCATAACGGGGTCAGAGGACTGCCGGGGGGTGGACGCTTTGAGGAGCCTGATTTTGTTGTCGCTTGTTGTGCAGCAAGTTCTCGGGAGATAAGACCAAGATGAAGAAGGAGACGTTCGCCGTCTAGAAAGGTGGAAAAGCCAAAGGATTTGTCCCTGAAATGAAATTGTAGGCGGAACGGAAAAGCCCAGCGGTACTTGATGGAATTCTGGTTGAGGACCTCCAGGAGGGGTTTAAGGGACCTCCGTTTCTGGACCGTGGTGGGTGAGATGTCAGCAAAGATTTGGATTTTATTCCCTTGGAAGGAGAGATTGTCCAGGTTGCGGGTCTGCCTCATAACATCCTCCTTCACACCATAGTAATGGGGCTTGACTACAATGTCCCTTGGGAGACCATCTGGGCGGGGGGGCTGGAGGACTCTGTGAGCCCTGTCAAGTTCCAATCTGTGGTCCTGAATGTCTGGCATGAGTTCTTTAATGAACAATTTAACTGTGCTGGGAACATCAGTAACAGATTCAGGTATCCCACGTATACGGAAATTATACCTTCTACTCCTGTTCTCTAAATCATCGATTTTAGAGAGAGCTGTCTCAAGTTGATCTTGTAAGGTTTGGATGCATGTGGTATTTTGGTTAGTACGGGCGGCAGTGTTATCCACAGCCTGCTCAATTGCATCCATGCGGGCTCCCAGGCTCTGCAAATCAGCCTTAATGGTAGCAGTGATCTGAGTGGCATTGTGGGCTAGGCCTGTGGCTAGCAGCTCAGAAAAGTTCTGCAGCATAAGTTGCATGTCAGCGGAGTGAACTGGCTGCAAGGGGGGGAGAGGTGGGGGCCTGCCAGGCTTAAGGGGGATCGCAGCATGGGAGAGAGGGGGAGATCTCCAAAAGTCCGTTTCAGCAGGGACTCAGTGGATGCTGGGGAGATCCCTTGGGGGTTGCAGGTACTCACAGGAGTTGCCAGCAGATCGATCTGGTGCTGGAGATGGGAAGGAGGATCCGCAATGGAGTCCGGGCCTTCCATGCTGCCTTGAGCTGCGGCCGCCATCTTGGATGATGCAGGGGCTGCCAGTGTAAAGTCGAGCTGGCGGCTTACCTCCCTCTTTTGTGAGCCGCCCGGCATATGAAATCGTCCCTGGTTCACCTGGGAGGCGATGGGGTCAGTCCTGGCCGGTTCCCGCTTGGTCTGTAGGCTCAGGGGGCTGCGAGAGGCCGGAGCAGCGTGGAGCTCCCGTTCAGAGCGTCTTCCCGGAAGTCCCGCGCATGCGCACTCCCTCCTCTCTGTTTTGAATGTTTTTTTTTTCTGAAACCGGCTCGACGGCATCAGTAAAGACACTCGCCGGCTCTCCCTTTTCGGCGCGACTCCGCTCAAAACGCTCAGGGGGCACCCGGATTTGAACCAAGGACCTCTCGATCTGCAGTCGAATGCTCTGCCACTGAGCTATACCCCCTTGCCTTCTTCTCTCTGTTTTGATTTTTTTTTCCTGAAACCGGCTCGACGGCATCAGTAAAGACACTTGCCGGCTCTCCCTTTTCGGCGCGACTCCGCTCAAAACACTCAGGGGGCACCCGGATTTGAACCGAGGACCTCTTGATCTGCAGTTGAATGCTCTGCCACTGAGCTATACCCCCTTGCCTTCTTCTCTCTGTTTTGATTTTTTTTTTCCTGAAACCGGCTCGACGGCATCGACACTTGCCGGCTCTCCCTTTTCGGCGTGACTGCGGGCAAAGTGCTCGGGGGGCACCCGGATTTGAACCGAGGACTTCTGCGATCTGCAGTCGAATGCTCTGCCACTGAGCTATACCCCCCCTGCCTTCTCTTCTCTGTTTTGAATTTTTTTTTTTACCTGAACCTGGCTCGACGGCATCGGTAAAGACACTCGCCGGCTCTCCCTTTTCGGCGCGACTGCGGGCAAAACGCTCAGGGGGCACCCGGATTTGAACCATGGACCTCTCGGTCTGCAGTCGAATGCTCTACCACAGAGGTATACCCCCTTGCCTTCTCCTCTCTGTTTTGAATGTTTTTTTTTTTCCTGAAACCAGCTCGACAGCATCGGTAAAGGCACTCGCCAGGTATCCCTTTTCGGCGCGACTGCGAGCAAAACGCTAATGGGGGCACCCGGATTTGAACAGAGGACCTCGCGATCTGCAGTCGAATGCTCTGCCACTGAGCTATACCCACCTTGCCTTCTCCTCTCTGTTTTGAATTTTTTATTTTTTATTTTTCCAGAAACCGGCTCGACGGCATCAGTAAAGACACTCGCCGGCTCTCCCTTTTCGGCAAAACTGCGGGCAAAACGCTCAGGGGGCACCCGAATTTGAACCAAGGACCTCTCGATGTGCAGTCGAATGCTCTGCCACTGAGCTATACCCACCTTGACTTCTCTTCTCTGTTTTGATTATTTTTTTCTGAAACCGGCTCGACGGCAACGGTAAAGACACTCGCCGGCTCTCCCTTTTCGGCGCAACTGCGGGCAAAATGCCCAGGGGGCACCTGAATTTGAACCGAGGACCTTTACGATCTGCAGTCGAATGCCCTGCCACTGAGCTATACCCCCTTGCCTTCTCCTCTCTGTTTTGAATTTTTTATTTTTTTTTTGTCCTGAAACTGGCTCGCCGGCATCGGTAAAGACACTCGCCGGCTGTCCCTTTTTGGCGCGACTGCGGGCAAAATGCTCAGAGGGCACCCGGATTTGAACCGAGGACCTCTCGATCTGCAGTCGAATGCTCTGCCACTGAGCTATACCCCCCTTGCCTTCTCCTCTCTGTTTTTGATTTTCTTTTTTTCTGAAACCGGCTCGACGGAATCGGTAAAGACACTCACAGGCTCTTCCATTTCGGCGCGACTGCGGGCAAAATGCTCAGGGGGCACCCAGATTTGAACCAAGAACCTCTTGATCTGCAGTCGAATAGCTCTGCCACTGAGCGATACCCCCTTTGCCTTCTCCTCTTTGTTTTAAATTTTTTTTTTCTGAAACCGGCTCGACGGCATCGGTAAAGACACTCGCCGGCTCTCCCTTTTCGGCGCGACTGCGTGCAAAACACTCAGGGGGCACCCGAATTTGAACCGAAGACCTCTCGATCTGCAGTCGAATGCTCTGCCACTGAGGTATACCCCCTTGCCTTCTCCTCTCTGTTTTGAATTTTTTATTTTTTTTTTGTCCTGAAACTGGCTCAACGGCATCGGTAAAGACACTCGCCGGCTCTCCCTTTTCGGCAAAACTGCGGGCAAAACGCTCAGGGGGCACCCGAATTTGAACCAAGGACCTCTCGATGTGCAGTCGAATGCTCTGCCACTGAGCTATACCCACCTTGACTTCTCTTCTCTGTTTTGATTATTTTTTTCTGAAACCGGCTCGACGGCAACGGTAAAGACACTCGCCGGCTCTCCCTTTTCGGCGCAACTGCGGGCAAAATGCCCAGGGGGCACCCGAATTTGAACCGAGGACCTCGCGATGTGCAGTCGAATGCCCTGCCACTGAGATATACCCCCCTTGCCTTCTCCTCTCTGTTTTGAATTTTATTTTTTTGCTGAAACCGGCTCGACAGCATCGGTAAAGACACTCACTGGCTCTCCCTTTTTGGCGCGACTGCGCGCAAAAGGCTCAGGGGGTACCCGGATGTGAACCGAGGACCTCACAATCTGCAGTCGAATGCTCTGCCCCTGAGCTATACCTCCCCTTGCCATCTCCTCTCTGTTTTGAATATTTTTTCCTGAAACCGGCTCGACGGCATCGGTAAAGACACTCGCCGGCACTCCCTTTTCGGTGCGACTGCGGGCAAAACGCTCAGGGGGTATCCGGATTTGAACAGATGACCTCTCGATCTGCAGTCGAATGCTCTGCCACTGAGCTATACCCCCCTTGCCATCTCATCTCTGTTTTTGAATTTTATTTTATTTTTTTCTGAAACCGGCTCGACGGCATCGGTAAAGACACTCGCCGGCTGTCCCTTTTTGGCGCGACTGCGGGCAAAATGCTCAGGGGGCACCCGGATTTGAACCGAGGACCTCTCGATCTGCAGTCGAATGCTCTGCCACTGAGCTATACCCCCCTTGCCTTCTCCTCTCTGTTTTTGATTTTCTTTTTTTCTGAAACCGGCTCGACGGAATCGGTAAAGACACTCACAGGCTCTTCCATTTCGGCGCGACTGCGGGCAAAATGCTCAGGGGGCACCCAGATTTGAACCAAGAACCTCTTGATCTGCAGTCGAATAGCTCTGCCACTGAGCGATACCCCCTTTGCCTTCTCCTCTTTGTTTTAAATTTTTTTTTTTCTGAAACCGGCTCGACGGCATCGGTAAAGACACTCGCCGGCTCTCCCTTTTCGGCGCGACTGCGGGCAAAACACTCAGGGGGCACCCGAATTTGAACCGAAGACCTCTCGATCTGCAGTCGAATGCTCTGCCACTGAGCTATACCCCCTTGCCTTCTCCTCTCTGTTTTGAATTTTTTATTTTTTTTTTGTCCTGAAACTGTCTCGACGGCATCGGTAAAGACACTCGCCGGCTCTCCCTTTTCGGCAAAACTGCGGGCAAAACGCTCAGGGGGCACCCGAATTTGAACCAAGGACCTCTCGATGTGCAGTCGAATGCTCTGCCACTGAGCTATACCCACCTTGACTTCTCTTCTCTGTTTTGATTATTTTTTTCTGAAACCGGCTCGACGGCAACGGTAAAGACACTCGCCGGCTCTCCCTTTTCGGCGCAACTGCGGGCAAAATGCCCAGGGGGCACCTGAATTTGAACCGAGGACCTTTACGATCTGCAGTCGAATGCCCTGCCACTGAGCTATACCCCCTTGCCTTCTCCTCTCTGTTTTGAATTTTTTATTTTATTTTTGTCCTGAAACTGGCTCGCCGGCATCGGTAAAGACACTCGCCGGCTGTCCCTTTTTGGCGCGACTGCGGGCAAAATGCTCAGGGAGCACCCGGATTTGAACCGAGGACCTCTCGATCTGCAGTCGAATGCTCTGCCACTGAGCTATACCCCCCTTGCCTTCTCCTCTCTGTTTTTGATTTTCTTTTTTTCTGAAACCGGCTCGACGGAATCGGTAAAGACACTCACAGGCTCTTCCATTTCGGCGCGACTGCGGGCAAAATGCTCAGGGGGCACCCAGATTTGAACCAAGAACCTCTTGATCTGCAGTCGAATAGCTCTGCCACTGAGCGATACCCCCTTTGCCTTCTCCTCTTTGTTTTAAATTTTTTTTTTCTGAAACCGGCTCGACGGCATCGGTAAAGACACTCGCCGGCTCTCCCTTTTCGGCGCGACTGCGGGCAAAACACTCAGGGGGCACCCGAATTTGAACCGAAGACCTCTCGATCTGCAGTCGAATGCTCTGCCACTGAGCTATACCCCCTTGCCTTCTCCTCTCTGTTTTGAATTTTTTATTTTTTTTTTGTCCTGAAACTGGCTCGACGGCATCGGTAAAGACACTCGCCGGCTCTCCCTTTTCGGCAAAACTGCGGGCAAAACGCTCAGGGGGCACCCGAATTTGAACCAAGGACCTCTCGATGTGCAGTCGAATGCTCTGCCACTGAGCTATACCCACCTTGACTTCTCTTCTCTGTTTTGATTATTTTTTTCTGAAACCGGCTCGACGGCAACGGTAAAGACACTCGCCGGCTCTCCCTTTTCGGCGCAACTGCGGGCAAAATGCCCAGGGGGCACCTGAATTTGAACCGAGGACCTTTACGATCTGCAGTCGAATGCCCTGCCACTGAGCTATACCCCCTTGCCTTCTCCTCTCTGTTTTGAATTTTATTTTTTTGCTGAAACCGGCTCGACGGCATCGGTAAAGACACTCACTGGCTCTCCCTTTTTGGCGCGACTGCGGGCAAAACGCTCAGGGGGCACCCGGATGTGAACCGAGGACCTCACAATCTGCAGTCGAATGCTCTGCCCCTGAGCTATACCTCCCCTTGCCATCTCCTCTCTGTTTTGAATTTTTTTTCCTGAAACCGGCTCGACGGCATCGGTAAAGACACTCGCCGGCGCTCCCTTTTCGGTGCGACTGCGGGCAAAACGCTCAGGGGGCACCCGGATTTGAACAAATGACCTCTCGATCTGTAGTCGAATGCTCTGCCACTGAGCTATACCCCCCTTGCCTTTTCCTCTCTGTTTTGAATTTTTTTTTCTGAAACCGGCTCAACGGCATCGGTAAAGACACTCGCCGGCTCTCCCTTTTCGGCGCGACTGCGGGCAAAACGCTCAGGGGGCACCCGGATTTGAACCATGGACCTCTCGATCTGCAGTCGAATGCTCTACCACAGAGCTATACCCCCTTGCCTTCTCTTCTCTGTTTTGAATGTTTTTTTTTTTCCTGAAACCAGCTCGACAGCATCGGTAAAGGCACTCGCCAGGTATCCCTTTTCGGCGTGACTGCGAGCAAAACGCTAATGGGGGCACCCGGATTTGAACAGAGGACCTCGCGATCTGCAGTCGAATGCTCTGCCACTGAGCTATACCCACCTTGCCTTTTCTTCTCTGTTTTGAATTTTTTTTTTTTTTTTTTCCAGAAACCGGCTCGACGGCATCAGTAAAGACACTCGCCGGCTATCCCTTTTCGGGGCGACTGCGGGCAAAATGCTCAGGGGGCACACGGATTTGAACCAAGGACATCTTGATCTGCAGACGAATGCTCTGCCACTGAGCTATACCCCACTTGCCTTCTCCCTATTTTGAATTTTTTTCCTGAAACCGGCTAGACTGCATCGGTAAAGACACTCGCCGGCTCTCCCTTTTCAGCGCGACTGCGGGCAAAATGCTCAGGGTGCACCCGGGTTTGAACCGAGGACCTGCAGTCGAATGCTCTGCCACTGAGGTATACCTCCCTTGCCTTCTCTCTGTTTTGAATTTTTTTTTTTTTTTTTCCTGAAACCGGCTCGACGGCATCAGTAAAGACACTCGCCGGCTCTCCCTTTTCGGCGCGACTGTGGGAAAAACGCTCAAGGGGCACCCGGATTTGAACCGAGGACCTCTTGATCTGCAGTCGAATGCTCTGCCACTGAGGTATACCTCCCTTGCCTTCTCATTTCTGTTTTGAATTTTTTAATTTTTTTTCCTGAAACCGGCTCGACAGAATCGGTAAAGACAGTCGCCGGCTCTCCCTTTTCGGCGTGACTGCGGGCAAAACACTCAGGGGGCACCCGGTTGTGAACCGAGGACCTCTCGATCGACAGTCGAATGCTCTGCCACTGAGCTATACCCCCATTGCCTTGTTCTCTCTGTTTTGAATTATAATTTTTTTTACTGAAACCGGCTCGACGGAATCGGTAAAGACACTCGCAGGCTCTTCCTTTTCGGCGCGACAGCGAGCAAAATGCTCAGGGGGCACCGGATTTGAACCTAGGACCTCTTGATTTGCAGTCGAATGCTCTGCCACTGAGCTATACCCCCCTTGCCTTCTCCTCTCTGTTTTGAATTTTAATTTTTTTTTGTCCTGAAACTGGCTCGACGGCATAGGTAAAGACACTCACTGGCTCTCCCTTTTCGGCGCGACTGCGGGCAAAACGCTCAGGGGACACCCGGATTTGAACCGAAGACCTCTCGATCTGCAGTCGAATGCTCTGCCACTGAGCTATACCCCCTTCTATTCTCTGTTTTGATTTTTTTTTCTGAAACCCGCTCGACGGCATCGGTAAAGACACTCGCCGGCTCTCCCTTTTCGGCTAAACTGCGGGCAAAACGCTCAGGGGCCCCCGAATTTGAACCGAAGACCTCTCGATCTGCAGTCGAACGCTCTGCCACTGAGCTATACCCCCTTGCCTTCTCCTCTCTGTTTTGAATTTTTATTTTATTTTTTGTCCTGAAACTGGCTCGACGGCATAGGTAAAGACACTCACTGGCTCTCCCTTTTCGGCGCGACTGCGGGCAAAATGCTCAGGGGGCACCCGAATTTGAACCGAGGACCTCTCGATGTGCAGTCGAATGCCCTGCCACTGAGCTATACCCCCCTTTCCTTCTCCTCTCTGTTTTGAATTTTATTTTTTTGCTGAAACCGGCTCGACGGCATCGGTAAAGACACTCACTGGCTCTCCCTTTTTGGCGCGACTGCGCGCAAAAGGCTCAGGGGGTACCCGGATGTGAACCCGGATGTGAACCGAGGACCTCACAATCTGCAGTCGAATGCTCTGCCCCTGAGCTATACCTCCCCTTGCCATCTGCTCTCTGTTTTGAATTTTTTTTCCTGAAACCGGCTCGACGGCATCGGTAAAGACACTCGCCGGCACTCCCTTTTCGGTGCGACTGCGGGCAAAACGCTCAGGGGGTATCCGGATTTGAACAGATGACCTCTCGATCTGCAGTCGAATGCTCTGCCACTGAGCTATACCCCCCTTGCCATCTCATCTCTGTTTTTGAATTTTTTTTTATTTTTTTCTGAAACCGGCTCGACGGCATCGGTAAAGACACTCGCCGGCATCGGTAAAGACACTCGCCGGCTGTCCCTTTTTGGCGCGACTGCGGGCAAAATGCTCAGGGGGCACCCGGATTTGAACCGAGGACCTCTCGATCTGCAGTCGAATGCTCTGCCACTGAGCTATACCCCCCTTGCCCTCTCCTCTCCGTTTTTGATTTTCTTTTTTTCTGAAACCGGCTCGACGGAATCGGTAAAGACACTCACAGGCTCTTCCATTTCGGCGCGACTGCGGGCAAAATGCTCAGGGGGCACCCAGATTTGAACCAAGAACCTCTTGATCTGCAGTCGAATAGCTCTGCCACTGAGCGATACCCCCTTTGCCTTCTCCTCTTTGTTTTAAATTTTTTTTTTTCTGAAACCGGCTCGACGGCATCGGTAAAGACACTCGCCGGCTCTCCCTTTTCGGCGCGACTGCGGGCAAAACACTCAGGGGGCACCCGAATTTGAACCGAAGACCTCTCGATCTGCAGTCGAATGCTCTGCCACTGAGCTATACCCCCTTGCCTTCTCCTCTCTGTTTTGAATTTTTTTTTTTTTTTTTGTCCTGAAACTGGCTCGACGGCATCGGTAAAGACACTCGCCGGCTCTCCCTTTTCGGCAAAACTGCGGGCAAAACGCTCAGGGGGCACCCGAATTTGAACTGAGGACCTCTCGATCTGCAGTCGAATGCTCTCCCACTGAGCTATACCCACCTTGACCTCTCTTCTCTGTTTTTTTTTTTTTTTCTGAAACCGGCTCGACGGCATCGGTAAAGACACTCGCCGGCTCTTCCTTTTCGGCGCGACTGCGGGCAAAATGCTCAGGGGGCACCCGGATTTGAACCGAGAACCTCTCGATCTGCAGTCGAATAGCTCTGACACTGAGCTATACCCCCCTTGCCTTCTCCTCTGTGTTTTGATTTTTTTCTTTTTTTTTCCTGAAACCGGCTCGACGGCATCAGTAAAGACACTCACTGGCTCTCCCTTTTCGGCGCGACTGCGGGCAAAACGCTCAGGGGGCATACGGATTTGAACCAAGGACCTCGCGATCTGCAGTTGAATGCTCTGCCACTGAGCTGTACCCCCCTTGCCTTCTTCTCTCTGTTTTGAATTTTTTTTTTCCTGAAACCGGCTCGACGGCATAGGTAAAGACACTCACTGGCTCTCCCTTTTCGGCGCGACTGCGGGCAAAATGCTCAGGGGGCACCCGGATTTGAACCGAAGACCTCTCGATCTGCAGTCGAATGCTCTGCCACTGAGCTATACTCGCTTGCCTTCTCCTCTCTGTTTTGAATTTTTATTTTTTTTTGTCCTAAAACTGGCTCGACGGCATCGGTAAAGACACTCGCCGGCTCTCCCTTTTCGGCAAAACTGCGGGCAAAACGCTCAGGGGGCACCCAAATTTGAACCGAGGACCTCTCGATCTGCAGTCGAATGCTCTGCCACTGAGCTATACCCACCTTGCCTTCTCCTCTCTGTTTTGAATTTTATTTTTTTGCTGAAACCGGCTCGACGGCATCAGTAAAGACACTCACTGGCTCTCCCTTTTCGGCGCGACTGCGGGCAAAATGCTCAGGGGGCACCGGATTTGAACCGAGGACCTCTCGACCTGCAGTCGAATGCTCTGCCACTGAGCTATACCCACCTTGCCTTCTATTTTCTGTTTTGATTTTTTTTCTGAAACCCGCTCGACGGCATCGGTAAAGACACTCGCCGGCTCTCCCTTTTCGGCTAAACTGCGGGCAAAACGCTCAGGGGCACCCGAATTTGAACCGAGGACCTCTCAATCTGCAGTCGAATGCTCTACCACTGAGCTATACCCCCCTTACCATCTCCTGTCTGTTTTGAATTTTTTTTTCCTGAAACCGGCTCGACGGCAACGGTAAAGACACTCACTGGCTCTCCCTTTTCGGCGCGACTGTGGGCAAAACGCTCAGGGGGCACCCGGATTTGAACCGATGCCCCCTGAGCGTTTTGCCCGCAGTCGCGCCGAGAAGGGAGAGCCGGCGAGTGTCTTTACCAATGCCGTCGAGCCAGTTTCAGGACAAAAAAATATAAAAATTCAAAACAGAGAGGAGGAGGCAAGGGGGGTATAGCTCAGTGGCAGAGCATTCGCATGCAGATTGGGAGGTCCTCGGTTCAAATCCAGGTGCCCCCTAAGCATTTTGCCCACAGTTGCGCCGAAAAGGGAGAGCCGGCGAGTGTCTTTACCGTTGCCGTCGAGCCGGTTTCAGAAAAAAACATCAAAACAGAGAGGAGAAGGCAAGGGGGGTATAGCTCAGTGGCAGAGCATTCGACTGCAGATTGAAAGGTTCTCGGTTCACATATGGGAGCCACCTGAGCGTTTTGCCCGCAGTCGCGCCGAAAAGGGAGAGCCGGCGAGTGTCTTTACCGATGCCGTCGAGCCAGTTTCAGGAAAAAAAAATTCAAAACAGAGAGGAGAAGGCAAGGGGGGTATAGCTCAGTGGCAGAGCATTCGACTGCAGATCAAGAGGTCCTCGGTTCAAATTCGGGTGCCCCCTGGGCATTTTGCTCGCAGTTGCGCCGAAAAGGGAGAGCCGGCGAGTGTCCTTACCGATGCTGTCGAGCGGGTTTCAGAAAAAAAAAATCAAAACAGAGAATAGAAGGCAAGGGGGTATATCTCCGTGGCAGACTTATTCGACTGCAGATCGAGAGGTCCTCGGTTCAAATCGGGATGCCCCTGAGCATTTTGCCCGCAGTCGCGCCGAGAAGGGAGAGCCGGTAAGGGGGGTATAGCTCAGTGGCAGAGCATTCAACTGCAGATCGAGAGGTCCTCGGTTCAAATCCGCGTGCCCCCTGAGCATTTTGCCCGCAGTCGCGCCGAAAAGGGAGAGCCGGCGAGTGTCTTTACCGATGCCGGCGAGTGTCTTTACCGATGCCGTCGAGCCGGTTTCAGGAAAAAAAATGAAAAATTAAAAACAGAGAGGAGAAGGCAAGGGGGGTATAGCTCAGTGGCAGAGCTATTCGACTGTAGATCGGGAGGTTCTCGGTTCAAATCCGGGTGCCCCCTGAGCGTTTTGCCCGCAGTCGCGCCGAAAAGGGAGAGCCGGCGAGTGTCTTTACCGATGCCGTCGAGCCGGTTTCAGGAAAAAAACAAAAAACAAAAACAGAGAGGAGAAGACAAGGGGGTATAGCTCAGTGGCAGAGCATTCGACTGCAGATCGAGAGGTCCTCGGTTCAAATCCGGGTGCCCCCTGAGCGTTTTGCCCGCAGTCGCGCCAAAAAGGGAGAGCCGGTGAGTGTCTTTTCCGATGACGTCGAGCCGGTTTCAGAAAAAATAAAAATAAAATTCAAAAACAGAGATGAGATACCAAGGGGGGTATAGCTCAGTGGCAGAGCATTCAACTGCAGATCGCGAGATCCTAGGTTCAAATCCGGGTGCCCCCTGAGCATTTTGTCCACAGTCGCGCCGAAAAGGGAGAGCCGGCGAGTGTCTTTACCGATGCCATCGAGCCGGTTTCAGGAAAAAATAAATAAAAAATTCAAAACAGTGAGGAGAAGGCAAGGGGGTTATAGTTAAGTGGCAGAGCTTTCGACTAAAGATCGAGATGTTCTCGGTTCAAATCCGGGTGCCCCCTGAGTGTTTTGCCCGCAGTTGCACCTAAAACGGAGAGCCGTCGAGTGTCTTTACTGATGCCGTTGAGCCGGTTTCAGAACAAAAAAAAAATTCAAAACAGAGAAGAGAAGGCAAGGGGGTATAGCTCAGTGGCAGAGCATTCGACTGCAGATCGAGAGGTCTTTGGTTCAAATCCGGGTGCCCCTGAGCATTTTGCCCGCAGTTGCACCTAAAACGGAGAGCCGTCGAGTGTCTTTACCGATGCCGTCGAGCCAGTTTCAGGACAAAAAAAATAAAAAATTCAAAACAGAGAGGAGAAGGCAAGGGGGTATAGCTCAGTGGCAGAGCATTCGACTGCAGATCGAGAGGTCTTCGGTTCAAATCCAGGTGCCACCAGAGCGTTTTCCCCGCAGTCGCGCCGAAAAGGGAGAGACGGCGAGTGTCTTTACCGATGCCGTCGAGCCGGTTTCAGTAAAAAAAAAAATTTAAAACAGAGAGGAGAAGGCAAGGGGGTATAGCTCAGTGGCAGAGCATTCGACTGCAGATCGAGAGGTCCTAGGTTCAAATCCGGGTGCCCCCTGAGCGTTTTGCCCGCAGTCGCGCCGAAAAGGGAGAGCTGGCGAGTGTCTTTACCGATGCCGTCGAGCCGGTTTCAGAAAAAAAAAATCAAAACAGAGCAGAAAAGGCAAGGGGGATATAGCTCAGTGGCAGAGCATTCGACTGCAGCTCGAGAGGTCCTAGGTTCAAATCCGGGTGCCCCCCGAGCATTTTGCCCGCAGTCGCGCCGAAAAGGGAGAGCCGGCAAGTGTCTTTACTGATGCTGTCGAGCCGGTTTCAGGAAAAAAAAATAAAACAGAGAGGAGAAGTCAAGGTTGGTATAGCTCAGTGGCAGAGCATTCGACTGCAGATCGAGGGGTCCTCAGTTCAAATCCGGGTGCCCCCTGAGCGTTTTGCCCGCAGTCGCGCCGAAAAGGGTGAGCCGGCGAGTTTCTTTACTGATGCCGTCCCAGACCAAAGAGCCGGGGAGCTCAGCCACCAACTCAGAGAGGCGATGACTTATCTGAATCTGACGATCCAGAGACAACGGAGATTTGATCCATTTGGAAAGATTCTCCCTTTGTAAGACCCGATTGTGGAATTGGCCATATGGCACTGCCTCGAAAGAGGCTACCATGAGGCCCAGGACTCGCATGCAAAAACGGAGAGATGACCATTTGCGGGATGTCAACAACCTCACCGCAGTCTGGAGTGTCTGCAACTTCTCCAAGGGAAGAAAGACTCCGGCCTCCGAGGAGTCCAGAATCAACCCCAGGTACTCTAGGCGCTGGGTTGGTACTAACACCGACTTCTGGAGGTTCATTATCCAACCAAACTCCCGGAGGGTCTGACTGGCTAAAGACATGTCCTCCTCTAATTCTGAGCTTGAAGCAGCTCTCAGAAGAAGGCCGTCCAAGTAGCCTACGATAGCAATGCCGTGCTGTCTCAGCAAAGCTAGAATCGGGGCGAACACCTTGGTCAAAACTCTTGGCGTCGATGCTAGGCCAAAGGGAAGAGCCACAAATTGATAGTGGTCTTCGCCGATAACAAAGCGCAGGAACCTCTGATGCCTGACGCAGATGGGGACATGCAAGTATGCGTCCTTGATATCCAAGGACGCCAGGAAGTCCCCCGGATGGAGCGCAGCCACCACCGAACGAATCAATTCCATCCGGAATATTTGAATCTTTATAAAGGTATTGAGGGCCTTGAGGTCCAAGATTGGACGGACTACATCCCTTTTTGAGACCACAAACAGATTCGAGTAGAAACCCTGAAACCTGTCCTGTGGTGGTACGGGTATGTCGGGCTTCCCTGGAGGGAAGCCCGACAAGCCGGAAGGAGAGGCAGATTTGAGGGAAAAAATCTGTTTGGTGGACAAGAAAGGAACTCTATCTTGTACCCCGAGGTGACCACCTCGCAGACTCACTGGTTGGAGAGCAGGGAGGTCCACCGAGCTGTTAACCCACAAAGCCATCCCCCCACCCTGCAGTAGCAGGCTTGTTTGCTGGCTTGTTGGTCTTGCGCGCCCAGGGACGCTTCTGTCCCCCAGCTGGCCCTTTGTCCGCTTGGAAGGGTCTGCCAGCAGGTCCTGACTGACGAAAGTACCGCTTCTGTGTAGGAAAGGAGGGCCCCGGCTTACGGCGCGGCTCCTTCCCTTTAGTGGACTGAGGGAGAAGTGTGCTCTTACCTCCAGTGACATCCTTAATGATGTCGTCCAGTGAGGCACCAAAAAGCCTCCCAACTTTAAAAGGCAAATCTGCCAGAGTTTTCTTAGAAGCTTGGTCAGCGGACCAGCATTTCAGCCAGATTAGGCGGTGCAATACCACCGCAGATGCGGAGGCCCTGGAGATCAAAGGGGCTGCATCCATGGTTGCATCACAGACGTACACGAGTCCCTGTACCAACTTTTCGGCCAGTGACACACATTCTGGAGGGAGCTGATGCTCCTCCACAGTCTGGTGCAATATGTTTGCCCATTCAATGAGTGTCTGGGACACCAAGGTAGCGGCCAATATAGGCCGCAATGCTGACCCCCAGCATGGTGAACATGGAGCGGCTCACGGCTTCGGACCTCCTATCAGTAGGGTCCTTAAAAGCAGGGGTCCCCTCCACTTACTTTATTTAACCGAGACACCAGGGGATCAACGACCGGAGGAGAAGCCCATTTTTTTTAAAAGGCTCTCTTCAAATGGGTAACGGACCGCCATGCGCTGAGGGACCACAAAGGGCCTCTGCGGCCGTTCCCATTCCTTATCTATGAACTTGTCAAAGAAATCAACATCAAAAACCTTAACAAAGTGGGTCGGTTTGTGCGACCAAAAAGGCCCTGCTGTGGAAGTCCCAGCTGCAACTTCCAGCTTGAGAGTGTCCCTCACAGCATTGATAAGTGCACTCACAAGTGCCCTGTCTTGCGCTGACCCGGACGAGGGGTCCTCCTCACAGGGAAGGTCCTCGTCCGCCTCTTCTGACATACCAGAACAGGGGTCCTGAGCCACAGCCAGGCCCGAGTCTGAGCCAGAACATTCCCCAGGAGATGGCGGGGGAGGGGGCGCTTAATACCCCCCTTATGCCCGCATGCCACTTCCACCCTGGCAACAAATTACTCCAGGACCGCCGACAAAGCGTCCATGGGAACCGCAGGTGCAGGGGCACCGGCTGCTGCTTCTGGAATGTTTGGGGAAAAAACGCCAGCTTCTGACTCCATAATGCCCACTGACAGCCCTTAGGGACTTAGTCAAGATACCTGACACAAAATTTTGTCCTCCCTCCTTGCTGCACTGACCGAGGGGGGGATACCCAGGGGACTCACCGCCTAGCCAGAGACTGTTCAGCGCCGCTGCCCGCTCTCCATCCGCACACCGCGTGTGACTGAGGAACTGTGTGAGGTGAATTGCGCTGTTCGCGCTGTTCAGTAAGCTCAGCCAGCACTAGAGGCCAAAACCCACTCCAAAATGGCCGCCGGGTGCCTCAGAGAAAGCGTGTGGACCACAAGAAAATGGACGCCCACAATTGCAGACCTGCATCCAAGCACGGCCACGGCAAAATGGCTGCCAATGGGATTGGCAATGCAATGCACAGGCCCCAGAAAAATGGCACCAGCGCTTCAAAAAATGGCGCCCAGCATGCGAGGTGGACAAGAAGGCCAGCAGCGGAGGTTTCCAAGAATTTACTACCCCCCACACAGAGAACGGGCCTGGACACCCCCACAGCCCCCCGGTATTCCCCGGTTGCAGTGAGCCCCGCAAGGGGAGGAGGAAAAAGGGTGACAGAGAGAGAGAGGGGAGGGCAGGAGAACCCCCTAACGACCCCCTTAGGAATGCCCAGCTGTTCCATCCCACTGAAGTAGGAGGAACCGTACGTACCCGTCCTTGCGTGGACCTGCTGGTGCGTTCCTGACAGACGTACAGCCGAGCAGTACAGAGTAGCTGTCGGCCTGGTCCACTGTGACTGAGACAGCAAGCCGCCCGGTCATATGTGAACCCTGGAGCATAGCTCACCGGCGCCCCCCTGGAGCCATGGGGTATGTCGTGGCCGACCCCGCACGTAGCTAAGGCCTGCTCACACTCGATGGCCGGACTGGGGGGACTACAAAGATCTATATTATCCTGCCTGTCATGCCCAGCCGGCAGTTGATAGAAGATTCTCAAAAAATAAAATAATAAAAAGTAAAAATTTCTTCAGGACTCTGGGCCCAAAGGTAGCCAGGTCCTTCTCCTCTACTAGGCAGAAAAAAACTGAGACTGCTGACTGCAGGGTGGAGGGTTATGTCCAGAGGGACCGCGGGGCTGTTCAACTCTGTTTAAGTAACATGTATTAAATATCTAACATGTTCTGCCTAGTCCTCTCCTAATAGACGGAAAATAACCCAACTGTCAAGAATTAAGGAGCTGTGTCTGTCCATGGACAAAAAGAGAAAAGTAATTTTTCTTCTTGGCTGATGCGCGCTGATGGGGCTGCACTGATTGGCACTGATAAGGCTGCATTGATAAGGCGGCACTGATAAGACAGCACTGATGGCCACTGATAAGGCTGTACAGATGAGGGGGCACTGAGGGGCACTGATAAGTGGCACTAATAGCCGGCAATGATGGGCACTGATAGGCATCACTGATAGGGCTGCACTGATATTCAGGACACTGATGATCAGCACTACTTTCCTCACACAGACAGCGCATGAGAAAAGGACTGCCGAAAACCGTCAAACCTGTTTACATGTGATCAGCTGTGAATGGACACAGTTGATCACATGGTAAAGGGGCGCTGTGATTGGCCCTTTACCTAATCTGTGATCTTCTGAAGAACACAGCAGTCACAGAGCACACCTAATGCGCCGCAAGAGGTGCGCAGGGGGCAGGGTTCTGGTAGGACATCTATTGATGGCCTCCCAGAACCATAGTACTGCACTGTAGCTATCTTTTGGCTATAGCACAGTACTAAATTGTAGGCTTGTGCAATTCGTTTCGTAACGAATCGAAATTCGTCCGAATTTAGCAACTTTCGGACATTCGGAAGCATTCGAATTTCCGAACAAAGCAATTACGAATAAAACCGAATCCGAAATAAATTATACCGCAAAATAGCGAATGCCCGAATGTCTTCGGCATAATTCGTTATGAAAAAAGTTACGAATGTACGAATCCATTCGAAGCACAATAACACTCACTCTGCTCTCTGCTTCTCCCTCACCATGCTGAACTCCCTCTCAAAATGGTGTACAGGGGCGGAGGCTATAGCCGCATGAAAAAACGAAAGTAAAATCCGAGATTTCGAATCCATTCGAAGCACAATAACACTCTGCTCTGCTCTCTGCTTCTCCCTCACCGTGCTGAACCCTCTCAAAATGGTGTACAGGGGCGGAGCCTATAGCCGCATGTAAAAAACGAAAGTAAAATACGAGATTTCGAATCGTTACAAATAACCGCTATGTATTTAGAAAAGTACAAATCCATTCGAAGCACATTAGGCATAATAGGCAGCGTCGTTGTGAGAGAGACATGGAAAATTACGAATCAACGAACCCAAAAAAAGTTACGAAAGTAGGAGTTGTGTCCAGAATCAACGAAAAACAGCGTACTCTACCGAAAGTACGAATTATAAAGCAACAAAAAATTCAACGAAAAATGTCGCTTGCGAAAATACGAATTAGTCCGAACACGAAAAATCCCGTCTAGCAAAATTACGAATGATTACGAATCAACAGGACCGGAAAGAAACGAACCGAAACTGAACAAATTTTTCCGTTGTGCACAAGAAGCGAACCGAAACGGAACAAATTTTGCCGTTGTGCACAAGTCTACTAAATTGGTTAAAAACAAGCTATACAGCTTTAACTAAAGTTAAATAATGCCCTTGTTATAACTATAGGCTATTTACGTATCTCGTGAATCCTGACAGGGAAACTTCTGGGATGCTGCTAAGGATGTTTCTAAGAGAAGACAAGTGTGACTGCTTACCTTCACCAGCACAGGAACGAGCTCTCAAATGCTGAGCTCAGAGCTACTGAATCAGGAGAAATAAAGTACACATGAGGGCTTTCAGAGAAAGAGCTTGCTCCTGTGATGGTGAAGGTGAGAAGTAACACTAGGCTTTTCCTAGCAACATCATTAGAAACGTCCTAGAAGCTTTTCAGTCAGGATTTATGAGGTACATTAATTGACTACACTAATTGCAAGGGCTTTTTTTCAACTTTAGTCAAAGCTGCATAGGCTGTTTCTGTCTACCATAGGCAGGTTTTTGGTAAGGGTGAACTATTCCTTTTAGGCTTCTGTCTCACATACTGTATGTATTATATATGTCTGCTTTATACCTATGGCACCTCATAAAGTATAGGTGTATTTTTTTTTCGTTGCAAGCTTGCAGAATAAATGCTGCACACTGAACCTGGAAGGCTATAAATATAATAACTTTCTGAAAACAGGGCGAACTTGACTGAAATATGTGTTGTGATTATCCTCCCAGAAACATGACAAGAAGCTTCCTTTCATTCACTTTCAGGGCTGCAGTTGCACAGCAGGTCTTCTGAGTTCTCCACCCTCCCTCTCTAGGTCCCTCACCCTCCTTTCCAAAGCTCTCCCTCACTTTCCCTCTCCCAAGTTCTCTTTCAATCTCTTTCTTTCTCTCTCTATAACTTTCACTAAGTTCTAGACATTTTTGGCTTTACTTGTACCAGCCCAAATTGGCATCCAAATTATGGCGTTCCAAACACAACATTATTCCACCAAGATTTATGAACTGCAAGTTGCATCATAAACCAAGTAAGATTGGTACATTAAAAATGCAGTTTTGCCATTGGTCGGTGACCTGGTGTTAATCTCCCAGGAGATCTCAGTTCTTACCTCGGTCCAGGACAGAACAGGAGTCCAGCCAAAGAAAAAATTTACAGTGAATAAAAAACAGGGGGAAAAAAAGAAAATGGATTTCACAGTAAAAACAGAACCATGGTGTGCTTTGTTTAAAGCCGTGAAGCTTATATTTCATTTATTTAGTCTGTACTGCTGAGGGTGTGGGGAAGTGGAAAATGGAAGGAATGAAGACATGTAGACTAAGCACAATAGGTAATAAGGTATCCAAGCAATAATGACATTTCTTAAGTTAGTAAACATTACAGACTTGTTAAAATAGATGAAACCCATCAGCAACACTTTCAATAATTGTACTTTGTAATGTAAAAAACAAATGTAACATCACTTGGTTATGTTTTATTTAAAACATCAGTCCCGTAGTCATGTCTTGAAGTGGTGTTTGAATTTACAGAGCCATTGCTGCCAGACATATAGCTGGCAATAGAGCAGATTGATTTATAAACATAAATTATGTTTTGTACTGTATGTCACAATAAATGCTCAAATAATGCAGATTTAGGCTACTTTCACACTGAGGCGCTGGATGCGCTGGCGGTATAGCGGCGCTATTTTTAGCGCCGCTATACCGTTTTTTTTGCCGCGATTTGCGGGCGCTAGCGGGGGTATTTTAACCCCCGCTAGCGGCCGAAAAAGGGTTAAAAACGCCCGCAATAACGCCTCTTTGAGGCATTTTGCGGGCGTATTAGAGGCGCTACCCCATTGATTTCAATGGGCAAGGGCGCTATAGGAGCGCTATTTTTAGCGCTCCTATTGCGCCTCAAAGATGCGGCTTGCAGGAGTTTTTTGAGCCTCCTGCAAGCGCAACGCTCCAGTGTGAAAGCCCTCGGGCTTTCACATTGGATAGTATCGAGAGGCTTTTTTGGGGCGCATTGCAGGCGCTATTTAGAGCGCAATAGCGCCTGCAAAGCGCATCAGTGTGAAAGGGGCCTTAAAGTACACTTCTTGCAGTACTCACACAGTGTAACTAAACGGTGGTTGCCTGTAGCGACAGCAGAGAAAAGACCAAGTGCTCCATCAAATATATATATATATATATATATATATATATATATATATATATATACTCACTGGCCACTTTATTAGGTACACCTTGCTAGTACCAGGTTGGACCCCCTTTTGCCCTCAGAACTGCCATCATTCTTTGTGGCATAGATTGTTGGAAACATTCCTCAGAGATTTTTGTCCATATTGACATGATATGATAGCATCACACGGTTGCTGCAGATTTATCAGCTGCACATCCAGGAAGCGAATCTCCTTTCCCACCACATCCCAAAGGTGCTCTATTGTATTGAGATCTGGTGACTGTGGAGGCCATTGGAATACAGTGAACTCATTGTCATGTTCAAGAAACCAGTTTGAGATGATTTTTGCTTTATGACATGGTGCATTATCCTGCTGGAAATAGCCATCAATACTCGGGTAGGTGGTGGCCTTTAAACAATGCTCAATTGGTACTAATGGGCCCAAAGTGTGCCAAGAAAATATCCCCCGCGCCATTACACCACCACCACCAGCCTGAACTGTTGATACAAGGCAGGATGGATCATGTTGTTTACGCAAAATTCTTACCCTACCATCTGAATGTTGCAGCTGATATTGAAACTCATCAGACTAGGCAATGTTTTTCCAATCTTTTATTGTCCAATTTTGGTGAGCCTGTGCAAATTGTAGCATTAGTTTCCTGTTCTTAGCTGACAGGAGTGGCACCCGGGGTGGTGCTTCTGCAGCTCATCTGCTTCAAGGTTCCATATGTTGTGCGTTCTGAGATGGTATTCCTCATTACTTTGGTTGTAACGAGTGGTTATTTGAGTTACTGTTGTCTTTCTATCATCTCGAACAAGTATGCCCATTCTCCTCTAACCTCTGACAGCAACAAGGCATTTCTGTCCACACAACTATCGCCCACTGGATATGTTCTCTTTCGAGCTATTCTCTGTAAGCCCTAGAGATGGTTGTGTGTGAAAATCCCAGTAGATCAGCAATATTTGAAATACTCAGACCAGCCCACCTGGCACCAACAGCCATGCCACGTTCAAAGTTACTTCAATCCCCTTTCTTCCCCAGATGCTTGGTTTGAACTTCAGCAAGTCGTCTTCAACACATCTAGATGCCTAAACGTATTGAGTTGCTGGCATGTGATTGGCTGATTTCCAATTTATATATATATATATATATATATATATTTGTAGCACTACCCCCAGTTAAGAGAGCTGCTGGTATTGTTTGGGCCTGTACCGTACTGCTGTAAAACCCCAAACTGGCTCTAACCCTCCGCTGGCACAGCTGCAAATAAATGGGATTGTGGAACCTACTGGCTATAGGAACCACAATGCCGCAATATAGCATACAGTACAATTCAAGATTTGTTTACCTGTGTTGGCCGTCTCCCTGGAAAAGTTAACACTCCACACAATGTGTTTGCTTAACCACAAAAATATTTTTACTGAATAAGAGATGACAGGTTAAACAAATATGCGTTTTCTTATGCAGAGCCCTGCAAAGCCAAAGTGATTAATATATCAGGGTACCAAATATAATGCAATACTATAATACTAAATGTCTTTTAGCTAACTATGCTCGCAAGTTTTCCCTCGTGGGCAATATGGCGCCCAACACAGTGTCAAAGTGAGTTCCAGTCAGGCCTGACTACCTCCAAACACTGTCACTCCAATGAAAAGGATCTTCGCTAGCAAAACGTTGGTGCACTTAATGTTTGTAATCCAAGGGATATCAAATAACGTTAGCTGAACTCTGGCTATAATTAAGACGTGAAGTCATGGGTGATAGAATGCTCAGCCTTAGCCAAAAGATGTCGAGCCCAGGCCCGGACTGGCCATAGGGCATACCGGGCAAATGCCCGGCGGGCCACTTCGGCTCAGGCCGCCGGACAGCATGTCACGTCTCCCCATCAGGGGCGGGCTGGGCCGGGATGCAAGGGCCCTTGCTGCCATTTTTTTTTTAATGAAGTCGGCCAGATGCACGGCCGCATGCTGTGGCATTCTGGGACTTGTAGGCGGCAGGCTACACAAACGCCCTGTGATTGGCCGAACAGGGTCATGTGCGGCCGCACGCTGTGGAATTCTGGGACTTGTAGTCATGAGACATAAGTCATGATGCGAGCCTGCATCATGACTACAAGTCCCAGAATTCCACAGTGTGCGGCCGCACATGACCCTGTTCGGCCAATCACAGGGCGTTTGTGTTTCGCGCGCCCTGCAAATGGATCGGCGGAGCTGGTCATGTGTGGATGCGGCCAAGCGGGGCTGGTCGTGACCACTTGCTGGAGTCCTGCCTCTCTGCATGTTTCTGAGGTCTCTAAGTCTCATCTACCCCCCCTCTCTGTCAGCGCCCCTCCCCTAGCCTCCTCACTGTTAACCCACCCCCCCTTTGTCAGCCCACCTCCTCTCTGTCAGCCCACCCCCTATCTCAGCCCACCCCAACAGCCCTGCTCTGTCAGCCCACCCCTCCTCTATCAGCTCCCCCCTGTCAGTCCACCCCCCCTCTGTCAGCTCACTCCCCCCTCTGTCAGCCCACCCCCTCTCTGTCAGCCACAGCAGGGAGCCAGGCCAGCCACCTGCAGCAGGGTGCACTGTGCCAGCCAGCCAGCCACCCACCCACTGACCCACAGCAGGGAGCCAGGCCAGCACCCACCCACCCACCCACAGCAGGGTGCACCGTGCAAGCCAGCCACTGACCCACAGCAGGGTGCACTGTGCAAGCCAGCCACTGACCCACAGCAGGGAGCCAGGCCAGCACCCACCCACAGCAGGGTGCACCGTGCAAGCCAGCCACTGACCCACAGCAGGGTGCACCGTGCAAGCCAGCCACTGACCCACAGCAGGGTGCACCGTGCAAGCCAGCCACTGACCCACAGCAGGGTGCACCGTGCAAGCCAGCCACTGACCCACAGCAGGGAGCCAGGCCAGCCACCAGCAGCAGAGTGCACTGTGCCAACCAGCCACCCACCCACCCACTGACCCACAGCAGGGAGCCAGGCCAGTCACCCACAGCAGGTTGCACAGTGCAAGCCACCCACAGCAGGGAGCCAGGCCAGTCACCCACAGCATGCTGCACCGTGCCAGCCAGCCACCGACCCACCCACTGACCCATGGCAGAGAGCCAGGCCAGTCACCAACAGCAGGGTGCCAGGCAGCCACCCACAGAAGCCAGCCACCCACAGTGACCCACCCAGAGCAGGGCCAGGGTGCCAGCCACCCATGGTGACTCATCCACAGCAGGGCCAGGGTGCCAGCCAGCCATCCACGGTGACCCACCCACACCAGCAAACCAGCCAACCACCCACAGGAGCCAGGCAGCCAGCCACGGTGACCCACCCACAGCAGGGAGCCAGCCAGCCACCCACAGAAGCAAACCAGCCACGGTGACTATCCACAGCAGGATGCCAGCCAGCCACCCACGGTTACCCACCCACACCAGGGATCCAGCCAGCCACAGCAGGGTGCCGGCCAGCCACCAACAGGTGCCAGCTAGCCACCCACAGGAACCAGCCTCAGGGGATGCGGGAGCCAGCCACAGCTACAGCACCCATTGTTAAGGTAAGAGTAGTGCTACAATTTTATTTCTACTTTGTGAGAGGTTGGGGCAGAGGTTAGAGTCATGGCACAAAGAGGGGGTCCCATTAGACTCTGTTCTAGTCCCTAATGGGGCCTGGAGGGGACACTTTCTAACAGACTGTCCATGGGACACTGTTAGAAAAAGACCCCCCTCAAGGTCCCATTAGACTCTGTTGTTAAACAGTGTTTTTTTTTTAAAAAGGTAGTACTTTGTACAAATTGAAGGAGCGGGGCCAGGGGTGGGTCATGATAGGGCCAGGAATGGGTCATGGGCAGGGCCTGACAGGGGGCCCTTGCTTTATTTGGTCTGGGGGCTCTGGGTGTTGTCAGTCTACCCCTGGGCAGCAAGGGAGTTGGGACCCACATGACTGGCTTGGGCTGCAAGTTTACTTGACCCCAGGACAGGAGCATCACTTCACACCCCCAGGATCGGAGGAGGCCATGCAAGGACCTGCTGAGCTGGTACTGGTAAGGGCAGCTGCCATCACTGAGGTGAGAGACCCTGACACCCACAGCTGAACCCCACATCCCATCTACCCCCCCATACACCCTATTTACCCTGCCCCAGGCAAGTACCCACCCAGTAACTTAAAAATCGCCCTCAACACTGTGGGTCCTGCTGGGAGCTGGCCATGGCCAGCAGGACCCACAGGCCATAGCCAGCAGGACCCACAGTTCCGCAGCCAGCAGGACCCCCAGGTGCACAGGCAGATCCCAGCAAGACCCACATGTGTGGGTCCTGCTGGGAGCTGGCCACGGACCTGGGGGTCCTGCTGGCCACTGACCTGGGGGTCCTGCTGGCCACTGACCTGGGGGTCCTGCTGGCCACTGACCTGGGGGTCCTGCTGGCCATTGACCTGTGGGTCCTGCTGACCACTGACCTGTGGGTCCTGCTGGCCACTAGCCTAGGGTGACCAGACATCCCCGGACTGAGGACACTGTCCCTGGACCAAGTATGGCCAATTGGGAGCGGGTGCACTGCGAGATGGGGCAGTGAGAGGGCGCCCAGGGTCTGTGCCCATTGGGCTGCCTCGGAGGGGGAGCGCCACCAGATTTCACAGAGCGGGGATCTCCCACTTACCTGGCGGCCACTGTCATACAAAGTCCCGCCTCCTGGACTGGCTCTTATGATAGACAGCACACTGATGACTTCCATCATGGCCACGCTGGGCAAGTGGGAGATCTCCGCTCTGTGTAATCCGGCTACTCTCCTCTCCCCATGCACTGAACAGACTGTGCTGATGGGCACTAGTGAGGCTACGCTGATGGGCACTGGTGAGGCTGCGCTGATGGGCACTGGGGATGGTGAGCTTATTCGGTGTTTCAAAGTGCCACTTGACTGGACTTGCCCCCCAGGCCTAAGGCTGCCAGCCCTCCCCTGCTCCCCATCATCTCCAATGTCTCTGGAGGCAGCCAGGGTTGGTGGGCGGAGCTGGGGGTGTGGCTGCCCCCTCCACTCCTCCCACAGACTCGTTCACTCAGCTGAAGGAGAAAGAAAGGAGGACACAGCAGCCAGAGTGTCTTCATCTCCAGGCATGCTGTAAGTTACTGCTGCACATGTCACTACATAGGGGGGTTCTGTAATGTAGGGGGGTTCTGTATTGTAGGGGGTCTGAAATGTAGGGGGTCTGAAATGTAGGGGGGGTTCTGTATTGTAGTGGGGTTCTGTATTGTAGGGGGGTTCTGTATTGTAGGGGGGTTTGAAATGTAGGTGGGTTCTGTAATGTAGGTGGGTTCTGTAATGTAGGGGGGTTTCTGTATTGTAGGGGGTTCTGTATTGTAGGGGGTCTGTGTAACATGCAGGGGGTCCAGAACTGTTAGGGGGTGTCTGTGTAACAAACTGTGGGGGGCTGTGTAATGTAAAGGGGTCCAGAGGTGCGGTGCTATGTAATGTAAAGGGGTCCAGAGGTGCAGGGTGCGGTGTAATGTAAAAGGGTCCAGAGGTGCAGGGTGCTGTGTAATGTAAAGGGGTGTAGGGTGCTGTGTAATGTAAAGGGGTCCAGAGGTGCAGGGTGCTGTGTAATTTAAAGGGGTCCAGAGGTGCAGGGTGCTGTGTAATGTAAAAGGGTCCAGAGGTGCAAGGTGCTGTGTAATGTAAAGGGGTCCAGAGGTGCAAGGTGCTGTGTAATGTAAAGGGGTCCAGAGTGCTGTGTAATGTAAAAGGGGCCCAGAGGTGCAGGGTGCTGTGTAATGTAAAGGGGTCCAGAGGTACAAGGTGCTGGAACCCCACATCCCATTATTAACCGCCGCCGCAAAGCACCACCGCCCCCCCCCCCCCCCCCGGGCTGCTCAGTCTAAAATGCCCGGGCCTATTTTTTGTCCCAGTCCGGGCCTGGTCGAGCCTAATTACAGTTAAAAGTCCTGGGCAAGTGCCCGCTCACCCGACCATGCCCTGTACGTCCTGCTGGTTCTGTGCTGGTGCTCCGGCACACAATCTCTCCACCACCCATAGTCACCGGTCCCTCAGGCAACTGTATGGAAGTCGATAGATGGGTCGACTCTGGGATGCTCCGGGATATCAGCAGGCTCTTCTGATGATCTCTCTCTCTCTCTCTCTGCGACGAGCAGGTTTCCCAGATTCTGTAGGCCCAGGCTCTCCGGCTTAGACAAACACAACAGGCCCCAACACAGGCTCTGACTTGCTGGGTGGGCGATGTCCAAAGAGACCGTGCTTTGCTCCTCCTCCACTTAAATAACCCTTCCCCAGCAGACCTTGCGCCAGGCAATGCACTGTGGGTGTACAGTTGCACTGTGGGTACAGTAGTCTATATAGTATCCACAGCATTTAAGTCCGTCTCTCTCTGTACTACAAGTCCCACCGTGCACTTTTCCTTTCAAGTCAAAACAGTAGTCAATAGAGTTTCAGAGGGATCTGGGTGCATTGCGTATAAAATAGTCCTTATAACATACCAATAGGCAACACCCCGCTACATATTCATATACATTTTTTGTCTGCGCGAGGATCAGTATTTCTCCCTAGCATGTTTTAATCCACTAAAAACACAAAAGCAGCGCTCAATGGAACTGGCATAAAACTTTATAGTCTAGTATTGGATACAATTACATAATTATTGCACATATTGATAAAAACACTAAAAGCACATAATCAGCAAATAGTCAGCAATAATTGTGGTAAATGAA
This sequence comes from Rana muscosa, assembly GCA_029206835.1. Taxonomy (NCBI): domain Eukaryota; kingdom Metazoa; phylum Chordata; class Amphibia; order Anura; family Ranidae; genus Rana; species Rana muscosa. Next base: position 345,953,457 of record CM055127.1, read on the forward strand.
AGGATCTATGCTGATGCCACTGTAGAGTCTAGAATCAGAGGGGTTAACATCAGACCATGATGTAGTATGGGTCCCCAAGGGACAGCCTGTCACAGTGCAACAAGGTAACCACCGATACATGTGGAGTGGGTAACTGATGTAGTAGCTCAGATGTACCTGCTGGAAGTCATGGCTGACCACCTAGATGTGGAGCGTGGAGCAGGGGTCCCAAGGGTTGTGGATGTAACAACAAATTGCGGGCGGGTAGACAGCTCCAAGTAACCGACCTGTGTGTGGACAGATGAATGTAGCCCCTCCTACGCCAAAAGCTCCATGGCGGTGGATGGATAGGCAGCTCAGCGGGAACGCGGAGAGCGATGAATCCACCAATGGGAAGCCGGGCGCATACAGATGACGTCAGCGCCGTCCAATGCAGTGGAGAGCAGTGTATCAGCGAATGGGGGACCCGGGCGCGCTGTTAATGGCGTCAGCAATGGTGTTGGTGTAACCCAGCGATGGAAATAGAAAAATTGATGGAAGATGCGACTCAAAATCCAGTGGCAGTAATATGGCAAGTTTGAATCCACTTACTGTTGGCTGATTCACTACCTCTGCTGGAAGCTTATTCCAAGCATCAACTACTTTTTCGGTACAATAATACTTTCTAGTTACTTTTCAATTTCCCTCCTGCTATTTTAAGGTCATGTCTGGTGCTCTTGATCTTAGTTTCATATTGAAAATACTGCCCTCCTTAACCTTAGTCACACTCTTAATGTAAGGAAATGTTTCAATCAAGTCTCTACTTTCCCTTCTTTCCTCCAGAATGTTCGAGTTCCTGATATGTTTTAACCCTCAGATCTTTCCTCATTTTTGTTGCCCTTCTCTGAATTTCTATGTTATCAATATCTTTTTGTAAAAGTACAAGTACATGGTAAAGTACATGGTTGGAATCTTGAACCATGTATGGGCAGGCTGAATGTTCTAAATTGATCGATCCGTCAACTTGGGCACAACCATCATGCCTGGTTTTACCTGCGATTATTCACTGTCTTCTCCCAGTGGGGATGGCTTCCCCGCCCCCCCACCCCTCCCGACGGAAGAAGACAGTGGCAGGAGTGACTCTCGCATCAACACTGTCTGTGTTGATGGGGGAATTGAGCAAAAAATTTGAAAATGAAATTCGCTCCTTGTATGGACAGTCTTAGTGAGGCCTCCAGAAGTGGGCACAGTATTCTAAAGCCGGCCTTACATGGATCAAAATTTGGCCAGGTCAGCAGGGACTGGCTAAATTTCTATCTATGTATAGGCTAGTTTGTTGTACACAAGTCAGTCTATTGATTGACTTGTCCAGTGGCGGGCCATCCATAGAGGGCGCACGGGCGACACCTCCAATATCCATGCATCTGACCCCCTGATCTACATATCAGGGCACTGGACCATGGATTCCAATGCGGGGTAGTTGTTTTTTTAAAGCACCTGATTAGAGCCAGAGGCTGTAATAGGCTTCAAAAAAGGGTGGCCTCAGGAACGCAGAGCATTGCGCTCCGAGCCCACCCAGTTGTGTGATGGTAGCCAATGACTTTTCCAGGGCTTTTTTTCTCAGAGAACAGGTGCAGGAACTCCCCCTTTCTGAGTCACCCCTTTTCTCTGCCCCCTACCCACCTTGATCACCGTTCCTTGGTTCCACCCCATACCCATCTCCCATTACTGCCCTTTTAGAGAATACAGAACCAAGTATCATTTTGTGGTGATAATACATTTGTATAGAATATGTTAATGATAGCTAGAAAACAGTCAAATAGATTCCCTGTAGCCAGTAACAATAGAGCGCCCTTCCAGCAGCAATAGATCTCCCACACAACAATGGACCACCCAAAACAACCCCCCCAGCAGCAAAAATTGACCACCAGCAGCAACAACAGATCTCCCCACAGCCAGCATCAATAGACTCTCCAGCAGCTAGCAACAATAGACCCCTCCCTCAACAGTAGATCTCTCCTAACAATAACTGACCCACCCCTAACACTAATAGTTTCCCCACCAGCAACAATAGACCCCCCTGCAACAATATATCCCCTCCAGCTAGAATAGATCCCCCAGCAGCCAGAATCAATAGACCCTGTAGCACACTAGCACCCTTTACCATTTCATTCAGTCAGTCCAGGAGGTGCCAGAACTGCATTCACCCGCGTTCCCATTGAAAAAAAGCCCTGGATTTTTCACTATTTTCACACTAAAGTTCCTCCCCGCCAATCAGGAGGCAGGTCGTGAGACCTGTTTCCCAATTGACCAAAGTGTCAGGCGATCCTATTGGATGCCTAGCGCTTAGGCGTAAGAGAGAGGAGACACACGGTGGAGGAAGCCACTAAAAGAGCGGACACCGGAGCCACTGCCTGCACCCCGCCACCCGCAAGGACCGCCCTCTGGAGGACACCACAGCCCGCCACATAGATCGTGTAAGTGCCAGACCACCGCCCGCCCGGGGAGGGGTGGTTGTTTGCCTGAACGGGTATAGCCAGCAACACTGATCATTCTATTCTTCCAGCAGTAAAAGTAAACAGCAGTGGAGAAGCAGAATACAATAGCTCAGCAGGATTCATTCCCCTATGTACATCGAATGTGTGGATGGGGAAATTGGTTCTTTTTTTTTTGTTGTTCGACTCAGTGGTTGAATGAAAATATTTTTTGTCATGTATAACCAGCTTTAATGAGGTCTAACTAAAGATCCACATAGAGGAACCAGAACGTCCTTCCTTCTGCTGGTGACCCCCCTAGTGATACATTCCAGAATTCTATTCACTTTTCCCACTGCATGGCCACACTTTTTATTCATTGTGCAATCATCTGAAATAAGCACCCCTGAATATTTTTCCCCTGTAATTCTGGTCAACATTGTATCCCCAATATTGTACTCTGTCAAGGGACTCTTTTTCCCTAGATGACATCACAGTCCTACCTTTCAACCACAAAGCATGTGTAAAACAAAAGTTTGTGTAGCGGATGCCTGCTATTCCCTTGACCCCGCCTAGCTGGCTGGAGCAATGTACACAGGCTTTCCAGCTTCAGTTAGGGAGAGAGAACCTGTCAGTGTCTGCGTGGGCTTTTTCACCCCCCCCCCTTCTCCCTGTTTCACTGACTGAGTTTAATGTAATATGAGTCAAACAGGAAGAAGAGGTTAGTGAGTCTACTGTGCCAGAGCCAGTGGAACAGAGGAAATTAAGAATCATTACCCATTTCAAGAGACCGACCTATGACGTGTTGGGTGAGAGCTCCAAAGATGTTGTCCTCTCCCCTCAAGGGACTTTTAACATGCCTGACCTGTTCACCACTGCTTTGGTGAAGGGCAACCCTGACTCACCCCTTGGCACAACTGGTAGGGTCATCCCTATAAAGTGTGGCCTGTAGGCGGAACAACCTTCCTTCCTATGTTAATTGGTGGGAGGTTCTTCTGCCAGGTTCTTGCAAAAGTATAAACTGTTTGTTTTCCTGTGTATATTAACCTGTTTTTCTCCTGCATGTATTCTAAAAGCATGTACCTGGTCAAGGACTGTTACTTCCTTTGGGGGACCAAAGGTTCTTTGGTGGGGGAGTGTGTAGCGGATGCCTGCAATTCCCGCAACCCCACCAAGCTGGTTGGAACAATGTACACAGGCTTTCCAGTAGGGTTGTCCCGATACCGATACTAGTATCGGTATCGGGACCGATACCAAGCATTTGCGCGAGTACTTGTACTCGCGCAAATGCTCCCGATGCTTCACCCGATACTTTTTTTTTTTTTTTTGTGGCCGGAGAGGGCGGGAGGAGTCAGTGGCTGGGGAGGGCAGGAGAGAGGGCGGGGGAGTGCGGGCGGAGTCTGGCCGGAGAGGGCGGGAGGAGTCAGTGGCTGGGGAGGGCGGGAGAGGAAAGTGCGGGCGGAGTCTGGCTGAAGAGGGCGGGCACAGTCGGTGGACGGAGTCCACGGGCGGAGAGCGAGTCCCTCACCTGCAGTTGAACCTGGTAAGCTGGCAGGGGTTCAGGGCGCAGCCGCATCAGGATCGGTGACCGGTGCTGTCACATTCGGTCGCCGTCAGCGGCTGAACGTCCTCACGCCCATCTTGGTACACTCTGCACTCGGCTGCAGTAAGCAGCAGCAGACATCTTGTTACACCCAGCCCGAGCTATATGGGCTGGGTGTAACAAGATGTCTGCTGTTGCTTACTGCAGCCGAGTGCAGGGTGTACCAAGATGGGCGTTGCAGCAGTTTTTTTTTCTTAAATCCTGTGTCATTTCCCCTCACCCCCCGCAGCATTTCAGTGCCAGCCACCTATCAGGTAGCACTTGTGGGTACTATCAGTGGAATCAGTGCCATCTACCAGTGCCACCTATCAGGTGGCACTGGTAGATGCCACTGATTGCACTGATAGGTGGCACTTATGGGCACTGATTGCACTGATAGGTGGCACTTGTGGGCACTGATAGATGGCACTGATTGCACTGATAGTGCAATCAGTGCCATCTATCAGTGCCCACAAGTGCCACCTATCAGTGCCATCTATCACTGCCCACAAGTGCCACCTATCAGTGCCCATAAGTGCCATCTATCAGTGCCATAAGTGCCACCTATCAGTGCCCATAAGTGCCACCTTTCTGTGCAATCAGTGCCACCTATCAGTGCCCACAAGTGCCACCTATCAGTGCCCACAAGTGCCACCTTTCTGTGCAATCAGTGCCACCTATCACTGCCCACAAGTGCCACCTATCACTGCCCACAAGTGCCACCTTTCTGTGCAATCAGTGCCACCTATCACTGCCCACAAGTGCCACCTATCAGTGCCCATAAGTGCCACCTATCAGTGCCCATAAGTGCCCACAAGTGCCACCTTTCTGTGCAATCAGTGCCACCTATCAGTGCCCACAAGTGCCACCTATCACTGCCCACAAGTGCCATCTATCAGTGCCCATAAATGCCACCTATCAGTGCCCCCAAGTGCCACCTATCACTGCCCATAAGTGCCATCGATCCGTGCCCATAAGTGCCACCTATCAGTCCCCATCTTTCAAACTGTCACATGACATTGAAAAAAAGTATCGGTAATCGGTATCGGCGAGTACTTGAAAAAAAGTATCGGTACTTGTACTCGGTCTTAAAAAAGTGGTATCGGGACAACCCTACTTTCCAGCTTGAGTTATGGAAAGAGCACCTGACAGTGTCTGCATGGGCTTTTTCACCACCCCTTCTCCCTGTTTCACCGACTGGCGGCCAGGGGAGGAGGAGGGAGTCTGGGCGTTGACGTCAATACTCGCGGCTGAGGCTCCCGGAAGTGGGAACATGATACCTGTGAAAGACAGGTATCCTGTGCCCCCTCCCCCTCGAAAGGTGCCAAATGTGGCACCAGAGGTGGGGAGGAGTACAACTAGCTGTAAAGTTACACTTTTGGGCCTTGATTGCAAAGTCTCAGTTTTTTTCTATAAAAATAACAAACATGTTATACTTACTTGCTCTATGCAGTGGTTTTGCACAATGCAGCCAAGATCCTCCTCTTCTCGGGTCCCTCTTCAGCTCTCCAGGCCGCCCCTTTCTGTTGAGTGCCACCACAGCAAGCAGCTTGCTATGGGGACACCCAAGCCGAGCCACAGCTCTCTGTATCCATTAAGACACGGAGCCGTGGTTCAGCCCTGCCCCCTCTCTCTCTCCTGATTGGCTAACTGACTTTGATTGATTGTCTCAGCCAATCAGGAGGGAGATTCCTGGACGGACATCACTGGATAGAGATGGGCTCAGGTAAGTATTGGGTTGGCTCATGTGGGCTGCTGCACACAGAAGGCTTTTTATCTTAATACATAGAATGCATTAAGAGAAAAAACCTTCTGACTGTACAACCACTTTAAACTACATCCATTTAAAAAGAATACATTCAATGATGTACTAATGAATAAAGAACTGTAATAATTTATGTTTTTTTTTTTATTTTTATCCGCATAGAATACACATTTAGGTATTTCAAGCCTGTAATTTAAAATTAAATTTTACCTATAGTTGAACAGTTTACTTTCAACGTTCCTTAACCACTTAAGCCCCGGACCATTTGGTAGCTAGAGGACCAGAGGTGAATTCAGAATTTTGCACTGCGCTGCTTTAACTGTAAATTGTGCGGACATGCAATGTTGTACCCAAACGAAATTTGCGTCCTTTTCTTCCCACAAATAGAGCTTTCTTTTAATGGTATTTGATTGCCTCTGCGATTTTTATTTTTTGCGATATAAACGGAAAAATACCGAAAATTTTGAAAAAAAATGATATTTTCTACTTTTTGTTATAAGAAAAATCAAATAAACTCAATTTTAGTCATACATTTAGGCCAAAATGTATTCAGCCACATGTCTTTAGTAAAAAAAAAGTCAATAAGCGTATATTTATCGGTTTGCGCAAAAGTTATAGCGTTTACAAACTAAGGTACATTTTCTGGAATTTACACAGCTTTTAATTTATGACTGCCTATCTCATTTCTTGAGGTGCTAAAATGACAGGGCAGTACAAAACCCCCCCAAATGACCCCATTTTAGAAAGTAGACACCCCAAGGAAATTGCTGAGAGGCATGTTGAGCCCATTGAATATATTTTTTTTTTTTGTCCCAAGTGATTGAATAATGACAAAAAAAATAAATAAAAAAAAAATTACAAAAAGTTGTCACTAAATGATATATTGCTCACACATGCCATGGTTATATGTGGAATTGCACCCCAAAATACATTCTGCTGCTTCTCCTGAGTACGGGGATACCACATGTGTGGGACTTTTTAGGAGCCTAGCCACGTACGGGACCCCGGAAACCAAGCACCGCCTTCAGGATTTCTAAGGGCGCAAATTTTTGATTTCACTCCTCACTACCTATCACAGTTTTGAAGGGCATAAAATGCCAAAATAGCAAAAAACACCCCCAAATGACACCATTTTAGAAAGTAGACACCCCAAGGAAATTGCTGAGAGGCCTGTTGAGCCCATTGAATATTTTTTTTTTGTCCCAAGTGATTGAATAATGACAAAAAAAAATTACAAAAAGTTGTCACTAAATGATATATTGCTCACACATACCATGGTTATATGTGGAATTGCACCCCAAAATACATTCTGCTGCTTCTCCTGAGTACTGGGATACCACATGTGTGGGACTTTTTAGGAGCCTAGTTACGTACGGGACCCCGGAAACCAAGCACCGCCTCCAGGATTTCTAAGGGCGCGAATTTTTGATTTCACTCCTCACTACCTATCACAGTTTTGAAGGCCATAAAATGCCAAAATAGCACAAAACCCCCCCAAATGACCCCATTTTGGAAAGTAGACACCCCAAGCTGTTTGCTGAGAGGCATGGTGAGTATTTTACAGCTCTCATTTGTTTTTGAAAATGAAGAAAGAACATTTTTTTTTTTCTTTTTTTTTTAAATTTTCAAAACTTTGTGACAAAAAGCGAGATCTGCAAAATACTCACAATACCTCTCAGCAAATAGCTTGGGGTGTCTACTTTCCAAAATGGGGTCATTTGGGGGGGTTTTGTGCCATCTGGGCATTCCATGGCCTCCGAAACTGTGATAGGCAGTGAGAAGTGAAATCAAAAATTGACACCCTTAGAAAGCCTGAAGGCGGTGCTTGGTTTCTGGGGTCCCGTACGCGGCTAGGCTCCCAAAAAGTCTCACACATGTGGTATCCCCGTACTCAGGAGAAGCAACAGAATGTATTTTGGGGTGTAATTCCACATATGCCCATGGCATGTTTGAGCAATATATCATTTAGTGACAACTTTGTGCAAAAAAATAAAAATAAATTATTTTTTCCGCAACTTGTGTCAACATATAAAATATTCCATGGACTCGACATGCCTCTCAGTATATAGCTTGGGGTGTCTACTTTCCAAAATGGGGTCATTTGGGGGGGTTTTGAACTGTTCTGGCATTTTATACACAACATTAGGAAGCTTACATCCACTCTTCTAACCACTTGAAGACAAAGCCCTTTTTGACACTTTTTGTTTACATGAAAACATATTTTTTTTTGCAAGAAAATTATCTTGAACCCCCAAACATTATATATATTTTTAAAGCAAAGGCCCTACAGAATAAAATGGTGGGTGTTGCATTTTTTTTTTCTACACAGTATTTGCGCAGCGATTTTTCAAACGCATTTTTTTGGGGAAAAAATACACTTTTTTTAATTTTAATGCACTAAAACACACTATATTGCCCAAATGTTTGATGAAATAAAAAAGATGATCTTAGGCCGAGTACATAGATACCAAACACGACATGCTTTAAAATTTCGCACAAACGCGCATTGGCGACAAACTACATACATTTTTAAAAGCCTTTAAAAGCATTTACAGGTTACCCCGTTAGATTTACAGAGGAGGTCTACTGCTAAAATTACTGCCCTCGATCTGACCTTCGCGGTGATACCTCACATGCATGGTGCAATTGCTGTTTACATATGACGCCAGACCGACGCTTGCTTTCGCCATTGGGCAAGAGCAGGGCAGGACAGGGGTGCTTTTTTTTTTTTTATTATTAATTTTGCTTTTTTATTTTATTTTTAAACTGTTGCTTCCATATTTATTTATTTTTATCACTTTTATTGTTATCTCAGGGAATGTAAATATCCCCTATGATAGCAATAGGTAATGACAGGTACTCTTTTTTGAAAAAACTGGGGTCTATTGGACCCTAGATCTTTCCTCTGCCCTCAAAGCATCTGACCACACCAAGATCGGTGTGATAAAATGCTTTCCCAATTTCCCAATGGCGCTTTTTATATCCGGGGGGGACATTCCCTCCCACTGCTTGTAAAAGCAGTCCAGAGGCTAATTAGCCACTAGGATTGCTTTTACATGAAAGCCGGCCGCTGGCTGAAAAGAATGATACCAAGATGATACCTAAACCCGCAGGCATCATTCTGGCATAAACATTCAAAGTCCAGCAACATACCAGTACGTTGCTGGTCCTTGTTGGACATGTATTGTAATCTTTTTTTTCATGCAGCCTGTTGGCTGAATGAAAAAAAAAGATTGATCGGTGGGTATGCCCACCATTAGAATACCGCCCTTCATCCACCCACTTCTAATGATGGGCATACATGCACCATTTATATATGCCGAAGCATGGGGGCATCTTCTCGCAAAAGTTATGCCGCGTACACATGGTCAGACTTTTCCACGGGCAAGCCTCCGTCGGAATTTCGACCGTATGTACGCGGCATTAGGAGCAAAATCGCTCCTCCGCTCCTGCTGCCCCAATGCTTCGGCATATATGCTTTTTTTTTTTTAACTGTGGTGGTGAAATTACCTCCTACAGCACTGGAGTCGCAGGGATCAGGCCTGTCTCTGCGAACGCTGCAGTTATGAGTGTTGTGTTTTGCAAGTGACAGTGATCGATCGATACTGCACTTCGGTGGCCTGGGCTGGATGGAGGGGCAAAACGCAGGTGCTAGCAGGTATCTGGGCTGATCCCGCTAACACTGCGTTTTTGTGAACCCTAAACTGCTGGGGACGCTAGTATAGATCTGATCAGATCAGATATTGAGCTGATCAGATACTATACCACTAAGGGGGGTGTATGCTTCACGCGTGGGTGTTAGCGCTACTGGCACTAACCTGACGCTGCCTGGGGTGTGACGCAGACCCTCTCTGACGCTAAAACCTAACTGATATCACCCGCCGGGCGATCAGGGGGTTAAACCTTTATTGGGTTATATACGGCGGGTGCCCTGACACTATAAAAAGCAAACTAACTAACCAGCGTCACCCGTAACACTTATATGATGATCACTGGTGAAAGGGTTAACTAGGGGCAATTAGGGGGTTAAAACCTTTATTAGGGTAATATATGGGGGTACCTGACGCTATATAAAAACCTGACGGCGAACCTAAAAAAAAATTACTGGCTACCTATCGGCATCACCGACACTAAGACAACGATCATAAAAACGATTGCTTAGCGACAGTGGTGATAGGGGGTGAAAGGGTTACCTGGGGGCGATCAGGGGGTTAAACCTTTATTAGATAATATATGGGGGTACCTGACGCTATAAAAACCTGCGGTGAACCTAAAAAAAATTACTGGCTACCGATCAGCATCACCGACGCTAAGACATCGATCAGAAAAATGATCGCATAGTGACGGCGGTGCTAGGGGGTGAAAGGGTTACCTGGGGGGTGATCAAGGGGGTTACACCTTTATTAGGTAATATATGGGGGTACCCGACGCTATAAAAACCTGCGGCGAACCTAAAAAAAATTACTGGCTACCGATCAGCATCGCCGACGCTAAGACATCGATCAGAAAAATTATCGCTTAGTGACAGTGGTGATAGGGGGTGAAAGGGTTACCTGGGGGGGCGATCAAGGGGGTTAAACCTTTATTAGGTAATATATGGGGGTACCCGATGCTATAAAAACATGCGGCGAACCTAAAAAAAATTACTGGCTACCGATCAGCATCACCGACGCTAAGACATCGATCAGAAAAATGATCGCATAGCCACGGCGGTGCTAGGGGGTGAAAGGGTTACCTGGGGGGTGATCAAGGGGGTTAAACCTTTATTAGGTAATATATGGGGGTACCCGACGCTATAAAAACCTGCGGCGAACCTAAAAAAAATTACTGGCTACCGATCAGCATCGCCGACGCTAAGACATCGATCAGAAAAATTATAACTTAGTGACAGTGGTGATAGGGGGTGAAAGGGTTACCTGGGGGGCGATCAAGGGGGTTAAACCTTTATTAGGTAATATATGGGGGTACCCGACGCTATAAAAACCTGCGACGAACCTAAAAAAAATTACTGGCTACCGATCAGCATCACCGACGCTAAGACATCGATCAGAAAAATGATTGCTTAGTGACAGTGGTGATAGGGGGTGAAAGGGTTATCTGGGGGGTGATCAGGGGGTTAAGCCTTTATTAGGGGGGGTTAGGGGGCTACACTGGACCTAAGACTAAACTTTGGTGACACTTTTACAGTCACAAATGTCACTGATTGCAGTGATCACTAAATAAATGGTCACTGCAACCAGTGACACTGTGACTGGGGGCTGGGGGGGGCTGGGGGGTGATCTGGGGGTGTCTGGGGAGGCCTGGGGGGGCGATGTATGTGCCTATGTGTCCTGGTGTCAGTGTAGTGTTGTGTGTACTAACCTGGCATCTTCTCCTGTACGGCGCTCGGTATATGTGAGCGCCCCAGGAGAGATGACATCACTTCCTCCTTCCTGGCAGGCAGGGGAAGCTCTCTCATTCGCCGGGAGCGATCGAGAGGGGGTGGCCGGAATCGAACGGCCGTCCCCTCATGCCGGATCGCTCCTGAAGGTAAAACGACCGCTCACTGTAAAGAAGGGGGGTCCGATCGGACCCCCCAACTATACAAAGGCAATCACGTATATATACGTGATTGTGCCTGTCGGTGCCATTCTGCTGACGTATATTTACAGTGGGCGGTCGTTAAGTGGTTAATTTTATACATCACCATAGTTTTAAGCAAATACTTTAACTTTTGTAGAAGTTTATATTTTGTAGCATAGTGCACATGCATATATATAGGACAAGACAAAGAAAGCTTTGTATATAAAATAGAGAATGTGCAGCAAGGCAATAGGAGGAGGTTATTAAAAGTTTATATTTCATGAGTGGTTGGGTTTTCCTCCTCCTACACAGTGGCTAGTATGGACTGTGACCCATCACTCCACAGTGTTATACATAACTTCACACTGTGGTCATGAAGAAAAATTGGACAGGCAGATTGTTTGTCTAGGCAAGGGTATACAGTGTATCTCATAGTTGGCTTGGTGAACAGAGCATTCCTCTCTGCTTTGTCTGTTGTGTGCCCAAACATGTAAAGATGCCACCTCAGACCTCCAGAGGAAGAAATTAATTTCATTCTGAGGTGGGAATTGAATTTAAGCAGCACCTTGAGATGAGTTTTATACAATGAACTAATGAACATCCTTATAGGGAAGGCAAGGCTGCTATAAAGTGTCTGTATAATAGATTGTATAATAGATTGGTAGGCATGTAGGATAGCATGCATTATTTACTAGTCATGTAATAATAATAATAGAGAGAAGTGAGCAAGGCTGACTGTGCTTGGCAGACGTTCTAGTTTATTCAATGTTAAATAGTGCCTTTACCCTAGACAACCATCCCATGGGTAAACAACAGTGCCAAGGGTTATGGTAATCGGCCCCTCCACACGAACAACTCGGCGTATTTCATCTTCTTCCCATTCCTAACATTGCCTGCTGCATTTACCACCACCAACAGGGTTCATTTGCCTGGGACCATATTTTTTTCCTGAAGTTATCACAGTCTTAGGGCTCACATTTAGGGCTAAAACCATAGCTTAATTTGCAAAGGCCTCTTGTGATAGGTCCTGATAAATCTAATAATTCTGTATAAAGCACATCCCTTAAAAAAAATAAAATAAAAAAAATAATAAAAAAATGTGTATATATATATTTTTTTTTTTTGTAGTGTTTTGCTTTATAGAGAATAACTAGACAATTCACATTACATGTGTCCAGCCAAGGCTAAACAAATTAACTCTGGGTGGGCAACAGCTGGGTATCTTACCCACAAATTTCCTCTTTTGAGGGTTTTTGTCTCCTACTAGTGTCAATAACTAATTGTCATATTCTATTTTAAATTGTGTGACAGCAGGAAGGTAAAGTCACCTGGTTGCATCCAGGGGGGTAGATATATTTCTCCCAGATTCAGGCTTTATGCCGACTTATACAACTAGGGAGTTGATGAAGCCCAGCTGAGGCTAGTGGGCTCATGAATGACTCATACCTCTAGGGAGAGTGCTGGGCGTCGTGAGGCAGGGAGTTGATGAGACCAGCTGAAGCCTGTCAGTTCGTTTAAGGCCTCTATAAAAACTCCCAGATTCATTAGATGTTAGCTCATGCCTGGAAGCAGACCTGTGTGGACTGTCTAGGGAGAGTGAACCCCTGTGCGGTGAGAGAAAGCCTGTGTGGCTATATATTTGCTTGGACATTTAAAACCAGGGACTTAGGGACTAGGACAGCACTAGGCTGATCCCAGTTGTTAGTTAGGAAACCTGTATGTTTAGTCAGAGGTCAAGTTGACCAGGATTTATTTTGTTTATGTTTTTTTTTTGCCTTGCTGTGTTTTTGTCACTGTAAATAGAAAATAAACCGCACCTTTTTGATTTTGAAAACCACAACCTCCGTCTGCTGGGCCTGTTTTTGGGTGGGGAGCCCATCCCGGGGGTCACACACACCCGCTGCCGAGCTAACCCCCTCACAGTTGGTGGAGAACCAGTGGCAGTTTTTTTTTAAGCCAGCATGGAGGAGATACTAAAACAGCTGGCTCTAGCAAATGCCAATCAACAGCAGACAAATGCAGGTTTGCAAAGGAGCCTTGCAGCCCAGCAGCAAGCTCATCAACAGAGCCTTGCAACTTTACAACAGAGTCTGGAGGCTCAGCAACAAGCCCAACAGCAATCTGAGGCCCGCTTCATAGACCTGTTGCAGAAGCAAGAGCAGAGACTACAACAACAGATGGAAGCAGTAATGCAGCAACGTCCGCAGACCAGTGAGGAAAGCCGTCCCACTAATACCGCGTCCTTTGGGGTGAGTCGTTTATTGACAAAAATGACTGGAGAGGATGATCCAGAGGTATTTTTGACCACATTTGAAAGGACCGCTGAAAGAGAAAAGTGGCCTGAGGAGCAGTGGGCTGGACTAGTGGCTCCTCTGTTAACTGGTGAATCGCAGAAAGCTTACTATGACCTAGAGCCTAACCAAGCAAAAGACTATGTGATGCTAAAAGCTGAAATATTGGCAAGGCTGGGTGTCACCCTGGCTGTCCGGGCTCAGCGTGTGCATAACTGGACTTTCCAGCTTGGAAAACCCCCCAGGTCTCAAATGTATGATCTCATTCACCTGAGCAGAAAGTGGCTACAGCCAGAGACTTTGTCCGCACCAAAGATTGTGGAACGTGTTGTAATGGATCGGTTTTTGAGAGCTCTTCCTACTGCCATCCAAAAGTGGGTAAGCCATGGAGACCCAGAGACGGCCGATGGTCTTGTGGATCGTGTGGAGAAATACTTGGCTACAGAGAACCTGACGGCCTCTTCCAGAGACACTCGGACTTTCCACCCTAAGACCAGACCATCCCCAGGGGCGGATAAGAGGATTCCAAGGGGTGAGGGTGGAGAGAGTGAGAGGGTGGGAGCTCTACCCCAAGTTTGGCGAGAACAGCCTGGGAAATCAGCGGCTCAAGAGGCCGTAAGAAGGATCGTTTGCTACCGCTGCCGGCAAGCGGGACATATTGCAGCAAATTGCCCGGTTGTGGAGGAACCCATGCAGTGTGACTTTCTGACGGGCAGACGTCAGTCGCTGTGTGCGACAGTCGCATGCACTGCCATTCGGGGAACTGAGAAACATTTATGCAAAATGTGTATTAATGGTAGAAATGTTGTGGTATTGCTGGATTCAGGTAGCCTTGTGACCCTGATAAAGGCTGAGTTAGTTAAAACAGAGGTCTCTGGGAATAGCAAGGTAGCCGTTATTTGTGTGCATGGGGACACCCGAGAGTATCCAGTGACTACAGTGTGTTTCGAGACCCCCAGAGGTACCCTCTCTCATCCAGTGGGCTTAGTATCTCAGTTACCGCATGACGCCATTGTGGGAAGGGATTTTCCGAAGTTCTGGGAACTGTGGGATGATCCTGAGCCCCCCACTGGTGCCCCTATGTACCAGGAATGTGATAGCCAGAACTCCCCTGAGAGTGGTGAGGACTCTCCGGAATTTCCCTTGTCAGTATTGGCAGGGGAGACTCAAGAAACTGGAGAGGAGCCCACCTCCTCAGACGAAAACCTACCGTCTGTGGAGTTTTCTGATCTTGAGGTTCACAGGGAAAACTTTGCCACAGAACAGTTGAAAGACCCCGCCCTAATAAAGGCACGGGAAAACGTAGTGAAAATAGATGGCGAGTTAGTGAACCCAGATAATACCGGCACTTACCCATACTTCAGCGTAGAGAAGGACCTACTGTATCGGGTGGCAAAAAGGGCAGAAGAAACCGTTGAGCAGCTTGTGGTGCCCAAACCTTACAGGAAGTTGGTGTTGGAGTTGGCCCATGGGCACATTCTTGGAGGTCATCTGGGGACAGAGAAAACCCGAGAGAGGGTATTACAGAGATTCTATTGGCCTGGGGTGATGAAGGACATAGAAAATTATTGTTCCTCCTGCCCTGTGTGTCAGAGGTCGGCCCCGATGCCACATTTCCGTAGCCCGCTGGTCCCTCTACCCATCATTGAGGTCCCGTTTGAGAGAATCGCAATGGATTTGGTAGGTCCTATAATCAAGTCCGCTAGGGGGCACCAGTACATATTGGTTATAATGGACTATGCCACCCGTTATCCAGAAGCGATCCCTCTCAGAAATACCTCGGCCAAAACCATAGCCAAAGAGCTATCTCTTGTTTTTAGCCGGGTGGGTATTTGTAAAGAACTGCTTACGGACCAAGGTACACCCTTTATGTCCCGGGTTATGAAAGAGCTGTGTAAATTGTTCAAAGTGACGCAATTGCGTACATCTGTGTATCACCCCCAAACCGATGGGCTGGTTGAAAGATTCAACAAAACCCTAAAACAAATGTTGAAGAAAGTGGTGGATAGAGATGGAAGGGATTGGGACTGTCTACTTCCTTATTTGATGTTTGCTATTAGGGAGGTGCCCCAATCCTCTACGGGATTCTCCCCCTTTGAGTTACTGTATGGGAGACACCCAAGAGGGCTGTTGGATATTGCCAAGGAAACTTGGGAAAGTGAGAGTTCTCCCCACAGGAGTGTGATTGAGCATGTCGCCCTGATGCAAGATCGAATTGCACAGGTAATGCCCATCGTGAAGGAACATTTGGCCCAAGCGCAGTTGGCACAGCAGAGAGTGTACAACCGTGGAGCCAAGACCCGTACCTTTTCCCCGGGGGATAGGATATTGGTACTTGTCCCTACGGTTGAAAGTAAATTCCTTGCCAAATGGCAAGGCCCCTACGAGATAATGGAAAAAGTGAGCGAAGTGAATTACAAGGTCAGACAACCAGGAAGGCGAAAGCCCGAACAGATCTATCACGTTAATCTGTTGAAAGCCTGGAGGGATAGAGAGTCCCTAGTCGCAGACACTTGGTCACCAGCTCAAACTGGTTGCGTGATTCCTGAGGTTGGAATCGCAGCCACCTTGTCACAACCCCAACAACAGGAGGTTAAGGAGTTTGTGCTTCGCAACAAGGAGGTATTCTCTGAGCTGCCGGGACAAACATCTGGGGTAGAGCATGACATTATTACCCCGCCCGGTGAAAGGGTGAAGTTAAAACCCTATCGGATCCCAGAGGCCCGACGGGAGGCAATACGGGAGGAAGTACAGAAAATGCTGAACTTAGGGGTGATAGAGGAGTCCCAAAGTGATTGGTCTAGTCCCATTGTGTTGGTGCCTAAACCGGATGGGAGCTGGCGATTTTGTAACGATTTTCGTCAGTTGAACAAAGTTACAAAATTTGACACCTACCCCATGCCACGTATAGATGAGTTGATCGACCGGCTGGGAACAGCCCGATACATGACGACTCTTGACCTCACAAAAGGGTATTGGCAAATCCCCCTGGCCAAGTCGGCCAAAGAGAAAACCGCATTTGTAACCCCAGACGGGGCGTTCCAATATAAAAGAATGCCGTTCGGGTTACAGAATGCGCCGGCCACATTCCAGCGGAAAATGGACCAGATGCTGAGGCCCCATCGGAAGTATGCTGCGGCTTACCTGGATGACATAATTGTCCATAGCACAGATTGGGCCTCACATCTGCCAAAAGTGCAAGCAGTCCTGGACTCTGTTCGGGAAGCAGGGTTTACGGCTAACCCCAAGAAGTGTACCATTGGGCAGGAGGAGGCCAAATATCTTGGGTACACCATTGGGAGGGGAGTAATAAAACCCCAACTCAACAAAGTCGAGGCCATCCAGAGTTGGCCACGTCCCAACAGCAAGAAGCAGGTACGAGCCTTTCTGGGAATCGCTGGGTATTATCGGCGATTCATTCCCCACTTTGCTTCTAAGGCTGTGCCCCTAACCAACCTGACGAAGGGGAAAGGGTCGGTCATGATTAAATGGACCCCCGAGGCTGAGGCAGCATTCCAATTCTTGAAACAAGCCTTATGTAGCCAGCCAGTGTTGTACTCACCCGACTTCTCTAGAGACTTTGTCGTACAAAGTGATGCGTCAGATGTGGGGTTAGGAGCAGTATTGTCCCAGGTCTGGAACGGGGAAGAGCACCCAGTCATTTACCTCAGCAGGAAGTTGAAGTCCCATGAGGTAAATTACGCCACCGTTGAAAAGGAGTGTTTAGCGGTGAAGTGGGCTCTAGATTCCCTTCGGTACTACCTGCTAGGTAGGCACTTTGACATGGTTACGGATCACGCTCCGTTAAAGTGGATGGCTCAAAACAAGGAAACAAATAGAAGAGTGAATAGGTGGTTCCTGGCCCTCCAGGAATTCAACTTCACAGTAAAGCATCGCCCTGGCGTTCAAATGGGGAATGTGGATGCTTTGTCTCGAGTACATGAATGCCTGATTGCTGGTGTTCCAACCCCAAGGTTAAAACAAGAGGGGGGGGTATGTGACAGCAGGAAGGTAAAGTCACCTGGTTGCATCCAGGGGGGTAGATATATTTCTCCCAGATTCAGGCTTTATGCCGACTTATACAACTAGGGAGTTGATGAAGCCCAGCTGAGGCTAGTGGGCTCATGAATGACTCATACCTCTAGGGAGAGTGCTGGGCGTCGTGAGGCAGGGAGTTGATGAGACCAGCTGAAGCCTGTCAGTTCGTTTAAGGCCTCTATAAAAACTCCCAGATTCATTAGATGTTAGCTCATGCCTGGAAGCAGACCTGTGTGGACTGTCTAGGGAGAGTGAACCCCTGTGCGGTGAGAGAAAGCCTGTGTGGCTATATATTTGCTTGGACATTTAAAACCAGGGACTTAGGGACTAGGACAGCACTAGGCTGATCCCAGTTGTTAGTTAGGAAACCTGTATGTTTAGTCAGAGGTCAAGTTGACCAGGATTTATTTTGTTTATGTTTTTTTTTTGCCTTGCTGTGTTTTTGTCACTGTAAATAGAAAATAAACCGCACCTTTTTGATTTTGAAAACCACAACCTCCGTCTGCTGGGCCTGTTTTTGGGTGGGGAGCCCATCCCGGGGGTCACACACACCCGCTGCCGAGCTAACCCCCTCACAATTGATACATTTTTATACTAAAGACTCTAGAAGTGTGCAACCCTCATTTGGGTTTTTAATAGCAGTGATCTCGTGTTTAGCTGGTTACTTTGGTGCTGAGTTCTTGCCATTGGAGCACTTGAGAGGAAGAAATAGACATGTGCTTCAATTTTACTAATGCCAACCTTGCACTAAAATATCAGTTTTCAGTGGATTTGTCTGTTAACGAAATAAATGTTTATTAACTTTAGGACAGGAAGTTGTTTATGTTTTGTGGTTCTGGGGAGGAAGGAAGTTTCTAATATAAAGCAAAGTAAAAAAAATAAAAAATAAGGTGGTACCTTCTTTGGAATGTCATCAAACTATTTTTGCAGTTTACTTTCTACCAACAATACATTCTTAGAAATGCATTGTAAATGGTGCTGTAATAAATAGGTATTTAATGGTAAATAATGATTTGGTAAAGTGGACAAATACATTTAATTAATGAGTGTGGAGCCTTGACACCCTGGTGTCACATAAGATGAGTTGAATTATGCCAGGGCCTGGCAACTGGCCACTAGGCTTCCAGCACTGCACTACAGCAGGAAGGAAGACAATCAGTCGAGGAACTACCAGGGTCGCAGCAGTCGCACTTGCGACTGGGCCCTGGCATTCCACCACTGTCCGGGTCCCCAGCGGGGTTCCTAGTCCCACAGCACTGAGAGGAGAGCTTATCTTATATACAGTCAGCCGATAGTTCTCCCTGATCCCCTCTCCGTCCTCCCTCCCTCCTTCCTCTCTTGCATTGAATGACACAGTCGATCTGCTCCTTCTCCCCCCACCACTCACCTGTGTGTGCTCTGTGGGAAGTCAAGTGTGAAGCTAATGAGCTCACACCTCCCGCGGTACACACACAGGAGGGCGGTGGGTGGAGAAGGAGCAGATTGGCTGTGTCATCCCGTGCGAGAGAGGAAGGAGGGAGGGAGGAAAAAGGGGGAACAGGGAGAACTATCGGCTGGCTGTATGAGAGATATGCTCTCCTCTCAGTGCCGTGCTGAGAAGGCATCCAGCATTCATGAACACTATTAGGCAGTGCTGATAGGAGGCATTGATGGGCATTGATAGGTGGCACTGGTAGGCAGTGCTGATAGGAGGCATTGATGGGCACTGATAGCTGGTACTGATAGGCAGTGCTGATAGGAGGCATTGATGGGCACTGATAGGTAGTGCTGATAGGAGGCATTGATGGTCACTGATAGGTGGCGCTGATAGGAGGCATTGATGGCCACTGATAGGTGGCACTGATAGGCTGCACAGATAGGTGGCATTGATGAGCAATGATCTGTGGCATGGATAGACAGCATAGCACTGATGGGCATTGATGAGCACTGATAGGTGGCATTTATGAGCACTGACAGGTGACAATGATGGTCACTGATAGGCAGCATTGATTGGCACTGAAAGGTGGCACTGATAGGCAGCATTGATAAGCTGTAATAGGTGGCACTGATAGGCATCATTGATGAGCACTAATAGGCGGCACTGATAGGCGGAATTGATGGGAACTGATAGGCAACACTTATTTCGATGATAGGCGGCATTGATGGGAACTTATAGATGGCACTGGTAGGCAGCATTGATGGGCACTGATAGGCAGTATTGATGAGCACTGAATGATAGGCGGCACTGATGGGCACTGATAGGTGGTACTGATAGGTTGCATTGATAGACACTAATAGGTGGCACTGATAGGCAGCACTGACTGTAAGTGTAAACAATTTACTGACATCCTTGGCAGTTAACGTCTCCTTTCCTTACACAGACACAGTGTGAGAGGAAAGGGCTGCTGATACCCAGCAAGTCTGTTTACATGTGATCAGCTAATCACATGGTAAAGGGCCGCCATGATTGCGCTGGATACATGTCCCAGGGGGCATACGGAAGGCAGAGTTCTGGGAGGATATCCATGGACACTCTGACAAAATTGTAAGCCCGGGTGTTGGATGGAAGGGGAGGGTCAGGGGGACCCATCATGGTTTCTTGCACCAGGGCCCTGAAGACAGTCCCTGGAGACAGTCAAATGTGGCCTAAAACTTGGAAACATTATGTATTACACTATCATAGGCTGACCAACAGGAACATACAAGATAGAGTGTGGATCAGGGATGAGCCGAACACCCCCCTGTTCGGTTCGCACCAGAACCTGCGAACAGACAAAATGTTCGTGTAAACTTTAGAACCCTATTAAATACAATGGACTCGAACGTTCGAAATCTAAAGTGTTAATTATAAAGGCTAATATGCAAGTTATTGTCCTAAAAAGTGTTTGGGGACCTGGGTCCTGCCCCAGGGGACATGTATCAATGCAAAAAGAAGTTTTAAAAACGGCCGTTTTTTCGGGAGCAGTGATTTTAATAATGCTTAAAATGAAAAAATAAAAGTGAAATATTCCTTTAAATTTCGTACCTGGGGGGGTGTGTATGATATGCATGTGAAGTGGCGCATGTTTCCCGTGCTTAGAACTGTCCCTGCAAAAAATGTCATTTTTGAAAGAAAAAAAATGCATTTAAAACTGACTCGCGGCTATTAATGAATTGTCGGCTCCCGGCAATACATACAAAAGTCATTGAGAAAAAAAAAAAAAAAAAGCGTGGGGGTTCCCCAGAATTCAATTACCAGGCCCTTCAGATCTGGCATGGATTTTAAGGGGAACTCCACCCCAAGTTTAAAAAAAAAATGGCGTGGAGTCCCCCTAAAAATCCATACCAGACCCCTTATCCGAGCACGCAACCTGGCCGGCCGCAGGGGAAAAGGGGGGGACGAGAGAGTGGCCCCCCCTCCCTCCTGAACCGTACCAAGCCACATGCCCTCAACATGGGGAGGATGTCCCCATGTTGATGGGGACAAGGGCCTCATCCCCACAACCCTTGCCCAGTGGTTGTGGGGGTCTGCGGGCGGGGGGCTTATCGGAATCTGGAAGACCCCTTTAACAAAGGGGACCCCCAGATCCCGCCCCCCCCCTATGTGAATTGGTAACGGGTACATTGTACCCCTACCATTTCACGAAGAAAGCGTAAAAAAAATGTTTAAAAAAACACACAAACACCTTGAAAAAGTCTTTTATTTAAAAAAATAAATAAATAAACATTCCAGCGGTGAAATCCAGGGTCCCGCGGCGATCCCGATGTCCAGCGCTGTCCTTCATTGGTTGTGCCTGAGCGGACCTGATGGGGAACTCCCTCTCAGTATTTTAAATGTATAGACCCGCCCCTTCTAAAGTTCCCCATCAGGTCCGCTCAGCGGACGAGATGCGGAACATGAGAAGGGGCGGGTCTATACATGTATTACCAAAGTGAGAGCAGTTCCCCATCAGGTCCGCCCCCTCGGTATGTCGGACCCGCCTACGTCATTGGCTTGAGCGGGGAACTTCCTTCACTATGTAAATTTAAATTACACAGTGAAGGAAGTTCCCCGCTCAAGCCAATGACGTAGGCGGGTCTGACATACCGAGGAGGCGGACCTGATGGGGAACTGCTCTCACTTTGGTAATACATGTATAGACCCGCCCCTTCTCATGTTCCGCATCTGGTCCGCTGAGCGGACCTGATGGGGAACTTTAGAAGGGGCGGGTCTATACATTTAAAATACTGAGAGGGAGTTCCCCATCAGGTCCGCTCAGGCACAACCAATGACGGACAGCGCTGGACATCGGGATCGCCGCGGGACACTGGATTTCACCGCTGGAATGTTTTTTTTTTTTTTTTTTAAATAAAGGACTTTTTCAAGGTGTTTGTGTGTTTTTTTAAACATTTTTTTACGCTTTCTTCGTGAAATGGTAGGGGTACAATGTACCCCTTACCAATTCACATAGGGGGGGGGGGGCCGGGATCTGGGGGTCCTCTTTGTTAAAGGGGTCTTCCAGATTCCGATAAGCCCCCCGCCCGCAGACCCCCACAACCACCGGGCAAGGGTTGTGGGGATGAGGCCCTTGTCCCCATCAACATGGGGACATCCTCCCCATGTTGAGGGCATGTGGCTTGGTACGGTTCAGGAGGGAGGGGGGGCCGCTCTCTCGTTCCCCCCTTTTCCCCTGCGGCCGGCCAGGTTGCATGCTCGGATAAGGGGTCTGGTATGGATTTTTAGGGGGACTCCACGCCATTTTTTTTTTTAATTTGGGGTGGAGTTCCCCTTAAAATCCATGCCAGATCTGAAGGGCCTGGAATGGATATTTGGGGGAACCCCACGTCAATTTTTTTTTTATTTGCGGCGGGGTTCCCCTTAATATCCATTCCAGACCTGAAGGGCCTGGTAATTGAATTCTGGGGAACCCCCACGCTTTTTTTTTTTTTTTTATCAATGACTTTTGTATGTATTGCCGGGAGCCGACAATTCATTAATAGCCGCGAGTCAGTTTTAAATGCATTTTTTTCTTTCAAAAATGACACTTTTTGCAGGGACAGTTCTAAGCACGGGAAACATGCGCCACTTTACATGCATATCATACACACCCCCCAGGTACGAAATTTAAAGGAATATTTCACTTTTATTTTTTCATTTTAAGCATTATTAAAATCACTGCTCCCGAAAAAACGGCCGTTTTTAAAACTTCTTTTTGCATTGATACATGTCCCCTGGGGCAGGACCCAGGTCCCCAAACACTTTTTAGGACAATAACTTGCATATAAGCCTTTATAATTAGCACTTTAGATTTCTCCCATAGATTTTTCGAATTTGCCGCGAACACCCCAATTTGTTCGCTGTTCGGCGAACGGGCGAACAGGCAATGTTCGAGTCGAACATGAGTTCGACTCGAACTCGAAGCTCATCCCTAGTGTGGATAGAGTTAGCAATTGACACATACAGAAAGTTCTGAAAATTGCCAATTACAGTAGCCAGGTTCAGACAACATTACTTTAACCACTTAACGACCGCCCACTGTAATTATACGTCGGCAGAATGGCACCGACAGGCAGAATCACGTAGATCTACGTGATCGCCTTTGTATAGTTGGGGGGTCCGATCGGACCCCCCTTCTGTACAGTGAGCGGTGGTTAAGTGTTCGGGAGCGATCCGGCATGAGGGGACGGCCGTTCGATTCCGGCCACCCCCTCTCGATCGCTCCCAGCGAATGAGAGAGCTTCCCCTGCCTGTGTAATGTAAACACAGGCAGAGGAAGTGATGTCATCTCTCCTCGTGGCGGTCTTTTCGATCCGGCGCGAGGAGAGAAGACATCGCATAGTAAGTGCACCAACAGCCCACTGACACCAGTACACGTAGGCACACTTACACCCCCCAGTCACCCCCAGATCACCCCCCAGATCACCCCCAGTACCCCCAGTCACAGTGCACCGTTTGCAAGCTCCCTCTGCATCTAAAGAGCTTGAGAGGTTTCTGGATGATAGGTGTGGAGCTATGCAGACGGCAGCATGATTATTGATACAGCCCTGACCTATCCCAGAGAGGCAGGCTCTGAAGGCATGCTGAGAGACTGTATTTACTGTGAACACACTGAGCTCGGGGTCTTTTCCTGGAGAGGAAAATCCAGCCTGGAGGGCACGCTGTCCTTGAAGGCAGTGCTGTTATGTCTACAGTTGTGGGGCCTCAGGTAGGCAACCCAAGGGCCTGGATGCTGAGATCCTGGAGCTAGAGAAAGCTGATTGAGTGGGGGCTGTCCGCTGAAGATCTAGTCTGGTATCTCCAGAAAAAGGTGTCACTTGGAAGTTGGAAGGAGGCAACCAGCTTGGGCGTTGTGTGAGTACAAAAACGCTTCTGAAAGATAGCTGGGAACCTTTGTGCTTTTGCCACCCCTCTGGTGCTGGAGAGTCAGCTGTGGGTCTAGTTAAAGGGGAAACTGGCTAGTGTCCTGAAGAGCTTTGTCCATCCATTCTTCTATTTAAAGGGACTCTGCTCTGGTGGCTCTAAGAAAAGGAGTTTAAAGTTAACTACTACTACCTTAAAGCTGAAGTCTACTGTTTGTTACAAGCACAGACTTTAACATAGCTTGTCCTGAAAGAATACATAGGTAGTGTTGAGCGAACCCGAACTGTACCGTCCGTACCGAACTTTAGCTTTTTCCCGAACCCGGACTTTGTGCAAAAGTCCGGGTTCGGGTTCGGCAATCTAATTACGCAGTTAGAAATGATTCAGGGGCCAGCCAATCACCTTTTGATTAGCTGGTGTGCCCTTAGAAGCCATCATAGCCATGCCTACTAATGGCATGGCTGTGATTGGTCAGTGCAACATGTGACCCAGCTTCTATATAAGCTAGAGGCACACAGCACACACGTCACTCTGCTTCAGAATAGATAGGGAGAGGATCTTGTCTGCTGCTGCTGCTTTTAGGGAGAGATAGAAAAATACATGAGTTAGCCCTGATTCTGTAATCTGAGGGAAAAGATAGAGAGACAGTGTAGTGTAGGGCCAGGTTCCTGTTTTTTGCTTTTAGGGAGAGAGATATATTATATAGGAATAGGAGTCCAGATTCAGAGATATAACTCAGCGATCTGCATAGGTTTACCTGTTTGTGTTGCAGTGCAGTCTTTTTACACTGCTATGAGCCCAGTGTCAGAGAAAATCTACCTTTTATCTGCAAGCTCAGTGCACCAGCACTGCATATATTACGTTGAGAGATACACCGTTTCCATACTGTGGGTGTATTCTGCTCTTGGAAAAAGATCCATTTAGGACAAAAAAAAAAGGCACTTTATTGTGCTCTTTTCCAAAAGACCCATTAAGGGCAAAAAAAATAAAAAAAATTCCATTTTATTTTGCTCGTGCAAAAAAAGACCCGTTTAGGGCAAAAAAATAAAATAAAAATTTGCACTTTAATGTACGCTTGCAAAAATACCTATTTAGGGCCACAAAAAATATTTTGCAGTGTGTTATACATATGTGGAGGCGTGTGAAATAAACCATTTCTATATATTTGTCTTCTACTGTGCTATACTAAAAAAACAATTTTTTTTTTTAATAGCATTTTCTGCAGTTCTGTAGCTGTGCGATTCAGCGGTTACGTACTGTGGGTGTGTTGTGGTCTTCCAAAAAACGCCATTTAGGGCCACAAAAAATATTTTGCAGTGTGTTATACATATGTGGAGGTGTGTGAAATAAACAATTTATATATAGTTTTCTTCTACTGTGCTATACTAAAAAAAAAAACATTTTTTTTAATAGCATTTTCTGCAGTTCTGTAGCTGTGCGATTCAGCGGTTACGTACTGTGGGTGTATTGTGGTCTTCCAAAAAACGCCATTTAGGGCCACGTCCTCCTAGGTCAAGATTATAATTTTTATTTTATTTTTTTGTAGCGCACAGATCCTTTCCCCCTTACCTGCCTTTATGTTGTTGGCTCCTCGCAGGAGGGAGAAAGGCACACCGCACTACCAGCCCGTACCCTCCTATATAAAGAGGTTGAGCGGTGTACTTGACGGGCCGTGTCCACAGCCGGAGTCAAAACTCCTCCAGAGGATGATTCTCACCTCTACTGTAGGTAGAGGCAAGTCCTTTAATTCCCAGTAAAGTCAATGTCCACACCAGCTGAAATTACAACTCTTATTCTCTCATGGCAAAATAAACTCTACTCGGATAGAAAAGGTTAGAGCAAAGAAACAGGACAGCTTAAGGTGTGGAGGAGGTCCAGGCACAAACGTAGCACATTCACTTCACTGCTTAGGTTTCTCAAACAGTTTTAGGTGCACGGTCTCTGCCACAGACCTTGAGGTTGGTCTCTGCCACAGACCGGGTGTACAAGGCCCCTGCCACGGACCTGGAGAACTTTGGTCTCTGCCACAGACCAGGGTGTATAAGGCCCCTGCCACGGGCCGGGTGAATAAGGCCTCTGATACAGTCAAGATGACCTTGAGCTTCTCCTTCTACGAACCTAGCCCATATCAAGGGGAAGACATCTCTCCAGGGAGTCAACAGACCCTTCCTTCACCGTGACTCCCGCATCGGCCCATCAGAATGATCCTCCCTTCCCTGGAACATGGTCCCCTACACGAGGCGGCACCCTAAGACTCCTTGACCCTTAGCGGACTCCAGACGAAGGCTCTGGACTCCAGGCTTTACTCCCGCACCTAGGCCTCCATACCCAGGGCAGCAGGAACTCCAGGATAGTACCTCACCCCGGGCTAAAGGTACCCGAGATGGAACAGGAACACATGCACCCAGGACGAAGGCACCTGGGCGTGGACCCCACTGGACATCAGCCCCCAGGCCAAAGGTCTGCCCCTTTTATATGCTCTCCCGGCATGCACAGCAGGTTCCCCGCCCCGCTGTACTACTGCCAAGAGGGGACACAAAAGGCACAGCACTGTATCGGCGGTTCAACCCTAGCCTACCATGGCAGCGCCACCTGTAGGCCGCAGGGAACTGCACACCAATACTGTCCCCCGAGGACAAAATGGTCCATGAATCCTATAGAATGAGGGTGTTTGAGCCTATTTACCACTCAAACACTTCCCTTAAATTTAGCACCCCGCTACATTTTTATTTCAAAGTATTTTATTTTCCCACTAGCTTATCCATTAAATTGAATAATTTATTCCAGAAAGAGCGTATTCTGGGGCATTCCCACCATATGTGTGGCATCGTGCCGTTGAGTTTCTGAGGTTCTTAATGACTTCCCGTACCTCTTCTGCTGAAAAGGGGGCCTCCAGCATATTTTTTTTTTTTAAGTTATTTCCCTATCCACATTTGTTTGCATTACTTTTTTAGAGCCTTTTTAGTCCTTAGAAGTCCGGGTCCCCATTGACTTCAATGGGGTTTGGGTTCGGGTTCGGGTCCGGGTTCGGGTTAAAGTTCGGTCCCGAACCCGAACTTTTTTCCGAAGTTCGGCCGAACCCGTTGAACCCGAACATCCAGGGATGTTAAACTTAAAATAACATAAAAAAAATAAAAAAATAAAAAAATATGCTGGAGGCCCCCTTTTCAGCAGAAGAGGTACGGGAAGTCATTAAGAACCTCAGAAACTCAACGGCACGATGCCACACATATGGTGGGAATGCCCCAGAATACGCCCTTTCTGGAATAAATTATTCAATTTAATGGATAAGCTAGTGGGAAAATAAAATACTTTGAAATAAAAATGTAGCGGGGTGCTAAATTTAAGGGAAGTGTTTGAGTGGTAAATAGGCTCAAACACCCTAATTCTGTAGGATTCTGTAGGATTTTTGGAAGACCACAACACACCCACAGTACGTAACCGCTGAATCGCACAGCTACAAAACTGCAGAAAATGGTATTCAAAATTTTTTTTGTTTTTTTAGTATAGCACAGTAGGAGAAAACTATATAGAAATTGTTTATTTCACACACCTCCAAATATGTATAACACACTGCAAACTATTTTTTGTGCCCCTAAACTGCGTTTTTTGGAAGAGCAGAACACACCCACAGTACGTAACCGCTGAATCGCACAGCTACAGAACTGCAGAAAATGCTATTCAAAAAAAATGTTGTTTTTTTAGTATAGCACAGTAGGAGAAAACTATATAGAAATTGTTTATTTCACACACCTCCAAATATGTATAACACACTGCAAACTATTTTTTGTGCCCCTAAACTGCGTTTTTTGGAAGAGCAGAACACACCCACAGTACGTAACCGCTGAATCGCACAGCTACAGAACTGCAGAAAATGCTATTCAAAAAAATTTTTGTTTTTTTAGTATAGCACAGTAGGAGAAAACTATATAGAAATTGTTTATTTCACACACCTCCAAATATGTATAACACACTGCAAACTATTTTTTGTGCCCCTAAACTGCGTTTTTTGGAAGAGCAGAACACACCCACAGTACGTAACCGCTGAATCGCACAGCTACAGAACTGCAGAAAATGCTATTCAAAAAAAATGTTGTTTTTTTAGTATGGCACAGTAGGAGAAAACTATATAGAAATTGTTTATTTCACACACCTCCACATATGTATAACACACTGCAAACTATTTTTTGTGGCCCTGAATGGCTCTTTTTGCAAGCGTACATTAAAGTGCAAATTTGTTTCTTTATTTTTTTGCCCTAAACGGGTCTTTTTTTTGCACAAGCAAAATAAAATGCAAATTTTTTTTTTTTTTTTTGCCCTATGGGTCTTTTGGAAAAGAGCACAATAAAGTGCCTTTTTTTTCCCCCCTAAATGGATCTTTTTCAAAGAGCAGAATACACCCACAGTATGGAAACGGTGTATCTCTCAACGTAATATGCAGTGCTGGTGCACTGAGCTTGCAGATAAAAGTTAGATTTTCTCTGACACTGGGCTCATGGCAGTGTAAAAAGACTGTGCACTGCAACACAAACAGGTAAACCTATGCAGATCGCTGATTTTAATCTCTGAATCTGGACTCCTATATAATATATCTCTCTCCCTGAAAGCACCAAAAGGAACCTGGCCCTACACTACACTATCTCTCTATCTTTTCCCTCAGATTGCAGAATCAGGACTACCTCATGTATTTTACAATCTCTCCCTATTAGCAACAGCAGCAGCCAAGATCCTCTCCCTATCTATTCTGAAGCAGAGTGACGTGTGTGCTGTGTGCCTCTAGCTTATATAGAAGCTGGGTCACATGTTGCACTGACCAATCACAGCCATGCCATTAGTAGGCATGGCTATGATGGCCTCTAAGGGCACACCAGCTAATCAAAAGGTGATTGGCTGGCCCCTGAAGCATTTCTAAATGCGTAATTAGATTGCCGAACCCGAACTCGGACTTTTGCGCAAAGTCCGGGTTCGGGAAAAAGCTAAAGTTCGGTACGGACCCGAACTTTACAGTTCGGGTTCGCTCAACACTACTCCTAACCACTCAGATATTGTTATTTTCTTACCTTCTTTGTTATTTTGTTATTTCTTTTTTTCGTGTTGCGATATATATATATATATATATATATATATATATATATATATATATATATATGTATGTGTGTGTGTGTGTGTGTGTGTTATAGTAATCTTATAACCAGCCAGAGTAGTTTCCTTACCAAAACAGAAACAGATGTTATTTTCAACTCATTCCTCCTTTTCAACCCCTCCCACCGTGCAATGCAATATGGCCCTCGTGAGCTCAGGAATGCAGCCTCATGGCTAGCCTCATGGAGAACAGATGTCACAGGAAGAGGATCATATACAGATGAACCAATGATATGCACACATTTGTGATGTTTGCTTGTGTCACTTTGTTTATATAAGGGGCTGAGACCATGAATAAAGCCCTTTTGAGTGATGAGGAAGAGCTCATACTGACAAGTCTGTCTCAGTGTGTGATCCTTTAGCATGCATGCATTCACATCACCTTGAATTTGGGTCAGCGGCAGAATAGGACATACATCCTGGAATTGGACCAGGTATACATCTATTACATTTTGGCTAACCAACGTGAGTTCTGGATTCCATTCTCTGGACGTAGCCGACCTAGTTATGGCTGTCAGCGAATCGAGGTGTGTCTGACGGAACGGAGCCTGATCAACTTCGCAACACGGTAAGTGAATAGTGTTATATTCCTTACCTGTTTTATTCCGGCTCGGTCACCCTCCCTTTAAATTCACGAATTGACACAGCGGCAAATGAATAAAATCATCGCCATCTAGTGGCTACTAAGGAGATTTTTTCTCCATGTAAATCATTATAATGTATGTACTCACTTCACCCGAAGTTGTGCTCTACAGCAAGTTACACTATACAAAATTAATTATACTCACATAAAATACAAAAAGGAAAAAATAAAAGGAGGAAAACCCTATAAAAATCTATATACTAAATAAATAAAAAAATTTACATGCTGATTTAATCTGAGGATATGTGAGTAGCCTGTGTTTGTATATCAATTAAATATACCGTTTTAAACAGAGAGCACTTAGATCTATTCCTTTTATCTTTTATACTGGGGATATATGCGGAGGACTGGAGTAATATATTGAGGAATCTAGGATCCATGTTATACACCAGCCTGTACCCTTTCTGCTTGCATGACCACCTGTTAATTCAGGGGTCCATGCTGTGAGGTAATTAGAATTATAAAGGTGGAGGGATTGTCACAGAATCTGTGTTTGAGCACTGGTGGAACCTGCATTGGAAAAATTCACTCATCTCCTTCATTTGAATACATTGTCACTTATCTCCATTGAGTGGATGTTTTATACCTGCGTTGCACTGTTTTATTATACCTATTATTTTTGAATTAAATTAAAATTCTTTAGTGTTCAGCTTGCAAATATAGGGGGACTGAATATATTTTTGCACTGATTGCATTTATCTATTTTATAATGTTATGTTATATGTTCTGTTTTGACTTGAATGTGGCTATTTCAGCAGATGTCTGTATGTGAAGGGGGAGACACAGTTTTCTTATCAGCAGTCTTTGTACAAGGCTGGTTACGAGAGGGTGTATGGATAATAGAGACACAGTTACCTGGTCAGCCCTTGTACAAAGATTTTGGTTTAAGATGGTGTCCGGGAATATATTGAGACACAGTTGCCTTGCCTGTCTTTGTACAAAGCCGATTTCGAGAGGGCGTAATAGGGACACAGTTGCCTGGTCAGCCCCTGTACAAAGCTTATGGTTGATAGAGGGTGTCAGGAATATAGGCACAGGGATTCCTTGTCATTTATGATTAAAGAGAGAGTGCCGGGAAATAAATAGAATATTAGAATATATATAAATACACCTCACTATAGTGAGTGTGGGAGAATACGAACCAGGTAGGTTCGCGGTTAAATATGACCCCCATACAGACAGCAGGGCTTAATAGCGTGTCGTATTCTAACTGTGTTTGTGGATTAATGTTTGGTGTGGCTGGGGTTTAGTTAAGGAGATACAGGGAAGATATCCGGGAGGTATATTGTGCCTTCAGACCCCTGTTGAACAGCTTGGAAGATGTTAACGTTTTTGCAGTCAACGTGACTCTTCATGTTCATTTTGGGACAGGAGCTAGGAGTGGTCTGGGGCCCCCACCTTTGTGTTTCACAGAAAGACATTCCTAAGCCCAGCTTGTCGGCTCTCGCCTGAAAAGGAAAAATCATTCTCCTCCCACTTTTGTACAGGGAGGGGGCTATTGCTTCTTCTGTGTAGAAAAAAAAAAGGAATGGTCTTTAAAATTGCGCCTGCTGTTGTTTCTTTTTCCAGACGTTTCACCGTTTACCACCCCTGCTAGCCTACGACTGATTTTTAACCCTGAGTGTACCTTTTGATTATGAAGTCTGGAGTTTTTATATTTGCAGTTTATTTTTAAGTTGAGCCTTAGCTAAGTAGCTATTTAAAAACTCTTCACAGGATATAGTTGCTAGTTGGGGAGGGTGGTTCCTGCCCCATAACAGAGACGGAAAAGAAATAAGGGAAGGGGTGAGAATGGGACACCATCTCACTAGACCGGCAGAGGGCAGTTTGGCCTATGAGCTGGTGCTACACGAGAAGGGGCACAAAATGTGAAAGGATGGAAAAATTTATGAAAGTTGCTGGTCTATGCCAGCATGGTGGTTGTTTGCAGCCGGAAGTATGGAGAGTTGTGTTAATAGAAAAGAAAGGGTTGTTGACAAATAATAATTTAGTCTCGGCAGCAGAAGCCTGGTTCAGGGTAGCGAAGGGATTAATGAAAGAGGGGTGGGTAGAACAGGAAATACAGAACAACAGGAGGGATTGATGTATGTCTATCATAAAGGAAAAAGCCTGCCCGCACCCTATGAAGGTGGCCCTAAGTGGGCATGTGAGGAATGTGAGAGATCTGGACTCCCACATCCTGACCGCCCCGGGCTCTGCCCCGAATGCAGTTGTAAGTTGGAGGACCTCCTACGGAAGTCCCTCCCCTTGCAAACAGGCCTTCCTACTGCCTCATCATCCCAGCCATCCCTACCCCTTTACCCCCTGTGCCCAGTATTGAATGCAGATGGCAGCTTTTACTGCCCACCGGTCGTTGCCCCAGTGATGCCCTCAATACAGGGTTCAGTAACCCAACCAACAGCACCACCACCGACCTTAAGCCAACCTTCCTATGCCAACCCACCGAGTACGGTTTGGGACGGTCCGGACCTGCAGGACCTGATAACCTAGAATCCGGGGCCCGGCCGCCCACTGCCGGACTCTCCGCTCATGTATGCCTCCTTTACCCCCTCGCAAGCATCCACCTTAGTAGTTTCCCTCCCTGACCCCGAGCGGCAGCCCATGCCGTTCTACCGTCAGTTTGCACAAATCCAAAAGACATACTCGTCGGCATGGAGGGACTTAGCCAGTTTATGCGAAATAAAAGCAGGTGATGCCTATTGGCCCAGCATGGAGAAACATTTTAACAATGCCCGGTTGGAGAGCGAGGTCTCATATAATTTAGGGGTTGTATTTTGTGCACAGTTACAGGAATGGGCAAGAGGTAAATTAGCAGATCAAGCAACTAGCATACAGGATGTGACGCAGGACCTGCTGGAGTCGGATGATAAAATTTTGCATAAGACTCACTCAGGTTTTTACTGATTTAGGATTCTCTTTGCATAACAAAGCGCATTATCGCATGCTAGCAAGTGCTTTCGTATCAGGTTTAAAAGAACCGATACGGAAGTGGCTGTTAGTGGCCCGACCAGAGTACAAGACATTGACCTTAGAAGCCCTATTGCCTGTTGCAAGAGGTCTGGAAACACAACAACCAGTCAAGGAAGTGACACCCTTGATGACTGTAGCTCCCACCCCGCCAATAACTGTGTCTTCCGCCCCGCCCCAGAGACCCCCTGTTGTCTG
The DNA here is from genome assembly GCA_029206835.1 of Rana muscosa. Classification (NCBI taxonomy): domain Eukaryota; kingdom Metazoa; phylum Chordata; class Amphibia; order Anura; family Ranidae; genus Rana; species Rana muscosa. Next base: position 345,986,375 of record CM055127.1, read on the forward strand.
CTTTAATTGAGGGACACCGGGTCACTACAGGAGGGACTGTAGGGCCCCCAGACAGCCTAGAAGATACCCCCCCAAACTGACCGGAGGTATGATCAGCACCCAAACACCAGCACTTTTCCTCCTCCTCCTAGGGGGGATCAACCGGAACTCCCCTTGCAAACAGGGGGAGGCAGAAATCCCAGATCCCTCCTACTTATCCTCAATAGATGTGTCTTGTGTGGGAGTGGACGGAATATCTCGGTCCAGCCCCCTCACAAAACCACTACAGGTGGGCACTACCCCGGCATTGTTATCTAGATTTGTGGTCTCGAACACCTGTCCCCTCAATCTACTGGGGGCAGATGTTCTTTTCAGGCTTCAGGCCTCTATCTCATATAATGCCGATGGGTCCATCTCTGTTTCCACTGCCCTGAGTGGGGGAGACACGTCAGCATTGTGTTCCCTCCCCATACTGATGATCCTGCAGGTTTCACCTACCCCTATCCCGGAACATTTCCTTGACCAAATACCGTCCCACCTCTGGTCCACCGGTCCGGAGGATGTAGGTAGATTGTCAGTCCCCCCGGTTGTGGTCCTTCTAAAACCAGGGGCTGTTCTTCCCAGAAGGGCCCAATACCCACTCAAACCAGTCCAGACTCAGGCAATTACCGAGCAGATAAAAGTCTTGCTGGGAAATGGTGCCTTAATACCCTGTACTTCCCCGTGCAATACCCCTCTGTTTCCAGTTAAGAAGAAGACTCCCAAGGGCCAACCGGATAAATACCGGCTAGTACAGGACCATAGAGCAGTGAACGAGGCCACCATTTTGGAGACGCCACTTGTCCCGAATCCACACACTCTTCTGTCAGGGGTACCCCCCGTCTGCAAAGTGTTTCACTGTCAAAGAGATTTAGCGAACACCCTCTTTAGTGTGCCATTGGACGCCTCCTGTCAGTACCTGTTCGCATTCACCCACGCTTCCAAACAGTTTACTTGGGCAGTTATGCCCCAAGGGGCACAGAACTCGCCCAACCAGTTTACCAAGGACATGTCCCAAATCCTCACCAACTGGGATAACCCCAACCCGGACCTGGTTGTGGTTTTGTAGTATGTAGATGACCTGCTCTTGTGTGCACCCTCTCAGGACACGGCGGAACAATCATCGGTGAGCCTCCTGATGTATCTGGCCCAACAAGGATGCAAGGCCTCTAAAGAAAAATTACAGTGGTGCGCTTCTCGTGTTGTCTTCCTGGGTCATTGCATATCCCATGGCGCTAAGCACATCACGCAACAACGAGCTGAAGCCATACAGGCCATTCCGCCCCCAGGTAATGCTAAGGCCCTACATGCATTTTTGGGACTGATCTCTTACTGCAGAGCCTGGATACCTGTGGCTTCCCTTCTCTTGCAACTCCTGTATGACATCCTGCAATGTGACCCCTTTGCGCTGTCCGAAGAAGCGCTCACTAACTTTCGACCTTTTGAAAGAGGCAATCAGCACTGCTCCTGCACTCGGTCTCCCTGATTATGGAAAGCCCTTTCGCCTGTTCATATCTGAGACACAGGGCCACGCCTCAGGGGTGTTGACACAAAGTCATGGACTCTGTAACCGCCCCATCGGTTACTATTCAACCAATCTGGACCCAGTTGCCAGAGGAGGCCCATCATGTCTCCGAGCAGTTTTTGCTGCCCAGGCCCTTCTGGACAAAACTTTGGATATTGTCCTGGGCCATCCCCTTATGCTGCTATCCCCTCACGATATCTCCGCCATTCTGAATCAGGTGCAACCCAAGCATTTATCCTCTGCTCGCCACCTCCAGTTGCAATGCAATTTACTCATGCCTGACAATGTGACACTACTTCAATGCCAACAACTCAACCTTGCTACTCTCCTTCCTCTTGTCCAAGGGGGGTATCATGACATGTCTCTGGACGAACAGGAAGAAGAGGATGCAGACCTACCTGCTCCTACCCTAGATGAAGATGAACATGATTGCTTTGAACTCATGAAGGCTGAAACCACCTATCTACCCTCTGTCCTGGATGCCCCAATCCCATTGCCTCAACTCACCTTGTATGTTGATGGATCCAGATTTACAGATTCATCCAGCAATTTCCACACAGGATATGCAGTTACTACAGAGACTACAGTTATGCAAGCCACCTTGCTCCCAGCATCCATGTCTGCTCAAGAGGCTGAGCTCCATGCCCTTACAGTAGCCTACCAGCTTGCAGAAAGAAGGAACAGCAAATATCTACACCGATTACTGGTATGCACTGGGTGTGGCCCATGACTTTGGACTAATATGGAAGACAAGAGGCTTCTTGACTACAGCCGGTACCCCAGTGAAGCATGGCAAGGCCATAGATGCGCTCCTGACAGCACTCCAACTCCCAGAACAAGTAGCAATACTCAAAATTAAAGCCCATGGGAAGATAACCACACCAGAAGCCCAAGGAAACCACCTGCCCGATGAAACAGCAAAACAAGCAGGCATGACCCCCTTAAGGGCTGAAACCACAGAATTTGTGGGAATATATCATTCGCAGCCAGAAGCGGTAAACAAAGCCGTACTACAAAAAACTCAAACAGACGCTGCAGACCAAGAGAAAGCAAAATGGAGCAAGATGGGAGCAGTACGGGTGGATGATCTTTGGACTGTAGGAACCCGCCCATGTCTCCCCAGAGCTTTGTACCCAGCTGTGGTGCAATGGGCCCATGGAGCAACCCATCTCTCAAAGACTTTGATGAACTCACTTATAAACAAACATTATGTAGCTCCAGGAATAACTACTTTAACTAATCAATACTGCAAGTCCTGCCACACTTGCCTAGCATGCAACCCCGGAAGGCTAGAGAAACCACCCATGAAACACTAGGCTAGACCGCTCTACCCCTTCCAGAGGATACAGATTGATCACATACAAATGCCAAAGAGTGGTAGATTTGAGTATGCCCTGGTGGTGGTAGACATGTTCTCAGGATGGCCCGAGGTATATCCAGTCGCAAATCAGACAGCGAAAACCACGGCTAAAAAATTGCTTTTGGAGGTGGTTTGCAGATATGGGGTACCTGAGGTGATAGAGAGTGGTCAAGGCCCTGCGTTCACTGCTACAGTCACAAAAGAAATATGGTTGGCCCTAGGTACCACATTGGCGTTTCACACACCTTATCACCCTCAGACTAGTGGGAAAGTGGAAAGAATGAATCAGACACTTAAAACCCGAATGCTAAAAATGGCCAAGGACACAGGTATGTCCTGGCCAGAAAGCCTGCCAATAGCCTTATTCAGCATACGGTATTCCCCAAGAGGGAAGCATTCTTTATCCCCTTTTGAAATCTTGTTTGGAACAGCCACTAGATTAGGTTGTTATTACCCACAACAGTTGCAATTGCAGTCTGATACTTTGATAGATAATGTGACCACTCTTGCAAAAGAATTAACTAATATCCATGCACAAGTATTGTCTTCCATTCCAGATCCTGATCTAGATATCGGTACTCACAGCATACTTCCTGGTGATTGGGTGATGGTTAAGAAGTTCCTCCGAAAGCATTCCCTGGAGCCAAGATATGATGGTCCATTCCAAGTGTTGCTAACAACAGCCACTTCAGTTAAGTTGGCCAGAAAGAATACTTGGATACACGTTTCCCACTGCAAAAAGGCTCCAGTTCCGGAGGACAGTGCACCACCCGCATCAGAATGAAACGATATATCTTTTTTCTTATAGCAACTGTACACACACAGGAGGTGGCCATCAAACAAGTAGATGGTGTAACACAATTCTGGTATAATTCATCAGACACACATGTAGCTACCTTCATATTTGATTTCTGTGCTATAATCTCCTTCCCTCCATTTGACTGGCAGTGTAAAGTGTTCCGGCCGCAGATCACCCACGGAACTATATATATATATGTGACACAGCAGACTTTGACCACTGGGAATCTGTGGGTTGGAATATAGGGGATGACTGGGGATATAGGCCACAGAGTGCCCTGAACAAGAAAGGCAAATATGGAGAGTCATTACTCAGCAGACTGACCCTATTAAAAACAGACACATGGTCAAGTGATGGTAGGATGGGACATAGCATGAAACTCACCCTAACCATAAGGAATCCCAGTCCTATGGATGCAGGCACATATGTTATGGGGGTGCGGTATGATGGGGAGAATAGGGGACCAAGTGGACAGTTCCAACTTAAAGACATGTATAATTCATCTGAATATCAGGCCCTTCAAACAGCAAGCCATCCCCTTAAACCACATGTACATATGCGCACCCTAGGATATATGGTGGCCATAGCTGATCCCACATTCGAAGACAAGATGGCAGCAGAGACTGGTTTCTCAGATGTCAACCTGTGGCTCGAATGGATGAGGTATAATGCAGGGAAACATAACAGGTCCAACTGTTATGTGTGTGGTGGAGCTAGACCCCATTTGGGAACAGTGCCATTAAACATACCTCCCACTCAAGAGGAGTGCTTTCTGAACCTGTTCACCAATACTTCCACTGATTACTCCCAGTGCGAAACATGGAAAAGAGAATATCCCATAGTAACCAAGACATCCAAGCCTGGGGAGGGTATTACCATATATCCCGGTAATTACACATGTTATGGGAACTACTAGGGAGCAGGGAAGTTCTTGGGGAACTTCTCTATGGGATACTGTGCCTCCTACAGCAGTGCATCCACAGATTTGGTGCAGAATCAAACTCAATCTTTGGGAGACGTGTATTGGATCTGTGGGCAATCAAAAAGAAAAAGATCCTGGACTCCCGCACTATTTGAAAGATGCTATTTTTTTATTATATAAAATCCAAAACACAGCACAGCGTACAAACTTGAAATGAAGACAGGGACAAGGCTAACGCGTTTCACATCATATGATGCTTACTCATAGCTAAATGAACAAAAAATTCAATTGTGTATAAGAGGAAAGTGAAATAAACCACCCTCCAATGGAGAAGGTGCAAAATCAGGTGAAAATTATTTGACACATAATTGAATCTAATGTGGTCAGAACACACGCAAGGAACACACACCTGTGAATGAGGAGACATATAACAGCAGTCAGGATAATTAACTATTATATGAGTGGATGTGGTCAGATATAAATATATATCAAAAGTTAATTAATTGAAAGTGAAGCTGCTGAAATTATCTGAAAAAAATGGACATAAAGTGTGTGTGAGTGTAAAAAAACCCTTTGAAAGTGAAGTGAAGAAGAAAAGAAAAAAAGAAAAAGAAAAGAAGAATATGAAAATAAAATAAAAATGGAAGTAAAAATAAAAATAATGATAATAATAAAAATAAAAATGAAAATAAAAATAAAAATATTGGACGTATATATCTAAGATTATATGCATATGCATAGTGAAAAAATAGCCTCATACACATATACATGCACACGTAGATATGTGCATATGCATGTATATATGAAATATTAAAAACAAAAATAAAACTTGTATAAGAACAAGTTATGAGGTCTAAAAAGATATATATTGTTATATGTGTCAAAAAGGACAACATGGGGTGGGGTTTCTCTTTGTGGGATGCCGATTGTTCAAAAAAAGAGAAGAGAAAAAGATATGTAACAATATATGTAAAAATATATATGCATAATTACCGTACTCCTCTGCATTTACCTACCGCCTAAACTAATAACAAAAGCAGTTGGTCCAACTCAAAAAAGAAATTTATTATTGTCAAATAGAGGATAAAGTTTTATATTATAGAAGTTGTATCTATACGGAAGGACCTTTAAGTACCTGCATAGGCGGCATTAGAAACCAAAGAAGAAGAAAAGAAGAGGGGAAAAGAAACAAAGCAACAAGGGACGAAAGAGCGAAAAAGGAAGAACGAGAAAAAAGGATGAAGAATGAAAAGAAAAGAGAAGGACTTTTAGCCGAAATTCCATCACTATAATGAATAAATGAATGAATGAGTATGTCCAATGTTATGGGGAAAAGTGCAGCAGGAAAGAAAAGGGGGGGTAGAATTGGAGGAGCAGGGAAAGGGAAAGGGGAGGGGAGGGAAGTGGAAGGGGGGGGGGAGAATGGATGAAAAGAAAGGAGGTAAGGACGAAGAAAAAAGGAAGAGAAGGCAAGAGTAAAAGGAAAGTAAAGCAGTGTGTACACTCATGTAATAATAATGATGCTGATAATACGAGTTTAGAGTTTAGAGTGGGGCGGAAGCATTTCATGGATCCGGAGGCTTGAGAGCGGTAAACTTTTTCTCCTTATACTACAGACCTGGACTTTGCCTTTCCTCGTTTACCTGCTCAGCCTTCTATCCTCCTGCACCGGTTTCCTCTTTTTTTTTGGTGAACTCTTCTCACCCATGGATCACCCCACAAACAAGATGCCTTCTTTAACCACTTCCCGACCGCGTCATGGACAAAAGACGTCCACAGAGTGGTCGAGTTATCCTGAGCTCACGTCCCTGGGACGTCCTCGTGCATTCGCGCTTCCCGCGCGCCCCCTGGTGCGCGCTCGCGGAAGTGTCCGTGCTCGCTGAGTTCACGGCTCCCACTGCAACAAGGATCGCGGTGAAGAGCCAATGATAGCGGCTCTTTACCACCTGATCGCTCCCTCCAATGAGGGAGCGATCAGAATGTAAACAAACTGGGGTCAAACAGAGGTCCAGCTCTCTTCTCTCCTCACACCGATACAGCGTGTGAGGAGAGGAGAGATCCTTTTAACAGTGAGTGTCTCATATATATTCAGCAGTGCCCTTAAGTGCCACACAGTGCCACACAGTGCCACACAAGTGCCAATCTGTGCCCCACACTACCCATCAGCGCCCCTACAGCTCCCCTACAGTACCCATCTGTGTAAGCAGTGCCACAAAAATACTCATCAGTGCCACTACAGTGCCCATCAGTGCCACCAGAGTACCCATCAGTGCCACTAGTGTCCATCAGTGCCACCACAAGGCTGATCAGTGCCACCACAAGGCTGATCAGTGTCACTACAAGGCTGATCAGTGTCACTACAAAGCTCATCAGTGCCACCAGTGCTCATCAGTGCCACCTCTGCCACTTCAGTGCCCATCGGTGCCGCCAGTGCTCCACCAGTGCCACTACAGTGCCCAGTGCCACTACAGTGCCCCATCGGTGCCATCAGTACCACATCAGCGCCACTATAGTGCTCATCTGCACCCTCATCAGTTACCAGCAGTGCATCCTCATCAGAACCCAGAAGCACCCTCCTCAGAACCCAGCAGCACCCTCATCAGAACCCAGCAGTGCAGCCTCATTAGACCAGCCTCATCAGCACCCATCAGTGCAGCCATATCTGTTCCAGTTTTCCTACCACAGTTTGTCACCACAGCCCACAGTCACCAGTATGGCAAAAAAATGTTTTCCGCTGAGGAGGCATACCAACAGCTTTGCTTGACTGACGAGAGCAGCGACAAGCTCTCTGAGTCTGATTCTGGTTCAGAATATGAACCTGTTATAAGCAGTGGGTCTTCTACAGATTCAGAGGAAGAGGAAAGTGTGCCCAGGAAATGAAGGCGTTCTGACATGGATCAGCAGGCTACCACAAGTAGCGCTGTGGCATCAACCAGCAGCTCAGTGCCATCCACCAGTAGCACAGTGCCATCCACAAGAAATTAAGTACCACTACAGCAAAGGCCAAGAACTAGCGGGGTGTCATCTCAGCCCCAAAGGGTTAGGACCCATGCCAGCCTTCCCTATGCCCTTGAAAACCCTCTGTGGCTTCCCCCCAATTCAGGAGCAGCAAACATCCCCCCTTTCACTGCCCAGCCAGGTGTTCAGGTGAACACAGAGAATTTTGCCCCTATTGATTTTTTTAATTTAATTTTTATCCAAGACCTATTATCCTCCATCGTGACCCAGTGCAACCTCTTTGCACAACAATTCATAACTAACAACCCTGATTCAAGTTATGCCCATCCCTATGTGTGGAGAGAATTGACAGTGGAGGAATTTAAATTATTTTTAGGCCTAACGTTCAACATGGGGCTCTCAAAAAAAAATGAAGTATACTCCTATTGGTCCTCCAAACCCATCCAGCACATGCCAGTCTTTTCATCCATTATGTCAAGATCCAGATACCTCATGATAATGCGCTTTCTCCATTACAATGACAATACCCAGTGCCCTCCCCGAAATGACCCATCACATGACAAATTATTTAAAATTCGGCCACTTCTAAATTTTTTCTCGGAGAAATTCCCCCAGTTATATATCCCCGACCAAAATATATCCGTGGATGAGTCATTGGTCCACTTCACAGGCAGGCTTGGCATCAAGCAGTTTATTCCAAGCAAAAGGACCCGATATGGGGTTAAAATCTACAAGCTATGTGACCGGGTCACTGGCTACATTTACGCCTTCCTGGTGTATGAAGGGAAGGACTCCCAACTGCATCCCCCTGAATGTCCTGAGTACATCGGTGCCAGCGGAAAGGTTGTTTGGGAGCTTATATATCCACTCCTTGAAAAGGGTTACCACCTTTATGTGGATAATTACTATACCAGCATCCCCCTCTTCCGCAACCTTTACCGGAAGGGCACTCCAGCGTGTGGTACAGTGCGAACCAACAGGAAGGGTTTCCCGCAAAGACTCGTTACTGAAAGACTACGAAAAGGGGAGACGGCGTCTTTGCGGAATGAAGAGCTATTGGCTATCAGGTGGAGGGACAAAAGAAATGTCCACATGCTCTCAACGATACATAACGACACCTACGTGGAAATCCTCAAAAGAAACGGCCCTATCCAAAAACCAGCATGTGTTCATGATTATAATTTGTTCATGGGGGGAGTCAATTTTAATGATCAGATGATTGAACCCTATCTTCCCACAAGAAAAAGCCGCTATTGGTATAAAAAGGTCTCCATATATCTTTTCAGTATGGCCCTTTACAATACTTATGTCATTTACCGTAAATCTACAAGGACCCCCTTATCTTATTTTCAGTACTAAGAAGAAATTATCGAAGCCCTTTTGTACCCTGAAGACCCACCAGAAAGCATTCGCTCAGATTCAGTGAGCAGACTCCATGAACGCCACTTTCCTGATAAACTCCTCCCCCATGAAACAGGCCGAAAACGTCAGAAGAGATGCCGGGTGTGCTCCAAAGAAGGAACTAGAAGAGACACTGTGTATTATTGTCCCGATTGTCCTTCCCAACCAGGCCTTTGTTTTGGTCGATGTTTCCGTCGTTACCATACTTTTCTACATTATTAGGAAAGTATGGTAAACCTAATTGTCATTTACCGCCACACCCCTTATGCCACTGTACATACCGCTGCCTTCTCCGGAACTGACCCTGACCTGCTAAACGACCACGCCTCTGCCTAACGCTAAACTGTACCTACCTCTGCCTGCCCTGGAACTGACCCTGGCCTGTTATACGACCACGCTTCTGCCTAACCCTAAACTGTACCTACCTCTGCCTGCTCTGGAACTGACCCTGGCTTGTTATACGACCACGCTTCTGCCTAACCCTAAACTGTACCTACCTCTGCCTGCTCTGGAACTGACCCTGGACTGTTTGACCACGTTTTTTGCCTGCCTCTTGGATTGATCTTTTACCCTGCTATGCTAATGGTGACACAGGGGTCTCACATATGTGAGGGGCTCCAGAATTGTTTTTCTGGATGAAGAAAACTAATTTTTTAGTTTTCTCATTCCCGGATTAGGGTCTGGAGACTCGGAGGCTTCAAAGAGATTTGGGTGGGAGAAGCCTCTACCCCTGTCCCCATTCTTTCCTGGCCTGCTACTTGGACCATGTTCCTGCTTACTACCAGGACCAATATTTTGGCACTGCTGGCAATGTCTCTACTTGCACTGACCTTGGACTGTATATGGACAGTATCTCTGCCTGTACTGACTATGGACAATATTCCTGCCTGCTGCCTGGACAATTACATTCACTGACGCTGACCACGTCCCTGCCTGCTGCCTGGATCAGGGCTCTCCTTCTGTGGACAATTGCACTACTAAAACCACAGGTAATCTTTTGTTTACCATTTACTCAGCAGAATGTAGTTCAGGGTGTAATTCTTGGTATGTACATGCTATATGCTAGAAATATGAAGGGCCTTCAAAAATGTGATAGATTGTAAGGAAATTAGATGCGTAATTTATGTCCCTAGGTCACCTGATGGTGCTTCCTGGATATTGGGCCTCTATGTGGCCAGGCTGTGTAAAAGTCTCATACATGTGGTATCGCCATACTCAGGAGGAGTAAGAGAATATATTATGGGGTGTCATTTTTGCTATGTACATGCTATGTGTTGGAAATATCTTATAAATGGGCAACTTTGTGTAAAAAAAAATGTGTTTTTATTTTTTTTCCACATTTTCCAAAAACTTCTGGAAAAAAATGAACAGTTCAAAAGACTCATAATGCCTCATAGATTATACGTTGGGGTGTTTGCTTTCCAAAATGGGGTCACTTTGTTGGCGTTTCCATTGTCCTGGTGCTCCAGGGCCTTCAAAAGTGTAATAGGTGTTTGAGAGATTAGATGTGTAATTTATGCTCCTAGAACGCCTGAAGTTGCTACTTCAATGTTGGGCCTCTGTATGTGGCCAGGCTGTGTAAAAGTCTCACATATGTGGTACCGCCATACTCAGGAGGAGTAGGAGAATATATTTTGGGGTGTAATTTTTGCTATGTACATGCTATGTGTTGGAAATATCTTATAAATGGACAACTTTGTGTAAAAAAAATGCGTTTTCATTTTTTTCCCACATTTTCCAAAAACTTCTGGAAAAAAATGAACAGTTCAAAAGACTCATAATGCCTCATAGATTATACATTGGGGTGTTTGCTTTCCAAAATGGGGTCACTTTGTTGGCGTTTCCATTGTCCTGGTGCTCCAGGGCCTTCAAAAGTGTAATAGGTGTTTGAGAGATTAGATGTGTAATTTATGCTCCTAGAACGCCTGAAGTTGCTACTTCAATGTTGGGCATCTGTATGTGGCCAGGCTGTGTAAAAGTCTCACATATGTGGTACCGCCCTACTCAGGAGGAGTAGGAGAATATATTTTGGGGTGTAATTTTTGCTATGTACATGCTATGTGTTGGAAATATCTTATAAATGGAGAACTTTGTGTAAAAAAAATGCGTTTTCATTTTTTTTCCACATTTTCCAAAAACTTCTGGAAAAAAATGAACAGTTCAAAAGACTCATAATGCCTCATAGATTATACGTTGGGGTGTTTGCTTTCCAAAATGGGGTCACTTTGTTGGCGTTTCCATTGTCCTGGTGCTCCAGGGCCTTCAAAAGTGTAATAGGTGGTTGAGAGATTAGATGTGTAATTTATGCTCCTAGAACGCCTGAAGGGGCTACTTCAATGTTGGGCCTCTGTATGTGGGCAGGCTGTATAAAAGTCTCACACATGTGGTACCGCCATACTCAGGAGGAGTAGCAGAATATATTTTGTGGTGTTATTTGTGGAATGTACATGCCATGTGAGAGAAATAACCTGTTATAATGACAATTTGGTGTGAAAAAAAATAAAAATAAAAAAAATCTTCATTTTGCAAAGAATTGTGAGAAAAAATGACAACCTCAAAAAACTAACTATGCCTCTTACTAACTACCTTGGAATGTCTACTTTCCAAAAAGGGGTCATTTGGGGGGTAATTGTTATTTTCTGGCTTGTTAGGGTCTCAAGAAATGAGATAGGCTGTCAGTACATCAGGTGTAATCAAATTGATACATTTTCAGTGATTGGCACCATAGCTTGTAGACCCTATAACTTTCACCCAGACTAAATAATATCCACTAATTTCGGTTATTTTTACCAAAGATATGTAGCAGTATACATTTTTTTCCCAAATTTATGAAGAAAAATTACTTATTTGCAAAATTTTATAATAGAAATTAAGAAAAATTCATTTTTTTACAAAATTTTTGGTCTTTTTTCATTTATAGCACAAAAAAAAAAACCCAGAGGCAATCAAATACCACCAAAAGAAAGCTCTATTTGTGTGAAAAAAAGGACGAAAATTTCATATGGGTACAGTGTTGCATGACTGAGTAATTGTCATTCAAAATGTGAGAGCACCGAAAGCTGAAAATTCGTCTGGTTAGGAAGGGGGTTTAAGTGCCCAGTTGTCAAGTGGTTAAATCCCATACCAGCAGCAGCCATCCCAGAAATGGATACAGGATTTAGCCAAACACTCACTGCCCCATCTAACAACCCACTCCGATCAAGCCAGACTTGTTTTTCTCAAACGCCGGACATAAGTGATTTATCCTTAAAAAGCACTTTTCGGAAATTAGAAAGTCTTATGGCTAAGGAGATCAGGGCGTTTTGGGACGTGACCACCCTCACTGAATACTTATCACTGGAACAGATTCCTCGAGGTCTACGAATCAAGAAATTTACCACTTTTGATCTTTCCAATATGGAACTTAAGTTGGAATGGACTAATACCCTTTCGGTTTGCTCATTCAAGTTAATGAAAATTATCATAGACCATAAACAAAAATAACTGGATCGAGTACAAAGTTAAATGGCAATCATACAAAAAGAGCTAATTGAGCAACAGAAGGTTCCTGGATATACTGAATTGGACAACCAGTTGAGCAAAAGGTTGGATAAACTAGAACGAAGCATGATATCCACAAAGAAAGAAAATTGCACTCGTGATCAATTGGATTATGACACCGATAATGTTTACATCTGGAAAAAACCTGTCTTTCACAAGTACCGTATACGGAGACCATCATCCAAGAAAAGAGTAAGCTTTTCAGACACGGAGGGCGAACCCATCAACGATACCTTTGCCGCCACAGGATCAGATTCCTCGTCAGACCACAGTCCTTCAACCGACCATACACGCAAAGACCATACGGCGACTCTAAACCAGAATGGCCAGGGCCGCAACAAGAGGAACAGAAAAAAGACAGGTAAACGAGAAGAGGAGGTAAAAAACACAAAAGAGTCCAAAGAAAATCGGTATCAACTACGGGATCGGAAGTAGCGGACACTTTCAATGTCATTAATTTATCAGCACGCTCACTTACCAATAGGGATGTTTCACTCCTATCTAGGGGTTTGAATTTTTGACCATCAAATCATTTTAACCTTTTTGGGATGATTTTGGATGTCAATAGGTTAGCACGTCTATTGACACTACAGAAGCACTACTTCACCGATCCTGAGAATAACGATCAATCCTCCTTGTCTACAGAACAGTCATCGAGCGGTGAGTCTTTTCCTTCTCCTAATCTTTTTCCTGACACTTGTGCACTTGTAGATCTTATGGATCTTGCAGCAGAATCTGATACCCGTATTTATAATGGCCACACTGATTATAATCCAGTGTCATTTAAAATCAAATCTGATTTTTATCCGATCAATTCTAAAGGCAAAGATATGGATTTATATCAAAAACTGGTTAAAAGAGATTTAACCAATTTGGCCAGAAACATATCTAGCAAAACACCAAGTAATCTTTCTGCCAGCGAGAAACTATCCCTTGAGAGCTTACGTAAGGATTCATCCATTGTCATCAAAAATGCTGATAAAGGCGGCGCGGTAGTAGTGTTAGATGCTACTCAATACAAAAATGAAGCTTCACGACAGTTATCTGATTCGACAACCTATTTAAAACTTAAAGGTGACCCCACTGCTGCTTTCACAAAAGAGCTCTCTTCCCTATTGGACAGAGCAGTGTCCATTGGAATCTTCACTTTGAAAGATAAAGAAATGTTTATTCCTGCTTCCCCGGTTATGCCCATTTTCCATCACCTTCCCAAGCTGCACAAGGGACTTAACCCATTATCTGGCAGACCCATTGTGGCAGGCATTAACTCCTTAAATGAACGCTTGGGACAATGGGTAGACCAGCAACTGCAACCTCTGGTTATGGACCTGCCGGGGTACATAAGTGACACTAAGCAATTACTATCAAAGTTGGAACATGTGTCATGGGATGAAAACTATTGTTGGATAACATGTGATGTCTCTAGTTTATATTCCTCGATTCCACACACACTTGGTTTACAAGCGGCAGCTTTTTTTCTAAAGAAGTCAGGACGTTTTTCTCTGGTTTTGCAAGAATTTATTGTCATGTGTTTAGAGTACCTTCTTACTCACAACTTTTTTATGTTTGACGGGGGCTATTACCTCCAAAAATGCGGAGCCTCTATGGGAGCTAAATTCTCACCATCCTTAGCCAACCTATAAATGGTGGGAGAGGCTCCGCATTTTTGGACCGAATAGCCCCCGACGTGAAGATACTGTATTTTTTTGCAGGTACATTGATGACCTCTTGTTTATAGTTTATAGTAGGGATGAGCTTCGTGTTCGAGTCGAACATACGTTCGACTCGAACATCGGCTGTTCGATCGTTCGACGAAGATCGAACGATTTGGGCCGTTCGCGCCAAATTCGAGTGACGCGAACGGCCCACAATGCACTACGCCATCGCAGTGTCATCCAGGCGCTGTGATTGGCCAAGCATGCACTGTGACCCTGCATGCTTGGCCAATCACAGCGCCGGCAGCGAGGAGAGCAATGATTGGCCACAGGCAGGATGCCTGTGGCCAATTATTGCTGAGGGTGTTTAGTACACGCCCCACACTATAAAAGGCCGCCAGCACGGCGGCCTAGTGTAGTGTGTTCCGGAGCAGGGAAAGACAAGCATAGGCAGGGACAGTGACATTTATTTCTTTCTTGCTTAACCTGGATTCCTTTAGTTTAGGGAAAGAGAAGGATAGGTAGGGAGAGTGTCAGTGTGTTTTACTGTGCCAGTCCTTGTTTCTAGGGACAAAGAAGGAAAGTGAGGGGATTTCTCCTTGTGCTATAGTGTGCTTTAAAAAAACATTTTTTCTAGGGACAGAAAACTGTAGGTAGGGAGAGTGTCAGTTTCTTTCACTGTGCCAGTCCTTGTTTCTAGGGACAAAGAAGGAAAGTGAGGGGATTTCTCCTTGTGCTATAGTGTGCTTTAAAAAAACTTTTTTTCTAGGGACAGTAAACTGTAGGTAGGGAGAGTGTCAGTTTCTTTCACTGTGCCAGTCCTTGTTTCTAGGGACAAAGAAGGAAAGTGAGGGGATTTCTCCTTGTGCTATAGTGTGCTTTAAAAAAACATTTTTTCTAGGGACAGAAAACTGTAGGTAGGGAGAGTGTCAGTTTCTTTCACTGTGCCAGTCCTTGTTTCTAGGGACAAAGAAGGAAAGTGAGGGGATTTCTCCTTGTGCTATAGTGTGCTTTAAAAAAACATTTTTTCTAGGGACAGAAAACTGTAGGTAGGGAGAGTGTCAGTTTCTTTCACTGTGCCAGTCCTTGTTTCTAGGGACAAAGAAGGAAAGTGTGGGGATTTCTCCTTGTGCTATAGCGTGCTTTAAAAAAACATTTTTTCTAGGGACAGTAAACTGTAGGTAGGGAGAGTGTCAGTTTCTTTCACTGTGCCAGTCCTTGTTTCTAGGGACAAAGAAGGAAAGTGAGGGGATTTCTCCTTGTGCTATAGTGTGCTTTAAAAAAACATTTTTTCTAGGGACAGAAAACTGTAGGTAGGGAGAGTGTCAGTTTCTTTCACTGTGCCAGTCCTTGTTTCTAGGGACAAAGAAGGAAAGTGAGGGGATTTCTCCTTGTGCTATAGTGTGCTTTAAAAAAACATTTTTTCTAGGGACAGAAAACTGTAGGTAGGGAGAGTGTCAGTTTCTTTCACTGTGCCAGTCCTTGTTTCTAGGGACAAAGAAGGAAAGTGAGGGGATTTCTCCTTGTGCTATAGTGTGCTTTAAAAAAACATTTTTTCTAGGGACAGAAAACTGTAGGTAGGGAGAGTGTCAGTTTCTTTCATTGTGCCAGTCCTTGTTTCTAGGGACAAAGAAGGAAAGTGAGGGGATTTCTCCTTGTGCTATAGTGTGCTTTAAAAAAACATTTTTTCTAGGGACAGAAAACTGTAGGTAGGGAGAGTGTCAGTTTCTTTCACTGTGCCAGTCCTTGTTTCTAGGGACAAAGAAGGAAAGTGAGGGGATTTCTCCTTGTGCTATAGTGTGCTTTAAAAAAACATTTTTTCTAGGGACAGAAAACTGTAGGTAGGGAGAGTGTCAGTTTCTTTCACTGTGCCAGTCCTTGTTTCTAGGGACAAAGAAGGAAAGTGAGGGGATTTCTCCTTGTGCTATAGTGTGCTTTAAAAAACCATTTTTTCTAGGGACAGAAAACTGTAGGTAGGGAGAGTGTCAGTTTCTTTCACTGTGCCAGTCCTTGTTTCTAGGGACAAAGAAGGAAAGTGAGGGGATTTCTCCTTGTGCTATAGTGTGCTTTAAAAAAACATTTTTTTCTAGGGACAGAAAACTGTAGGTAGGGAGAGTGTCAGTTTCTTTCACTGTGCCAGTCCTTGTTTCTAGGGACAAAGAAGGAAAGTGAGGGGATTTCTCCTTGTGCTATAGTGTGCTTTAAAAAAACATTTTTTCTAGGGACAGAAAACTGTAGGTAGGGAGAGTGTCAGTTTCTTTCACTGTGCCAGTCCTTGTTTCTAGGGACAAAGAAGGAAAGTGAGGGGATTTCTCCTTGTGCTATAGTGTGCTTTAAAAAAACATTTTTTCTAGGGACAGAAAACTGTAGGTAGGGAGAGTGTCAGTTTCTTTCACTGTGCCAGTCCTTGTTTCTAGGGACAAAGAAGGAAAGTGAGGGGATTTCTCCTTGTGCTATAGTGTGCTTTAAAAAAACATTTTTTCTATGGACAGAAAACTGTAGGTAGGGAGAGTGTCAGTTTCTTTCACTGTGCCAGTCCTTGTTTCTAGGGACAAAGAAGGAAAGTGAGGGGATTTCTCCTTGTGCTATAGTGTGCTTTAAAAAAACATTTTTTCTAGGGACAGAAAACTGTAGGTAGGGAGAGTGTCAGTTTCTTTCACTGTGCCAGTCCTTGTTTCTAGGGACAAAGAAGGAAAGTGAGGGGATTTCTCCTTGTGCTATAGTGTGCTTTAAAAAAACATTTTTTCTAGGGACAGAAAACTGTAGGTAGGGAGAGTGTCAGTTTCTTTCACTGTGCCAGTCCTTGTTTCTAGGGACAAAGAAGGAAAGTGAGGGTATTTCTCCTTGTGCTATAGTGTGCTTTAAAAAAACATTTTTTCTAGGGACAGAAAACTGTAGGTAGGGAGAGTGTCAGTTTCTTTCACTGTGCCAGTCCTTGTTTCTAGGGACAAAGAAGGAAAGTGAGGGGATTTCTCCTTGTGCTATAGTGTGCTTTAAAAAAACATTTTTTCTAGGGACAGAAAACTGTAGGTAGGGAGAGTGTCAGTTTCTTTCACTGTGCCAGTCCTTGTTTCTAGGGACAAAGAAGGAAAGTGAGGGGATTTCTCCTTGTGCTATAGTGTGCTTTAAAAAAACATTTTTTCTAGGGACAGAAAACTGTAGGTAGGGAGAGTGTCAGTTTCTTTCACTGTGCCAGTCCTTGTTTCTAGGGACAAAGAAGGAAAGTGAGGGGATTTCTCCTTGTGCTATAGTGTGCTTTAAAAAAACATTTTTTCTAGGGACAGAAAACTGTAGGTAGGGAGAGTGTCAGTTTCTTTCACTGTGCCAGTCCTTGTTTCTAGGGACAAAGAAGGAAAGTGAGGGGATTTCTCCTTGTGCTATAGTGTGCTTTAAAAAACCATTTTTTCTAGGGACAGAAAACTGTAGGTAGGGAGAGTGTCAGTTTCTTTCACTGTGCCAGTCCTTGTTTCTAGGGACAAAGAAGGAAAGTGAGGGGATTTCTCCTTGTGCTATAGTGTGCTTTAAAAAAACATTTTTTTCTAGGGACAGAAAACTGTAGGTAGGGAGAGTGTCAGTTTCTTTCACTGTGCCAGTCCTTGTTTCTAGGGACAAAGAAGGAAAGTGAGGGGATTTCTCCTTGTGCTATAGTGTGCTTTAAAAAAACATTTTTTCTAGGGACAGAAAACTGTAGGTAGGGAGAGTGTCAGTTTCTTTCACTGTGCCAGTCCTTGTTTCTAGGGACAAAGAAGGAAAGTGAGGGGATTTCTCCTTGTGCTATAGTGTGCTTTAAAAAAACATTTTTTCTAGGGACAGAAAACTGTAGGTAGGGAGAGTGTCAGTTTCTTTCACTGTGCCAGTCCTTGTTTCTAGGGACAAAGAAGGAAAGTGAGGGGATTTCTCCTTGTGCTATAGTGTGCTTTAAAAAAACATTTTTTCTATGGACAGAAAACTGTAGGTAGGGAGAGTGTCAGTTTCTTTCACTGTGCCAGTCCTTGTTTCTAGGGACAAAGAAGGAAAGTGAGGGGATTTCTCCTTGTGCTATAGTGTGCTTTAAAAAAACATTTTTTCTAGGGACAGAAAACTGTAGGTAGGGAGAGTGTCAGTTTCTTTCACTGTGCCAGTCCTTGTTTCTAGGGACAAAGAAGGAAAGTGAGGGGATTTCTCCTTGTGCTATAGTGTGCTTTAAAAAAACATTTTTTCTAGGGACAGAAAACTGTAGGTAGGGAGAGTGTCAGTTTCTTTCACTGTGCCAGTCCTTGTTTCTAGGGACAAAGAAGGAAAGTGAGGGTATTTCTCCTTGTGCTATAGTGTGCTTTAAAAAAACATTTTTTCTAGGGACAGAAAACTGTAGGTAGGGAGAGTGTCAGTTTCTTTCACTGTGCCAGTCCTTGTTTCTAGGGACAAAGAAGGAAAGTGAGGGGATTTCTCCTTGTGCTATAGTGTGCTTTAAAAAAACATTTTTTCTAGGGACAGAAAACTGTAGGTAGGGAGAGTGTCAGTTTCTTTCACTGTGCCAGTCCTTGTTTCTAGGGACAAAGAAGGAAAGTGAGGGGATTTCTCCTTGTGCTATAGTGTGCTTTAAAAAAACATTTTTTCTAGGGACAGAAAACTGTAGGTAGGGAGAGTGTCAGTTTCTTTCACTGTGCCAGTCCTTGTTTCTAGGGACAAAGAAGGAAAGTGAGGGGATTTCTCCTTGTGCTATAGTGTGCTTTAAAAAAACATTTTTTCTAGGGACAGAAAACTGTAGGTAGGGAGAGTGTCAGTTTCTTTCACTGTGCCAGTCCTTGTTTCTAGGGACAAAGAAGGAAAGTGAGGGGATTTCTCCTTGTGCTATAGTGTGCTTTAAAAAAACATTTTTTCTAGGGACAGAAAACTGTAGGTAGGGAGAGTGTCAGTTTCTTTCACTGTGCCAGTCCTTGTTTCTAGGGACAAAGAAGGAAAGTGAGGGGATTTCTCCTTGTGCTATAGTGTGCTTTAAAAAAACATTTTTTCTAGGGACAGAAAACTGTAGGTAGGGAGAGTGTCAGTTTCTTTCACTGTGCCAGTCCTTGTTTCTAGGGACAAAGAAGGAAAGTGAGGGGATTTCTCCTTGTGCTATAGTGTGCTTTAAAAAAACATTTTTTCTAGGGACAGAAAACTGTAGGTAGGGAGAGTGTCAGTTTCTTTCACTGTGCCAGTCCTTGTTTCTAGGGACAAAGAAGGAAAGTGAGGGGATTTCTCCTTGTGCTATAGTGTGCTTAAAAAAAACATTTTTTCTAGGGACAGAAAACTGTAGGTAGGGAGAGTGTCAGTTTCTTTCACTGTGCCAGTCCTTGTTTCTAGGGACAAAGAAGGAAAGTGAGGGGATTTCTCCTTGTGCTATAGTGTGCTTTAAAAAAACATTTTTTCTAGGGACAGAAAACTGTAGGTAGGGAGAGTGTCAGTTTCTTTCACTGTGCCAGTCCTTGTTTCTAGGGACAAAGAAGGAAAGTGAGGGGATTTCTCCTTGTGCTATAGTGTGCTTTAAAAAAACATTTTTTCTAGGGACAGAAAACTGTAGGTAGGGAGAGTGTCAGTTTCTTTCACTGTGCCAGTCCTTGTTTCTAGGGACAAAGAAGGAAAGTGAGGGGAATTCTCCTTGTGCTATAGTGTGCCAAAGCATTCCTCATCAACCATCTTTGAAATCCTTGTGTTTTGGACAGTCAGGGAAATTGTCGTTGTGCTATTCTGTGCAAAAGCAATAATCCTCAACCATATTTAGAAATCCTTAAGTAAAGGGACAGAGAAGGTAGCCCTTATTGCTTTTTTCCCATCTCCCTGCAGGCCATCTATTAGAATGTCTGGAAGGCAAACAAGGAGAGGCAGACAGTCAGGAGGCAATAAAAGAGGGCAAGCAGGCTCTGTGTCTGGGGGCAACAGTGCTGGTCGTGGACGCGGTGCATTGTCATCAGCACATGGCCATGGGACACGCTTGTCCTTCTTTTCGGCAGCTGGACATGTTGAGCCACATCATGCCGAAGACTTGGTAGAGTGGATGACCAAGCCCTCCTCCTCCTCATCCTCTCTCACCCAGGCTCAGGGTACTGGCAAAGCAGCTGCCAAAGCGTCCTCTTCCCTGGTATCAATGTCAGACTCATCATCAGTCACTCCTTCCCTAGACCCACCATGTCCTCCTCCTGAGGAGTCCCCCGAACTGTTTGAGCACAGTGTTGGGTACATGCTCCAGGAGGATGCCCAGCGTTTCGAAGGGTCTGATGATGAAACCCAGCTACAGGAAGGCAGTAGCGTGAGAGCAGACAGAGGGGATGCTCAAGAAGGACACCAATCTGGCAGTCATGTTCCAGCAGCTGCAGCATACTGCCAGATTGGCTCCAGTGATGAGGAGGGAGGGGATGATGAGGTCACTGACTCCACGTGGGTGCCTAATAGGAGAGAGGAGGAGGAGGAGGATGAGGAGGAGGCACATCTCCAACGAGGCAGGATGCCCTTTGGTGGCCAGCGTAAGGGCAGTACACCGACGGAATCACACCGCAGAGCTCCGCCTGTGCAGGGCGCTGCCTCTGCCCGTCATTCAAAAAGTTCCTTGGTGTGGGCCTTTTTTGAGGCTAGTGCATCAGATCGCACAGCTGCTGTTTGCAACATATGTCTCAAGCATATATCGTGTGGCCAAAACATCAGCCGCTTGGGTACCACATGCCTGACCAGACATATGTTGACCTGCCATGCAGCTCGTTGGCAAGCCTACCTCAAAGACCCACACCAAAGAACAAAGCGGACCTCTCCTTGCACCGCATCAGCTGGGATCTCCAACCCCACTATAACTTCAGTCCTCTCTGAAACATGCACTGAGAGGAATGAAGGTGTAGAATTAGGTGTGTCACAGCCAAGTACTTGCGGCCACTCTGCTAGCAGTACACCGACGTCCGATTCTAGCAGGCAAATTTCCCTGCCCCAGCTGCTGGACCGTCGAAAGAAGTTCACTCCCAGCCATCCACATGCCCAGCGGTTGAATGCTAGCTTGGCTAAATTGCTAGCGCTTCAACTGCTGCCTTTTCAGTTGGTAGACTCGGCCCCCTTCCGTGAGTTTGTGCAATGTGCGGTTCCTCAGTGGCAGGTTCCCAAACGCCACTTTTTCTCACGGAAGGCTATTCCGGCTCTCTACCGGCATGTGGAAGGCAATGTCTTGGCCTCGCTGGACAGGGCGGTCAGCGGTAAGGTGCATATTACCGCTGACTCATGGTCCAGCAGGCATGGACAGGGACGTTACCTTTCTTTCACGGCCCATTGGGTCACTCTTTTGGCAGCTGGGAAGGATGCAGGACAAGGTGCAGTAGTGTTGGAGGTTGTTCCACCGCCACGCCTCCAAAATGCTACTACTGGTTGTGACACACCTCTCTCCTCCACCCCCTCCTCTTCTTCTTCCTCCATGGCCTCTTCCTGTGGTTTGTCCTATGAACCAGCGGTGCTCCGTAGCCGTTCACGGGGCTACGCAAGTACGCAGGCAAAAAGATGCCATGCCGTGCTTGCGCTGGTGTGTTTGGGGGACAGAAGCCACACTGGGGCAGAGGTCCTGTCTGCTCTGCAGGGCCAGGCCGAGAGGTGGTTGACGCCACGCCAGCTTAAGCCAGGAATGGTGGTTTGCGACAATGCCACCAACCTCCTCTCCGCCCTCCGACAGGGACAACTGACCCATGTGCCCTGTGTGGCTCACGTCCTTAACCTGGTGGTGCAGCGGTTCTTGGGCAGGTACCCGGGCTTACAGGATGTCCTGAGGCAGGCCTGGAAAGTCTGTGTGCATTTCCGCAGATCTTATAATGCCAGTGCTCGCCTGGCTGAGCTGCAAAAGGAGTTGAACCTGCCCAAGAACCGCCTTATATGTGACATGCCCACCAGGTGGAACTCAACGTTGGCCATGCTGCAGCGGCTGCACACGCAGCAGAGGGCCATCAATGAGTACCTGTGCGACTACGGCACCAGGACAGGGTCAGGGGAGCTTGGTTTTTTTTCTCCACGCCAGTGGGGCATGATCAGGGATGCATGCACTGTCCTGGCACCATTTGAGGAGGCCACGAGGATGGTGAGCAGTGACAGTGCATGCATCAGTGACACTGTACCTCTTGTCCACCTGTTGGAGCACACGCTGCGTGGAATAATGGACAGGGCACTTGAGGCAGAACAGAGGCAGGAAGAGGAGGACTTCCTTGCCTCTCAAGGCCCCCTTTACCCAGACAGTGTTCCTTCTGTCCCACCCATCGCACAGGAAGAGGAAGAGGAGGAGGAGGAGGAGGAGGATTGTGTCAGCATGGAGGTGGAGGCTGGCACTCAGCATCATCAGCAGCAGTCTTTTAGGGATGATTTACAGTCCCAAGAAACCAGTGGACTTGTACGTGGCTGGGAGGAGGTGGCTGCGGATCATGTCGTCCTTAGTGACCCAGAGGACTCCGGAGTGAATGCCTCAGCAAACCTACGCTGCATGGCCTCCCTGATCCTGCAAAGTCTGCGGAAGGATCCTCGTATTCTTCGGATCAAGGAGAGGGACCATTACTGGCTGGCCACTCTCCTTGATCCACGGTACAAGGGTAAGGTTGCGGACCTTATGTTACCTTCGCAGAGGGAGCAGAGGATGAGACAACTCCGGGAGGCCTTGCAGAAAGGTCTGTGCAACGCGTTCCCAGAGACTGGGAGGTTACAAACTCCTGGTCCTGGACAACAAGTTGCTGAGGCTTCGGGCAGTCAAAGAAGGAGCGGTGGGGAAGGTGGCCGTCTGACCGATGCGTTCAGACAATTCTTTAGTCCGCAGCCCCAAAGTATGATCGGTTCCAGCAACCATCGCCAGCGTCTGATAAACATGGTGCAGGAATATCTAGGGGCAAGGTCAGACTTGGACACCTTCCCCACCGAAAATCCTCTGGCTTACTGGGTCTTGAGGATGGATCACTGGCCAGAGCTTGCACAGTATGCAATTGAGCTACTGGCCTGTCCTGCATCCAGCGTTCTTTCGGAACGCACATTCAGTGCTGCTGGAGGATTTGTCACGGATCACAGGGTGCGCCTGTCCACCGACTCGGTTGATCGACTGACTTTCATCAAGATGAACCAGTCTTGGATCACCACCAGCTACCACACACCTGATGCTGATATAACAGACTAATTGATTTTAACATGTCACATCCCTTCAAGACTGATGCTGATGCTGAGTGCCTGTGCTGTTATGTTGACTGGCTATCCTCCTCCTCCGAGTCCTCAATGATACGATTGATGATGATAGCTTGGAAGATCATTTTTGTTTCTGGGTGCCGCCACCAGTGGCTAAGGCCCAATTTTTCAGCCCCTGTTTTACAGGGGCGTGTAATTACAATTTTTTTACCAATAATTTGCCATAGGGCTCATTGCTGTGCTCCAAGTACAGTATCTGTGAGGGGTTGGAGTGTTGTGGCACCAGTGCCTAAGGCCCAATTTTTCAGCCCCTGTTTAACAGGGGCGTGTCATTACAATTTTTGAAGCAATACTTTGCAACAGGGCTCATTGCTGTGCTCCAAGTAACGTATCTGTGAGGGGTTGTAGTGTTGTGCCACCAGTGCCTAAGGCCCAATTTTTCAGCCCCTGTTCAACAGGGGCATGCAATTACAATTCTTGATCTAATAATTCACAGCAGGGCCCATTGCTGCACCCACCAAGAGTAACTCTGAGGGCTTACAGTGTTGTGGCAACGCCACCACCACCACCACCACCACGAAAGGCCCAATTTTTCAGCCCCTGTTCAAAAGGGGCATGTAATTACAATTCTTGATCTAATAATTCACAGCAGGGCCCATTCCTGCACCCACCAAGAGTAACTCTGAGGGCTTACAGTGTTGTGGCAACACCACCTCCACCACCACCACGAAAGGCCCAATTTTTCAGCCCCTGTTCAAAAGGGGCATGTAATTACAATTCTTGATCTAATAATTCACAGCAGGGCCCATTCCTGCACCCACCAAGAGTAACTCTGAGGGCTTACAGTGTTGTGGCAACACCACCACCACCACGAAAGGCCCAATTTTTCAGCCCCTGTTCAAAAGGGGCATGTAATTACAATTCTTGATCTAATAATTCACAGCAGGGCCCATTCCTGCACCCACCAAGAGTAACTCTATGGGCTTACAGTGTTGTGGCAACACCACCACCACCACCACCACCACGAAAGGCCCAATTTTTCAGCCCCTGTTCAACAGGGGCATGCAATTACAATTCTTGATCTAATAATTCACAGCAGGGCCCATTGCTGCACCCACCAAGAGTAACTGTCAGGGCTTACAGTGTTGTGGCACCAGCACCACCATCAAAGGCCCAATTTTTACTACCACTGTTCAACAATTATATGTAATTAAAATTCCTGATATAATAGTTGACAGCAGGGCGTTCCAGCACCAACCAAGAGTAACTGTGAGTGCTTACAGTGTTGTGCCAACACCAACAACTAAGGGGCCTATTTCTGCAGAGTATATACGGCAGGTCCCTACTTTCAAACATCCAACTTACAAACGACTCCTACTTGCAAACGCAAGAAGACAACAGGAAGTGAGAGGAAATCTACCCCTAGGAAGGAAAATTCTCTCCTGTAAGAATAAATATGGGAGAAAGGTGTCTCCTCTGTACTGATGCTTTATCAGCAATCCTTGTTTCAAGAAAAACACCACATTTCAAAAACAGTTGACATTGGGACGGAAAGTGAGGTGAAATGTTCTAAACAGGGGCACAGACAGCAAAACAAATGTTACAGGGGTGATAACCCTTACCTATGTTTTCCAAAAAGTTTAAAAATAGATTTTTGGGCTGGAGCTACACTTCAACAATGTACCTGTTCAAAATTACAAACAGATTCTACATAAGAACAAACCTACAGTCCCTGTCTTGTATGCACCGCCTGTATACGGCTGTTCAGAGTATATAGGGCCTTTTTTATTTTATGTGCGGGGTTCCCCTTAATATCCATACAAATCCCAAAGGGGCTGGTAATGGGCTGGGGTAGGGGGGGGGGGGTCATGGGGTAGCTATGCCATTTTTCTTAAAGATTTTCATCCATATTACCGGGACCAGACATTACATTAAAGCCGCAAGCAGTTTTAAATGGCTTTTTTTTCCTTTAGAAGTGTCATTTTGTGCAGGGACAGTTCTAAACACGGGAAACACGTGGCACTTCACAGGCATACTTTAGACACCCCCCAGGTACGATATTTAAAGGAATATTTGACTTTTTTTTTTTCACTTTATGCATCATTAAAATGACTGCTCCCGAAAAACGACCGTTTTTAAAACTTCTTTTTGCATTGATACATGTCCCCTGGTGCAGAACCCGGGTTCCCAAACCCTTTTTAGGACAATAACATGCATAATAGTTGTTATAATTAGCACTTTAGAATTCGAACGTTCGCATCCATTGTATTTAATAGGGTTCTAATGTTCGTACGAACTTTCGGTCCGTTCGCGGGTTCTGGTGCGAACCGAACCCGGGGGTGTTCGGCTCATCACTAGTTTATAGTTTCTAATCCACACACCAGTCTAGAAACATGTCTAGAACATATGAATGACAATACACCTAATTTGAGATTTACGGGCACTTTAAATGCCAAATCCATAGAATTTTTGGATGTCCAGTTAACGGGACAGGGAAACACCATTATTTCCACTCTATATAGGAAATCCAGTGCAGGCAATACTATCCTAAGGGCAGATTCCAGCCACCCTGGGCATACCATCAAAGGCATCCCAGTAGGGCAGTTCCTCAGACTTAGAAGAATATGCAGCAAAGAAACAGATTTTGATCAGGAGGCCAGTAAAATGGCCTCCAGGTTTGCAGAACGAGGATATCCAAAGTCCGTCATTCACAGGGGTCTATCCATAGCCAAAACAGTACCTAGGCGTAATCTTCTTGGCGATAGGCAGACCAACAAACCCAAATCTAGACAAACTCAGAGTTCCCAATGTATTCCTACTTTCTCCACTCCATACAGTATAGAATTCAACAAAATACAGAAAATTGTCACCAAATATCTTCCAATCTTATCCCATGACCCTATATATTCCCAAATTTTGGAAAAGGGCATTCACACTGTATCCCGTAGGGCACCATCTTTAAGCAGCATGTTGTCACCAAGCCTTTTTTCAAGCACAATAATTCTAGCAACTGGTTGCTATTTAAAGGCACATACAAATGTGGAGGCAAAAATTGTGCCTATTGTCCTTTCATTAAAAAAGGAGACTCAGTTACCTCCACATCTACAGGCAAGTCGCATAAGATACATTCATTTATAAATTGTAATACACGTTACATAATATATGCGATTACCTGTACAGTATGTTCAGTCCAATATGTAGGAAGGACCACATGGAGACTTAAAGATCGTCTCTATGACCATTTGTATGATATCGATAAAGACCACATGACCAATGTTGCCCGACACTGGAACATGGTTCATCAAAAAGACACGTCCAGCCTTGTCATACAGGGCATCGACAAAATAGTATGACCACCAAGGGGAGGTGACAAATTTAATTTACTTTGTAAACAAGAGGTTCGGTGTATTTTTCTTCTCAATAGCAGACGTCCTTCGGGACTTAATTTCGAATGGGATGTGTCCCACTTCTATTAATAATGGTAATTATATGAGAACTACCTATATACCCATTATTATTAACCATTCATCACCATTCATTATATTTATGACCACCGCTTGCTCGGTGGGTGAGCTTAGTTAAATTGTAAAGGTTTTTTCACACTCACACACACTTTATGTCCATTTTTTTCAGATAATTTCAGCAGCTTCACTTTCAATTAATTAACTTTTGATATATATTTATATCTGACCACATCCACTCATATAATAGTTAATTATCCTGACTGCTGCTATATGTCTCCTCATTCACAGGTGTGTGTTCCTTGCGTGTGTTCTGACCACATTAGATTCAATTATGTGTCAAAAAAATTTCACCTGATTTTGCACCTTCTCCATTGGAGGGTCTTTTATTTCACTTTCCTCTTATACACAATTGAATTTTTTGTTCATTTAGCTATGAGTAAGCATCATATGATGTGAAACGCGTTAGCCTTGTCCCTGTCTTCATTTCAAGTTTGTATGCTGTGCTGTGTTTTGGATTTTATATAATAAAAAAAGAGCATCTTTCAAAGAGTGCGGCAGTCCAGGATTTTTTTCTTTTTGATTGCCTACATTGTGCAGAGCCAGCACCTGTGAGTTTAGAGTGGGGCGGAAGCATTTCATGGATCCGGAGGCTTGAGAGCGGTAAACTTTTTCTCCTTATTGGATCTGTGGGGACATGAAGATTAGGACTAAGTTAACAGACCGATGGACAGGGGAATGTGCACTTGCCAAAGTCATAATGCCTCTACACATCTTTTCAGGAGGTGACCTAGTAGCAAAAGGGGAGCACTCATATGAATCCAGCAGGAACCGCAGAAGTGCCCCAGCTGGTAGTTTTGACCCCCATGTATATATAGATGCCATAGGAGTCCCAAGGGGGGTCCCAGATGAGTTTAAACGTTAAAGCCCGAGACCAAGTAAAAGCAGGTTTTGAGTCCCTGATTTCTATGATCACTATAAACAAGAATGTAGATTGGATTAATTATATCTATTATAACCAACAGAGGTTCATTAACTATACCAGGGATGCACTCCAGGGTGTAGCTGAACAACTAGAGGCCACTTCACAAATGACTTTCCAAAATCGTATAGCCTTAGACATGATTTTAGCTGAGAAGGGGGGTGTGTGTAAAATGTTACCTGGGAAAAGTAAATGTTGTACGTACATTCCGGACAATACAGGCCCAAATGGTAAGGTAACATTAAGAAATTAGAGGATCTCTCAAAAGAGTTAAAAAGAAATCCGAGGCTGACCGATCCCTGGGATCAGTATTTTGGGTGGATAAATGGGTGGCAACGCATTTGTACTCAAATAGGCATAGCAATTTTGATGCTGCTTACATTAGTTGTGATAGTGGTTTGCTGTATTCTGCCCTGTATGAAGAAGCTGTTGGGAAAAGCGGCTAAAGAGGTAACTCCTACCTTTTTGAATTTGGGTGATATTAGAGATCAAATGAAGGAGGAGGAAGAGGGACCATATGCTCCATTGCAGTCCTTGCCTGTTAATAATACATACAACATTCTCAGATGATGAGGGAAAGAATAGTGCTTGACTGTTCTCCTGACCATTTTGTCGAAAGAGGACACTGGACAAGTCATGTGTGACTTCTATGCGAAATACAAAAAAGATCCTGATGTCGGGAGGGCCAAGTAAGGCCATACAACATAGGGACAGTACTGATAAAATAGTCATTTTAAGGGGGGACTGTGATGCAGCTAATAAATTGACTAGGTTATCTCTCTCTCCTAACCACTCAGATATTGTTATTTTCTTTCCTTCTTTGTTATTTTGTTATTTCTTTATATATATACTGTATATGTGTGTGTGTGTGTTATAGTAATCTTATAACCAGCGAGCAGTAGTTTCTTTACATAAAACAGAAACAAATGTTATTTTCAACCACTCCTCCTTTTCAACCCCTCCCACCGTGCAATGCAATACAGCCCCCGTGAGCTCAGGAATGCAGCCTCATGGAGAACAGATGTCACAGGAAGAGGATCATATACAGATGGACCAATGATATGCACTGTCAGGTCACCTACGGCCAGGTGACAGATGCACACCGTAGGGGGACAGGAGTGCACCGCAAGGTAGTGAACCCTATGGCTGACTGCTGCGGATAGGAAACTGGGTGGTTGTGGAAAGCGGGACCAGAGGAGCACAACCGGGATCCTATAGGAAGCTAGAGCCAAGATTCCCCAGGGCGCGGAGTCTAAGACCCAGCAGGTCTTCTCCAGAGCCTCTAGTGGTGAGGATGTTATGCTGCAGGCTGGGTCCAGGTCGCGGCCCCTAGAGTCTCCTAGCTCACGCCCCGTAGGATAAGGGGACAAGAGGGGAAGCAGCAGCACAAGATATAAGAGTAACGAATAACAAGCTGAAGGTCAAGGGCCACAAGAAGACAAGGATAACGAAAGACAAGCCGAAGGTCAATGGTCACAAACAGACAGGGATAGTCGGGGACAAGCCAATAACGTAACAGAGAGACAGACGTAGCACACGGCAGGCAGGAACCCAAACACACAATGCCTAACAAACACGTTGATCAGCGAAGCAGGCTTGCAGTGCACAGGTTAATATAGTGTTCTGTGATAGGGCCTGGGGTGGAGTCTGGCTGGGAGGAGATTATAAAGGAAGCCAGGTGAAGGGGGTCTGGTCTCTAAGATGAACACAGGAGGAAAGGTAAGATGGCAGACAGACATTAATGCATATTCATGACATGCACACATTTGTGATGACGTTTGCTTGTGTCACTTTGTTTATATAAGGGTCTGAGACCATGAATAAAGCCCTTTTGAGTGATGAGGAAGAGCTCATACTGACAAGTCTGTCTCAGTGTGTGATCCTTTAGCATGCATACATTCACATCACCTTGAATTTGGGTCAGCGGCAGAATTTACTTATTTCCTCAATCAAACTGTCAAACCATCAAATGGCTGGTGTCATAACTGATCACATGTGCAGCACCATGGCAGTCACAGATCAAACAGAAAAAGCATCCTTGGCTGTAAAGGATAGGAGGGTTTAATTCCGCATTAAGGCTGTCAGCAGATCAGGTGCAGTCTAGTTTCTCCATGGCAGGTGACACTCCTCTGCAGCGGCCCTGTTGCTGGAGGGGACGTCAGGAGAAATAGGGTTCCTCTATGTTTTCCTGGGTCAATGGGGAAGCTATCCTATAAACTGCTGCCACCCCACGTGACTCAAGTGGCCATCTTGGGTCAGGCATAGCCTTTTGAAGACCTTGGTTCCTGGATTTTGGCACACTTTTGGTGAGTGGACAGAGTAGGGACAGGTACCCTGTCTATAAGGGACAGTGTTCGCACTAGGAAAAGGTTCCTGACAAGTAGTGATTGTCATGGATATGCAGTAGTGTTTGTCTGCCATCTTACCTTCCTCCTCATGTGTTCATCTAGAGACCAGACCTCCTTCACCTGGCTTCCTTTATAATCTCCTCCCAGCCTGACTCCACCCCAGGCCCTATCACTGAACACTATATTAACCTGTGCACTGCAAGCCTGCTTGGCTGATCAACGTGTTTGTTAGGCATTGTGTGTTTGGGTTCCTGCCTGCCGTGTGCTACGTCTGTCTCTCTGTTACGTTATTGGCTTGTCCCCGACCATCCCTGTCTGCTCGTGACCCTTGACCTTCGGCTCGTTCTTCGTTATCCTTGTCTGCTTGTGGCCCCTGACCTTCGGCTTGTTATTCGGTTCTCTCTATCGTGTGCCGCTGCTTCCCCTTATCCTACGGGGCGTGAGCTAGGAAACTCCAGGGGCCGCGACCTGGTCCCAGCCTGCAGCGTAACATCCTCACCACTAGAGGCCCTGGAGAAGACCAGCTGGGTCTTAGACTCCGCGCCCTGGGGAATCTTGGCTCTCGCTTCCGTTGGGATCCCGGTTGTGCTCCTCTGGTCCCGCTTTCCACAACCACCCAGTTTCCTATCCACAGAAGCCAGCCATAGGGTTCACTACCTCGCGGTGCACTCCTGTCCCCCTACGGTGTGCATCTGTCACCTGGCCACAGGTGACCCTGACAGTTTGATCAGCCATGGACCCGGCTGACATCCCGATCCCCGCGGATGATCCATTGCAGGGCATAGTCCACAGACTTGAAACCCAGGAATCGAATCAGACTCAGGTGATGCGATTCCTCCAGGATCTGGCTTCTCGATTCGAGCAGCTTCAGGCCTCCTTGGGAACCCCGAATCCGCAACCTCAAGTACAACCAGCGGTGGTACCTATCGCACCAGTCGCAGCCACACACTCACTAATACTGCCAGCTCCGTTCCGTTTCTCTGGGGACTCCAAGGCCTGCAGAGGGTTCCTTAGCCAATGCACGATTCATTTTGAGCTTCAGCCTCAAAACTTTCTGTCTGATAGGGCAAAGGTAGCCTATATCATTTCCCTCCTCTCCGGTGAAGCTTTAGCCTGGGCAGCCCCTCTGTGGGAACTGAATGATCCAGTGGTTTCTAGCCTGTCTGGCTTCTTGAAACTTTTTCGGAATATCTTTGAAGAACCGGCTCGTGTCTCTTCAGCGGCCAGCGCCCTTCTACGTCTCCGCCAAGAGTCTGCTTCAGTGGGACAGTACGCCCTTAATTTCCGCATACTGTCGGCTGAGTTGAGCTGGAACAATGAGGCCTTAGTCGCAACCTTTTTGCATGGCCTTTCTGATAGAGTGAAGGATGAATTAGCAGGAAGAACCATCCCCACTGATCTGGACGGAGTTATCTCCTTGTGTAACCAGATCGATATTCGCTTTCAGGAAAGGACCCTAGAAAAGCGGCGCCAGCACTCCTTGGTCCTTAGTCAGCCTGAGCTCCCCTCTCCTCGACCCGTGGAGCATCTCCTGCCAGCTGAGGAACCCATGCCGCTGGGCAGGACCAGGCTATCCCCAGAGGAACGTGCTAGGCGCAGAAATTTAGGCCTGTGTCTCTACTGTGGGGGCAAAGGTCATTTTCGTGACACTTGCTCTCTTTGTCCAGAAAAACGTTTGGGTCCACTTCATCTGGAAAGTGGAGTATTGGACCCAGAAATATCACCTTCCCCTTCTCGTCTTCTGCTTTCTGTCTTCCTTCATGTTGGTGCTTCTTCTCATTCGGTCTCAGCATATCTGGATTCCGGAGCCGCTGGTAATTTCATGGACTGGGAAATCGCATCGTCCATGAGACTTACTCTTTTGCCCCTCACCACGCCATTGGTGGTCTTGGCGATTGATGGTACTGTTCTCCCAGGGGGACCTATCCGCTTCCAGACCCTCCCTGTTAAGATGTCGGTGGGTACACTCCACCAGGAGTGGATATCCTTCCTTATCTTACCCAAGGCCTCAACGCCTATAATTTTGGGTCTCCCATGGTTACAGCTCCATTCTCCTCATGTGGACTGGACTACTGGACAGATCCTGGCTTGGGGTCCCTCCTGTTCCTCGTCCTGCCTACCCAAGGTTGCCCCCTGTGAATCTGAGCCGGTCATTCATTCCAGGTTGCATAACCATTTACATTTCTCTGTCCCTAACCACCCTTGGACGCACAGCCAGGCTAGCTTGTCTACCAGTCCTGCAGTCGCTACGTCTTGCGATGCGATTCAGGTAGTCGCTACACCTGACTCAGCTATTCACTCTGCCTCTGTACTAGTTATGCCAGTCCAGCCCATGCCCAGTGAGCCTCTCACTTTTTCTTGTTCGGGACATTCTGCTTGTCCTTCAGCTATTCAGCTTGACTCCGGCGACATGTCACCTTCTAACCAACCTGACTTCAGGGTTCCACTGACATCTGCCCAGTCTGATGGTCCTGTGCAAGATGACCAGTTCCCCTTTAAGGGTCTAGGGGACCCTCCTCAGATTCCTGTTGATCGTCTCATGCCCTTGCTTATTCCTAGAGAGCCTTTGGTCCTCAATAGATCTTCTTGTCATCTCCCTACCTCGTTTTCAGTCTCTGAGGATAATCTTAAGTACGAGGTTAGACAAGTTCTGGATTCTCGGCTCTGCAGAGGCATTCTTCAGTACCTTGTGCATTGGAGAGGTTTTGGTCCTGAGGAGGCGTCTTGGATCGCTGCATCTGATGTCGCTGCACCTCATCTGTTGAGAAGGTTTCATCAGAGATTTCCCTTTAAGCCTGGGTCCAGGCGGGGGAGGGCCCATAAGAGGGAGGGTACTGTCATGGATATGCAGTAGTGTTTGTCTGCCATCTTACCTTCCTCCTCATGTGTTCATCTAGAGACCAGACCTCCTTCACCTGGCTTCCTTTATAATCTCCTCCCAGCCTGACTCCACCCCAGGCCCTATCACTGAACACTATATTAACCTGTGCACTGCAAGCCTGCTTGGCTGATCAACGTGTTTGTTAGGCATTGTGTGTTTGGGTTCCTGCCTGCCGTGTGCTACGTCTGTCTCTCTGTTACGTTATTGGCTTGTCCCCGACCATCCCTGTCTGCTCGTGACCCTTGACCTTCGGCTCGTTCTTCGTTATCCTTGTCTGCTTGTGGCCCCTGACCTTCGGCTTGTTATTCGGTTCTCTCTATCGTGTGCCGCTGCTTCCCCTTATCCTACGGGGCGTGAGCTAGGAAACTCCAGGGGCCGCGACCTGGTCCCAGCCTGCAGCGTAACATCCTCACCACTAGAGGCCCTGGAGAAGACCAGCTGGGTCTTAGACTCCGCGCCCTGGGGAATCTTGGCTCTCGCTTCCGTTGGGATCCCGGTTGTGCTCCTCTGGTCCCGCTTTCCACAACCACCCAGTTTCCTATCCACAGAAGCCAGCCATAGGGTTCACTACCTCGCGGTGCACTCCTGTCCCCCTACGGTGTGCATCTGTCACCTGGCCACAGGTGACCCTGACAGTGATGAGCCGAACACCCCCGGGTTCGGTTCGCACCAGAACCCGCGAACAGACCGAAAGTTTGCACAAACTTTAGAACCCTATTAAATACAATGGATGCAAACATTCGAAATCTAAAGTGCTAATTATAACAACTATTATGCATGTTATTGTCCTAAAAAGGGTTTGGGAACCCGGGTTCTGCACCAGGGGACATGTATCAATCCAAAAAAAAGTTTTAAAAACGGCCATTTTTCGGGAGCAGTCATTTTAATGATGCATAAAGTGAAAAAAAAAAAGTCAAATATTCCTTTAAATATCATACCTGGGGGGGTGTCTAAAGTATGCCTGTGAAGTGCCACGTTTTTACCGTGTTTAGAACTGTCCCTGCACAAAATTACATTTCTAAAGGGAAAAAAGCCATTTAAAACTGCTTGCGGCTTTAATGTAATGTCTGGTCCTGGTAATATGGATGAAAATCTTTAAGAAAAATGGCATAGCTACCCCATCACAGCCCCCCCCCCTACCCCAGCCCATTACCAGCTCCTTTGGGTCTTGTATGGATATTAAGGGGAACCCCGCACACAAAATAAAAAAGGCCCTATATACTCTGAACAGCCGTATACAGGCGGTGCATACAAAACAGGGACTGTAGGTTTGTTCTTATGTAGAATCTGTTTGTAATTTTGAACAGGTACATTGTTTAAGTGTAGCTCCAGCCAAAAAATCTATTTTTAAGCTTTTTGGAAAACATAGGGAAGGGTTATCACCCCTGTAACATTTGTTTTGCTGTCTGTGCAGTGTGCACCTGTTCAGAACAGTTCACCTCACTTTCCGTCCTAATGACAAATGTTTTTTTTAAATTTGGGGTTTTTATTGAAACAAGAATTGGTGATAAAGCATCAGTGGAGAGGAGACACTTTTTTTCCCATATTAACTCTTACAGGAGAGAATTTGCCTTCCTAGGGGTAGATTTCCTCTCACTTCCTGTTGTATCCTTCCGTTTGCAAGGAGGAGTCGTTTGTAAGTTGGATGTTTGAAAGTAGGGGCCTGCCGTATATACTCAGCTGAAATTTGCCCCTTACATGTTGGTGTTGCCACAACACTGTGAGCCCTCACAGTTACTCTTGGTGGGCGCATGAATGGGCCCTGCTGTGAATTATTAGATCAAGAATTGTAATTGCATTCCCCTGTTTAACAGGGGCTGAAAAATTGGGCCTTTGGTGGTGGTGGTGGTGGTGTTGACACAACACTGTAAGGCCTCACAGTTACTCTTGGTGGGCGCAGGAATGGGCCCTGCTGTGAATTATTAGATCAAGAATTGTAATTACATGCCCCTGTTAAACAGGGGCAGAAAAATTGGGCCTTAGGCACTGGTGCCACAACACTGCAACCCCTCACAGATACTGTACTTGGAGCACAGCAATGAGCCCTGTTGCAAAGTATTGCATCACAAATTGTAATTACACGCCCCTGTTAAACAGGGGCTGAAAAATTGGGCCTTAGCCACTGGTGCTGGTGCCACGACACTGCAACCTCTCCCAGATACTCTAGTTGGAGTGCAGGAATGAGCCCTAGACAAACAAGAAAGGGAGCAACCGCTCAGGTGTAGCTGATAAATGCTTCACAGGGTCCTAGAGCCGTGGGTGCAGGCAGTGCATATCACAATGCAGAAAACAGGAAAAAAATGCTTGGACAGCCGCACTCCAAAAATGGTTGTTTATTAAAACAAAAATGTGAAAAACATATCACAGCATGGAAAGCAGCAAACAGGAGCTGACGCGTTTCGCACTGTGACTCAGTGCTTAATCATAGCTATTGAACAATTTAAAATGCACCTCTAATATATGTTCCCAAATGGTGTTGAAACAAAAGCAAAGCTTTGCTTTTGTTTCAACACCATTTGGGAACATATATTAGAGGTGCATTTTAAATTGTTCAATAGCTATGATTAAGCACTGAGTCACAGTGCGAAACGCGTCAGCTCCTGTTTGCTGCTTTCCATGCTGTGATATGTTTTTCACATTTTTGTTTTAATAAACAACCATTTTTGGAGTGCGGCTGTCCAAGCATTTTTTTCCTGTTTTCTGCATAGGAATGAGCCCTGCTGCAAAGCATTGCATAAAAAATTGTAATAACACGCCCCTGTTAAACAGGGGCTGAAAAATTGGGCCTTAGCCACTGGTGCTGGTGCCACGACACTGCAACCTCTCCCAGATACTCTAGTTGGAGTGCAGGAATGAGCCCTGCTGCAAAGCATTGCATAAAAAATTGTAATTACATGCTCCTGTTAAACAGGGGCTGAAAAATTGGGCCTTAGCCACTGGTGGCGGCACCCAGAAACAAAAATGTTCTTCCAAGCTATTATCATCAATCGGATCATTGAGGAGGAGGAGGATAGTCAGTCAACATAACAGGACAGTCTCTCACCATCAGCATCAGTCTTGAAGGGATGTGACATTTGAAAATAAATTAGTCTGTTATATCAGCTTCAGGTGTTTGGTAGCTGGTGGTGATCCAAGACTGGTTCATCTTTATGAAGGTCAGTCGATCAACAGAGTCGGTGGACAGGCGCACCCTGTGATCCGTGACAAATCCTCCAGCAGCACTAAATGTGCGTTCTGAAAGAACGCTGGATGCAGGACAGGCCAGTAGCTCAATTGCATACTGTGCAAGCTCTGGCCAGTGATCCATCCTCAAGACCCAGTAAGCCAGAGGATTTTCGGTGGGGAAGGTGTCCAAGTCTGACCTTGCCCCTAGGTATTCCTGCACCATGTATATCAGACGCTGGCGATGGTTGCTGGAACCGATCATACCTTGGGGCTGCGGACTAAAGAATTGTCTGAACGCATCGGTCCCCACCGCTCCTTCTTTGACTGACCGAAGCCTCAGCAACTCGTTGTCCAGGACCAGGAGTTTGTAACCTCCCAGTCTCTGGGAACGCGTTGCACAGACCTTTCTGCAAGGCCTCCCGGAGTTGTCTCATCCTCTGCTCCCTCTGCGACGGTAAGATAAGGTCCGCAACCTTACCCTTGTACCGTGGATCAAGGAGAGTGGCCAGCCAGTAATGGTCCCTCTCCTTGATCCGAAGAATACGAGGATCCTTCCGCAGACTTTGCAGGATCAGGGAGGCCATGCAGCGTAGGTTAGCTGAGGCATTCGGTCCGGAGTCCTCTGGGTCACTAAGGACGACATGATCCGCAGCCACCTCCTCCCAGCCACGTACAAGTCCACTGGTTTCTTGGGACTGTAAATCATCCCTAAAAGACTGCTGCTGATGATGCTGAGTGCCAGGCTCCACCTCCATGCTGACACAATCCTCCTCCTCCTCCTCCTCTTCTTCCTGTGTGATGGGTGGGACAGAAGGAACACTGTCTGGGTAAAGGGGGCCTTGAGAGGCAAGGAAGTCCTCCTCTTCCTGCCTCTGTTCTGCCTCAAGTGCCCTGTCCATATTTCACGCAGCGTATGTTCCAACAGGTGGACACGAGGTACAGTGTCACTGATGCATTCACTGTCACTGCTCACCATCCTCGTGGCCTCCTCAAATGGTGCCAGGACAGTGCATGCATCCCTGATCATGCCCCACTGGCGTGGTGAAAAAAACCCAAGCTCCCCTGACCCTGTCCTGGTGCCG
This sequence comes from Rana muscosa, assembly GCA_029206835.1. Classification (NCBI taxonomy): domain Eukaryota; kingdom Metazoa; phylum Chordata; class Amphibia; order Anura; family Ranidae; genus Rana; species Rana muscosa. Next base: position 346,023,607 of record CM055127.1, read on the forward strand.
TAGTCACACAGGTACTCATTGATGGCCCTCTGCTGCGTGTGCAGCCGCTGCAGCATGACCAACGTTGAGTTCCACCTGACGGCATGTCACATATAAGGCGTTTCTTGGGCAGGTTCAACTCCTTTTGCAGCTCAGCCAGGCGAGCACTGGCATTATAAGATCTGCGGAAATGCACACAGACTTTCCTGGACTGCCTTAGGACATCCTGTAAGCCCGGCTACCTGCCCAACAACCGCTGCACCACCAGGTTAAGGACGTGAGCCACACAGGGCACATGGGTCAGTTGTCCCTGTCGGAGAGCGGAGAGGAGGTTGGTGCCATTGTCGCAAACTACCATTCCTGGCTTAAGCTGGCGTGGCGTCAACCACCTCTCGGCCTGCCCCTGCAGAGCAGACAGAACCTCTGCCCCAGTGTGGCTCCTGTCCCCCAAACACACCAGCGCAAGCACGGCATGGCATCTTTTTGCCTGCGTACTTGCGTAGCCCCTTGAACGCCTACGGAGCACCGCTGGTTCCGAGGACAAAGCACAGGAAGAGGCCATGGAGGAAGAAGAAGAGGAGGGGGTGGAGGACAGAGGTGTGTCACAACCAGTAGTAGTATTTTGGAGGCGTGGCGGTGGAACAACCTCCAACACTACTGCACCTTGTCCTGCATCCTTCCCAGTTGCCAAAAGAGTGACCCAATGGGCCGTGAAAGAAAGGTAACGTCCCTGTCCATGCCTGCTGGACCATGAGTCAGCAGTAATATGCACCTTACCGCTGACCGCCTTGTCCAGCGAGGCCAAGACATTGCCTTCCACATGCCGGTAGAGAGCCGGAATCGCCTTCCGTGAGAAAAAGTGGCGTTTGGGAACCTGCCACTGAGGAACCGCACATTGCACAAACTCACGGAAGGGGGCCGAGTCTACCAACTGAAAAGGCAGCAGTTGAAGCGCTAGCAGTTTAGCCAAGCAAGCATTCAACCGCTGGGCATGTGGATGGCTGGGAGTGAACTTCTTTTGACGGTCCAGCAGCTGGGGCAGGGAAATTTGCCTGCTAGAATCGGACGTCGGTGTACTGCTAGCAGAGTGCCCGCAAGTACTTGGCTGTGACACACCTAATTCTACACCTTCATTCCTCTCAGTGCAGGTTTCAGAGAGGACTGAAGGTATAGTGGGGTTGGAGATCCCAGCTGATGCAGTGCAAGGAGAGGTCCGCTTTGTTCTTTGGTGTGGGTCTTTAAGGTAGGCTTGCCAACGAGCTGCATGGCAGGTCAACATATGTCTGGTCAAGCATGTGGTGCCCAAGCGGGTGATGTTTTGGCCACGCGATATACGCTTGAGACATATGTTGCAAACAGCAGCTGTGCGATCTGATGCCCTCGACTCAAAAAAGGCCCACACCAAAGAACTTTTTGAATAACGGGCAGAGGCAGCGCCCTGCACAGGCGGAGCTCTGCGGTGTGATTCCGTCGGTGTGCTGCCCTTACGCTGGCCCCCCGAGGGCATCCTGCCTCTTGGAGATGTGCCTCCTCCTCATCCTCTTCCTCCTCCTCTCTCCTATTAGGCACCCACGTGGAGTCAGTGACCTCATCATCCCCTCCCTCCTCATCACTGGAGCCAATCTGGCAGTATGCTGCAGCTGCTGGAACATGCCAGATTGGTGTCCTTCTTGAGCATCCCCTCTCTCTGCTCTCACGCTACTGCCTTCCTCTAGCTGGGTATCATCATCAGACCCTTCGAAACGCTGGGCATCCTCCTGGAGCATGTACCCAACACTGTGCTCAAACAGTTCGGGGGACTCCTCAGGAGGACATGGTTGGTCTAGGGAAGGAGTGACTGATGATGACATTGATACCAGGGAAGAGGACGCTTTGGCAGCTGCTTTGCCAGTACCCTGAGCCTGGGTGAGAGAGGATGAGGAGGATGAGGAGGGCTTGGTCATCCACTCTACCAAGTCTTCGGCATGATGCGGCTCAACACGTCCAGCTGCCGAGTCCCATGGCCACATGCTGATGGCGATGCACCGCATCCACGACCAGCACTGTTGTCTCTAGACACAGAGCCTGCTTGCCCTCTTTTATTGGCTCCTGACTGTCTGCCTCTCCTTGTTTGCCTTCCAGACATTCTAATCTGCAGGGAAATGGGAAAACCAGCAATAAGGCCTAGCTTCAGGAGTATATTTTGCAGGAATCACACTACGCCTGCTGTAGGTGCTGCAAATGCCTGTTGGTGTAACACACCAGGAAAAAGCAGCAATACAGGCTAACTTCAGGTGTAATATGATCAGGAGGCACACTCCGCCCGCTGTAAGTGCCGCAAATGCCTGTTGGTGTAACCCACCAGGAAAAAGCAGCAATACAGGCTAACTTCAGGTGTAATATGATCAGGAGGCACACTCCGCCCGCTGTAAGTTCTGCAGATGCCTGTTGGTGTAACACACCAGGAAAAAGCAGCAATACAGGCTAACTTCAGGTGTAATATGATCAGGAGGCACACTCCGCCCGCTGTAAGTGCTGCAAATGCCTGTTGGTGTAACACACCAGGAAAAAGCAGCAATACAGGCTAACTTCAGGTGTAATATGATCAGGAGGCACACTCCACCCGCTGTAAGTGCTGAAAATGCCTGTTGGTGTAACACACCAGGAAAAAGCAGCAATACAGGCTAACTTCAGGTGTAATATGATCAGGAGGCACACTCCGCCCGCTGTAAGTGCTGCAAATGCCTGTTGGTGTAACACACCAGGAAAAAGCAGCAATACAGGCTAACTTCAGGTGTAATATGATCAGGAGGCACACTCCGCCCGCTGAAAGTGCTGCAAATGCCTGTTGGTGTAACACACCAGGAAAAAGCAGCAATACAGGCTAACTTCAGGTGTAATATGATCAGGAGGCACACTCCGCCCTCTGTAAGTGCTGCAAATGCCTGTTGGTGTAACACACAAGGAAAAAGCAGCAATACGGGCTAACTTCAGGCGTATAATGTGCAGGAGGCTTAGCAACAATGACACTGACACTGTCCCCTGCCTATCCTTCTCTCTCCCTGCACACAAGGTTTATCAAAGTATATGACACTGACACTCTCCCTGTCTATCCTTCTCTCTCCCTGCACACAAGGTTTAGCAAAGAATATGACACTGACACTGTCCCCTGCCTATCCTTCTCTCTCCCTGCACACAAGGTTTATCAAAGTATATGACACTGACACTCTCCCTGCCTATCCTTCTCTCTCCCTGCACACAAGGTTTAGCAAAGAATGTGACACTGACACTGTCCCCTGCCTATCCTTCTCTCTCCCTGCACACAAGGTTTAGCAAAGAATATGACACTGACACTGTCCCCTGCCTATCCTTCTCTCTCCCTGCACACAAGGTTTATCAAAGTATATGACACTGACACTCTCCCTGCCTATCCTTCTCTCTCCCTGCACACAAGGTTTAGCAAAGAATGTGACACTGACACTGTCCCCTGCCTATCCTTCTCTCTCCCTGCACACAAGGTTTAGCAAAGAATATGACACTGACACTCTCCCTGCCTATCCTTCTCTCTCCCTACACACAAGTTTGAGGTACAAATAGCACTGACACTGTCCCTGCCTATGTAACTCTTTCCCTGCGCTGGATCACACTACACAAGGCCGCCGCACTGGCGGCCTTTTATAGTGTGGGGCGTGACCCCTCAAAGCACCATGTCCCCATGTTGATGGGGACAAGGACCTCATCCCCACAACCCTTGCCCGGTGGTTATGAGGGTCTGCGGGCGGGGGGCTTATCAGAATCTGGAAGACCCCTTTAACAAAGGGGACCCCTAGATCCTGCCCCCCTATGTGAATTGGTAAGGGGTACATTGTACCCCTACCATTTCACAAAGAAAGTGTAAAAAATTGTAAAAAAACACACAGACACAGTTGGGAAAGTCCTTTATTAAAAATAAAAAATAAAAAAACGATTCCAGCGATGTAATCCAGTGTCCCGCGGTGATCCGATGTCCAGCGCTGCAGTCTCAACTCCACACGGAACGTCATTGGCTGAGCGGACCTGATGGGGAACTTCCTCCGCAGTGTAATAAATTAATAGACCCCGCCCCTTCTCACGTTCCCCTTTAGGTCCGCTCAGCCAATGACGTAGGGGGCGGGGTCACCTTCACTGGGCGTAAGGCTGAGCGAACCTGATGGGGAACGTGAGAAGGGGCGGGTCTATTCATTTATTACACTGCGGAGGAAGTTCCCCATCAGGTCCGCTCATCCAATGATGTAGGCGGGGTCTGACATACGAGGGGGCGGGGTCAGTTCTAAGCAAGCGAAACAAGCGCTGCTTTACAGGCATACTATACACACTATATGTTGGTAATCTTGCGCCTAAGGTAAATGAATAGGTAATTAAGCTGCTAACCCCAAAAATTTTAAATATTGAAACAGTGACTGGGAATGGTTATATGTGCAAAGGATAGCAAATATATTGGGGGCGCTGAAAAACAAATAATAATTAACAAAATTACTAGATAAAGTGACAGAAATCTGTAAACACCAGCCAGCCTGTGTGAACCACAATGGCTAGTCTATGGCTAACCAACCGTGAGGCGACGCCAGACTACGTTCTGACGACACTTCCGGTCCTGCTGGCTCTTCCTCTGCAATAGGTGGAAGGCACGCCGGCTCATCTCCACACGGGTCACTAGCCCTACTAGTCCATGCTCTTCAGCCTCAATGCCGGGCTCAAGGCACTAATCAAGTAAGGGGACAATTGGCTGTCATATTTTAATATGTTTTAATAAAACAGGATCACACTATTTTCCGCTCTATTTCTTTTTTGTGGTCCGCATTCCTCCATCCGAGCCTCTGGGAGGCAGGGATTCTACATGCCCGTTATTGGCATCATTATCCATGGTAGCAAGTGGAACTTGCACAAAGCGCATATGACTCCATTTTAATTAAAAGAGTCAATTAATTCTGGTAAGCTGCTACATTTACATGAGCACTATCGGGTGTCCTATAATAAGTTAGTGAAGGCTATCACTTCAAGCAATCCATAGTTGGATCATACTGCTACCCAGGATTTATTTCACTGTTTTCAACATATGGACTATCACTTGTTCACCTGTCAAATATATAAATATTTTTTGGGACATTCAGTTATCACGATTGGCACTGCATGTTTGATTACTTGTTGTCATCTAGTGTTACATCATCATTTTATGTACAATACGTTGTTTGTTTGATGGGCTATGTATGCCATTTCACATATACAGAGGACTGCAACTATACTATACACCCCCCCAGATACGAAATTTAAAGGAATATTTCACTTTTATTGTTTCACTTTAAGCATTATTAAATCACTGCTCCCGAAAAAACTGTAGTTTTTAAAACTTTTTTTTGCATTGATACATGACCCCTGGGGCAGGACCCGGGTCCCCAAACACTTTTTATGACAATAACTTGCATATAAGCCTTTAAAATTAGCACTTTAGATTTCTCCCATAGACTTTTACAGGGTGTTCCGCGGCTTTTAGAATTTGCAGCGAACACCCCAAATTGTTCGCTGTTCGGCGAACGTACGAACAGGCAATGTTCGAGTCGAACATGAGTTCGACTCGAAGTCGAAGCTCATCCCTACTGACAAGGGGGGAAAGGGTAGGGCCTCATCTCTTCTGCACATTCTCCTCATTGGAGATCAGACGGCCAGGCCACATTCAGTCCCCTCTGCACAGATGCTGTCATTCTGACTATAACCTACTTCTGTCACGCTTCTGAACTGTAAGCCCATAGGCTAGTTGTGATTTGTTGCTGTATTTCTTCAGTACAAGTGTATTGTACCTGCCTCTGTGAACTATTGACTCTACACCCAGCTGCACCCCACCTACAGACCTTTACAAATTTGGCAGTGCCTAAAAATAGAGAGCAACTGAGCATTAGCAGAGCAAGTTGAGACAGCAAAAGGGGCCAGCCTGAAGTGATCTAGCAGGGATTAATTTTCTGACTCATGTTCCTCTTTAAATTGCTTCTATGTGGCAGCTCTAGTAGCTCTAGCTCCATGTGATGCAACAATAGTGGGGAAGGAGTTTAACCCTCACTATATGGGTCCACTGTGAATACAGTAAGTCTAGCCATACAAGCATACATTTCTCATGTTCATGAAAAGTATACAAGATAGTGGCGCATACTGAATTAAGATAAAGGGAACTGGTCCATAAAGTCCTTTAAGCTGTTGCTCTATGGTAAGGTGACAGTCTTAGTACTCAGGGCAGCCTTGGAAGGGGAGCTGAAGCTGGACTCCAGGGCATGTAAAGACAGAAAGACAGGAAGCAGGCGTCACTTCAGTAAAACTGTGTAATTTTAATGTTTAGAAGCATTAAAACACTCACTCTAATGCCGCGTACACATGGCCGTTTTTAATGTCATTGAAAAAAAGCGAAATTTTTCTCGACGTGATTTTTCGTGTTTCCTCTCAAGCCTGCCTTGCCTACACGCTATCGTGAAAAAAAAATGCTTGAGCAAAGCGCGGGGACGTACAACACGTACGACGGCACTATAAAGGGGATGTTCTATTTGGATGGCGCCACCCTTTGGGCTGCTTTTGCTGATCCTCGTATTACTAAAGTTTGGTGAGAGCCGATTCGCGCTTTTCAGCCTCATGCTCTTCAGTCCGTTACAGCGTGACGAATGTGCTATCTCCATTACGAACGTTAGTTTTACCAGAAGGAGCACTCCCATCTCATACTTGATTCTGAGCATGCGCATTTTTTTTACCCTCGTAAAAGCATACACACGACCGTTTTTCACGACGCTAAAAAGAACGACGTGAAAAACAATGTGAAAAAATAGAGCAGGTTCTATTTTTTTTAGGCCATTTTTCACGTCGTTAAAAATGCTCTGGAGCCTACACACGATCGTTTTTAATTACCAATTTAAAAAATTGCATTTTTCACGCCAAGAAAAACGGTCGTGTGTACGCGGCATTAGGTATCTCTAAGCAGGCATATGGAAGGTCAGTCAGACGTCCACCTACGCTTGTGTTAGCATCTCCAGGGGCCATAGACTCTTACTGTGCTGTGCTCCCCTGAAAACAGCACAGCACAGTAAAGCCCCATACACACTATCAGTTTTCCTGCAGGTTTTTGTCTTCAGGTTTACCAAAACCATGTAGTGCAAGGGCCTGCCTGATTGTATACGAATTGAAACTCTTAAGGTTTGACCTCATATTAGATGGTTTTGGTAAACATGAAGACAAAAACCTGCAGGAAAACTGATAGTGTGTATGGGGCTTAAGAGTCTACTGCCCTTGGAGATGCTAACACGAGCAGAGGTGGATGTCTGACTGACCTTCCATATGCCTGTTTAAAGATACCCAAGAGTGAAGCCCCGTACACACGATCGGATAACCTATGGATTTTCGTCCAATGGATTTGTCCATCGGATATCTGATGAAACTGTTTTCCATCAGTCTTGCCCACACACCATCAGTCAAAAAACCGACCGTTCCAAACGCGGTGACGTAAAACACTCCAATGAACCGAGAAAAATGAAGTTTAATGCTTCCGAGCATGCGTGACTTGATTCTGAGCATGCGTGGGTTTTTGATCCGATGGACTTGCCCATAGACGATCGGAAATTCCCATCGGTTTTTTATCCATCGGAAAATTTTAAAACAAGTTCTATTTTTTACAACCGATGGAAAAAAGACAGATGGGTACCATACACGATCGGTTGGTCTGATGAAAACCATTCATCGGACGGTTTTCATCAGTCAAACCAATCGTGTGTACGGGGCTTCAGTGTTTTAATGCTTCTATACATCAAAATTACACAGTTTTACTGAAGTGGCACCTGCTTCCTGTCTTTCATTTCTCATATTCAGTCTACTGATGCTGACCAAATAAGGGAAATCTAAGAGATTACTCCATCCAAGCGTAACAGGGTGGAATCTTTGCTGCTGGCTATTGTAATAAAGCAGCCATGCCACCCACGGCTGCTTGAATACCTGAATATTCCCAGCATTTGATAGGGTGCAATCACAGTTTGGCAAACAATTTTCCACTCAGCTCTATCGATTTTTATTTCAAAGTTTGTCAAGCCAAATGGTACTGACATGACTATGTGTGGCTCTAATTTTGGCCCATTTCTGGTAAATTTGCTGAAATTCAACCCAGTCTCTATGGCCAGTCTTCCAGGCACACCATTTATTAGAAGTTTATGACTACTTAATTTTATAGTAGAGGTGAACTAGAGGTAGAGGTTAGTAGAGGTTCTCCAAGAGCTATACAACAAATAACATAGAAAACCTATTTAAAGGAATATAAGAGACGTCAAGTCAAAGAAGAAAAAGCTTATGTGTTACACAAAAATGAGAAGTAGATATAGTCTTATTCAAAAAGGGCCACATAAAAAGCAGTGATAACTAGTAAAGTCAAGTGATACAGTAATAACCAACCACAAATCATCTCTTAACCGGTCAAAGATACTGCTCAGCACCAAAGTTGTGCACCAAAGTTGTGTACTCTACTTTACTAAAAAAGCCCAGTAGTGGTTTAGAGTCTTTCTCCTTTTTCCCTTATTTATTTGTTATTAGACATAAATGTGGTGTACCATATCAGGGTCATTGTCATCTCATAATATGATTTATACCTTTTACATTAAATGGAGTGTTTTTTTATTTCCTTTCCCCGCACTAAATTATACTTTAATAATGCACTTAATCAGGTTAGCATTAACACAATTGTTCCCAGCATAGTATCATTGTGAGTACATCATGTTCATTAACAGCTGGCCAAAAAAAAAAATCTCATAAAATGCTACTTTGGGTGATTTGTATACCTCAGCTTCACAACAGCCTGTGATCCTGTTTGAATAGGAGGTACCATAAAAATGCAAATTGCAATTATTATGCAACTGTTGAAAGCCAGAGAAAATAAAGGTAAACTTTGCAAGCAGTCTTGAAAACTGTAACACGTCTAATTAAGTGAGTCTTATTTATCTGTCATTGTTGCTCATGAAAAGAAAGCGTGGTGATTAATTTGGAGATCTGCCTTTGTCTAATTCAAATCTTTTTGATTACTAATGCTGCTTATAATAACAGCTTAACTGCCATTAAAAAAGAACACTTAAGGAATACAAAGTAAACCATATACTTGTGTTGTTTTTCCGGTTATAGCGCATTCTAATTTTTTCCAAATATTGCCTTCCACTGATGAGCAATTTAAACTTGGCAACTTGTTGTTTTTAGAGGACAGAATTCTTGATTACTTAAAAAGAAGATGCAATAGTATTGCAGTGAAACAGTACTAAATGTCAGCTTGTTGGGGGCTAGTAAGGGTAGACAGTGGGGTATTGCCTCTCCTGGTCCACTCTTGTTTCTGTAATTAAAGAAACACGTTCAGATCATTAAACTGTTGAGCAAAGCACATACCTGTAAATAAGAGACCGAATACTTACCACTCCTGCTGTCCACGCTCCTAAACTCTGCTCCATTGCTGAGAAATATTTTCTTAAATCTGTTTTGAAAGAGACATTCGAGGGAGTGTTGATCCCCACAGCTCCACTGGTTCTTCCTGTTGACCTCCAAACCACTACAAAATCCTGTTATGGATGGAGATCAGAAGGTGGAGCCAGTGAGAACTTCAGGTGGGCCACAGAAATTGACATTGCCAAATGTGTGGATTTCCCAGTGTACTTTGGGAAAAAACAATTCTCAGAAACTGAGCAGTGGTGTGGGTGGCAGGACAGGTTAGCATCCAGTCTCTTCTTTACAGGTATGTGCTTTGCTCATACAATTTAATAATGTGGCAGGGCATCTTTAAAATAAGGGAGTATATTTATAAAAAGATTGCCGTAGAAATGTCTCAAGCATCTATTTGCAAATCTGTAACAAGTAACCACCCTAATGTGTGTGATAAGTATAATTTCTTATGTAGCGGCCTCCACTCTCTCACTCCACTGCTGGCTGGTTTCTGCGTGTCTAGGGGTACCTTGGAGGAGAGAGTGCGGGGTCACCACGCCAAGCCTCCACCGCAGATGTTTGTGTGGTGTAAGCAAAGTTCCTTTACCTTCGGGGTCGGTGTTCTGAGTTTGGAGCCTCCGCCTCTTCTGTGGAACAGTGTCTGCCAGTAATTGAGCCCCACACCAATAAAAGTCCAACACTCCTTTATTCTTCAATGTCAGGATGAAACACAATCAGTTGGACTCCCTCAAACGAACAGACGGGGGGTGTGGATACGAGTAGGCCCAGGCACAAAGAACTCTCCTATTCCTCTATCAGCGAATAGGTTTGGCACATAATCTATGCCACCTGTTGAAAATCTTGGTCGCTGCCACAGACCGGATAAACAATGAACCTTCCTCCTGACTGCACTCGGTCCCTGTTTGGGAAGATACCCCTCCGGGCGGTCTCCTGAGGCTCACCCGGCACCGGCAATCTGCTGCACCAGGTCTTCGGGTGAGTAGCTCCTCTGGTCCCTCACGCCTCTGGATTCAGGTACCCCACTCCCGAGGTCCCCTAGGATATCCTTCCCTCGCGGAGCCCAGCGGAGGACACTGGGCCCCAGGCCTCCAACCGAGTACCTCATCCCAGGCTGAAGGTGCCCGGGGTGGAACACGAGCTCCGGGTGTCCAGGCCTAGGCCACCTGGACAACGACCACGAACCACAGCCCTCAGGCTGAAGGTGCCTGGGACTCGACGACCCCGTGACCAAAATGTCGGACCCCTTTATACCCTCCCCCAGCAAGCCCAGCGGATCCCCCGCCCTACTGTACTCATGCTGTGAGAGACCAAAAAGGGTATGCCACTGCAACGATGGCTCAACCCCCGGGCCCAAAGTGACAGCACCACCTGCTGGGCCCCAGGGAACCACACATCACAGATATCCCCACCAAATTCAAACATGAGAGAAAAGCATATACCCGCTACACTCTCCCCCTGGTTGTTTGACACTGGTTCCCAGTGTCTGGAATAAACCATGCCATCAAGGGCTGACATAGTCCAATCCAGAACCCGACTGCATATTTCAAAAATCCAAAAACTTTGAAAAAAAAACTAAACTACCTAGAGCAGTTGTGCCTGAGCCTCAACAAAAAGGGAGGGGAAAGGAACAAACAACACATAACTTGAAACATAATAAAAGTCACATCATTACATTTTCCCCCCACCCACATCAATAACTAAGACCCGCCCCACTCTCAGCGGTCTTGATGGGATGCTCTCCTGCAGAGGGGAAAAGAAAATTAAACACACAAAACCCTGACACAGATGTTCGTGTGAGAACGAAAAAACTTCTCCGCAGAGAAATCCTTTCCTTCTTAAAGTGTGTGTGGAAATAATGCCAATGCACGACACTGCCACCTGGTGACAGGGTCGCGGTAACTACACTTGTGGAGACCTCTTCTTCTTTGGCCCTATCTACCCCAGAGTCCATGATCACTGACTGAAGAATGAAGAACAAACAGAAACAGTCCTTCCATTCCTTTGAAGAGCATAAACACCCTTAACTGGACACAGTCACTGAAGTTCCCCCGGGTAATAAGAACAACAACCTCGGAAAGTTCAGCAGTGTAAAGAAAACAAGAACGGAGTCTACTTTTCTCCTACAGATAGAAACGAGGGTGCGGCACGACAAGTGGTTTCAAATGCTGGTCCATGGTTTCCAAGTGGTATTCGACGAGCAGAGGATGCAGGTAAGCTGGTGCAGGTTTGCAGAGTCAGACAAGCCGGGTCATACACATCAAGGTAAACATCACAAGTGGCAGGCAGAGAGTAGTCAAAGTCCAGGCCGAATCTTGGCAACAGGCAGACTGGCAGATAACTGAGCAGGGTCAAACGAGCCGAGGTCAGGACTGGAGACAGAAGCGTGGTCAGGAAGCTGGGTCAAACACAGGAACAGGATACAAGCACAGAATCAGGAACTCAGGGAACAGAAGCAGATCAAACCGCAAGGGGCAACATCTCTGGAATGTCTTTTATAGGAAGTACATGGGAGGAGCAAGGGGTTCAGAGTTCAACAGTAATCAGACACCAAGCAGAGTAGTCTAATGGATCAGATAGGTTATCCAGCAGATCAGGCAGGGAACTGTCCAGCATCTCAGATAGCTCCGCTGGAAGAGTCAATGCCAAACACAGAAGAGGTCCCAGGTTGAAGCCCAGCACGTCCCTGACAGTGCCCCCCCCCCTAAGGGCAACCTCCGGGTGCCCAATAGAGCTCTTTTCTGGGGGTGAGTGCGAAAAAAAGCCTGGATTAACTCTCGGGCGTGGATGTTCTGTTGGGGTTCCCAGGAGTTCTCCTCCAGACCGTACCCCTTCCACTTGATCAGGAATTGAAGCTGGTTCCCTCTTCTTCGGCAGTCCAAGATGGCCTCCACCTCGAACTCCTCATCACCGTCAATAATTACAGGCTTGGGTGGTCCCGATCCCCTGTCTGGGAACGGGTCGGGCACTGCGGGTTTCAGCAAGGAAACGTGAAAGACTGGGTGAATCTTCAACGACTCCGGTAAGGCAAGTTCATAGGAGACCTCGTTTAATTTCCGTTTTACTGGGAAAGGACCGATGAACTTGGGTGCCAGTTTCCTTGCGGGGCAAGCCATCTTAAGGTTGGTGGTCGATAACCATACTTGGTCACCCTGTTGCAGGCATAATTCCCCTCTCCTTTTCCTATCAAAGATCCTTTTATTGGCTGCTTGTGCCTTAGTCATGGCTTCCTGCAATATCCTGCTGTTACGGGTCAGGAAATCAACAATACTCTGGACCGCTGGGACTGTTGAATCAGGGATGAGATCAGGTAAGAAGGTCAGGTGAAACCCGTAGTTGGCAAAAAATGGCGATTGACCTGTAGCCGAATGACTGGCGTTGTTAAAGGCAAACTCTGCCAAGGGTAGTAAAGCTACCCAGTCGTCTTGAACGAAGGTGGTGAAGCATCTGAGGTACTGTTCGAGTGTCTGATTCGTTCTTTCGGTTTGCCCGTTAGTTTGGGGGTGATAGGCCGAGGACATGGACAACTCAATCTTCAGGACCTTGCACAAAGCCTTCCAAAAGCGAGAGGTGAACTGCACCCCTCTATCCGAAACGATGTCCGCAGGGACCCCATGTAGCCTTACTACTTCCCTAATGAAGACCTGGGCAGTTTCCATGGCAGAGGGCGTGCCTTTGAGAGGCACGAAGTGGGCCATCTTGGATAGACGGTCAACCACTACAAAGATGGCTGTGCAACCTTCAGACGGGGGAGTTCCACTATGAAGTCCATGGCAATCATTTTCCAGGGACGGTCAGGGACTGGTAAGGGTCTGAGCAGACCCCAGGCCTTGCTTCTAGTGGTCATGCTACGGATACAGGTGGCACATGAACCTACATATTCCCTGCAGTCTTTTTCAATATCCGGCCACCAAAACGTGCGTTGAATCAGTTCAAGGGTTTTATGCATTCCGAAATGGCCTGCCAGGGGATGATCATGACACAAGTTTAACACTGTGACTCGAACTTCTTCTGGCACAAAGATTTTGTCATTCTTCCAAAGTAACCCGTCCTTGGGTACCAGAGTGATTCCAGAGGGACCAGACACACCTGTAGAAGCTTGCTTCAAGACAGACATCAGGCTAGTTTGTAAAAGTAAGAAGTTGACTTCCGATAGAATGGTATCTGGAGCTGACACCTCTTTTGGATCATCAAACATGCGGGAAAGAGCGTCTGGTTTGGTGTTCTTGGAGCCTGGCCGGTAAGTTATGTGGAACGAGAATCTAGAGAAAAATAGTGCCCAACGTGCCTGGCGTGGTCTCAGACGTTTGGCAGCTCTCAGATACTCTAGGTTCTTGTGGTCTGTGTAAATGAGTAAAGGATGCGCTGCTCCCTCCAACAAGTACCTCCACTCCTCAAGGGCAGATTTAATGGCCAGGAGCTCCCGGTCTCCAACATCATAATTCCTCTCGGATGGGGTTAGCTTATGGGAGAAGAAGGCTACCGGGTGTATCAAGTCCTTGAGACCTTGGCGCTGGGAGATAACAGCTCCAACCGCTGTCTCTGAGGCATCTACCTCAAGTAGATACGGTAGGGCAGGATCGGGATGACTTAGGATAGGAGCAGACGTAAAAAGTATTTTTAGGTTTGTGAAAGCAGCCTGTGCTTCAGATGTCCACTGGAATCGAGCATTTTGCTTCGTTAGCTGCGTAATCGGGGAAATAATAGCAGAGAATCCCTTGATAAACCTCCGATAAAAATTGGCAAAGCCAACGAAGCGCTGCACCCCCTTTTTATCTGAAGGTGCAGGCCAATCCAGAATGGCTGAAACCTTCTGTGGGTCCATCTTGAATCCCTCTGTAGAGATCACTAGGCCAAGGAACTGGATACTCTGTCGCTCAAATTCACACTTTTCTGGTTTTGCGTACAGTCCATGCTGGCGGAGACGACAGAGTACACTCTTGACGTGTTTCCGGTGCTGCTCAAGAGAGGAGGAAAAAAATCTAAATATCATCAAGATAGACAACTACATAAATGTCCAGACAGTCTCTGAAAACATCATTGACTAGATGCTGAAAGGTGGCAGGGGCGTTACATAGGCCGAAGGGCATTTCTAGGTATTCGTAATGGCCGAACCTGGTACGAAAGGCAGTCTTCCATTCATCCCCTGCTCGGATGCGTACCAGGTTGTACGCCCCCCGCAGGTCTAGTTTGGTAAACACAGAGTAAGTCCTGAGTCTTTGAAAAAGTTCAGTTACCAGAGGCAGAGGGTACCGGTTCTTGACCGTGATTTTATTTAATTCCCGGTAATCTACACAGGGCCGAAGAGAATGGTCTTTTTTCTCCACAAAGAAGATTCCTGCCCCTGCTGGAGAAGTGGAAGGACGGATGAAACCCCTCTTAAGGTTCTCATCAACGTATTCTTTCAGTACCTCAAGCTCCCGTTCAGATAGGGGGAAGATCCGTCCGAAAGGAATCTCAGCACCGGGAAGAAGCTCGATTGGACAATCGTAAGGACGATGAGGCGGGAGGACTTCGGCCCCTCGTTTGCTGAAGACGTCCAGGAACTCATGATATTGTTTGGGTACAGAAGCTCGTATCTCTGGATCTGAATCCAGGCATAACAGAGGCCCCAAGGTGCTGGGACGTGGAAGCATGCAGTGGCGTTGACAGTATGGTGACTGGAACTTAATACTTCCGGTTCCCCAATCAATCTGTGGATTGTGTGCCTGAAGCCAGAGTAGACCCAGGATAACTGGAAACATGGGAGATGCAATAGCATCCAAAGTCAATAGTTCCTTATGGTCCATGGAGGTGATCACAGGCAAAGGAGGGGTCTCCTGGGTCACTACTCCGGACTTGATGCGAGACCCATCTGCCAGGAAAATGGAAAGTCCCCGAGTCTTAGGTTGGAGTGGGATGTGTTGTTGTGCTGCAAAGTCTAGATCGACAAAACAACTACATGCCCCTGAGTCGATTATTGCAGTTACTGGTATTGTCCTCCCTGGTAGTTGGAAAGAGATAGGAAGAGCCAGGTGAGTAGCATTGGTAGATGGAGGTGAGTAGTTGGGAGAAGAGGTAGCCAGGACCTTGCGCAGCTTAGCAGGACAAGAAGAGACATAATGACCGGGTTCACCGCAATACAGGCATAGATAATTCTGCAGCCGACGAAGTCGTTCCTTGGCCAATAGGGAATGTTTCATTAGTCCAAGCTGCCCTGGCTTGACGGTCTGGTTGAGGGATGAGGGTTCAGTTGGAACCGTACTGGCACTGGCAGGGTACACGGGCTCGTATCCGGGGTAGCATCCAAGCTGGGCGGAGCTGCTGGGTAGACCTTTCTGCTCTGCGCTCCCGGAGTTGTCGGTCTATCTGGATAGACAAATTAATTAAAGTCTCTAGAACATCAGGAACACCGACCCGTGCTAACTCATCCTTCAGGCTTTCAGAGAGACCAAGACGGAACTGGTGCCGCAGAGCCGCCTCATTCCACTGGGTATCCGCGCTCCAGCGTCTGAAATCAGTCACATAGTCCTCGACCGCTCGGCGGCCTTGCTGGAGCGCATGGAGAGCAGCCTCGGCAGTAGAAGTCCGCTGTGGATCGTCATAAAGTCGGGCCATGGCATCAAGAAAAGAGGGCAGAGAGTCTAGAACTACATGGCGGACTTCAAGTAGGTGATGGGCCCAAGCTTGAGGTTCCCCCTGCAGCAAAGCGATAACGAAGCCCACCTTGGTGGCTTCAGATGAAAAAGTCAGAGGTAGCAACGAAAAGTAAAGTTCACATGCGTTGCGAAACGCACGGAATTTACTCCGATCCCCGAAAAACTTCTCAGGAACAGGGACCCTGGGCTCAGGAGATGGTAACATTCCAATAGGGGAAGTTGGGGTTGGAGGTGAATCTGCAGAGGTGGCTTGAGTTTGTGTCTGCTTATCCATTCGGACGTGGCTGCCCTGCAGAGACTTCACGATCTGAGTGAGAGCTGTAAGGTGTTGATAGACATTGTCCATAGGCAAGGTATCTCCTGCAGGCTCAGGCATGGCGGTTTGATACTGTAACGTACCTTAGGTGTGAGCCTGACGTGCAGAGAGGGACCTCCCGTACAACCCCGGCTCGGAGACCACTGGAGTGGGGACAGTGGTGGTAAGAGCACGGTGAGGTAAGGGTGCCTGTCTGATCCTCACTGCTTGGAGTGGTGGAGCCGAGTGGAGACTAGAACGGCTGGTTCCGGAAGCAGCGGATGCAGGTCAGCAGGTGCAGCTTGCAGAGCAGAGGATGCAGGTCAGCAGGTGCCGGTTTGCAGGGCAGGGATGCAGGTCAGCAGGTGCAGGTTTGCAGGGCAGGGATGCAGGTCAACAGGTGCAGGTTTGCAGAGCAGGGATGCAGGTCAGCAGGTGCAGGTTTGCAGAGCAGGGATGCAGGTCAGCAGGTGCAGGTTTGCATTGCAAAGGATGCAGGTCAGCGTGTGCAGCTTGCAGAGCAGAGGATGCAGGTAAGCTGGTGCAGGTTTGCAGAGTCAGACAAGCCGGGTCATACACATCAAGGTAAACATCACAAGTGGCAGGCAGAGAGTAGTCAAAGTCCAGGCCGAATCTTGGCAACAGGCAGACTGGCAGATAACTGAGCAGGGTCAAACGAGCCGAGGTCAGGACTGGAGACAGAAGTGTGGTCAGGAAGCCGGGTCAAACACAGGAACAGGATACAAGCACAGAATCAGGAACTCAGGGAACAGAAGCAGATCAAACCACAAGGGGCAACATCTCTGGAATGTCTTTTATAGGAAGTACATGGGAGGAGCAAGGGGTTCAGAGTTCAACAGTAATCAGACACCAAGCAGAGTAGTCTAATGGATCAGATAGGTTATCCAGCAGATCAGGCAGGGAACTGTCCAGCATCTCAGATAGCTCCGCTGGAAGAGTCAATGCCAGACACAGAGGAGGTCCCAGGTTCAAGCCCAGCACGTCCCTGACAGCGTCGAATCAGCACCTTGTCCGCGTGGATATGCCGCTCCAGCATCCATTCTGCCTTGCAGTCTTTGAAGCGCTTAGACGCCTTGGGAGAACACGTGAGGTACCTACAGGCGTGCGGGACCTGAAGGTGGGTCCACACAAAGTCTTGGTACCAACGCTCCCGGAAAACTTCCACTTCGTATAACAACTCCTTAGACAAGTATGGGTACTCCCACCCGTACTCAGCAGCAACCTTCTGGCAGAATAGGTGTTGTAGTCTCGCCAGTGGAGGCATGGTGGCTTTGTCTCCTTCACCTGGCAAAACTATAGCATCTGGATGGTGAGGTGCTGTGGTCACCTCCGTTCTGGGCCTAGGTGCCCGCAGCGACAGTCTCTTATCCCCAGCATTAAGTGCAGGTGACACCGGAGATGTAAAGGCAAGCTGGGAACGAGATCCCTCCTTAGGCGCTAGTGCCTCCACCCAGGGTGTATTATCCCCTGTAGACATGGGTGGATCCCTAGTTCGGCGGGACGAGGAGAGAGGCATCTTGTCCCAACCCATACTGGCAAAGAGTTCATCTATTGCAACATCGTCTCCCAGATCGGAGAGCGACTCCAGGTCGGAGGTGTCACACTCCTCCACGGGCAGGTAGCCTGTAGTGTAGACTGAACTGCCACCTCCCGCGGACACGCAGGGCCGTGACTCCCCGACACCTCCGCCCGGCTTACCTCGGCCTTTACTTGAGACGGGATGTCCGGAACTCCTCTCACCGGATCCATCCGGGCCGGGCGTAGGTGGGCAGGACGATCCACCGCGACCGCTGGACGGAGCTACCATGCCGGTCTTCCTCTTGGGCGGTGGACGCTGTGAGACAGTGGTGACCGAGTCAGCATCCTCGGATTTCTCCCGTACTTCGGTGATCGCGACCTCCTCTGCGGTCGCTGCAGTGCGCACAGGGATGGCTGTCAAAGCGGTGATTCCTCCTACTTGAGTGGTGCTGCCTGTAGTGCGGTTGAGGTGGATGGTTCTTGGCTTTTCGATAGCTGGATCCACCTCAAATAAGAACTCCCTGCAGGCCTCGCATCGCCCGAATGGCTTCAGCTGACACACCAGTCCCGAACAGCCGGGACAAATCAAACCCAGGGCCTCAACGTCCATGCATGAGTACAGGGCGAATCGTCCCCGGGGCTTTAGCCGGATCCCCGTATCGGTCACCGGAGCAGCAGTAGTCAAGGTCGTGGTAGAAGGATGAAGTGGAATCCACAATGTATTTCCGAACATGGTGACTCGCTGCTGATCCATTGCGCACTGCAAGTTTGGCGCCAAAGTCCCCACGTGTAGTCCTTCACACGGCTGGACTCCTCCCCTCTTGCACTCCAGTTTGCGGGCTTTCTCCTTCCCTGGGTCACACCCACGAACTGAGCAGGGAGGGTGTGCCTCACGGCGCAGTGCAATAGAAGCCCCCACGTGTAGTACTTCACACGGCTGGACTCCCCCCCTCTTCTCGCTCTTCTGCGTAGTCCTTCCCCTTCTTAGGGTCACACTCATGACTTCGAGCAGGGTTGCACTTTGGCCAATAATATGGCTGACCTACTCAGAACTCCTCCGGTCAGACACGTTCAAACTCCGTCCATTCTAGCTCCATAGTAACACGAACACCATCCCGGACGAGAACCCCCACGTGTAGCGGCCTCCACTCTCTCACTCCACTGCTGGCTGGTTTCTGCTTGTCTAGGGGTACCTTAGAGGAGAGAGTGTGGGGTCACCACGCCAAGCCTCCACCGCAGATGTTTGTGTGGTGTAAGCAAAGTTCCTTTACCTTCTGGTCGGTGTTCTGAGTTTGGAGCCTCCGCCTCTTCTGTGGAACAGTGTCTGCCAGTAATTGAGCCCCACACCAATAAAAGTCCAACACTCCTTTATTCTTCAATGTCAGGATGAAACACAATCAGTTGGACTCCCTCAAACGAACAGACAGGGGGGGTAGACAGGGGGGGTGTGGATACGAGTAGGCCCAGGCACAATGAACTCTCCTATTCCTCTATCAGCGAATAGGTTTGGCACATAATCTATGCCACCTGTTGAAAATCTTGGTCGCTGCCACCGACCGGATGAAGAGTGAACCTTCCTCCTGACTGCACTCGGCCCCTGTTTGGGAAGATACCCGTCCGGGCGGTCTCCTGAGGCTCACCCGGCACCGGAAATCTGCTGCACCAGGTCTTCGGGTGAGTAGCTCCTCCGGTCCCTTACGCCTCTGGATTCGGGTACCCCACTCCCGAGGTCCCCTAGGATATCCTTCCCTCGCGGAGCCCAGCGGAGGACACTGTGTCCCAGGCCTCCAACCGAGTACCTCACCCCGGGCTGAAGGTGCCCGGGGTGGAACACGAGCTCCGGGTGTCCAGGCCTAGGCCGCCTGGACACCAACCACAGCCCTCAGGCTGAAGGTGCCTGGGACTCGACGACCCCGTGATCAAAATGGCCGACCCCTTTATACCCTCCCCCAGCAAGCCCAGCGGAGCCCCCGCCCCACTGTACTCATGCTGCGAGAGGCCAAAAAGGGTATGCCACTGCAACGATGGCTCAACCCCGGGCCCAAAGTGACAGCGCCACCTGCTGGGCCCCAGGGAACCACACATCACAGATATCCCCACCAAATTCAAACATGAGAGAAAAGCATATACCCGCTACACTTATAATCGCCATAATGCGGTAGTTTCTTCAATTCGTCATGAACAACAGTCATTTTTTATTAAATAGACCCCTTAGTGTGTATCATAAGCAACTCACTTTTTTTAGTGCTGCGGATCACATGCAGTCTCTTTGAAGTCACTTCCTCACCACATGCTTGAGCTCCAGCGATGGCAGCATGACATTTTTTAGGGCAGGTTTCCTGATGGTGACAACTTACATAAACTGTGCTAAATGGCTACTTGTAGCCTCTTTGTTCCATGTGACAGGAGGCAATGCAGGAGCACTACTGAGAGAAAGGGACAGAGCATTGTTACCCTGCACCAAAAGAAGGACATTCATGGCAGAATCACCAGTTATTTTTTTTTTCTGCACTCTGCAGATTTAAACATATTATAAATGACACTTGAAAATTCAATAACATGTTAAAGCTCATATGAGGTTTTAGTGATTGTGTTTATTTACACTTTATGGATCAATCCTAAAAGAGTAAGTAGGCAGGTATAGGTTAATTCTTCCCCGGTTGGTAAGGGTATAGTTAATTGTGTTCCAGGGTTTTCTTTTGGTGGGCTTTGCTGGGTCTGACCCACTGGTTCCGTGTGATATAAAAGCAACAGGGGGTCCGAATCCATGAGCCCCGGGAGGGCCTGGAGCTAGAAAGACACAAAGCTTGTCGCTGTTGCCGGTGTCTGGATCGCCAGTACCATGCCAGGATTGGAATTCCCGCAGTTAGGGGAGACTTCTGGGACATGCAGTTCTCCTTGAAGAAACCTCCTATGGACTCTACTAAAAATAGACTTTCATCCTATGCAGGTATGCTGAGGCAGCCACAAGCCTGAAGTTAGGGACGAGGGAGGTTATGGAAAAGACTGCACTTTATGCTGAACTGTTACCTGTGAATCTCATCATGACAAATTATTTAAGTAAAACTTTTGAAACCTTGCCTTTGCCTGGTCTAAAGTTACTGAAGGGGTGTAATGGAAGTACAGTAACTGGCACATAAAATTTACAGCTCAAGCCACCACACACATTGGGGTATAAAGAGTTAATGCAGTGTGAATTACAAGCAAGTGGTTACCAAGGGTAACAAAGGTTTCTCTAGCAGCCTGTTGTAAGCATGTACATATAGCATGTTGGATAGCTTCTTGCAGGAGGAGTTAAACAGGTCCTTTTCCCATATCCATGGGAGCAGATCAGCACCGCAGAGGTCCCCAACCTGTACACAGGTACGGAAGAGGAAAAGTTAGGTGCAGTGCACACTTGGAGTCAGTGCTAGGTGTATGGTGGGGCTCCACATCATTACTGGGAGTGAGAAAGTGGTGATACGCTGGACAGGTGGAAAGGGCAAGGGCTGTGCGTGCCCCTCCCAAATGCACAGTGAACCTGGTGATGTATGTTACATTGAGAGAATATATTAGTGTTAAGGTGTCTGTTCCAGTAAAGGTACCCCATGTATAAGGCAGTGACCCTGTACAAGGTGCCTAGCATAGTCCTGAAGAACCCACCCCGGGGTAGGTCTCTCATGTGACCCTTGCTTGGCACCCAATAAGTAGGGGAACATGGGAGGAGGCGAACATGGAGGACATGACGACCACCACACGACCCCTACCCCTGTCTGCCTAAAAGTAGGATTCTTTATTGATGTTCTTAGTCAACATAACTTTGCATGGTCACTGTAAAATTCATCTCATTAGCAAATTCAATCAATGCCACTGGCTTTTATTAATCATTTGACAGATGTCATTACAATTTTTCAATTAAAGCCTTGTCTGTCCCTAAGGATGCCATTGCAGCTAGCTATAATAATCTTCCTTTCAATATTCCAGTATTGCTGCCAACATATAACTGGTTCTCCATCATAATGCATTGGTTTACTTTTATTAATTGGCTCGTACCAAAAGTAGCCATATGTCTGGTGCAGTGAGCCTGCTATTACTATTAGGATGTGATGATATTTACAGCTCTTTGAAGGGTCAAAGGCCCCTCCATGCACAATTACAGACTTCAATTCCTAAAATGGCTTACGTAAAATGGACTTTCAACCTAAGGGTGATGTTTGACTCCCTGCCTCCTCCCCCCTTCCTCTCTTGGGCCTGATTCACACCTATGCATTTTTTGTGATGCGGGAGAAGATAGAGGAAGATTTTTATTAAAAGACTTGTCAAAAACTGTTTACTGTATTTATTAACACTACACTACTTTTTTTTTGTGAATGAGTAGGGGTACAATGTCCACCCGCAGACCCCGATAACCACCGGGCAAGGGTTGTTGGGAAGAGGCCCTTGTCCCCATCAACATGGAGGCAAGGTGCTTTGGGGTGGGGAGGCGCAGAGCCCCCCCTGCCCCAAAGCACCTATCCCCCCATGTTGAGAGCATGCGGCCTGGTATAGTTCTAGGGGGGGGGCGTTTGCTCGTCCCCTCCCTTTCCTGACCTGCCGGGCTGCATGCTCGGATAAGGGTCTGGTATGGATTTTGGGGGAACCCCACGCCATTTTTTTTTTATTTTGGTGTGGTGGGTCCCCTCCAAATCCATACTAGACCCAAGGGTCTGGTATGAACCTGGGGGGGACCCCACGCTGTTTTTTTCCTCGATTTTTTTTAGCCGGCAATTCTTTTTTATTTACATTCAAGGCCGCTGACAACTGATAACTCATCGGTTGTTAAGGACGTGGCGGACGGCTTCCCAAGCCCTCTCCTTAGCAACCAGCTATATACAGTGTAAAGAAAAACTAAAAAAACCTGAAACGCAAATCGCGGCAAATCACGGCACAATCGCGTGTCTATAAACGTGGCAAGCACCACAAAAAGCACTGCAGAAACGCTCAAAAGCAACATGCATAGGTGTGAATCGAGCCTAAGGCCCCTTTCACACTTATACGACTTGTCCCATGATTTGTGATGGCAAAGTAGCATGACAAGTTGTTTCCCATGATTTCCAATGACAACCATTCATATTAGTACGACTTTAAGTTGTTCCCACTTCAAAGTAGTCCCTGCGCTACTACTGATTTTGATGCCACTTACATAGGCATTCCCTGAAATCGCGGCAAAATCGCGGCAGAGTCACGGCCGTGGTAAAATCGCGCGACTTTGAAGTCGCACTAGTCTGAAAGGGGCCTAAGCCCTGGTTCACACTGGTGCGATTTACAAATCTCATGTTTTGAGTGCGATTTGGCACTCCGATTTCTTTCCCAGTCACTTCTGATTTTGTTCCGATTTCTTTTGTATTTGTTTGCGATTTCTGGAGCCTACTTGCTATTTGCAAGCTGATTTGTGACTTAATAAAGATAGCAGCGCTGGCTGTGAAAAAAAAAAAACGTCTTGCTCCAAACTCCCAGGGGTGGGCTGGGCCAGAGGACAGGGTGGAGATTTCCCCTCAGGCTGCTCTAACCTATATGCATAAGGGCCCTTTCGCTCCCTTTTTTTTTTTTTCAGAGGAATTCATGTCAGGACAGATGTGAGGCCACAGTGCCAATCACTTATGTAGCGGGGGCCGCTCTGTCACTCGCGGCCCCGCACCCCCGCTGGCATATCTCCCAACTTTTAAAAGTCCCACCGCGGGACATTGATGAGCTCCCCTCTCCCCTGCAAACAAATTTGACTTTAAAACGAAAGTTGTTGAGCGGGGGGGGGGGGTGGGGGTTTGTGCAGTGGGGAGAATTGGAGAATTGGTAACAAAATTCGACATTAAAACGAAAGTTGTTGAGTGGGGGGGGGGGGTGCAGCAGGGCGAATTTAAGAAAAAATATTCGACTTTAAAACGAAAGTTGTTGAGCAGGGGGGTTCAGCGGGAGAATTGAAAAAAAATTGTTCCTCCACTTCCTGCTGTGCCTGATCTGCGGGAATTATACAACTATCGTGGGAATGCGGGAAGGAGGTGCCTATGCGGGAGAAACCCGCAGAATCCGTGCCTGTTGGGAGGTATGCCCGCTGGTCACGCTCACACACTAATCTACTGACAGTGGAGTGAGAGCCAGTCTGTCCGCTCCTGCGGGGGATTTCCCCACCCGCCTCTCCTCTGGAAAATGCAGCATGTGCTAGCTCCGCTCTCAGAGCCCAGCCGCCCACTCTGTTCCCTCCCCTGCTTCCCCATTGGTAGGGGGAGGAGCCCATCAGCCAGGCCTCCAGTAGCTGCAAAGCATCGTGGGACATATAGTCACTAACACCAGCAGTCCCATTAGCAATACCCGGGGGCAGAATCTCCCCAGCCCACAAGAGGAGGACGGCAGCAGGGGGAGCGGACTGTCGCTCCATTAAGGCGAGAGGACAGGGCAGAGATAATGTAAGTTTTTTGGTGAATGTGTTTTTTTTTTATTATTGAAAAGAAAGGTCTTACACTATAAGGATTTCCCTCTTCCTTCTTGTTTGTCTTCCTCATTGTTTCATGCTGGGAGCTGATATTAACCCCTAACCCTTCATACCTAAACCCAGTGGCGGTGCGTCCATTAAGGGTGCACGGGCGCCCCTCCCCCTCTCTCCAGCCACCCCCCTCTGTGTAGAATAGATAGATTCATGCATTGCATGAATCTATCCATGGCTGCTGTAACCACCCCCTATTCAGGCGTCCGCCCCCTTTTTGGACACCGGGCGCCTGAATTACAGCTGCGGGGGTATTTTTGAAGCACCAGATTAGGAGCCAGAGGCTCCAATAGGCTTGAAAAAAGCTGGACTTGGAGCGCAGAGCATTGCACTCGGAGCCCACCCAAGTGTGTTAGAAAAGCAAAATAATATTTGCTTTTCTAACACTGAACCTCCTCTCCGCCAATCAGGAAGAGCGGATCTAATACCCATCACCTGATTGGCTGAAGGCACAGGCATCTCTATTGGATGCCTAGCGGAACATAAGAAGAGACACACGGGAACCATGGAGGACGCAGGCGCCGTCGCCTGACCCGCTGCATGTCCCACAGCTCGCCGGCCTCACCCGCTGCCTGACCCGCCACCAGGACTGGGTAAGTGCCAGTCAGACAGCGGGCTGGGGGGGGGTCACAGTGGCTACATATGATGGGCAGAGAGGCTGGATATGATGGGCAAAGAGACAGATTTTTTATGGGCACAGTGGCTGCATTTTATGAGCACAGTGGCTGCATTTTATGGGCACAGTGGCTGCATTTTATTGGCACAGTGGCTGTATTTTATGGGCACAGTGGTGGGCACAGTGGCTGCATTTTATGGGCACAGTGGCTGCCTATGATGGGCACAGTGTCTGTGAAATTCTTGGAGTTGTAGTGCTCAAGCTCCCGGTGAGTGGAGAACTGAGAGCAGCGCAGCCAGGAAAAACTACCACTCCCAGATCTTGGAGGCAGGCAGAGGCAGCAGGGCGTGTCAGGGAGTCGGGACCCACGTCTGTGACTGGCTCGGGCTGCAACTTTACTTGACCCCAGGACAGCAGCATCACCCCCCCCCCCCCAGGACTGGAGGAGGCTGTGCAAGGACCTGCTGAGGTGAGAGACCCTGAAACTCCCAGCTGAACGCCACATCCCATCTATCCACTCCCCCCCCATACACTATTTACCCTGCCCCAGTGTCCCCCCAGTAATTTCAAAATAGCTCTCATCACTTTGGGTCCTGCTGGGAGCTGGCCATCACCTATGGGTCCTGCTGGCCGCTAACCTGTAGGTCCTGCTGGCCGCTGGCCTGTAGGTCCTGCTGGCCGCTGGCCTGTAGGTCCTGCTAGCCACTAGCCTGTAGGTCCTGCTGGGAGCTGGCCATGCTCCCAGCAGAACCCACAGGTCAACAGCCAGCAGGACCCTCAGGTCAGCAGCCAGCAGGACCCTCATGTCAGCAGCCAGCAGGACCCTCAGGTCAGCAGCCAGCAGGACCCTCAGGTCAGCGGCCAGCTCCCAGCAGGACCCACAGGCTGTGGGTCCTGCTGGAAGCTGCCCGCGGACCTGTGGGTGCTGCTGGTCACTGGCCTGAGGGTCCTGCTGGCCACTAGCTTTAAGTGACCAGACGCCCCCAGGGACAGTCCCCTGACTGAGGACACTGTCTTCGGACCAAGTCTGTGCCCGATTTTGTCCCCACTTTTCAGGGCCAATCCTGGGTGGGTGCAACGTAAGCTGGGGCAGAGGGAGAGAGCCCAGGGCCGGCCCTTCCATGGGTCCCACTGGGCCCATTGGGCTGCCTCAGAGGGGCAAGCATCACCCGATTACACAGCAGGGATCTCCCGCTTACCCGGCAGCCGCTGTCATACGAAGTCCTGCCTCATGGACCAGCTCCTATGATAGACACACACTGGTGATGGTGAGCCAATTCGGTGGTTTATTGGGCCACTGGACTGGACTTGCCCCCCAGGCCTAAGGCTGCCAGCCCTCCCTGAAACTCCCCACTGTAACACCTTCTAGGGGAGGGGACAGGTCAGCTGTTTTCATACACATAGCAGCGCTGGCAGGGTTAAAAAAAAGTTCTGCTCCAAATTCCTCACAAAAACACCTGCTAGGGGAGGGGACAGATCAGCTGAAGCTGCAATGACATCACCAAAAAAAAAAAAGACTGCTCCAAATCGCACTGATATAAACAGTACTGCGATTTCAGGTCGATTTACATAGCACTCTATGGATGTTAAATCGACCTGAAATCGCAAAAAAAGTAATACAAAAACCTTTTGGAAATCGCTAGTGTCTTGTGTCGCACCAATTAGCACATGTCCATTGAAATCCATGGGGTGCGACTTCAGGTACGATTTTGAAATCGCATGTCGCACCTGAAATCGCACCAGTGTGAACCAGGGCTTATTGATATAACTACCTTCACAACTCTGATGGTGGGTGGAATTGAATACATCCTAATTAGCATTCAATCCCACCCAGTCACACCTTAAGCCCAGGTTCCCACTGGGCTGTGGGAGTGAAGCCATGCGAGTTCAGCTGAACTCGCACGATTTCACTCTCACTGGCAGTCCCGATTTCAGTCGCGATTACAAAGACATCTGTGCAGGTTTCTGCACAGATGTCAATGTAAATCGCGGCCCGAAATTGCAAAAAGTAGTACAGAAACTACTTTTTGAAATCGGTGCAGCGCCGCAGATGCGGCGTCGCACCGATAAGGACGGTGCCATTGCCGGCAATTTGCAGCAAATACCGCCGTTTTGACATGCGATTTGACATGCCAAATCGCATGTCAAAACGCACCAGTGTGAACCAGGGCATAGGAAGAGTCCCAACCTCCCAAGTCTCACCTCACAGATCACAGCATTATGCAAGAACGAAACACCTTCATACACATCCTGTTCCGAAGACTAGCTGTGCGGCTGCTGGGCAGAATCACAATTGAGTCCCACCCTGTTTGCAAGACTTTTCACTGATAGAAGGCTGCCTTCTAGTTCTGGAACATACACAGTACTTTCTTTTAGGGCTGCGGAAATTAACGATTAATTGCTCGATTAATCGTTAATTTCTTTGATCGATCAAAATAATTTTGATCGAGGACGATCGGCGGAGTGAGCTCCGCGGTCTCGCCCATAGGAAAGGCCATGGCTTCAGCCTAGCTCCGGAGCGGTGGCCATCTTGGTCCACCCGGCAGCGGCCTAGTAGCGGCGCGCTGACATCATCATCACCCGCCTGCTTGTGCTGTCTACTCTGTGGACGGGTCTGCCTGCTGTCTATTCCGGACAGAGCGGACAATCGGAGATGTAAATATTACGGTATGGGGGGAGATGTGGGGAGATGTGGACATTACAGTATGGTAGCAGATGTGGATACTACAGTATGGGGGCAGATGAGGACATTACAGTATGGGGGCAGATGTGGACATTACGGTATGGGGGCAGATGTGGACATTACAGTATGGGGGCAGATGTGGACATTACAGTATGGGGGCAGATGTGGACATTACGGTATGGGGGCAGATGTGGATATTACGGTATGGGGGAGATATGGATATTACGGTATGGGGGGAGATGTCTGGAGATGTGAACATTACAGTATGGGGGCAGATGTGGACATTACGATATGGGGGTAGATGTGGATATCACGGTATGGGGGGAGATGTGGGGAGATGTGGACATTACAGTATGGGGGCAGATGTGGACATTACGGTATGGGGGCAGATGTGGATATTATGGTATGGGGGCAGATGTGGATATTACGGTATGGGGGCAGATGTGGATATTACGGTATGGGGGCAGATGTGGATATTACGGCATGGGGGGAGATGTGGGGAGATGTGGACATTACAGTATGGGGGCAGATGTGGACATTACGGTATGGGGGCAGATGTGGATATTACGGTATGGGGGCAGATGTGGATATTACGGTATGGGGGCAGATGTGGATATTACGGCATGGGGGGGAGATGTGGGGAGATGTGGACATTACAGTATGGGGGAGATGTGGACATTACAGTATGTGGGGAGATGTGGACATTACAGTAAAAAATTGTAAAAACTGTATGTGCGTTATAATTAATCGAAATTAGTCGATTAATCGATTAAAAAAAAACTTGATTAATCGAACATGAAAATTTTAATCGGTAACAGCCCTACTTTCTTTACAAGGATACTCTGCTTGCCTTGTGGTGTAATGCAGTTCAGGAAGCCCTTGCCTTTACCTTCGGATGTGATGCTTTTCCTGTTTGCTAGAAAAACATTGTCTTTTGCACTGTAATCAATATAGTTACATAGTAGGTGAGGTTGAAAAAAGACCATTAAGTCCACCCTATGTGTGTGATTATAGGTCAGTATTACATTGTATATCCCTGTATGTTGTGGTCGTTCAGGTGCTTATCTAATAGTTTTTTTAAACTATTGATGCTCCTCGCTGAAACCACCGCCTGTGGAAGGGAATTCCACATCCTTGGCGCTCTTACAGTAAAGAACCCTCTGCGTAGTTTAAGGTTAAACCTCTTTTCTTCTAATTTTAATGAGTGGCTATGTGTCTTAATAAACTCCCTTCTGCTGAAAAGTTTTATCCATATTGTGGGGTCACCAGTATGGTATTTGTAAATTGAAATCATATCCTCTGAAGCGTCTCTTCTCCAGAGAGAATAAGTTCAATGCTCACAACCTTTCTTCATAACTAATATCCTCCAGTCCCTTTATTAGCTGTTTTGCCTTTCTCTGTACTCACTCCATTTCCAGTACATCCTTCCTGAGGACTGGTGCCCAGAACTGGACAGCATACTTAATGTGAGGTCGGACCAGAGTCTTGTAGAGTGGGAGAATTATCGCTTTATCTCTTGAGTTAATCCCCTTTTTAATGCATGCCAATATTCTGTTTGCTTTGTTAGCAGCCGCTTGACATTGCATGCCATTGCTGAGCCTATCATCTACTAGGACCCCCAGGTCCTTTTCCATCCTTGATCCCCCCCGGAGGTTCTCCCCCCAGTGAGTAGATTTCATTCATATTTTTGACACCCAAATGCATTATTTTACATTTTTCCACATTAAACATCATTTGCCATGTAGCTGCCAACCCCATTAATTTGTTCAGATCTTCTTGCAAGGTTTCCACATCCTGAGGAGTAGGGATGAGCCGAACACCCCCCAGTTCGGTTTGCACCAGAACTTGCGAACAGGCAATAAATTTGTTTGAACATCCAAACACCGTTAAAGTCTATGGGACTCGAACATGAAAAATCTAAAGTGCTAATTTTAAAGGCTTATATGCAAGTTATTGTCATAAAAAGTGTTTGGGGGAGGGCATTGGGTGGAGTCTAGCAGAGAAGACATGCATAGCTAGAGCTCTGCTCCGCTGAGGAGAAAAGCCGCAATTCTAACAATGACAAATCTACAGAAAGGTACCAGACGGGAAGACTAAGTACCCGGGAACTAGCTGGCACAATTTGGACCAGAATAATGGTTCTGGGAGGCGGCCGTGGCAAAACGCAGAATCCCCTCAGAAGGGACACTCAGGCGCGCACTGCAGCTAAAATGGCACCTGTCATCTCCTCACACACTGCGTCAGTGCGCTCACACAGACAGAAGCTAGTTAAACCAGACTCCCCAGGTGAGTCAGAAACTGAACAAATTCCCTCACAAAACTCCTCACAAGTCTCCTCAGTACCTCCTGCTATACTACAGCAATTTGAACATATGCTCTATAAAGCATTGAAACGGACCTCAGAGCAAATAACTAAAAGCCTTACAAAAGAGATTAGAGAGCTGGGAAAACGCACAGCTGCGTTGGAACTCAAAGTGGAAGAAATTTTAATTAATTCACAGGACTGTATAGCAGAACTGGAAAACCTAAAAGAAGAGAACCTATCACTTCAATCTAGGTTGGAAGACCAAGAGAACAGGGACAGACGTTCCAACCTCCGCATAAGAGGAATTCCTGAAACAATATTAGACCTGCAATCTAGTCACAGCCCTTTTTCAAGAGCTACAGCCAGCAATCCCCATTGAACGTTTGGAACTGGATAGAGTGCACCGTGCACTAACAGACAAAAAAGTAGATGGTCCTCCACGTGATATTATCACAAAACTACCGTACATTATTTCAGAACAAAGGAACAACTAATGGCTGCAGCAAGAGAGAAAAAAGATCTAACCTTCCAAGGCCATAATTATCAATTGTTCGCTGACATTTCCCAGCTTACTATTGCAAAGAGAAGATCTATGAAACCTCAGCTCATGGAGCTGCAACGCCACAATGTAACCTACCAATGGGGCTTCCCCTTTTCAATTCGATTTACCTACCAAGGTACCAGATACATATGTAGATCTGCTGAGGAGCTACAACAGACCTTGTTAGAACTACTAAATGGATAGGAGCAAATAGGATGGGATTCTTGATGGTGCATGAATAATTGATTTTTACAGACAATGCAATGCAATTGTTCTTATTTTTGTTTTTGTGTCAAAATAAAAATATTTTATTATAATCTACTTGATACATTTGTTATTCATGCACCATCAAGAATCCCATCAACTTTGCTCCTATCCATTTACTATTTTGGGGATTCGGTGCCATATCTATTAGTTGGTTATCCACAACCATATAAAAAAATGAACCCTTGTTAGAACTAGGGATGAGCTTCCTGTTCAAGTCGAACACACGTTCGACTCGAACATCGACTGTTCGATCGTTCGACGAAGATCGAACGTTATAGGGCGTTCGCGCCAAATTCGAGTGGCGCGTCACGGCCCATAATTCACTGCGGCATCGCAGTGCATTGCTGGCTGATGATTGGCCAAGCATGCACTATGACCCTGCATGCTTGGCCAATCACAGCGCCGGCAGCGAGGAGAGCCATAATTGGCCACAGGCAGGATGACTGTTGCCAATCATAGCTCAGGGGGGATTAGTACACGCCCCACACTATAAAAGGCCACCAGCGCGGCAGCCTTGTGTACAGTAGTGTGTTCCGGCATGCAGGGAAAGAGCTTGATAGGCAGGGACAGTGTTTTTGACATCCTTTGAAACCTTGTGAATTTACAGTCTGCTGGCATGCAGGGACAGAGAAGGATAGGCAGGGAGAGTGTCAGTGACATCCTTTGAAACCTTGTGCATTTACAGTGTGTTGGCGTGCAGGGACAGAGAAGGATAGGCAGGGATGGTGTCAGTGAGATCCTTTGAAACCTTGTGCATTTACAGTCTGTTGGCGTGCAGGGACAAAGAAGGATAGGCAGGGAGAGTGTCAGTGACATCCTTTGAAACCTTGTGCATTTACAGTGTGTTGGCGTGCAGGGACAGAGAAGGATAGGCAGGGAGAGTGTCAGTGACATCCTTTGAAACCTTGTGCATTTACAGTCTGATGGCGTGCAGGGACAGAGAAGGATAGGCAGGGAGAATGTCAGTGACATCCTTTGAAACCTTGTGCATTTACAGTCTGTTGGCGTGCAGGGACAGAGAAGGATAGGCAGGCAGAGTGTCAGTGACATCCTTTGAAACCATGTGCATTTACAGTGTGTTGGTGTGCAGGGACAGAGAAGGATAGGCAGGGAGAGTGTCAGTGATATTCTTCGCTAAACCTCCTGCACAGTATACACCTGAAGCTACCCCTTATTGCTCGTCGTGGTGTTGTTCTGTTGTGTAACACAGACAGGCATCTGCAAGCAGTTACAGTGGGTGTAGGTGCCTCCTGCACAGTATACGCTACCCCTTATTGTTCGTGCAGTTGTTCTGTTGTGTAACACAGACAAGCATCTGCTAACAGTTACAGTGGGTGTAGGTGCCTGCTGCACAGTATACGCTACCCCTTATTGCTCGTCGTGGTGTTGTTCTGTTGTGTAACACAGACAGGCATCTGCAAGCAGTTACAGTGGATGTAGGTGCCCCCTGCACAGTATACGCTACCCCTTATTGCTCGTGGTGTTGTTCTGTTGTGTAACACAGACAGGCATCTGCAAGCAGTTACAGTGGGTGTAGGTGCCTCCTGCACAGTATACGTTACCCCTTATTGCTCATCGTGGTGTTGTTCTGTTGTGTAACACAGACAGGCATCTGCAAGCAGTTACAGTGGGTATAGGTGCCTCCTGTACAGTATACGCTACCCCTTATTGCTCGTGGTGTTGTTCTGTTGTGTAACACAGACAGGCATCTGCAAGCAGTTACAGTGGGTGTAGGTGCCTCCTGCACAGTATACGCTACCCCTTATTGCTCGTCGTGGTGTTGTTCTGTTTTGTAACACAGACAGGCATCTGCAAGCAGTTACAGTGGGTGTAGGTGCCTCCTGCACAGTATACGCTACCCCTTATTGCTCGTGGAGTTGTTCTGTTGTGTAACACAGACAGGCATCTGCTAACAGTTACAGTGGGTGTAGGTGCCTTCTGCACAGTATACGCTACCCCTTATTGCTCGTGGAGTTGTTCTGTTGTGTAACACAGACAGGCATCTGCTAACAGTTACAGTGGGTGTAGGTGCCTCCTGCACATTATACGCTACCCCTTATTGCTCGTCGTGGTGTTGTTCTGTTGTGTAACACAGACAGGCATCTGCAAGCAGTTACAGTGAGTGTAGGTGCCTCCGGCACAGTATACGCTACCCCTTATTGCTCGTGGAGTTGTTCTGTTGTGTAAGACAGACAGGCATCTGCTAACAGTTACAGTGGGTGTAGGTGCCTCCTACACAGTATACGCTACCCCTTATTGCTCGTCGTGGTGTTGTTCTGTTGTGTAACACAGACAGGCATCTGCAAGCAGTTACAATGGGTGTAGGTGCCTCCTGCACAGTATACGCTACCCCTTATTGCTCGTGGAGTTGTTCTGTTGTGTAACACAGACAGGCATCTGCTAACAGTTACAGCAGGTGTAGGTGCCTCCTGCACAGTATACGCTACCCCTTATTGCTCGTCGTGGTGTTGTTCTGTTGTGTAACACAGACAGGTATCTGTAAGCAGTTACAGTGGGTGTAGGTGCCTCCTGCACAGTATACGCTACACCTTATTGCTTGTCGTGGTGTTGTTCTGTTGTGTAACACAGACAGGCATCTGCAAGCAATTACAGTGGGTGTAGGTGCCTCCTGCACAGTATACGCTACCCCTTATTGCTCGTGGAGTTGTTCTGTTGTGTTACACAGACAGGCATCTGCAAGTAGTTACAGTGGGTGTAGGTGCCTCCTGCACAGTATACACCTGAAGCTACCCCGTATTGCTGGTTTTACCATCTCCCTGCAGGCCATTAGAATGTCTGGAAGGCCAACAAAGAGAGGTAGACAGTCACGAGCCAATAAAAGAGGGCAAGCAGGCTCTGTGTCTGGGGGCAAAAGCGCTGGTCGTGGACGCGGTGCATTGTCATCAGCACGTGGCCATGGGACACGCTTGTCCTTATTTTCGGCAGCTGGACGTGTTGAGCCGCATCATGCCGAAGACTTGGTAGAGTGGATGACCAAGCCCTCCTCATCCTCCTCATCCTCTCTCACCCAGGCTCAGGGTACTGGCAAAGCAGCTGCCAAAGCGTCCTCTTCCCTCGTATCAATGTCATCATCAGTCACTCCTTCCCTAGACCCACCATGTCCTCCTGAGGAGTCCCCCGAACTGTTTGAGCACAGTGTTGGGTACATGCTCCAGGAGGATGCCCAGCGTTTTGAAGGGTCTGATGATGATACCCAGCTAGAGGAAGGCAGTAGTGTGAGCGCAGAGAGAGGGGATGCTCAAGAAGGACAGCAATCTGTTAGTCATGTTCCAGCAGCTGCAGCATACTGCCAGATTGGCTCCAGTGATGAGGAGGGAGGGGATGATGAGGTCACTGACTCCACATGGGCGCCTGATAGGAGAGAGGAGGAGGAGGATGAGGA
Organism: Rana muscosa; assembly: GCA_029206835.1. Classification (NCBI taxonomy): domain Eukaryota; kingdom Metazoa; phylum Chordata; class Amphibia; order Anura; family Ranidae; genus Rana; species Rana muscosa. The sequence goes on from CM055127.1 coordinate 346,057,819, forward strand.
GGAGGCACATCTCCAACGAGGCAGGATGCCCTCCGGGGGCCAGCGTAAGGGCAGAACACCGACTGAATCACACCGCAGAGCTCCGCCTGTGCAGGGGCGCTGCCTCTGCCCGTTATTTCAAAAGTTCTTTGGTGTGGGCCTTTTTTGAGTCGAGTGCATCAGATCACACCGCTGCTATTTGCAACATATGTCTCAAGCGTGTCTCGCGTGGCCAAAACATCAGCCGCTTGGGCACCACATGCTTGACCAGACATATGTTGACCTGCCATGCAGCTCGTTGGCAAGCGTACCTTAAAGACCCACACCAAAGAACAAAGCGGACCTCTCCTTGCTCCTCTTTAGCTGTGATCTCCAACCCCACTATACCTTCAGTCCTCTCTGAAACCTGCACTGAGAGGAATGAAGGTGTAGAATTAGGTGTGTCACAGCCAAGTACTTGCGGGCACTCTGCTAGCGGTACACCGACGACCAAATTTCCCTGCCCCAGCTGCTGGACCGTCGAAAGAAGTTCACTCCCAGCCATCCACATGCCCAGCGGTTGAATGCTAGCTTGGCTAAATTGCTAGCACTTCAACTGCTGCCTTTTCAGTTGGTAGACTCGGCCCCCTTCCGTGAGTTTGTGCAATGTGCGGTTCCTCAGTGGCAGGTTCCCAAACACCACTTTTTCTCATGGAAGGCGATTCCGGCTCTCTACCGGCATGTGGAAGGCAATGTCCATGCCTGGCTGGACAGGGCGGTCAGCGGTAAGGTGCATATTACCGCTGACTCATGGTCCAGCAGGCATGGACAGGGACGTTACCTTTCTTTCACGTCCCATTGGGTCACTCTTTTGGCAGCTGGGAAGGATGCAGGACAAGGTGCAGTAGTGTTGGAGGTTGTTCCGCCGCCACGCCTCCAAAATGCTACTACTGGTTGTGACACACCTCTCTCCTCCACCCCCTCCTCTTCTTCTTCCTCCATGGCCTCTTCCTGTGCTTTGTCCTCGGAACCAGCGGTGCTCCGTAGGCGTTCAAGGGGCTACGCAAGTATGCAGGCAAAAAGATGTCATGCCGTGCTTGTGGTGGTGTGTTTGGGGGACAGGAGCCACACTGGGGCAGAGGTTCTGTCAGCTCTGCAGGGGCAGGCCGAGAGGTGGTTGACACCACGCCAGCTTAAGCCAGGAATGGTGGTTTGCGACAATGGCACCAACCTCCTCTTCACCCTCCGACAGGGACAACTGACCCATGTGCCCTGTGTGGCTCACGTCCTTAAAGGGACACTAAAGCTTCCCTTTTTTTGCACAAAAAAACAAACAGTTTATACTTACCTCCACTGTGCAGCTCGTTTTGCACACAGTGGTCCCGATCCTGGTCTTCTGGGGTCCCTCGGCGGCTGTCTCGGCTCCTCCCTGCAAGGACTCCACACCTTCATGCGAGCGAGCTCGCATGGTGTGGAGTTATTGTGGGCGCGCTCCAATGATACAGCGGCGGCCATAGCCGCCGACTGTATCACTCGGCCCGTCCCCGTCGCGCCGCGTCATTGGATGTGGTTGACAGCAGCGCCAGCCAATGGTTGCGCTGCTTTCAATCCATCCAGTGTAGCCAATCGGCGACCAGGCTGAGAACCGAGGAGGATGACGGGAACGAGCGCGGGACTTTCGAGGGGCCAGGTAAGTAAAACGGGGGCTCGAGGGGGGGGCGGTACTGTCGGATGTTTTTTCACCTTAATGCATAGGATGCATTAAGGTGAAAAAACATGAACCTTTACAACCCCTTTAACCTGGTGGTGCAGCGGTTCTTGTGCAGGTACCCAGGCTTACAGGATGTCCTGAGGCAGGCCAGGAAAGTCTGTGTGCATTTCCGCAGATCATATAATGCCAGTGCTCGGCTGGCTGAGCTGCAAAAGGAGTTGAAAACTGCCCAAGAACCGCCTTATATGTGACATGCCCACCAGGTGGAACTCAACATTGGCCAAGCTGCAGCGGCTGTACACGCAGCAGAGGGCCATCAATGAGTACCTGTGCGACTACGGCACCAGGACAGGGTCAGGGGAGCTGCTTTTTTTTCACCACGCCGATGGGGCATGATCAGGGATGCATGCACTGTCCTGGCACCATTTGAGGAGGCCACGAGGATGGTGAGCAGTGATGGTGCATGCATCAGTGACACTGTACCTCTTGTCCACCTGTTGGAGCATACGCTGCGTGGAATAATGGACAGGGCACTTGAGGCAGAACAGAGACAGGAAGAGGAGGACTTCCTTGCCTCTCAAGGCCCCCTTTACCCAGACAGTGTTCCTTCTGTCCCATCCATCGCACAGGAAGAGGACGAGGAGGAGGAAGAGGAGGATTGTGTCAGCATGGAGGTGGAGCCTGGCACTCAGCATCAACAGCAGCAGTCTTTTAGGGATGATTTACAGTCCCAAGAAACCCGTGGACTTGTACGTGGCTGGGAGGAGGTGGCTGCGGATCATGTCGTCCTTAGTGACCCAGAGGACTCCGGACCGAATGCCTCAGCTAACCTACGCTGCATGGCCTCCCTGATCCTGGATCCCTGATCCTGCAAAGTCTGCGGAAGGATCCTCGTATTCCTCGGATCAAGGAGAGGGACCATTACTGGCTGGCCACTCTCCTTGATCCACGGTACAAGGGTAAGGTTGCGGACCTTATCTTACCGTCGCAGAGGGAGCAGAGGATGAGACATCTCCGGGAGGCCTTGCAGAAAGGTCTGTGCAACGCGTTCCCAGAGACTGGGAGGTTACAAACTCCTGGTCCTGGATAACGAGTTGCTGAGGCTTCGGTCAGTCAAAGAAGGAGCGGTGGGGAAGGTGGCCGTCTGATCGATGCGTTCAGACAATTTTTTAGTCCAAGCACCTGAAGCTGATATAACAGAATAATTTATTTTAAAATGTCACATCCCTTCAAGACTGCCTATGCTGATGCTGAGTGACTGTCCTGTTATGTTGACTGACTATCCTCCTCCTCCTCAATGATCCGATTCATGATGATAGCTTGGAAGAACATTTTTGTTTCTGGGTGCCGCCACCAGTGGCTAAGGCCCAATTTTTCAGCCCCTGTTTAACAGGGGCATGTAATTAAAAAAATTTATGCAATGCTTTGCAGCAGGGCTCATTCCTGCACTCCAACTAGAGTATCTGGGAGAGGTTGCAGTGTCGTGGCACCAGCACCAGTGCCTAAGCCCAATTTTTCAGCCCCTGTTTAACAGGGCGTGTAATTACAATTTTTGATGCAATACTTTGCAACAGGGCTCATTGCTGTGCTCCAAGTACAGTATCTGTGAGGGGTTGCAGTGTTGTGGCACCAGTGCCTAAGGCCCAATTTTTCAGCCCCTGTTTAACAGGGGCGTGTAATTACAATTTTTGATGCAATACTTTGCAACAGGGCTCATTGCTGTGCTCCAAGTACAGTATCTGTGAGGGGTTGCAGTGTTGTGGCACCAGTGCCTAAGGCCCAATGTTTCAGCCCCTGTTTAACAGGGGCGTGTAATTACAATTTTTGATGCAATACTTTGCATTAGGGCTCATTGCTGTGCTCCAAGTACAATATCTGTGAGGGGTTGCAGTGTTGTGGCACCAGTGCCTAAGGCCCAATTTGTCTGCCCCTGTTCAACAGGGGCATGTAATTACAATTCTTGATCTAATAAATCATAGCAGGGCCCATTCCTGCGCCCACCAAGAGTAACTGTGAGGGCTTACAGTGTTGTGGCAACACCACCACCACCACCAAATGCCCAATTTTTCTGCCCCTCTTCAACAGGGGCATGCAATTACAATTCTTGATCTAATAATTTACAGCAGGGCCCATTCATGCGCCCACCAAGAGTAACTGTGAGGGCTGACAGTGTTGTAGCACCAGCACCACCACCAAAGGCCCAATTTTTCCTACCACTGTTCAACAATGGCATGTAATTACAATTCCTGATATAATAGTTCACAGCAGGGCATTCCAGCACCCACCAAGAGTAACTGTGAGGGCTCACAGTGTTGTGGCAACACCAACACATAAGGGGCAAATTTCAGCAGAGTATATACAGCAGGCCCCTACTTTCAAACATCCAACTTACAAACGACTCCTACTTGCAAACGAAAGGAGACAACAGGAAGTGAGAGGAAATCTACCCCTAGGAAGAGAAATTCTCTCCTGTAAGAGTTAATATGGGAAAAATGTGTCTCCTCTCTACTGATGCTTTATCACCAATCCTTGTTTCAATAAAAACCCCACTTTTCAAAAACATTTGTCATTGGGACGGAAAGTGAGGTGAAATGTTCTGAACAGGTGCACAGACAGCAAAACAAATGTTACAGGGGTGATAACCCTTCCCTATGTTTTCCAAAAAGCTTAAAAATAGATTTTTTGGCTGGAGCTACACTTAAACAATGTACCTGTTCAAAATTACAAACAGATTGTACTTAAGAACAAACCTACAGTTCCCTGTCTTGTTTGCACCGCCTGTATACTGCTATTCAGAGTATATAGGGCCTTTTTTTATTTTGGGTGCGGGGTTCCCCTTAATATCCATACAAGACCCAAAGGGGCTGGTAATGGGCTGGGGTAGGGGGGGGGAGATGGGGTAGCCATGCCATTTTTCTCAAAGATTTTCATCCATATTGCCAGGAAAAGACATGACATTAAAGCCGCAAGCAGTTTTAAATGGCTTTTTTTCCTTTAGAAATGTCATTTTGTGCAGGGACAGTTCTAAACACGGGAAACATATGCCACTTCACAGGCATACTTTAGACACCCCCCAGGTACGATATTTAAAGGAATATTTGACTTATTTTTTTCACTTTATGCATCATTAAAATGACTGCTTTCGAAAAACGTCCGTTTTTAAAACTTCGTTTTGCATTGTTACATGTCCCCTGGGGCAGAACCCGGGTCCTCAAACCCTTTTTAGGACAATAGCATGCATATTAGTTGTTATAATTAGCACTTTAAATTTCGAACGTTCGCATCCATTGTATTTAATAGGGTTCTAACGTTTGCGCAAACTTTCGGTCCGTTCGCAGGTTCTGGTGCGTCACTGGCGTCATTCTCGAGGTGTCTCCGGTGGAGACAGGATGCACTTCGCTGGACATCTCATCTCTGGAGCCTGGACCTGGATGGAGAGGAGATCTGGGGGTCCCCTTTGTTAAAGGGGTCTTCCAGATTCCAATAAGCCCCCCGCCCGCAGACCCCCACAACCACTGGGCAAGGGTTGTGGGGATGAGGCCCTTGTCCCCATCAACATAGGGACATGGTGCTTTGAGGGGTCACAGACCCCCAAAGCATCCTCTCCAAGTTGAGGGCATGTGGCCTGGTACGGTTCAGGAGGGGGGGCGCTCTCTCGTCTCCCCCTCTTTTCCTGCAGCCTGCCAGGTTGCGTGCTCGGATAAAGGGTCTGGTATGGATTTTTGGGGGGAACTCCACGCCATTTATTTTTTATTTGGCGTGGAGTTCCCCTTAAAATCCATACTAGACCTGAAGGGTCTGGTATGGATATTTGGGGGGAACCCCACATAATTTTTTTTTTATTTGACGCAGGGTTCCCCTTAATATCCATACCAGACCTGAAGGGCCTGGTAATTGAATTTGGGGGGACCCCCACGCATTTTTTTTTATTTTTATCAATGACTTTTCTCTGTATTGCCGGGAGCCGACAATTCATTATAGCGGCGAGTGCTTTTAAATTACTTTTTTTCCTTCAGAAATTACACTTTGTGCAGGGACAGTTCTATGCACGGGAAACAAGCGCTACTTTACAGGCATACTATACACACTCCGTAGGTACGAAATTTAAAGGAATATTACACTTTTATGGTTTCACTTTAAGCATTGTTAAAATACCTGCTCCCGAAAAAACGGCTGTTTTTAAAACTTTTTTTGCATTGATACATATCCCCTGCGGCAGGACCCGGGTCCCAAAACACTTTTTATGACAATAACTTGCATATAAGCCTTTAAAATTAGCACTTAGATTTCTCCCATAGACTTTTGCAGGGTGTTCTGCGGCTTTTCGAATTTGACGCGAACACCCCAAATTGTTCGCTGTTCGGCGAACGGGCAAACAGGCAATGTTCGAGTCGAACATGAGTTCGACTCGAACTCGAAGCTCATCCCTACTGAAGAGAAGTTATTGCCCTGCTTAGCCTGGTATCGTCTGCAAATACAGAGATTCAACTGTTTACCCCTTTCTCCAGGTCGTTTATGAACAAATTGAATAGGATTGGTCTCAGCACCGAACTTTCCATCCCTGACCACCTGACCATTCCGAGTACTCCCCATTTAAAACTACCCTCTGAACTCACCCTTGTAGCCAGTTTTCAATCCATGTACTCACCCTATGGTCCATGCCAACGGATCTTACTTTGTACAGTAAACGTTTATGGGGGAACCGTGTCAAATGCTTTTGAAAAATTCAGATACACCACGTCTATGGGCCTTCCTTTATCTAGATGGCAACTCACCTCCTCATAGAAGGTTAATAGATTGGTTTGGCATGAACGATTCTTCATGAATCCATGCTGATTACTGCTAATGATACAGTTTTCTTTACTAAAATCTTGTATATAGTCCCTTATCACCCCCTCCAAGAGCTTGCATATTATTGATGTTAGGCTAACTGGTCTGTAATTCCCAGGGATGTATTTTGTCCCTTTTTGAATATTAGTGCTACATTGGCTTTTTTTCCAATCAGCTGGTACCATTCCAGTCAGTAGACTGTCAGTAAAAATTAGGAACAATGGTCTGGCAAATACTTGACAGAGTTCCCTAAGAACTCTGAGGTGCAAGCCATCTTGTCCCGGTGACTTATTAATGTTAAGTTTTCTAATTCTGTCCTCTGATAGCCATGAGGGTGCTTCCTGTGATGTGTTATGAGGATAGACACTGCAGTTTTGGTTACGGAAGCCCCCCGATTCCCTTGTGAAGACTGAGGAGAAGAATAAATTCAATACCTTTGCCATCTCTCCATCCTTTGTAACCAGGTTTCCTTCCTCATTCTTTATGGGACCAATATGGTCTGTCCTCCCTTTTTTACTGTTTATATACTTAAAGTATTTCTTTTGATTTTTGTTTGCTCTCCTCCGCTATGTGTCTTTCATGTTCTATCTTAGCCACCTAATTAAACCCTTAAATTTCTTGTTGCATTCTTTGTAAAGTCTGAATGCTGATGATGATCCCTCAGCCTCGTATTTTTTGAAGGCCTTTGCCTATTCTTTTATATGCATTTTTACATTGGAGTTAAGCCATTCAGGACTTTTGTTCGCTCTTTTAAATTTATTTCCCAATGGGATGCACTGGCTAATGCCCTTATTTAATATGCTCTTAAAGCAAACCCATCTCTCAGCCATGTTCTTTGTTCCTAAGATTTTATCCCAATTTATATCTTCTAGCAAGGTTCGGTTCATTGTTTAGGGAAGTTGGCTCTTTTGAAATTCAATGTCTTTGTATTCTCCTTATGTTTCCTATTTGTGTGATTTATACTGAAGCTACTTAAACTGTGGTCGCTGTTTCACAAATTGTCCCTTTTTTCCTTTGGACGAGAAAAACGATTGTCTGTGGGCTTTTTGCCGTTTTTCCCGACGGGAAAAACGGCATTAATCATGACGAGAAAAATTAAAACATGCTCTAATTTTTCTCGTCGTGATTCCTGACATTTTTTTCCGCTGCAGTTTTCCCATAGGGAAACACTGCCGCGGAGCCTACACACGGTCGTTTTTCTCGTCAAGAGAAAAAATGACGGGAAAAACGGCCGTGTGTGGGGGAAAAAGCCGCTCCCTCATTTTTCCTGTCATCATTCACGGCGGTGTTTTCACCGCCGTGAATCACGATTGTGTGTAAGCGGCATTAGACAAATGTGCAGTTCCTTCCGCCCAGTCTATGTCTGGATAATTAAAAACCCCCATTATGATGACACTTACCTTCATTGCTGCTAATCCAAATTGTAATAGGACGTCTGTCTCCCCCTCCTCCCTCAGGTTAAGGGGCCTATAGCATACTCCCAGTATTATTTTCCCCTTAATTTCATCCCTTTGGAGCTCTACCCATAAGGATTCCACCTCCTCCCTACCTCCCTTAGTGATGTCATCTCTCACATTCACTTGTACATTATTCTTGATATACAGTCAGGTCCATAAATATTGGGACATCGACACAATTCTAATCTTTTTGGCTCTATACACCACCACAATGGATTTAAAATGAAACAAACAAGATTCACTTTAACTGCAAAGTTTCAGCTTTAATTTGAGGGTATTTACATCCAAATCAGGTGAAAGGTGTAGGAATTACAACAGTTTGTATATGTGCCTCCCACTTTTTAAGGGACCAAAAGTAATGGGATAATTGGCTGCTCAGCTGTTCCATGGCCAGGTGTGTGTTATTTCCTCATTATCCCATTTACAAGGAGCAGATAAAAGGTCCAGAGTTAATTTCAAGTGTGCTGTTTGCATTTGGAATCTGTTGCTGTCAACTCTCAATATGAGATCCAAAGAGCTGTCACTATCAGTGAAGCAAGCCATCATTAGGCTGAAAAAACAAAACAAACCCATCAGAGAGATAGCAAAAACATTAGGTGTGGCCAAATCAACTGTTTGAAACATCCTTAAAAAGAAAGAACGCACCAGTGAGCTCAGCAACACCAAAAGACCCGGAAGACTATGGAAAACAACTGTGGTGGATGACCGAAGAATTCTTTCCCTGGTGAAGAAAACACCCTTCACAACAGTTGGCCAGATCAATAACACTCTCCAGGAGGTAGGTGTATGTGTGTCAAAGTTAACAATCAAGAGAAGACTTCACCAGAGTGAATACAGAGGGTTCACCACAAGATGTAAACCATTGGTGAGCCTCAAAAACAGGAAGGCCAGATTAGAGTTTGCCAAACAACATCTAAAAAAGCCTTCACAGTTCTGGAACAACATCCTATGAACAGATGAGACCAAGATCAACTTGTACCAGAGTGATGGGAATAGAAGAGTATGGAGAAGGAAAGGAACTGCTCATGATCCAAAGCATACCACCTCATCAGTGAAGCATGGTGGTGGTAGTGTCATGGCGTGGGCATGTATGGCTGCCAATGGAACTGGTTCTCTTGTATTTATTGATGACGTGACTGCTGACAAAAGCAGCAGGATGAATTCTGAAGTGTTTTGGGCAATATTATCTGCTCATATTCAGCCAAAGGCTTCAGAACTCATTGGACAGTGCTTCACAGTGCAGATAAACAATGACCCGAAGCATACTGCGAAAGCAACCGAAGAGTTTTTTAAGGGAAAGAAGTGGAATGTTATGCAATGGCCAAGTCAATCACCTAACCAGAATCCGATTGAGCATGCATTTCACTTGCTGAAGACAAAACTGAAGGGAAAATGCCCCAAGAACAAGCAGGAACTGAAGACAGTTGCAGTAGAGGCCTGGCAGAGCATCACCAGGGATGAAACCCAGCGCCTGGTGATGTCTATGCGTCACAGACTTCAGGCTGTAATTGACTGCAAAGGGTTTGCAACCAAGTATTAAAAAGTGAAAGTTTTATTTATGATTGTTAATCTGTCCCATTACTTTTGGTCCCTTAAAAAGTGGGAGGCACATATACAAACTGTTCTAATTCCTACACCGTTCACCTTATTTGGATGTAAATACCCTCAAATTAAAGCTGAAAGTCTGCAGTTAAAGCACATATTGTTTGTTTCATTTCAAATCCATTGTGGTGGTGTATAGAGCCAAAAAGATTAGAATTGTGTCGATGTCCCAATATTTATGGACCTGACTGTACAGGCTTATAAAGGGAATACCCTTGAATCGCTGCCAGCCAATCATGACAGCTGTTGAACCAAGTCTCTGAAATTCCCACAAAATCAAATCCTCCTCGTACAACAGTATCTCTATTTCTCCCATCTTGTCCGCCAGGCTCCTGGCATTGGTGAACATGCCACGTAGTTTAGACCGGTTGCATACTGTCCTCTTATTGGGTGTTCTGAGATTGCAAATAGGACTTGTTACTATATTTACCTCGGGATTATGTGCTTAAGTAAACCTACCACTAATGCCCCAATACCACCCTCTGGAATATGTTCTGCGCTGACTATCTCTGGACCCTCCCCCTCGTCGCCTAGTTTAAAAGCCCCTCTAACTTTTCAGCCATCTTCACTCCCAGCAGATCTGCACCCTCCTCATTTAAGTGCAGCCCGTTCCTTCTATGGAACTGGTGACCGACTGAGAATTTGGCCCAGTTCTCCAGGAACCCATCCCCTCCTTACTAAACCAGCTCCTCAGCCACTTGTTTACTTCCCTTATCTCCCTCTGCCTTTCTGATGTGGCTTGAGGTACTGGTTGTATTTCTGAGAATACTACCTTGGAGGTCCTTTTCCTCAATTTAGCTCCTAAGTCCCTAAAATCGTTCTTTAGGACACTCCATCTGCCTCTGACTTTGTCATTGGTGCCAACGTGCACCACGACAGCCGAGTCTTCCCCAGCCCCTCCCAGTAATCTATCCACCAGATCCGTGATGTGCCGAGCCCGAGTGCCCAGTAGACAGCATACCGTTCGGCGCTTCAGGTCTTTGGCACAGATTGTCCTCTCTGTCCTTCTAAGAATTGAGTCCCCTATCACCAGAATCTGTCTTTCCTTTCCCTTTGTTTCCCCCCCCACTCTCACTGGAGGTGTTCTTCCCCTGGCAGCTAGGAGAGTCCCCCAGCTCCAGCAGTGCTGGTCCCTGACTGGTTTCACCAACTTCAATCAATGGACCGTACTTATTTGGATGTTCTAGCCAAGGATCGGCCTCCCTGGCACTTTCCCCTCTACCCTTCCTGACTGTCACCCGTCTACTCTTTTCTAGTGCCTACACCTCTTTGTCTCCACCCGCCTCTGTGCTGGCCCCTGCCGGCACCTGCCAGGTACACTCCTGGCTCTCCTTTAGTATGGAGGGTCTTCTCAGTGCTGACAATTGCTTCCCTAGATTCAGAACCTGTGCTTCCAGATGATCAAGGAACACATACATGCCACAAGATGTACACTGAGTTGCATCTCCACACCCACCGGGCATCGTACCTACTAATTTAATGAAGATTGGGGATTATACCCTGTCCAAATTAACTAACAACTAGCTTCCTGACACTAATACTCAACAACACACAGGTACTCAACAATACAATACACAGGTACTTAACGATACAATACACAGGAACTCACAGCCCACGTGTACTCACAGCCCATGTTTGTGAAGAAGGTCTCTTTGCTAGTCATGTGGCTTGTTGCACTTGAGTCTATGCACCAGCCGTGTGGCTTGCCGCTCTGTGTCACTTTAAAGGTGCCACTCCATGGTGTGTCTTCAGTTTCCATTGTGGCTGCTTTGACTCTTTCCTTTATGGATAGCTTTAGCTTTTGCAGCTCGGCTTTCCAGATAGAACAGTCCTTTTTTAAGTGACCGGTCTTTTTACAGCAAAAACAGGCTCTGCTTTCTTTGTTGATCTTTGTGCCTTTGTACATCTTAAGGGCTTTGTCATCACAGTGTGTATTTTCTTTCCTTCTGTCATATTCATCAATTAATTTCCCTTTGACATATGCTAGTGTCAGCTCCTGCTTGGGTCTGGTTTTTAAATTATTAAGAGGAACAGTATATATCTCTGGAAGGCTGCAGAGGAGCAGGGCAACAATATGGTTATGTTTGATGTCCTCTCCAATGGTGGGTGGCTGCTCTATGATTTCTAGCATAGCTTTCACGTGGTCACACATATGCTGGCCTTCTTCTAGTCTCATCTTATACAGCTTTCATAGTAGAAAGAGCTTACTGTTGAGGCTTGAACACTCATGCAGCTTCTGTAATGAAATCCACATACATTTGGCCATTTCCTCTGTTCTTATGTGGATAAGCTGGTCATCTTCCACTAGTAAGCTTATACTTGCTTTTGCCTGTCTGTCCTTCCTATCCCATTCCTCCATCTCTCCGTCTGTGGTTCTGTCTGTATTCAGCACTTACCACAAGTCATCCTTGGTGAGAACCACTTCCAGTTTAAACTTCCATAGCTGGTAATTGGCATTGTTCAGCTTTGCAATAACAAACGTCACATCTGAACCACTTCCCGTGTTTCAGTAGCTTGTATACAGTATTCACTGACTTGCTGTACTCACTGAATATTCTTTCCAGGGCCTCTGGGTGCTGCTGGGTGCCTGGGATATCCTCTACAGTGCCTGGGTGCCTGGGGCCCATAACCTTTTATCATCATGGGGACAGAACAGGAAGGGAACACAAAGAGTGCGTTGAGCATAGATAGACAATACATCCTGTTATATCATAGACTACAAGAACTATACACTATAATACCACAGTGCCACCTGCTGCATAGATAGGTATAATGCATAAAGTATGTTCTCTTTATTAACAACTTTACATTACATGTTGTTGTTGTTCCAACATTATTTACACCTTTTACCACCCACATGAAGGCCCAGAAACACCCACAGTATCCCTTTGACCCACCCACATCAACTGCCAGAACTTGTACAGGTGACTCCCATAGCCCGTCCTAAAGCTACAGAGGCTCAAGGGATCATGGGACATGTAGTATCAGGACTAAAAAAGGAAGGAAAAAGGAAGTCAGAGAACTTAGAAATTCAGCCAGGAGGAGGAGGGGTGATATCACAGACACAGAAATCTGCTATATATACAGCTAAAGGAGGTAATTTACACACAAACTGACAATGGGATTGTGAATCATTTACATGCACAATGCATCTGTTGTTTTAGGGAGGAAAAGCTGATATTCTTCTTTAAAGCAGAACATCACCCAAAAGGGTAAGTTCTTCTTTTCTGCCTCCCCCCCTATCATTTTTGGATATTTGTTTCGGGGTAGGGAGTGGGTACCTAGTTTTGACAGTTCGCCGCCCCCTCCCCCTCTCCCTTTGTCCTCAGCCTTCTGGTTCACATCATAGGTCCCAGAAGTCTGTTGCACCATTTACAAGGTGCAACACAGCTCATGTTTGTGCAGTGGGATTCCTTGCACAGCCGGCTTCCTATAGTAAACAAGACAGCGAGGGGGACCCAGAGGTCGGATGTTGTAACCAAGGTGACCATTGAGAGCAGAAGGATTGGCCATTGCCATTCTTGATGGAGAACATAAGTTCAAATTGAGTCTGAGAGTGTTGAGATTAACTGTGAATGAAGTGAGATCGTGAGGTTCTGCTTGCTTCCATTTAGATGTGATAGATCTCCTGGCTGCGATCATGCCGTGTATGATGAGAGGGAGGTGACATTTTGGCCAGCGTTCATATTTTAGGAGGAGGAGTACTGATGCGGGATCTGGATCCAGTTTAAAACTGATTACTGAGGAGATGAATTGAAAAACACTGACCCAGAACGGAAATAATTTAGGACACTGCAACCGCGTGTGCAGCAGGGATCCATGTTCTCCACACTGTCTCCAGCAAAGTGGGGAGTAGGAGGGAGAGAACTTGGATAGGGATGTTGGAGTGTAGTACCATCGATGAACAAGTTTTAGTTGGGATTCCCAGTGTGTAGTACATCTTGAATGTTTAAGTACATTGTTAAAGGCGTTGTACCATTGTAGAGTGTGGAATGTTTGTCGGAAATCTTTTTCCTTCAACATTATAGAGTGAGATTTTTTCTTGGAAGAGGGAGACAGAAACCAATGGCAGAAGTATAGTATTCCTTTTTGGTTAATGGAGTAGTCTTGGAAAAAGGAGAGAAGATCTGATGGAATTTTAATCTCTTCCTTACGGATGGAGTCAATAACGTGTCCGGTACATAGGTATTTGTAGAAGTCTTCGTGTGGAAGATTGAAACGCGATTGTAGGTCTGAGTATGACATTAGTGTTGCTCCTTCATAAAGGTGACCAATGTTAGAGATTCCTGAATCCGCCCAGTTGCTGAGGGAGAGGCATTAGTGAAGAGTTCGAGAAAGCAGAGAGGAAGAGGGCTGTAGTTTGAGGAGGGCTGTTGAGGTTGTGAGGATCCACTAAAATTCCAGGATTTTGTAGCGGCTTTCATGGTGAGGTAGTTGGATGGTGGGGCAGGAAGTCCCAATCACAGTGCTCCTAGCAGCCCTTTTAATGGATGGCCCAGTATTGCTTGTTCGATATGTACCCAGTAATATCACCTTTTAGATTAAGCATGTAGAACTGGAGGTCTTAATATATATAAAGTATGTTGATATTTGGAACAATTATTTTCTGTGCCCTGAAGATGCAAACCACTAATAAAAAAAAAACAGATGTTCTTAGTGGTTGTCAGATCATAAAGTATGACTCAACCAAAACTTTATTTTTTGCAGTTTTGGACAGGCTGGGAAAGTCTGGAACCTTTGTCTTTTTTTATTACTATTTTTGATGTCTGGGTTCTCCCTGCAGATATTTTTATCTTTTCCTGTATGAGTACTGTAAATGCATACATCTCAACTGGCCCTCATTTGGAGTGACTTTTCCTCTTTTAGAACCAATGTCCCTCTTTGCTTCTCAGATGTCTCCCTTTTTAATCTGGTGGATGGATCTCTAAAAAAGTACTATTTTCCTAATAAAATGGTTATACTGCACTAAACTTTTTATTCAACACCTAAATGATTGTATTTGTTATTCCGAAAAGCCAGCACAAAGAAAAAGCAGTGGGGAGAAAATGCACTTTTAAAAGTGGAACTCATGCTTACTTTCACTTTAAATATTCTATTTGGGCCAAGCTGGTCCAAACAAATTATTTTCTTCACTAATCGATACAGCCGTTGTCAGTGCAGTATACAACGCTGTGTTTCTACTTTAGACAATTATGTTTTGTGTAAATTCTTAAAGGGGTTGTAAATAATTTTATTTTTATTTTTTTAAATAACAAACATATTATACTTACCTCCACTGTGCAGCTCGTTTTGCACAGAGTGGCCCCGAACCTGGTCTTCTGGGGTTCCTTGACGGCTGTCTCGGCTCCTCCCCGCAAGAACTCACCACCTATATGCGAGCGAGCTCGCATGGTGGTGAGTGACTGCGGGCGCGCTCCAGTGATACAGCCGGTGGCTATAGCCGCTGGCTATAGCCGCTCACTGTATCACTCGGCCCGCCCCCCAGCGTGCCGCGTCATTGAATGTGATTGACAGCAGCGTGAGCCTATGGCTGCGCTGCTTTCAATCCATCCAGTGTAGCCAATCAAATGTCAGGCTCAGAAACGAGGAGGATGATGGGGGCGAGCGCGGGACATTCGAGGGCTCAGGTAAGTAAAACGGGGGCTCGGGGGTGGTATTGTCGGATGCTTTTTCACCTTAATGCATAGGATGCATTAAGGTGAAAAAACTTTTACCTTTACAACCCCTTTAATGGTCAATTTAAGCGTGGGGTGTGTCATTTGTCTACATACAGTATTTTGTTCTAAAAAAAAAGTATTCTTTCTCATCTCCATAACTTGGAGCTTTTTAAAAAAAAAAAAGAATTCTGAGAATGGGGGCATAATAGGGAGCAGAGCTAATTGGTGCAAGTGGCCATATTGCTCTAAAAGTGTGAGAGAGTCTGCAGTAAAATACAAATCAGCATAAAAACACATTACTGGTTTATAGGCTGCAATGCACCTTCCTTAGAAAAGTCTGCTCGTGCTGTAAGATGCATGTAATGGTGCTCTACTCCTCAACTCATTTGCCAGGCATTACTGTTCTCTTCAACCTCAAATCCACACTACTTCCTGGCCCCTGCAGGAGCCAGAAGAGCCAGTACAGTAGCTTTCCACACTCTCTGCCACCAGGCAAGTTGCTTTGCTTGTAGGTGGTGTACAGAGTGGTGTGGTGACAATAATTCACACAGGCAGGTGCAATAAGGAATATGTATTGAAGTATGCAGAAACAGTTCATGACAGAACCTGGGGGTGAACTGGGCACTCAGCAAGTGCACAAATGGGAAGATGTGCAGAGGAGTCACAGACACTATGCTTACTATACCACTAACACTGTCACTAACAGGCGGGGTACCTTTCCCTACATTGCCCATACACGAAATGGGTGCCAAACCCAGGAGCCATGGCTTTAAATGGGCTCTACCTGATCCAAAATGGCTGCCAGAGTCGACAGCATCCAATGGGATAGCTTTCCCAGTGACCCAGGAAGGCATAGAGGAACCCTGATCCTCTTGACTACCTCTCCAACAACAGTAGTGCTGCAGAGAAAGCCATCTGCAAGGAGAAAGTAGACTGCTCCTGCCTACATGCTCCTCAACAAAAAATATCTTTGCCACTGAGCTTTGTTAGACTATACTCAAACATATGTAGTGTTTTGCACAGTATTGTTGCCCCTGTATATGCTGCATGACACCAGAGGAGTGTCAGACCCATCAGTTTGTATACAGCATACAAACTGTTGGGTCTGACACTCCTTTGGTGTCATACAGCATATACATGATACCTACTAATGGGTCTTCCAATCCTCTGGTACACAATAGTGCATAGATTGAAAGACATCAGAAGAGTTTCAGACATATCAGTATGTACACTGTAAATGCTGCATGAGGTGTAGAGCATTAATACAGGCCACAGTAGGGATGGGCCCGGTGCTCGATTCGAACCCATGTTCGAATCGAGCACCGGGCGTTCGCTCGCTCGTCGAGCCCAGAACTATTTGGGCCGTTCGCATCACATTCGTGTGATGCGAGCGGCCCCGCAATGCATTGCGGCCGGCGCGGCCGGCGCAGTGCATTGCTGGCTGATGATTGGCCAAGCATGCACTGTGACCCCGCATGCTTGGCCAATCACAGCGCCCAAAACTCGGAGAGCAATAATTGGCTACAGGCAGGACGCCTGTAGCCAATTACAGCTCAGGGGCTTTAGTACACGCCCCACCATTTAAAAGGCCGCCACGCCATCGGCCCCGGTCACATGAGTTCCGGCTTTAGGAGAGATTAGTCTGCTGATTCTGTCTTTGCTTGATACTGAAAGATTTGCTCTTCTTTGCTAAACCATTGGCTATTTCTTTGCTAAACCATTGCTACCTAAGTCATTGATCGTTCATTGCTGCTGATTGCACAGTTAGTGTGTTATTAGCTGCTACTGGGGATTAGTCTGGTGCGTGCTTACTGTTAGTACAGTATTGCAGTAGTACCAACCGCAGTGCTGTTAGCACAGCATTGCACCCCAACAGCACCCATAGGACTTCTAGTGTGTTAGTGGCAGCAAACAGAGCTCCTATATTTTCTTCTCAGCAGCACCCATAGGACTTCTAGTGTGTTAGTGGCAGCAAACAGAGCTCCTATATTTTCTTCTCAGCAGCACCCATAGGACTTCTAGTGTGTTAGTGGCATCACACAGAGCTCCTATATTTTCTTCTCAGCAGTAGTGATGAGCCGAACACCCCCGGGTTCGGTTCGCACCAGAACCCGCGAACGGACCGAAAGTTCGAACGAACATTAGAACCCTATTAAATACAATGGATGCGAACGTTCGAATTCTAAAGTGCTAATTATAACAACTATTATGCATGTTATTGTCCTAAAAAGGGTTTGGGAACCCGGGTTCTGCACCAGGGGACATGTATCAATGCAAAAAGAAGTTTTAAAAACGGTCGTTTTTCGGGAGCAGTCATTTTAATGATGCATAAAGTGAAAAAAAAAAAGTCAAATATTCCTTTAAATATCGTACCTGGGGGGTGTCTAAAGTATGCCTGTGAAGTGCCACGTGTTTCCCGTGTTTAGAACTGTCCCTGCACAAAATGACACTTCTAAAGGAAAAAAAAGCCATTTAAAACTGCTTGCGGCTTTAATGTAATGTCTGGTCCCGGTAATATGGATGAAATTCTTTAAGAAAAATGGCATAGCTACCCCATGACCCCCCCCCCCCCCACCCCAGCCCATTACCAGCCCCTTTGGGTCTTGTATGGATATTAAGGGGAACCCCGCACATAAAATAAAAAAGGCCCTATATACTCTGAACAGCCCTATACAGGCGGTGCATACAAGACAGGGACTGTAGGTTTGTTCTTATGTAGAATCTGTTTGTAATTTTGAACAGGTACATTGTTGAAGTGTAGCTCCAGACCAAAAATCTATTTTTAAACTTTTTGGAAAACATAGGTAAGGGTTATCACCCCTGTAACATTTGTTTTGCTGTCTGTGCCCCTGTTCAGAACATTTCACCTCACTTTCCGTCCCAATGACAACTGTTTTTGAAATGTGGTGTTTTTCTTGAAACAAGGATTGCTGATAAAGCATCAGTACAGAGGAGACACCTTTCTCCCATATTTATTCTTACAGGAGAGAATTTTCCTTCCTAGTGGTAGATTTCCTCTCACTTCCTGTTGTCTTCTTGCGTTTGCAAGTAGGAGTCGTTTGTAAGTTGGATGTTTGAAAGTAGGGACCTGCCGTATATACTCTGCAGAAATAGGCCCCTTAGTTGTTGGTGTTGGCACAACACTGTAAGCACTCACAGTTACTCTTGGTTGGTGCTGGAACGCCCTGCTGTCAACTATTATATCAGGAATTTTAATTACATATAATTGTTGAACAGTGGTAGTAAAAATTGGGCCTTTGATGGTGGTGCTGGTGCCACAACACTGTAAGCCCTGACAGTTACTCTTGGTGGGTGCAGCAATGGGCCCTGCTGTGAATTATTAGATCAAGAATTGTAATTACATGCCCCTGTTGAACAGGGGCTGAAAAATTGAGCCTTAGGCACTGGTGGCACAACACTGCAACCCCTCACAGATACTGTACTTGGAGCACAGCAATGAGCCCTGTTGCAAAGTATTGCTTCAAAAATTGTAATGACACGCCCCTGTTAAACAGGGGCTGAAAAATTGGGCCTTAGGCACTGGTGGCACAACACTGCAACTCCTCACAGATACTGTACTTGGAGCACAGCAATGAGCCCTGTTGCAAAGTATTGCTTCAAAAATTGTAATGACACGCCCCTGTTAAACAGGGGCTGAAAAATTGGGCCTTAGGCACTGGTGGCACAACACTGCAACTCCTCACAGATACTGTACTTGGAGCACAGCAATGAGCCCTGTTGCAAAGTATTGCTTCAAAAATTGTAATTACACGCCCCTGTTAAACAGGGGCTGAAAAATTGGGCGTTAGGCACTGGTGGCGGCACCCATAAACAAAAATGATCTTACAAGCTATCATCATCAATCGTATCATTGAGGACTCGGAGGAGGAGGATAGCCAGTCAACATAACAGCACAGGCACTCAGCATCAGCATCAGTCTTGAAGGGATGTGACATGTTAAAATCAATTAGTCTGTTATATCAGCATCAGGTGTGTGGTAGCTGGTGGTGATCCAAGACTGGTTCATCTTGATGAAAGTCAGTCGATCAACCGAGTCGGTGGACAGGCGCACCCTGTGATCCGTGACAAATCCTCCAGCAGCACTGAATGTGCGTTCCGAAAGAACGCTGGATGCAGGACAGGCCAGTAGCTCAATTGCATACTGTGCAAGCTCTGGCCAGTGATCCATCCTCAAGACCTAGTAAGCCAGAGGATTTTCGGTGGGGAAGGTGTCCAAGTCTGACCTTGCCCCTAGATATTCCTGCACCATGTTTATCAGACGCTGGCGATGGTTGCTGGAACCGATCATACTTTGGGGCTGCGGACTAAAGAATTGTCTGAACGCATCGGTCAG
This sequence comes from Rana muscosa, assembly GCA_029206835.1. Classification (NCBI taxonomy): domain Eukaryota; kingdom Metazoa; phylum Chordata; class Amphibia; order Anura; family Ranidae; genus Rana; species Rana muscosa. Next base: position 346,077,388 of record CM055127.1, read on the forward strand.
ACGGCCACCTTCCCCACCGCTCCTTCTTTGACTGGCCGAAGCCTCAGCAACTCGTTGTCCAGGACCAGGAGTTTGCAACCTCCCAGTCTCTGGGAACGCGTTGCACAGACCTTTCTGCAAGGCCTCCCGGAGTTGTCTCATCCTCTGCTCCCTCTGCGACGGTAACATAAGGTCCGCAACCTTACCCTTGTACCGTGGATCAAGGAGAGTGGCCAGCCAGTAATGGTCCCTCTCCTTGATCCGAAGAATACGAGGATCCTTCCGCAGACTTTGCAGGATCAGGGAGGCCATGCAGCGTAGGTTTGCTGAGGCATTCGCTCCGGAGTCCTCTGGGTCACTAAGGACGACATGATCCGCAGCCACCTCCTCCCAGCCACGTACAAGTCCACTGGTTTCTTGGGACTGTAAATCATCCCTAAAAGACTGCTGCTGATGATGCTGAGTGCCAGCCTCCACCTCCATGCTGACACAATCCTCCTCCTCCTCCTCCTCCTCCTCCTCCTCTTCCTGTGCGATGGGTGGGACAGAAGGAACACTGTCTGGGTAAAGGGGGCCTTGAGAGGCAAGGAAGTCCTCCTCTTCCTGCCTCTGTTCTGCCTCAAGTGCCCTGTCCATTATTCCACGCAGCGTGTGCTCCAACAGGTGGACAAGAGGTACAGTGTCACTGATGCATGCACTGTCACTGCTCACCATCCTCGTGGCCTCCTCAAATGGTGCCAGGACAGTGCATGCATCCCTGATCATGCCCCACTGGCGTGGAGAAAAAAAACCAAGCTCCCCTGACCCTGTCCTGGTGCCGTAGTCGCACAGGTACTCATTGATGGCCCTCTGCTGCGTGTGCAGCCGCTGCAGCATGGCCAACGTTGAGTTCCACCTGGTGGGCATGTCACATATAAGGCGGTTCTTGGGCAGGTTCAACTCCTTTTGCAGCTCAGCCAGGCGAGCACTGGCATTATAAGATCTGCGGAAATGCACACAGACTTTCCTGGCCTGCCTCAGGACATCCTGTAAGCCCGGGTACCTGCCCAAGAAGCGCTGCACCACCAGGTTAAGGACGTGAGCCACACAGGGCACATGGGTCAGTTGTCCCTGTCGGAGGGCGGAGAGGAGGTTGGTGCCATTGTCGCAAACCACCATTCCTGGCTTAAGCTGGCGTGGCGTCAACCACCTCTCGGCCTGGCCCTGCAGAGCAGACAGGACCTCTGCCCCAGTGTGGCTTCTGTCCCCCAAACACACCAGCGCAAGCACGGCATGGCATCTTTTTGCCTGCGTACTTGCGTAGCCCCGTGAACGGCTACGGAGCACCGCTGGTTCATAGGACAAACCACAGGAAGAGGCCATGGAGGAAGAAGAAGAGGAGGGGGTGGAGGAGAGAGGTGTGTCACAACCAGTAGTAGCATTTTGGAGGCGTGGCGGTGGGACAACCTCCAACACTACTGCACCTTGTCCTGAATCCTTCCCAGCTGCCAAAAGAGTGACCCAATGGGCCGTGAAAGAAAGGTAACGTCCCTGTCCATGCCTGCTGGACCATGAGTCAGCGGTAATATGCACCTTACCGCTGACCGCCCTGTCCAGCGAGGCCAAGACATTGCCTTCCACATGCCGGTAGAGAGCCGGAATAGCCTTCCGTGAGAAAAAGTGGCGTTTGGGAACCTGCCACTGAGGAACCGCACATTGCACAAACTCACGGAAGGGGGCCGAGTCTACCAACTGAAAAGGCAGCAGTTGAAGCGCTAGCAATTTAGCCAAGCTAGCATTCAACCGCTGGGCATGTGGATGGCTGGGAGTGAACTTCTTTCGACGGTCCAGCAGCTGGGGCAGGGAAATTTGCCTGCTAGAATCGGACGTCGGTGTACTGCTAGCAGAGTGGGCGCAAGTACTTGGCTGTGACACACCTAATTCTACACCTTCATTCCTCTCAGTGCATGTTTCAGAGAGGACTGAAGTTATAGTGGGGTTGGAGATCCCAGCTGATGCGGTGCAAGGAGAGGTCCGCTTTGTTCTTTGGTGTGGGTCTTTGAGGTAGGCTTGCCAACGAGCTGCATGGCAGGTCAACATATGTCTGGTCAGGCATGTGGTACCCAAGCGGCTGATGTTTTGGCCACGCGATATACGCTTGAGACATATGTTGCAAACAGCAGCTGTGCGATCTGATGCACTAGCCTCAAAAAAGGCCCACACCAAAGAACTTTTTGAATGACGGGCAGAGGCAGCGCCCTGCACAGGCGGAGCTCTGCGGTGTGATTCCGTCGGTGTACTGCCCTTACGCTGGCCACCAAAGGGCATCCTGCCTCGTTGGAGATGTGCCTCCTCCTCATCCTCCTCCTCCTCCTCTCTCCTATTAGGCACCCACGTGGAGTCAGTGACCTCATCATCCCCTCCCTCCTCATCACTGGAGCCAATCTGGCAGTATGCTGCAGCTGCTGGAACATGACTGCCAGATTGGTGTCCTTCTTGAGCATCCCCTCTGTCTGCTCTCACGCTACTGCCTTCCTCTAGCTGGGTTTCATCATCAGACCCTTCGAAACGCTGGGCATCCTCCTGGAGCATGTACCCAACACTGTGCTGAAACAGTTCGGGGGACTCCTCAGGAGGAGGACATGGTGGGTCTAGGGAAGGAGTGACTGATGATTTGTCTGACATTGATACCAGGGAAGACGACGCTTTGGCAGCTGCTTTTCCAGTACCCTGAGCCTGGGTGAGAGAGGACGAGGAGGAGGAGGAGGGCTTGGTCATCCACTCTACCAAGTCTTCGGCATGATGTGGCTCAACATGTCCAGCTGCCGAAAAGAAGGACAAGCGTGTCCCATGGCCATGTGCTGATGACAATGCACCGCGTCCACGACCAGCACTGTTGCCCCCAGACACAGAGCCTGCTTGCCCTCTTTTATTGCCTCCTGACTGTCTGCCTCTCCTTGTTTGCCTTCCAGACATTCTAATAGATGGCCTGCAGGGAGATGGGAAAAAAGCAATAAGGGCTACCTTCAGGTGTCCTTCTCTGTCCCTTGAAACAAGGACTTTCACAGTGAAAGAAACTGACACTCTCCCTACCTACAGTTTTCTGTCCCTAGAAAAAATATTTTTTTTAAGCACAATATAGCACAAGAACAATTCACTCACTGTCCTTCCAGGTCCCTGGAAACAAGGACTTGCAGAGTGAAATAAACTGACACTCTCCCTACCTACAGTTTTCTGTCCCTAGAAAAAATGTTTTTTTTAATCACAATATAGCACAAGGACAATTCACTCACTGTCCTTACAGGTCCCTGGAAACAAGGACTTGCAGAGTGAAATAAACTGACACTCTCCCTACCTACAGTTTTCTGTCCCTAGAATAAATGTTTTTTTTAAGCACAATATAGCACAAGGACAATTCACTCACTGTCCTTACAGGTCCCTGGAAACAAGGACTTGCAGAGTGAAAGAAAAAAAACACTCTCCCTACCTACAGTTTTCTGTCCCTAGAAAAAATGTTTTTTTTAATCACAATATAGCACAAGGACAATTCACTCACTGTCCTTCCAGGTCCCTGGAAACAAGGACTTGCAGAGTGAAAGAAACTGACACTGTCCCTACCTACAGTTTTCTGTCCCTAGAATAAATGTTTTTTTTAAGCACACTATAGCACAAGGACAATTCACTCACTGTCCTTACAGGTCCCTGGAAACAAGGACTTGCAGAGTGAAAGAAAAAAAACACTCTCCCTACCTACAGTTTTCTGTCCCTAGAAAAAATGTTTTTTTTAATCACAATATAGCACAAGGACAATTCACTCACTGTCCTTACAGGTCCCTGGAAACAAGGACTTGCAGAGTGAAAGAAAAAAAACACTCTCCCTACCTACAGTTTTCTGTCCCTAGAAAAAATGTTTTTTTTAATCACAATATAGCACAAGGACAATTCACTCACTGTCCTTCCAGGTCCCTGGAAACAAGGACTTGCAGAGTGAAATAAACTGACACTCTCCCTACCTACAGTTTTCTGTCCCTAGAATAAATGTTTTTTTTAAGCACAATATAGCACAAGGACAATTCACTCACTGTCCTTACAGGTCCCTGGAAACAAGGACTTGCAGAGTGAAAGAAAAAAAACACTCTCCCTACCTACAGTTTTCTGTCCCTAGAAAATATGTTTTTTTTAATCACAATATAGCACAAGGACAATTCACTCACTGTCCTTCCAGGTCCCTGGAAACAAGGACTTGCAGAGTGAAAGAAACTGACACTGTCCCTACCTACAGTTTTCTGTCCCTAGAATAAATGTTTTTTTTAAGCACACTATAGCACAAGGACAATTCACTCACTGTCCTTACAGGTCCCTGGAAACAAGGACTTGCAGAGTGAAAGAAAAAAAACACTCTCCCTACCTACAGTTTTCTGTCCCTAGAAAAAATGTTTTTTTTAATCACAATATAGCACAAGGACAATTCACTCACTGTCCTTACAGGTCCCTGGAAACAAGGACTTGCAGAGTGAAAGAAAAAAAACACTCTCCCTACCTACAGTTTTCTGTCCCTAGAAAAAATGTTTTTTTTAATCACAATATAGCACAAGGACAATTCACTCACTGTCCTTACAGGTCCCTGGAAACAAGGACTTGCAGAGTGAAATAAACTGACACTCTCCCTACCTACAGTTTTCTGTCCCTAGAATAAATGTTTTTTTTAAGCACAATATAGCACAAGGACAATTCACTCACTGTCCTTACAGGTCCCTGGAAACAAGGACTTGCAGAGTGAAATAAACTGACACTCTCCCTACCTACAGTTTTCTGTCCCTAGAATAAATGTTTTTTTTAAGCACAATATAGCACAAGGAGAATTCACTCACTGTCCTTCCAGGTCCCTGGAAACAAGGACTTGCAGAGTGAAAGAAAAAAAACACTCTCCCTACCTACAGTTTTCTGTCCCTAGAAAAAATGTTTTTTTTAATCACAATATAGCACAAGGACAATTCACTCACTGTCCTTCCAGGTCCCTGGAAACAAGGACTTGCAGAGTGAAATAAACTGACACTCTCCCTACCTACAGTTTTCTGTCCCTAGAATAAATGTTTTTTTTAAGCACAATATAGCACAAGGACAATTCACTCACTGTCCTTACAGGTCCCTGGAAACAAGGACTTGCAGAGTGAAAGAAAAAAAACACTCTCCCTACCTACAGTTTTCTGTCCCTAGAAAAAATGTTTTTTTTAATCACAATATAGCACAAGGACAATTCACTCACTGTCCTTACAGGTCCCTGGAAACAAGGACTTGCAGAGTGAAATAAACTGACACTCTCCCTACCTACAGTTTTCTGTCCCTAGAATAAATGTTTTTTTTAAGCACAATATAGCACAAGGAGAATTCACTCACTGTCCTTCCAGGTCCCTGGAAACAAGGACTTGCAGAGTGAAATAAACTGACACTCTCCCTACCTACAGTTTTCTGTCCCTAGAATAAATGTTTTTTTTAAGCACAATATAGCACAAGGACAATTCACTCACTGTCCTTACAGGTCCCTGGAAACAAGGACTTGCAGAGTGAAAGAAAAAAAACACTCTCCCTACCTACAGTTTTCTGTCCCTAGAAAAAATGTTTTTTTTAATCACAATATAGCACAAGGACAATTCACTCACTGTCCTTCCAGGTCCCTGGAAACAAGGACTTGCAGAGTGAAAGAAACTGACACTGTCCCTACCTACAGTTTTCTGTCCCTAGAATAAATGTTTTTTTTAAGCACACTATAGCACAAGGACAATTCACTCACTGTCCTTACAGGTCCCTGGAAACAAGGACTTGCAGAGTGAAAGAAAAAAAACACTCTCCCTACCTACAGTTTTCTGTCCCTAGAAAAAATGTTTTTTTTAATCACAATATAGCACAAGGACAATTCACTCACTGTCCTTACAGGTCCCTGGAAACAAGGACTTGCAGAGTGAAAGAAAAAAAACACTCTCCCTACCTACAGTTTTCTGTCCCTAGAAAAAATGTTTTTTTTAATCACAATATAGCACAAGGACAATTCACTCACTGTCCTTACAGGTCCCTGGAAACAAGGACTTGCAGAGTGAAATAAACTGACACTCTCCCTACCTACAGTTTTCTGTCCCTAGAATAAATGTTTTTTTTAAGCACAATATAGCACAAGGACAATTCACTCACTGTCCTTACAGGTCCCTGGAAACAAGGACTTGCAGAGTGAAATAAACTGACACTCTCCCTACCTACAGTTTTCTGTCCCTAGAATAAATGTTTTTTTTAAGCACAATATAGCACAAGGAGAATTCACTCACTGTCCTTCCAGGTCCCTGGAAACAAGGACTTGCAGAGTGAAAGAAAAAAAACACTCTCCCTACCTACAGTTTTCTGTCCCTAGAAAAAATGTTTTTTTTAATCACAATATAGCACAAGGACAATTCACTCACTGTCCTTCCAGGTCCCTGGAAACAAGGACTTGCAGAGTGAAATAAACTGACACTCTCCCTACCTACAGTTTTCTGTCCCTAGAATAAATGTTTTTTTTAAGCACAATATAGCACAAGGACAATTCACTCACTGTCCTTACAGGTCCCTGGAAACAAGGACTTGCAGAGTGAAAGAAAAAAAACACTCTCCCTACCTACAGTTTTCTGTCCCTAGAAAAAATGTTTTTTTTAATCACAATATAGCACAAGGACAATTCACTCACTGTCCTTACAGGTCCCTGGAAACAAGGACTTGCAGAGTGAAATAAACTGACACTCTCCCTACCTACAGTTTTCTGTCCCTAGAATAAATGTTTTTTTTAAGCACAATATAGCACAAGGAGAATTCACTCACTGTCCTTCCAGGTCCCTGGAAACAAGGACTTGCAGAGTGAAATAAACTGACACTCTCCCTACCTACAGTTTTCTGTCCCTAGAATAAATGTTTTTTTTAAGCACAATATAGCACAAGGACAATTCACTCACTGTCCTTACAGGTCCCTGGAAACAAGGACTTGCAGAGTGAAAGAAAAAAAACACTCTCCCTACCTACAGTTTTCTGTCCCTAGAAAAAATGTTTTTTTTAATCACAATATAGCACAAGGACAATTCACTCACTGTCCTTACAGGTCCCTGGAAACAAGGACTTGCAGAGTGAAATAAACTGACACTCTCCCTACCTACAGTTTTCTGTCCCTAGAATAAATGTTTTTTTTAAGCACAATATAGCACAAGGAGAATTCACTCACTGTCCTTCCAGGTCCCTGGAAACAAGGACTTGCAGAGTGAAAGAAAAAAAACACTCTCCCTACCTACAGTTTTCTGTCCCTAGAAAAAATGTTTTTTTTAATCACAATATAGCACAAGGACAATTCACTCACTGTCCTTACAGGTCCCTGGAAACAAGGACTTGCAGAGTGAAATAAACTGACACTCTCCCTACCTACAGTTTTCTGTCCCTAGAATAAATGTTTTTTTTAAGCACAATATAGCACAAGGACAATTCACTCACTGTCCTTACAGGTCCCTGGAAACAAGGACTTGCAGAGTGAAAGAAAAAAAACACTCTCCCTACCTACAGTTTTCTGTCCCTAGAAAAAATGTTTTTTTTAATCACAATATAGCACAAGGACAATTCACTCACTGTCCTTACAGGTCCCTGGAAACAAGGACTTGCAGAGTGAAATAAACTGACACTCTCCCTACCTACAGTTTTCTGTCCCTAGAATAAATGTTTTTTTTAAGCACAATATAGCACAAGGACAATTCACTCACTGTCCTTACAGGTCCCTGGAAACAAGGACTTGCAGAGTGAAAGAAACTGACACTCTCCCTACCTACAGTTTTCTGTCCCTAGAATAAATGTTTTTTTAAGCACAATATAGCACAAGGACAATTCACTCACTGTCCTTCCAGGTCCCTGGAAACAAGGACTTGCAGAGTGAAAGAAACTGACACTGTCCCTACCTACAGTTTTCTGTCCCTAGAATAAATGTTTTTTTTAAGCACACTATAGCACAAGCACAAAACACACTGACACTCTCCCTACCTATCCTTCTCTTTCCCTAAACTAAAGGAATCCAGGTTAAGCAAGAAAGAAATAACAGTCACTGTCCCTGCCTATGCTGCTCTATCCCTGCTCCGGAACACACTACACTAGGCCGCCGTGCTGGCGGCCTTTTATAGTGTGGGGCGTGTACTAAACACCCTCAGCAATAATTGGCCACAGGCATCCTGCCTGTGGCCAATCATTGCTCTCCTCGCTGCCGGCGCTGTGATTGGCCAAGCATGCGGGGTCACAGTGCATGCTTGGCCAATCACAGCGCCTGGATGACACTGCGATGGCGTAGTGCATTGTGGGCCGTTCGCGTCACTCGAATTTGGCGCGAACGGCCCAAATCGTTCGATCTTCGTCGAACGATCGAACAGCCGATGTTCGAGTCGAACGTATGTTCGACTCGAACACGAAGCTCATCCCTACTCAGCAGCACCCATAGGACTTCTAGTGTGTTAGTGGCAGCAAACAGAGCTCCTATATTTTCTTCTCAGCAGCACCCATAGGACTTCTAGTGTGTTAGTGGCATCACACAGAGCTCCTATATTTTCTTCTCAGCAGCACCCATAGGACTTCTAGTGTGTTAGTGGCAGCAAACAGAGCTCCTATATTTTCTTCTCAGCAGCACCCATAGGACTTCTAATGTGTTAGTGGCATCACACAGAGTTCCTATATTTTCATCTCAGAAGCACCCATAGGACTTCTAGTGTGTTAGTGGCATCACACAGAGCTCCTATATTTTCATCTCAGAAGCACCCATAGGACTTCTAGTGTGTTAGTGGCAGCAAACAGAGCTCCTATATTTTCTTCTCAGCAGCACCCATAGGACTTCTAATGTGTTAGTGGCATCACACAGAGTTCCTATATTTTCATCTCAGAAGCACCCATAGGACTTCTAGTGTGTTAGTGGCATCACACAGAGCTCCTATATTTTCTTCTCAGAAGCACCCATAGGACTTCTAGTGTGTTAGTGGCAGCAAACAGAGCTCCTATATTTTCTTCTTAGCAGCACCCATAGGACTTCTAATGTGTTAGTGGCATCACACAGAGTTCCTATATTTTCATCTCAGAAGCACCCATAGGACTTCTAGTGTGTTAGTGGCATCACACAGAGCTCCTATATTTTCTTCTCAGAAGCACCCATAGGACTTCTAGTGTGTTAGTGGCAGCAAACAGAGCTCCTATATTTTCTTCTCAGCAGCACCCATAGGACTTCTAGTGTGTTAGTGGCATCACACAGAGTTCCTATATTTTCATCTCAGAAGCACCCATAGGACTTCTAGTGTGTTAGTGGCATCACACAGAGCTCCTATATTTTCTTCTCAGCAGCACCCATAGGACTTCTAGTGTGTTAGTGGCATCACACAGAGCTCCTATATTTTCATCTCAGAAGCACCCATAGGACTTCTAGTGTGTTGGTGGCATCACACAGAGCTCCTATATTTTCTTCTCAGCAGCACCCATAGGACTTCTAGTGTGTTAGTGGCAGCAAACAGAGCTCCTATATTTTCTTCTTAGCAGCACCCATAGGACTTCTAATGTGTTAGTGGCATCACACAGAGTTCCTATATTTTCATCTCAGAAGCACCCATAGGACTTCTAGTGTGTTAGTGGCATCACACAGAGCTCCTATATTTTCTTCTCAGAAGCACCCATAGGACTTCTAGTGTGTTAGTGGCAGCAAACAGAGCTCCTATATTTTCTTCTTAGCAGCACCCATAGGACTTCTAGTGTGTTAGTGGCATCACACAGAGCTCCTATATTTTCATCTCAGAAGCACCCATAGGACTTCTAGTGTGTTAGTGGCATCACACAGAGCTCCTATATTTTCTTCTCAGCAGCACCCATAGGACTTCTAGTGTGTTAGTGGCAGCAAACAGAGCTCCTATATTTTCTTCTTAGCAGCACCCATAGGACTTCTAATGTGTTAGTGGCATCACACAGAGTTCCTATATTTTCATCTCAGAAGCACCCATAGGACTTCTAGTGTGTTAGTGGCAGCAAACAGAGCTCCTATATTTTCTTCTTAGCAGCACCCATAGGACTTCTAGTGTGTTAGTGGCATCACACAGAGCTCCTATATTTTCATCTCAGAAGCACCCATAGGACTTCTAGTGTGTTAGTGGCATCACACAGAGCTCCTATATTTTCTTCTCAGCAGCACCCATAGGACTTCTAGTGTGTTAGTGGCAGCAAACAGAGCTCCTATATTTTCTTCTTAGCAGCACCCATAGGACTTCTAATGTGTTAGTGGCATCACACAGAGTTCCTATATTTTCATCTCAGAAGCACCCATAGGACTTCTAGTGTGTTAGTGGCATCACACAGAGCTCCTATATTTTCTTCTCAGCAGCACCCATAGGACTTCTAGTGTGTTAGTGGCAGCAAACAGAGCTCCTATATTTTCTTCTCAGCAGCACCCATAGGACTTCTAGTGTGTTAGTGGCATCACACAGAGCTCCTATATTTTCATCTCAGAAGCACCCATAGGACTTCTAGTGTGTTAGTGGCATCACACAGAGCTCCTATATTTTCTTCTCAGCAGCACCCATAGGACTTCTAGTGTGTTAGTGGCAGCAAACAGAGCTCCTATATTTTCTTCTCAGCAGCACCCATAGGACTTCTAGTGTGTTAGTGGCATCACACAGAGCTCCTATATTTTCATCTCAGAAGCACCCATAGGACTTCTAGTGTGTTAGTGGCATCACACAGAGCTCCTATATTTTCATCTCAGAAGCACCCATAGGACTTCTAGTGTGTTAGTGGCATCACACAGAGCTCCTATATTTTCTTCTCAGCAGCACCCATAGGACTTCTAGTGTGTTAGTGGCAGCAAACAGAGCTCCTATATTTTCTTCTTAGCAGCACCCATAGGACTTCTAATGTGTTAGTGGCATCACACAGAGTTCCTATATTTTCATCTCAGAAGCACCCATAGGACTTCTAGTGTGTTAGTGGCATCACACAGAGCTCCTATATTTTCTTCTCAGCAGCACCCATAGGACTTCTAGTGTGTTAGTGGCAGCAAACAGAGCTCCTATATTTTCTTCTTAGCAGCACCCATAGGACTTCTAATGTGTTAGTGGCATCACACAGAGTTCCTATATTTTCATCTCAGAAGCACCCATAGGACTTCTAGTGTGTTAGTGGCATCACACAGAGCTCCTATATTTTCTTCTCAGCAGCACCCATAGGACTTCTAGTGTGTTAGTGGCAGCAAACAGAGCTCCTATATTTTCTTCTCAGCAGCACCCATAGGACTTCTAGTGTGTTAGTGGCATCACACAGAGCTCCTATATTTTCATCTCAGAAGCACCCATAGGACTTCTAGTGTGTTAGTGGCATCACACAGAGCTCCTATATTTTCTTCTCAGCAGCACCCATAGGACTTCTAGTGTGTTAGTGGCATCACACAGAGCTCCTATATTTTCTTCTCAGCAGAACCCATAGGACTTCTAGTGTGTTAGTGGCAGCAAACAGAGCTCCTATATTTTCTTCTCAGCAGCACCCATAGGACTTCTAGTGTGTTAGTGGCAGCAAACAGAGCTCCTATATTTTCTTCTCAGCAGCACCCATAGGACTTCTAGTGTGTTAGTGGCATCACACAGAGCTCCTATATTTTCTTCTCAGCAGCACCCATAGGACTTCTAGTGTGTTAGTGGCAGCAAACAGAGCTCCTATATTTTCTTCTCAGCAGCACCCATAGGACTTCTAATGTGTTAGTGGCATCACACAGAGTTCCTATATTTTCATCTCAGAAGCACCCATAGGACTTCTAGTGTGTTAGTGGCATCACACAGAGCTCCTATATTTTCTTCTCAGAAGCACCCATAGGACTTCTAGTGTGTTAGTGGCATCACACAGAGCTCCTATATTTTCTTCTCAGCAGCACCCATAGGACTTCTAGTGTGTTAGTGGCATCACACAGAGCTCCTATATTTTCTTCTCAGCAGCACCCATAGGACTTCTAGTGTGTTAGTGGCAGCAAACAGAGCTCCTATATTTTCTTCTCAGCAGCACCCATAGGACTTCTAGTGTGTTAGTGGCAGCAAACAGAGCTCCTATATTTTCTTCTCAGCAGCACCCATAGGACTTTTAGTGTGTTAGTGGCATCACACAGAGCTCCTATATTTTCTTCTCAGCAGCACCCATAGGACTTCTAGTGTGTTAGTGGCAGCAAACAGAGCTCCTATATTTTCTTCTCAGCAGCACCCATAGGACTTCTAATGTGTTAGTGGCATCACACAGAGTTCCTATATTTTCATCTCAGAAGCACCCATAGGACTTCTAGTGTGTTAGTGGCATCACACAGAGCTCCTATATTTTCTTCTCAGAAGCACCCATAGGACTTCTAGTGTGTTAGTGGCATCACACAGAGCTCCTATATTTTCTTCTCAGCAGCACCCATAGGACTTCTAGTGTGTTAGTGGCATCACACAGAGCTCCTATATTTTCTTCTCAGCAGCACCCATAGGACTTCTAGTGTGTTAGTGGCAGCAAACAGAGCTCCTATATTTTCTTCTCAGCAGCACCCATAGGACTTCTAGTGTGTTAGTGGCATCACACAGAGCTCCTATATTTTCTTCTCAGCAGCACCCATAGGACTTCTAGTGTGTTAGTGGCAGCAAACAGAGCTCCTATATTTTCTTCTCAGCAGCACCCATAGGACTTCTAATGTGTTAGTGGCATCACACAGAGCTCCTATATTTTCATCTCAGAAGCACCCATAGGACTTCTAGTGTGTTAGTGGCATCACACAGAGCTCCTATATTTTCTTCTCAGCAGCACCCATAGGACTTCTAGTGTGTTAGTGGCAGCAAACAGAGCTCCTATATTTTCTTGTCAGCAGCACACATAGTACCTATAGTGTGTTAGTGTCAGCACCCATAGGACCTACAGTGTGTTGTGAGCACACATAGGAGTTCTATTTTTTATACTATATACACTACCGACTACAATGGCTGGAAGACCGCCAAGGAGAGGCAGAGCGTGCCGAGGCAAGAACACAGGGCAGGCAGGCTCTGTTTCTAGAGACAACAGTGCTGGCCGTGGACGTGGTCGTGCATCGTCATCAGCACGTGGCCATGGGACACGCTTGTCTTTGTTTTCGGCAGCTGGACATGTGGAGCCGCATCATGCCGAAGGCTTGGTAGAATGGATGACCAAGCCCTCCTCATCCTCCTCATCCTCTCTCACCCAGGCTCAGGGTACTGGCAGAGCAGCTGCCAACGCGTACTCAATGGCATCATCAGCCACCCCTTCCCTAGACCCACCATGTCCTCCTGAGGAGTCCCCCGAACTGTTTGAGCACAGTGTTGGGTACATGCTCCAGGAGGATGCCCAACGATTCGAAGGCTCGGATGATGATACCCAGCTTGAGGAAGTCAGTAGTGTGCGCGCAGAGAGAGGGGATGCTGAAGGACAGCAATCTGGCAGTAGTGTTCCACCAGCTGCAGCTTACTGCCAGGTTTGCTCTAGTGGTGAAGAGGGAGGGGATGATGAGGTCACTGACTCCACGTGGGTGCCTGAAGGGAGAGAGGAGGAGGAGGAGGAGGATGCAGCGTCACATGTCCAACGAGGCAGGATGCCCCCTGGAGGCCAGCTAGAGGCCAGCACAGCAACTGTACCACACCGCAGAGCTCCGCCTGTGCAGGGCGCTGCCTCTGCACGTTATCACAAAAGTTCTTTGGTGTGGGCCTTTTTTGAGACGAGTGCATCAGATCGCACCACTGCTATTTGCAATATTTGTCTCAAGCGTATCTCGCGTGGCCAAAACATCAGCCGCTTGGGCACCACAAGCATGAGCAGACATATGTCGACCTGCCATGCAGCTCGTTGGCAAGCACACATAAAAGACCCACACCAAAGAACAAAGCGGACCTCTCCTTGCTCCTCATCAGCTGGGATCTCCATCCCCACTATATCTTCAGTCCTCTCTGAAAGCTGCTCTGAGAGGACTGAAGGTGTAGAATTAGGTGTGTCACAACCAAGTACTTGCAGTACACCGACGTCCGATTGTAGCAGGCAAATTTCCCTGCTCCAGCTGCTGGACCGTCGAAAGAAGTATACTCCCAGCCATCCACATGCCCAGCGGTTGAATGCTAGCTTGGCTAAATTGCTAGCACTTCAACTGCTGCCTTTTCAGTTGATAGACTCGGCCCCCTTCCGTGAGTTTGTTCAATGTGCGGTTCCTCAGTGGCAGGTTCCCAAACGCCACTTTTTCTCACGGAAGGCGATTCCGTCTCTCTACTGGCATGTGGAAGGCAATGTCCATGCCTCGCTGGACAGGGCGGTCAGCGGTAAGGTGCATATTACCGCTGACTCATGGTCCAGCAGGCATGGACAGGGACGTTATCTTTCTTTCACGGCCCATTGGGTCACTCTATTGGCAGCTGGGAGGGATGCAGGACAAGGTGCAGTAGTGTTGGAGGTTGTTCCGCCACCACGCCTCCAAAATGCTACTACTGGTTGTGACACACCTCTCTCCTCCACCCCCTCCTCTTCTTCTTCCTCCATGTCCTCTTTGAGTGCTCTGTCCTCGGAACCAGCGGTGCTCCGTAGGCGTACAAGGGGCTACGCGAGTACGCAGGCAAAAAGATGCCATGCCGTGCTTGCGCTGGTGTGTTTGGGGGACAGGAGCCACACTGGGCCAGAGGTTCTGGCAGCTCTGCAGGGGCAGGCCGAGAGGTGGTTGACGCCACGCCAGCTTAAGCCAGGAATGGTCGTTTCTGATAATGGCACCAACCTCCTCTCCGCCCTGCGACAGGGGCAGCTCACCCATGTGCCCTGTATGGCTCACGTCCTCAACCTGGTGGTGCAGCGGTTCTTGGGCAGGTTCCCAGGCTTACAGGATGTCCTGAGGCAGGCCAGGAAAGTCTGTGTGCATTTCCGCCGATCTTATAATGCCAGTGCTCGGCTGACTGAGCTGCAAAAGGAGCTGAACCTGCCCAAGAACCGCCTAATATGTGACATGCCCACCAGGTGGAACTCAACGTTGGCCATGCTGCAGCGACTGCACACGCAGCAGAGGGCCATCAATGAGTACCTTTGCGACTACGGCACCAGGACAGGGTCAGGGGAGCTTGGCTTTTTTTCCCCACGCCAGTGGAGCATGATCAGGGATGCATGCACTGTCCTCTCACCATTTGAGGAGGCCACGAGGATGGTGAGCAGTGACAGTGCATGCATCAGTGACACTGTACCTCTTGTCCACCTGTTGGAGCATACGCTGCGTGGGATAATGGACAGGGCACTTGAGGCAGAACAGAGGCAGGAAGAGGAGGACTTCCTTGTCTCTCAAGGCCCCCTTTATCCAGACAATGTTCCTTCTGTCCCACCCATCACACAGGAAGAGGAGGAGGAGGAGGAGGAGGAGGAGGAGGATTGTGTGAGCATGGAGGTGGAGCCTGGCACTCAGCATCAGCAGCAGCAGTCTTTTAGGGATGATGTACAGTCCCAACAAACCAGTGGACTTGTACGTGGCTGGGAGGAGGTGGCTGGCGATCATGTCATCCTCAGTGACCCAGAAGACTCCGGACCGAATGCCTCAGCTAACCTACGCTGCATGGCCTCCCTGATCCTGCAAAGCCTGCGGAAGGATCCTCGTGTTCTTCGGATCAAGGAGAGTGACCATTACTGGCTGGCCACTCTCCTTGATCCACGGTACAAGGGTAAGGTTGCGGACCTTATCTTGCCGTCGCAGAGGGAGCAGAGGATGAAACATCTCAGGGAGGCCTTGCAGAAAGGTCTGTGCAACGCGTTCCCAGAAACTGGGAGGTTACAAACTCCTGGTCCTGGACGACGAGTTGCTGAGGCTTCGGTCAGTAGCAGAAGGAGCGGTGGGGAAGGTGGACGTCTGACCGATGCGTTCAGACAATTTTTTAGTCCGCAGCCCCAAGGTATGATCGGTTCCAGCAACCATCGCCAGCGTCTGATATACATGGTGCAGGAATACCTAGGGGCAAGGTCAGACTTGGACACCTTTCCCACCGAAAATCCTCTGGCTTACTGGGTCCTGAGGATGGATCACTGGCCAGAGCTTGCACAGTATGCAATTGAGCTACTGGCCTGTCCTGCATCCAGCGTTCTTTCCGAACGCACATTCAGTGCTGCTGGAGGATTTGTCACCGATCATAGGGTGCGCCTGTCCACCGACTCGGTTGATCGACTGACCTTCATAAAAATGAATCAGTCTTGGATCACCACCAGCTACCAGACACCTGAAGCGGATATAACGGAATAATTTATAATGTCACATCCCTTCAAGACTGCCTATGCTGATGCTGAGTGACTGTCCTGTTATGTTCACTGACTATCCTCTTCCTCCTCCTCAATGATCCATGCCACCACACCAGTGCCTAAGGCACAATTTTTCAGCCCCTGTATAACAGGGGCGTGTAATTACAATTTTTTAAAAAGATGCTTCGCAACAGGTGTGACTGCTGTGCTCAGAGTACAGTATCTGTGAGGGGTTGCAGTGTTGTGGCACCAGCACCAGTGCCTAAGGCACAATTTTTCAGCCCCTGTTGGGGCGTGTAATTACAATTTTTAGGCAATGCTTTGCAACAGGTCTCATTGCTGTGCTCAGAGTACAGTATCTGTGAGGGGTTGCAGTGTTGTGGCACCAGCACCAGTGCCTAAGGCACAATTTTTCAGCCCCTGTATAACAGGGGCGTGTAATTACAATTTTTTAAAAAGATGCTTCGCAACAGGTGTGACTGCTGTGCTCCAAGTACAGTATCTGTGAGGGGTTGCAGTGTTGTGGCACCAGCACCAATGCCTAAGGCACAATTTTTCAGCCCCTGTTTAACAGGGGCGTGTAATTACAAATCTTGATCTAATAGTTCACAGCAGGGCCCATTCCTGCGCCCACCAAGAGTAACTATGAGGGCCTACAGTCTTGTGGCAACACCGTCCACCACCACCACCACCACCAAAGGCCCAATTTTTCTGCCCTGTTCAACAGGTGCATGCAATTACAAATCTTGATCTAATAACTCACAGCAGGGCCCATTCCTGCACCCACCAAGAGTAACTATGAGGGCCTACAGTCTTGTGGCAACACCATCCACCACCACCACCACCACCAAAGGCCCAATTTTTCTGCCCTGTTCAACAGGTGCATGCAATTACAAATCTTGATCTAATAACTCACAGCAGGGCCCATTCCTGCACCCACCAAGAGTAACTGTGAGGGCTTACAGTCTTGTGGCAACACCGTCCACCACCACCACCACCACCACCACCAAAGGCCCAATTTTTCTGCCCGGTTCAACAGGTGCATGCAAGTACAAATCTTGATCTATTAACTCACAGCAGGGCCCATTCCTGTGCCCACCAGTCTTGTGGCTACACCAACATCTAATAGGGCAAATTTCTGCAGAGTATATACGGCAGGCCCCTACTTTCAAACATCCAACTTACAAACGACTCCTACTTGCAAACGGCAAGAGAAAACAGGAAGTGAGAGGAAATCTACCCCTAGGAAGGAAAATTCTATCCTGTTAGATTTAATTTGGGAAAAAGGTATCTCCTCTCTACTGATGCTTTATCACCAATCCTTGTTTCAATTAAAACCCCACTTTTCCAAAAACATTTGTCATTGGGACGGAAAGTGAGGTGACATGTTCTGAACAGATGTGCAAAGACAGCAAATGTTATAGGGGTGATAACCCCTCCCTATGTTCTCCAAAAAGCTTAAAAATTGATTTTTTTGGGATGTAGCTACACTTCATAATGTACCTGTACAGATTCTACTTAAGAACAAACCTACAGTCCATGTCTTGTTTGCACCACCTATATACTGCTGTTCAGAGTATATAGGGTTGTAGGTATAGGGTTTTATTTTGGGTGCGGGGTCCCCCTTAGTATCCATACAAGACCCAAAGGGGCTGGGGTGGGGGGGGGGGGTGATGGGGTAGCCATGCCATTTTTCTCAAGGATTTTCAGCCATATGGCGGCCAGGACAAGACATGACATTAAAGCCGCAAGTGGTTTTAAATGGCTTCTTTTTTTCCTTTACAAATGTCATTTTGTGCAAGGACAGTTCTAAACACGGGAAACACATGCCACTTCACAGGCATACTTTAGACACCCCCCAGGTACCATATTTAAAGGAAAATTTCACTTTTTTTTTTTTCACTTTATGCATCATTAAAATGACTGCTCCCGAAAAAACTTTAGTTTTTAAAATTTCTTTTTGCATTGATATATGTCCCCTGGGGCAGGACCCGGGTCCCCAAACCTGTTTTATGACATTAACATGCATATTGGCCGTTGTAATTAGCAATTTTGATTTCGAACGTTCGCGTCCATTATAACGAATAGGGTTCGAAAATTCGCGCGAACTTTCGGTCCGTTCGAAGGTTCTGGTGCGAACCGAACCCGGGGGTGTTCGGCTCATCCCTAGGCCACAGTATAAATTGCTATGACACTACTGGCTCCATCTCTCCTCTGACTATAACCATTGCACCTTGTCCCCCTGTGTGCTAAAACAGCATATTTCAGGGTATCACAGTACCCAGTCCCAGCAGACACCATATCCTGGAACCCTCAACCTGGGTTGTGATCCTCCCTTGCCACACAACACCTCCTCCATTAGTTTGATGGCAACGTCAGGCAGGCAGCTCAGTGTACATGACTCAAAAGAATAATTTTGTGCATGTTGTACTTGTTTACAATCATAGCAGGCCAGTGGCCCAGAGATTTTACTGATTCCAGTAATGACCCAGCAACCAAATCCTTCTTTTTACAACCCCCCAAAAAATGGTCTGAAAAAATAAAGCAGCGTACAGAGTGCACCGCGCCAAATTATGGGTGTGGTCAAGTTGTGCTTGCAGTGAGACGAGCTTAAAAGGGCATGATTGAATAAGGCCTCCCCTATACTTAGTACACATATGCCATAGTTTTGTACCCACAAAATATGCTTTAATGACTGTACAGCCTCATACACAAGATCGGATTTTCCACGGACAAAGCATAGGACTTTTGTCCGAAGGGCATTGGCCAGAAATTTGTCTTGCATACAAACAGCACACAATTGTTGACCAACAAACACAAAACTATGTGGTTTTTGAGCTCTTTAGCGCCACCCTTTGGGAAACTTCTGCTAATGTTGTGTTATGGTTAGCATTGCTTCTGAGCATGCCTGTTTGTACTTTGGAGTTTTGTCCGATGGACTTCTGTAAACACGATCGGATAATCCGACAACACACATTTGTTGTCGTAAAATTTTAAAGCATGCTATCCAACATTTGTTGGTGGAAAAGCCAACAACAATTGTCCGATGGAGAATAAAAACCGTCCGATTTTCCGACAACAGCCTGTCATTACACAATTCCTGTCGGAAAATCTGATTGTGTGTATGAGGCTTACCACACGCAAAACCTATTTAACAGATTTTCATACTTAAGCACACTCATTTTAATAATGTTAATATGTTACATACATATGCTTTTCTACATACTCTTAGCCCAGGTTCACACTGGGGCTGCGGGAGAGAAGCCGTGCGAGTTCAGCTGAACTCGCACGATTTCACTCCTGCCTGTCAGTCCCGATTTCGGCCGCAATTACAGGGACATCTGTGCAGGTTTCTGCACAGATGTCAATGTAAATCGAGGCCCGAAATCGCAAAAAGTAGTACAGAAACTACTTTTTGAAATCGGTGCAGCGCCGCAGATGCGGCGTCGCACCGATTAGGACGGTGCCATTGCCCGCAATTTGCGGCAAATATCGCCGATTTGACATGCGATTTGACATGTCAAATCGCACCAGTTTGAATCAGGGATAAAAAGAACAAGAGCAGACAGAATTTGGCGTAGCTGTGCATGGAAACAATCAGCTTCTATCCTCAGCTTGTTCAATAAAGCTTTGAAAATGCAAGCTAGAAACTGATTTCATTATAGACTTCCTCCAAGCAATGACCAACCGCCCCAGCGTCACCGACACCTTTCCTAAATCTCCCTTCCAGTCCATCACCCCCCTAAGAAATACTGAGGTTCCAACCAATTATGCAAATGCTATAAAGGAAGAAAAAGAAAGGCAGATATATTGAGTTTAGTTCAGTAACATCAACTTGGGTGTCTTCATCATTATTAAAAACATTGTGTCTTTGATACATAATGTTATCCAGACTTTCACAAGTATGTGTGTAACATATGTGCGGCAAAAGCTATTCCAATCCAGACATAAAGATCAGATCTTTAAAGCAAGTATGCAGCAATATGGTACAGAGGCAACCACTGTTTAACTCTTCCTTTAAAATCACTAGTGTCCTGGCTGTCGTACTGATCCAATTGCTTTTACTTTCTAATGCCCCATACACACAATCGTTTTTCTTGCCATTTTTTTTCTTGCCGTTTTTCACGTCGTTTTTTTTCATGTTTCCTCTCAAGCCTGTCTTGCGTACACACGATCATTTAAAAAAACGATCAAGCAAAGCGCAGTGACGTATACCACGTACGACGACACTATAAAGGGGAAGTTCCGCTCGAATGGCGCAACCCTTCATGTTAGTAAAGTTTGTTGAGCAACGATTCGCGCTTTTAAGCCTCGTGCTTTTCAGTCCGTTACTGCCTGACGAATGTGCTATCTCCATTACGAACGCTAGTTTTACCAGAACGAGCGCTCCCGTCTCATACTTGATTCTGAGCATGCGCGTTTTTTTTCACGTCGTTAAAGCATACACACTATCGTTTTTCACGTCGTTAAAAAAAACGACATGAAAAACGACGTGAAAAAAGAGAGCATGTTCGAAATTTTTAATGGCCGTTTTTCACGTCGTTAAAAATGCTCTGGAGCATACACACGATCATTTTTAATGGCCATTTTAAAAAATGGCATTTTTAACGGCATGAAAAATGATCGTGTGTATGGGGCATAAGGCCCCTTTTACACTGGGGCGGGGAGGTGCGCTGGCGGTATAGCGGCGCTATTTTTAGCGCCGCTATACTGTCGGATTTGCCGCGATATTAGGCCGATAGCGGTGCGGTTTTAACCCCCGCTAGCGGCCGAGAAAGGGTTAAAACCTCCCGCAAACCGCTGCTAGAGCATAGCCGCGGTGTCCCATTGATTTCAATGGGAAAGAGCGGTATACACACCGCTCCAAAGATGCTGCTTGCAGAAGATTTTTTTTCCTCCCGCCAGCGCATCGCCTCAGTGTGAAAGCCCTCGGGCTTTTACATTGAGAATGCTGGGGCAGGATTATTTCAGGCGTTATTTATGCGCTATTTTTAGCTCTAAAACGCCTGAAATACGCCTCAGTGTGAAAGGGGCCTAAGTCACTGCCACAGAACACGTGGTATTAGTGGTCATAGTGTGTTATGGCAACCCACCACAAAGTAGTTTCAGTAGACATTTTGTCACAATATGTGACACTGCTCTGTGTGCACACACACAAGAATAGCGTTAAATAGCAAAAAAGGATTACAGTCATTCAAAAGCTCCATACACAAAACATTCTCTTTGAGCAGGGCATTAAACATTCCTCAGTGCTCAAATTATGGTAATATTCATTCAGCGCTACCCCCGGAGGAGCCGCTAAATTGTGATTTCTCTGCACACCTGAAGATGACATATCTCGCTCACCTAGCACTTACCGACACACCTTGATATATTTCAAAGAATTTATTAGGGCCAAGCATAGCCTAAATAAAGAGAGGATTAGCAAGTGTACTTATACAAATAATCAATAAGACAATAACATTACTCTGAGAAAAATGGTTAAACACCTGTAGTATTCTAATGCCGCGTACACACGATCGGACATTCCGACAACAAAACCGTGGATTTTTTTCCGACGGATGTTCGCTCAAATTTGTCTTGCATACACACGGTCACACAAATGTTGTCCAAAATTGCGAATGTCAAGAACGCGGTGACGTACAACACTACGACAAGCCGAGAAAAATGAAGTTCAATGATTCCGAGCATGCGTCAAATTGATTCCGAGCATGCGTAGAATTTTTGTGCGTTGAATTGTGTACACACGGTCGGAATTTCGGACAACAAATTTTGTTGTTGGAAAATTTGCGAACCAGCTCTCAAATGTCAGATCGAGTATACACACGGTCGGATTTTCCGACAACAAATATTCAATGTGATCTTGTTGTCGGAAATTCCGGTCGTGTGTATGCGGCATTACAGTAATTAACAGAACAGAATTGCATTTACCTAGCAACAGTATATATAAACAGTCCTAACTTGTTATAAAAGTCCCCTTTTATCCCACTGGTCAGTAAATGATGAAAAAAAAATGTTGGCCAGCAATATTGGGGCTCTTGAAGAAAGCACAACAGTTCCCATGAGATACAGATTAACTGTGCAGTGTTAGTACATGCACTGGGGACCCCACGCATTTTTTTCCCCCGGAATTTTCTATTGCCGGTGATCTGCCAAGCTGGTTCCGGCTATCTGTATGGTTCCAAGCTTGACTGCGCAGGCGCAAGCCGAGGCGACGGAAATCGCTGAGCTTAAACAGCTGTTCGGCAGCGCCTGCGCAGTCAAGGGGGGAAGCATATCGATAGGACACGCTCGCCCCTGCTGCTTCATTACACACGCCGCTTTCCTCTTCATACAGCAAGGGGCGGCTGAGATGTGATAATGAGCAGTGCGATTTCTTTGTTTATACACGACACTCTATCCAGCAAGGGGCTGGATAGAGTGTCGTGTATAAACAAACAAATCGCACTGCACAATATGACATCTGAGCCGCCCCTTGCTGTATGAAGAGGAAAGCGGCGGCGTGTGTAATGAAGCAGGGGGGGGGGGCGAGCGCGTCCACAGTTGCCGAGCCTATGGTTCCTATCGCTCTGGTTCCCTCTACTGCGCAGGCGCAAGGCAAGCTGACGGAAATCTCCGAGCTTCAACAGCTGTTCGGCTGCGCCTGCGCAGTTCAGCGTGGAACCATACAGATAGTGGAACCAGAAGGACAAGTCACCGGCATTGTTTTGTTTACATTTCAGTGGAGAAGACAGCTGGCAGCTGATGACTCACCAGTTGCGGTAGCCGGCTCGCTGCTTAAAAACCAGCTATTCTTCACACAGAATTTGAATCGGTCAATAATTTTTCGACCCATCCGAATTCTAATCGTTCTGAAAATTTGGAATTTGTTAAAGAAAACGCATAACCGAAACAAATTTTACAGAATTTCAACTAAATTTGTTACTATTCATTTTTATTTCATTTGGAGATTCTGATACATCCGAATGTCTAAATAACCAAAAATGTGTCCACATTTGTATTTGGACCAAAATGAATTGAACATGTCAACTGCTTGGCACAGTAATGTGGTTGCAGCAGCACATGGTCCCCATAGTGTCTCTCTCTGCATTCTCCAGCTTGGTTTCACAACACAGCTCCTTTTTCCAGCAGCGCAGTTCACTGTTCCCTTGCCCTGTTGCATCAGCCAATCACCTGATCCAGACCCAGCCAAAATGGCTGCTCCCAGCTCTGGAGACACCCTATAACTGGACATTACAAAGTGGTCGCTTTAAAGATGGTTGCTGCATTTCTGCATTAAAGCGGAGGTGCAGAGGAAAAAAAAATATTAAAAGCCAGCAGCTGCAAATACAGCAGCTGCTGACTTTTAATATATGGACACTTACCTGCCCTGGAGTCCAGCGACGTCCGCAGCAGAGGACGAGCAATTGCTCGTCACTCTGCTGCCCCCACCGCCATCTTCAGTCAGGGATCCAGGAAATGAAGCCTTGCGGCTTCATGCCCGGTTCCCTACGGCGCATGCGCGAGTTGCGCTGCGCCGTTCTGAATGGTCCCCTGTGTTCTGGGAGCCGAGTGTCTCCCAGAACACTATGGGGAATCTGCGGGAAGTGACATGCTTCCCGCAGATTTACCGCAGA
Source organism: Rana muscosa (assembly GCA_029206835.1). Classification (NCBI taxonomy): domain Eukaryota; kingdom Metazoa; phylum Chordata; class Amphibia; order Anura; family Ranidae; genus Rana; species Rana muscosa. The sequence continues at coordinate 346,101,243 of CM055127.1, forward strand.
GAGGACTCCCGGAAGTGGGTGCAAATACCTGTCTTAGACAGGTATCTGCACCCCCCTCCCCCCTGAAAGGTGTCAATTGTGACAACGGAGGGGGGGAGGGTTCCGATTAGCGGAAGTTCCACTTTAGGGTGGAGCTCCGCTTTAATGAATGTGCAATTTAACCCTGCCAACACTGCAGTAGGGTAATACAGGAACAACAAAGGAAGTTCCACAGAAGTTATCAGCTACAGTCCAGGTTACACTCATCATAATGTGATTCACGAATGTACAAGAAAAAAAAAGTACAAATTTGTGCAAAAATGCATATCTGTGCAAACTTAGTTCATATAAATGCCCATCGTGCAATAAAACCACAATACAGGTATATGTGCTGCTTCTATTGTGCAGGTCTCAACCAACCTGTAAATCCTCACTAGGGATGAGCTTCGTGTTCGAGTCGAACATACGTTCGACTCGAACATCGGCTGTTCGATCGTTCGACGAAGATCGAACGATTTGGGCCGTTCGCGCCAAATTCGAGTGACGGGAACGGCCCACAATGCACTACGCCATCGCAGTGTCATCCAGGCGCTGTGATTGGCCAAGCATGCACTGTGACCCCGCATGCTTGGCCAATCACAGCGCCGGCAGCGAGGAGAGCAATGATTGGCCACAGGCAGGATGCCTGTGGCCAATTATTGCTGATGGGGTTTAGTACACGCCCCACACTATAAAAGGCCGCCAGCGCGGCGGCCTTGTGTAGTGTGTTCCGGAGCAGGGAAAGAGAAGCATAGGCAGGGACAGTGTCATTTTTTTTCCTTTACTAATCCTGGATTCCTTGTGTTTAGGGACAAATAAGGATAGGTAGGGAGAGTGTCAGTGACAGTGTGCTATTCTGTGCTAATCCTTGTTTGTAGGGACAGAGAGGTACAGTGAGGGAAACTGACAGTGTGCTATTCTGTTCTAAAACTATTTTGCTGAACCATATTTTCAATCCTTGAGTTGAGGGACAGAGAGCTACAGTGAGGGAAAGTGTCAGTGTGCTATTGTGTTCTAAAACTATTTTGCTGAACCATATTTTCAATCCTTGAGTTGAGGGACAGAGAGCTACAGTGAGGGAAACTGACAGTGTGCTATTCTGTTCTAAAACTATTTTGCTGAACCATATTTTCAATCCTTGAGTTGAGGGACAGAGAGCTACAGTGAGGGAAAGTGTCAGTGTGCTATTGTGTTCTAAAACTATTTTGCTGAACCATATTTTCAATCCTTGAGTTGAGGGACAGAGAGGTACAGTGAGTGAAACTGACAGTGTGCTATTCTGTTCTAAATCAATTTTGCTGTTCCATATTTTCAATCCTTGAGTTGAGGGACAGAGAGCTACAGTGAGGGAAACTGACAGTGTGCTATTCTGTTCTAAAACTATTTTGCTGAACCATATTTTCAATCCTTGAGTTGAGGGACAGAGAGGTACAGTGAGGGAAAGTGTCAGTGTGCTATTGTGTTCTAAAACTATTTTGCTGAACCATATTTTCAATCCTTGAGTTGAGGGACAGAGAGGTACAGTGAGTGAAACTGACAGTGTGCTATTCTGTTCTAAATCAATTTTGCTGTTCCATATTTTCAATCCTTGAGTTGAGGGACAGAGAGCTACAGTGAGGGAAACTGACAGTGTGCTATTCTGTTCTAAAACTATTTTGCTGAACCATATTTTCAATCCTTGAGTTGAGGGACAGAGAGCTACAGTGAGGGAAAGTGTCAGTGTGCTATTGTGTTCTAAAACTATTTTGCTGAACCATATTTTCAATCCTTGAGTTGAGGGACAGAGAGGTACAGTGAGTGAAACTGACAGTGTGCTATTCTGTTCTAAATCAATTTTGCTGTTCCATATTTTCAATCCTTGAGTTGAGGGACAGAGAGCTACAGTGAGGGAAACTGACAGTGTGCTATTCTGTTCTAAATCAATTTTGCTGTTCCATATTTTCAATCCTTGAGTTGAGGGACAGAGAGCTACAGTGAGGGAAACTGACAGTGTGCTATTCTGTTCTAAAACTATTTTGCTGAACCATATTTTCAATCCTTGAGTTGAGGGACAGAGAGCTACAGTGAGTGAAACTGACAGTGTGCTATTCTGTCCTAAATCAATTTTGCTGTTCCATATTTTCAATCCTTGAGTTGAGGGACAGAGAGGTACAGTGAGTGAAACTGACAGTGTGCTATTCTGTTCTAAATCAATTTTGCTGTTCCATATTTTCAATCCTTGAGTTGAGGGACAGAGAGGTACAGTGAGGGAAACTGACAATGTGCTATTCTGTTCTAAATCAATTTTGCTGTTCCATATTTTCAATCCTTGAGTTGAGGGACAGAGAGCTACAGTGAGGGAAACTGACAGTGTGCTATTCTGTTCTAAAACTATTTTGCTGAACCATATTTTCAATCCTTGAGTTGAGGGACAGAGAGCTACAGTGAGGGAAAGTGTCAGTGTGCTATTGTGTTCTAAAACTATTTTGCTGAACCATATTTTCAATCCTTGAGTTGAGGGACAGAGAGCTACAGTGAGGGAAAGTGTCAGTGTGCTATTCTGTTCTAAAACTATTTTGCTGAACCATATTTTCAATCCTTGAGTTGAGGGACAGAGAGCTACAGTGAGGGAAAGTGTCAGTGTGCTATTGTGTTCTAAAACTATTTTGCTGAACCATATTTTCAATCCTTGAGTTGAGGGACAGAGAGGTACAGTGAGTGAAACTGACAGTGTGCTATTCTGTTCTAAATCAATTTTGCTGTTCCATATTTTCAATCCTTGAGTTGAGGGACAGAGAGCTACAGTGAGGGAAACTGACAGTGTGCTATTCTGTTCTAAAACTATTTTGCTGAACCATATTTTCAATCCTTGAGTTGAGGGACAGAGAGCTACAGTGAGGGAAAGTGTCAGTGTGCTATTGTGTTCTAAAACTATTTTGCTGAACCATATTTTCAATCCTTGAGTTGAGGGACAGAGAGGTACAGTGAGTGAAACTGACAGTGTGCTATTCTGTTCTAAATCAATTTTGCTGTTCCATATTTTCAATCCTTGAGTTGAGGGACAGAGAGGTACAGTGAGTGAAACTGACAGTGTGCTATTCTGTTCTAAATCAATTTTGCTGTTCCATATTTTCAATCCTTGAGTTGAGGGACGGAGAGCTACAGTGAGGGAAACTGACAGTGTGCTATTCTGTTCTAAAACTATTTTGCTGAACCATATTTTCAATCCTTGAGTTGAGGGACAGAGAGCTACAGTGAGTGAAACTGACAGTGTGCTATTCTGTTCTAAATCAATTTTGCTGTTCCATATTTTCAATCCTTGAGTTGAGGGACAGAGAGGTACAGTGAGTGAAACTGACAGTGTGCTATTCTGTTCTAAATCAATTTTGCTGTTCCATATTTTCAATCCTTGAGTTGAGGGACAGAGAGGTACAGTGAGGGAAACTGACAGTGTGCTATTCTGTTCTAAATCAATTTTGCTGTTCCATATTTTCAATCCTTGAGTTGAGGGACAGAGAGCTACAGTGAGGGAAACTGACAGTGTGCTATTCTGTTCTAAAACTATTTTGCTGAACCATATTTTCAATCCTTGAGTTGAGGGACAGAGAGCTACAGTGAGGGAAAGTGTCAGTGTGCTATTGTGTTCTAAAACTATTTTGCTGAACCATATTTTCAATCCTTGAGTTGAGGGACAGAGAGGTACAGTGAGTGAAACTGACAGTGTGCTATTCTGTTCTAAATCAATTTTGCTGTTCCATATTTTCAACCCTTGTGTTTAGGGACAGAGAAGGATAGGCAGGGGACAGTGTCAGTGTCATTGTTGCTAAGCCTCCTGCACAATATACACCTGAAGGTAGCCCTTATTGCTGTTTTTCCCATCTCCCTGCAGGCCATCCATTAAAATGTCTGGAAGGCAACCAAGGAGAGGCAGACAGTCAGGAGGCAAAAAAAGAGGGCAAGCAGGCTCTGTGTCTGGGGGCAACAGTGCTGGTCGTGTACGCGGTGCATTGTCATCAGCACATGGCCATGGGACACGCTTGTCCTTGTTTTCGGCAGCTGGACATGTTGAGCCACATCATGCCGAAGACTTGGTAGAGTGGATGACCAAGCCCACCTCATCCTCCTCATCCTCTCTCACCCAGGCTCAGGGTAGTGGCAAAGCAGCTGCCAAAGCGTCCTCTTCTCTGGTATCATTATCTTCATTAGTCAATCCTTCCCTAGACCCACCATGCCCTCCTCCTGAGGAATCCCCCGAACTGTTTGAGCACAGTGTTGGGTACATGCTCCAGGAGGATGCCCAGCGTTTGGAAGGATCTGATGATGATACCCAGCTAGAGGAAGGCAGCAGCGTGAGAGCAGAGAGAGGGGATGCTCAAGAAGGACACCAATCTGGCAGTCATGTTCCAGCAGCTGCAGCATACTGCCAGATTGGCTCCAGTGATGAGGAGGGAGGGGATGATGAGGTCACTGACTCCACGTGGGTGCCTAATAGGAGAGAGGAGGAGGAGGAGGATGAGGAGGAGGCACATCTCCAACGAGGCAGGATGCCCTTGAGTGGCCAGCGTATGGGCAGCACACCGACGGAATCACACCGCAGAGCTCCGCCTGTGCAGGGCGCTGCCTCTGCCCGTCATTCAAAAAGTTCTTTGGTGTGGGCCTTTTTTGAGGCGAGTGCATCAGATCGCACAGCTGCTGTTTGCAACATATGTCTCAAGCGTATATCGCGTGGCCAAAACATCAGCCGCTTGGGCACCACATGCTTGATCAGACATATGTTGACCTGCCATGCAGCTCGTTGGCAAGCCTACCTTAAAGACCCACACCAAAGAACAAAGCTGACCTCTTCTTGCACCGCATCAGCTGGGATCTCCAACCCCACTATACCTTCACTCCTCTCTGAAACCTGCTCTGAGAGGAATGAAGGTGTAGAATTAGGTGTGTCACAGGCAAGTACTTGCGGGCACTCTGCTAGCAGTACACCAACGTCCGATTCTAGCAGGCAAATTTCCCTGCCCCAGCTGCTGGACCGTCGAAAGAAGTTCACTCCCAGCCATCCACATGCCCAGCGGTTGAATGCTAGCTTGGCTAAATTGCTAGCGCTTCAACTGCTGCCTTTTCAGTTGGTAGACTCGGCCCCCTTCCGTGAGTTTGTGCAATGTGCGGTTCCTCAGTGGCAGGTTCCCAAACGACACTTTTTCGCACGGAAGGCTATTCCGGCTCTCTACAGGCATGTGGAAGGCAATGTCTTGGCCTCGCTGGACAGGGCGGTCAGCGGTAAGGTGCATATTACCGCTGACTCATGGTCCAGCAGGCATGGACAGGGACGTTACCTTTCTTTCACGGCCCATTGGGTCACTCTTTTGGCAGCTGGGAAGGATGCAGGACAAGGTGCAGTAGTGTTGGAGGTTGTTCCACCCCCACGCCTCCAAAATGCTACTACTGGTTGTGACACACCTCTCTCCTCCACCCCCTCCTCTTCTTCTTCCTCCATGGCCTCTTCATGTGGTTTGTCCTCGGAACCAGCGGTGCTCCATAGGCGTTCAAGGGGCTACGCAAGTACGCAGGCAAAAAGATGCCATGCCGTGCTTGCGCTGGTGTGTTTGGGGGACAGGAGCCACACTGGGGCAGAGGTCCTGTCTGCTCTGCAGGGGCAGGCCGAGAGGTGGTTGACGCCACGCCAGCTTAAGCCAGGAATGGTGGTTTGCGACAATGGCACCAACCTCCTCTCCGCCCTCCGACAGGGACAACTGACCCATGTGCCCTGTATGGCTCACGTCCTTAACCTGGTGGTGCAGCGGTTCTTGGGCAGGTACCCGGGCTTACAGGATGTCCTGAGGCAGGCCAGGAAAGTCTGTGTGCATTTCCGCAGATCTTATAATGCCAGTGCTCGCCTGCCTGAGCTTCAAAAGGAGTTGAACCTGCCCAAGAACCGCCTTATATGTGACATGCCCACCAGGTGGAACTCAACGTTGGCCATGCTGCAGCGGCTGCACACGCAGCAGAGGGCCATCAATGAGTACCTGTGCGACTACGGCACCAGGACAGGGTCAGGGGAGCTCGGGTTTTTTTCACCACGCCAGTGGGGCATGATCAGGGATGCATGCACTGTCCTGGCACCATTTGAGGAGGCCACGAGGATGGTGAGCAGTGACAGTGCATGCATCAGTGACACTGCACCTCTTGTCCACCTGTTGGAGCACATGCTGCGTGGAATAATGGACAGGGCACTTGAGGCAGAACAGAGGCAGGAAGAGGAGGACTTCCTTGCCTCTCAAGGCCCCCTTTACCCAGACAGTGTTCCTTCTGTCCCACCCATCGCACAGGAAGAGGAGGAGGAGGAGGAGGAGGAGGATTGTGTCAGCATGGAGGTGGAGGCTGGCACTCAGCATCATCAGCAGCAGTCTTTTAGGGATGATTTACAGTCCCAAGAAACCAGTGGACTTGTACGTGGCTGGGAGGAGGTGGCTGCGGATCATGTCGTCCTTAGTGACCCAGAGGACTCCGGACTGAATGCCTCAGCTAACCTACGCTGCATGGCCTCCCTGATCCTGCAAAGTCTGCGGAAGGATCCTCGTATTCTTCGGATCAAGGAGAGGGACCATTACTGGCTGGCCACTCTCCTTGATCCACGGTACAAGGGTAAGGTTGCGGACCTTATCGTACCGTCGCAGAGGGAGCAGAGGATGAGACAACTCCGGGAGGCCTTGCAGAAAGGTCTGTGCAATGCGTTCCCAGAGACTGGGAGGTTACAAACTCCTGGTCCTGGACAACGAGTTGCTGAGGCTTCGGGCAGTCAAAGAAGGAGCGGTGGGGAAGGTGGCCGTCTGACCGATGCGTTCAGACAATTCTTTAGTCCGCAGCCCCAAAGTATGATCGGTTCCAGCAACCATCGCCAGCGTCTGATATACATGGTGCAGGAATACCTAGGGGCAAGGTCAGACTTGGACACCTTCCCCACCGAAAATCCTCTGGCTTACTGGGTCTTGAGGATGGATCACTGGCCAGAGCTTGCACAGTATGCAATTGAGCTACTGGCCTGTCCTGCATCCAGCGTTCTTTCAGAACGCACATTCAGTGCTGCTGGAGGATTTGTCACAGGTGCGCCTGTCCACCGACTCGGTTGATCGACTGACTTTCATCAAGATGAACCAGTCTTGGATCACCACCAGCTACCACACACCAGATGCTGATATAACAGACTAATTGATTTTAAAATGTCACATCCCTTCAAGACTGATGCTGATGCTGAGTGCCTGTGCTGTTATGTTGTCTGGCTATCCTCCTCCTCCTCCTCAATGATACGATTAACGATGATAGCTTGGAAGATCATTTTGGTTTATGGGTGCCGCCACCAGTGGCTAAGGCCCAATTTTTCAGCCCCTGTTTAACAGGGGCGTGTAATTAAAATTTTTGATGCAATACTTTGCAACAGGCCTCATTGCTGTGCTCCAAGTACAGTATCTGTGAGGGGTTGCAGTGTTGTGCCACCAGTGCTTAAGGCCCAATTTTTCAGCCCTTGTTCAACAGGGGCATGCAATTATAATTATTGATCTAATAATTCACAGCAGGGACCATTGCTGCGCCCACCAAGAGTAACTGTCAGGCCTTACAGTGTTGTGGCACCAGCACCACCATCAAAGGCCCAATTTTTACTACCACTGATCAACAATTATATGTTATTACAATTCCTGATATTATACTTGACAGCAGGGCGTTCCAGCACCCACCAAGAATAACTGTGAGTGCTTTCAGTGTTGTGCCAACACCAACACCTAAGGGGCCAATTTCTGCAGAGTATATACGGAAGGTCCCTACTTTCAAACATCCAACTTACAAACTACTACTACTTGCAAACGGAAGAAGACAACAGGAAGTGAGAGGAAATCTACCCCTTGGAAGGAAAATTCTCTCCTGTAAGAATTAATATGGGAGAAAGGTGTCTCCTCTCTACTGATGCTTTATCACCAATCCTTGTTTCAATACAAACACCACATTTCAAAAACAGTTGTCATTGGGACGCAAAGTGAGGTGAAATGTTCTGAACAGGGGCACAGACAGCAAAAAAAATGTGACAGGGGTGATAACCGTTCCCTATGTTTTCCAAAAAGCTAAAAAAAAGGAATTTGGCATGGAGCTACACTTAAACAATGCAGCTGTTCAAAATTGCAAACAGATTCTACATAAGAACAAACCTACAGTCCCTGTCTTGTATGCACCGCCTGTATACGGCTGTTCAGAGTATATAGGGGCTTTTTTATTTTGTGTGCGGGGTTCCCCTTAATATCCATACAAGACCCAAAGGGGCTGGTAATGGGCTGGGGTAGGGGGGGGGGGTTGATGGGGTAGCTATGCCATTTTTCCTAAAGATTTTCATCCATATTACCGGGACCAGACATTGCATTAAAGCCGCAAGCAGTTTTAAATGGCTTTTTTTCCTTTAGAAATGTTATTTTGTGCAGGGACAGTTCTAAACACGGGAAACACGTGGCACTTCACAGGCATACTTTAGACACCCCCCAGGTACAATATTTAAAGGAATATTTGACTTTTATTTTTCACTTTATGCATCATTAAAATGACTGCTCCCGGAAAACGTCCGTTTTTAAAACTTCTTTTTGCATTGATACATGTCCCCTGGTGCAGAACCCGGGTTCCCAAACTCTGTTTCGGACAATAACATGGATAATAGTCGTTATAATTAGCACTTTAGAATCCGAACGTTCGCATCCATTGTATTTAATAGGGTTCTAATGTTCGCGCGAACTTTCGGTCCGTTCGCGGGTTCTGGTGCGAACCGAACACGGGGGTGTTCGGCTCATCACTAATCCTCACCCAATTTTCGGAGCACTCACCACCAGATCCCCGGACCATAGTGTTTAACAAGTCCCTGCTGGACCAGCCAAATTTCAATCCATCTATGACCTGCTTTAGAGGTAAATTCTATAAATACCTCCTTAACTTTATGAACAAAACACATAGGCTAACATGGAGGTGATTTTACAGGCTGAAAAAAAGGCCAAATGCCTGTAAAAAGGGAATTTTTTTAAGGCCTGTGTGCACGAGACCTCACTCACCATGCTTAAATACAGATGCAGTCCCCTCTAACTCCTTTTCCTACAATACCCTGATTTGCTGGACATGCCCAGAGAAAAAAAAAAATTCTGCATCCTTCCTGCAGTTTAGACCCTTTCCACACTGGAGCGTTTTTACAGCATTTTAGCGTTAAAAATAGCGCTATTAAAACGCTCATAAAACGCTCTCCATGCATCTCAATGGACCCTTTCACACTGAGGCGTTGCGCTGGCGGGGCGTTGAGAAAAGTCCTGCAGGCAGCATCTTTGGAGCAGCTTTTGGGCGCTGAAAAAAAACGCTCCAAAAACGCCCCTCTCCATTGAAATGAATTGAAAGCGCTGTAAAAACGCCTGAATAGCGCCTATAATCCGCTCTGAGCTGTAGAAAAGTCACATGAAAAAGAGCATCTACAACAGCAGGACTAAAATTGCCCATGCTTCAATAAACGCTTGAAAAACTCTATTAAAACGCCTGCAGCGTTGCGTTAATTTTACCGCTAACGCCCTAAAAACGCGGTAATAGCGCTAAATGCGTTTTTGCAGCGCCTCAGTGTGAAAGGGCTATTAGAAAAGCCACACCTGAAGAGGCAGAATTAGCTGGGCAAGTGACGTGGAGCCAGGTGGGAGGCCTTCCACTGTCAGACCCAGTGTGTTGGCATCCAGGCTAGGGTTGCCACCTTCCTGGGATTCAGCCAAACGGGTTGGTTTTGAATCATGTGTCCGGGTTTCAGTCCACCTGAAACCAGGACACATTATTCAGACAGGGATGTGGCTCGGAATAGGGCCTGACAGAAGGCAATTACTATTCTCTTTGGAGCACCCAAAGTTGTCTCAGGTTTGTTACAATCCTATAGTGTATACTAATGTAGCGGGTGGTTACATTTAGGGGGAAGCATCTGAGTGGTAACCAGGCTCAGATGCACTAATTGTTAGGTCTCATGGACCATTTCTATCCCTGGGAGATAGTACTGGTGTGTAAGTTCACTGGGGCCTGTGGGTGGCGCTGTTGCCTTGGGCCCGGGTTGAACTGCAGTACGAGGTTGTGTCCTTTTTGTCCCCTCTCGGCAGCAGTACGGCGGGGCGGGGAACCTGCTGTGCCTGTCGGGAGAGGATATAAAAGGGGGCGGCCTTCTTCCAGAGGGGTCGTCGGTTCCACGCTCAGGCACCTTAAATCTGGGTGCGTGTGTGTCGCCTCCGGGTGCCCTAGGCCCAGAGGCCTGTCAGGTTGTCTCTGGGTTGCTCTAGGCCCAGAGACGGAGCTGCTGTTCCATCTCAGACACTTTCAGTCTGGGGTGAGGTACTTTGGAGAAAGGCCCGGAGCCCAGCGGCCTTTGGCTGGGATCCGCCAGGGACCGAGACTCCCAGGGATCTGCCTTGCGAGGGGACCCATACCCAGGACGAGGAGGCCAGGGAGGTGACCCTTTCTGAAGACCCAGCGCAGAGTCGTGGTGACAGATGGGGCCTCTGGTAACTCTCTGGAGGGATGTTCTTGTCCTATAAGGGCTAGTTCACTAACGGAAGGAAGTGTGTGTTCTTTAAGTCACAGTGGCAGTGACACTACGCACCCAAGGTCAGTGGCAGTGACTTTCACCTTTTTCACCCGGTCAGTGGCAGTGACCAACCTCATGGTCTGTGGCAGAGACCGTGTGCCAAGCCTGTTCGTACTGATCAGTGCAGGAGAAACCCAAATTCAAGTTTGTGCCTGGACCTCCTCCCACCTTATCTGACCTGTGTTTGTCCCAACCCGTCTCCTCTTAAAGAGAATGTTTATTGTGCAAGAAGGAATAAATAAGTGTTGGACCTTTCAGTTGGTGTGGACAGTTGCTTACTGGGGAGAGTTAAAGACTTGTTTCTGACTACTGCAGAAACAAGGTCAGCACTGGAGGCTTTTTTACACCATTCGCAAGCAGGCCCAAGAAACTAACACCGCTCAACCTCCCTATTCAGGAGGGTACGGGCTTGTGGTGCGGTGTGCCTCATTCTTTTCCTGCGGAGGAGCCAAGCAGAAGAAAAGCAGGTAAAGTCTGGGGTTGGGGCGCTACACGTGGGGGCTCGTCCGGGATGTGTTTGCGGGCATGGAGTGAAAACCCCCCCCAGAAGCTGAACTTTTATTCCCCAGAGAAGTTCCGTGGAGGTCGCCATGTTTGGAACTGCGCCACGAGGAGAACTCTGACTGCGTAGTTCGTGGGCATGTCTATTCAGAAAAGCCCGCGAGCGATGTAGGAGATGGGAGGAGTCTGACCATGTATGGAGTTACACGTGGGGACTTTGGCGCAAAGAGGTCAGTGTGCGATGGATCAGCAGATGGTCAGCATGTCGTCTCATGCATCATGGGTTCCAGCTTCTACAACCGTGAAAATGACTTAATTCGCTGCTTCGATTACGGATACAGGGATTCGGCTCAAGCCCCGGTGTGGTTTGTCCTGGCTGCTCAGGACTGGTGGTTTATCTGGGCGATGCAAAGGCTGTAAGGAGTTTCTGTTCGAGGTGGAGCAACCTACAGAGAGGCCTCGGGCCTTCCACCTCAATTGCCTTATGGGCGCCACCACTCTGGAAGGAGGAATCGAAGCTTGTACGGCCACCCCTGTGCGCACTGACTACACTTCGGGGGAAGTCACAGAGGAGCTTGTTGTAGCGAGTGAGAAACCGGAGGATGCTGCCTCGGTAACGACAGAGTCTTTTCTCCCACCGCCCAAGAGGAAGATGGGTCTTGTGAAGGCTGCCCGCGGCCGTGGTGGAGCAACGCCCCAGCGCTTACCCGGAACGGATGTCTCTGAAGGGAAAAGTCCCTGACGTTCGAGTCCTTCTTCAAGCCGAGGTAAGCCAGGAGGAGAGACTTTGTTACAGGCCCCTAGACCTGGGGATTCACATGCTAGTGAGTTGGCCAGAGGGGGTGAATCGTCCTTCACCAGGAATTACTTCCCTGCGGAGGAGTATGATACCTCTGACCTAGAGTCCGTCTCAGATGCGGGTGATGATGCCGCGATTGACAAACTGTTTGAGAGAAAGGGATGGGATAAGATGCCCCTGTCCTTGTTCCGTAGGCCTAGGAACCCGCCCATGTCTACTGGGGAAAGTACACCCCCGGTGGTGGCCACTGAGCCTGAGGAGGGATCTGTCCCCTTGCCTGCCCTTCCACCATCGGGAGCACCTGCTTTCGCCACTACCACTACTGCTACTGCTAGACCGGTGTCACTGCGGGCCCCTGCAACTGGCCCAGAGGCAGTTTAGTGCCTCGACACCCGGATGCTGTTGTTTTGCCTGGCGCAGGAGACCGCGCCACTATGCCACCTTTGTCCCGCTTACAGAGACTCTTTAACCAAAAGGTTGCCAGTGAATATAGGTGGGTGTACCTGGTTGAGGCCTGTAGAGATCGGTGGTACTCGGAGTTTGTGTGGACACACATTAAGGTACCCCAGGCCAGAAGGTACTTTTCGTGTTTGCCTGCTGCAACTCTGCGGTTCAAAGATTGCAAAGCTGCCTGGATGTTAGGTCGGCACATTCATGCGGACAAAGTGCTTTTCTGCAGAAAGGATAAGGACGATGTGGAGTATCACATAGATACCTTCGATAGACATTGGAAGCCGTTGGTATTGCCCGATCCACACTACTATTTGTGAGAGACCAGACTCTTATGTTTGCACTTGACTTTTTTTTTCTCTTCAGGAACTTTGCCCATGTTAAAGGGTATTTTACTCTTTGGAGGAGCGGGAGTTGTTGCTCTCCCTTCTCTTCCCACCACAAAGATAACCAGGACTTTGGGGTTGTAGTTAGTTGAGGGCCACAGTTCACAGAGAAGAGAATTTCCTTGTCATCAACAGGTGTTCTGACCGTGGCACTACCACTAGGCGGCGGTGTTGGGCAACGGTTACATTGCACTTACTGTTAGAGCGAGCAGGTTTTTCTCTAGGGAGGAACCTGTTCATTCTAAATTACATTTTGTTGGATTATGTGTTTTTTTCTTCATGTGTAGGTGAACGACAAGCAAGACTGCTGAGTATGGGGTGGGTCTTAGCGAGTTCTGCGGGAGGAAATTGTAAATTTTTATTGTGAAATTTGAGTGATCTTAAAATGTTTTATATACATGTACACCCTCATTCCCATCTGTGTTTTTTCCTTTCCCATGTTAGGTTCCGGCACAAACGAACAAAATTTTAAATTGTCAATTTTTTTTATTTTTTTTTGGATCTGGCTGATAGTACTGGTGTGTAAGTTCACTGGTGCCTGCGGGTGGCGCTGTTGCCTTGGGCCTGGGTTGAACTGCAGTACGAGGTTGTGTCCTTTTTGTCCCCTCTCGGCAGAAGTACGGCGGGGCGGGGAACCTGCTGTGCCTGTCGGGAGAGGATATAAAAGGGGGCGGCCATCTTCCAGAGGGGTCATCGGTTCCGCGCTCAGGCACCTTAAGCCTGGGTGCGTGTGTGTCGCCTCCGGGTGCCCTAGGCCCGGAGGCCTGTCGGGTTGTCTCTGGGTGCTCTAGGCCCAGAGACGGAGCTGCTGTTCCATCTCAGACACCTTCAGTCTGGGGTGAGGTACTTTGGAGAAAGGCCCGGAGCCCAGCGGCCTTTGGCTGGGATCCGCCAGGGACCGAGACTCCCAGGGATCTGCCTTGCAAGGGGACCCGTATCCAGGACGAGGAGGCCAGGGAGGTGACCCTTTCTGAAGACCCAGCGCAGAGTCGTGGTGACAGATGGGGCCTCTGGTAACTCTCCGGTGGGATGTTCTTGTCCCATAAGGGCTAGTTCACTAACGGAAGGGAGTGCGTGTTCTTTAAGGCACAGTGGCAGTGACACTACGCACCCAAGGTCAGTGGCAGTGACTTTCACCTTTTTTTCACCCGGTCAGTGGCAGTGACCAACCTCATGGTCTGTGGCAGAGACCATGCGTTAAGCCTGTTCGTGCTTATCAGAGCAAGAGAAACCCAAATTCAAGTTTGTGCCTGGACCTCCTCCCACCTTATCTGACCTGTGTTTTTCCCAACCCGTCTGGTCTTAAAGAGACTGTTTATTGTGCAAGAAGGAATAAATAAGTGTTGGACCTTTCAGTTGGTGTGGACAGTTGCTTACTGGGGAGAGTTAAAGACTTGTTTCTGACTACTGCAGAAATAAGGTCAGCACTGGAGGCTTTTTTACACCAGTCGCAAGCAGGCCCGAGAAACTAACACTGCTCAACCTCCCTATTCAGGAGGGTACGGGCTTGTGGTGCGGTGTGCCTCAGTCTTTCCTGCGGAGGAGCCAAGCAGAAGAAAAGCAGGTAAAGTCTGGGGTTGGTGCGCTACATTAAAAAAAAAAAAAAAAAAATTCAGTGAAAGTGTTCGGGTTTGGCTTTAAGAAAAAGTGGCCACCCTACTCCAGGCTAGAGCCTAATAACACTCCAGTTCCAGTGGGGTGGCTACATTGTGTCCTTGGGCCTAGTATCCCCTCAAATGTTTGCAGAACTACCCTGAACTTCACTGAGAGGGATGCTGTTTATGAGTCACAGGGACAAAGCTATGAAGAGTCCATGTTTGAGCAGCTTTCATAATCTGCTTTGTGTTATTTTGTACCGCATGCTTCTCTTTGCCATCCTATTTTGTTTTTTTAATATTGATTCTAACTTTGCATGTGTTTAATAAATTACAAGTTACATTTACTCCCTGTCTGATCATTCAACTGACCACCTATTCAGTTACCATAGCCCAAAACAGACCTAACAACATCTGCTCTGTAAGTGACCCAGTAGTGCCAGACACAACACAAATGAGTTTCCTTTTTGAACCCATTTGTTATTATTATCTATCCAACCATTGCCATTATACTGCATTAAAGTGTTACTAAACCCAGGACCCTGCATTCACTATATCTGGTCCCCCCTCCCACAGTACACAAAACATGGTAAAGCAAACCTTTTCTCATCAGCAGTTAGAGCAGTCTTGTGACCTCTATCTGGTTAAAGCTTATAGGAGGAGATTTCATTCTCCCATGATTGTCCTATAAGGATGCCGGACCTCTGATCCTCTGTGTGGACAGTGCTGATTGGCTCTGTGCTGATCACATGCAATCTCCCAAGAAAAAGAAAAACTCTAGCAATACACACCAAACTGAGCATATGCAGCTTGTCCCCTACCCTCTGTACTATCCAGAGATGTTTTGGGGACTCTGGAAGAAAGTGAGGATCAGAGCAGACAGGATCAAACAGCCTTTTTACACAATGCAGAGGATTAACCCCTTTGGTTCCTCAGTCAGTATAACAAGCATGCTTTACTGCATATGCTGTACAGACTGATTTTACTGCTGTGGGTTTAGTAACACTTTAAGACGTTTTACTCAAATTACCTTACTTTATACTTTAGATAATTTTGCCATGGACTCTTATGCCGTGTACACACGACTGTTTTTCATGACGAGAAAAATGCAATTTTTTTATTTGGTCATTAAAAACGATCGTGTGTGGGCTCCAGAGCATTTTTCACGACGTGAAAAATGGGCATTAAAAATTTGGAACATGCTCTATTTTTTCTCATAGTTTTTGACGTCGTCGTTTTTCTCATCATGAAAAACGGCCGTGTGTAGTCTTTAACGGCGTGAAAAAAACACGCATGCTCAGAAGCAAGTGATGAGACGGGAGCTCTCGTTCTGTTAAAACTAGCGTTCGTAATGGAGATAGCACATTCGTCACACTGTAACTGAAGAGCACGAGGCTGAAAAGCGCGAATCGTCTCTCACCAAACTTTACTAACACGAGGATCAGCAAAAGCAGCCCAAAGAGTGGCGCCATCCGAATGGAACTTCCCCTTTATAGTGCCATCGTACATTTCGTACGTCACCGCGCTTTGCTCAAGCATTTTTTTTTCATGATCGTGTGTAGGCAAGGCAGGCTTAAGAAGAATCACGTCGAGAAAAACGTTGTTTCTTTCAATGACATTAAAAACGGTTGTGTGTACGCGGCATTACAAACAGATGGAGCATGCCTTCCACAGTTCCTCTGAATGAAAAAAGAAACCGTATTTCTCCCTGGCAGGTTCATTCTATCTGAACCTTGCCCATGTGACAAGTATTGCTTCCAACAATGCTGACAGGGACTTCAAGTAATGGTGGTTAAAGACTGTGAACAAGGTGTTTTTTAATTATTAAAGGAGCACAAATTTAGAATATGTGTCATGCCTTTGTTTACAGGTGTGAGAAGCTGGGTAATGGTCTCTCTGTTGACTGTATTATTGCAGAACTTGTAAGCTATAATATAAAACTCCAGGTGGAGGAGCATCCTCACAGGGAGCGGAGAAAAGGTGGATGAGTCACTGTTTCTGCATTATACTGAAGCTTGAGCTATTGAGCTCTGTAAAAAAATGTATGTTTGAGCAAAGGAAGTAAAAAAATGTGAAAAGGACCCGACAGCTCCACTTGCTAGTTTGAAATGAAATACAAAAATATTCCTATAAAATATCTTCGAATTAGGTGACTTCAAAAACTGTTTTTGTGCAAACCACAAGAAACTAAAAATACAAAAACTAACCATAAATTCCCTTTTTTTTAGCAAATGTTAATTTTAATTTTATGTATTTCAGTGTCACATGTTTTGTTCATGTGTATTGTAAATGTGTTTTGCAGAACAGGCTGTAAATGATATAAAGTTAATTATAAGTGACAATTATTTTACATATGTGGTCAAAAGTATGCAGCGCTTATCAATCACATTAGCATAGTTAAACAAAATAAGCATATGATAAGAAATGTGCTGAGTGATAAAACATTGATAAAAAGAATAAATAAAGAATATGTGAAGTGAAAGAAAGTCCAAAAACTCAATCCGAGTGGAAATCCTTTAAAAAGAACTGAGTCCAAAGTGAAGAAAACGATGTGCTCCAAAACACCTTGAAAAGGGTAGCTTCAACCAGTGAGTGTAATCCTCTAGATAATGCTGACACCCAAAGTGAAGAGAAAAAGTTTCTGCTTACCAGAAAGCCATGACTGCAAATTGACAGTCTCGCCTAGCATAGGAAATAAGGTATTCCCACAACCATAAAAGCTCCAATACAGCAGGTTTCCACAGTGTACCTTGATCTCAGACATAAAGGGAAAAGCTCATGGTGTAGTATGAAAAACCAGCGGAGTTTATTAAAAGTTAAATTGCACTTACAGAATCCAAAAGCAAGTTCAGCATTGATGCGATGAATCAAATAGTTACGGCATTCGTCCGTGTCTCTCCCTAAGCTCCGTATGTTCCGCAACGCTGCTTCTCATCCGAGGAAAGCGTGATGACGTCACCGGCCCCCTACGCCTTTCGTCACGATGGGACATCAACTGGGGATTGGCCGATCCCCAGTTGATGTCCCATCGTGACGAAAGGCGTAGGGGGCCGGTGACGTCATCACGCTTTCCTCGGATGAGAAGCAGCGTTGCGGAACATACGGAGCTTAGGGAGAGACACGGACGAATGCCGTAACTATTTGATTCATCGCATCAATGCTGAACTTGCTTTTGGATTCTGTAAGTGCAATTTAACTTTTAATAAACTCCGCTGGTTTTTCATACTACACCATGAGCTTTTCCCTTTATGTCTGAGATCAAGGTACACTGTGGAAACCTGCTGTATTGGAGCTTTTATGGTTGTGGGAATACCTTATTTCCTATGCTAGGCGAGACTGTCAATTTGCAGTCATGGCTTTCTGGTAAGCAGAAACTTTTTCTCTTCACTTTGGGTGTCAGCATTATCTAGAGGATTACACTCACTGGTTGAAGCTACCCTTTTCAAGGTGTTTTGGAGCACATCGTTTTCTTCACTTTGGACTCAGTTCTTTTTAAAGGATTTCCACTCGGATTGAGTTTTTGGACTTTCTTTCACTTCACATATTCTTTATTTATTATTTTTATCAATGTTTTATCACTCAGCACATTTCTTATCATATGCTTATTTTGTTTAACTATGCTAATGTGATTGATAAGCGCTGCATACTTTTGACCACATTTGATTTTTTATAGTTTTATTTGTATTTAGCTATATATGCTAGCAGCTTACTTTTCATTTATTTTTTGATTCAATTGTTTTACTACATACTTTAGCACGGTTTATTTGGCGCAACGTTTGGCCCTAGGGCCTTTTCCCCTTTTTTTTAATTATTTTACATATGCAGAAAACAACTGCAGCCATTCTCACGTATGCATTGAAATATTTATTTTGGAAAAAAAAAGGTTTTTAGGAGAAAAAGTAAGGTAAAGGAAATAATAGATACTAAAAATGAAAAGAGATGAACACCTGTCAACACAACTCTAAAAACTGTAAAAACCAGCGAGACGTGACAGGATTGTCTGCTAGTGATGAGCCGAACACCCCCGGGTTCGGTTCGCACCAGAACCCGCGAACGGACCGAAAGTTCGAATGAACATTAGAACCCTATTAAATACAATGGATGCGAACGTTCGAATTCTAAAGTGCTAATTATAACAACTATTATGCATGTTATTGTCATAAATAGGGTTTGGGAACCCGGGTTGTGCACCAGGGGACATGTATCAATGCAAAAAGAAGTTTTAAAAACGGTCGTTTTTCGGGAGCAGTCATTTTAATGATGCATAAAGTGAAAAAAAAAAGAGTCAAATATTCCTTTAAATATCGTACCTGGGGGGTGTCTAAAGTATGCCTGTGAAGTGCCACGTGTTTCCCGTGTTTAGAACTGTCCCTGCACAAAATGACACTTCTAAAGGAAAAAAAAGCCATTTAAAACTGCTTGCGGCTTTAATGTAATGTCTGGTCCCGGTAATATGGATGAAATTCTTTAAGAAAAATGGCATAGCTACCCCATGACCCCCCCCCTACCCCAGCCCATTACCAGCCCCTTTGGGTCTTGTATGGATATTAAGGGGAACCCCGCACATAAAATAAAAAAGGCCCTATATACTCTGAACAGCCGTATACAGGCGGTGCATACAAGACAGGGACTGTAGGTTTGTTCTTATGTAGAATCTGTTTGTAATTTTGAACAGGTACATTGTTGAAGTGTAGCTCCAGCCCAAAAATCTATTTTTAAACTTTTTGGGAAACATAGGTAAGGGTTATCACCCCTGTAACATTTGTTTTGCTGTCTGTGCCCCTGTTCAGAACATTTCACCTCACTTTCCGTCCCAATGACAACTGTTTTTGAAATGTGGTGTTTTTCTTGAAACAAGGATTGCTGATAAAGCATCAGTACAGATGAGACCCCTTTCTCCCATATTTATTCTTACAGGAGAGAATTTTCCTTTCTAGGGGTAGATTTCCTCTCACTTCCTGTTGTCTTCTTTCGTTTGCAAGTAGGAGTCGTTTGTAAGTTGGATGTTTGAAAGTAGGGACCTGCCGTATATACTCTGCAGAAATAGGCCCCTTAGTTGTTGGTGTTGGCACAACACTGTAAGCACTCAGTTACTCTTGGTTGGTGCTGGAACGCCCTGCTGTCAACTATTATATCAGGAATTTTAATTACATATAATTGTTGAACAGTGGTAGTAAAAATTGGGGCTTTGATGGTGGTGCTGGTGCCACAACACTGTAAGCCCTGACAGTTACTCTTGGTGGGTGCAGCAATGGGCCCTGCTGTGAATTATTAGATCAAGAATTGTAATTACATGCCCCTTTTGAACAGGGGCTGAAAAATTGGGCCTTTCGTGGTGGTGGTGGTGGTGGCGTTGCCACAAGACTGTAAGCCCTCAGAGTTACTCTTGGTCGGTGCAGCAATGGACCCTGCTGTGAATTATTAGATCAAGAATTGTAATTGCATGCCCCTGTTGAACAGGGGCTGAAAAATTGGGCCTTAGGCACTGGTGGCACAACACTACAACCCCTCACAGATACTGTACTTGGAGCACAGCAATGAGCCCTGTTGCAAAGTATTGCTTCAAAAATTGTAATGACACGCCCCTGTTAAACAGGGGCTGAAAAATTGGGCCTTAGGCACTGGTGCCACAACACTCCAACCCCTCACAGATACTGTACTTGGAGCACAGCAATGAGCCCTATGGCAAATTATTGCTAAAAAAATTGTAATTACACGCCCCTGTAAAACAGGGGCTGAAAAATTGGGCCTTAGCCACTGGT
Source organism: Rana muscosa (assembly GCA_029206835.1). Taxonomy (NCBI): domain Eukaryota; kingdom Metazoa; phylum Chordata; class Amphibia; order Anura; family Ranidae; genus Rana; species Rana muscosa. The sequence goes on from CM055127.1 coordinate 346,121,354, forward strand.
GGCGGCACCCATAAACAAAAATGATCTTCCAAGCTATCATCATCAATCGTATCATTGAGGACTCGGAGGAGGAGGATAGCCAGTCAACATAACAGCACAGGCACTCAGCATCAGCATCAGTCTTGAAGGGATGTGACATGTTAAAATCAATTAGTCTGTTATATCAGCATCAGGTGTGTGGTAGCTGGTGGTGATCCAAGACTGGTTCATCTTGATGAAAGTCAGTCGATCAACCGAGTCGGTGGACAGGCGCACCCTGTGATCCGTGACAAATCCTCCAGCAGCACTGAATGTGCGTTCCGAAAGAACGCTGGATGCAGGACAGGCCAGTAGCTCAATTGCATACTGTGCAAGCTCTGGCCAGTGATCCATCCTCAAGACCCAGTAAGCCAGAGGATTTTCGGTGGGGAAGGTGTCCAAGTCTGACCTTGCCCCTAGATATTCCTGCACCATGTTTATCAGACGCTGGCGATGGTTGCTGGAACCGATCATACTTTGGGGCTGCGGACTAAAGAATTGTCTGAACGCATCGGTCAGACGGCCACCTTCCCCACCGCTCCTTCTTTGACTGGCCGAAGCCTCAGCAACTCGTTGTCCAGGACCAGGAGTTTGTAACCTCCCAGTCTCTGGGAACGCGTTGCACAGACCTTTCTGCAAGGCCTCCCGGAGTTGTCTCATCCTCTGCTCCCTCTGCGAAGGTAACATAAGGTCCGCAACCTTACCCTTGTACCGTGGATCAAGGAGAGTGGCCAGCCAGTAATGGTCCCTCTCCTTGATCCGAAGAATACGAGGATCCTTCCGCAGACTTTGCAGGATCAGGGAGGCCATGCAGCGTAGGTTTGCTGAGGCATTCGCTCCGGAGTCCTCTGGGTCACTAAGGACGACATGATCCGCAGCCACCTCCTCCCAGCCACGTACAAGTCCACTGGTTTCTTGGGACTGTAAATCATCCCTAAAAGACTGCTGCTGATGATGCTGAGTGCCAGCCTCCACCTCCATGCTGACACAATCCTCCTCCTCCTCCTCCTCCTCCTCCTCCTCCTCTTCCTGTGCGATGGGTGGGACAGAAGGAACACTGTCTGGGTAAAGGGGGCCTTGAGAGGCAAGGAAGTCCTCCTCTTCCTGCCTCTGTTCTGCCTCAAGTGCCCTGTCCATTATTCCACGCAGCGTGTGCTCCAACAGGTGGACAAGAGGTACAGTGTCACTGATGCATGCACTGTCACTGCTCACCATCCTCGTGGCCTCCTCAAATGGTGCCAGGACAGTGCATGCATCCCTGATCATGCCCCACTGGCGTGGAGAAAAAAAACCAAGCTCCCCTGACCCTGTCCTGGTGCCGTAGTCGCACAGGTACTCATTGATGGCCCTCTGCTGCGTGTGCAGCCGCTGCAGCATGGCCAACGTTGAGTTCCACCTGGTGGGCATGTCACATATAAGGCGGTTCTTGGGCAGGTTCAACTCCTTTTGCAGCTCAGCCAGGCGAGCACTGGCATTATAAGATCTGCGGAAATGCACACAGACTTTCCTGGCCTGCCTCAGGACATCCTGTAAGCCCGGGTACCTGACCAAGAACCGCTGCACCACCAGGTTAAGGACGTGAGCCACACAGGGCACATGGGTCAGTTGTCCCTGTCGGAGGGCGGAGAGGAGGTTGGTGCCATTGTCGCAAACCACCATTCCTGGCTTAAGCTGGCGTGGCGTCAACCACCTCTCGGCCTGGCCCTGCAGAGCAGACAGGACCTCTGCCCCAGTGTGGCTTCTGTCCCCCAAACACACCAGCGCAAGCACGGCATGGCATCTTTTTGCCTGCGTACTTGCGTAGCCCCGTGAACGGCTACGGAGCACCGCTGGTTCATAGGACAAACCACAGGAAGAGGCCATGGAGGAAGAAGAAGAGGAGGGGGTGGAGGAGAGAGGTGTGTCACAACCAGTAGTAGCATTTTGGAGGCGTGGCGGTGGGACAACCTCCAACACTACTGCACCTTGTCCTGCATCCTTCCCAGCTGCCAAAAGAGTGACCCAATGGGCCGTGAAAGAAAGGTAACGTCCCTGTCCATGCCTGCTGGACCATGAGTCAGCGGTAATATGCACCTTACCGCTGACTGCCCTGTCCAGCGAGGCCAAGACATTGCCTTCCACATGCCGGTAGAGAGCCGGAATAGCCTTCCGTGAGAAAAAGTGGCGTTTGGGAACCTGCCACTGAGGAACCGCACATTGCACAAACTCACGGAAGGGGGCCGAGTCTACCAACTGAAAAGGCAGCAGTTGAAGCGCTAGCAATTTAGCCAAGCTAGCATTCAACCGCTGGGCATGTGGATGGCTGGGAGTGAACTTCTTTCGACGGTCCAGCAGCTGGGGCAGGGAAATTTGCCTGCTAGAATCGGACGTCGGTGTACTGCTAGCAGAGTGGCCGCAAGTACTTGGCTGTGACACACCTAATTCTACACCTTCATTCCTCTCAGTGCATGTTTCAGAGAGGACTGAAGTTATAGTGGGGTTGGAGATCCCAGCTGATGCGGTGCAAGGAGAGGTCCGCTTTGTTCTTTGGTGTGGGTCTTTGAGGTAGGCTTGCCAACGAGCTGCATGGCAGGTCAACATATGTCTGGTCAGGCATGTGGTACCCAAGCGGCTGATGTTTTGGCCACGCGATATACGCTTGAGACATATGTTGCAAACAGCAGCTGTGCGATCTGATGCACTAGCCTCAAAAAAGGCCCACACCAAAGAACTTTTTGAATGACGGGCAGAGGCAGCGCCCTGCACAGGCGGAGCTCTGCGGTGTGATTCCGTCGGTGTACTGCCCTTACGCTGGCCACCAAAGGGCATCCTGCCTCGTTGGAGATGTGCCTCCTCCTCATCCTCCTCCTCCTCCTCTCTCCTATTAGGCACCCACGTGGAGTCAGTGACCTCATCATCACCTCCCTCCTCATCACTGGAGCCAATCTGGCAGTATGCTGCAGCTGCTGGAACATGACTGCCAGATTGGTGTCCTTCTTGAGCATCCCCTCTGTCTGCTCTCACGCTACTGCCTTCCTCTAGCTGGGTTTCATCATCAGACCCTTCGAAACGCTGGGCATCCTCCTGGAGCATGTACCCAACACTGTGCTGAAACAGTTCGGGGGACTCCTCAGGAGGAGGACATGGTGGGTCTAGGGAAGGAGTGACTGATGATGAGTCTGACATTGATACCAGGGAAGAGGACGCTTTGGCAGCTGCTTTTCCAGTACCCTGAGCCTGGGTGAGAGAGGATGAGGAGGAGGAGGAGGGCTTGGTCATCCACTCTACCAAGTCTTCGGCATGATGTGGCTCAACATGTCCAGCTGCCGAAAAGAAGGACAAGCGTGTCCCATGGCCATGTGCTGATGACAATGCACCGCGTCCACGACCAGCACTGTTGCCCCCAGACACAGAGCCTGCTTGCCCTCTTTTATTGCCTCCTGACTGTCTGCCTTTCCTTGTTTGCCTTCCAGACATTCTAATAGATGGCCTGCAGGGAGATGGGAAAAAAGCAATAAGGGCTACCTTCAGGTGTCCTTCTCTGTCCCTTGAAACAAGGACTTTGACAGTGAAAGAAACTGACACACTCTCCCTACCTACAGTTTTCTGTCCCTAGAAAAAATGTTTTTTTTAAGCACAATTTAGCACAAGGAGAATTACCTCACTGTCCTTCCAGGTCCCTGGAAACAAGGACTTTGACAGTGAAAGAAACTGACACACTCTCCCTACCTACAGTTTTCTGTCCCTAGAAAAAATGTTTTTTTTAAGCACAATTTAGCACAAGGAGAATTACCTCACTGTCCTTCCAGGTCCCTGGAAACAAGGACTTTGACAGTGAAAGAAACTGACACACTCTCCCTACCTACAGTTTTCTGTCCCTAGAAAAAATGTTTTTTTTAAGCACAATATAGCACAAGGAGAATTCACTCACTGTCCTTCCAGGTCCCTGGAAACAAGGACTTTGACAGTGAAAGAAACTGACACACTCTCCCTACCTACAGTTTTCTGTCCCTAGAAAAAATGTTTTTTTTAAGCACAATTTAGCACAAGGAGAATTCACTCACTGTCCTTCCAGGTCCCTGGAAACAAGGACTTTGACAGTGAAAGAAACTGACACACTCTCCCTACCTACAGTTTTCTGTCCCTAGAAAAAATGTTTTTTTTAAGCACAATTTAGCACAAGGAGAATTCACTCACTGTCCTTCCAGGTCCCTGGAAACAAGGACTTTGACAGTGAAAGAAACTGACACACTCTCCCTACCTACAGTTTTCTGTCCCTAGAAAAAATGTTTTTTTTAAGCACAATTTAGCACAAGGAGAATTACCTCACTGTCCTTCCAGGTCCCTGGAAACAAGGACTTTGACAGTGAAAGAAACTGACACACTCTCCCTACCTACAGTTTTCTGTCCCTAGAAAAAATGTTTTTTTTAAGCACAATTTAGCACAAGGAGAATTACCTCACTGTCCTTCCAGGTCCCTGGAAACAAGGACTTTGACAGTGAAAGAAACTGACACACTCTCCCTACCTACAGTTTTCTGTCCCTAGAAAAAATGTTTTTTTTAAGCACAATTTAGCACAAGGAGAATTACCTCACTGTCCTTCCAGGTCCCTGGAAACAAGGACTTTGACAGTGAAAGAAACTGACACACTCTCCCTACCTACAGTTTTCTGTCCCTAGAAAAAATGTTTTTTTTAAGCACAATTTAGCACAAGGAGAATTACCTCACTGTCCTTCCAGGTCCCTGGAAACAAGGACTTTGACAGTGAAAGAAACTGACACACTCTCCCTACCTACAGTTTTCTGTCCCTAGAAAAAATGTTTTTTTTAAGCACAATTTAGCACAAGGAGAATTACCTCACTGTCCTTCCAGGTCCCTGGAAACAAGGACTTTGACAGTGAAAGAAACTGACACACTCTCCCTACCTACAGTTTTCTGTCCCTAGAAAAAATGTTTTTTTTAAGCACAATTTAGCACAAGGAGAATTACCTCACTGTCCTTCCAGGTCCCTGGAAACAAGGACTTTGACAGTGAAAGAAACTGACACACTCTCCCTACCTACAGTTTTCTGTCCCTAGAAAAAATGTTTTTTTTAAGCACAATTTAGCACAAGGAGAATTACCTCACTGTCCTTCCAGGTCCCTGGAAACAAGGACTTTGACAGTGAAAGAAACTGACACACTCTCCCTACCTACAGTTTTCTGTCCCTAGAAAAAATGTTTTTTTTAAGCACAATTTAGCACAAGGAGAATTACCTCACTGTCCTTCCAGGTCCCTGGAAACAAGGACTTTGACAGTGAAAGAAACTGACACACTCTCCCTACCTACAGTTTTCTGTCCCTAGAAAAAATGTTTTTTTTAAGCACAATTTAGCACAAGGAGAATTACCTCACTGTCCTTCCAGGTCCCTGGAAACAAGGACTTTGACAGTGAAAGAAACTGACACACTCTCCCTACCTACAGTTTTCTGTCCCTAGAAAAAATGTTTTTTTTAAGCACAATTTAGCACAAGGAGAATTACCTCACTGTCCTTCCAGGTCCCTGGAAACAAGGACTTTGACAGTGAAAGAAACTGACACACTCTCCCTACCTACAGTTTTCTGTCCCTAGAAAAAATGTTTTTTTTTAAGCACAATTTAGCACAAGGAGAATTACCTCACTGTCCTTCCAGGTCCCTGGAAACAAGGACTTTGACAGTGAAAGAAACTGACACACTCTCCCTACCTACAGTTTTCTGTCCCTAGAAAAAATGTTTTTTTTAAGCACAATTTAGCACAAGGAGAATTACCTCACTGTCCTTCCAGGTCCCTGGAAACAAGGACTTTGACAGTGAAAGAAACTGACACACTCTCCCTACCTACAGTTTTCTGTCCCTAGAAAAAATGTTTTTTTTAAGCACAATTTAGCACAAGGAGAATTCACTCACTGTCCTTCCAGGTCCCTGGAAACAAGGACTTTGACAGTGAAAGAAACTGACACACTCTCCCTACCTACAGTTTTCTGTCCCTAGAAAAAATGTTTTTTTTAAGCACAATTTAGCACAAGGAGAATTCACTCACTGTCCTTCCAGGTCCCTGGAAACAAGGACTTTGACAGTGAAAGAAACTGACACACTCTCCCTACCTACAGTTTTCTGTCCCTAGAAAAAATGTTTTTTTTAAGCACAATTTAGCACAAGGTGAATTACCTCACTGTCCTTCCAGGTCCCTGGAAACAAGGACTTTGACAGTGAAAGAAACTGACACACTCTCCCTACCTACAGTTTTCTGTCCCTAGAAAAAATGTTTTTTTTAAGCACAATTTAGCACAAGGAGAATTACCTCACTGTCCTTCCAGGTCCCTGGAAACAAGGACTTTGACAGTGAAAGAAACTGACACACTCTCCCTACCTACAGTTTTCTGTCCCTAGAAAAAATGTTTTTTTTAAGCACAATTTAGCACAAGGAGAATTCACTCACTGTCCTTCCAGGTCCCTGGAAACAAGGACTTTGACAGTGAAAGAAACTGACACACTCTCCCTACCTACAGTTTTCTGTCCCTAGAAAAAATGTTTTTTTTAAGCACAATATAGCACAAGCACAAAACACACTGACACTCTCCCTACCTATCCTTCTCTTTCCCTAAACTAAAGGAATCCAGGTTAAGCAAGAAAGAAATAAAAGTCACTGTCCCTGCCTATGCTGCTCTATCCCTGCTCCGGAACACACTACACTAGGCCGCCGTGCTGGCGGCCTTTTATAGTGTGGGGCGTGTACTAAACCCCCTCAGCAATAATTGGCCACAGGCATCCTGCCTGTGGCCAATCATTGCTCTCCTCGCTGCCGGCGCTGTGATTGGCCAAGCATGCGGGGTCACAGTGCATGCTTGGCCAATCACAGCGCCTGGATGACACTGCGATGGCGTAGTGCATTGTGGGCCGTTCGCGTCACTCGAATTTGGCGCGAACGGCCCAAATCGTTCGATCTTCGTCGAACGATCGAACAGCCGATGTTCGAGTCGAACGTATGTTCGACTCGAACACGAAGCTCATCCCTATTGTCTGCAAAACGTTCTTTGTGTGGCATTTGAATTAATATAAAAAGCAGGCATATCTTGGAGTTATGGCCAAAAAAAAGCTATAACTCACATTTAGACATAATGGCGCTCTGCTTTCTCAGTTAGTTCCTCAGTAGTGTGGAGCCATGAAGGAAAACCTTAACTTGTCCTATATCTTGCACAACTTTCTTTGCAAACATAATAATCAAGGATATTTGCTATGCAAATTAATCCAGTAAGGACCTGATGTAGTAGTGTACTTGTCTCCTGCAAACCAGTATGAATGTGATGAACAATGCAGGTAGCTTACAGCATGTCACATCCACATTGTGTGCATACAATTCAAACCCACAGGAGTGTGAGAGTGTGACTATGCAGACACCTGCATGTATTTCTATACATATTCTACCTTTCTCAATGGTACAAAAAGTATGCCCTGATTGTGGATTGCTTAATAATAATATCTAACTTGTAGCTCTGAAGCCCAGCCATAGACATGGCTTGAAGATGAATCCAGGCAAATACACACTAGAAATCCATACATATTGAAGTTGTTTAACTTGCCAGAGTTTTTTTTTATTTATATCTATACACTTCTAACATTTATACATCACCCTCACACAGCACGTAGAACGATGACCTGCGTTTTCTCTCCTGCAAATATATGCTCACTTCGTTGCTCTTTCTGATGTCTTTGCCTATTAACAAGTGTAGCGGGTGTTTGAATTTAAGGGAGGCATCTGGGTGGTAGTGTAACCCAGATGCACAAATTGCTAGGGGATCCGAGACCTTTTTCTGGTTCTTGGAGGACTCTGGTGGTGTGAGGTCCCTTGCGGTCCACGGGTGGTGCTGTTGCCCTGGGCCGGGGCTGACCTCACACCGCAAGACGCCCTTACCACGGGGTTCAGAGTTCAGAGTCGGAGTGAGAGTCAGAGGACTCGGCCGCACCCAGACTGAGTTCCGCGAAGGTGGAGGAATCCGAGGGGGCCCTAACTCCTTGGGTGCCCGTGTCTGAGTTTGTGAGGACTGGTGTGCGGAAATTCTCTGAAGAGTCCAGTGCAGCATTGCTGGTGACAGAGAGGCCTCCTGTTTCTCCCTTGGACGGATCTCCTTCCCCTGACAGGGGCCGTGTTAGCGAAGGTAATTCACGTTCTACCTCACATAGTCAGTGGCAGTGACTATTTACCACTGGTGATACCACAGTGGTTAGCAACAGAAGGGAAAGGATTGTGCCTCGATCTATCCCCATTATTACTCAGTAAAGAAACTGTATGTTGTTTGCCAAGAAGAATAAAACTCAGTTGGACATATTCACTGTGTGGAACTCTGGTTACTAGGAGCAAAGGAGTCAGGGACGAAGTACTGGACTTGACTCTAGGACCCCCACACAAGACCCAATCTTCTGGCCTTCACCTCTTAGCTATGGAGGACGTGGGGGCATCGTGTCCGGGATGTGTGCGGTGTCTGAACTTGAACTTTGCTGCCCTGAGGAGTTCCGAGTAGGTCGGCCATATTGGCCAACGCGCCACAAGGCAACCCATAGCTGTGTAGTTCGTGGGCGGGGAGAGGAGAAAGCCTGCAAACAAGTGCAGAGTGTGGGAGGAGTCTGGCCATGTGGACGTACGCACGTGGAGATTCCGGCGCGTGTGGGTCGGTGCGCAATGGAGCAGCGAAGAGAGAAGATGACTTCAACCACTCCATGGATTTCGGCTTCTTCTTTCACGGACATGACTTCTCTGGCTGCTCCGATCATGGATACTGGGATAAGACTAAGGTCCCGGGGGCGATTGGATCTGTACACCTGCAGAGACATGGAGGCCCTCGGTGTGATCTGTCTTGGTTGTTCGGGACTGGTGGTCCAGCTGAAGCCATTCGGGCGATGTGAGGTCTGCAAGGAGTTCCTCTTCAAGGTGGAACAATCCACAGAAAAGCCTTGTGCTTTCCACCTCAACTACCTCACAGGGACTGCCACTCCGGAGGGAGAGATCGATTCCTGTGTGTTTCCCGTGCGCACTGATCCGGGCGAAGTGACTGCCCAAGCGGAGATGAAAAGAGAAAAATCCGAGGATGCTGCCTCGGTCACCAGCAGCTCCCTGCTCCGACCACCGAAGAGGAAAGTCGGCCTAGTGATGGCCTTGTGTGGTCATGGAAGAGCTTCGCCCCGCTGCTTGCCTGGCCTGGATGGATCTGGTGAGAAGAGTCCTGGACGTCCCTATCCTTCTGAAGGCCCAGGTGAGCCAGGGGTTGGGACTGTCTGTGTGGTTAAAAGTGGCAGAAGCCCACAGTCGGTAGAGGCCGTCAAGGGGGATAGTTCCGTGACTGGGAATTATCTGCCCGCTGAATGCTACGACACCACCGACCTGGATTCATTGTCTGACAATGGCGATGATGGGGCGATAGACAAAATCTTCCACCAGAAGGGATGGGACAAGATGAAGCTACCCTCGTCCCGTGTCACAAGGGACCTGCCCATGTCTACTGGAGATAGTACACCCCGGGTGGAGGCCTCTGTGCCTAGGGAAGAATCTGGTCCCCTGTCGGGGATTCCTCTTCTGGACTCAACATCAATTTCACCTGTTCCTGTTGCAGGAGTGCAACGCAAGTCACTGCGGGCTCCTAGGCCCAGATCTATCGAGGTGGCAAACGCACCTCGCCACCCAGAAGCGATTTCTTCCGCCTGGAGAAGGAGACCTGGCCACCATGCCACCTTTGTCAAGGCTGCAGCGTCTCTTCGGCCAGAAGGTTGCCCTGCTCTATGAGGTGGAAGTTTTTCGCCAAAGATGGTATGATACCTTTGTGTGGGACAAACTTAAAGTACCGCAAGCACGGCGATACCTTTCTTGTTCACCAATAGAGTTGAGCGGACACCTGGATGTTCGGGTTCGACGGGTTCGGCCGAACTTCGGAAAAAAGTTCGGGTTCGGGACCGAACTTTAACCCGAACCCGGACCCAAACCCGAACCCCATTGAAGTCAATGGGGACCCGGACTTCTAAGGACTAAAAAGGCTCTAAAAAAGTAATGGAAAGGGCTAGAGGGCTGCAAATGGCAGCAAAATGTTGTTAAGAGCATGGCAAGTGCTCTGCAAACAAATGTGGATAGGGAAATAACTTAAAATAACATAAAAAAAATAAAAATAAAAATAAATAATCTTGACCTAGGAGGACGAGGTCCGTATGGAGTAGGAGGTTGAGGTGGCGGTGGATGTGGCTGTGTAGGTGGAAGCGGCGGTGAAGGAGGACGAGGTAGCCAACACTGATTCAAAAATACAACAATGGCTGGGTAAGGCCGGTGATGTGTCGAATTCTGTCCCCCGTCAAATAGTGTCCACCCTGTACTGCGCTTGCTCAGTATGTAGAACAAGGGGATTTCGAAAATCTCCCAAGACGAACGGCGCTTGCGTGGTGAGTTCAGGTGAAGGCCACACCATCCATGGTTCAAGCCGAGCCAAGTGAGGCCATGCCCGAAGCGTGGCGATCGAACCGAGCCCGTGAGGGGCCCTGTTACTATGTGCTACCGTATGTCCACTTGGATGGTGGGGCTTGAACCTGCACTCACAGCGCAGGCGCCGTTCATCTTCGGAGATTTTGTGAATCTCCTTGTCCTCTGTACTGCGCAACGGCTGCGCCTTCGCAGTATGGGCCGGACACAATCCGATGGCCGGACAGTTTTTGTCACAACACCGGTATACATGTCTATTCTGCACAAGGTACGGACAAGTCCTGTGGGATCCATGCCTGGTTCATTTTAATGAACGTGAGCTTGTCCACATTGGCTCTGGACAGGCGGCTGCGCTTGTCTGTGATAACGCCCCCTGCCGTGCTAAATACACGTTCAGATAATACACTGGCTGCAGGGCAGGCCAGCACCTCCAAGGCATAAAGGGCAAGCTCAGGCCATGTGCTCAATTTGGAGACCCAGAAGTTAAAGGGGGCAGACCCGTCATCCAGTACGTGTAGGCCTGTGGACACATACTGCTCAACCATGTTGGTGAAATGCTGCCTCCTGCTAAGACGTTCCATCTCAGCTGGTGGTGCTGGTTGTTGTGGCGTGCTGACAAAGCTTTTCCACATTTCAGCCATGCTAACCCTGCCTTCTGAGGTGCTGCCGGTGCCCCGGCTGCGTTGGCGACCTCTTCCTCCTCCTCTGCCTTCGCCTTGTGCTTCCACCGTACGCCCGCTGTCAGGTGGGAATGCCACCAGCAGCGTGTCTACCAGCGTGCGCTTGTACTCGCGCATCTTACGATCCCGCTCCAGTGAGGGAATTAAGGACGGTACGTTGTCCTTGTAACGGGGATCCAGCAGGGTGGCCACCCAGTAATCAGCACCAGTTAAAATGTGGGCAACTCGGCGGTCATTGCGGAAACACTGCAGCATGTAATCGCTCATGTGTGCCAGGCTGCCCAGAGGCAAAGAAAAGCTGTCCTCTGTGGGAGGTGTATCGTCTGTGTCCTCTGTATCCCCCCAGCCACGCACCAGTGATGGCCACGAGCTGGTCTGGGTGACACCCTGCTGTGAAAATGGCTCCTCCTCCTCCTCCTCAATCTCCTCCTCCACCTCGTCATCCTCCAGAACTGTGCCCTTTCTGCCGGACAATTGTGTACCTGGCGTTTGTTGGTGCAGGAACCCACCCTCGTAGCCACTTGTGAAAGACTGCCCTGAAAGCCTTTGAAATGATCCCGCTTCCTCCTCCTCCTCCTCATCCTGCTGTGCCACATCCTCTTCCATCATCGCCCGAAGTGTTTTTTCAAGGAGGCATAGAACTGGGATAGTAACGCTAAGAACGGCGTCATTGGCACTGGACATGTTGGTGGAGTACTCGAAACAGCGCAACAAGGCACACAGGTCTCACATGGAGGCCCAGTTATTGGTGGTGAAGTGGTGCTGTTCCGCAGAGCGACTCACGCGTGATTTCTGCAGCTGAAACTCCACTATCGCCTGCTGCTGCTCGCACAGTCTGGCCAGCATGTGCAAGGTGGAGTTCCACCTTGTGGGCACGTCACATATGAGGCGGTGAGCGGGAAGGCCGAAGTTACGCTGCAGCGCTGACAGGCGAGCAGCAGCAGGGTGAGAACGCCGAAAGTGCGCAAACACAGCCCGCACTTTCTGCAGCAGCTCTGGCATATTAGGGTAATTTTTAAGGAACCTCTGGATCACCAAGTTCAGCACATGCGCCAGCCAAGGGATGTGCGTCAAACCGGCTAGGCCCAGAGCTGCTACGAGATTTCGCCCATTATCGCACACCACCAGGCCGGGCTTGAGGCTCACTGACAGCAACCACTCATTGGTCTGTTGTTCCATGTCCCTCCACAACTCCTGCGCGGTGTGGGGTTTTTCCCCCAAACAGGAAAGTTTTAAAACTGCCTGCTGTCGTTTACCCCTGGCTGTGCTGAAGTTGGTGGTGAAGGTGTTACGCTGACCGGATGAGGAGGCGGTAGAGGATGAGGAAGCGGAGTAGGAGGTGTTAGCAACAGGAGGCAAACTGAAGCGCCCTGCAATCCTCGGTGGTGGAAGGACATGCGCCAAACTGCTATCTGCCTCAGGCCCAGCCGCCACTGCATTTACCCAGTGTGCTGTTAGGGAGATATAACGTCCCTGACCGTGCTTATTGGTCCACGCATCCGTAGTTAGGTGGACCTTGCCACAGATGGCGTTGCGCAGTGCACACCTGATTTTGTCCCCCACTTGGTTGTGCAGGGAAGGGATGGCTCGCCTGGAAAAATAGTGGCGGCTGGGCACAACGTACTGTGGGACAGCCAATGCCATCAGGCTTTTAAAACTCTGTGTCTCCACCATACGGAATGACAGCATTTCAAAGGCCAGGAGTTTTGAAATGCTGGCATTCAGGGCCAGGGATCGCGGGCGGCTAGGGGGGTACTTCCTCTTCCGCTCCAATGTTTGGGAGATAGAGAGCTGAACGCTTCCATGGGACATTGTGGAGATGGTCGGTGACCCAGGTGGTAGTGTTGCTGGCAGATCCTCTGTTTGTGGGGTGGCAGGTGCCACTGTCACTACAGAGGTGGATGAAGAGGCCGAGACTGCAGCAGAAGAGGAAGCAGGAGGAGCCAGAGACCTTTCTTGGTTTTTGAGGTGTCTACTCCACTGCAGCTCGTGCTTTGCACTTAGATGCCTGGTCATGCAGGTTGTGCTCAGGTTGAGAACGTGTATGCCTCGCTTCAGCCTCTGATTGCACAGCCTGAAAACCACTCGTGTCTTGTCATCAGCACATTGTGTGAAGAACTGCCACGCTAGGGAACTCCTTGGACCTGGCTTTGGTGTGCTCGGTCCCTTGCTGCGTTGGGCAGTAGCAGACATACTGTCTAGGGGACGGACGCTCCGCTTTTGCACCCTGCTCCCTCTTCTGCTGTGCTGGTGGCTCTGTGCGACCACCGCCTCTTCCTCCAAACTACACTGGTCACCTGCCTAACGTTCATTCCATGTGGGGTCGAGGACCTCATCGTCCTCCACATCATCTTCCACCCAGTCTTCACCCCTGCCCTCCTTGTCTGTCTGCACAATTGCGAAAGCAGCAGCAGTTGGCACCTGTGTTTCATCATCATCCGAGACGTACTGCGATGGTCCTCCCATGTACTCATCATGAAACATAAGTGGTTGGGCATCGGTGCACTCAATCTCTTCCACTTCTGGGGCAGGGCTAGGTGGATGGCCCTGGGAAACCCTGCTAACAGAGTCATCGAAAAGCAGAAGAGACTGCTGCATGATTTGGGGCTCAGACTGCTTGGCTGATTTGCAAGGGGGTGAGGTGAAAGACTGATGGACATGGGTTTCAGGTGCCAACTCTGATCTTTCATAAGAAGAGTGGGTGGGAGACAATGTGAAGAAACCCGAGGCACTGTCAGCAACCCAATCTACTATCGCCTGTACTTGTCCTGGCCTAAACATTCGTACAGCCTCATTAGGCGCGACAAAATACCGCTGCAGGCTCGGTCGCCTACTCGCACCTGAGGAAGGTGTTTCACTTGTGCGTGAATCTGGCACAGATCCACCACGTCCTCTCCCTGCAACAGGAGCTCCACCAGCAGCACCACGACCGGGGCCACGACGTCCCTTTGACCTTCTCCTCATATTTTCCAAATTTAGGATGTTGCCCTAAATGGGTGTTTTTGGAAGAGCAGAACACACCCACAGTACATAACCGCTGAATCGCACAGCTACAGAACTGCAGAAAATGCTATTCAAAAAAAATGTTGTTTTTTTAGTATAGCACAGTAGAAGAAAACTATTTAGAAATTGTTTATTTCACACACCTCCAAATATGTATAACACACTGCAAACTATTTTTTGTGCCCCTAAACGGCGTTTTTTGGAAGAGCAGAACACACCCACAGTACGTAACCGCTGAATCGCACAGCTACAGAACTGCAGAAAATGCTATTCAAAAAAAATTTTGTTTTTTTAGTATAGCACAGTAGGAGAAAACTATATAGAAATTGTTTATTTCACACACCTCCAAATATGTATAACACACTGCAAACTATTTTTTGTGCCCCTAAAAGGCGTTTTTTGGAAGAGCAGAACACACCCACAGTACGTAACCGCTGAATCGCACAGCTACAGAACTGCAGAAAATGCTATTCAAAAAAATTTTTGTTTTTTTAGTATAGCACAGTAGGAGAAAACTATATAGAAATTGTTTATTTCACACACCTCCAAATATGTATAACACACTGCAAACTATTTTTTGTGCCCCTAAACAGCGTTTTTTGGAAGAGCAGAACACACCCACAGTACGTAACTGCTGAATCGCACAGCTACAGAACTGCAGAAAATGCTATTCAAAAAAAATGTTGTTTTTTTAGTATAGCACAGTAGGAGAAAACTATATAGAAATTGTTTATTTCACACACCTCCAAATATGTATAACACACTGCAAACTATTTTTTGTGCCCCTAAACGGCGTTTTTTGGAAGACCACAACACACCCACAGTACGTAACCACTGAATCGCACAGCTACAGAACTGCAGAAAATGCTATTCAAAAAAAATGTTTTTTTAGTATAGCACAGTAGAAGAAAACTATTTAGAAATTGTTTATTTCACACACCTCCAAATATGTATAACCCACTGCAAACTATTTTTTGTGCCCCTAAACAGCATTTTTTGGAAGAGCAGAACACACCCACAGTACGTAACCGCTGAATCGCACAGCTACAGAACTGCAGAAAATGCTATTCAAAAAAAATGTTTTTTTTTTAGTATAGCACAGTAGGAGAAAACTATAGAGAAATTGTTTATTTCACACACCTCCAAATATGTATAACACACTGCAAACTATGTTTTGTGCCCCTAAACAGCGTTTTTTGGAAGACCACAACACACCCACAGTACGTAACCGCTGAATCGCACAGCTACAGAACTGCAGAAAATGCTATTCAAAAAAAATTTTGTTTTTTTAGTATAGCACAGTAGAAGAAAACTATTTAGAAATTGTTTATTTCACACACCTCCAAATATGTATAACACACTGCAAACTATTTTTTGTGCCCCATAACGGCGTTTTTTGGAAGAGCAGAACACACCCACAGTACGTAACCGCTGAATCGCACAGCTACAGAACTGCAGAAAATGCTATTCAAAAAAAATGTTGTTTTTTTAGTATAGCACAGTAGGAGAAAACTATATAGAAATTGTTTATTTCACACACCTCCAAATATGTATAACACACTGCAAACTATTTTTTGTGCCCCTAAACGGCGTTTTTTGGAAGAGCAGAACACACCCACAGTACGTAACCGCTGAATCGCACAGCTACAGAACTTCAGAAAATGCTATTCAAAAAAAATGTTGTTTTTTTAGTATAGCACAGTAGGAGAAAACTATATAGAAATTGTTTATTTCACACACCTCCAAATATGTATAACACACTGCAAACTATTTATTGTGCCCCTAAACAGCGTTTTTTGGAAGACCACAACACACCCACAGTACGTAACCGCTGAATCGCACAGCTACAGAACTGCAGAAAATGCTATTCAAAAAAAAATTTGTTTTTTTAGTATAGCACAGTAGGAGAAAACTATATAGAAATTGTTTATTTCACACACCTCCAAATATGTATAACACACTGCAAACTATTTTTTGTGCCCCTAAACGGCGTTTTTTGGAAGAGCAGAACACACCCACAGTACGTAACCGCTGAATCGCACAGCTACAGAACTGCAGAAAATGCTATAAAAAAAAATGTTGTTTTTTTAGTATAGCACAGTAGGAGAAAACTATATAGAAATTGTTTATTTCACACACCTCCAAATATGTATAACACACTGCAAACTATTTTTTGTGCCCCTAAACGGCGTTTTTTGGAAGACCACAACACACCCACAGTACGTAACCGCTGAATCGCACAGCTACAGAACTGCAGAAAATGCTATTCAAAAAAATGTTGTTTTTTTAGTATAGCACAGTAGGAGAAAACTATATAGAAATTGTTTATTTCACACACCTCCAAATATGTATAACACACTGCAAACTATTTTTTGTTCCCCTAAACGGCGTTTTTTGGAAGAGCAGAACACACCCACAGTACGTAACCGCTGAATCGCACAGCTACAGAACTGCAGAAAATGCTATTAAAAAAAAATTTTGTTTTTTTAGTATAGCACAGTAGAAGAAAACTATTTAGAAATTGTTTATTTCACACACCTCCAAATATGTATAACACACTGCAAACTATTTTTTGTGGCCCTGAATGGCTCTTTTTGCAAGCGTACATTAAAGTGCAAATTTTTTTTTATTTATTTTTTGTTGCCCTAAACGGGTCTTTTTTTGCACGAGCAAAATAAAATGCAATTTTATTTTTATTTTTTTGCCCTATGGGTCTTTTGGAAAAGAGCACAATAAAGTGCCTTTTTTCTTCCCCCTAAAAGTTAGATTTTCTCTGACACTGGGCTCATGGCAGTGTAAAAAGACTGCACTGCAACACAAATAGGTAAACCTATGCAGATCGCTGATTTTAATCTCTGAATCTGGACTCCTATATAATATTCTCTCTCCCTGAAAGCACCAACACAGGAACCTGGCCCTACACTACACTATCTCTCTGTCTTTTCCCTCAGATTGCAGAATCAGGACTACCTCATGTATTTTTCTATCTCTCCCTAAAAGCAGCAGCAGCAGTAGACTAGATCCTCTCCCTATCTATTCTGAAGCAGAGTGACGTGTGTGCTGTGTGCCTCTAGCTTATATAGAAGCTGGGTCACATGTTGCACTGACCAATCACAGCCATGCCATTAGTAGGCATGGCTATGATGGCCTCTAAGGGCACACCAGCTAATCAAAAGGTGATTGGCTGGCCCCTGAAGCATTTCTAAATGCGTAATTAGATTGCCGAACCCGAACCCGGACTTTTGCGCAAAGTCCGGGTTCGGGTTTCGGGAAAAAGCTAAAGTTCGGTACGGACCCGAACTTTACAGTTCGGGTTCGCTCAACACTATTCACCAACAGTCACCAAGAAGTTCCAGGACTGTAAAGCTAAGTGGATGCTGGGAAGGCATATCCATGCGGAAAGAGTGGTGATTTGCCGCAAGGAAGGAGGAAATGCTGAGTACCATGTGGAGGCTTTGGACAGACATTTGAAGCCTGTGTTCCTGCCGCATCCAAGGTTTTACCTTTAGGAGAAAAACACTCCTGTGTGTTCTTTTGCTGTTCATTGTAGAACTTTCCGGAGTGTCTTCACCGGAACACAGGGACTGTGCCCTAGTTTTTTTTTTTTGCATTTGGGCAGTTCTACTTTTTGAAGAAATGGGAGCTGTTATTGTTTTGTTCTCCCTCTTTCTCCCTGCACTTCAGAGAAATCAGTGACTTTGGGGTTTTAGTCAGTGTAGAGTCACAGAGAAATGATCAAGAGAGAAAAAAAGTTCATCTGGAAGTGATGAGTGACTTGACCGCGACATTGTCACCAGGTGGCAGTGTTGCGCAACAATTGTTTTTTTTTTTTTACATTATGCAGCACTCATTGGAGTGAGTGGGTTTCTTTTCGGATAGACCAATTCATTCCAAGCAGACACACATATATTGCTAGGATGTATGTTTCTTTTCTTTCCCTCTGCAGGAGACTCGTCTATCAAGGCTGCTGAGAATGGGTGGTCCTTAGGTAGCCAGGGGGAGGGAAGAATGTAAATATGTGAGATATTTAAAATGTTTTATTGGAAAGTTTTATAGTTGTACTGTTTTAGGTTTTCCCTTTCCCATTCAGGTCTTGGCACAATTCAGGGTTAAATTGTGTAGTTTGGTTTCTGGGCTGAACTTATGTCACCACCCTTGTGGGATGTGAGTTTGTACCAGACACTGGGGACCATTGTCAAATCACCAGGGGGAGAGTGTAGCGGGTGTTTGAATTTAAGGGAGGCATCTGGGTGGTAGTGTAACCCAGATGCACAAATTGCTAGGGGATCCGAGACCTTTTTCTGGTTCTTGGAGGACTCTGGTGGTGTGAGGTCCCTTGCGGTCCACGGGTGGCGCTGTTGCCCTGGGCCGGGTCTGAACTCACACCACAAGACTGTACCTTTTTGTCCTCCCCTGGAGCTGGTACAGCGGGGCGGGGAACCCACTGTGACGCAAAGGGAGAGGGGATAAAAGGGGCGGACGCCCTTACCACAGGGTTCAGAGTTCAGAGTCGGAGTGAGAGTCGGAGGACTCGGCCGCACCCAGGCACCTTCAGTTTGGGTGCTGGCATTCCAGTGTTCCAGGCCTAGGTGCCCTTGACCTAGCCAGAGCGGAGATGGAGTCCATCTCAGGCACCTTTAGCCTGGGGTGAGGTACTATGGCCGATGCCTGGGGCTCAGTACCTTCGACTGAGTTCCGCGAGGGTGGAGGAATCCGAGGGGGCCCTAACTCCTTGGGTGCCCGTGTCTGAGTTTGTGAGGACTGGTGTGCGGAACTTCTCTGAAGAGTCCAGTGCAGCATTGCTGGTGACAGAGAGGCCTCCTGTTTCTCCCTTGGACGGATCTCCTTCCCCTGACAGGGGCCGTGTTAGCGAAGGTAATTCATGTTCTACCTCACATAGTCAGTGGCAGTGACTATTTACCACTGGTGATACCACAGTGGTTAGCAACAGAAGGGAAAGGATTGTGCCTCGATCTATCCCCATTATTACTCAGTAAAGAAACTGTATGTTGTTTGCCAAGAAGAATAAAACTGAGTTGGACCTATTCACTGTGTGGAACTCTGGTTACTAGGAGCAAAGGAGTCAGGGACGAAGTACTGGACTTGACTCTAGGACACCCACACAAGACCCAATCTTCTGGCCTTCACCTCTTAGCTATGGAGGACATGGGCCGTGGTGTATCTCATCCCTTCCCCCAGCACTGAGACCCCTAGACGAAGAAAGACAAGCCGAGTATGAGAAAGGGAGAGAGGGGTGAGGCCGCTACACATGTTTCTTGTCAGTGTGCAGTTTACCTGATTGCTGAATACTGCCCTTCCCTGTGGCAGTCTAAATATAAAATGTCCATTTTCTGATTAACCATTTGCCTACTGGGCACTTTTACCCCCTTCCTGCGCAAGCCAATTTTCAGCTTTCAGTGCTGTCACAATTTGAATGACAATTACGTAGTCATGCAGAACTAAACCCAAACAAAATTTTTATCATTTTTGACACACAAATAGAGCTTTCTTTTGGTGGTATTTAATCACCACTGTTTTTATTTTATTTTTTGCTGAATAAATGAAAAACAACCGAAAATTGTGAAAAAAAAGTTCATAATTTGTTATAAAATTTTGCAAACAGGTAATTTTTCTCCTTCACTGATGTGCGCGGATGAGGGTGCACTGATGGCCACTGATAGACTGCATTGATGAGGCGACACTGATGGGCATTGATGGGCACTGATAGGCTGCACTGATAAGGTGGCACTGGTGGGCACTCATTAGGAGACACTAATGGGTGGCACTGATAGGTGGCACTGATAGGTACTAATAGATGGCACTGATGGGCACTGAAAGGCACTGGTAGGTAGCACTGATGGGTGACACTGATGAAGAGACACTGATGGGCATTGATTGGCAGCACTGGTGGCCACTGATTGGCAGCACTGGTGGACACTTTTGGGACTGCACTCATAATCGGGACACTGATAATCAGTGCCCTGATTATCAGTGTACATGTCCCTTTTACACAGTCAGTATGAGGAAAGGAATGCCGATAACCGGCATCTGTTTACATTGTGATCAGCAGTGATTGGACACATCACGTAGTAAAGACTTGCTGATTGGCTCTTTACCTCAATCTGTGATCAGCAGTGTCTGGAGGACACCATGATCACAGAGCACCCCGTCCGTAGGAGCGAGCACGGGAGGAAGTCATATGATGCCCTCCTAGAGCTGGTTCAGCAGCAACCCAGGCGAATTTGGCTCCACGAGTAGCACTGCCTTTTTAACAGAAGCTGGTCTAACGATGCAACCGCCCGCATTGAAAAACGCAGGAGATGTGTGTGGGTGCTATTAATCCTAATGGTCCACACTGGAAATCGCAGAAGTCACTTGCGTTTTTTGTAAATGGAGGAGGGGCCATTTCCCTGCATTTTCAGGAGGCGTGGCAGCCCATTCAAATGAATGGGCTGTCATGCCCCCACAAAACATGGAGAGCTGAAGAAGTGTGAGCCAGGTCTTAAAAAACATTTGCAGAGCAAACAAGCTGCTAGCAGGCTTCAGCACTACTTGAAGCTTATTGGAAGCCTGCTGAAGCCTACTAGCAGTTTGTTTAATGTGACAATCAGCACTCCCATTAAGATCTGTGTATAATGCTGCAATACAGGTGCTTTGCGGTACCATTCAAAATCAAATACATGTTCAGATTAAATCAAGATGCAATTTAATGTTGTTTATTGGCCCTTAAACCCATGTAATTTTTTTCCTGCAAACCATTTGGGATTTTTTTTTATCCATTCCTGTCCCAGAGGCACAACAGGAAGTGAGAGCAAATCTCTCTAAATTGAGGAGAATGCCCCTTTTAAACAGTTTTCACCAGAACAGGTGCCCGTATTGAAAGATTTTGCCTCACCTGCTGTATGTGCCTAATACATATGTGTGGCAGCAAAAGGATAAGCTTTACCTCTCACACGTCCCACATATGCCTCATCAGGTGACCAAGCTGTAAAAAGCAACTAATAGTCCCTGCTAATAATCGCAAGCAAGCGGAACTAGCTCCCAATCACGTGACCCCTGTGGCAGCCAATCACAGTGGTCATGTATATGAAAGGTGTAGTTATGGCGTTGTTCAAAGTACTATAGTTAAATAACACAATCCTGCTTATTCCATGTGCAAAAATGCAAAAATGTGTAAGTGCTTATAGGAGGAGCTCCAGATGACGTCAGAGTGATGAAACGCGTAGGGAGTGTCTAAGTACAACACTTCCGGTAACGGATGCAAACAGTCTTTCCTGACACCAGTGTCCGCAATTTTGTTCTGTCTATATATTTTATGTAAAATGTGAGTATTTTTCCACATCTTTAAAAAAAAAAAAAAAAAGTTTAAACGGTATTATGCTATGGGCTCCCCTCTTTCTCCTGCATAAATACTCTTGGAGGAACACCAAATCCATCTGGAGCTGACCATTCCCCAGGTTGCTACACAGTGGCGAATACTGTGACCGCGCCATATCCCAGAAACTTCTGGTGAGTGCATACATATAACAATCACGGATAACCAGGCACATCACAAGGAAATTGAGACTAGCATCGGTTCACCAAACACTGGACTTTTATTTATGAGCACAAGTCACTTTTTGTTACTAAATGTGTTACCTCATTTATGCTTATTTATTTATTTATATATATTTTTTCCAGCTGTGATAACAATTCATGTAATTTACTAATGTGTCACATAAATTAAGAAGGTATTTTTAATTTTTTATATATGGTGTAACACACCATATATTTTATTATTAATTTATTAATTTTTCCGACGGATTTTCGCTCAAACTTGTCTTGCATACACACGGTCACACAAATGTTGTCGGAAATTCCGATCGCCAAGAATGTGGTGACGTACAGAAAAATTGAGAACCAGCTCTCAATCATTTGTTGTTGGAAATTCCGACAGCAAATGTCCGATGGAGCCTACACATCGTCGGAATAACCGACCAAAAGCTCACATCGAACATTTGTTGTCGGAAATTCCGATTGTGTGTACGCGGCATTAGAGCAGGCCCGGACTGGCCATAGGGCAAACCGCGGGCCGCCGGACGTCATGCATGTCTCCCCATCATCTCCAATGTCTCTGGAGGCAGCCGGAGTTGGTGGGGAAACGTGACATGACGTCCGGCGGCCCGTGGGCCGCTGGACGTCATGCCATATCTCCCCATCATCTCCAATGTCTCTGGAGGCAGCCGGAGTTGGTGGGCGAAGCTGGGAGTGTGGCTGCCCAATCCACTCCTCCCACAGACTCCCCTTATGTCACCGTAACCTGTCTAATGCCACCGCAACTTGCCTAATGCCACCGCAACCTGCCCTATGCCACCGCAACCTGCCTTATGCCACCGCAACCTGCCCTATAACACCCTAGCCTGCCCTATACCACCGCAACCTGCCCTTTTCCACCGCAACCTGCCCTATGCCACCGCAACCTGCCCTATGCTACCGCAAACTGCTCTATACCACCCCAACCTGCCCTATGCCACCGCAAACTGCTCTATACCACACCAACCTGCCCTATGCCATCGCAACCTGCCCTATACCGCCGCAAACTGCCTTATACCACCCCAGCCTGCCCTATGCCACCGCAAACTGCTCTATACCACCCCAACCTGCCCTATGCCACCGCAACCTGCTCTATGCCACCACACTCTGCCCTATATCACCCCAACCTGCCCTATGCCACCCAGCCTGCCATATACCACCGCAAACTGCCCTATACCACCCAAACCTGCTCTATAGCACCCCAGCCTGCCCTATACAACCCCAACCTGCCCTATGCCACCCCAGCCTGCCCTTTATCACCCCAACCTGCACTATACCACCGCAACCTGCCCTATATTACACCAACCTGCCCTATATTGCCCCAGCTGGCCCAATACCACCCTATACTTTATTTACCGGGGTCATTTGGGGGTGCACCTCGTGACCGTGCGCTGCCTGCAGGGCGCTGGGCAGGATAGACAGGAGGGGGTGACACCATGTTTTGCAGCACCAAGTGACACCAACCCTAGTGATGCCACTGCCCCAGTGCACTCTCAGCTGCGAGTCGGAGCCGCACTCGAGTGACAGTGACACCCGTCAGCACATCAGGGGGCCGGGACCCGCAACGATCCCCTTCTCTCTGGCAAGGTGGCCACGGCACTGATGATCTGATCAGTCTCGGGTCGGCTGTCTCACACAGCCGAGCAGAGTGAAGCCGCCTCCCCCTCCTCCTTTATGTCCAAACAGGGGGAGGGGACCCAACATGCAGTCCCACGCTGATCTGAGGTACAATATGGTATTGTAGGGGTGGTCTGAAATGTAGGGGGGTTCTGTATTGTAGGGGGTTCTGTATTGTAGGGGGGTTCTGTATTGTAGGGGGGTCTGAAGTGTAAGGGGGTTCTGTATTGTAGGGGGGTCTGTAATGTAGGGGGCTTCTGTATTGTAGGGGGGGACTGAAATGTAGGGGGGTTCTGTATTGTAGGGGGGTCTGAAATGTAGGGGGTTCTGTATTGTAGGGGGGTCTGTAATGTGGGGGGTCTGTAATGTAGGGGGTTCTGTATTGAAGGGGGGTCTGAAATGTAGGGGGGTTCTGTATTGTAGGGGGGTCTGAAATGTAGGGGGGTTCTGTATTGTAGGGGGGTCTGAAATGTAGGGGGGTCTGAAATGTAGGGGGTTCTGTATTGTAGGGGGGTCTGTAATGTAGGGGGGTTCTGTATTGTAGGGGGGTCTGAAATGTAGGGGGGTTCTGTAATGTAGGGGGGTTCTGTAATGTAGGGGGGTTCTGTATTGTAGGGGGGTCTGTATTGTAGAGGGGGGTCTGTAATGTAGGGGGGTCTGTATTGTAGGGGGGTCTGTAATGTAGGGGGGGGTCTGTACTGTAGGCAGGCGGTCTGTAATGTAGGGGGGTCTGTAAGGTAGGGGGGTCTGTATTGTAGAGGGGGGCTGTAATGTAGGAGGGTCTGTACTGTAGGGAGGGGGTCTGTACTGTAGGGAGGGGGTCTGCACTGTAGGGAGGGGGCCTGTACTGTAGGGAGGTCTGTGTAACATGCAGGGGGTCGGGCTGTGTAATGTAAAGGGGTCCAGAGGTGCGGTGCTATGTAATGTAAAGGGGTCCAGAGGTGCAGGGTGCTGTGTAATGTAAAAGGGTCCAGAGGTGCAGGGTGCTGTGTATTGTAAAGCGGTCCAGAGGTGCAGGGTGCTGTGTATTGTAAAGTGGTCCAGAGGTGCAGGGTGCTGTGTATTGTAAAGGGGTCCAGAGGCGCAGGGTGCTGTGTAATGTTAAGGGGTCCAGAGGTACAAGGTGCTGGAACCCCACATCCCATTATTAACCGCCGCCGCCAGCCCCCCCCCCCCCCCGGGCTGCTCAGTCTAAAAGGCCCGGGCCTATTTTTTGTCCCAGTCCGGGCCTGCATTAGAGTATTTGGTGTTGTGTGTCTTCTGTGATGAATATGCGCGTCTGTTAAGGCATAACACAATTCACGCACATAGGTCTTATATCTTTTTTATATCTTCTCATGGCTTATATTGCCATTTCACTGGTCTTATATTATTTCTTTGTGCCAGATATGTCTCCCAATTTGTTTGGTCGATCCTTGTGAGCTTTGGTGTGTTTTTTGGCGACGGGAACGCTGCATGCTCCAACCATACATATACTGTACTTCAATTGCTCTGTCACGGGGATCCATGCACCCTTAGTGTTGTGAGGCTCTCATACAGCCCTCCATGTGGACCCCAGAGCTCTCACACTGTGCGATTAAGCAGGTTCAGAGATGAAAGCCCTTCCTACATGTGAATCCTGGTGTGTACTGTATTCTAGAAAAGACATGAAACCTTGTAAGTACAATTAATTTCCATTGCCTGTCATTATATACCATGCTATCTAACTACTGTGCTTTTATATGTATATATTTACCCGTTCATCATTTACTATTCTTGTTTTTTATTTTTTATTTTTTGTTACTAGAAACAAACAGCTTTCTTCATTTCAGCGCTTGAAGAAGAAGGAATTAAGTATTTTATACCCTATTCCGAAACATGTTTTTGGGATCATTGTGATTACACACTTCACCTGATCTCATTTTGAGATCACCTGTGTGTTCTAGAATCTAGCTGCTGATTATTGATCAAATGTAATTCAATTGTTTTTAGGTGTTTATACCTGTGTAACTTTATCATTATTTTGTACCCAATAAATTTTGTACTTTTTTATATAATGTTACTTCTTTAAATTCTGGTTTACCTCCTTTGCCCGCACAATCCCTGGGGCACTCCTCCTGTGATTTGCCGATCTTCTCACCCTCTGGTGTTCAGAACTTTTTAAAAGTTAAGTTAGGGTGGGCAGGAAAGAGTTAAATTATAACTGTAATATTGTGGATTTCCCATTACCTTCTGTACTGATGACAATCATCACTAGGACAAAGAGCGAGAGAGTAAGGCCTCATGCCCACGGGCGTTTTTACAGCTGCTTTTAGGAGTGTTTTTTACAGCTAAAAAACACCTCTCCATGTAATTCTATTTATGGCCTCATGCACACACAGGCGTTAAGGATCTGTAAGTGGCATATGCGTTTTTAAGCTCCAAAAAAAACCCAGGACCAGTGCGTTCTGAGGCTCCAGCGCTAGAGCTGTAAAAATGCCAGGCGCCGGTAAGCTGTTAAACGTGGTTTAACGCTGTATACAGAGCGTTAAGCCTCATCAGGTGTTTCTCTGCCTCTATTCAAAAATCAATGGTTCCCTATGGGAGCACATTGATTTGAATAGAAGTCAGACCAGAAGTCGGATCATGATGATCTGACTTGCGATGCAACTTGTGTGCTGAGGATCTTGAAGGGGAACCCTGCCAAAATGAAAAAACAAATTGGCATGGGGTTCCCCCTTAGGAGGATACCAGACCCTTCAGTCTGGCATGGATTTTAAGGTGAACTCCCACATATCCGAGCATGCAGCCTGAGGCATGATTGGGGCGGGGGCATCACAAGGGGACGGGGCCTCCGGATAACGTCAGTGGGTGGCCCCGCCCCATGCCATAATAAGTCATGGCACACGGCGGACCCAGCAATTCACCGGGACATTGCGTCGAGTCAACATTGGAACAAGAACAGAGGGAGAAGACCCGGCAAAAAAGTGAGAAGACCCGGCAGAAGAGGGAGAAGACAGCGGACAAAGGAGAAGAATCGGAGAGGGAGAAGAACCAGCAGAGGGAGAAGACATAGCCAGAGGAGGGAGAAGAGTCGGAGAGGGGAGAAGAAATCAGAAGAGACACCAGAGCTGCCTTATTAAAATACTTTAAAAACATGTGTACTGTGTTTATTTTTTAAACTTTTTTGGGTGAATGGGTAGGGGTAAAATGTACCCCATACTCATTCACATAGGGTGGGGGGCCAGGATCTAGAGGCTCCCTTGTTAAAGGGGGTTTCCAGATTCCGATAAGCCCCCACCCGCACACCCCAACAACCCCCAGCTAGGCTTGTCGGGAAGAGGCCCTTGTCCTCATCAAAATGGAGACAAGGTGCTGTGGGGTGGCCCCCCTGCCCCAAAGCACCCACCCCCCATGTTGAGGGCATGTGGCCTGGTATGGTCCGGGGGGCACTTGTCCCCTCTTTTTCTGAATGGCTGGGCTGCGTGGTCAGATAAGGGTCTGGTATGGATCTTGGGGGGGACCCCCATGCCATTTTTTGGCATGGGGGTTACTCTTAAAATCCATACCAGACTGAAGGGTCTGGTATCGTCCTGAAGGGGCGGGGGTTCCCCTTCAAGAGCCTTAGCACACAAGTCGCACCGCAAGTGCGACTTCTATTCAAATCAATGGGCTCCCATTGAATAGAGGCAGAGAAACGCTGCTAAAAGCTAGCGCGGCTAAACACGAATTGACGCCAATGCAAAACATAACGCTGTTTTTTCCTGGCATTGGTACTAGCTTTACAGCTCTTTTTTTTAATGCCTGAGGCGAAATATGCCAGTGTCAACACAAGCAATAAAAACATGACAGAGGTTCTACCCGTTAGTACTCTATTCAAAATAAAAGAAAAAAAGTTTTGTTATGGATGCAACTTCATTTAATATGTCCACAATCCAAAAAAGATGTAATTGGCTGTGAAAAGTGACACATTTTTAATAACTGCATATGGAGTATATAACTGCTAAAACTATTGCTAATATCAGGAACATAAGTAATACATTTGCTCCAACCTGAGAATGGCATTGTCTAAAATATGTAATTTAATCAATGCGTTTAGTTTCAAAAGATTTAGTCTCCATAGGCTTGCTGAGATCTTGAACAAAATGTTATTACTATATTGCTGCTCACTGCGTCCTTTTAGTGAACTCCATGCAATGTTATTGCAATCATATCATACTCATACTGAGCCAATGCTGTATATGCTAA
Organism: Rana muscosa; assembly: GCA_029206835.1. NCBI lineage: Eukaryota > Metazoa > Chordata > Amphibia > Anura > Ranidae > Rana > Rana muscosa. Next base: position 346,148,905 of record CM055127.1, read on the forward strand.
TTAATGACAATGCATCAGTTTCTCTGTCTTGTACAGCTGATCTCAATCAAATGCTATGTAATGGCAGCAAAAACGGCTACATCTGTAGCCAAAAACACACAGATACAGTAAGCTATGACCTAGGACAGGGGTCTCCAAACTTTCAAAACAAAGGGCCTGTTTATTGTCCTTCAGACTTTAGAGGGGCCGGACTGTGGCCAGCAGGAGTGGAAATTTTTCTGGCATCAGTGAGAACAAACATCACCCCATTTGGTATCACAGGGAGGAATAGTGCCCTATGGTTGGTATCATTGGGAGGAAAAGTGGCCCATTGTTAATGTCAGTGGGAGAAATGGTGCCCAATTGTTGATGTCAATTTGCAGAATTGTGTCTTGTATCGGTGGGAGGAATAGTGCTCCAAGGGCCGGGTTCAGGCAAGCAAAGGGCCTCATCTGGCCCCCGGGCCGCAGTTTGGAGACCACTGACCTAGGACAATACAGATCAGTGTATGGGTTCTCACCAGTACAAAAAAAGCTTCTTAATATTTAACAATTTATTAGTTCTAAAGATGGATGAAACTGTTGAAGTTTAAATTAAAATTTATTGAAGGGCAATTTTAATTGAAGGGCAAAATGTCAATTTTTATCAACAAATAAACGCACCTGATGCTAGGTCCTTTCATGTTAATGTAATGTATTGTTATCATACCTTTATATGCTCATAAATAGATGACTTTCCAGTCAATGATCAGAGTATTTATGGGGAATCTGCCGCTCCAGCACAGCAATCTTATGGGAAACTATTGATGTGTTCGATTTTTTTTAATCTAAGGGTCTTTGCAGGCTACAAGTGAACATTATGATGTGGCTGTCAGGTGTCAGTCAAATAATTTTCTAATATTAAGTCGTCCTTCGATTTTCATGGTTATATTTAAATTAATAGGAACCTGTTACATAGTTAGTCAGGTTGAAAAAAGACACATGTCCATCAAGTTCAAGCAAGAAAAAAATAAATAAATACAATCCCATATACACAAACCTATACCCATAGTTGATACAGAGGAAGGCGAAAAACCCCAGCAAAGCATGCTCCAATTTTCTACAGCAGGGGAAAAAATTCCTTCCTGATCCCCGAGAGGCAATCCGATTTCCCCTGGATCCACCTTAGCTATAAATGTTAGTATCCAGTTATATTGTGTACATTTAGGAAAGAATCCAGGCCTTTTTTAAAGCAATCTACTGAGTTTGCCAGAACCACCTCTGGAGGGAGTCTATTCCACATTTTCACAGCTCTTAAGCCCTGTACACACGATCGGATAACCTATGGATTTTCGTCCGATGGATTTGTCCATCGGAAATCCGATGAAACTGTTTTTCATCAGTCTTGCCCACACACCATCAGTCAAAAAACCGACCGTTCCAAACGCAGTGACGTAAAACACTCCGATGAGCCGAGAAAAATGAAGTTTAATGCTTATGAGCATGCATCGACTTGATTCTGAGCATGCGTGGGTTTTTGATCCGATGGACTTGCCCATAGACGATCGTAGTTTTCGATCAGTTTTTTATCCATCGTAAAAATTTAAAACATGTTCTATTTTTTAAAACCGATGGAAAAAAGACCGATGGGTCCCATACACGATCGGTTGGTCTGATGAAAACCATCCATCGGATGGTTTTCATCAGTCAAACCGATCGTGTGTACAGGGCTTTACTGTGAAGAAACCTTTCCGTATTTGGAGATGAAATCTTTTTTCCTCTAGACGTAAAGAGTGCTCCCTTGTCCTCTGTGATGACCTTAAAGTGAATAAATCAACACCAAGTTCATGATATGGACCACGTACGTATTTGTACATGTTGATCATATCCCCCCTTAATCTCCTCTTCTCAAGAGGGAATCAAATCAGTTCCTCTAATCTTTCCTCATAGCTGAGCTCCTCCATGTCTCTTATCAGTTTGGTTGCCCTTCTCTGCACTTTCTCCAGCTCCCTGATATCCTTTTTGAGAACTGGTGCCCAAAACTGAACTGCATATTCCAGACGAGGTCTTACTAATGATTTGTACAGGGGCAAAATTATATCTCTCTCTCTCTGGAGTCCATACCTCTCTTAATACAAGAAAGGACTTTGCGCGCTTTGGAAACTGCAGCTTGGCATTGCATGTCATTATTGAGCTTATGATCTATCAAAACCCCCAAGATCCTTCTCCACCATTGATTCCCCCAGTTGCACTCCCCCTAGTATGTATGATGCATGCATATTTTTAGCTCCTTTACTTTACATTTATCAACATTAAACCTCATTTGCCACTTAGTTGCCCAATTCGACAGTGCATTGAGGTTGGCTTGTAAGTTGGAGACATCCTGTAAGGACATTATTCCCCTGCATAGCTTGGTGTCATCTGCAAAGACAGAAATTTTACTTTTAATCCCAGACCCTATAACATTTATAAAAATAATAAAAAGTAGGGGTCCAAGCAGTGAACCTTGGGGTACACCACTGATAACCGTAGACTATTCAGAGTAAGAGTCATTAACCACTACTCTCTGAATTCTGTCTTTTAGCGTGTGGGGAACTGTGTCAAACGCTTTTGCAAAGTCCAGGTAGACCACGTCCACAACCATACCTCTGTCCAAGGTTTTACTTACCTCCTCATAAAAAGAAATCAGGTTTGTTTGACAACTTCTGTCTTTCATGAATCCATGCTGTCTGTTGCGTAAAATATTTTTTTTCAACAAGAACTCGTCTATGTGGTCTTTTATTAAACTCTCCAGTATCTTACCAACTATAGAAGTTAAACTTACAGGTCTATTGTTATTTGGTAAAGACTTTGATCCCTTTTTAAATATGGGCACCACATTGGCCCTGCACCAATCCAGTGGTACTATTATTGTCATTAATTAGTTTTTAAAAATTAGAAACAATGGCCTTGAAATTACAGAGCTCAATTCTTTTAGGATCCGTGGGTGGATGCCATCTAGTCCAGGTGCTTTATCCAACTTTATTCTGTCTAAATATTTCTGGAACATATCCCTTTTGAGCCATTGTGAATCATTTGGGGCTGTGACAATACCACCCCCATTATGGACATGATGAGCTCCCCCATGCTCCTTTGTGTACACAGAGCTAAAGAAAGTATTTAATAAATTTGTCTTCTTTTTGTCCTCAGTCACCCACTCTAGATTATTTTGCAAAGGGCCTACATGCTCAGACCTAACCTTTTTACTATTGATATATTCGAATAATTTTTTGGAGTTTGTCCTACTATCTTTTGCAATCTGTCGTTCGTTTTGAATTTTTGCGCCTTTGATTTCCTTTTTACATATTCTGTTATATTCTTTTTAACATTTAAACATTTTTATATTTTTTAAAAGCTCTTTTTTATTATTTATAGCCATTTTAACTTTGAGCCACATAGGTTTTATTTTTAGCCTTTTAAAGTGACACTAAAAGTTCAGTTATTTTTTTTAAAATAACAAACATGTCATACTTGCCTCCACTGTGCACCTGTTCTGGGGTCCCACGGTGGCTCTCGTGGCACCTCCACGCATTCTATAACCGCCTCTGGTAAGCTCTCTCCTGAGGAGGTTACCTTGCGGGCACGCTCCTGAGTCATACACTCGGCCCGGCCCTCTGGCGTCTGTGTCATTGGATACGATTGACAGAAACAGGAGCCAATGGCTGCGCTGTTATAAATCTATCCAATCAAAGCAGGGACTTTGTGGAGAGAAGGACGTCGGGGACGCGCCCACGGAAATTCGGGGCTCAGGTAAGTAAAACAGGGGGGCTGGGGGGCCAGACACTGCAAGGTGTTTTTTCACCTTAATGCATAGGATGCATTAGGGTGAAAAAACATGTAGGTTTACAACCCCTTTAAGCTTATTGCCCATGGGAATATACTTTGTAGTGAGTTTACATACAGTCACTTTGAAGAATTCCCATTTCTGTTCTGTGTCCATTGATGCCAATATTCCCTCCCAGTCTAAGTCCTGGAGCGCAGCCCTCATCCTTGGAAAATGTTCTCTCTTAAAGTTAAGTGTTTTTAACTTACCCATACGTGTTTGTTGCTTACAGCTAACATTAAATGAAATCATGTTATGGTCACTGCTACCCAGATGCTCTTTTATATGAATATTGGTAATAAGCTCTGCATGGTTTGAGATTACCAGGTCCAACAGAGCGCCATTCCTAGTCGGGGCCCCAATAAACTGTACCAGTAACCTGTCATGCTAAAAATATAGGAGATGCTTTCTGACAATTAGCTATCACTTAAGTCTGATGGATGCCAACTGCCTGAGCTCTTCTGAATTCTGAATGTGTGAGGACAGGCAGTTGTGAGACAGCAGATGTCAAACTTCAGGTGACCTACGTCTCCAGCTAAAGTAGATGTTCTCAACCAGAGTTCCAAGGAACCAAAAGGCTTCTCAAGAGGTTGACAATAATAAGGATAGTTCTGGTGCACAAGAGGGTCAAGGACCAGCTTGCATGTGTCTACACGTTTAACACAGAGTAGCAATGTCCTTAAGTGAGCAAAAGTCCCTGGTGATAGTAATGGTAGTCAACACCGGTGAGTTTGGCCAGCTGTGTTGAAGAAATCAAGGAAAGTAAGGGGGGAAGCGCCACCCAAGTGCAGTATTAAAATCCACTATTTATTCACAAAGATTAAAAATACTTTACAAGATATATGGTGTGTAATTGCACATCAAAACAATACTCCACGGCCGCTCGCTCTATCGTGCAGGATCCGCCACAACAAACCAGCCGCATGGATGAAAACTGTGGGGCCAGGACGCCCTGTGTACATCAGAAGTCCACTGGAACCAGCATGGACCGCACGGGCAGAAGTGATGTCACCGGAAAGAGGAGCGACCACAGAGATGACATGCTATGAGCCCGGAGCCTCCTGCTCTTTCTACAGGCCTCTAGATGTTTCAGATCCTTCCGGTAACAGTGAGCGGCCATGGACTATTGTTTTGATGAGCGATTACACACCATATATCTTGTGAGTGTTTTTAATCTTTGTGAATAAATTGTGGATTTCAATACTGAACTTAGGTGGCGATTCCCCCCCCCCCCTTTCTTTCCTTGATTTCCTCAAGTGGTTGCTAGGTGTTCTTTGAGCAAGGAGCAATTTCTGCCTCTTAGATACAGTAAGTAACCACTGACACCAATGATTATTTTAGCTATCTGTAAGGGGAGATTCTTTCCAATGACCACAAATGTAAAGAGCATTATTCACAATGACCATAACACCAATACACAATGGGTTACAGATAAGTACCGTATTTATCGGCGTATAACACGCACTTTTTTCCCCTTAAAATCTCAGGAAAATCGTGGGTGCGTGTTATACGCCGATACTCCGCCGATTCCCCTGCTGAAACGAGCGAGAGGAGCGAGCGGAGCCGAAGCCGAAGTACACTCGGCTTTACTCGGCTCCTCTCGCAGTCCCGCCCACCTCTGACTGCGCCGCTGACATAGAGAAAGCCGAGTGTACTTCGGCTAGTCTCGGCTCCTCTCGCAGTCCTGCCCCTGACTGTGAGCAGAGCCGAGTCTAGCCGAAGTACACTCGGCTTTCTCTATGTCAGTGGCGCAGTCAGTGGAGATGGGCGGGACTGCGAGAGGAGCCAAGTCTAGCTGAAGTACACTCGGCCCCGCTCGCTCCTCTGCACACAGAAATCGGCGCCAATTTTAAAATCGCAGAGACTGACAAGGCTGCAAAGGTACTGGGCAAGGCTGCAGATGGACAGATGGACACTGGGCAAGGCTGCAGATGGACAGATGGACACTGGGCAAGGCTGCAGATGGACAGATGGACACTGGGCAAGGCTGCAGATGGACAGATGGACACTGGGCAAGGCTGCAGATGGACAGATGGAAACTGGGCAAGGCTACAGATAGACACTGGGCAAGGCTGCATGCTGCATTTAAATGTAAGGTTTTTTTTGCTTGAATTTCCCTCCTAAAAGTTTTTTTCCTTAAAATTCCCTCCTAAACTTGGGGTGCGTGTTATAAATACGGTAATTATTAGCAGGGGTTCCCTGACACCAGAAAGTTATTTCAATAGTTCCTCCAAGTTAAAAAGATTAAGAAAGACTGGCCTAGAAGTTGGTAGCTGTTCCTTAGGATATGGCTGATTGTGTTTCCTTGTGCCTGTCTAGTTTCAGGGTCAATGCCACTTAGCAGAGCCAGGAGCATGATAATAATGATTTTCTTTAGCTGACTGAAAAGCTGAAAAATGTAAGGGCTGGTTTACACTGAGATCTCACAGGAACAGGCCCGCCGCGACAAGACAAGCAAACCAAGCAATTCCTTGGGGCCCGAGCAGGGCCCTTGCCGCGCTTACTATAAATGCTGCAGCCGCCTGAGCGCTCTAAATAGAGCCTCAGGCGGCTGCAGCACTGCTGCCTCTCTCGTCATTTCCCCTTCCCTGTAGCGTGGCCGAGCTCCTCTTCCTTCCTCCTGTCAGTCCTGACAGGAAGTACACACTGAGTGCTCACTACTTTCAGTCCAGCCGGGAACAGGAAACTGAATCTCCTGCCATGCGGTACGGTAGGGGGGGGGGGGGGTAAAAAGAACATAGGGAGGGAGGGATAGAGTAAAGAGAACATGGGGGAGTAAAAAACATAGGGAGGGGGAGGGGGGAGTAAAAAAAACATGGGGGGGAGTAAAAAGAACATAGGGAGGGGGAGGGGAGTAAGAAGGACACAGGGAGGGGGAGTAAGAAGGACACAGGGAGGGGGGAGGGGAGTAAGAAGGACACAGGGAGGGGGAGGGAAGTAAGAAGGACACAGGGAGGGTGGGAGGGGAGTAAGAAGAACATAGGGAGGGGGAGGGGGAGAGTAGTAAGAAGAAAATAGGGATGGGGAGGAGTAAGAAGAACATGGAAGCAGTAAGAAGAACATAGGGAGGGGGGAAGGAGTAAGAAGAACATAGGGAGGGGGAGGAGTAAGAAGAACACAGGGAGGGGGGGTGAGGAGATGAGGAGAACACAGGGAGGGGGGGTGAGGAGAAGGGGAGATTAGGAGAACACAGGGAGGGGGGGTGAGGAGAAGGGGAGATTAGGAGAACACAGGGGGGGGGTGAGAAGGGGAGATGAGGAGAACACAGGGAAGGGGGAGGTGAGGAGAAGGGGAGATGAGGAGAACACAGGGAAGGGTGGTGAGGAGAACACAGGGAAGGGTGGTGAGGAGAACACAGGGAGGGGGGGTGAGGAGAATACAGGGGGGGTGAGAAGAGACCGCTAAGAGCTCTAAGGGATGGAAGAGAGAGCTCTATAGGACAGCCTGGACAGGGGGCAGGGCAGGACAGGGAGCTCTTTCACACTACACTACGCGCACACATACACACAGCATGCATCAGTAAAGTGCAATGACACTGTTATCGGGATCCCCCTCTCAGTAGTCGCTGACAGCAGCCAGCCAACCACGTGATCTCTGCTGCCGGTGATGTAAAAAAAGTCGCGACCTATGCAGGGTCTCGACCGCATCACTTCCGGTGCAGCTACGTCAAAAACACAGCTGATGGCGGGCTTGACTGCGCATGCGCGGCTTCACCGCACCTATACCGCGCATGCGCAGACGCCCATTTCGGTCCATGAAAATTCTAGACTCGAGCGGGCGGGCGGAGGCGTTGCGAATTGCTCAACATCGTCGACAAGCACCGCCTCCAGTCCCGCCCCAACACGCCCTAGCCTGCTCTGTAGAAGGGGGGCGGACAAGCTAGCCACCGAGGTCGACATAAAATATAGTGCTGCACCGCCTCCAGCCCCTAACACGCCCCTAGCCTGCTCTGCTGAAGTGGGGCGGGCCCCGTGTATATCACAATGGCAGGTCCATGAAAAATATAGAACTTTGCCTGTGGGAGACATTAAGACATAGAAGACATTACTCATCAAACTGAACCCCCCCACTCAATTGCAGCCTCACTGTGCCCGTCAAATGCAGCCGCTGTGCCCGTCAAACGCAGCCGCTGCACCCAGCAAACGCATACGCTGTGCCCATCAAATGCAGCCGCTGTGCCCGTCAAACGCATCCGCTGTGCCCGTCAAATGTAGCCGCTGTGCCCGTCAAATGCAGCCGCTGTGCCCGTCAAACGCATCCGCTGTGCCCGTCAAATGCAGCCGCTGTGCCAGTCAAATGTAGCCGCTGTGCCCGTCAAATGCAGCCGCTGTGCCCGTCAAACGCAGCCACTGCACCCAGCAAGCGCAGCCACTGTACCCGTCAAATGCAGCCGCTGTGCCCGTCAAATGCAGCCGCTGTGCCCGTCAAACGCAGCCACTGCACCCAGCAAATGCAGCCACTGTGCCCGTCAAACGCAGCCGCTGTGCCCGTCAAATGCAGCCGCGGTGCCCGTCAAATGCAGCCACTGTGCCCGTCAAACGCAGCCGCTGTGCCCGTCAAACGCAGCCGCTGAGCCCGTCAAACGCAGCCACTGCACCCAGCAAACGCAGCCACTGTCAAATGCAGCCTCTGTGCCCGTCAAATGCAGCCGCTGTGCCCGTCAAACGCAGCCGCTGCGCCCGTCAAACGCAGCCGCAGCCACTGCACCCAGCAAACGCATCCACTGTGCCCATCAAATGTAGCCACTGTGCCCGTCAAACGCAGCCACTGCACCCAGCAGCCGCTGTGCCCGTCAAACTGTGCCCGTCAAATGCAGCCGCTGCACCCAGCAAACGCATCCGCTGTGCCCGTCAAATGCAGCAGCTGTGCCCGTCAAATGCAGCCGCTGTGCCCGTCAAACGCAGCCGCTGTGCCCGTCAAACGCAGCCACTGTGCCTGTCAAATGCAGCCACTGCACCCAGCAAACGCAATGACTGTGCCCGTCAAACGCAGCCACTGTGCCTATCAATTGCTGCCAGATTGTCAAGCCATAGCTGTTCTCCCTGGGGATAAGCTGATCGCCCATCCGTGCTGCTGGAGGGAGCCCAGACGAGCATAAATAAAGGACCTGCAGACTTGGTCATGGTAAGTGAGACCATCCCATATCCCACTCCATATTCCCCGAGGACAGGGACCACCCCCGAGGACAGGGACCCCCTCCCCCCAAGACAGAGACCCCCTTCTACCCCCTGAGGACAGGGACCCCTTCTCTCCTGGGGACAGGGACTCCCTTCTCTCCTGGGGACAGGGACTCCCTTCTCTACTGGGGACAGGGACTCCCTTCGCTACTGGGGACAGGGACTCCCTTCTCCACTGGGTACAGGGACACCTTCTCTCCTGGGGACAGGGACTCCCTTCTCCTCTGGGTACAGGGACACCTTCTCTCCTGTGGACAGGGACTCCCTTCTCTCCTGTGGACAGGGACTCCCTTCTCTCCTGTGGACAGGGACTCCCTTCTCTCCTGTGGACAGGGACCCTCTTCTCTCCTGTGGACAGGGACCCCCTTCTCTCCTGTGGACAGGGACCCCCTTCTCTCCTGTGGACAGGGACCCTCTTCTCTCCTGTGGACAGGGACCCCCTTCTCTCCTGGGGACAGGGACCCCTTCTCTCCTGGGGACAGGGACTCCCTTCTCTCCTGGGGACAGGGACTCCCTTCTCTCCTGGGGACAGGGACTCCCTTCTCTGGGAATAGGGACACCTTCTCTCCTTTGGACAGGGACCCCCTTCTCCCCTGGAAACAGGGACCCTCTGGGCCACTCACCTGGGAACAGGAACTCCTCCTCTCCTGGGGACAGGGACCCCCTTCTCACTCTGGGGCAGGGATCCTATCTGACCTGGGGGCAGGGATCCTATCTCACCTGGGGGCAGGGATCCTATCTCACCTGGGGGCAGGGACTCCGTCTCACCTGGGGGCAGGGACTCCGTCTCACCTGGGGGCAGGAACTCCATCCCCCCTGGCAACAGGGACTTCATCTCACCTAGGGACCCCATCTTCCCTAGGGATCAGGACGCCACCTCCCCTAAGAACAGGAACCTGATCACCCTGTGTGTGCCAACCTCACTGCCCTGCCTGCCATGTGTCCTGTGTGAGGGCCCTTCTGTGACAGCTCTTATCAGTACTTCATCCCACTGTGTGATCCCCCTACATGACTGATCCCTCTGTGTGCACCCCTTACACGGGGAACCCCTCTGTTTTCTCCCCCTACATGTCTGCATTCTCTGACCACCACCTGTACCATTTCCACATCCTCTGACTGCCTCCTGTATCCTATCCGCCATCCTCTGACCACCTCCTCTATCCTGTGCACATGTTCTGACCACCTATTGTCTGCAGCCTCTAACCACCTCCTGTATCCTGTCTGCAGCCTCTAACCTGTCTGCAATCTCTGACTATCTTTTGTCTTTTATCGTGTCTGCAGTCTCTTAGGGGGAGTCTGGAGAGGAATCAAGAGTAAAGCCTCGTACACACGGCCGAGATTCTCGTCGGAAAAAACATGTCGTTTTTTTTGACGAGATTCTTGGACAAGAAACTTGTCCCGGCCGAGTGTACACACGCTCGATTCAAAGAACCTGCTTACATCAGTGACCCCCCCTCAGACTGACCTGACGGCGCTGTCACTGACCTCCTCTCCGGTGCAGCGTGCAGGTCTCAGTTAGATGGCTCCAGGTTGGTGGCTCTGGTTTTATTCTATAGTCTGTTCTCCACAGTCCATACACGTCTGACTCCTCCTGTAATCCCAATCCCGGCGACGCTCTGAGGCCTCGTACACACGACCGAGTTTCTCGGCAAGAACCAGCAAGAAACTTGCTGGCAGAGATGTCTTGCCGAGAAATTTGTTCGTGTGTATGGTTTCTCGTCAAGAAAACCGACAAGTAATCTCGACGAGAAAATAGAGAACCTGCTCTCTATTTTCTCGTCGAGATTCTCGTCGGCATGTTTCTCGACGAGAAAAGTGAGTGTGTGTACACTAACCTGTCCTCCGGGAAGCCCGCGCATGTTCGAAATGAATTCGACGCATGCGCGGTAGCTTCCTAGGCATAGGTAGGGTATACCAAGATGGCGGCGACGTTATCGAATGTGACGAGCGCATGCTCGTCGTAGTCGATGACGTCACCGCGTACGCTCCATTCAAAGAACCGCAGGTTCTTTGAATCGAGCGTGTGTACACTCGGCCGGGACAAGTTTCTTGTCCAAGAATCTCGTCGAAAAAAACGACATGTTTTTTCCGACGAGAATCTCGGCCGTGTGTACGAGGCTTTACTCTTGATTCCTCCCCAGACTCCCCCTAAGAGACTGCAGACACGATAAAAGACAAGAGATAGTCAGAGATTGCAGACAGGTTAGAGACTGCAGACAGGATACAGGAGGTGGTTAGAGGCTGCAGACAATAGGTGGTCAGAACATGTGCACAGGATAGAGGAGGTGGTCAGAGGATGGCGGATAGGATACAGGAGGCAGTCAGAGGATGTGGAAATGGTACAGGTGGTGGTCAGAGAATGCAGACATGTAGGGGGAGAAAACAGAGGGGTTCCCCGTGTAAGGGGTGCACACAGAGGGATCAGTCATGTAGGGGGATCACACAGTGGGATGAAGTACTGATAAGAGCTGTCACAGAAGGGCCCTCACACAGGACACATGGCAGGCAGGGCAGTGAGGTTGGCACACACAGGGTGATCAGGTTCCTGTTCTTAGGGGAGGTGGCGTCCTGATCCCTAGGGAAGATGGGGTCCCTAGGTGAGATGAAGTCCCTGTTGCCAGGGGAGATGGAGTTCCTGCCCCCAGGTGAGACGGAGTCCCTGCCCCCAGGTGAGACGGAGTCCCTGCCCCCAGGTGAGATAGGATCCCTGCCCCCAGGTGAGATAGGATCCCTGCCCCAAGGTGAGATAGGATCCCTGCCCCAGAGTGAGAAGGGGGTCCCTGTCCCCAGGAGAGGAGGAGTTCCTGTTCCCAGGTGAGTGGCCCAGAGGGTCCCTGTTTCCAGGGGAGAAGGGGGTCCCTGTCCAAAGGAGAGAAGGTGTCCCTATTCCCAGAGAAGGGAGTCCCTGTCCCCAGGAGAGAAGGGAGTCCCTGTCCCCAGGAGAGAAGGGGTCCCTGTCCCCAGGAGAGAAGGGGGTCCCTGTCCACAGGAGAGAAGAGGGTCCCTGTCCACAGGAGAGAAGGGGGTCCCTGTCCACAGGAGAGAAGGGGGTCCCTGTCCACAGGAGAGAAGAGGGTCCCTGTCCACAGGAGAGAAGGGAGTCCCTGTCCCCAGGAGAGAAGGGGGTCCCTGTCCACAGGAGAGAAGAGGGTCCCTGTCCACAGGAGAGAAGGGAGTCCCTGTCCACAGGAGAGAAGGGAGTCCCTGTCCACAGGAGAGAAGGGAGTCCCTGTCCACAGGAGAGAAGGTGTCCCTGTACCCAGAGGAGTAGGGAGTCCCTGTCCCCAGGAGAGAAGGTGTCCCTGTACCCAGTGGAGAAGGGAGACCCTGTCCCCAGTAGAGAAGGGAGTCCCTGTCCCCAGTAGAGAAGGGAGTCCCTGTCCCCAGGAGAGAAGGGAGTCCCTGTCCCCAGGAGAGAAGGGGTCCCTGTCCTCAGGGGGTAGAAGGGGGTCTCTGTCTTGGGGGGAGGGGGTCCCTGTCCTCGGGGGTGGTCCCTGTCCTCGGGGAATATGGAGTGGGATATGGGATGGTCTCACTTACCATGACCAAGTCTGCAGGTCCTTCATTTATGCTCGTCTGGGCTCCCTCCAGCAGCACGGATGGGCGATCAGCTTATCCCCAGGGAGCACAGCTATGGCTTGACAATCTGGCAGCAATTGATAGGCACAGTGGCTGCGTTTGACGGGCACAGTCATTGCGTTTGCTGGGTGCAGTGGCTGCATTTGACGGGCACAGTGGCTGCGTTTGACGGGCACAGCGGCTGCATTTGACGGGCACAGCTGCTGCATTTGACGGGCACAGTGGATGCGTTTGCTGGGTGCAGCGGCTGCGTTTGACAGGCACAGCGGCTACATTTGACGGGCACAGCGGATGCGTTTGCTGGGTGCAGTGGCTGCATTTGACGGGCACAGTTTGACGGGCACAGCGGCTGCTGGGTGCAGTGGCTGCGTTTGACGGGCACAGTGGCTACATTTGACGGGCACAGTGGCTGCGTTTGCTGGGTGCAGTGGCTGCGGCTGCGTTTGACGGGCACAGCGGCTGCGTTTGACGGGCACAGCGGCTGCATTTGACGGGCACAGAGGCTGCATTTGACAGTGGCTGCGTTTGCTGGGTGCAGTGGCTGCGTTTGACGGGCTCAGCGGCTGCGTTTGACGGGCACAGCGGCTGCGTTTGACGGGCACAGTGGCTGCATTTGACGGGCACAGCGGCTGCGTTTGACGGGCACAGTGGCTGCATTTGCTGGGTGCAGTGGCTGCATTTGACGGGCACAGCGGCTGCATTTGACGGGTACAGTGGCTGCGCTTGCTGGGTGCAGTGGCTGCGTTTGACGGGCACAGCGGCTGCATTTGACGGGTACAGCGGCTACATTTGACGGGCACAGCGGCTGCATTTGACGGGCACAGCGGATGCGTTTGACGGGCACAGCGGCTGCATTTGACGGGCACAGCGGTTACATTTGACGGGCACAGCGGATGCGTTTGACGGGCACAGCGGCTGCATTTGACGGGCACAGCGGCTGCGTTTGACGGGCACAGCGGCTGCATTTGACGTGCACAGCGGCTGCATTTGACGGGCACAGCGTATGCGTTTGCTGGGTGCAGCGGCTGCGTTTGACGGGCACAGCGGCTGCATTTGACGGGCACAGTGAGGCTGCAATTGAGTGGGGGGGGTTCAGTTTGATGAGTAATGTCTTCTATGTCTTAATGTCTCCCACAGGCAAAGTTCTATATTTTTCATGGACCTGCCATTGTGATATACACAGTGCTATACATGGGGCCCGCCCCACTTCAGCAGAGCAGGCTAGGGGCGTGTTAGGGGCTGGAGGCGGTGCAGCACTATATTTTATGTCGACCTCGGTGGCTAGCTTGTCCGCCCCCCTTCTACAGAGCAGGCTAGGGCGTGTTGGGGGCGGGACTGGAGGCGGTGCTTTTCGACGATGTTGAGCAATTCGCAACGCCTCCGCCCGCCCGCTCGAGTCTAGAATTTTCATGGACCGAAATGGGCGTCTGCGCATGAGCGGTATAGGTGCGGTGAAGCCGCGCATGCGCAGTCAAGCCCGCCATCAGCTGTGTTTTTGACGTAGCTGCACCGGAAGTGACGCGGTCGAGACCCTGCATAGGTCGCGACTTTTTTTACATCACCGGCAAAATACAAAACCTCCCTGAAGTCGGCAGTCATCATGAAGCGGAATTATGCTTCAGGAAGCCAGAAAAGAAAGAAGAGAAAGGAAGAGGAGGATAAGAAAAAACAAGATAGTGGTAAGTGATAAATTACACTGGATAAAATAGCTCTACTTGTCTTGTACAAATGGTGTAATTTTGCAGCAGGTAGGCTGGCAAAAATATGTTTATGTTAGCTACCTGCCTGACGGCAAATGATGCTTGTAACGAACAGTTAGTGCAACTTTTTTTTGCCTTTGCAGAAAACAAGGCTCACAAACAGCAGTTTTAGATAATTTGCACATGTTTGTGAGAGCTGAAAATGTTTAATGTGAGTGTGTATGTATGTGTGTGTGTGTGTGTGTGTTTTTAAGTATGTTGGATTTAGTTATTGTGCACTTTTTTAATGTATATTAATTGATTTTATGGTACAGTGGTGTTTTTTGCAAATGTTCAATTGCTGAAAATGTTGAAATTTTATGCACAGTATATGCAACAGCAGTATTTGCACTGTAAACCTTTTTTATTTATATAAAGTGTGGGTGAACTTAAACTGTATCGCTATGCTGTGGTTCCTGTTGGCTTTGCGTGCATGCGTGCCTGCGGGGGGGTTGGGGGGGCCTCCATGTCCATTTTGCTTGGGGCCCCCAAATTCCTTTAAACGGCCCTGCACAGGAATGCATAGGTTCGAGACAGTGAATAAACTGCAAAATGCACTGGACTGCACAAAATGTAGTGCTTACACTACTTTTTAAAACGCACTTTATCAAACGGTGTCGGCAAATGCACTGTGTTTGCAATCTGCATTTGGGGTGCCGTTAACAATACATTGGCACCCGCAAGGGCAGTGCAATCACCTGTGGTATAGAAAACATGCATGGAACACGTCTTTCCCACACTATATACAAATAATAGATGATCCTCTGCGCTAATATGGGAAAATTACATATATATCCAAATAACCTTGTAGATAATTGCTGCAATACCTGATGAATTCTCAACTTCACAAGCATATATAATTGTAACGGGGTGCTAAATTTAGGGGAAGTGTTGGTGTGGTAGTTATGCTCAAACACCCTAATTGTTAGAGTTCTTGCAACCATTTTTGTCTACAGGTAGAGTATTGGTGTACAGTTCCCTGTGGTCTGCAGGTGGCGCTGCCATAGTAGGCCAGGGTTGAACCGCTGATACAGTGCTGTGCCTAGTGTGTCCCCTCTCGGCAGCCATACAGTGGGTGTGGTTTACCTGCTGGGCATGCTGGAGAGGATATAAAAGGGGCAGACGCTGTCTGTTCGTGGTTCTTGTTCCTGTCCGCCCTGGGCACCTTTAGCCCAGGGGCGGGTCTGCGGTTCGTTGTCTGGGATCCTACCCCAGGGAGTGTGTGGTTCCTGACGGTCCCAGGCACCTTCAGCCCTGGGACTGCAACAAAGGTCGGGGCCCAGCACCTTCGGCTGGAGCCCACCAGGGATCGAGGAATCTCAGGGTGCCGCCTTGCGAGGGGACCCATATCCTAGATGAGGAGGCCGGGGGAGGAACCGTTCTGAAGGACTGGTGCGGAAGTCACAGTGAAGCAAGGGTCCCAGTAACTCTCTGGAGGGATGTCTTCTCCTTGAACAGAGACCAAGTTCACCAGGTCTGTGGCAGAGAACAAGTGTAAAGTTCAAGCATCATTTCGGCTGCTAGTCCTAAGCTAGGGAGACTATCCGAATGGGCTGAGTCTGCTTGAGAATCGGAGCAGTGAATTGTGTAACGTTTGTGCCTGGACCTCTTTCCCACCTTAAGCTGTCCTGTTCTCCCTCCAACCTTTCCTGTCAGAGTTTGTGTTTTATAAGGAAATAAACCTCTACGTTTGAGTGCAACTGGTGTGGACATTCAAGTTACTGTGGGGATACAAGGACTTGTCTTTATTCAATATAGAGGTGAGAGACATTCTCTGGCTGTCTGACTGTGGAAGACCGATCAATAACACCGCTCAACCTCTTTAACGGGAGGGTACGGGCTTGTGGTGCGGTGTGCCTCTCTCTTCCTGCGAGGAGTTAATGCAGGTAAAGAAAGGGGTCTGTGCGCTACATAATAATAAAGTGATATTGCGCTATTCAGTAAGTGTAAATATGCAAAATGACAAGAAAAATCACAAAAGTGATAATTGTGACTCTGCAAATAAAGTGTTCACAATAAACTTGTAATTCAAGTGTTTAAATGATTGGTAAAATAGTCCTTTTATGTGACAGTAATCCCAAAGATTCTTTCTGCTTCCACCAACACCTCAGTGCTCACAGAACTCTCACCTCAAGGGTACATAACACGAGCCTTGTAATAGCCTCCAATATGGGTAAGATGGTCCATCCTTCCATCCTGCTGGACTCCTCAGCGTATCCTCAGGTATAGATCACGACTCCCATATAAGGATTAAGTAGACAAAAGAGCCTCCAATAGTGTATTACCATTAAAAAGACCATTTATTAAAACGACTGCTTAGTGCTTACATCTAAGTTCAGCATGCTGCGCTTCAAACTAATAAAAACATCAGCGTTTTCCACCTCTTACGTCACTGTGTACTCCGGCCACGCCCTACGCAATATGTCACATCACGTGACTTCTTCCCGCACTATGTCCTGGTGTGAACCAGCCCTAAAGGGGCAATTTTTTCACTGACCACCAATATAAGGCTAAGTAGTTAAAGCCAAGTAAGAAGGAAAATTATACAGTACTGTGAAAAAAGTTGTAAATTAAGAATGCTTTCAGAAGTAGAATTGTTAATTGTTTATTTTTATCAATGAACAAAATGGAAAATAAATGAACAGAAGAGAAATCCAAATCAAATAAATATTTTGTGTGACCATCTGTTGCCTTCAAAACAGCATCAAATCTTCTAGGTACACTTGCACACAGTTTTTGAAGGAACTCGGCAGGTAGGTTGTTTCAGACATCTTCGAGAACTAATCACAGATCTTTTGTGAATGTAGGCTACCTCAAATCCTTCTGTCTCTTCATGTAATCACAGACAGATTTGATAATGTTGAGATAAGTGCTCTGTGGGGGCCAAACCATCCCTTCCGGGACTACTTGTTCTTCTTTATGCTGAAGATAGTTCTTAATGACATTAGCTGTATGTTTAGGGTTGTTGTCCTGTTGCAGAATAAATTTGGGGCCAATCACATGCCTCCCTAATGGTATTGCTTGATGGATAAGTATCTGCCTGTATTACTGAGCACTGAGGACATCACTGATCCTTACCAAATCTCCCCCATTTGCAGAAACGAAGCCCCAAACTTGCAAGAAACCTCCACCATGTTTCTCTGTTACCTGCAGACGCTCATTATTATACCACTCTCCAGCCCTTCGGCAAACAACGCACCTTCTCCTACAGCCAAATATTTCATATTTTGACTCATCAGTCCAGAGCACCTACTGCCATTTTCTGCACCCCAGTTCCTAAATTTCCATGCTTAGTTGAGTTGCTTAGCCTTGTTTCCATGCCGGTGGTATGTCTTTTTGTCGCAATTCTTCTTATGCCCAGACTTCTTCGACCAGCAGATGGGTGTACCTGGTTCCTACTGGTTTCCACCAGTTCTGTACTGATGGCACTGCTGGACATCCTCCAATATTGAAGGGAAGTAAGCATGATGTGTCTTTTATCTGCTGCATTAGGTTTCCTTGGCCGACCACTGCATCTACGGTCCTCAACGTCGCGCAATCAATACAGAGAAATACAGGCAAATACTTATCCATCATGCCATATCGTCAGGGAGATATGTGATTGGCCTCAAAATTATTCTGCAGCAGGATAACAACCCCAAACATACAGCCAATGTCATTAGGAACTATCATCAGTGTAAAAAAGAACAATGAGTTCTGATTGGCACCCACAGAGCCCTGATCTCAACATCATGGATCCTGTCTGGGATTACATGAAGAGATAGAAGAATTTGAGGCAGCCTACATCCACAGAAGTTCTGTGGATAGTTCTCCAGGATGTTTGGAACAACCTACCCGCTGAGTTCCTTAAAAAAAACTGTATGTAAGTGTACCTAGGAGAATTGATGCTGTTTTGAAGGCAATTGGTAGTCATACCAAACATTGATTTGATTAAGATTTTTTTTTTTTGTTGGCTCACTTTGCATTTTGTAAATTGATAAAAATAAACAATATATATATATAATATTGAAAGCATTCTTATTTTACAGCATTTCTCCACACCTGCCTAAAACTTTTGCACAGTACTGTAGAATTTGAAGGTAAGCCTGCACAATTAAAAACAAAATATTCAGATTCTCTTTAATTTGATTGTAAAACTTTACATATACCCAGTGAAGTCACTATCCTCCGGTAATACACAAAGATGAAACAAATCCTCCTACATAAGTTGTGCCTGTTTATTTGCAGTCTTTTCTTCTCTACATTCGTTCAACATGCTGAATGTATAAGCTTGTCTGAAAGTTCAAAGAAAGGGGGTAGAGCGCTGAAGTTACACTCTGCAGAGTTCAGGGAGGGGAGCTCTTAGAGCTGATTGGAAGTGGCGCTGTGCTCTGTGACTGCCCCGAAGTCTTCTAGGACCTGTCATATGTCCCAGAAGACATCCGGAGTGAGAGCTTCTGCTTCCGGTCACCTAGGCGACTGGAACAGAACTGGGAGCAGGTACTAGTCAAATTCGGGTACCTGCTCCCCCCCCCCTCCCCAAAAGTTCAGTTTCACAAACAGGAGCCGGTAAGGAGGCCTTAAAGGGAAGTTCCACTTGTGGGTGGAACTCTGCTTTAACAAAACATTTCTCTAAATATATTTACACATTGTACTTTCCAAAAGCACATCACTTTTCACCAAATATTGGACTCTTCAAATGATTCTTAGGGGGTTAATCACTAAAAGAAGAATATTTCACATAAACAGAAGAACTTGTGTTCAATTTGGATTCCTAATCATGTGCAAAGAATTTGAAAAAAAATAATAATTTCCATTGGATGATTGAAGTTAATACAGCAGTGAGTTAAGTGGAAAATGCTCTATTTTAACAATTCAATTACTTTTTGTTGCACTTGTATAAGGTGCGCCCATGTGTGTGTCTGTGAATGTCATTGTTACCTTCATTTCTCTGTCTTTATTCCATATGTCTACCCATGCACTATACATTACATACATACAAAATATAAGAGTGTGTAGCTGTACAAGTCCTGCATAGTTGAACAAGAGTGACATCTACTGGCAAAAGCGAAGAATAAAAAAGCTACAAAGACAATCAAAATGAATTCATTTGTTTCTCTGAACTTTGCTTTATTTCACATTCAGATATTACCTGGTGTTTCTGCAAGTTCTAAAATCATTTATGTTGCAAAGTTGCCAAGTCTATGTATAGCGTAATAAATAGTGAAAAGTAAATGCAGTGCCAAAACTGCAAAATACACTGAAATAATTAATTATGCCAGGTTAAGGAGGCATACATCCTGGCCCTTTTACACTGACGGACCGATCTTGGCCACCAGTCAGTTTTTCAGGCAGACCCAATTGGACCATACATGGCTCTCTATGGAGCAGCGGATGTCAGTGACCATGTGTTCGTTTACACCAAGAAAAAAACGATGGATGGGGATCTGTTCCCAATCCGTCTGGGCAGATAAGATCAGATGACAGTTGGATGGAAATAGACAGGTGGTCCGTTTCCATTCGACTGCCCCATAGAGAACAGCAGGCTGTGTCTGTGTCCGCTCTGCATCAGCAGAGCAGACACATACCTGCCATCCACCTGCTCAGCGGGGATCAGCGGACAGATCCCCCGCTGAGCAGGCAGGTCCACTGCCAGAGTCCTCCCTGTGTGAAATGGGGGGAAAAAAAGGATGGAAACCGTGTCTGGTCTCTATGAATCGTCTCTTATCCAATAATACTCAGAATAAACAGCAAAATGAAAATGACTAGATACAGCAGTCTGATTATCCCAATTAATTCTGGATTGTTTGGTCAAATTGTTGGTGTAAGCCTGCCTATTTTTTAAAGGTGGTGTTTTATTAAAAGAAAATGTTCTGTGAGTTTGTTACAAATGCCTTTAGTAGTTATTACAGACTCTCCAATGTGACTTAGTCCAGTAGGTACAAAACACTTTGGTGTTTAAAATAGATGTAAACCCTATGTGCATCATCATAATAATAATAATGATAATAATAATAAAATTCTAATTTTTTCATGCTTTTTTGCAGCTATTCTCCTGCAGATTCTTACCAACCACTTCCTGCCTACATGCATGCACCAGGCATTACTTTAATAAAAGCTTTGGGTTTAAATAGGAATCTATTTTGAAATTACCTAATCTTTCTAAAGCTTTTGATGAGATTTTAATAATTCGGTTTACATATCCTTTAAGCAAAACCGTTCACAAGAGTTTAATGACTAAGCTCAGGGATTTATAATGAGAAAGTTTGAGAGATGATCAGACGCAATGTTTTTCGTCTCTACTGAGGTGATTCAAATTAAAGGGTGTATAGTCTAATACGTCTCACCAATTGGAATGAATTGGGCTGCACTAAGAAGAGGAGGTGGTGATAGGGTACGTTTTTTTGGCACCGCACAGGGCTCAACAGTGAAAAGTGCTGGAATGAGGAGGATGCCAAGCATTTAACATGGCAGGCTGCAATCAAGAAAGTTGGAGAATGGTTAAAGGTTGG
Source organism: Rana muscosa (assembly GCA_029206835.1). Lineage (NCBI taxonomy): Eukaryota > Metazoa > Chordata > Amphibia > Anura > Ranidae > Rana > Rana muscosa. Next base: position 346,169,710 of record CM055127.1, read on the forward strand.
TAGTGGTTTGAGACTTATTTAGAGGACAAGTTCAGTAGAAGTGTAGAAGTGACATTTCTCATGAATTACTCCAGGGGTAGGCAACCTTGGCACTCCAGCTGTGGTGAAACTACAAATCCCATCATGCCTCTAGGAGTCATGCCTGTGATTGTCAGGGTCTTGCAATGTCTCATGGGACTTGTAGTTTCACCACAGCTGGAGGGCCAAGGTTGCTTACCCCTGAATTACTCAATAGTAATTGTATTTTCTTTGCCTAATGCAATATATATATATATATATATATATATATATATATATATATATATTTTAAATATGCTTATCATGCCAAGGAATTTTGTTTTATATGTGCTTCTCACATATGTATTTTTTTTTACCAGTTTATCCCATCCTATATATCAGGGATATGCAATTAGCGGACCTCCAGCTGTTGCCAAACTACAAGTCCCATGAGGCATAGCGAGACTCTGACAGCAGCAAGCATGACACCCAGAGGCAGAGGCATGATGGGACTTGTAGTTTTGCAACAGCTGGAGGGCCGCTAATTGCATATCCCTGCTATATATAGTATAAAACTAAGTGCCACTTTCACATGGGGGGATTCCACCCCCAGCACGCCCATTTGTCTTCCTTCACACCCTACCCACCGGACAACCCTCAATTTCCAGTATCTATGCATGCAGGGGTATGGCCCATCCAATACACACAGCCATCCTTACTATTTTCATATCTCTTGTATAGTATTAAAGTAGAACTAAGTGCATTTTTTTTTCCATTTTGGATAGAGTAAGGGAGAGTTAAAAACCCTGTCAGGTTTTTTTTTTTTGGGGGGGGGGGGGTTTGTCACCTATGTCCCACTAGGAAGATTTTTCTTCACTTTCTGTCCCAAAGCCAAAATAGGACATACAGTGCATTGAAAAAGTATTCATACCTCTTGAAATTTTCCACATTTTGTCATGTTAAAACCAAAAACGTAAATGTATTTTATTGGGATTTAATGTGATATACCAACACAAAGTGGCACATAATTGTGAAGTGGAAGGAAAATGATAAATGGTTTTCAATTCTTTTTTTACAAATAAATATATGAAAAGCGTGGCGTGCATTTGTATTCACCCCCTTTTCTCTGATACCCCTAACCAAAATCTAGTGGAACCAATTACCTTCAGAAGTAACCTAATTAGTAAACAGAGTCCACCTGTTCTAAATACAGCTGTTCTGTGAAGCCCCAAGAGGTTTGTTATAGAACCTTAGTGAACAAACAGCATCATGAAGGCTAATGAACACAACAGACAGGTCAGGGATAAAGTTGTGGAGAAGATGAAAGCAGGATTAGGTTATAAAAAAATTTATCCCAAGCTTTGTACATCTCACGGAGCACTGTTCAAGCCATCATCCAAAAATGGAAAGAGTATGGCACAACTGCAAATCTACCACGACATGACCATACACCTAAACTGACAGGCCAGGCAAGGACCGTATTAATCAGAGAAGCAGTCAAGAGGCCCATGGTAACTCTGGAGGAGCTGCAGAGATCCACAGCTCAGGTGGGAGAATCTGTCCACAGGACAACTATTAGTCGTGCACTCCACAAATCTGGCCTGCATGGAAGACTAGCAAGAAGAAAGCCATTAGTGATGAGCCGAACACCCCCGGGTTCGGTTCGCACCAGAACCCGCGAACGGACCGAAAGTTCGTACGAACATTAGAACCCTATTAAATACAATGGATGCGAACGTTCGAATTCTAAAGTGCTAATTATAACGACTATTATGCATGTTATTGTCCTAAAAGGGGTTTGGGAACCCGGGTTCTGCACCAGGGGACATGTATCAATGCAAAAAGAAGTTTTAAAAACGGTCGTTTTTCGGGAGCAGTCATTTTAATGATGCATAAAGTGAAAAAAAAAAAGTCAAATATTCCTTTAAATATCGTACCTGGGGGGTGTCTAAAGTATGCCTGTGAAGTGCCACGTGTTTCCCGTGTTTAGAACTGTCCCTGCACAAAATGACACTTCTAAAGGAAAAAAAAGCCATTTAAAACTGCTTGCGGCTTTAATGTAATGTCTGGTCCCGGTAATATGGATGAAAATCTTTAAGAAAAATGGCATAGCTACCCCATGACCCCCCCCCCTACCCCAGCCCATTACCAGCCCCTTTGGGTCTTGTATGGATATTAAGGGGAACACCGCACACAAAATAAAAAAGGCCCTATATACTCTGAACAGCCGTATACAGGCGGTGCATACAAGACAGGGACTGTAGGTTTGTTCTTATGTAGAATCTGTTTGTAATTTTGAACAGGTACATTGTTTAAGTGTAGCTCCAGCCCAAAAATCTGTTTACTATTATATCAGGAATTGTAATTACATATAATTGTTGAACAGTGGTAGTAAAAATTGGGCCTTTGATGGTGGTGCTGGTGCCACAACACTGTAAGCCCTGACAGTTACTCTTGGTGGGTGCAGCAATGGGCCCTGCTGTGAATTATTAGATCAAGAATTGTAATTGCATGCCCCTGTTGAACAGGGGCTGAAAAATTGGGCCTTTCGTGGTGGTGGTGGTGGTGGTGGTGTTGCCACAACACTGTAAGCCCTCAGAGTTACTCTTGGTGGGTGCAGGAATGGGCCCTGCTGTGAATTATTAGATCAAGAATTGTAATTACATGCCCCTGTTGAACAGGGGCTGAAAAATTGGGCCTTAGGCACTGGTGGCACAACACTGCAACCCCTCACAGATACTGTACTTGGAGCACAGCAATGAGCCCTGTTGCAAAGTATTGCTTCAAAAATTGTAATTACACGCCCCTGTTAAACAGGGGCTGAAAAATTGGGCGTTAGGCACTGGTGGCGGCACCCATAAACAAAAATGATCTTCCAAGCTATCATCATCAATCGTATCATTGAGGACTCGGAGGAGGAGGATAGCCAGTCAACATAACAGCACAGGCACTCAGCATCAGCATCAGTCTTGAAGGGATGTGACATGTTAAAATCAATTAGTCTGTTATATCAGCATCAGGTGTGTGGTAGCTAGTGGTGATCCAAGACTGGTTCATCTTGATGAAAGTCAGTCGATCAACCGAGTCGGTGGACAGGCGCACCCTGTGATCCGTGACAAATCCTCCAGCAGCACTGAATGTGCGTTCCGAAAGAACGCTGGATGCAGGACAGGCCAGTAGCTCAATTGCATACTGTGCAAGCTCTGGCCAGTGATCCATCCTCAAGACCCAGTAAGCCAGAGGATTTTCGGTGGGGAAGGTGTCCAAGTCTGACCTTGCCCCTAGATATTCCTGCACCATGTTTATCAGACGCTGGCGATGGTTGCTGGAACCGATCATACTTTGGGGCTGCGGACTAAAGAATTGTCTGAACGCATCGGTCAGACGGCCACCTTCCCCACCGCTCCTTCTTTGACTGGCCGAAGCCTCAGCAACTCGTTGTCCAGGACCAGGAGTTTGTAACCTCCCAGTCTCTGGGAACGCGTTGCACAGACCTTTCTGCAAGGCCTCCCGGAGTTGTCTCATCCTCTGCTCCCTCTGCGACGGTAACATAAGGTCCGCAACCTTACCCTTGTACCGTGGATCAAGGAGAGTGGCCAGCCAGTAATGGTCCCTCTCCTTGATCCGAAGAATACGAGGATCCTTCCGCAGACTTTGCAGGATCAGGGAGGCCATGCAGCGTAGGTTAGCTGAGGCATTCGGTCCGGAGTCCTCTCGGTCACTAAGGACGACATGATCCGCAGCCACCTCCTCCCAGCCACGTACAAGTCCACTGGTTTCTTGGGACTGTAAATCATCCCTAAAAGACTGCTGCTGCTGATGCTGAGTGCCAGGCTCCACCTCCATGCTGACACAATCCTCCTCCTCCTCCTCCTCCTCGTCCTCTTCCTGTGCGATGGGTGGGACAGAAGGAACACTGTCTGGGTAAAGGGGGCCTTGAGAGGCAAGGAAGTCCTCCTCTTCCTGCCTCTGTTCTGCCTCAAGTGCCCTGTCCATTATTCCACGCAGCGTGTGCTCCAACAGGTGGACAAGAGGTACAGTGTCACTGATGCATGCACTGTCACTGCTCACCATCCTCGTGGCCTCCTCAAATGGTGCCAGGACAGTGCATGCATCCCTGATCATGCCCCACTGGCGTGGAGAAAAAAAACCAAGCTCCCCTGACCCTGTCCTGGTGCCGTAGTCGCACAGGTACTCATTGATGGCCCTCTGCTGCGTGTGCAGCCGCTGCAGCATGGCCAACGTTGAGTTCCACCTGGTGGGCATGTCACATATAAGGCGGTTCTTGGGCAGGTTCAACTCCTTTTGCAGCTCAGCCAGGCGAGCACTGGCATTATAAGATCTGCGGAAATGCACACAGACTTTCCTGGCCTGCCTCAGGACATCCTGTAAGCCCGGGTACCTCCCCAAGAACCGCTGCACCACCAGGTTAAGGACGTGAGCCACACAGGGCACATGGGTCAGTTGTCCCTGTCGGAGGGCGGAGAGGAGGTTGGTGCCATTGTCGCAAACCACCATTCCTGGCTTAAGCTGGCGTGGCGTCAACCACCTCTCGGCCTGGCCCTGCAGAGCAGACAGGACCTCTGCCCCAGTGTGGCTTCTGTCCCCCAAACACACCAGCGCAAGCACGGCATGGCATCTTTTTGCCTGCGTACTTGCGTAGCCCCTTGAACGCCTACGGAGCACCGCTGGTTCCGAGGACAAACCACAGGAAGAGGCCATGGAGGAAGAAGAAGAGGAGGGGGTGGAGGAGAGAGGTGTGTCACAACCAGTAGTAGCATTTTGGAGGCGTGGCGGTGGAACAACCTCCAACACTACTGCACCTTGTCCTGCATCCTTCCCAGCTGCCAAAAGAGTGACCCAATGGGCCGTGAAAGAAAGGTAACGTCCCTGTCCATGCCTGCTGGACCATGAGTCAGCGGTAATATGCACCTTACCGCTGACCGCCCTGTCCAGCGAGGCCAAGACATTGCCTTCCACATGCCGGTAGAGAGCCGGAATAGCCTTCCGTGAGAAAAAGTGGCGTTTGGGAACCTGCCACTGAGGAACCGCACATTGCACAAACTCACGGAAGGGGGCCGAGTCTACCAACTGAAAAGGCAGCATCAACCGCTGGGCATGTGGATGGCTGGGAGTGAACTTCTTTCGACGGTCCAGCAGCTGGGGCAGGGAAATTTGCCTGCTAGAATCGGACGTCGGTGTACTGCTAGCAGAGTGGCCGCAAGTACTTGGCTGTGACACACCTAATTCTACACCTTCATTCCTCTCAGTGCATGTTTCAGAGAGGACTGAAGTTATAGTGGGGTTGGAGATCCCAGCTGATGCGGTGCAAGGAGAGGTCCGCTTTGTTCTTTGGTGTGGGTCTTTGAGGTAGGCTTGCCAACGAGCTGCATGGCAGGTCAACATATGTCTGGTCAGGCATGTGGTACCCAAGCGGCTGATGTTTTGGCCACGCGATATACGCTTGAGACATATGTTGCAAACAGCAGCTGTGCGATCTGATGCACTAGCCTCAAAAAAGGCCCACACCAAAGAACTTTTTGAATGACGGGCAGAGGCAGCGCCCTGCACAGGCGGAGCTCTGCGGTGTGATTCCGTCGGTGTACTGCCCTTACGCTGGCCACCAAAGGGCATCCTGCCTCGTTGGAGATGTGCCTCCTCCTCCTCATCCTCCTCCTCCTCCTCTCTCCTATTAGGCACCCACGTGGAGTCAGTGACCTCATCATCCCCTCCCTCCTCATCACTGGAGCCAATCTGGCAGTATGCTGCAGCTGCTGGAACATGACAGCCAGATTGGTGTCCTTCTTGAGCATCCCCTCTGTCTGCTCTCACGCTACTGCCTTCCTGTAGCTGGGTTTCATCATCAGACCCTTCGAAACGCTGGGCATCCTCCTGGAGCATGTACCCAACACTGTGCTCAAACAGTTCGGGGGACTCCTCAGGAGGAGGACATGGTGGGTCTAGGGAAGGAGTGACTGATGATGAGTCTGACATTGATACCAGGGAAGAGGACGCTTTGGCAGCTGCTTTGCCAGTACCCTGAGCCTGGGTGAGAGAGGATGAGGAGGAGAAGGAGGGCTTGGTCATCCACTCTACCAAGTCTTCGGCATGATGTGGCTCAACATGTCCAGCTGCCGAAAAGAAGGACAAGCGTGTCCCATGGCCATGTGCTGATGACAATGCACCGCGTCCACGACCAGCACTGTTGCCCCCAGACACAGAGCCTGCTTGCCCTCTTTTATTGCCTCCTGACTGTCTGCCTCTCCTTGTTTGCCTTCCAGACATTCTAATGGATGGCCTGCAGGGAGATGGGAAAAAAGCTATAAGGGCTACCTTCAGGTGTCCTTCTCTGTCCCTTTACTTAAGGATTTCTAAATATGGTTGAGGATGATTGCTTTCGCACAGAATAGCACAATGACAATTTCCCTGACTGTCCAAAAAACAAAGATTTCAAAGATGGTTGATGAGGAATGCTTTAGCACAGTATAGCACAAGGAGAATTTCCCTCACTGTCCTTCCCTGTCCCTACAAACAAGGATTAGCACAGTAAAACACACTGACACTCTCCCTACCTATAGTTTTCTGTCCCTATAAAAAATGTTTTTTTAAAGATGGTTGATGAGGAATGCTTTAGCACAGTATAGCACAAGGAGAATTTCCCTCACTGTCCTTCCCTGTCCCTACAAACAAGGATTAGCACAGTAAAACACACTGACACTCTCCCTACCTATAGTTTTCTGTCCCTATAAAAAATGTTTTTTTAAAGATGGTTGATGAGGAATGCTTTAGCACAGTATAGCACAAGGAGAATTTCCCTCACTGTCCTTCCCTGTCCCTACAAACAAGGATTAGCACAGTAAAACACACTGACACTCTCCCTACCTACAGTTTTCTGTCCCTATAAAAAATGTTTTTTTAAAGATGGTTGATGAGGAATGCTTTAGCACAGTATAGCACAAGGAGAATTTCCCTCACTGTCCTTCCCTGTCCCTACAAACAAGGATTAGCACAGTAAAACACACTGACACTCTCCCTACCTATAGTTTTCTGTCCCTATAAAAAATGTTTTTTTAAAGATGGCTGATGAGGAATGCTTTAGCACAGTATAGCACAAGGAGAATTTCCCTCACTGTCCTTCCCTGTCCCTACAAACAAGGATTAGCACAGTAAAACACACTGACACTCTCCCTACCTATAGTTTTCTGTCCCTATAAAAAATGTTTTTTTAAAGATGGTTGATGAGGAATGCTTTAGCACAGTATAGCACAAGGAGAATTTCCCTCACTGTCCTTCCCTGTCCCTACAAACAAGGATTAGCACAGTAAAACACACTGACACTCTCCCTACCTATAGTTTTCTGTCCCTATAAAAAATGTTTTTTTAAAGATGGTTGATGAGGAATGCTTTAGCACAGTATAGCACAAGGAGAATTTCCCTCACTGTCCTTCCCTGTCCCTACAAACAAGGATTAGCACAGTAAAACACACTGACACTCTCCCTACCTATAGTTTTCTGTCCCTATAAAAAATGTTTTTTTAAAGATGGTTGATGAGGAATGCTTTAGCACAGTATAGCACAAGGAGAATTTCCCTCACTGTCCTTCCCTGTCCCTACAAACAAGGATTAGCACAGTAAAACACACTGACACTCTCCCTACCTATAGTTTTCTGTCCCTATAAAAAATGTTTTTTTAAAGATGGCTGATGAGGAATGCTTTAGCACAGTATAGCACAAGGAGAATTTCCCTCACTGTCCTTCCCTGTCCCTACAAACAAGGATTAGCACAGTAAAACACACTGACACTCTCCCTACCTATAGTTTTCTGTCCCTATAAAAAATGTTTTTTTAAAGATGGTTGATGATGAATGCTTTAGCACAGTATAGCACAAGGAGAATTTCCCTCACTGTCCTTCCCTGTCCCTACAAACAAGGATTAGCACGGTAAAACACACTGACACTCTCCCTACCTATAGTTTTCTGTCCCTATAAAAAATGTTTTTTTAAAGATGGTTGATGATGAATGCTTTAGCACAGTACAGCACAAGGAGAATTTCCCTCACTGTCCTTCCCTGTCCCTACAAACAAGGATTAGCACAGTAAAACACACTGACACTCTCCCTACCTATAGTTTTCTGTCCCTATAAAAAATGTTTTTTTAAAGATGGTTGATGAGGAATGCTTTAGCACAGTATAGCACAAGGAGAATTTCCCTCACTGTCCTTCCCTGTCCCTACAAACAAGGATTATCACAGTAAAACACACTGACACTCTCCCTACCTATAGTTTTCTGTCCCTATAAAAAATGTTTTTTTAAAGATGGTTGATGATGAATGCTTTAGCACAGTATAGCACAAGGAGAATTTCCCTCACTGTCCTTCCCTGTCCCTACAAACAAGGATTAGCACAGTAAAACACACTGACACTCTCCCTACCTATAGTTTTCTGTCCCTATAAAAAATGTTTTTTTAAAGATGGTTGATGATGAATGCTTTAGCACAGTATAGCACAAGGAGAATTTCCCTGACTGTCCTTCCCTGTCCCTACAAACAAGGATTAGCACAGTAAAACACACTGACACTCTCCCTACCTATAGTTTTCTGTCCCTATAAAAAATGTTTTTTTAAAGATGGTTGATGAGGAATGCTTTAGCACAGTATAGCACAAGGAGAATTTCCCTCATTGTCCTTCCCTGTCCCTACAAACAAGGATTAGCACAGTAAAACACACTGACACTCTCCCTACCTATCCTTCTCTTTCCCTAAACTAAAGGAATCCAGGTTAAGCAAGAAAAAAAATGTCACTGTCCCTGCCTATGCTTCTCTTTCCCTGCTCCGGAACACACTACACTAGGCCGCCGTGCTGGCGGCCTTTTTATAGTGTGGGGCGTGTACTAAACACCCTCAGCAATAATTGGCCACAGGCATCCTGCCTGTGGCCAATCATTGCTCTCCTCGCTGCCGGCGCTGTGATTGGCCAAGCATGCGGGGTCATAGTGCATGCTTGGCCAATCACAGCGCCTTGTTGACACTGCGATGGCGTAGTGCATTGTGGGCCGCGAATTAGGCGCGAACGGCCCAAATCGTTCGTTGTTCGGCGAACGATCGAACAGCCGATGTTCGAGTCGAACGTATGTTCGACTCGAACAGCGAGCTCATCCCTAAAAGCCATAAGAAGTCCCATTTGCAGTTTGTGAGAAGCCATGTGGGGGACACAGCAAACAAGTGAAAGAAGGTGCTCTGATTAGATGAAACCAAATTGGAACTTTCTGGCCTAAAAGCAAAACGCTATGTGTGGCAGAAAAGTAACACTGCACATCACCCTGAACACACCATCCCCACCGTGAAACATGGTTGTGGCAGCATTATGTTGTGGGGATGCTTTTCTTCAGCAAGGACAGGGAAGCTGGTCAGAGTTTATGGCAAGATGGTTGGCACCAAATACAGGGCAATCTTAGAAGAAAACCTGTTAGAGTCTGCAAAAGACTTGAGACTGGGGTGGAGGTTCACATTCCAGCAGGACAACAACCTCAAACAAACAGCCAGAGCTACAATGGAATGGTTTAGATCAAAGCATATTCATGTGTTAGAATGGCACAATCAAAGTTCAGACCTAAATCCAACTGAGAATCTGTGGCAAGACATGAAAATTGTTGTTCACGGTCACTCTCCGTCCCAAACAATTTTCCTGGCAGTTGTGGCTGAAATTTTAGTTGGTCCCCTAATTTTCCACTTCTTGATTAGAGTTTGAACACTGCTGATTGGCATTCTCATTTCCTTGGATACCTTTTTATATCACTTTCCTGTTTTATACAGTTTAACTACCTTTTCCTGCAGATCCTTTGACAACTCTTTTGCTTTCCCCATGACTCAGAATCCAAAAATGTCAGTGCAGCACTGGATGAAAGATGCAAGGGTCTGTCAGGAGTCCAGAAACTCATTGACCTTTTATATACACACACACTAATTACAAGCAAACAGATCACAGATGAGGATGGTTACCTTTAATAGCCATTCTAACCCCTTTGTGTCAACTTGTGTGCATGTTTTCAGGCCAAAATCACCAGGATATGTAAACTTTTGATCAGGTCATTTGGGTAGTTTCTGTTGCCATTATGATTTAAAAAGAGTAAACACAGTTGGTTGATAATAAATGGCTTCAGCCAAACACTAACCATGAGTGAAAGAAATGTTTTTGTGTTATCATTCATATTCTCTGAAAAATGGCCAAGAAATCATACATTCTGCCAGGGTATGTAAACTTATGAGCACAACTGTATATAGTTGTCCCAACTGATTGATAAATATACAATCAACCAATTGCTTGTTCTACTGGACATCCCATATGCAAGTTCAAAGCCCTCAATAAAAATACAAAACAAGCAGATGGACTGTTCATTGTCTCAAAAGTGATTTGGAAGTGAATGCCGGGCTGGGCAGTGTGACAGGTGGGCCACATCACTTAGCAGCCGCTACAGGGGTACCGCTACACTTGTTTTCTACAGAGCCCGTGGCGTTCATTTTTTTACTCAATTAAAGCAGAAAGAGAACTACATGAGTCTAATTGAATATCTGCTACACCGAGGATCATTAGCAAATTCTGTCCAGTCAATCTTGAAAAAAGTATATATTAGTGTTTTTCTTAGAAAAAATTCAAGGATGGTCTGAACTCTGAAGCATGCCCTTCCTGGCCTTGGATGGAATTATCAGAGCTCAATGTTATTTCAATTTGTAGTTCTTATATTTTCAACCTCTACTTTTTTCAGTAAAAGCAAAACAAATTAGCAAATGCGCAACAAAGTAATTGCATAGAAGAATCATTTTACTGACCAATGGGCTACAGTAATGATAAGATCCAGGACTGTCATAATGAAGTATGGTAGTTACATTCATCAAATAAGATTTAGATGAAATTACAGGATCAAGGGAAACTCTATAGGAGCGGTTCTCTTATATTGATGTGCTAGTAGTTTTTAAACAGGTAAATCAGTATTAAACTCAAAAGCAAACATGTATTATACTTAGTAGCTTACCAATTCTTAGATGTGTTGGCCGTATTTATTTCCTTTTTTAGGTTTTCTTTCTTCTATTTTCAGCTGGTGATCCAGCCAGCATGTTTGTTGTTTTCTAACATTAACTACTCGCCGACCAACCACCGCAGTTGTACTGCGGCAGGTTGGCGCGGCTGCGCGAATCGCCGTCATTATATGTCGGCTCTTTATATCGACATGGCAGGCACCTGCGCAGCGTGTCCCCGGAGCCGATGCGAGTGGCCGGCTTGCGAAATGTCCGCCAGGCACCCACAATCACTCCCGACAGAGCCAGATCTGTGTATGTAAACACACAAATCCCGGTTCTGTCAGGGGAGTAGATACAGATCGTGTGTTCCTACTAAATGGGGAACAGCGATACGTCTCCTCCCCCAGTCTGTCCCATCCCCCAACAGTTAGAACACACAGTGAGGGAACACATTTAACCCCTTAATCGCCCCCTAGTGTTAACCCCTTCCCTGCCAGTGACATTTATACAGTAATCAGTGGCTATTTTTAGTTCTGATCGCTGTATAAATGTCACTGGTCCCAAAAAAAGTGTCAAAGTGTCTGATCTGTCTGCCTTAATCCTGATAAAAATTGCAGATCGCCACCATTACTAGTAAAAAAAATAATAATAATAAAAATGCCATAAATATATCCCCTATGACGTAGACACTATAACTTTTGCGCAAACCAATCAATATACGCTTATTGTGATTTTTTTTACCAAAAATATGTAGAAGAATACATATCAGCCTAAACTGATGAAGAAATTTGTTTTTTTTTCTATTATTTGGGATACTTATTATAGCAAAAAGTACAAAATATTGTGTTTTTTTCAAAATTGACGCTCTTTTTTGTTTACAGCGTTTGTTTGGGTACAACGTTGCACAACAGCGCAATTGTCAGTTAAAGCGATGCAGTGTTGTATCGCAAAAAATGGTCTGGTCAATAAGGGGGCAAATCCGGGGCTGAAGTGGTTAATTGCAATCTTGCAGTTACAGGGATGAGAGAAACCATTTAACACTGACAGATGGATTGACACTTATCCCAAAAGTAAAAAAAAACTGTTGGTGTAACTCAGGGGTACCCAACCTTTTAAAGGAGCGAGGGCCACTTTAGTGACTTGGTAACTGGTCGCGGGCCACAAGGAGGAGGATCCTGTGTGATGTGTGGCTGTCAGCAGGGAGAGATGCTAGTGTAGGCTGCCACAGAGGGAGCCCATGCACCCCGCAAGAGATACATTGAAGGTGTTCTGGATGCTCAGTGCTGGAACTTGTTCCTGCACTAAGCTCTGGGATCAGCAAAGATTCGTCAGGACAGAGGCACCAGGAGCTTCTCATGGGGTCCCCTACTGGCCCCAGGCCCTTTGCGCAGTGCCCGAAAGCCCTAATGGTCAGTCCACCCCTGTACTCCCCTCCCCCCAGACTGACAATGCTGCTGACCAAATCTGCCCCCTGTGCTCATTCATCCAGAGTGGTGTCTGTATAATATAGCAGGTGTGTTACTGGCCAGATCACCAGGTGAAAACAAAGGAAAAAAGAAAATGAATACAGCCACTACATTTAATGGTTGTTAAGCTGCAATATATTACATTTATAGTTTTGGGTTTATTACCAGGAAATATTGAATTATGTCATCTTAAAACAACTGTAGGCAAATATAAATAAATCTAGCCAACCCTGTAATTCTTTTAGTCCAAGCCTTTTTATCTGACTAGTGTGAGTAGTGTATTAACCAAAGCACTATGTAAAATACACCTATATTTGCTAAATTATGCATCTCAAATTTCAGCTTTTATTATTGTAGGTGATAGTGCTTCCGGACAGACTGGCAGGCAAGTGTCGGGCTCATGTTTCCAGTTATTTAATGTAATTCTTATTTGTGCTTTTGCTATGAATTGACAATTAAAATAAATCCCTTTTCCCATTTTCTAATCACATTTGGTCTTACGTGAAGTAATAAATGCTTATTTTATCTTTTTTTATTGCTTCAATGTCTCTATTACTAATCACTTACTGAGCAGGCAATAAAAATTCAATAATTACAAAAACAAAGTTGATTTTACACAATTTTTGCAACGCTTCAGTGTTATCATTTAGAGAAGAAATCAAACTAATGAAAAATCTCAAATATTATTTTAATATGAAAAGCTGTTTAAACAAGTGAATGTAACCAATTCATATTTTTAACTACTTCTTTACCATCTTGTGCAGCTGTAAGTAAACATTTCTAGTCCTGACATCCTGAAATATGTTTTGTACCTATCCCCTCCACCTTATGCTAATAGAAAGCACAGTTGATACAGTCTGTCAGAGAGGAAGCTCCTATTGCATCATAACAGGGGGAATAGTTCAATTGTTCAAAGCTGCCAATCACTACGTAAGGTAGTATGCACTTGTGGTCGGTTGGTGTCTAATAGGGTTATGCCAGTGTACTCAGTGGAAATGCAGCAACTTCGCTGTTCCTATTGCAATCCTTATTATTATAAATGTAGCGCTTACCCCCGAAGGAGCCTGTTAATTATTGTGCACGGATCTCCAATTTGTTAATCGACAGCCAGTTACAAAGTATTTTCACACTGCCAGGTGCACACACTCTTCCGCTCGTTGTCTCCAATAACCAGTCTAGGGGATGTGTTTATTATGTTTTATTTGGAGAACTTGGATAGGAGAAGGGAATTTGTATGATACTCCAAATTAACTATGCACAAGTGAGGACAACTCTCTCAATAGATCTGTGTAGCAGATTATCTGCAGTACCATACAGTGCCAGTATGTAATAAACAAGTCCCTTTTGTAGCATAAGGAACTCAGTGAACTTTGTCTCTTCAAGGCACTAGCCAGTGTCCCCTTTAGCTCCCACACCCGGTATGCTGACTTCTAGGACCAAGATGGGGATTTCAGCAACACACACAGTCTCAGGGATCCCTTTAGGGGTTCTGTACTCACAAGTAGGGTGACCACGTGTACCGGATTGCCCGGGACAGTCCCGCATTTTGCAGATCTGTCCCGGGCACCTTCATTCCAGGACAATACAGTGTCCCCGAATGAAACTGACACAGCCACCCCCCGGGCCAATCTGATGCCCCCAAAAAAGGCTGCCACATCACTGCTTTACTCACTGACAGTACTTGTCCTGGCCAGGAATGCCTGGAGGAGCACAATCCCGGCCCCCTGCTTGTGATTGGAGAAATCATAAATCCCACCTCTTGTGTCCAATCACTATGCTGTGATTCGTTATAGCACAAGCTGATTTTTGGGAAGGGGGGGTATCCCTGAATGGTAGTTTAAAAAAGTGGTCACCCTACTCACAAGGCCCTGGCCACAGGTCACCTTCCTCCGTGATACCAGACAGGATCTGTGGACATCCTCCCTCAGTCAGTTTCCAAAAGAACCATTGGTTGTAGCTTCAGTGTTTCAGTCCCTCAGGTTGACCACCTGAGGCTGCATGGCAGCCTATGCTGGATCGAGGCAGCAGCCTCCTCCGCACCTGGACCTCTCTCAGAGGGAGACTGTGCCCCCAGCCCATGTGCTCTTCAGATTTAAATACAGGTACCCAGCATTCCCTGGGGTACATCCCCTTCTAATGGCCAGGGCTGTATGAACATCCATGATCTCACCTGCCAGGTTTCCACCCACTGTCCAATATGCCTCATTACTATTGGACCAGTGTGAAATTTTCAGGACAGCATGAGCAGCACCAGAGCACACTGAGCAGACTCTATCAAAAAATCACAGCTCTCTGTTAAGCAGCCAGCACATACATTTGCCTGGCTGTCTCCCTGTTAAGCAGAGAAACCCAAAAACGCTATACACTCACTAGCACCTACCTAGGGGGGTGCTACATAAATAAAAAAGAATTGGGGGTGCAAAGCTGCTATTTTGCTTAGGGCCTCTTATAGCCTCATCCATCATTGCTAGGGATGAGTTTTGGATTTGCAGCTATTGTGGGTTTGCTTTGAATCCTGTAGGTCTATAATTAGAATTGATCATCACTGCAAATTTATATCTGATCCAACAGGCTCCAACAAGGTTTTTTTTGTGTTATCCCAACTATAAAATGGGGGGCACTGTCCACAGTGACAGTTTTTTTAAGCTGCTATAAGAGCCCTTTCTCACTGGAGCGCCCATAGTGTCGCGGTAAAACGCCGCTATTTTCACCGCCGACGCTATAGGCGGATTTGCGGTGCATTTCGGCCGTTAGCGGTGGGGGTTTACCCCCCGCTAGCGGCCGAGAAAGGGTTAAAACTGCCCGCAATGCGCTGCTGAAGCAGCGCATTGCGGGCAGTATAGCCGCGCTGTCCCATTCATTTCAATAGGCAGCAGCGGTGGAGGGGCGGCAAACACACCGCTCCTTCACCGCTGCAAAGATGCGGCTAGCAGGACTTTTTCTAACGTCCTGCTAGCGCAACGCTCCAGTGTGAAAGCCCTCGGGCTTTCACAGTGGAATGAATGGGGCAGCAGTTTAGTAGCGTTTTGCAGGCACTATTTTTAACGCTATAGTGCCTGAAAAACACTCCAGTGTGAAAGGGTCTAAGGAAATAATAGGGAAAGCTGACAAACTTCATAGTCAAAAATAAAGCCCTGTACACACGATCGGATTTCCTATGGTTTTTAAAACGATGGATTTTTCCATCGGAAAACCGATGAAGCTGACTTCTGTTCCAAACGCGGTGACGTAAAACACTCTGATGAGCCGAGAAAAATTAAGTTCAATGCTTCTGAGCATGCGTCGACTTGATTCTGAGCATGCGTGGGTTTTTTATCCGATGGAGTTCCCCACAGACGATAGTAATTTGCTATCGGTTTTTTAACCATCGGATAAATTTAAAACATGTTCTATTTTTAAACACCGATGGAAAAAAGACAGATGGGGCCCATACACGATTGGTTTGTCCGATGAAAACAGTCCATCGGACTGTTTTCATCGGTAAAACCTATTGTGTGTACAGGGCTTTAGTGTCTACTAGGAATCTGTGCTTATAGTCTGATTGCTAGCTTTTTGGGCAACTACCCTCTTTGCCTCTTTGTTTGTTATTATTATAGTTTTATTTTTATTTTTTTGGTATTTGTTTTAGTTTATGATTCATTTGAAGGCAGTGGTCAATTTTGGATCTTTTCCTATCAATAGGAAACTACTTTTAGCTTTGCTGCAAGCCAATTAGGCTTTTTGCAATGCTTTATAGCATGTGGCAGCAGTGTGTACCTAAACTACCTTAGGGCTCTTTCACAAGGGGCGGATCAGTCATGATCCGCCCCGTGAAGCTCCGCTTGCTGAGCGGGGATTGCTCAGTTGATCCCCGCTGAGCCGGCGGATGACTGGGCGATCCCCGCACACTGTGCAGGGACCGCTCTGTCAGAGCGCCGCTCTCCCCTATGGGGGAATCGGATGAATACGGACCGTCTGTCCGTGTTCATCCGATCCACTCAGCCGACGGAAGGAAAAATAGGGTTTTCCTCCGTCACACTTTGGCGGAGCGGATGTCAGCAGACATGTCACCGCTGACATCCGTGCCTCCATAGGGGTACATGGAGGATCCGTTTCAGGTCCGCCTAAAAAAAACTGACAGGCGGACCTGAACGGACCCTCCGTGTGAAAGGGGCCTTAAAGTGATACTAAATGTACACTGCTTAACTTGCATTGTCCCTTCTATTTCTGTATGTGGATGATGTAATTATAAAAAAAAAAAAAAGTACCTTTTTCCTAATTGCTGCCACATGACCCAACTCTTTTCCAGTGAGTCTGCAGGAAAACATAAGCAGGGGGGCTTCTGGTCCGCAGCTACTGGTCACATTTTCAAAATAAAAAAAAAACAGACTTCAGAATACAGAGTAAAAATAATTAATATCAATAAACTGTTTTCATTTTTCATACAAATATACTGTATATTTGAAATCAATCTTTATTATTTTTGAGCATTAATATGTTTCTGACAGTCACAGGCTTTGTCACGCCCCTCCAGTCTTAGAATAGGGGAGGTAAATCTACATGCAATATCTCTGCCCCATTGTGTTTAGCTGGTTAGTGGGCATGGAGGAGGAATGAGGGGGTGGGCTGTCATTTACCGCTGTGTATACACCCACATGTGTGACTCTATAGTCACATAAGCTCAGTGCCGGGACAAGGCAACAAACGCATTTGGAGCGATCGTCTAATAATCTGATCACTAGTACACAGCTTTTAAGAGCTGATTACGACAGTTCATGTGAAAATATCACAAAATAAGCACCAAAAAATTATTTGTAAGATAACAGAACAAACGATTTTCATGTAATTAGTATGGTTTTTGCATGAAAAGAATCAAAAGACCAAGACTGCGCATGCTCGGAAATGAAAGGATACATTACAATATATCATTTCTGAAGTTGTATTCTGTCTAATGAGAATTTTTTTTTACTTTAGTAATCTACAGTATTTGTTTACCATATGAGACCAGCATGGAAAAAAAATTGTCTGATATTCTCATGGTGTGTTTCGGCCTTTTATTCTAGGAGTAGAGGAGTAAGGTAAAACCACTTAAACTGGCATACATGCTTAGGTTTTATTTTACATTCAGCCAGGGGGCTGAATTAAAAAAAAACACTTACAGATCCATCCATCCACACAAGAGAGGAGGATGCAGAAATCCCCCTTGCCGAGATGTAGTCTGACAGTGAGGATTCTTCTCTGTCAGAATACACTGGTCAGTGCTGCAACTGATTGGCTGAAAGAAACTGGTCCAACAAGGTTTTCCAGCAGTCCCATTCAGGAAGCTGATCTCATGGGCGACTTCTGCCTAACAGGCAAGGCCACACATAGATCAAAATTCAGCAGGTCCTGCTGAACCGAGCGAATTTTGATCTGTGTGTATCCAGCTTTACCTTATTCCTTGCTCCAGTAGGCTTTCTCCAGTGCTGTGACTGGTCATCTGGAGCTCCTGGGTCACTGGGTGAATTGTGAGAGGCTGTGGTCACACTCCAGCCTCATCATACCATACAGAGTTAAGGGGATTGTAACGTTTTTTTCTTTTTTTTTTCTTTTTTTACAACTTTACAACTCCTTTAATGTTCCTGTATAGTTTGATGATGCTGAGGCTTTGGGTGGAGGGGGAGAGAAGTGCAGCTGGGTGGAGAAAATAAATATGAGGCTATTTCCCACAGCTCTGATGAACTCCATGCCCAAGAGGGTTAAGGCAAGAAAAGAAAGGGGAACATTTGGGACTTTGAGTGAGACGCAAGGGAAGGTTTGCGTCTCCATCCCTGTGCTGTATGCAACTATAAAGGGGGAAGTTTTGGGACTTTATATGAGGTGGGTATGGTGAGACTGAACCAATCAAAAAAAGTAAAAACATAAATATGTTTATTACTAAACCATTAATGTCATAACATAATACAACATAGCATGCATGATACAGTTAACATAGTACATTGGAAAGATACTTAATCACATGGCACATAACAGTATATGCAAGGTATGCATAATATTTGGGCAAAAATATGGTCTGATAAAAGCATAGATTGGTAAAATAATTTGAAATATAAGTATACACTGGATGCATCAAAGTAGACTCGACGCATTTCGTGGACTGCATCCACTCATCAGGAGCCATGCATCCATGTTCTAAAATGAAGAAAGAAATGATATATAACCATTATAGTTTGATATGTCAACCATCGTGGAGGACTTAAAGTCACTGCAAGACTATTGACCATGTCTACAATTACTCACGTATGTACCAAAATGTGCAATAGCGCGTGCCCGGGGCCGGCCAACTAAGTCTCGCCCAGGAGCTGAGGAAGGGATCCAAAAGGGGAAGCCAAAACGCTCGGCCACAAAACCCCCGTAAAAAGTGAGTGAGACATATCAAGGTTGATGGGGATTCTGAAATATGTGAAATGAAATAAAATTATATATATATCTATATTAATATGTATAGATTAAAATAGAACCCATAACCATGATGAGAAGGTGGACATGTGATCAGTGTGCACAGTCCCTATTTGTCCATAATATCTTCATTTTAAAACAAGGATGCATGGCTCCTGATGAGTGGATGCAGTCCACGAAACACGTTGAGTCTACTTTGATGCATCCAGTGTATACAGTACATGTAAAAAACTTTATTGTATTAAAGTTCTATAGACCTGAGAGAGCGAAAGATAGAAAAAATCTTGCCCCTGTGCAAAGCCTTAGTAGGACCTCATCTTGAATATGCAGTTCAGTTTTGAGCACCAGTTCACAAAAAGGGATTTGTTGAACTGGCGAGAGTGCAGACAAACACCCCGTCCCCCCTAGACACATGAGAGTATTGATATGAGCCATGTACCATTGATGTGTCTTCCATGTTTCCTCATTTCCACATCGCAAGATATTTCATATACCATGAGTAATTTTCAGGGTGATGAATAGGTTAACTTGATGCTAGGATACGGAATAGATTTCGAACGGGGGGATGGATATAGTTCTGGATCTCCCTCCTTGTTCGAAATATAAGTCCAATCGGATAGAAATAATTTTCTCTTCTCTGGCCTACAATAATAAATACTCAGAAATTAAACACCAATACATCCCCTTTCTTTCCTAATGATCAGTACCCCATGCATATCTTGCACAGTGGGATGGGCAACTTTGACATCACATCATTTGATTCATGGCTCTAATCTTTCCGGATACAAATCCAACATGTATTTACTGCAATAATGTGTTTCCATATATGTAATTCCTTACAATTTATGGATTGTGTAAACCATATGTGTATGAATTATATGACAGCACCACAGTTTTTCAAGTGTATCCTTTCTCATTTCCATTTACGGATCCCCTGGCTTCCCTTGGGCCACTAGTGCTCTTGGGTTTGGTGTCTTTACCCATGCGACTTCCCGGCAAGGGGAGGGAGCACAGGGCCCTGTGCTCCCAATATGCTCCAACAGGCGGCGGAGTCCTCTGTGTCTGCCGGAAGGAGCAATCCCCATTGTCGGCAGCATCCCTGATCATTTCCGGATGCCGTGATGCCGTCCGTGCATGCGCGGCAGAGTGCCGCGATAGCGTGTCACGGCGTCCCGCATTTGCGGCGGCAGTGACGGCAGCGGACGGGAACTTCCCTTATTCCGGAACGCTGAGGGAGCCACCACAGGAGAGCCGCTAATGCGGCTTGGCTTCCCTCAGTCTGGCAAGACGTGGATGGGGTGGGGCGCATGCGGCCCGCCTTGGCACACATTTTTTCCATTAAGGGCAGTATAAATGAATGTAGGGAGCTGGGTTGATCTTTCTATGATCCCCAGCATCCCACCATGGACAGCAGCAGTATGGTCTCCAACATGTAAGTATACCATCTCCTCATAGGTTATTTACAACTTCATGCAATCAACACAGTTCTTACTGTGTGGATTTAGCTTTACCATTACAAATTTATTTAAACATAAAATTAATACACAAAACTAAAAATGAAATTAATAATAAACTTCATATATAACGAGAACCATACCAATATCAGCTGTTAAAGCACCATATTATCACCTTATCACTTTCATTGCACTACTTCACTTTATCATAATTTTTTGTTGATGCACCATTCATTGTATGTTCATTGTTAATTTTTATCTCCCTTTTTCACACCACATTGCTTTCACCTTACACTCATCCTTCTCACTCTCACATCACCTTCCAACACCCATTTTATTTTACATTATTCATTTGCCATTCACTCATCCTGCATAATTATCTATGCAGCTGCAATTTTTTTTAACACACACCACCCTATTCCCATTCACCTCATTATTTTCACCAGCTTCACCTGTACACCATAATTCACCTCACATCTACCAGCATGCATCCCTCCCATAACTATATATATATATATATGTGTATATATATATATATATATATATTGTGACAGCAGGAAGGTAAAGTCACCTGGTTGCATCCAGGGGGGTAGATATATTTCGCCCAGATTCAGGCTTTACGCCGACTTATACAACTAGGTGGAGAGTTGTATAAGGCTAGTGGGCTCATGGATGACTCATACCTCTAGGGAGAGGGCTGGGCGTCGTGCAGACAGGGAGTTGATGAGACCAGCTGAAGCTTGTCAGCTCATTTAGGCCTCTATAAGAACTCCCAGCTTCATTAGATGTTAGCTCATGCCTGGAACCAGACCTGTGTGGACTGTCTAGGGAGAGTGAACCCCTGTGCGGTGAGACAAAGCCTGTGTGGCTATTTGCTTGGACATTTAAAACCAGGGACTTAGGGACTAGGACAGCACTAGGCTGATCCCAGTTGTTAGTTAGGAAACCTGTATGTTTAGTCAGAGGTCAACTTGACCAGGATTTATTTTGGTTATGTTTATTTTGCTTTGCTGTGTTTTGTCACTGTAAATAGAAAATAAACCGCACCTTTTTGATTTTGAAAACCACAACCTCCGTTTGCTGGGCCTGTTTTGTGTGGGGAGCCCATCCCGGGGGTCACACACACCCGCTGCCGAGCTAACCCCCTCACAGTTGGTGGAGAACCAGTGGCAGTTTTTTTTTAAGCCAGCATGGAGGAGATACTGAAGCAGCTGGCTCTAGCAAATGCCAATCAACAGCAGACAAATGCAGGTTTGCAAAAGAGCCTTGCAGCTCATCAACAGAGCCTTGCAGCTCAACAACAGAACTTCGCAGCCCAGCAGCAAGCTCATCAACAGAGCCTTGCAGCCCAGCAGCAGACAAACGCAACTTTGCAACAGAGTCTGGAGGCTCAGCAACGAGCCCAGCAGCAATCTGAGGCCCGCTTCATAGACCTGTTGCAGAAGCAAGAGCAGAGACTACAACAACAGATGGAAGCAGTAATGCAGCAACGTCCGCAGACCAGTGAGGAAAGCCGTCCCACTAATACCGCGTCCTTTGGGGTGAGTCGTTTATTGACAAAAATGACTGGAGAGGATGATCCAGAGGTATTTTTGACCACATTTGAAAGGACCGCTGAAAGAGAAAAGTGGCCTGAGGAGCAGTGGGCTGGACTGGTGGCTCCTCTGTTAACTGGTGAATCGCAGAAAGCTTACTATGACCTAGAGCCTAACCAAGCAAAAGACTATGTGATGCTAAAAGCTGAAATATTGGCAAGGCTGGGTGTCACCCAGGCTGTCCGGGCTCAGCGTGTCCATAACTGGACTTTCCAGCTTGGAAAACCCCCCAGGTCTCAAATGTATGATCTCATTCACCTGAGCAGAAAGTGGCTACAGCCAGAGACTTTGTCCGCACCAAAGATTGTGGAACGTGTTGTAATGGATCGGTTTTTGAGAGCTCTTCCTACTGCCATCCAAAAGTGGGTAAGCCATGGAGACCCAGAGACGGCCGATGGTCTTGTGGATCGTGTGGAGAAATACTTGGCTACAGAGAACCTGACGGCCTCTTCCAGAGACACTCGGACTTTCCACCCTAAGACCAGACCATCCCCAGGGGCGGATAAGAGGATTACAAGGGGTGAGGGTGGAGAGAGTGAGAGGGTGGGAGCTCTACCCCAAGTTTGGCGAGAACAGCCTGGGAAATCAGCGGCTCAAGAGGCGGCAAGAAGGATCGTTTGCTACCGCTGCCGGCAAGCGGGACATATTGCAGCCAATTGCCCGGTTGTGGAGGAACCCATGCAGTGTGACTTTCTGACGGGCAGACGTCAGTCGCTGTGTGCGACAGTCGCATGCACTGCCATTCGAGGAACTGAGAAACATTTATGCAAAATGTGTGTTAATGGTAGAAATGTTGTGGTATTGCTGGATTCAGGTAGCCTTGTGACCCTGATAAAGGCTGAGTTAGTTAAAACAGAGGTCTCTGGGAATAGCAAGGTAGCTGTTATTTGTGTGCATGGGGACACCCGAGAGTATCCAGTGACTACAGTGTGTTTCGAGACCCCCAAAGGTACCCTCTCTCATCCAGTGGGCTTAGTATCTCAGTTACCGCATGACGCCATTGTGGGAAGGGATTTTCCGAAGTTCTGGGAACTGTGGGATGATCCTGAGCCCCTCACTGGTGCCCCTATGTACCAGGAATGTGATAGCCAGAACTCCCCTGAGAGTGGTGAGGACTCTCCGGAATTTCCCTTATCAGTATTGGCAGGGGAGACTCAAGAAACTGGAGAGGAGCCCACCTCCTCAGACGAAAACCTACCGTCTGTGGAGTTTTCTGATCTTGAGGTTCACAGGGAAAACTTTGCCACAGAACAGTTGAAAGACCCCGCCCTAATAAAGGCACGGGAAAACGTAGTGAAAATAGATGGCGAGTTAGTGAACCCAGATAATACCTGCACTTACCCATACTTCAGCGTAGAGAAGGACCTACTGTATCGGGTGGCAAAAAGGGCAGAAGAAACCGTTGAGCAGCTTGTGGTGCCCAAACCTTACAGGAAGTTGGTGTTGGAGTTGGCCCATGGGCACATTCTTGGAGGTCATCTGGGGACAGAGAAAACCCGAGAGAGGGTATTACAGAGATTCTATTGGCCGGGGGTGATGAAGGACGTAGAAAATTATTGTTCCTCCTGCCCTGTGTGTCAGAGGTTGGCCCCGATGCCACATTTCCGTAGCCCGCTGGTCCCTCTACCCATCATTGAGGTCCCGTTTGAGAGGATCGCCATGGATTTGGTAGGTCCTATAATCAAGTCCGCTAGGGGGCACCAGTACATATTAGTTATAATGGACTATGCCACCCGTTATCCAGAAGCGATCCCTCTCCGAAATACCTCGGCCAAAACCATAGCCAAAGAGCTATCTCTTGTTTTTAGCCGGGTGGGTATTTGTAAAGAACTGCTTACGGACCAAGGTACACCCTTTATGTCCCGGGTTATGAAAGAGCTGTGTAAATTGTTCAAAGTGACGCAATTGCGTACGTCTGTGTATCACCCCCAAACCGATGGGCTGGTTGAAAGATTCAACAAAACCCTAAAACAAATGTTGAAGAAAGTGGTGGATAGAGATGGAAAGGATTGGGACTGTTTACTTCCTTATTTGATGTTTGCTATTAGGGAGGTGTCCCAATCCTCTACGGGATTCTCCCCCTTTGAGTTACTGTATGGGAGACACCCAAGAGGGCTGTTGGATATTGCCAAGGAAACTTGGGAAAGTGAGAGTTCTCCCCACAGGAGTGTGATTGAGCATGTCGCCCTGATGCAAGATCGAATTGCACAGGTAATGCCCATCGTGAAGGAACATTTGGCCCAAGCGCAGTTGGCACAGCAGAGAGTGTACAACCGTGGAGCCAAGACCCGTACCTTTTCCCCGGGGGATAGGATATTGGTACTTGTCCCTACGGTTGAAAGTAAATTCCTTGCCAAATGGCAAGGCCCCTACGAGATAATGGAAAAAGTGAGCGAAGTGAATTACAAGGTCAGACAACCAGGAAGGCGAAAGCCCGAACAGATCTATCACGTTAATCTGTTGAAAGCCTGGAGGGATAGAGAGTCCCTAGTCGCAGACACTTGGTCACCAGCTCAAACTGGTTGCGTGATTCCTGAGGTTGGAATAGCAGCCACCTTGTCACAACCCCAACAACAGGAGGTTAAGGAGTTTGTGCTTCGCAACAAGGAGGTATTCTCTGAGCTGCCGGGACAAACATCTGGGGTAGAGCATGACATCATTACCCCGCCCGGTGAAAGGGTGAAGTTAAAACCCTATCGGATCCCAGAGGCTCGACGGGAGGTAATACGGGAGGAAGTACAGAAAATGCTGAACTTAGGGGTGATAGAGGAGTCCCAAAGTGATTGGTCTAGTCCCATCGTGTTGGTGCCTAAACCGGATGGGAGCTGGCGATTTTGTAACGATTTTCGTCAGTTGAACAAAGTTACAAAATTTGACACCTACCCCATGCCACGTATAGATGAGTTGATCGACCGGCTGGGAACAGCCCGATACATGATGACTCTTGACCTCACAAAAGGGTATTGGCAAATCCCCCTGGCCAAGTCGGCCAAAGAGAAAACCGCATTTGTAACCCCAGACGGGGCGTTCCAATATAAAAGAATGCCGTTCGGGTTACAGAATGCGCCGGCCACATTCCAGCGGAAAATGGACCAGATGCTGAGGCCCCATCGGAAGTATGCTGCGGCTTACCTGGATGACGTAATTGTCCATAGCACAGATTGGGCCTCACATCTGCCAAAAGTGCAAGCAGTCCTGGACTCTGTTCGGGAAGCGGGGTTTACGGCTAACCCCAAGAAGTGTACCATTGGGCAGGAGGAGGCCAAATATCTTGGGTACACCATTGGGAGGGGAGTAATAAAACCCCAACTCAACAAAGTCGAGGCCATCCAGAGTTGGCCACGTCCCAACAGCAAGAAGCAGGTACGAGCCTTTCTGGGAATCGCTGGGTATTATCGGCGATTCATTCCCCACTTTGCTTCTAAGGCTGTGCCCCTAACCAACCTGACGAAGGGGAAAGGGTCGGTCATGATTAAATGGACCCCCGAGGCTGAGGCAGCATTCCAATTCTTGAAACAAGCCTTATGTAGCCAGCCAGTGTTGTACTCACCCGACTTCTCTAAAGACTTTGTCGTACAAAGTGATGCGTCAGATGTGGGGTTAGGAGCAGTATTGTCCCAGGTCTGGAACGGGGAAGAGCACCCAGTCATTTACCTCAGCAGGAAGTTGAAGTCCCATGAGGTAAATTACGCCACCGTTGAAAAGGAGTGTTTAGCGGTGAAGTGGGCTCTAGATTCCCTTCAGTACTACCTGCTAGGTAGGCACTTTGACATGGTTACGGATCACGCTCCGTTAAAGTGGATGGCTCAAAACAAGGAAACAAATAGAAGAGTGAATAGGTGGTTCCTGGCCCTCCAGGAATTCAACTTCACAGTAAAGCATCGCCCTGGCGTTCAAATGGGGAATGTGGATGCTTTGTCTCGAGTACATGAATGCCTGATTGCTGGTGTTCCAACCCCGAAGTTAAAACAAGAGGGGGGGGGTATGTGACAGCAGGAAGGTAAAGTCACCTGGTTGCATCCAGGGGGGTAGATATATTTCGCCCAGATTCAGGCTTTACGCCGACTTATACAACTAGGTGGAGAGTTGTATAAGGCTAGTGGGCTCATGGATGACTCATACCTCTAGGGAGAGGGCTGGGCGTCGTGCAGACAGGGAGTTGATGAGACCAGCTGAAGCTTGTCAGCTCATTTAGGCCTCTATAAGAACTCCCAGCTTCATTAGATGTTAGCTCATGCCTGGAACCAGACCTGTGTGGACTGTCTAGGGAGAGTGAACCCCTGTGCGGTGAGACAAAGCCTGTGTGGCTATTTGCTTGGACATTTAAAACCAGGGACTTAGGGACTAGGACAGCACTAGGCTGATCCCAGTTGTTAGTTAGGAAACCTGTATGTTTAGTCAGAGGTCAACTTGACCAGGATTTATTTTGGTTATGTTTCTTTTGCTTTGCTGTGTTTTGTCACTGTAAATAGAAAATAAACCGCACCTTTTTGATTTTGAAAACCACAACCTCCGTTTGCTGGGCCTGTTTTGTGTGGGGAGCCCATCCCGGGGGTCACACACACCCGCTGCCGAGCTAACCCCCTCACAATATATATATATATATATATATATTGTGACAGCAGGAAGGTAAAGTCACCTGGTTGCATTCAGGGGGGTAGATATATTTCGCCCAGATTCAGGCTTTACGCCGACTTATACAACTAGGTGGAGAGTTGTATAAGCCCAGCTAAGGCTAGTGGGCTCATGGATGACTCATATGTCTAGGGAGAGTGTGGGGCGTCGTGCAGACAGGGAGTTGATGAGACCAGCTGAAGCTTGTCAGCTCATTTAGGCCTCTATAAGAACTCCCAGCTTCATTAGATGTTAGCTCATGCCTGGAACCAGACCTGTGTGGACTGTCTAGGGAGAGTGAACCCCTGTGCGGTGAGGCAAAGCCTGTGTGGCTATTTGTTTGGACTTTTACTAAACCAGGGACTTAGGGACTAGGACAGCACCAGGCTGATCCCAGTTGTTAGTTTAGGAAACCTGCATGTTTAGTCAGAGGTCAAACTGACCAGGATTTATTTTGTTTATGTTTCTTTTTGGCTTTGCTGTGGTTTTTGTCACTGTACATAGAGAAATAAACCGCACCTTTTGATTTTGAAAACCACAACCTCCGTCTGCTGGCCCTGTTTTTGTGTGGGGAGCCCAACCAGGGGGTCACACACACCCGCCACCGAGTTAACCCCCTCACAGTTGGTGGAGAACCAGTGGCAGTTTTTTTTAAGCCAGCATGGAGGAGATACTGAAACAGCTGGCTCTAGCAAATGCCAATCAACAGCAGACAAATGCAGGTTTGCAAAGGAGCCTTGCAGCCCAGCAGCAAGCTCATCAACAAGCCCAGCAGCAATCTGAGGCCCGCTTCATAGACCTGTTACAGAAGCAAGAGCAGAGACTACAACAAATGGAAGCAGTAATGCAGCAACGTCCGCAGACCAGTGAGGAAAGCCGTCCCACTAATACCGCGTCCTTTGGGGTGAGTCGTTTATTGACAAAAATGACTGGAGAGGATGATCCAGAGGTATTTTTGACCACATTTGAAAGGACTGCTGAAAGAGAAAAGTGGCCTGAGGAGCAGTGGGCTGGACTGGTGGCTCCTCTGTTAACTGGTGAATCGCAGAAGGCTTACTATGACCTAGAGCCTGACCAAGCAAAAGACTATGTGATGCTAAAAGCTGAAATATTGGCAAGGCTGGGTGTCACCCTGGCTGTCCGGGCTCAGCGTGTGCATAACTGGACTTTCCAGCTTGGAAAACCCCCCAGGTCTCAAATGTATGATCTCATTCACCTGAGCAGGAAGTGGCTACAGCCAGAGACTTTGTCCGCACCAGAGATTGTGGAACGTGTTGTAATGGATCGGTTTTTGAGAGCTCTTCCTACTGCCATCCAAAAGTGGGTAAGCCATGGAGACCCAGAGACGGCCGGTGGTCTTGTGGATCGTGTAGAGAAATACTTGGCTACAGAGAACCTGACGGCCTCTTCCAGAGACTCTCGGACTTTCCACCCTAAGACCAGACCATCCCCAGGGGCGGATAAGAGGATTCCAAGGGGTAAGGGTGGAGAGAGTGAGAGGGTGGGAGCTCTACCCCAAGTTTGGCGAGAACAGCCTGGGAAATCAGCGGCTCAAGAGGCGGCAAGAAGGATCGTTTGCTACCGCTGCCGGCAAGTGGGACATATTGCAGCAAATTGCCCGGTTGTGGAGGAACCCATGCAATGTGACTTTCTGATGGACAGACGTCAGTCGCTGTGTGCGACAGTCGCATGCACTGCCATTCGGGGAACTGAGAAACATTTATGCAAAATGTGTATTAATGGTAGAAATGTTGTGGTATTACTGGATTCAGGTAGCCTTGTGACCCTGATAAAGGCTGAATTAGTTAAAACAGAGGTCTCTGGGAATAGCAAGGTAGCTGTTATTTGTGTGCATGGGGACACCCGAGAGTATCCAGTGACTACAGTGTGTTTCGAGACCCCCAAAGGTACCCTCTCTCATCCAGTGGGGTTAGTATCTCAATTACCGCATGATGCCATTGTGGGAAGGGATTTTCCGAAGTTCTGGGAACTGTGGGATGATCCTGAGCCCCCCACTGGTGCCCCTATGTACCAGGAATGTGATAGCCAGAACTCCTCTGAGAGTGGCGAGGACTCTCCAGAATTTCCCTTGTCAGTATTGGCAGGGGAGACTCAAGAAACTGGAGAGGAGCCCACCTCCTCAGACGAAAACCTACCGTCTGTGGAGTTTTCTGATCTGGAGGTTCACAGGGAAAATTTTGCCACAGAACAGTTAAAAGACCCCGCCCTAATAAAGGCACGGGAAAACGTAGTGGAAATAGAAGGCGAGTTAGTGAACCCAGATAATACCTGCACTTACCCATACTTCAGCGTAGAGAAGGACCTACTGTATCGGGTGGCAAAAAGGGCAGAAGAAACCGTTGAGCAGCTTGTGGTGCCCAAACCTTACAGGAAGTTGGTGTTGGAGTTGGCCCATGGGCACATTCTTGGAGGTCATCTGGGGACAGAGAAAACCCGAGAGAGGGTATTACAGAGATTCTATTGGCCTGGGGTGATGAAGGACATAGAAAATTATTGTTCCTCCTGCCCTGTGTGTCAGAGGTCGGCCCCGATGCCACATTTCCGTAGCCCGCTGGTCCCTCTACCCATCATTGAGGTCCCGTTTGAGAGAATCGCAATGGATTTGGTAGGTCCTATAATCAAGTCCGCTAGGGGGCACCAGTACATATTGGTTATAATGGACTATGCCACCCGTTATCCAGAAGCGATCCCTCTCAGAAATACCTCGGCCAAAACCATAGCCAAAGAGCTATCTCTTGTTTTTAGCCGGGTGGGTATTTGTAAAGAACTGCTTACGGACCAAGGTACACCCTTTATGTCCCGGGTTATGAAAGAGCTGTGTAAATTGCTCAAAGTGCCGCAATTGCGTACATCTGTGTATCACCCCCAAACCGATGGGCTGGTTGAAAGATTCAACAAAACCCTAAAACAAATGTTGAAGAAAGTGGTGGATAGAGATGGAAAGGATTGGGACTGTCTACTTCCTTATTTGATGTTTGCTATTAGGGAGGTGCCCCAATCCTCTACGGGATTCTCCCCCTTTGAGTTACTGTATGGGAGACACCCAAGAGGGCTGTTGGATATTGCCAAGGAAACTTGGGAAAGTGAGAGTTCTCCCCACAGGAGTGTGATTGAGCATGTCGCCCTGATGCAAGATCGAATTGCACAGGTAATGCCCATCGTGAAGGAACATTTGGCCCAAGCGCAGTTGGCACAGCAGAGAGTGTACAACCGTGGAGCAAAGACCCGTACCTTTTCCCCGGGGGATAGGATATTGGTACTTGTCCCTACGGTTGAAAGTAAATTCCTTGCCAAATGGCAAGGCCCCTACGAGATAATGGAAAAAGTGAGCGAAGTGAATTACAAGGTCAGACAACCAGGAAGGCGAAAGCCCGAACAGATATATCACGTTAATCTGTTGAAAGCCTGGAGGGATAGAGAGTCCCTAGTCGCAGAAACTTGGTCACCAGCTCAAACTGGTTGCGTGATTCCGGAGGTTGGAATAGCAGCCACCTTGTCACAACCCCAACAACAGGAGGTTAAGGAGTTTGTGCTTCGCAACAAGGAGGTGTTCTCTGAGCTGCCGGGACAAACATCTGGGGTAGAGCATGATATTATTACCCCGCCCGGTGAAAGGGTGAAGTTAAAACCCTATCGGATCCCAGAGGCCCGACGGGAGGCAATACGGGAGGAAGTACAGAAAATGCTGAACTTAGGGGTGATAGAGGAGTCCCAAAGTGATTGGTCTAGTCCCATTGTGTTGGTGCCTAAACCGGATGGGAGCTGGCGATTTTGTAACGATTTTCGTCAGTTGAACAAAGTTACAAAATTTGACACCTACCCCATGCCACGTATAGATGAGTTGATCGACCGGCTGGGAACAGCCCGATACATGACGACTCTTGACCTCACAAAAGGGTATTGGCAAATTCCCCTGGCCAAGTCGGCCAAAGAGAAAACCGCATTTGTAACCCCAGACGGGGCGTTCCAATATAAGAGAATGCCGTTCGGGTTACAGAATGCGCCGGCCACATTCCAGCGGAAAATGGACCAGATACTGAGGCCCCATCGGAAGTATGCTGCGGCTTACCTGGATGACGTAATTGTCCATAGCACAGATTGGGCCTCACATCTGCCAAAAGTGCAAGCAGTCCTAGACTCTATCCGGGAAGCGGGGTTTACGGCTAACCCCAAGAAGTGTACCATTGGGCAGGAGGAGGCCAAATATCTTGGGTACACCATTGGCAGGGGAGTGATAAAACCCCAACTCAACAAAGTCGAGGCCATCCAGAGTTGGCCACGTCCCAACAGCAAGAAGCAGGTACGGGCCTTTCTGGGAATCGCGGGTTATTATCGGCGCTTCATTCCCCACTTTGCTTCTAAGGCTGTGCCCCTAACCAACCTGACGAAAGGGAAAGGGTCGGTCATGATTAAATGGACCCCCGAGGCTGAGGCAGCATTCCAATTCTTGAAACAAGCCTTATGTAGCCAGCCAGTGTTGTACTCACCCGACTTCTCTAAAGACTTTGTCGTACAAAGTGATGCGTCAGATGTGGGGTTAGGAGCAGTATTGTCCCAGGTCTGGAACGGGGAAGAGCACCCAGTCATTTACCTCAGCAGGAAGTTGAAGTCCCATGAGGTAAATTACGCCACGGTTGAAAAGGAGTGTTTAGCGGTGAAGTGGGCTCTAGATTCCCTTCGGTACTATCTGCTAGGTAGGCACTTTGACATGGTTACGGATCACGCTCCGTTAAAGTGGATGGCTCAAAACAAGGAAACAAATAGAAGAGTGAATAGGTGGTTCCTGGCCCTCCAGGAATTCAACTTCACAGTAAAGCATCGCCCTGGCGTTCAAATGGGGAATGTGGATGCTTTGTCTCGAGTACATGAATGCCTGATTGCTGGTGTTCCAACCCCGAGGTTAAAACAAGAGGGGGGGGTATGTGACAGCAGGAAGGTAAAGTCACCTGGTTGCATTCAGGGGGGTAGATATATTTCGCCCAGATTCAGGCTTTACGCCGACTTATACAACTAGGTGGAGAGTTGTATAAGCCCAGCTAAGGCTAGTGGGCTCATGGATGACTCATATGTCTAGGGAGAGTGTGGGGCGTCGTGCAGACAGGGAGTTGATGAGACCAGCTGAAGCTTGTCAGCTCATTTAGGCCTCTATAAGAACTCCCAGCTTCATTAGATGTTAGCTCATGCCTGGAACCAGACCTGTGTGGACTGTCTAGGGAGAGTGAACCCCTGTGCGGTGAGGCAAAGCCTGTGTGGCTATTTGTTTGGACTTTTACTAAACCAGGGACTTAGGGACTAGGACAGCACCAGGCTGATCCCAGTTGTTAGTTTAGGAAACCTGCATGTTTAGTCAGAGGTCAAACTGACCAGGATTTATTTTGTTTATGTTTCTTTTTGGCTTTGCTGTGGTTTTTGTCACTGTACATAGAGAAATAAACCGCACCTTTTGATTTTGAAAACCACAACCTCCGTCTGCTGGCCCTGTTTTTGTGTGGGGAGCCCAACCAGGGGGTCACACACACCCGCCACCGAGTTAACCCCCTCACAATATATATATATATAAACACTCACTTTTTTACCCTGAAAATAGAGGGTAAACTGTGCCTGCGTGTTATACGCAGGGGGCTGTGGATTTTTTTTCCCCTGAAACTTCCCTCTTAAAGTTAGGGTGTGTGTTATACGCCTGTGCGTGTTATACGCCGATAAATACGGTATATATTCACATATAGGGATACCTAGTATACTTATACCATATAAATACATATAAAACCTTAGGATGCTTTTTTGGAGACTTCCTGTCTGCCCATACGTAATATATAAAACCAAAATCAAAATTAAAGGCTTTGCCTAATGCACTTTATAATATTGTACCCAATGCTTTTGCCGCAGGTGTCTGCCATCCTGTCCATGCATGCCCCCCTAGGGGCCTCTCTCCCAATTGTGCACTTCTGCACCCTGGAGTGATGGGTGGCCAGGAGGCCTTCGGGATCTTTTGGAGCTGTTTAGTGGATACTCTGATTTAAGAAGGATTTTCTTCTATACACAGTTAATATAAAACCTTAGGATGCTTTTTTGGAGACTTCCTGTCTGCCCATACGTAATATATAAAACCAAAATCAAAATTAAAGGCTTTGCCTAATGCACTTTATAATATTGTACCCAATGCTTTTGCCGCAGGTGTCTGCCATCCTGTCCATGCATGCCCCCCTAGGGGCCTCTCTCCCAATTGTGCACTTCTGCACCCTGGAGTGATGGGTGGCCGGGAGGCCTTCGGGATCTTTTGGAGCTGTTTAGTGGATACTCTGATTTAAGAAGGATTTTCTTCTATACACAGTTAATTGGTAACTATGTACCGTATATACTCGAGTATAAGCCGAGATTTTCAGCCCTTTTTTGGGGGCTGAAAGTCCCCCCCCCCGGCTTATACTCGAGTCATCAAAATGTTTACATTGTAAATATTACCTGTAAAGAAGTTGCGGCTGCAGCGTCCATCGTTCAAATTCCGCGGCGTCCATCGTTCAAATTCCGCGGTCTCTTCCTGTTCCTTCCTTGATAGGCAAGTCTCAGCAGACACTCTCCGCCTATCACGAACGTTCTCTCATCCTCAGTTTTCCAGCAGACGTCTGTGATTGGCGGAACACCCAACACAGTGTCTGCTGGGAAAACTGAGGATGAGAGAATGATCGTGATAGGCGGAGAGTGTCTGCTGAGACTCGCCTATCAAGGAAGGAACAGGAAGAGACCGCGGAATTTGAACGATGGACGCCGCGGAATTTGAACGATGGACGCCGCAGCCGCAACTTCTTTACAGGTAATATTTACAATGTAAAATAGGGAACAGCAAGCTAGGGAACAGTGGGGCATCGGCTTATACTCGAGTCAGTAAGGTTTCCCAGTTTTTTGGGCAACATTAGGTACCTCGGCTTATACTCGAGTCGGCTTATACTCGAGTATATACAGTACTTTATATATAAATCTTGCCATTTTGGATATTTACCTGAGCAGGATTTGAAATTTAATATGTAATCTTTTACAGCAAACCAAAAACCTCTGAAGAAGACCCCAGTTGGGGTTAAAACGCGTCAGCATTATTTATGCACAGATACATGTAATATGTCAAGTTGTATAACTAATTTTGTGTTTGCACCTCTATGTATAGATCTCTACAACCTTTGTTACTAGAGCTCTTACTGTAACTGTCATGATATATTATATGTTTTACATCCATTAAAATCTTTTAACTTAATAATACATTATTCACAATTATTGAACTTTTGCTGCCTAAAAACCCTACCGGGGGAATCTTCCTATATCAAACTAATCGGGGTGAGCAGCACAATCTACTTTCAATATGTGTCTTTCCCATTTCAGAGTGCAGACAAGGACCACTAAATTAAAAAACACACATGAAAGAGCTCAGCAATGAATAAAGATAATCTAAACTAAATTTTTTCTCCCCTGAGAAGAGGCATTTATAGGGGAAAATTATCATCAAGCAGTCTACATCCAGGGCCAGTCATTTCCCTGAGCGATTACATGCGAATGGCCATGATTAGCTGTGTGAGCTGTCAGCTTCCGATTGCTTTCAATGGGACTGCTGTCCGTAGTTATTGCAGAGAACCACCACCCCTCTGGGATCTCCCATATGCAGGGCCGCTGTTAGAAATCATGGGGCCCTGTACAGCCTACCTTATGGGGGCCCCTAACCCTGCCCACCAGCCTAAAAAAAAAAAAAATGCTGCATTCCCTTCAAGTGATTTTTATTTTTCTCCAGTCTGTGCTAAAATGTTACTACACCTGGAAAACTGACAGACAGGCAAACCTAATTGTTAGGCTTAGGCAAAAGGTTCTTTAAGGGAGAGTGGTACAAATGTGACTAATTTTTAGTGCCCCTCTTCCCTCCAAACACAAGTGTAAGGCCTCTTTCACACGGGGCGGATCCGTGAAGATCCGCCCCATGAAGCTCCGCTTGCTCAGCGGGGATCGCTCCATTGATCCCCGCTGAGCCGACGGATGACTGGGCGGTCCCCGCACACTGTGCAGGGACCGCCCTGTCAGAGCGCCGCTCTCACCTATGGGCAATGGCGTCCCTAGGGGCGGGCCAGAGGGGGCCCTGGCCCCCCCAACATTATGCTGTGCCCCACCATGTGCCCCCCCCCCAAAAAAAAGTCTATGACACTCTTTCACAGCCCATCTAGTCCAGCCACCCCCCCTCACTCTCCTAACATACGAGCAGGGAGGAATACAGCTCCTCCTTTCAGTCCCGCCCACACTATCCCGGCGTGCTGTATCTGAAGAGAGGGGATGTGTGGGCGGGAAATATGAAAATCAGCAGCATTCCTGGCTGTGTGTGAATGATGCCTGAGATTCTAGCCTGGACCGTGGGTAAGTGTTTGCACTGCAGACTGCAGTACACTGTAATCACTGAACTGCATTATCTCCATCCCTTCTCTCCCCCATCTGTCTCCCTCCCCCTCTCCTGTTCTTTCAAGACCTTCACAATTTACTTTCACTTTCAGTTAGGCAGGGAATATACGGTGCACATTTCTTTCCTGCATCCACAGATTGCAGGAAAGAAACTTGCATAATTCCCCCATCAACACAGACAGTGGTGACAGGGGAATATCTCTCCTGCACAGCAATTGTATTCTCCCGACAAACAGTGATTATCACTAGTGGCTATAGCAACCACTGGTGATAATCATAAGAGAATCTGCTCATTAATGGTTCAAATCTCAGCCAGTTCCTGCTGAACCAGCTGAGATTTAAACTGTCTATGGCTGGTCTTAGCTCTTAGGCCGGGTTCACACTGGTCCGACAAACGCTCCGACATGAGCTCATGTCGCATGACGTGTGAAAATCAATGTTTCCCTATGAGAGCCGTCTTAACTGGTCCCGCACAAGTCGGTCCGACTTTGAAAATGCTCCCTGCACTACTTTGGTCCACCATTGATCCTACTTCAGCCCATTAAATATCATTGAAGTCGGATCAAAGTAGGATACTTGTCCTAACCATCTGACTTTTGACATCCGACATGGTGATTACAGCAGCAGTAAAAGGAATTTATCTCACACTCACTGAACCCAGCCTTAGGCAGCCCATACATTGATCACTTTTTTCATTCAATTATTAAGTTGAATGAAAAAAAAAAAGAAATGATCCAATTCCCCCATCTACACATTATAGGTGGATGGGGGAATGTTCCCAGTGTGGACCAGTGCTGGAACAACCAGAGTTGCTGTCCTGTCCCGGCTATTCACAGCGCTGGTCTCTGTCTCCATGGTAGCGGCGGCAGCACATTGGAACCCAGTGCTGGTTACTTTATGGGGCTGATGTACAGTAAGGTGACCAGATTTTTAAAATGAAATCCGGGGACATATTTTATTTTTATTTTTTTATTGGCTAATGGTAAACTATTTTATAAGCATATTTTCCTCAAATGATATATGCAGTGTATGTGGTGTTTATGGAATGATTGTATGATATATACGTTCTTTCCCAAATTTCGTCCATGAGATGAAAAAAAAAAATACTTCTTAGAATTTTTTGGGATATGACTACAAAATGTTATGAAGAGAAGATAGAGAAAAACTTGGGAGGGATGGGGTCCCAAAATTTAAATCCAATCCAGGCAGGGGTGGCTCCAGACAATGTTTTTTTGGGGTGCTATGGTGGTGCTTGAAGTAAAACTGAGGGTGCTAATGCGGTGCGCTACCACACACCTGTGGCAGTGGCCAGCAAGTGACGGTTTCATCATGGCGTCCAATGATGGTCAGTAGGTCCTGGCCTCTGTATACCAATAAAAAGCCAAAAAAATGCAGCACAACCCTACACTTCATTTATACATTTCTACAAATGGACTTATAAGTGAAATGGTAAAACCTATAAATGAATATCCAATGCAAATCAACCAATGTATTGCAATTTAGTAGTGATGATGTCACCTCCTCTGCAAAAATATTTTGAGAATTTGCAGAGCAAATAATGGTGAAATCCCCTACATACAAAAATAATAACAGAGATGCAAATCAACCCATGTATTAGAATATAGTAGTGATGGTGTCACCCTCTCTGCAAAAGGTAAGAAATATTGCAGAGCTGCAATGTGCAAATAGTGGTAAAGCCACCTATATATAATCATAATAATGATAATAATAAAATGTACGCTTGATGTATATATTTTACATTTTATTATTATGATTATATATCGGGGGTTTCACCACTATTTGCACATTGCAGCTCTGAAAAATGTATTACCTCTTGCAGAGAGGGTGACAACATCACTACTATGTTCTAATACATGGGTTGATTTGTGTCTTTGTTATTATTATTATTGTATGTAGGGGGTGTCACCGCTATTTGCACATTAAAGCTCTGCAATTTCTCAAAATATTTTTGCAGAGGGGGTGACACCATCACTATATTGCAATACATTGGTTGATTTTCACTGGATATTCATTTATAGGTTTTACTATTGCACTTATAAGTCCATTTGTACAATTTTATAGATGAAGTGTAGGGCAGCGCTGCATTTTTTGCTTTTTATTGATTCGCGTTAGATGAGGGAACCAGCTAACAAGATTCTCTTATTGCTTTTGAGATATTTTTAGTAGCATGGTAATTGATTTACCTGATTTGTTATGTCCTCTGTATACTGGTAACCACTGGCCATGCATATTGGTGGTCAGTGTGCCCCCTGTATGCTGGTGCTACATGCAGAGTGCAGGTGGGTGCTGGATGCAGGGCTCAAGAGGATGCTATGTAGAGAGTGCAAGGTTCAGGAGTGCGTTTTGGAAAGAGTGATGTTCAGAGACTGCCGATATTATACAGGAAACGGTCAGAGACATCGGATATAATTCAGGAGACGGTCAGAGACTGCTGATATTATACAGGAGAGAGACTGCAGAGATAATACAGGAGAGAGACTGCGGATATTATACAGGAGAGAGACTGCGGATATTATACAGGAGAGAGACTGCGGATATTATACAGGAGAGAGACTGCGGATATTATACAGGAGGGCCAGCACAATTTGTTGTTAGAGATGGGCTGGGCATGTTCAAAATTCCACATGCCAGAGCCTGCCAGGAAGCCCACACTGCACAGCGCTAATCACAGGCAGTGAGACATTTCCCGGCCCGCAGCTGCACAGATCAGGAAATGTCTCACTGGCTGTGATTAGCACTGTGGAGTGTCGGCTTCCTGGCGGGATCGGGCATGTGGGATTTCAAACACACCCATCTCTATTGGTTGTAGACAGTTGAGCTCCCTGCAGGTTGCTTAGCAGCAGTGGAGCCTTCTCTGACATGCTGAGTGGGATGCAATCCAGGTGATTCTCCTGGTCAAATCCTAGTGTTAAATATCAGTGATTTTATGGCTGCTGAACATACGGTTGATTATATATATGTGGTTGTACTCTTGATGCTAATAAATACTGTGTTTATTAGATCTGACTGGGAGCATCAACAGGATCACATCCCGATCAGCATGTCAACAGAGAAGGTTATACAGCATTACTGCTGCTAGGTGACCAGCTGGGGGCTCGGCTCTCTATAACCAATAGTGCCAGCCTTCCCCTGCATGCACCCATGATGTCACCAGCACTAGGTCCTAATAGACTGCCGCCGCTGCCAAGGAGACAGATGCCAGACCAGTGCTGTCAATAGCAGGGACAGGACAGCTGGGGAACCCCACAGTGGCAGAACACCAGGGCCCGGTGGCAAGACAACCTTTACAACCCTGAGGCCTCATGCCCACGGACGTTTTTACAGCCGCGTTTTTGAGCATTTTTTACAGCTTAAAAACATCTGTCCATGTTAGTCTATAGCTTCATGCCCACCTAGGCGTTTTTGAGCTGCAAATAGCATAGGCGTTTTTAAGCTGTAAAAAAAAAAAACAGGACCAGTGCGTTCCGCAGCGTTGGCGTTAGGCATAAAAAAAGTGAAGCGTTAAATGCGCAAAAACACCGCAATTGCGTTTTTAAGCTCCGGCGTTGTTTTTTTTTTTCAAAAAAAATATGGTCGAAAAATTTATACAATAACATGGGCAGGCGTTTTTAAGCTGTAAAAAAACGCGGCTGTAAAAACGTCCGTGGGCATGAGGCCTGATAGTTCTCCCACTGCTTTGGACCCTTATATTTTCTTGGTGTGCTGGTGACATATCTCTTGTTTTCTGCCACCCTGGGTGGCCCCAGTATAGTAGGAAGGGAGCTAACTGCAGAACATGTGAAAGGGCCCGTTGTGGGATCGTAGTAAAGGGCCCAGGAGATATATATATATATTGTGACAGCAGGAAGGTAAAGTCACCTGGTTGCATCCAGGGGGGTAGATATATTTCGCCCAGATTCAGGCTTTACGCCGACTTATACAACTAGGTGGAGAGTTGTATAAGGCTAGTGGGCTCATGGATGACTCATACCTCTAGGGAGAGTGTGGGGCGTCGTGCAGACAGGGAGTTGATGAGACCAGCTGAAGCTTGTCAGCTCATTTAGGCCTCTATAAGAACTCCCAGCTTCATTAGATGTTAGCTCATGCCTGGAACCAGACCTGTGTGGACTGTCTAGGGAGAGTGAACCCCTGTGCGGTGAGACAAAGCCTGTGTGGCTATTTGCTTGGACATTTAAAACCAGGGACTTAGGGACTAGGACAGCACTAGGCTGATCCCAGTTGTTAGTTAGGAAACCTGTATGTTTAGTCAGAGGTCAAGTTGACCAGGATTTATTTTGTTTATGTTTCTTTTGCTTTGCTGTGTTTTGTCACTGTAAATAGAAAATAAACCGCACCTTTTTGATTTTGAAAACCACAACCTCCGTTTGCTGGGCCTGTTTTTGTGTGGGGAGCCCATCTCGGGGGTCACACACACCCGCTGCCGAGCCAACCCCCTCACAGTTGGTGGAGAACCAGTGGCAGTTTTTTTTAAGCCAGCATGGAGGAGATACTGAAGCAGCTGGCTCTAGCAAATGCCAATCAACAGCAGACAAATGCAGGTTTGCAAAAGAACTTCGCAGCCCAGCAGCAAGCTCATCAACAGAGCCTTGCAGCCCAGCAGCAGACAAACGCAACTTTGCAACAGAGTCTGGAGGCTCAGCAACAAGCCCAGCAGCAATCTGAGGCCCGCTTCATAGACCTGTTGCAGAAGCAAGAGCAGAGACTACAACAACAGATGGAAGCAGTAATGCAGCAACGTCCGCAGACCAGTGAGGAAAGCCGTCCCACTAATACCGCGTCCTTTGGGGTGAGTCGTTTATTGACAAAAATGACTGGAGAGGATGATCCAGAGGTATTTTTGACCACATTTGAAAGGACCGCTGAAAGAGAAAAGTGGCCTGAGGAGCAGTGGGCTGGACTGGTGGCTCCTCTGTTAACTGGTGAATCGCAGAAAGCTTACTATGACCTAGAGCCTAACCAAGCAAAAGACTATGTGATGCTAAAAGCTGAAATATTGGCAAGGCTGGGTGTCACCCAGGCTGTCCGGGCTCAGCGTGTGCATAACTGGACTTTCCAGCTTGGAAAACCCCCCAGGTCTCAAATGTATGATCTCATTCACCTGAGCAGAAAGTGGCTACAGCCAGAGACTTTGTCCGCACCAAAGATTGTGGAACGTGTTGTAATGGATCGGTTTTTGAGAGCTCTTCCTACTGCCATCCAAAAGTGGGTAAGCCATGGAGACCCAGAGACGGCCGATGGTCTTGTGGATCGTGTGGAGAAATACTTGGCTACAGAGAACCTGACGGCCTCTTCCAGAGACACTCGGACTTTCCACCCTAAGACCAGACCATCCCCAGGGGCGGATAAGAGGATTCCAAGGGGTGAGGGTGGAGAGAGTGAGAGGGTGGGAGCTCTACCCCAAGTTTGGCGAGAACAGCCTGGGAAATCAGCGGCTCAAGAGGCCGCAAGAAGGATCGTTTGCTACCGCTGCCGGCAAGCGGGACATATTGCAGCCAATTGCCCGGTTGTGGAGGAACCCATGCAGTGTGACTTTCTGACGGGCAGACGTCAGTCGCTGTGTGCGACAGTCGCATGCACTGCCATTCGAGGAACTGAGAAACATTTATGCAAAATGTGTGTTAATGGTAGAAATGTTGTGGTATTGCTGGATTCAGGTAGCCTTGTGACCCTGATAAAGGCTGAGTTAGTTAAAACAGAGGTCTCTGGGAATAGCAAGGTAGCTGTTATTTGTGTGCATGGGGACACCCGAGAGTATCCAGTGACTACAGTGTGTTTCGAGACCCCCAAAGGTACCCTCTCTCATCCAGTGGGCTTAGTATCTCAGTTACCGCATGACGCCATTGTGGGAAGGGATTTTCCGAAGTTCTGGGAACTGTGGGATGATCCTGAGCCCCCCACTGGTGCCCCTATGTACCAGGAATGTGATAGCCAGAACTCCCCTGAGAGTGGTGAGGACTCTCCGGAATTTCCCTTATCAGTATTGGCAGGGGAGACTCAAGAAACTGGAGAGGAGCCCACCTCCTCAGACGAAAACCTACCGTCTGTGGAGTTTTCTGATCTTGAGGTTCACAGGGAAAACTTTGCCACAGAACAGTTGAAAGACCCCGCCCTAATAAAGGCACGGGAAAACGTAGTGAAAATAGATGGCGAGTTAGTGAACCCAGATAATACCTGCACTTACCCATACTTCAGCGTAGAGAAGGACCTACTGTATCGGGTGGCAAAAAGGGCAGAAGAAACCGTTGAGCAGCTTGTGGTGCCCAAACCTTACAGGAAGTTGGTGTTGGAGTTGGCCCATGGGCACATTCTTGGAGGTCATCTGGGGACAGA
Organism: Rana muscosa; assembly: GCA_029206835.1. Classification (NCBI taxonomy): domain Eukaryota; kingdom Metazoa; phylum Chordata; class Amphibia; order Anura; family Ranidae; genus Rana; species Rana muscosa. Next base: position 346,211,064 of record CM055127.1, read on the forward strand.
GAAAACCCGAGAGAGGGTATTACAGAGAGTCTATTGGCCGGGGGTGATGAAGGACATAGAAAATTATTGTTCCTCCTGCCCTGTGTGTCAGAGGTCGGCCCCGATGCCACATTTCCGTAGCCCGCTGGTCCCTCTACCCATCATTGAGGTCCCGTTTGAGAGGATCGCCATGGATTTGGTAGGTCCTATAATCAAGTCCGCTAGGGGGCACCAGTACATATTAGTTATAATGGACTATGCCACCCGTTATCCAGAAGCGATCCCTCTCCGAAATACCTCAGCCAAAACCATAGCCAAAGAGCTATCTCTTGTGTTTAGCCGGGTGGGTATTTGTAAAGAACTGCTTACGGACCAAGGTACACCCTTTATGTCCCGGGTTATGAAGGAGCTGTGTAAATTGTTCAAAGTGACGCAATTACGTACATCTGTGTATCACCCCCAAACCGATGGGCTGGTTGAAAGATTCAACAAAACCCTAAAACAAATGTTGAAGAAAGTGGTGGATAGAGATGGAAAGGATTGGGACTGTCTACTTCCTTATCTGATGTTTGCTATTAGGGAGGTGCCCCAATCCTCTACGGGATTCTCCCCCTTTGAGTTACTGTATGGGAGACACCCAAGAGGGCTGTTGGATATTGCCAAGGAAACTTGGGAAAGTGAGAGTTCTCCCCACAGGAGTGTGATTGAGCATGTCGCCCTGATGCAAGACCGAATTGCACAGGTAATGCCCATCGTGAAGGAACATTTGGCCCAAGCGCAGTTAGCACAGCAGAGAGTGTACAACCGTGGAGCCAAGACCCGTACCTTTTCCCCGGGGGATAGGATACTGGTACTTGTCCCTACGGTTGAAAGTAAATTCCTTGCCAAATGGCAAGGCCCCTACGAGATAATGGAAAAAGTGAGCGAAGTGAATTACAAGGTCAGACAACCAGGAAGGCGAAAGCCCGAACAGATCTATCACGTTAATCTGTTGAAAGCCTGGAGGGATAGAGAGTCCCTAGTCGCAGACACTTGGTCACCAGCTCAAACTGGTTGCGTGATTCCTGAGGTTGGAATAGCAGCCACCTTGTCACAACCCCAACAACAGGAGGTTAAGGAGTTTGTGCTTCGCAACAAGGAGGTATTCTCTGAGCTGCCGGGACAAACATCTGGGGTAGAGCATGACATCATCACCCCGCCCGGTGAAAGGGTGAAGTTAAAACCCTATCGGATCCCAGAGGCCCGACGGGAGGCAATACGGGAGGAAGTACAGAAAATGCTGAACTTAGGGGTGATAGAGGAGTCCCAAAGTGATTGGTCTAGTCCCATTGTGTTGGTGCCTAAACCGGATGGGAGCTGGCGATTTTGTAACGATTTTCGTCAGTTGAACAAAGTTACAAAATTTGACACCTACCCCATGCCACGTATAGATGAGTTGATCGACCGGCTGGGAACAGCCCGATACATGACGACTCTTGACCTCACAAAAGGGTATTGGCAAATCCCCCTGGCCAAGTCGGCCAAAGAGAAAACCGCATTTGTAACCCCAGACGGGGCGTTCCAATATAAAAGAATGCCGTTCGGGTTACAGAATGCGCCGGCCACATTCCAGCGGAAAATGGACCAGATGCTGAGGCCCCATCGGAAGTATGCTGCGGCTTACCTGGATGACGTAATTGTCCATAGCACAGATTGGGCCTCACATCTGCCAAAAGTGCAAGCAGTCCTGGACTCTGTTCGGGAAGCGGGGTTTACGGCTAACCCCAAGAAGTGTACCATTGGGCAGGAGGAGGCCAAATATCTTGGGTACACCATTGGGAGGGGAGTAATAAAACCCCAACTCAACAAAGTCGAGGCCATCCAGAGTTGGCCACGTCCCAACAGCAAGAAGCAGGTACGAGCCTTTCTGGGAATCGCTGGGTATTATCGGCGATTCATTCCCCACTTTGCTTCTAAGGCTGTGCCCCTAACCAACCTGACGAAGGGGAAAGGGTCGGTCATGATTAAATGGACCCCCGAGGCTGAGGCAGCATTCCAATTCTTGAAACAAGCCTTATGTAGCCAGCCAGTGTTGTACTCACCCGACTTCTCTAAAGACTTTGTCGTACAAAGTGATGCGTCAGATGTGGGGTTAGGAGCAGTATTGTCCCAGGTCTGGAACGGGGAAGAGCACCCAGTCATTTACCTCAGCAGGAAGTTGAAGTCCCATGAGGTAAATTACGCCACCGTTGAAAAGGAGTGTTTAGCGGTGAAGTGGGCTCTAGATTCCCTTCGGTACTACCTGCTAGGTAGGCACTTTGACTTGGTTACGGATCACGCTCCGTTAAAGTGGATGGCTCAAAACAAGGAAACAAATAGAAGAGTGAATAGGTGGTTCCTGGCCCTCCAGGAATTCAACTTCACAGTAAAGCATCGCCCTGGCGTTCAAATGGGGAATGTGGATGCTTTGTCTCGAGTACATGAATGCCTGATTGCTGGTGTTCCAACCCCGAGGTTAAAACAAGAGGGGGGGGGTATGTGACAGCAGGAAGGTAAAGTCACCTGGTTGCATCCAGGGGGGTAGATATATTTCGCCCAGATTCAGGCTTTACGCCGACTTATACAACTAGGTGGAGAGTTGTATAAGGCTAGTGGGCTCATGGATGACTCATACCTCTAGGGAGAGTGTGGGGCGTCGTGCAGACAGGGAGTTGATGAGACCAGCTGAAGCTTGTCAGCTCATTTAGGCCTCTATAAGAACTCCCAGCTTCATTAGATGTTAGCTCATGCCTGGAACCAGACCTGTGTGGACTGTCTAGGGAGAGTGAACCCCTGCGCGGTGAGACAAAGCCTGTGTGGCTATTTGCTTGGACATTTAAAACCAGGGACTTAGGGACTAGGACAGCACTAGGCTGATCCCAGTTGTTAGTTAGGAAACCTGTATGTTTAGTCAGAGGTCAAGTTGACCAGGATTTATTTTGTTTATGTTTCTTTTGCTTTGCTGTGTTTTGTCACTGTAAATAGAAAATAAACCGCACCTTTTTGATTTTGAAAACCACAACCTCCGTTTGCTGGGCCTGTTTTTGTGTGGGGAGCCCATCTCGGGGGTCACACACACCCGCTGCCGAGCCAACCCCCTCACAATATATATATAAATAATTGCATTTTATATTTGGCCCCCCTACTTTTGTCTCTGTCCCCCCATGTGCCCCCCCTAAATATGAAAGCTGGAGACGCCACTGCCTATGGGGAATCGGATGACGACGGACCGTAGAGTCCGTTGTCATCCGCTCCGCAGACGGAAGGAAAAATAGGATTTTCCTCCATCACACTTCGGAGCGGAGCGGATGTCAGCGGACATGTCACCGCTGACATCCGTGCTTCCATAGGGGTGCATGGAGGATCCGTTTCAGGTCCGCCTAAAAAACTGACAGGCGGAACTGAATGGACCTCTGTGTGAAAGAGCCCTAAGGTAGCATCTTATGATCATAATCATTATGATGATCACAGCACAGTAGGTCATCTATTGCTCTCCTACAGTGTCACTTGGTTGCTGGGTGCTGACTTTGTTATGGCTGTTTTGTTTTATAGTCTGTATACAGTACAGCTAAGAGTTAGCAAAGTCAGCACCCAGCAACCAAGTGCCACTGTGGGAGAGCAATAGGGGACCTGCTGTGCTGTGATCATCATAATAATTATGATCGGCACACAGTGGGGAGTCTGGGGTATGTACCTTCATTCCACAGTAATCAGGGTGACTGTGTGCAGTGTATGCCGCCGCTTGCCTGAAGCTGTGCACCGTTCGCTCCCCACTCCCGGATTAGGTCTCCTGCGCCCTCTCAGGCACCTGGTTGCCTCACATAAGTCTTTTCCTCAGACCGCGGCACTTACTGAGGGAGTTGTGTACAAATGAATCACTCCGCCAGGTGCAAGCAATGGGCGGCCAGAACTAGTGCACCGAAAATGGGAAAAAAAGTCCTTCCTCTGCTTTCACTTCCTGGGCCCCTCTGTTGAGCTGATGGGGCCCAGGAAAATTTATTTTCACACTGGAAAGCAAGCAGGAACAGGGATGTGCTTAAGTAAAACCCTTTTATTTATTTAGCCAGAAATGAACTTTAAAAGCTTCCCGGGCCCCCTCTGTTGAGCTGATGAGGCGGGCCCGGTACAACAGGACTGGTTGTACTGCCCTATCAGCTGCCCTGCCCATATGTAATCTCTAATTACCACGTTTGCAAATGTGAATGGGGCATTAAATGTTTGTGGGTTTAGGATCCTGAATATGCAAATTTTCCATTTCAAGGCATGGGTCAATTTTGTCTCTAGAATGATGCCAGCGTGGCAATACTCTGCACAAAGCAGTTACAAAATTCAAGTAATAAAAGTATGTTATTTTACATCAAGACTATTAGTCTGTCAACAGCAAATTGTTTGTATGAGAGAATGTGTTTTGTTGAAATAGTAGCTATAGTAGCTTTTTACAACAATAATAGTTTAGGTATCATAACACAAATCAAAGGATGTAGCGATTTCACCGCTCAGTTATTTTCAAAGCTCATGAAAATGAAAAAATTAAAAAATTGTCTGTGTGAAACACAGTCTCTCATGTGTCTTCTTATAATGCATTCAATCCACTCCTCCTGTGAATGACCAACATCAGTTGTGCTTTTACCTTAAATTTATAAACCTTAAATTTATAAAGGTCATAAAAAATGTGTCTCCTTTAATTGGATCCTCTCTCCTCCAGCGCCTTTTACCCTTTACTGTTTAAATCGAAGTGAACCAAATCCTTTAAATGGTATCCCATGCAAGTAATGTCTGTAGTGTACAGTATAGTATATTGTAGTGTGTAGTACACAGTACTATAGTCATTTTTCATTCTATTTCCTGTTTGAAGGTGGGTTGAATTTTGAGAAAGCCAAAAGGATGCCTCAAGCCCACGATGCCTGTTGCACACAATTAAACATGATGAGGAATCTGTAATGTTATGGGCATCCATCTCATGGAAATACCTCTGGTGATTGCATGCTAATGTATATCAAACAACTTTATGGGGACAGATACCCTGCTATGATGCAAACATTGCTTTTCATAGTGATCACATACTGTATTCCATGATCAAAATGTAAATTTCTAGCAAATTTTCAAATCAAAAGAAAACACTATTCAGCAAACTAGTCAAAACTAGATTTTTACCTACTACATCCCTCAGAGATTTATTGTAAAATATGTTTGCAAAGTCCGTCCACTCAGTTTAGAACTTTCATGACAGCATTTATTGTTTTTTCCCTTTTTTAAGTCAAATAAATATTGCATATTCATGTAGCGCTACCTCTGTAGGAGCCGCTTGAATACTCTTTCTTGCTTTATCTCTTCAGCCAGGCGCACAGTATTTTCCACAGCCAGGCACACACTTAAGCCCTGTAAACACGATCGGATTTCCTATGGTTTTTAAACCGATGGATTTTTCCATCGGAAAACCGATGAAGCTGACTTCCATCAGTCTTGCCTACACACCATCAGTCAAAAAACCGACCGTTCCAAACGCGGTGACGTAAAACACTCCGATGAGCCGAGAAAAATTAAGTTCAATGCTTCTGAGCATGCGTCGACTTGATTCTGAGCATGCGTGGGTTTTTTATCCGATGGAGTTCCCCACAGATGATAGTAATTTGCTATTGGCTTTTTAACCATCGGATACATTTAAAACATGTTCTATTTTTAAACACTGATGGAAAAAAGACAGATGGGGCCCATACACGATCGGTTTGTCTAATGAAAAAAGTTCATCGGACTGTTTTCATCGGTAAAACCTATCGTGTGTACACGGCTTAAGGCTCGTTTCTTCAATAAACAGTCTAGGGGTTTTGGTTGTTTTTGATTTTTTTTTTGAGAACTTAGATAACTTAATACAGGGAGGACAACTGCTTCAACTTGACTGTGGAATTTCCTATCTTCAGCAACATGCACTCTTGAGCAATTCCTCTATGAGAAGAATGACAGGCTATTGCTCTTCAGGACATTAGGCTAGCCAGTATCCCCTTTCTGCTGTACCCAGTAACTGACTCTCCTAGCAGGTGAAGACCACTTCCTGTGTCTCCTCTCTGAATATAAATACCCCTTCCCACCATGCGTAGAGGCCCCCTATGCCTGCAATTGGCTGGGACAGCATACTAACTATATTCACCCTAGCAACCTATCTAAGTGGGTGCTACATTCATTTGAACTCATATTTTGCTTTCTTCATTCGAGACAGCAGATAGCTTTAGGCTTCTTTTTACGTATTTACAATCTGCAATAGACCCTCTGTTGAAAAGGCATGTTTACAGCCTGAAATAGCTCAAGCTAAAATGTACACAAACACAGAGAATTGGAGGAATCATCCAGGTATATATATGATATATTATGTATTAACCAGCAGATAGATATTTAGGTACATTTTTAACATATATACTGGTTCATATCAGCTCATCTATTTAAAAACTTGCATACAGAAATGGATATTGGATGAAATCTTTTGCCATGTGTTAAATGTTCATTTGTAAACCCAAGACTGTAAATAAAACAGTTTAAGGCTACATCCATATAGGTGGCTGGATTGCAGCATTCAGATGCTGCTAAACACAACGACGAGATGTAGCAGCACTCTGCTGCAGCCAGTTTGTGTTCAGCCAGAACTGCTATTTCTAAATGCAAATGATCTACATCCAGAAGCTCTATCAGAGGCTCTATTTGCATTTAACCACCTTGATCAGCAGTGGCGGTGGCCCAACCAATAAGGGGCACAGGGGCGTCGCCCCCTAATTTATGCGCCCGGGTTTTTTTTTTATCTTAGAAGCACAGGATTAGAGCCAGAGGCTTTAAAAAAGGGTGGACTGGGGGCACAGAGCACTGCACCCTGAGCCCACCCAGTTGTGTGACAATTGCATATTAATTTTCGCTATTGTCTACCTGATTCTCCTCCAGTGCAATCAGGAAGCAGGTGCTGAGACCAGAATGGCCGAGAGGAGAAGCGATCTTATTGGCCGCCAAGGAGGAGGCGCAGGGGAAGCCACCGTGTAGCCGAGGAAAAAGACGCAGAGTGAAGCCGCTGCCCGGAGGAAGTGGGTATTCTGACCGACCGGGGGGGGGGGGGTGGGGTGCGGCGCGGCTTATCCAACTGGTCAGGGGGGCGTGGTGGGCGGATTGTTTGCCACCCCCAAAAAAATATAGCACGAGCCACCACTGAGCAGCAGTTACATGCAAATAGCAGTGGTGGCAGCTATTGAAAGGACACATCTGGCTGTGGCTATTCACACAGAGGGGTTGAATTAATAAAGGCAAATAGACTGTTCACTTTTCAAGTGTACTCTGCAAGGGAATTATTCCCAGAGCTTAGTGAAGGGAAAGCTTTGCTGACTTCCATCCTCCAATTATTTGAAAGCAAAATGTGCTTTTTTTTTTCTTTGCATGTGATTGGGTATTTTATGCAAAGTGAAACCTTACCGCTTTCATTCAACTCTGGAGAACATTGCAGTTTCATTTGCAATGTTAACAGGCTATTTTCCTTATTTAAATCAATCCCAGAATGTCCATAGGGATACATTTTCTTGGATCCCTGATTTTTGCTGTCAGGGATCCCAAATGCCCATGAGAATGTAGCCTAAAAAAGTATAAACTAACTAAAAAAATGTAAACAAATTGGTGTTTAAAACGCCCTCCCTATAAAACACCGCTCAGCAGGGCCGGTCCTAGGCGGGTGCGCCGCGTGCACCGCACCCAGGCGCCTGCAGAGGGGGGGCGCTGAAGTGCCAGAGTGATCCCCTCCCGCCTCCCCCTTATTGTCAATGTCTCAGGCTGTGGTGAACCCCTAGCTGGCAGAGAGCCAGAGACCCATTTTTACTTTATTTACTATGCCGCTGGCTCAGTGCCCAAACTGGTTGCTACTTGACGCCCGCTTGGCGTGTAGCAACCAGTGACGTCAGAGCAGGAGAGAGGCAGAGACCTATCAGAGCGGAGGAGATTTAACTTCCTCCTCTGCACCTTCTGTTTAGCTCCACCCACATCCTCCCTGTATGTTCGGGACTCCAGCCAGGCAGCGGCATGCAGAAGGAAACTCTGAGACAGACTGCAGTGCACAGATGAAAGGAAGAGATGGTGAAAGGCAAGTGACATGCAAAGCACTGATTGACCAACATTACACATCCATCGAGGTTAAAATCCTGTCATCTCTCCCCCAGCAGCCACAGTTCAGCACTTCTCAGAAACTCGAGTGTGTATGTCAGCCTGGAGCCTGGAGGAGCCTCTTAGTGTAGTGTGCAGAATAAGGAGATAAGAGTCAGATAAGGGGTCGGCACTCGGCAGGAGAGGACACTGACAGATTACACCCTGGATGGAAGGAGGACACATCCTTAGATATCAGGGCAGGGTTCATGCTGGGACTTGTAACCCTTCACTTTTGGGGGATGTGACTCCCCCCCCCCCAAAAGTGAAGAACTACAGGTCCCAGCATGAACCCCTCAGAGCTGAAGATGTTTCCTGCATCCCTGCACACAACTCCTCCCACTCGGCCCTTCTGTCCAGCTGCTCACTGTCTCTTCTCTCTCAATACTTGTTTGCCTCTCACTGCAGCAGCCCCCCCCCCCCTCCTTCACCCTCATTTGGAGCAATGTCCCTCTGTCCCTCTTTCCTCCTTGTTTGTCCCTCATTTTGGTCTGATCTATATAGTTGTATTAAAAATGCACTAATTATCTATTAAAAAGCATTTTACAGAGCAAAACCTTTAACCCATATTCCAAATTGCTGCATTTGTAAATCCCAGAAGCCAATATAAAAGAATAGTAGTGGTAAAAAGCACCTGTGGGTTTAACCAGTTTTTTTTTGTATAATTCTCCCTTAAAGGGGGCGTGTCCTATGTCTACATATTTTTGCTAATAGGTGTGCCTCATTCCCATCTCAGAAAGTTGGGAGGTATGCTTCTATCCATCTCACGGTCCCCCTGTCCATCTCACGGTCCCCCTGTCCATCCCACGGTCCCCCTGTCCATCAGTCCCCCTGTCCATCCCACGGTCCCCCTGTCCATCCCACTGCCCCTCTGACTACTCTGCGGCCCCCCTGACCACTCTGTTGTTCTTCTTGATGCCTAGAGCCCACTTTTGATCTTGCACACAGGCCCGCTGATTTCATACGCCCCTGCCCCAAAAATATGCAAAAAAATATGTCAAAAATCATCTTTTTTGGGGGGGTGTCCCTGAATGGCAGTTTGGAAATGTGGTCACCCTAGCATAAATAAAACTACTTCCGAACTGTCCCAGCTTTGGAACAGCATGGACAGTTCATGGCCGAATCTAGGGAGGTGTGCTGTGTGCCCGCCTCCCAGGCAACAACTACCAGGATGTAGATTGTGCCTGGGCAGTGTTGCTTAATTTCAGTGAGAAGAAGCTGTCTCCGGGCATGGCATGGTAGGGCGGGGCGGGATGGACAGGCTGGCTGCACCTGTGTGTGTTGATTTTCCCCCAAAGCCATGCCAGCACACTCCCCCTTTCTGCAGAGACGGGACAGGAGAGGAGAGAGATATTGATTTGCTCATCCTCCTCCCGCCCCTCTCCTCTGTGTCTGCCCCGCCCACACTCCAATCCCTGGCTTAGTACTGTGCACGAGAAAGGGGTGTGGCGGGAAATTTTAAGCAATGGAGGAGACAGATCCACCTGAGTGTATGATTGTCACTGTCAGAGCCTGCAGAGACCAGCCCTGGAGTAAGTGAGTTCTACATGACTACTGGGCTCTCCCCAGGGAGTGAGTGTATGGGAGGGGTGGAAGACTGCAATCTCCTCATGCTGTGTGGAGGACTGGTGGCAGCCCACTATGCTGGGACTTGTAGTGCCCTCTGTGGGGGGACTGAGGAATCTTCAGTTCCTCACAAAGGGCACTACAGGTCCCAGCATAGTGAAATGCATTCTTCAGTCCCCTCTAGGGCACTACAAGTCCCAGCATAATGGGAATGCATTCTTCAGTCCCCTCTATTCTAGTGCACTACAGGTCCCAGCATAATGGGAATGCATTCTTCAGTCCCCTCTAGTGCACTACAGGTCCCAGCATAGTGGGAATGCATTCTTCAGTCCCCTCTAGTGCACTACAGGTCCCAGCATAGTGAAATGCATTATTCAGTCCCCTCTAGGGCACTACAAGTCCCAGCATAGTGGGAATGCATTCTTCAGTCCCCTCTATTCTAGTGCACTACAGGTCCCAGCATAGTGAAATGCATTCTTCAGTCCCCTCTAGGGCACTACAAGTCCCAGCATAATGGGAATGCATTCTTCAGTCCCCTCTATTCTAGTGCACTACAGGTCCCAGCATAGTGGGAATGCATTCTTCAGTCCTCTCTAGTGCACTACAGGTCCCAGCATAATGGGAATGCATTCTTCAGTCCCCTCTAGTGCACTACAGGTCCCAGCATAGTGGGAATGCATTCTTCAGTCCCCTCTAGTGCACTACAGGTCCCAGCATAGTGAAATGCATTCTTCAGTCCCCTCTAGGGCACTACAAGTCCCAGCATAATGGGAATGCATTCTTCAGTCCCCTCTATTCTAGTGCACTACAGGTCCCAGCATAGTGGGAATGCATTCTTCAGTCCCCTCTAGTGCACTACAGGTCCCAGCATAGTGAAATGCATTCTTCAGTCCCCTCTAGGGCACTACAAGTCCCAGCATAATGGGAATGCATTCTTCAGTCCCCTCTAGTGCACCACAGGTCCCAGCATAGTGGGAATGCATTCTTCAGTCCCCTCTAGGGCACTACAAGTCCCAGCATAGTGGGAATGCATTCTTCAGTCCCCTCTATTCTAGTGCACTACAGGTCCCAGCATAGTGGGAATGCATTCTTCAGTCCTCTCTAGTGCACTACAGGTCCCAGCATAGTGGGAATGCATTCTTCAGTCCCCTCTAGTGCACTACAGGTCCCAGCATAGTGGGAATGCATTCTTCAGTCCCCTCTAGGGCACTACAGGCCCCAGCACAGCAGGTTGCTCTGACAGAACAGAAGGAGCCTGAGAAGATTGGCGCCGCTCTGCGTGATTCAGGGGCACTGGCAGACTTAATTTGCTGGGCACTGCTAGGCTGCAATTGAGGTATTGATCTCTTGTATCATATCTGCAGTCTCTGGCCATGTCTTGTATCATGTCTGCAGTCTCTCACCATCTCCTGTACTATGTCTGCAGTATGTCTGGGGGCTCTTTCTAACAGCCCTCTATGTGTCCGTTAGAGAGACCCCCCTTCCAGTTCCCATTAGAGCACTCTCTTCCTGTATTTTGTTTATTGTTAAGAGATCATATGAGGATCCCAGGGTATCAAAGACTTCTTAGGGGAGCATCTCTGTGTTTAATTCGTTGCCATAGAAACATTTGTAAAGGGGAGGAGTTAGTATAATGAACACACCCATGCGAGGGCGCAGAAATATTTTTGCACCCAGGCGCCTGTGACCCTAGGATCGGCCCTGCCGCTCAGCGCTTAAGATCTAACCATAAAAGATACTGTACAGTGAACAGAGTAATTCCTTAATAAGATAGCAGCCGCTTAAAAAACATCAAATATAAAAACCACAGTAAAATAAAAAACTCTAAAAAGTCCAACAGTCCCAAATGATGCTGCATCATTTGGGACTCTTGGACTTTTTGGAGTTTTTTATTTTACTGTGGTTTTTATAACTAAAAAAATGTACCCAAAGCTATTGGAAAAATTGGTCTGTGTGTGTCCTTGGTGCCTTCCCACCATAACCCTATAGAGGTACTCTTGATGAAAGGAAGAATTGGCCTTGTTGTCAAAAATTTCAATTATATGCACCTGTCAAACAGCTGTGGAAAAACTAGTCTTTGGGTGTTAGAGTATATAGTATATAGTGCCCATGAAACCTACAAAAAACATTTCTTCCAGATGAAATCAACACTCACAATGCTAGGCAGCCTAAGAGTATTGCAGAGATTCCACATACCAAAAACACCTAATCAGCGACATCAGCATCAGGGGCTTCATAGCTGCTAGTAATCCAGGACTGATTGATTTTGATCAGCTGCATGGCACCTTTTTGCCTGGCTCATTAAATAGCCCCTTGAACGCTTAGGAGATACTTGTGGTTCATAGGACAATTCAGCAGAGGCGGGCTTGGAGGAGGAGATGGAAGAGGGGGTAAAACTGACAAAACTCGCATTATCACCACTAGCTGTATAGAGACTTGGCGGCACAACAAGCTGCAGCACTGAGCCCTTTCCTGCATCCTTCTGAGTTGCAAGCAGAGTTAGCCAGTGTGCTGTGAATGAAATATATCGTCCCTGAATTTGCTTGCTGGACCACATGTGAGCAGTAACGTGGAATTTGCGCCTGACTGCCTTGCCCAACGATGCCACAACATTGCCTTCCACGTGATGGTACAGAGCTGGAATGGACTTACGTGAAAAGAAATAGTGACTGGGAACCTGCCATTGTGGTACAGCACATTCTGCAAATTCACGTAAGCCAGTAGCTTTGTCAAGCTTGCATTTAATTGCTGGGCATGTAGGTGGCAGTGACTGTATATTTTTTTTCACTGCAACAGATGGGGCAGAGAAATTTGCCGGCTATAGTCTACAGCTGGTGGTGTGCTATTGGCAGATGTGCTGCAAGGACCTGGGACACCCTGCATTATACCATCATCCCTGTCAGTGAAGGCTACTGAGAGGTCATGAGGTATAGCGGGGGTAGACTGAGGTGAGTAAGGAGGAGGAACATCCCTTTTGTGTGGCTTTCAAGTGCTCTTGCCAACTGACTGAGTGGTGGGAGGTTAAATTCCTTTGTCAAGCATGTGGTACCCTAATGGCTGGTGTTTTTACCACGCTCGATGTGCTTGAGACAAATTTTGCAAATTGCAACAGTGTGATTGGATGCACGTGTGCTAAAAAAAAGGCCCAGAGAGCTGAGTTGTGGGAAGTGGGCCGGGAGATAACAGCTCCACAATGTGATGGATTAAGGTGGCTGCTCTCTACTCTTCCATGATGGCTGCCTCGTTGGGGTTGTGCCTCACCCTCACTTTCCTCCTCTGCTCTTTCCATGACCCAAGTTGTGTCAGTGACCTCATCAGCATCATCTCGTCCATCCTCATTATCATTGGAGACAACTTGGCAATACGCTGTGGCTGGGGGAACATGACTGACAATTTGTGTACCAGTGTTCTCCCCTCTCTGTAGGCTCATGTTCCTACCTGCCTCAGCCTCAGAACCAACATCTGAAACAAGTAATGGCTGTGCATCGTCAAGGGGCAAGTGACTGACACTGTGTTTAAATAACTCAGCTGACTCCTCCATGCCTGATGCTGGGGCTATGGCAGGAGTAGCTGTGGACAAGGAGCCAGAATAAGCCACTCTGGCAGCTGCAGTGGACTGCGCACTAGTCTCTGATTGGGTGATGGAGGATGAGGATGGTTTAATAAGCCAGTCCACCACCTCCTCTGCATGCTGTGGCTGGATAGCACGGACAACATCACTAAACAGAGGAAATTATGCCCTGCCTGAGGACTGACCATGCCCACCTTTACCTGTGGACACATACGCTGCTGACCCCCTCACAGTGCCATGGTAATACCGGTCTCTCCTTGTTGGCCTTGCAGGCATGATGGGGGGGGGGGTGCTTAACAAAATGTATTAAAGATGTGGAAATGTGCACATGGATGCACTTTAATCAATGGAAAGTGGTGTTTGGTGCACTTTTACCTAATGTGAGGGGGTTAGCTCGGCAGCGGGTGTGTGTGACCCCCGGGATGGGCTCCCCACACAAAAACAGGCCCAGCAAACGGAGGTTGTGGTTTTCAAAATCAAAAAGGTGCGGTTTATTTTCTATTTACAGTGACAAAACACAGCAAAGCAAAAGAAACATAAACAAAATAAATCCTGGTCAACTTGACCTCTGACTAAACATACAGGTTTCCTAACTAACAACTGGGATCAGCCTAGTGCTGTCCTAGTCCCTAAGTCCCTGGTTTTAAATGTCCAAGCAAATAGCCACACAGGCTTTGTCTCACCGCACAGGGGTTCACTCTCCCTAGACAGTCCACACAGGTCTGGGTCCAGGCATGAGCAAACACCTAATGAATCTGGGAGTTTTTATAGAGGCCTTAAATGAGCTGACAAGCTTCAGCTGGTCTCATCAACTCCCTGCCTGCACGACGCCCAGCCCTCTCCCTAGAGGTATGAGTCATCCATGAGCCCACTAGCCTCAGCTGGGCTTCATCAACTCCCTAGTTGTATAAGTCGGCATAAAGCCTGAATCTGGGAGAAATATATCTACCCCCCTGGATGCAACCAGGTGACTTTACCTTCCTGCTGTCACATACCCCCCCCTCTTGTTTTAACCTCGGGGTTGGAACACCAGCAATCAGGCATTCATGTACTCGAGACAAAGCATCCACATTCCCCATTTGAACGCCAGGGCGATGCTTTACTGTGAAGTTGAATTCCTGGAGGGCCAGGAACCACCTATTCACTCTTCTATTTGTTTCCTTGTTTTGAGCCATCCACTTTAACGGAGCGTGATCCGTAACCATGTCAAAGTGCCTACCTAGCAGGTAGTACCGAAGGGAATCTAGAGCCCACTTCACCGCTAAACACTCCTTTTCAACGGTGGCGTAATTTACCTCATGGGACTTCAACTTCCTGCTGAGGTAAATGACTGGGTGCTCTTCCCCGTTCCAGACCTGGGACAATACTGCTCCTAACCCCACATCTGACGCATCACTTTGTACGACAAAGTCTTTAGAGAAGTCGGGTGAGTACAACACTGGCTGGCTACATAAGGCTTGTTTCAAGAATTGGAATGCTGCCTCAGCCTCGGGGGTCCATTTAATCATGACCGACCCTTTCCCCTTCGTTAGGTTGGTTAGGGGCACAGCCTTAGAAGCAAAGTGGGGAATGAATCGCCGATAATACCCAGCGATTCCCAGAAAGGCTCGTACCTGCTTCTTGCTGTTGGGACGTGGCCAACTCTGGATGGCCTCGACTTTGTTGAGTTGGGGTTTTATTACTCCCCTCCCAATGGTGTACCCAAGATATTTGGCCTCCTCCTGCCCAATGGTACACTTCTTGGGGTTAGCCGTAAACCCTGCTTCCCGAACAGAGTCCAGGACTGCTTGCACTTTTGGCAGATGTGAGGCCCAATCTGTGCTATGGACAATTACGTCATCCAGGTAAGCCGCAGCATACTTCCGATGGGGCCTCAGCATCTGGTCCATTTTCCGCTGGAATGTGGCCGGCGCATTCTGTAACCCGAACGGCATTCTTTTATATTGGAACGCCCCGTCTGGGGTTACAAATGCGGTTTTCTCTTTGGCCAATTTGGCCAGGGGGATTTGCCAATACCCTTTTGTGAGGTCAAGAGTCGTCATGTATCGGGCTGTTCCCAGCCGGTCGATCAACTCGTCTATACGTGGCATGGGGTAGGTGTCAAATTTTGTAACTTTGTTCAACTGACGAAAATCGTTACAAAATCGCCAGCTCCCATCCGGTTTAGGCACCAACACAATGGGACTAGACCAATCACTTTGGGACTCCTCTATCACCCCTAAGTTCAGCATTTTCTGTACTTCCTCCCGTATTGCCTCCCGTCGGGCCTCTGGGATCCGATAGGGTTTTAACTTCACCCTTTCACCGGGCGGGGTAATGATGTCATGCTCTACCCCAGATGTTTGTCCCGGCAGCTCAGAGAATACCTCCTTGTTGCGAAGCACAAATTCCTTAACCTCCTGTTGTTGGGGTTGTGACAAGGTGGCTGCTATTCCAACCTCAGGAATCACGCAACCAGTTTGAGCTGGTGACCAAGTGTCTGCGACTAGGGACTCTCTATCCCTCCAGGCTTTCAACAGATTAACGTGATAGATCTGTTCGGGCTTTCGCCTTCCTGGTTGTCTGACCTTGTAATTCACTTCGCTCACTTTTTCCATTATCTCGTAGGGGCCTTGCCATTTGGCAAGGAATTTACTTTCAACCGTAGGGACAAGTACCAGTATCCTATCCCCCGGGGAAAAGGTACGGGTCTTGGCTCCACGGTTGTACACTCTCTGCTGTGCTAACTGCGCTTGGGCCAAATGTTCCTTCACGATGGGCATTACCTGTGCAATTCGGTCTTGCATCAGGGCGACATGCTCAATCACACTCCTGTGGGGAGAACTCTCACTTTCCCAAGTTTCCTTGGCAATATCCAACAGCCCTCTTGGGTGTCTCCCATACAGTAACTCAAAGGGGGAGAATCCCGTAGAGGATTGGGGCACCTCCCTAATAGCAAACATCAGATAAGGAAGTAGACAGTCCCAATCCTTTCCATCTCTATCCACCACTTTCTTCAACATTTGTTTTAGGGTTTTGTTGAATCTTTCAACCAGCCCATCGGTTTGGGGGTGATACACAGATGTACGTAATTGCGTCACTTTGAACAATTTACACAGCTCCTTCATAACCCGGGACATAAAGGGTGTACCTTGGTCCGTAAGCAGTTCTTTACAAATACCCACCCAGCTAAACACAAGAGATAGCTCTTTGGCTATGGTTTTGGCCGAGGTATTTCGGAGAGGGATCGCTTCTGGATAACGGGTGGCATAGTCCATTATAACCAATATGTACTGGTGCCCCCTAGCGGATTTGATTATAGGACCTACCAAATCCATGGCGATCCTCTCAAACGGGACCTCAATGATGGGTAGAGGGACCAGCGGGCTACGGAAATGTGGCATCGGGGCCGACCTCTGACACACAGGGCAGGAGGAACAATAATTTTCTATGTCCTTCATCACCCCCGGCCAATAGAATCTCTGTAATACCCTCTCTCGGGTTTTCTCTGTCCCCAGATGACCTCCAAGAATGTGCCCATGGGCCAACTCCAACACCAACTTCCTGTAAGGTTTGGGCACCACAAGCTGCTCAACGGTTTCTTCTGCCCTTTTTGCCACCCGATACAGTAGGTCCTTCTCTACGCTGAAGTATGGGTAAGTGCAGGTATTATCTGGGTTCACTAACTCGCCATCTATTTTCACTACGTTTTCCCGTGCCTTTATTAGGGCGGGGTCTTTCAACTGTTCTGTGGCAAAGTTTTCCCTGTGAACCTCAAGATCAGAAAACTCCACAGACGGTAGGTTTTCGTCTGAGGAGGTGGGCTCCTCTCCAGTTTCTTGAGTCTCCCCTGCCAATACTGATAAGGGAAATTCCGGAGAGTCCTCACCACTCTCAGGGGAGTTCTGGCTATCACATTCCTGGTACATAGGGGCACCAGTGGGGGGCTCAGGATCATCCCACAGTTCCCAGAACTTCGGAAAATCCCTTCCCACAATGGCGTCATGCGGTAACTGAGATACTAAGCCCACTGGATGAGAGAGGGTACCTTTGGGGGTCTCGAAACACACTGTAGTCACTGGATACTCTCGGGTGTCCCCATGCACACAAATAACAGCTACCTTGCTATTCCCAGAGACCTCTGTTTTAACTAACTCAGCCTTTATCAGGGTCACAAGGCTACCTGAATCCAGCAATACCACAACATTTCTACCATTAACACACATTTTGCATAAATGTTTCTCAGTTCCTCGAATGGCAGTGCATGCGACTGTCGCACACAGCGACTGACGTCTGCCCGTCAGAAAGTCAGACTGCATGGGTTCCTCCACAACCGGGCAATTGGCTGCAATATGTCCCGCTTGCCAGCAGCGGTAGCAAACGATCCTTCTTGCCGCCTCTTGAGCCGCTGATTTCCCAGGCTGTTCTCGCCAAACTTGGGGTAGAGCTCCCACCCTCTCACTCTCTCCACCCTCACCCCTTGGAATCCTCTTATCCGCCCCTGGGGATGGTCTGGTCTTAGGGTGGAAAGTCCGAGTGTCTCTGGAAGAGGCCGTCAGGTTCTCTGTAGCCAAGTATTTCTCCACACGATCCACAAGACCATCGGCCGTCTCTGGGTCTCCATGGCTTACCCACTTTTGGATGGCAGTAGGAAGAGCTCTCAAAAACCGATCCATTACAACACGTTCCACAATCTTTGGTGCGGACAAAGTCTCTGGCTGTAGCCACTTTCTGCTCAGGTGAATGAGATCATACATTTGAGACCTGGGGGGTTTTCCAAGCTGGAAAGTCCAGTTATGCACACGCTGAGCCCGGACAGCCTGGGTGACACCCAGCCTTGCCAATATTTCAGCTTTTAGCATCACATAGTCTTTTGCTTGGTCAGGCTCTAGGTCATAGTAAGCCTTCTGCGATTCACCAGTTAACAGAGGAGCCACCAGTCCAGCCCACTGCTCCTCAGGCCACTTTTCTCTTTCAGCAGTCCTTTCAAATGTGGTCAAAAATACCTCTGGATCATCCTCTCCAGTCATTTTTGTCAATAAACGACTCACCCCAAAGGACGCGGTATTAGTGGGACGGCTTTCCTCACTGGTCTGCGGACGTTGCTGCATTACTGCTTCCATTTGTTGTAGTCTCTGCTCTTGCTTCTGTAACAGGTCTATGAAGCGGGCCTCAGATTGCTGCTGGGCTTGTTGCTGAGCTTCCAGACTCTGTTGGTGAGCTTGCTGCTGGGCTGCAAGGCTCTGTTGATGAGCTTGCTGCTGGGCTGCGAAGTTCTGTTGTTGAGCTGCAAGGCTCTGTTGATGAGCTGCAAGGCTCTTTTGCAAACCTGCATTTGTCTGCTGTTGATTGGCATTTGCTAGAGCCAGCTGCTTCAGTATCTCCTCCATGCTGGCTTAAAAAAAAACTGCCACTGGTTCTCCACCAACTGTGAGGGGGTTAGCTCGGCAGCGGGTGTGTGTGACCCCCGGGATGGGCTCCCCACACAAAAACAGGCCCAGCAAACGGAGGTTGTGGTTTTCAAAATCAAAAAGGTGCGGTTTATTTTCTATTTACAGTGACAAAACACAGCAAAGCAAAAGAAACATAAACAAAATAAATCCTGGTCAACTTGACCTCTGACTAAACATACAGGTTTCCTAACTAACAACTGGGATCAGCCTAGTGCTGTCCTAGTCCCTAAGTCCCTGGTTTTAAATGTCCAAGCAAATAGCCACACAGGCTTTGTCTCACCGCACAGGGGTTCACTCTCCCTAGACAGTCCACACAGGTCTGGGTCCAGGCATGAGCAAACACCTAATGAATCTGGGAGTTTTTATAGAGGCCTTAAATGAGCTGACAAGCTTCAGCTGGTCTCATCAACTCCCTGCCTGCACGACGCCCAGCCCTCTCCCTAGAGGTATGAGTCATCCATGAGCCCACTAGCCTCAGCTGGGCTTCATCAACTCCCTAGTTGTATAAGTCGGCATAAAGCCTGAATCTGGGAGAAATATATCTACCCCCCTGGATGCAACCAGGTGACTTTACCTTCCTGCTGTCACACTAAGTACTCACTACACATACACACTCCACTGACACACTACAATTTACTGCAGTAAAACTACACTGACGCCCTGCAATATACTGCGTTAAATGTGCAGAAATGCACTGCGTTAAACGTGCAGCAACGCATTAAAATATACTGCGTTAAATGTGCACTAACAGACTGAAATATACTAGGTTAAACATGCAGTAATGCACTGAAATAAATTGCGTTAAAAATGCAGTAACACACTGAAATATACTGTGTTAAATGTGCAGTAACCCACAGAAATATACATTAAACCTGCAGTAACACACTGAAATATACTGTGTTAAACATGCACATAACGCACTGAAATATCCTTTGTTAAATGTGCAGTAAAGCACAGAAATATACTGGGTTAAACATGCATTAATGCACAGAAATAAACTGCGTTAAACAAAGTAACGCACTGAAATATACTGCGTTAAACGTCACATAGCGCACTGAAATATACTGCGTTAATAATGCAGTAACGCACAGAAATATACTGTGTTAAGCGTGCAGTAATGCACAGAAATATACTGCGTTAAATGTGCAGTAACGCACTAAAACTTACTGTGTTAAATGTGCCCTAACACACTGAAATATACTGCATTTAACATGCAGTAACGCACAGAAATATACTGTGTTTAATGTGCACATAATGTATTGAAATATACTGTGTTAAACGTGTTGTAACACACAGAAATATACTGGGTTAAAACGTGCAGTAACGCACAGAAATATACTGCATTAAATGTGCAGTAGCACACTAAAACTCAGAAATATACTGCTTTAAATGGCACAAACGCACTGAAATATACTGGGTTGAACGGCACGTAACACACAGAAATGTACTGTGTTAAACATGCACTAACGCACTAACATACAGTATACTGCGTTAATTGTGCAGTAACGCACATAAATATACTGCGTTAAACATGCAGTAACACAAATAAATATACTGTGTTAAATGTGCAGTAATGCACTGAAAAATACTGCATTAAACGGCATGTAATGCACTGAAATATACTGCGGTAAACGTGCACTAATGCATTGAAATATACTGCTGTAAACAGCACGTAATGCACTGAAATATACTGTCTTAAATGTACAGTAACATACAGAAAGATACTGCATTAAACGTGCAATAATGCAATGAAATATACTGTGTTAAACGTGCAGTAACGCACAGAATAATACTGTGTTAAACGTGCAGTAACACATTAAAATATACTGCGTTAAACGTGCACTAACGCACTGAAATATACTGCATTGAATGGCATGTAATGCACTGAAATATACTGTGTTAAATGTGCAGTGACGCACAGAAATATACTGCATTGAACATGGAGTAATGCACTGAAATATACAGCTGTAAACCTGCCCTGACAAAATAAACTGACACTAATGTAAAAATAATGATCACTACATTCACACTGACTGAACTCTCACTAGATTCAGGGCTGTTTGAAGGAATTTGGGGGCCCCAAGCAAAATGGACATGGAGGCCCCCCCCCCCCCTGCACTCACGCAAAGCCAACAGGAACCACAGCATAGCGATACAGTTTATCCTGGCAGGAGAGGACACACAAACACATCCTAGCAGGGCAGGGAGGGTTCATGCTGGGACTGGAAATCATGTGACCCCCCCCCAAAAGTGAAGAACTACAGGTCCCAGCATGAACCCCTCAGAGCTGACTACTGCTCCAGTCCTGCCCAGTGCCCACATAAGGGTAATCACTGGGCAGGACTGGAGCAGGAGTCAGCTCTGAGGGGTTCATACTGGGACCTGTAGTTCTTCACTTTTGGGGGGGGCCCGGGGGGGTCACATGATTTTAAGTCCCAACATGAACCCTCCCTGCTCTGCTAGAATGTGTTTGTGTGTCCTGAGGGGTTCATGCTGGGATCTGTAGTTCTTCACTTTTGGGGGGGGGTCACATGATTTCAAGTCCCAGCATGAACCCTCCCTGCCCTGCTAGGATGTGTTTGTGTGTCCTGAGGGGTTCAGCTGGGACCTGTAGTTCTTCACTTTTGGGGGGGTCACATGATTTCAAGTCCCAGCATGAACCCTCCCTGCTCTGCTAGGATGTGTTTGTGTGTCCTGAGGGGTTCATGCTGGGACCTGTAGTTCTTCACTTTTGGGGGGGGGGGGTCACATGATTTCAAGTCCCACAATGAACCCTCCCTGCCCTGCTAGGATGTGTTTGTGCATCCTATCCTGGCAGGGCAGGGAGGGTTCATGCTGGGACTGGAAATCATGTGACCCCCCCCAAAAGTGAAGAACTACAGGTCCAAGCATGAACCCCTCAGAGCTGACTACTGCTCCAGTCCTGCCCAGTGCAGTGCCCACCCCTTATGATGTGTTGGTCAGTGCTGTGCTGACAATGGTGAGTGAGTAATGCTTACTTGCCTGCTTTCTACAGCTGGCTGAAATCTGTCTCACTCTGTCACGTCTTTCTGTGTTCTTCAGACTTCAGCACAGCAGCATGCAGCTGCCTGAGTGGCTGGACAGTGTGCCTCGAGGACAGAGCTGGAGGAGGAGGGTGGACTCGGAGGCGGAGCTAGCTAGAAGATCTTTCCTCCGCTGCCTGTGATAGGCACAACTCTGCCTCTCTCCTGCTCTGCTAGTGACGTCACTGGTTGCTACATGCCAAGCGGGCGTCACGTAGCAACCAGCAGAAACAGTGCCAGCTAGCTAGGCTAGGGGGGTCCACAGCCACTGTCAGATCGATCGTGCATTTGATTTAGATCGACCCAGGGCAGAATTTGGAAATCCAGGACAGTGACAAGCAGCAGGCAGGCATCCTAGGCTGGGGCCCCAGGCCAGCTCGGGGCCCCAGGCAATTGCTTGTTTTGCCTGTCCTGTTCCGACGGCCCTGACTAGATTCACACTAAAGTAATATTCTACACTGACAATAGAATCACAATAGCACACTAACTCTCTAGTAGCACTGAATAGAGCCCTGTTCTATCTCTCTCCACGCTGATATCACACTGTAAATGGCCGCTATTGAAGGAATACTTTTATAGTGTGGGGTGTGACTAAGAGCAATGAGCCATGATTTAATAGAGTCATCATGACAGCATCCAATCATGGCTCTGACAGTGCTTTGTACCCTGATTGGGCAAAGATTTCATTGCTTAAGCAAACCAGGACTTGCAATGTACTGTGCAGCAGCACAGTGCATTGTGGTCATTCGGCGGGCCGAATAAACAGTGGAACGCCCTCATAATTTGGGTATTCAAACAGCCAATATTCGGCCCAAACTCATGCTCGGACCGAACAGTTCGCCCATTCCTACCCTTGCAAAGTGACTAACAACACCCCTGGATCCAGATCTTTTCTAGACATCAGATCATACTTTGACCACAGGACTGGCATCTTTCAATGTAAGAAGCGAGGATGCCTCACATGCCAGTTTATAACTCACGGGTCTAACATTATCAATACAAATGGGGGGAAAGCATACTCCATTAGACAATTCGTGACCTGTTCTACAGACTTTGTGGTTTACGTTCTTCGGTGCCCCTGCGGTTTTCTGTGCGTAGGTCACACTATACGTGCACTACGAGCAAGAATAGGGGATCACAGAAGGCTTATCCAAAAGGGTTGTACTGAGCACAGTGTACCTCGCCATTTTCAGAGATTCCATGGCGGTAATATTAAACATTTGTAGGTTTTCGTTATCGAAACAATTCCCAAGGGCACACTCACTGCCAATGAAAGATTTTCCCTTTTGTGTAAAAGGGAAGTCTTTTGGATTTATATGTTCGACTCTTTGGCCCCGAAGGGGTTAAATGAGGAGCTTGAAACCAACAGTTTTATTTGAAGGTTGCTGCCATCTGATTTTTATATTTATTTTCATTTTTTTATTTTTGATTATTTTTATACATATATTTTTTTATTTTTATTTTCATATATATATTTTTATATATTTTTTTTTTCATTTGCGTTTATGTGTTGATATGTTCATATTTTTTGTTACATGTTTTGTAGGTTTTTGTATGATGCATCAGTTTGTCAGACACAGCCATATGTTAGAGGAGTAGGAAGGAGTTAAATCCAGGTTATAATTAGGTATTTTTCCCCTCCCCCTCCCCCCCCCCCCAGTCCTCCCCTGGTTTTCTCCTTCCTCTCCTTTCTCCTCCCCTTCCTTTATTTGTTCCTATTTAAACTTCCTGGGTACAACTCATCAGTGACTGTGACAAAGCGCTTGAAGCGCGTAGTCAGAGCCACTCAGGACCCCCAAATTCCCTTTTCATTTCATCCCATTTTTCAGTGGAGCCATATCGCATTGAAATTATTTCCAGAAATTGCAGCTCTGGCTGAGCTTAAATGATCTGCAGTATGGCACTAGATCCTTTGAGAAGTTTCCTAGGAAGCTATATCACCTGGGCAATATTGTCCCCCCACCATTGTATCTGTGCCCTCCGGAAGAAGGACTTTCCCTCTGCTGGGGTCGCTGAGTTGCCGTTTCAGACCCGCCCCCTTGTTTTCAGCCGCCGGCCACACAGCTGGTTGGTTTGACCAGTGGAAGTGCTAGTGTAGTGATTTCATCACAGCAGCGGTTCCCCTCCGTGCTGTTCTCATCACAGGAGGATTCAGAAGCTGCAGCCTGTCGCTACCCCCAGCACTTAGCGCGGTATGTCGGATTGGATTCTTTCATTGCCTTTTCCTCACCAAAGGCCATCCGCCTTCCCTAACGCATTATACATCACTGGGAAGTCCTCCCTTCTGCCGGACTACTGCCCATTGGCCCATTCGAGTCCCAGCGAGTCAGACGGCTGAGCCCTCTCTTCATTACACTCTGCAACCTGGATTCAGCTCCCACCTCCATGGATGTCAGGTTCTATGATTACTATTATTGACCTTATTTTATTTATTTAACGCATACTGTTAGACAGGTTAATTGGTTGTCAGCGAGCTGGTCGGTAAGTAGGCTTAGTTTTTCCCTGGGCATTACCCAGGCCATGTTGTTATCTGCTTTAGCCTTCCAATGCTACTTACCGTGATAGCCAGCTATAGATGGGGGTGGTGGACATGTTTTTGTTTTCACCTATGGTGCTTGTATTGGTCCAGCAGTGCACCAACACCTTTGCTGCCATTGTGCTACGCTGGGTGTTTGGTGTGCTCCTGTACCTTTAAGGAGGGGTGGCTCCCCTTCAGTCCACCTGCCCTCATCTAACCATCAGAATGCATGTGTCTCCATTGTGGGGACACTCAATGTTAGTGTAGGACCACAGACTCCAGGGGGCCTTGGCGTGGCTCTGTGGCTCACGCATGCGTTTGCAAATGCGTGCAGACAAACCCCTGTTTTTAACGCATACTGTTAGACAGGTTAATTGGTTGTCAGCGAGCTGGTCGGTAAGTAGGCTTGGTTTTTCCCTGGGCATTCCCCAGGCCATGTTGTTATTATTGACCTTTCCCTGGTTTTATATGTCACCGTGTATGAACTATTGAACTTGTTATTATTTTTGCCTTATGAACTTTAATTAAAAGGCATTTTTATCAATTGAATTTTTATTATCTGATCTTTGCCCATTGAGCGCTGGTTTTTAGTTTATTTTATCAATGTGGTATAGCAGTGGCTGACAGACTATCAGGAGGTGGTATTTCACTCCTCTTCCTCCTCTCTCCACTAACTACCCCCCGCCATACACTCCGCACTCCTCTCATATACATACTACCCACCGCCATACACTGCACTCCTCTCCTGTACATATTACTCACCACCATACACTCCGAACTCCTCTCCTGTACATATCACCCCCGCCATACACTCCGCACTCCTCTCCTGTACATATTAGACATGTGCACACTGAAATATTTCGTTTCGGAATTTCGTTTTCGTCCGAAAAATAAATTTATTAAGTTACTCCCGAAATTTGTTTTTATTTATTTCGTTTTTCGTTAAAAATTGCATTCGTCCGAAAATCTGAATTAATTAAGGTCGAATCTGTCATTGAAGGCTTATGGTGTCTGTCGAATGTTCAAAGAAGATTCGACGGAGCAGCAAAACTGTACGACGCTGCAATCATACATTTCCGGTCGAATGTTCCGCCCACAAGCAGTGATCTTTTCTCTCTATGTCGAATCTTCTCTCTCTATAATAACAAATCTTTTCTCTCTATAATGTTGAATCTTTTCTCTCCTATGTCGAATCTTTTCTCTCTATAATGTCAAATCTTTTCTCTCCTATGTCGAATCTTTTCTCTCCTATGTCGAATCTTTTCTCTCCTATGTCAAATCTTTTCTCTCCTATGTCGAATCTTTTCTCTCCTATGTCGAATCTTTTCTCTCCTATGTCGAATCTTTTCTCTCCTATGTCGAATCTTTTCTCTCCTATGTCGAATCTTTTCTCTCCTATGTCGAATCTTTTCTCTCTATGTAGAATAATCTTGGACTAATAGAGTTAAGGTTAGGCACATTCGACCACAGGTTCGATAGACACAGATTGTTATTGTCAGCGTCACGTCGAATCTCCTATCTATATCGAACTGTTGTAGCAACGAAAACGAAAATAAAGCATTTGTTTATGTCGGATCTTTCGGTTTTCGGATTCTGTGCTTTCGTTTTCGTTTGTTAAAACGATAACGAAAATAGCTGAAATTCGGACGAAAATGCATTCAGACGAAAACGAATGCACATGTCTAGTACATATTACCCCCGCCATACACTCCGCACTCCTCTCCTGTACATATTACCCCCGCCATACATTCCGCACTCCTCTCCTGTACATATTACCCCCCGCCATACACTCCGCACTCCTCTCTTGTACATATTACCCCCCCGCCATACACTCCGCACTCCTCTCCTGTACATATTACCCCCCGCCATACACTCCGTACTCCTCTCCTGTACATACTACTCACCGCCATACACTCCGCACTCCTCTCCTGTACATACTACTCACCGCCATACACTCTGCACTCCTCTCCTGTACATACTACTCACGCCATACACTCCGCACTCCTTTCCTGTACATACTACTCACCAACATTATCACATTCTGCACTATATAAGTCATCTCAGATTCTTTAACAACACCCCCTTTAAGCCAATATTTAGCACAATTTAAGACATGTCCACTGTTCACCACGATGCGCTTTGCGCGCCATATTGTTGTTCTTTGTTCTTCTTGATGCCTAGGACCCACTTTCGATCGCTGATTTCATGATACACCCCTGCCCCAAAAATCTGCATTTTCTTTGTCAAAAATCATCATTTTGGGGGGGGGTGTCCCCAAATGTCAGTTTGGAAATGTGGTCACCCTAGTTCCGACAGCCTCCAGCCCCTCTGATCCATGATTCCTCATCCATGACCTTCTAAGGATGAAGTTCCCTGACAGCTCTCCCGGGCTCCTCTGCAATCGGCACCCCCGCCCCTCCCAGATGGGGATGGCCTCCTGCCACTGTCTAGTACTCCATTCTCCACTTCTCCCGGTCGACAACTCCTCCCCAGTGGCATGTTACCTCAGCTTATTTGGGAGGCCTGCCCCCTGCCAATACCAAGTGGGGACTGGTCAGGGCTCCTCACATGAGCTGCCTGCCACTCCAGTCCCAGGCCCTGCCCCTCTTCCAGAACAATCTTCCTGGAAACAGGGTGGTCACACCCACTGCTACACTAACCACTCCCTGCCCCCAAATCAAAACAAGCAGGCCTAGCCTGAAGCATAGGCCTGCCTAAATTTACCTGCACTGACAGTTTCCCTAGCAAAAATCCTATGCTAGCACCTACCTACAGTAGAGGGTGCTACATTTACAAAAAAATAATTTTTGTGTCATGAAAGTGGTGGTAAGGCCTAAACATTTTTTACTTTAATGCATCTCCTGCATTAAAGCTGAATTCCAGGAATTCTGCTCCTTTGTAAAAAGTGAAGGCGTACTATGAGTTAAGTTTAAGGAGATGCATGACATCTCTTGGGCTTATCTCTGTTGTTTACCTCTGATTGTTTTATTGCACTCCCATAACAGCTGTTGCAGTATTTTCAGGAGCCTGGTGCTG
Source organism: Rana muscosa (assembly GCA_029206835.1). NCBI lineage: Eukaryota > Metazoa > Chordata > Amphibia > Anura > Ranidae > Rana > Rana muscosa. Next base: position 346,238,388 of record CM055127.1, read on the forward strand.
ATGCTTCAGGTCTAAGCATCTTTAACATTAAAGTCAATGCAGCTGCTACGCCTGCCCCTCCCCTCCTCCTGCCCAATTACAGAAGCCTTTGTAATATGTAAACTCATGCCCAAAATTGAATGGTTTCCCTGAATAGGCATCAGTGGGGAGGGGTGGGCACAGTTGCTCTGTAAGTCTCTCTCTCTCCTCTCTCACAGCCCCGTATGTCAATGTATACTCTGGCAGAGCCATAAACCTGTCAGATATAAATAATAAAGATAAGTTCAGGAGATGTTATGCACCTCCTTAGACTTAACTCAAAGTGGCTGAATTCCTGGAATTGAGGTAAAAAAGGTTGAGTATTTGTATCACCCCCCTGTAGCGATGTGAACTGTTACCAGAAAGTTTCTGACCTTCCAGTGCTCTGAACATTGTTTGTCCCTGTGATTATTTGGCAGAGAGTGACCTCATACCTGTGCACCAGCAGAGTGCGTGATGGGTTGTATAGTCCTTCTGGAATCTGCTGCAATAAATTCCTGCACCCTGAGACTGCAAATCCCAGGGACCCTTGCAGTGGCCTGAAGGTTGCTGGGAGGGATAAAATGGAGCCCAGTAAGCGCTCTCTTCCTCCTGGGCCTGATGCAAGAAGGACCTCTGTGTGTCACAGGGAGAGGTCGCAGCCTACCACGTGGAACAATACTTTCACCCCGAAACCAGAGAGGCCGGGTCCTGTTATCCACTGTCTGACATCCTGTTACTAACACCATTTACAGTGCTAATTATGGGTGCAAACGCGTGGGGAAATTCGCTACGGAAGCACAAGACAGAGGATCTGCTGCCAGAGTGTTGCCATCCTTGTTCCTGTCCGAAAGACTGCAAAACTCTTTGGGTCGTTGGTGAGAGAGCAATCTGCTCAATCTTTATCTATCCACTACCACCATTACAGATAACAGTGCGCACACATCTTTAAACAAGAACCCTTTACTGAATTGCTGAAACACTTGTGATGGTATGCGAGGTGAGATATATGACAATCGCTATGTTTCACCTCGCATTCGGTCCATTGTAAGGGACTGAACCAGAATCCGGACCAGGTTTTTCCAGCCTCTGTAGTTGGCTGGGTTCCGGTCCAGATATTCAGGTTCACTGGAATCCATAGGCAGCTGGGCTTTAAAAATCCAGGAAGAGAGGACAGCATGGCTCTGGCCTGAGACTCAGAAGGGAATCTGAGTAAGAGGAGCACTGTTTATTTGGGCTGAAAGAAAAAGGTTTGCTTTACCTCACCTTGTGTTTTATGGGTGACGGGGACCAGCCCCTCACCGTATAGAGAGCGGTTACTGTATAGTTTAGCGCCGGACGGCAAGGATTTGTTTTACTGTTTTGTTTATTTTGTATGACTAGTGCAAACCACTCGTAAATAAAGCTGGCAATACGCCAGGTTTTAAAGAAACTGCCTGTACGCTGACCTTCATTCTGAGAAAAGGTGATCCCCACGAGCTAATCTCCCACACACTGTACTTAGAAGCCTTAGGCCTACACTACTTGGAATTTATCATTTCATTTGCCACCTAATGGATTACAATTAATGAGCTCCGACTAAGCTAGCGAAGAACAACAGATCTGATACAAGGAACTCTGTGTTGGTGCGACCAGTGGAAAGGGGCAGCTGCAGCCCGGAGGGCTGGCAGGGCCTGAAGAGATGGTACTGGGATCAGTAGCCACGTGGGACAACTAGCACTTTACTACCATTTTTTTTACACCATAGGGGCCTGAGGTCCCTGCCTACAAAGGGTATTTTTGCTTTGGGCCTGGCTGAGTCAGTGTCAGGCCTGCAATTCAGTGCTAGCTGGTCCTGGGAGTTGTAGATCTACAAGCAAGTTTGTGCTGGATAGGGATGAGCCGAACACCCCCCCGGTTCGGTTTGCACCGGAACCTGCGAACGGACCGAAAGTTCGCGCGAACGTTAGAACCCTATTAAATACAATGGACGCGAACGTTTTGAAATCTAAAGTGCTAATTATAACGGCTAATATGCATGTTATTGTCCTAAAAAGGGTTTGGGGACCCGAGTTCTGCCCCAGGGGACATGTATCAATGCAAAAAGAAGTTTTAAAAGCGGCCGTTTTTTCGGGAGCAGTCATTTTAATGATGCATAAAGTGAAAAAAAATAGTGAAATATTCCTTTTAAATATCGTACCTGGGGGGGGGTCTAAAGTATGCCTGTGAAGTGGCATGTGTTTCCCGTGTTTAGAACTGTCCCTGCACAAAATGACATTTCTAAAGGAAAAAAAGCCATTTAAAACTGCTTGCGGCTTTAATGTCATGTCTTGTCCTGGCAATATGGATGAAAATCTTTGAGAAAATGGCATGGCTACCCCACCCCAGCCCATTACCAGCCCCTTTGGGTCTTGTATGGATATTAAGGGGAACCCCGCACCCAAAATAAAAAAAAGGCCCTATATACTCTGAACAGCAGTATACAGGCGGTGCAAAAAAGACGGGGACTGTAGGTTTGTTCTTAAGTAGAATCTGTTTGTAATTTTGAACAGGTACATTGTTTAAGTGTAGCTCCAGCCAAAAAATATATTTTAAGCTTATTGGAAAACTTAGGGAAGGGTTATCACCCCTGGAACATTTGTTTTGCTGTCTGTGCACCTGTTCAGAACATTTCACCTCACTTTCCGTCCCAATGACAAATGTTTTTGGAAAAGTGGGGGTTTTATTGAAACAAGGATTGGTGATAAAGCATCAGTAGAGAGGAGACACCTTTTTCCCATATTAACTCTTACAGGAGAGAGAGAGAGAACTATAGGGTGGGACTTTGAATAAAGCATACTGTAAACTTGAAGGAACCAGTCAATGTTACCATGATTTATTAATGCAAGAGAGGCATACATACACCTGTAAAATAGTAACATTTTATGATAATAGGTCATGATATAGGGGGCTAGACAGTGCATGGTAATACATAAATGTCTCCACATATATACATAGTAACAGACCTTGGGCATGTAGACCAAAATTGCATAGGTAACATATAAATAAAGTAACAATATTGAAATGGTTCATTATGGTAAAATACAGATATTAAATTTAGAACTGTGATGTAGCATCATCATATCGAAGCTCTACGCGTTTCGTGATTTAAAAAAACACTCGTCAGGAGCAGATGCATAGTAAGGGGGTATCTATAATGAGATAAAATGCCATAATGATATAATAATGTAAAAAATATAAACTTATAGAACCACAGAAGAAAGTGGGTGAACAAACAAGGTCCCAAGCACTCTCACCTATCTGTATTGTAGAAATAAAGTTGTAAGATAATATCCAAGGTAGCGGGCAACTATAGAGAACATCATCCCCGGGAGCTGAGACGGTAGTGCCCATGACACGGCAATGGCACCAGCAGCCTGTTGTAGGGATAGGAAACATATGGCCAGTTGTCGGCCTCATTTAAAGTCTCAATCCTAGTCTTAGTCTTACAGGAGAGAATTTCCCTTCCTAGGGGTAGATTTCCTCTGACTTCCTGTTGTCTCCTTCAGTTTGCAAATAGAAGTCGTTTGTAAGTTGGATGTTTGAAAGTAGGGGCCTGCTGTATATACTCTGCTGAAATTTGCCCCTTAGATGTTGGTGTTGCCACAACACTGTGAGCCCTCACAGTTACTCCTGGTTGGCGCTGTAACACCCTGCTGTGAACTATTATATCAGGAATTGTAATTACATGCCATTGTTGAACAGTGGTAGGAAAAATTGGGCCTTTGGTGGTGGTGCTGGTGCTACAACACTTTCAGACCTCACAGTTACTCTTGGTGGGCGCATGAATGGGCCCTACTGTTACTTATTAGATCAAGAATTGTAATTGAATGCCCCTGTTGAACAGGGGAAGAAAAATTGGGCCTTAGGCACTGGTGCCACAACACTGCAACCCCTCACATATACTGCACTTGGAGCACAGTAATGAGCCCTGTTGCAAAGTATTGCATATAAAATTGTAATTACACGCCCCTGTTAAACAGGGGCTGAAAAATTGGGCCTTAGGCACTGGTGCTGGTGCCACGACACTGCAACCTCTCCCAGATACTCTAGTTGGAGTGCAGGAATGAGCCCTGCTGCAAAGCATTGCATAAAAAATTGTAATTACATGCCCCTGTTAACCACTTTAGCCCCGGACCATTTGGTAGCTAAAGGACCAGAGGTGAATTCAGAATTTTGCACTGCGCTGCTTTAACTGTAAATTGTGCGGACATGCAATGTTGTACCCAAACGAAATTTGCGTCCTTTTCTTCCCACAAATAGAGCTTTCTTTTAATGGTATTTGATTGCTTCTGCGATTTTTATTTTTTGCGATATAAACGGAAAAAGACCGAAAATTTTGAAAAAAAATTATATTTTCTACTTTTTGTTATAAGAAAAATCGAATAAACTCAATTGTAGTCATACATTTAGGCCAAAATGTATTCAGCCACATGTCTTTAGTAAAAAAAATTCAATAAGCGTATATTTATTGGTTTGCGCAAAAGTTATAGCGTCTACAAACTAGGGTACATTTTCTGGAATTTACACAGCTTTTAATTTATGACTGCCTATCTCATTTCTTGAGGTGCTAAAATGGCAGGGCAGTACAAAACCCCCCCAAATGACCCCATTTTGGAAAGTAGACACCCCAAGGAAATTGCTGAGAGGCATGTTGAGCCCATTGAATATTTTTTTTTTGTCCCAAGTGATTGAATAATGACAAAAAAAAAAAGAAAATTATAAAAAGTTGTCACTAAATGATATATTGCTCACACATGCCATGGTTATATGTGGAATTGCACCCCAAAATACATTCTTCTGCTTCTCCTGAGTACGGAGATACCACATGTGTGGGACTTTTTAGGAGCCTAGCCACGTACGGGACCCCGGAAACCAAGCACCGCCTTCAGGATTTCTAAGGGCGCAAATTTTTGATTTCACTCCTTACTACCTATCACAGTTTTGAAGGCCATACAATGCCAAAATAGCACAAAACCCCCCCAAATGACCCCATTTTGGAAAGTAGACACCCCAAGCTGTTTGCTGAGAGGCATGGTGAGTATTTTACAGCTCTCATTTGTTTTTGAAAATGAAGAAAGAACATTTTTTTTTTTTTTTCAATTTTCAAAACTTTGTGACAAAAAGCGAGATCTGCAAAATACTCACAATACCTCTCAGCAAATAGCTTGGGGTGTCTACTTTCCAAAATGGGGTCATTTGGGGGGGTTTGTGCCATCTGAGCATTCCATGGCCTCCGAAACTGTGATAGGCAGTGAGAAGTGAAATCAAAAATTTACACCCTTAGAAAGCCTGAAGGCGGTGATTGGTTTTTGGGGTCCCGTACGCGGCTAGGCTCCCAAAAAGTCTCACACATGTGGTATCCCCGTACTCAGGAGAAGCAACAGAATGTATTTTGGGGTGTAATTCCACATATGCCCATGGCATGTTTGAGCAATATATCATTTAGTGACAACTTTGTGCAAAAAAAAAATATATATATATATTTTTTCCGCAACTTGTGTCAACATATAAAATATTCCATGGACTCGACATGCCTCTCAGTATATAGCTTGGGGTGTCTACTTTCCAAAATGGGGTCATTTGGGGGGGTTTTGAACTGTTCTGGCATTTTATACACAACATTAGGAAGCTTACATCCACTCTTCTAACCACTTGAAGACAAAGCCCTTTTTGACACTTTTTGTTTACATGAAAACATATTTTTTTTTTTTGCAAGAAAATTATGTTGAACCCCCAAACATTATATATATTTTTAAAGCAAAGGGCCTACAGAATAAAATGGTGGGTGTTGCATTTTTTTTTTCTACACAGTATTTGCGCAGCGATTTTTCAAACGCATTTTTTGGGGAAAAAATACACTTTTTTTAATTTAAATGCACTAAAACACACTATATTGCCCAAATGTTTGATGAAATAAAAAAGATGATCTTAGGCCGAGTACATAGATACCAAACACGACATGCTTTAAAATTTCGCACAAACGCGCATTGGCGACAAACTACATACATTTTTAAAAGCCTTTACAGGTTACCCCGTTAGATTTACAGAGGAGGTCTACTGCTAAAATTACTGCTCTCGATCTGACCTTCGCGGTGATACCTCACATGCTTGGTGCAATTGCTGTTTACATATGACGCCAGACCGACGCTTGCGTTCGCCATTGGGCAAGAGCAGGGCAGGACAGGGGTGCTTTTTTATTTTATTTTTAAATTGTTCCTTCCATATTTTTTTTTTTTTTATTGTTATCTCAGGGAATGTAAATATCCCCTATGATAGCAATAGGTAGTGACAGGTACTCTTTTTAAAAAAAAACTGGGGTCTAGACCCTAGATCTTTCCTCTGCCCTCAAAGCATCTGACCACACCAAGATCGGTGTGATAAAATGCTTTCCCAATTTCCCAATGGCGCTTTTTCTATCCGGGGGGGGGCATTCCCTCCCACTGCTTGTCAAAGCAGTCCAGAGGCTAATTAGCCACTAGGATTGCTTTTACATAAAAGCCGGCCGCTGGCTGAAAAGAATGATACAAGATGATACCTAAACCCGCAGGCATCAATCTGGTATAACCATTCAAAGTCCAGCAACATACCAGTACGTTGCTGGTCCTTGTTGGACATGTATTGTAATCTTCTTTTTTTTTCATGCAGCCAGTTGGTTGAACGAAAAAAGAGATTGATCGGGTGGGTATGCCCACCATTAGAATACCGCCCTTCATCCACCCACTTCTAATGATGGGCATACATGCACCATTTATATATGCCGAAGCATGGGGGCATCCTCCCGCAAAAAAGTTATGCCGCACACACATGGTAGGACTTTTCCACAGGCAAGCCTCCGTCGGAATTTCGACTGTATGTACGCGGCATTAGGAGCAAAATCACTCCTCCGCCCCTGCTGCCCCAATGCTTCGGCATATTTGCTTTTTTTTTTAACTGTGGTGGTGAAATCACCTCCTACAGCACTGGAGTCGCAGGGATCAGGCCTGTCTCTGCGAACGCTGCAGTTGTGTGTGTTGTGTTTTGCAAGTGACAGTGATCGATCGATACTGCACTTGGGTGGCCTGGGCTGGACGGAGGGGCAAAACGCAGGTGCTAGCAGGTATCTGGGCTGATCCCGCTAACACTGCGTTTTTGGGAACCCTAAACTGCTGGGGACGCTAGTATAGATCTGATCAGATCAGATACTATACCACTAAGGAGGGTGTATGCTTCACGCGTGGGTGTTAGCGTTACTGGCACTAACCTGACGCTGCCTGGGGTGTGACGCAGACCCTCTCTGACGCTAAAACCTAATTGATATCACCCGCCGGGTGATCAGGGGGTTAAACCTTTATTGGGTTATATATATACGGCGGGTGCCCTGACACTATAAAAAGCAAACTAACTAACCAGCGTCACCCGTAACACTTATATGATGATCACTGGTGAAAGGGTTAACTAGGGGCAATTAGGGGGTTCAAACCTTTATTAGATAATATATGGGGGTACCTGACGCTATAAAAACCTGCGGCGAACCTAAAAAAAATTACTGGCTACCGATCTGCATCACTGACGCTAAGACAGCGATCAGAAAAATGATCGCTTAGCAACAGTGGTGATAGGGGGTGAAAGGGTTACCTGGGGGGCAATCAAGGGGGTTAAACCTTTATTAGATAATTTATGGGGGTACATGACGCTATAAAAACCTGCGGCGAACCTAAAAAAAAAATACTGGCTACCGATCTGCATCACCGACGCTAAGACAGCGATCAGAAAAATGATCGCTTAGCGACAGTGGTGATAGGGGGTGAAAGGGTTACCTGGGGGGCGATCAAGGGGGTTAAACCTTTATTAGATCATTTATGGGGGTACCTGACGCTATAAAAACCTGCGGCGAACCTAAAAAAAATTACTGGCTACCGATCTGCATCACCGACGCTAAGACAGCGATCAGAAAAATGATCGCTTAGCGACAGTGGTGATAGGGGGTGAAAGGGTTACCTGGGGGGCGATCAAGGGGTTAAACCTTTATTAGATAATTTATGGGGGTACCCGACGCTATAAAAACCTGCGGCGAACCTAAAAAAAATTACTGGCTACCGATCTGCATCACCGACGCTAAGACAGCGATCAGAAAAATGATCGCTTAGCGACGGCGGTGCTAGGGGTGAAAGGGTTATCTGGGGGGTGATCAAGGGGTTAAGCCTTTATTAGGAGGGGTTAGGGGGCTACACTGGACCTAAAACTAAATGTAGTGACACTTTTACAGTCACAAATGTCACTGATTGCAGTGATCAGTAAATAAATGGTCACTGCAATCAGTGACACTGACTGGGGGCTGGGGGGTGATCTGGGGGGGCCTGGGGGGGCGATTTATGTGCCTATGTGTGCTGGTGTTAGTGTAGTGTTTGTGCACTAACCTTGATGTCTTCTCTTGTACGGCGCTCGGTATATGTGAGCGCCGCACAAGAGATGACATCACTTCCTCCTGCTTCCTCTGCCTGTGTTTACATTACACAGTCAGAGGGGGCATTCTCATTCGCCGGGAGCGATCGCGGGGGGGTGGCTGGAATCGAACGGTCGCCCCCCCATCTCGGATCGGTCCCAGACGAATTCCGACCGCTCACTGTACAGAAGGGGGGTCCGATTGGACCCCCCAACTGTACAAAGGCAATCACGTACACTCTACGTGATTGTGCCTGTCGGTGCCATTGTGCCGACGTATATATACAGTGAGCGGTCGTTAAGTGGTTAAACAGGGGCTGAAAAATTGGGCCTTAGCCACTGGTGGCGGTACCCAGAAACAAAAATGTTCTTCCAAGCTATCATCAATCATGAATCGGATCATTGAGGAGGAGGAGGATAGTCAGTCAACATAACAGGACAGTCACTCAGCATCAGCATAGGCAGTCTTGAAGGCATGTGACATTTCAAAATAAATTATTCTGTTACATCAGCTTCAGGTGCTTGGTAGCTGGTGGTGATCCAAGACTGGTTCATCTTTATGAAGGTCAGTCGATTAACCGAGTCGGTGGACAGGCGCACCCTGTGATCCGTGACAAAGCCTCCAGCAGCACTGAATGTGCGTTCCGAAAGAACGCTGGATGCAGGACAGGCCAGTAGCTCAATTGCATACTGTGCAAGCTCTGGCTAGTGATCCATCCTCAAGACCCAGTAAGCCAGAGGATTTTCGTTGGGAAAGGTGTCCAAGTCTGACCTTGCCCCTAGGTATTCCTGCACCATGTATATCAGATGCTGGCGATGGTTGCTGGAACCGATCATACCTTGGGGCTGCGGACAAAAAAATTGTCTGAACGCATCGGTCAGACGGCCACCTTCCCCACCGCTCCTTCTTTGACTGACCGAAGCCTCAGCAACTCGTTGTCCAGGACCAGGAGTTTGTAACCTCCCAGTCTCTGGGAAAGCGTTGCACAGACCGTTCTGCAAGGCCTCCCGGAGATGTCTCATCCTCTGCTCCCTCTGCGACTGTAAGATAAGGTCCGCAACCTTACCCTTGTACCGTGGATCAAGGAGAGTGGCCAGCCAGTAATGGTCCCTCTCCTTGATCCGAAGAATACGAGGATCCTTCCGCAGACTTTGCAGGTTTAGGGAGGCCATGCAGCGTAGGTTAGCTGAGGCATTCGGTCCAGAGTCCTCTGGGTCGCTAAGGACGACATGATCCGCAGCCACCTCCTCCCAGCCACGTACAAGTCCACAGGTTTCTTGGGACAGTAAATCATCCCTAAAAGACTGCTGCTGTTGATGCTGAGTGCCAGGCTCCACCTCCATGCTGACACAATCCTCCTCCTCCTCTTCCTGTGCGATGGGTGGGACAGAAGAAACACTGTCTGGGTAAAGGGGGCCTTGAGAGGTTAGGAAGTCCTCCTCTTCCTGCCTCTGTTCTGCCTCAAGTGCCCTGTCCATTATTCCACGCAGCGGATGCTCCAACAGGTGGACAAGAGGCACAGTGTCACTGATGCATGCACTGTCACTGCTCACCATCCTCGTGGCCTCCTCAAATGGTGCCAGGACAGTGCATGCATCCCTGATCATGCCACACTGGCGTGGTGAAAAAAACCCGAGCTCCCCTGGCCCTGTCCTGGTGCCGTAGTCGCACAGCTACTCATTGATGGCCCTCTGCTGCGTGTGCAGCCGCTGCAGCATGGCCAACATTGAGTTCCACCTGGTGGGCATGTCACATATAAGGCGGTTCTTGGGCAGGTTCAACTCCTTTTGCAGCTCAGCCAGCCGAGCACTGGCATTATATGATCTGCGGAAATGCACACAGACTTTCCTGGCCTGCCACAGGACATCCTGTGCGCCCGGGTACCTGCCCCAGAACTGCTGCACCACCAGGTTAAGGACGTGAGCCACACAGGGCACATGGGTCAGTTGTCCCTGTCGGAGGGCGGAGAGGAGGTTCGTGCCATTGTCGCAAACCACCATTCCTGGCTTAAGCTGACGTGGTGTCAACCACCTCTCGGCCTGCCCCTGCAGAGCTGACAGAACCTCTGCCCCAGTGTGGCTCCTGTTCCCCAAACACACCAGCGCAAGCACAGCATGGCATCTTTTTGTCTGCGTACTTGCGTAGCCCCTTGAACGCCTACGGAGCACCGCTGGTTCCGAGGACAAAGCACAGGAAGAGGCCATGGAGGAAGAAGAAGAGGAGGGGGTGGAGGAGAGAGATGTGTCACAACCAGTAGTAGCATTTTGGAGGCGTGGCGGCGGAACAACCTCCAACACTACTGCACCTTGTCCTGCATCCTTCCCAGCTGCCAAAAGAGTGACCCAATGGGCCGTGAAAGAAAGGTAACGTCCCTGTCCATGCCTGCTGGACCATGAGTCAGCGGTAATATGCACCTTACCGCTGACCGCCCTGTCCAGCGAGGCATGGACATTGCCTTCCACATGCCAGTAGAGAGCTGGAATCGCCTTCCGTGAGAAAAAGTGGCGTTTGGGAACCTGCCACTGAGGAACCGCACATTGCACAAACTCACGGAAGGGGGCCGAGTCTACCAACTGAAAAGGCAGCAGTTGAAGTACTAGCAATGTAGCCAAGCTAGCATTCAACCACTGGGCATGTGGATGGCTGGGAGTGAACTTCTTTCGACGGTCCAGCAGCTGGGGCAGGGAAATTTGTCTGCTACAATCGGACGTCGTTGTACTGCTAGCAGAGTGCCCGCAAGTACTTGGCTGTAACACACCTAATTCTACACCTTCATTCCTCTCAGTGCAGGTTTCATTGGGGTTGGAGATCCCAGCTGATGAGGAGCAAGGAGAGGTCCACTTTTTTCTTTGGTGTGGGTCTTTAAGCTACGCTTGCCAACGAGCTGCACGGCAGATCAACATATGTCTGGTCAAGCATGTGGTGCCCAAGCGGCTGATGTTTTGGCCACGCGAGATACGCTTGAGACATATGTTGCAAATAGCAGTGGTGCGATCTGATGCACTCGACTCAAAAAAGGCCCACACCAAAGAACTTTTGGAATAACGTGCAGAGGCAGCGCCCTGCACAGGTGGAGCTCTGCGGTGTGATTCAGTCAGTGTGCTGCCCTTACGCTGGCCCCAGGAGGGCATCCTGTCTCGTTGGAGATGTGCCTCCTCCTCATCCTCCTCCTCCTCCTCTCTCCTATCAGGCACCCACGTGGAGTCAGTGACCTCATCATCCCCTCCCTCCTCATCACTGGAGCCAATCTGGCAGTATGCTGCAGCTGCTGGAACATGACTTTCAGATTGCTGTCCTTCTTGAGCATCCCCTCTCTCTGCACTCACGCTGCTGTCTTCCTCTAGCTGGGTATCATCATCAGACCCTTCAAAACTCTGGGCATCCTCCTGGAGCATGTACCCAACACTGTGCTCAAACAGTTCGGGGGACTCCTCAGGAGGACATGGTGGGTCTAGGGAAGGAGTGACTGATGATGACATTGATACGAGGGAAGAGGATTCTTTGGCAGCTGCTTTGCCAGTACCCTGAGCCTGGGTGAGAGAGGATGAGGAGGATGAGGAGGGCTTGGTCATCCACTCTACCAAGTCTTCGGCATGATGCGGCTCAACACGTCCAGCTGCCGAAAATAAGAACAAGCGTGTCCCATGGCCACGTGCTGATGACAATGCACCGCCTCCATGACCAACACTGTTGTCTCTAGACATAGAGCCAGCTTCCCCTCTTTTATTGGCTCGTGACTGTCTGCCTCTCCTTGTTGGCCTTCCAGACATAGTAATAGCCTGCAGGGAGATGGGAAAACCAGCAATTGGGTAGTGTATATTGTGCTGGAGGCACACAACACCCACTAACTCCTGCAGATGCCTGTATTAGAGAATACCAGCAATAAAGGGTAGATACAGGTGTATACTGTGCTGTGCTAGAGGCACACAACACCCACTAACTCCTGCAGATGCCTTTATTAGAGAACACCAGCAAAAAAGGGTAGATACGGGTGTATACTGTGCTGGAGGCACAAAACACCCACTAACTCCTGCAGATGCCTTTATTAGAGAACACCAGCAAAAAAGGGTAGATACAGGTGTACACTGTGCTGGGGCACACAACACCCACTAACTCCTGCAGATGCCTGTATTAGAGAACAGCAAAAAAGTGTATATACAGGTTGTGATAGTGAGAGCCCCTGTCCCTATGGAAAGGGAGCAAAAACTGACACAGAGTCTGAACTACAGAGCATAGCTTGGAAATTGAGAAAACTGTTTTGGCAGCTTTCTCCGGGTTTTGCTAAGTTCGGATGGGGCTGTGTAGTTTGGAGATCCCGCAGAGACTTGGGTGGGATGGGATCTCCAACCCTGTGTCCGGGTCTTGAGGACAGCCAGCAGGGTGTGTGCTCAGGTGCACACAACCAATATAATGAGGGGCTGGTGAGAGCAGTAGGTGGAGGATGGTGGAGAGTGAGCAACATGCTACTGCTAAGTGAAGACAGACCTATGCCTGGAGAGCGGTCTGCCCTGTGGGAGACTGCAGCCCATGTAAAGGGGATTCTTTGCCCAGGGACTGGGAAAGACTGGCCAGCCTTGAGAGTCGGGGAGACTGAGGAAGCCAGTGAGTCCAGGGAGCTGGAAAGAATCGTTTCTATTTGAAAGCAAGCAGAGGAACTGCTGACAAGAGCCAGGTGGCTTGGTATGTTTTCATTTATGTGCTGAATGAAGTTTAAACCCCTGCGTGGGAATCCGAATGGACATTTTTCTTTTGTTTTTTTTCTGTTTTAATAAACATGGGCTACCAGGCCCTTAACTAGAACGCCTGTCTGATATGGACTCACTGCATAAAAATGCATCTATTCACTTGAGCTAAACACCCCCATCCCACATGTGGTGGATTCAGCGGGCACAAGACGGTGGAATCCGGGTCCTTGCTCCATAGTGAGTTCAGGTCAGGAACTGTTGGCTGCAGTGTCTATGGAAGTGCAGCCAGGCAAAAGGCATTGTGTGTTGCAGGTGGTGTACCTGTGAACGAAAAGTCAATTATTATTTTTTTTCTCTGTGGTGAACTGCTGCTAGCTGTGTGTGGCAGCCAGGCGAACTGCATTGTGCAGAAGTTTATTTGATGGACTGTTGCATGCAGGTTGTGTACCTGTGAAAGGAGAAACAAACAGATTTTTTTTTCATTTTCTCCGCCAAGAACTGTTACAAGTTGCTGTGTGCAAGACCGCAAGGATGGGGCGGTCAAAGCAGAAAAAGGAAGCAATCCTTGCTAAAGCCAGGGAACGGCTACAGTGGCTGGAGGGTATAGCACCACATGCCCCAGCCACACCAGAGAATTCGTCTGAGTGTGACATCGCTGTGATCTGGGGTAAATTACTCATGTCACCCCCAGTTAAAGCGGAAGTGAAAGAGAATGTTGTGCCTGGCAGCCTGAGCCCTAAGGTGCCACAGCATGAGGCAAGGAGGCCTCTGCGCTGCATGCGTTGTAATGAGTGGGGACATGCTATTGCCCAGTGCCCCTTGTCACAGGAATGTTCGTGGAATAACCAAGCTGGACAGAAGGTTGATGAATTCTGGAACTCACCTGCTAGAGAATGTCACCAGTGGTGTCCCAGACAGAGGGATCAAGTAATCCGAAGTCGGCCTACTGATGATCGTGACCAACGTTGTCCTCAGGAGTGGTATCCCATGGCAACGAGTGAGAGACAGTCATTGAGGAGATGCCAAGGAGTTGAAATTCATCGTCCAGTACCATGCCTGGAATGTGGCCAGCTGGGGCACGAAATATTGTCTTGCCCTATATTCTGGGGTGGACCTAGAGGTAATGTTGCTAAACAGAACTCTTTACCTGTGGGCCAAGATCCCTTTGCAAATATGTTTGCAGTCACCCCTGGCAACAAGGAGGAGTTTTCTGTGGTGTCTGCAGGGGGTGCTAAACAGTGGGAGATGGCTACTGTGATTTCATCCCATGGCCACCAGGGGGAGTTGGCCAGTAAATATGCAGCTGAGAGACTACGCACTCAAATGAAGGCTATGACAACGGCTACAGAAATTGGTAAGACTGTTGCAGTTTATGGGACAGAACCCAATGAAATTAAAGTGTGTTGAGCGGGGAGATCCGCAGTACAGGTGGACTTGCTACAGTGTGCTACCCAGAGTAGGGGGGAGGCACAGGGTAAAGCCCTACTGGCAGCGGGACTAAAGACTAAAAAGGACATGGGGACTCTGTGAGGACCTGGTGGAATCCAGCAGAGTGCTGGAAGAGCTGTACTAGGGGTGACCAAAGAAATCCATATACCATGTTCCCTAGTGACAGAGACAGGTGCTGCCGGGTTGCCCAGGGAAACCTCCCAGGAGCCCACAGTGTTGGAGCGAAGGGTTTCCCAGGTCAGCTGTGGAGCTGCTCAAGTGGGTAAAGGGCCACCCACAATAGCTACAGGTATGTCTAAGTGTCCTGATGATCCTCTAAAGGTTGAGAAATGTATTTCTGGAAATTTCATATTTGAGAAAAATGTTGGTAATATGATTACTAAAGAGGTTGGGAGTAGGATGTCTTCCATGACCACCAGAGGCAGCGCTGCAGGGTTTTCTGTGGAAACCTCCAGGGATCTCCCTGTGTTGGAACTGGAAGTTGTCCAGGGCCGCTCTGGCACTACTCTGGGGGAACAAGAAGGGACTGCGACACACAATGAGAGTGTGTGGGTGCAGACCACCCGCCTGGTATGTGACCAGATTGGTGAACAATTTATTCACCCTGTTAAAGCTGGTAGTGTAAAGCTGGATGTGATGGTAGTGCCACCAGAACAATCTGGTCAAAATACAGTATTGCACCCTGCGTTATGTGACAAAGCATTGTCCCAATGTGAAATAAGTGAAACTGTGCTTGTACAATGTGATGCTTATAGAGATGACAAATGTACTGTATTGGGTAATGAGTCCCAGGTTCCTTTGGTGCCTCTTGGAACAGGTGATGCAGCGCTGCAGAATACCTGTCAGGGAAGTACCACTGACTGGGACAGCTGGGCCAAACAATTGCTAGCCATGCTGGATAAGGCTAGGTTACGTAACACAGATGTGGACATAACACCTGCTATGCCCAACGGAGGGATTGCAGTGTGGCCAGTGGCCAAGGGCATGTTGGCCCCAGCAGAGATTGGCCCCCTCCAATCAGAAGGACCAGTTAAGGGCGCATGCATGGCAGTTGTGTTATCTGCAGCCCAACCGCTGGAAAATAGTGAGTGCAAAAATGGGAATGTGATGTATGACCTGCAGCGGCTCGCTGATGCTGGGACAGAGAGGGTAAATGTGAGACGCACATTTGACAGCGCTCCAGTTGAGCACCAGGCTGTGAAGACCGATACCGCCAGTGAGGTGGAGGTCACTGTAAACGTCCCTACCTTCCCAGCTTCAGTGGATGAGCCCCTCCACGTCATTGATAAGGGAAAAGTCCCTAGAAAGGTCTTGTATGTAGATGTGGATCGCATTAAGATGACAAATGTGTTGTTGAAAATTCTTGAAGTCCAAAAAACATATTTGCTATACACCTGGGTGCCTCCACCGTGGTCGGACAAGGTGGTACTGCGTAGTATCAGTAGGTGGAGCCAAGTAGTACAAGCCAGGCTTGATGTTAATCACGAGAGGAACTGGTTGGTACCATATTTATTAGCAGTGTGGCAAATGGTCTCAAGGTTCTCTGAGAGGGTGCTTCCAGTTACCGGTTTGGATGGAAGACGCTCAGGAGAACGTTTGAAAACATCAGAGGTCTCTCCGCATGATGCAGTGACTAGGAAAACTTCTGCTGGTGCGGTCCAAAGTGCGGCTGAGCAGTGGTCAGTAGAGGGCACAGACACTGTCTCACCCACTAGACCTCACGTGAAGGAAGGGACCGAAATGGATGTGGCAGTAGCAGAGATTTTTCGTGTCATTCATACAAAGGTACAAATTAAAGTACCCGGAGACACTGTAGGGGAAAGCACTGATGGTATTGGAGGTGGCGACATCAGAATTTGTGATCTGTCACTGGTTGGTACTGCTAACAAAGGTTTAATTGCCGTGGGTAACCTCAGAAAAGTTGTTAAACCAAAAAAACCTGTTGTGATGGGAAAAACTGGTATCAGTGAAGGAAAAGGTGGTTCCCCATTAGGCGAAGTGTTAGGGACAGGTCCTCTATATCAAGAAAGTGAGGGTATCAGGGAAGGCAGAGGTCCCCCGAGAAAAGCAAATAAGCCCAGGAGCCCCAGAAGAGGGAGAAAGCGTACGATAGAAACGAGTGGGATCCCATGGAGAGTCAGGGTAGGACTTACCTGGAAGAGAACCCGAAAAAAGGGTTGGGCCTACGCGGCTGACAGCCGGCACAGAGGTGTCCCAACCCTGATGACGTGTGCTGGTGTTCCTCCCTGCGGATCGAAACAAAGGGGGGGATATGTGATAGTGAGAGTCCCTGTCCCTATGGAAAGGGAGCAAAAATGGACACAGAGTCTGCATGTCAGCAGACTGCAGAACTACAGAGCATAGCTTGGAAATTGAGAACTGTTTTGGCAGCTTTCTCCGGGTTTTGCTAAGTTCGGATGGGGCTGTGTAGTTTGGAGATCCCGCAGAGACTTGGGTGGGATGGGATCTCCAACCCTGTGTCCGGGTCTTGAGGACAGCCAGCAGGGTGTGTGCTCAGGTGCACACAACCAATATAATGAGGATGAGGGGCTGGTGAGAGCAGAAGGTGGAGGATGGTGGAGAGTGAGCAACTTGCTACTGCTAAGTGAAGACAGACCTATGTCTGTAGAGCGGTCTGCCCTGTGGGAGACTGCAGCCCATGTAAAGGGGATTCTTTGCCCAGGGACTGGGAAAGGCTGGCCAGCCTTGAGAGTCGGGGAGACTGAGGAAGCCAGTGAGTCTAGGGAGCTGGAAAGAATCGTTTCTATTTGAAAGCAAGCAGAGGAACTGCTGACAAGAGCCAGGTGGCTTGGTATGTTTTCATTTATGTGCTGAATGAAGTTTAAACCCCTACGTGGGAATCCGAATAGACATTTTGCTTTTGTTTTTTTTCTGTTTTAATAAACATGGGCTACCAGGCCCTTAACTAGAACGCCTGTCTGATATGGACTCACTGCATAAAAATGCATCTATTCACTTGAGCTAAACACCCCCATCCCACAAGGTGTATACTGTGCTGGGGCACGCAACACCTACTAACTCCTGCAGATGCCTGTATTAGAGAACAGCAAAAAACTGTATATACAGGTGTATACTGTGCTGGGCACACAACACCCACTAACTCCTGCAGATGCCTGTATTAGAGAACAGCAAAAAAGTGTATATACAGGTGTATACTGTGCTGGGGCACACAACACCCACTAACTCCTGCAGATGCCTGTATTAGAGAACAGCAAAAAAGTGTATATACAGGTGTATACTGTGCTGGGGCACACAACACCCACTAACTCCTGCAGATGTCTGTATTAGAGAACAGCAAAAAAGTGTATATACAGGTGTATACTGTGCTGGGGCACACAACACCCACTAACTCCTGCAGATGCCTGAGAAAAGAACACACTGTCCCTGCCTATCTAGCTTAGAGAACAGCAATAAAGGGTAGATACAGGTGTATACTGTGCTGGTGGCACACAACACCCACTAACTCCTGAAGATGCCTGAAAAAAGAACACACTGTCCCTGCCTATCTAGCTTAGAGGACAGCAATAAAGGGTAGATACAGGTGTATATACTGTGCTGGAGGCACACAACACCCATTAACTCCAGCAGATGCCTGAGAAAAGAACACACTGTAGAACACACTGTCCCTGCCTATCAAGCTCTTTCCCTGCACGCCGGAACACACTACACAAGGCCGCCGCGCTGGCGGCCTTTTATAGTGTGGGGCATGTACTAAACCCCCCTGAGCTATAATTGACCACAGGCATCCTGCCTGTGGCCAATTATGGCTCTCCTCACTGCCGGCGTTGTGATTGGCCAAGCATGCGGGGTCACAGTGCATGCTTGGCCAATTACAGCGCCGGCAATGCAGTGCGATGGCGCAGTGCATTGTGGGCCGTTCTCGTCACACGAATTTGGCACAAACGGCCCACAAAGTTCTGGTTTCGCCGAACAGGCGATGTTCGAGTCGAACATGCATTCGACTCGAACACCGAGCTCGTCCCTAGTGCTGGAGGTAGAAGAGGAAACGTGTGTATATACTGTACCAGTGGTGAATATACGGTAGTTTCAGTCCCTAATTTCCTATCTGCAAGATTAGAACCCTATCCCCATCCAAGTTAATTCCCCTAATAATAATAAAAAAAAGTACAAGGACTTATTCTTAACTGTTGGATGTCTGGGAATTTGTGTGCCTGGCTGTGCAGGGTGAGAGACGGACCACAACTACCAGCAGCCCCTACGGAAGTACCGCTACAATAGCAATTTTTTCCTTTACAGGGCTAGATTGATTAGACTTATAATGTGGCCTGAGAGTAGGTTTAGAGTTAGCTAGGTTTCGCCTTAAAGTGGTTGTAAACCCAACCACACAACTTGCACCTACAGGTAAGTCTAGATTAAGGCTTAACTGTAGGTGCAAGAGATATCTCCTTAACCTACACGGTTAAGGAGATATTTGCAGAAAACCCTGCACCGATGTCTACGGCTAGGGATGAGCCGAACACCCCCGGGTTCGGTTCGCACCAGAACCCGCGAACGGACCGAAAGTTCGCACGAACGTTAGAACCCTATTAAATACAATGGATGCGAACGTTCGAAATCTAAAGTGCTAATTATAATGACTAATATGCATGTTATTGTCCTAAAAAGGGTTTGGGAACCCGGGTTCTGCACCAGGGGACATGTATCCATGCAAAAAGAAGTTTTAAAAACGGCCGTTTTTCAGGAGCAGTCATTTTAATGATGCATAAAGTGAAATAAAAAGGCAAATATTCCTTTAAATATCGTACCTGGGGGGTGTCTAAAGTATGCCTGTGAAGTGCCACGTGTTTCCCGTGTTTAGAACTGTCCCTGCACAAAATGACATTTCTAAAGGAAAAAAAAGCCATTTAAAACTGCTTGCGGCTTTAATGTAATGTCTGGCCCCGGTAATATGGATGAAAATCTTTGAGAAAAATGGCATAGCTACCCCATCAAAGCCCCCCCCCCCCACCCCAGCCCATTACCAGCCCCTTTGGGTCTTGTATGGATATTGAGGGGAACCCCGCACACGAAATAAAAAAGGCCCTATATACTCTGAACAGCCGTATACAGGCGGTGCATACAAGACAGGGTCTGTAGGTTTGTTCTTATGTAGAATCTGTTTGTAATTTTGAACAGGTACATTGTTTAAGTGTAGCTCCAGCCAAAAAATCTATTTTTAAGCTTTTTGGAAAACATAGGGAAGGGTTATCACCCCTGTAACATTTGTTTTGCTGTCTGTGCCCCTGTTCAGAACATTTCACCTCACTTTCCGTCCCAATGACAAATGTTTTTGAAAAGTGGGGTTTTTATTGAAACAAGGATTGGTGATAAAGCATCAGTAGAGAGGAGACACCTTTTTCCCATATTAACTCTTACAGGAGAGAATTTCCCTTCCTATGGGTAGATTTCCTCTCACTTCCTGTTGTCTCCTTTCGTTTGCAAGTAGGAGTCGTTTGTAAGTTGGATGTTTGAAAGTAGGGGCCTGCCGTATATACTCTGCTGAAATTTGCCCCTTACATGTTGGTGTTGCCACAACACTGTAAGCCCTCACAGTTACTCTTGGTGGGCGCATGAATGGGCCCTGCTGTGAATTATTAGATCAAGAATTGTAATTGCATGCCCCTGTTGAACAGGAGCTGAAAAATTGGACCTTTGGTGGTGGTGGTGTTGACACAACACTGTAAGGCCTCACAGTTACTCTTGGTGGGCGCAGGAATGGGCCCTGCTGTGAATTATTATTAGATCAAGAATTGTAATTACATGCCCCTGTTAAACAGGGGCAGAAAAATTGGGCCTTAGGCACTGGTGCCACAACACTGCAACCCCTCACAGATACTGTACTTGGAGCACAGCAATGAGCCCTGTTGCAAAATATTGCATCAAAAATTTTAATTACATGCCCTTGTTAAACAGGGGCAGAAAAATTGGGCCTTAGGCACTGGTGCTGGTGCCACGACACTGCAACCTCTCCCAGATACTCTAGTTGGAGTGCAGGAATGAGCCCTGCTGCAAAGCATTGCAAAAAAAATTGTAATTACATGCCCCTGTTAAACAGGGGCTGAAAAATTGGGCCTTAGGCACTGGTGCTGGTGCCACGACACTGCAACCTCTCCCAGATACTCTAGTTGGAGTGCAGGAATGAGCCCTGCTGCAAAGCATTGCATAAAAAATTGTAATCACATGCCCCTGTTAAACAGGGGCTGAAAAATTGGGCCTTAGCCACTGGTGGCGGCACCCAGAAACAAAAATGTTCTTCCAAGCTATCATCATCAATCGGATCATTGAGGAGGAGGAGGATAGTCAGTCAACATAACAGGACAGTCACTCAGCATCAGCATCAGTCTTGAAGGGATGTGACATTTGAAAATAAATTAGTCTGTTATATCAGCTTCAGGTGTTTGGTAGCTGGTGGTGATCCAAGACTGGTTCATCTTTATGAAGGTCAGTCGATCAACCGAGTCGGTGGACAGGCGCACCCTGTGATCCGTGACAAATCCTCCAGCAGCACTGAATGTGTGTTCTGAAAGAACGCTGGATGCAGGACAGGCCAGTAGCTCAATTGCATACTGTGCAAGCTCTGGCTAGTGATCCATCCTCAAGACCCAGTAAGTCAGAGGATTTTCGGTGGGGAAGGTGTCCAAGTCTGACCTTGCCCCTAGGTATTCCTGCACCATGTATATCAGACACTGGCGATGGTTGCTGGAACCGATCATACCTTGGGGCTGCGGACTAAAGAATTGTCTGAACGCATCGGTCAGACGGCCACCTTCCCCACCGCTCCTTCTTTGACTGACCGAAGCCTCAGCAACTCGTTGTCCAGGACCAGGAGTTTGTAACCTCCCAGTCTCTGGGAACGCCAGTCTTGTTGGTTGGAGGGTAGACAGTGGAGGAGACCTTGCGTGGAGAGTGAAGAAGTTTCTGCTTTTGACTGCTGGGTTGCATTTTTGGTTATTTTTGGCTCTTTTTCCTTGCAGCTTTTTAACACCTTTTTCTGGCACATTTTAAACAGCCTTTTTTTTCTCTTTTTTTCCTTCAGCCTACTAATTAAGGGGAGTGGTTAATTGGTCACAGGTGCTTGAGGCCTATATAAATTTCTGTAGAGCACATGTGAAATTGCCAGTCTTGTTGGTTGGAGGGTAGACAGTGGAGGAGACCTTGCGTGGAGAGTGAAGAAGTTTCTGCTTTTGACTGCTGGGTTGCATTTTTGGTTATTTTTGGCTCTTTTTCCTTGCAGCTTTTTAACACCTTTTTCTGGCACATTTTAAACAGCCTTTTTTTTCTCTTTTTTTCCTTCAGCCTACTAATTAAGGGGAGTGGTTAATTGGTCACAGGTGCTTGAGGCCTATATAAATTTCTGTAGAGCTCATTTAGAGCCTGCTCATTTTGAGTTGCTGGAACTCTGTCCAAGTGGAACTGGACTAAGTGGTGAGTTAAAATCAAGAGTTGAAAACAGGAGGTTAAAACAGGGGTCATAGTAGATGTGTAGTGTGAGTACCTGGGTGTTGTCTGAGTAGTGTGTGTGGATCGTTAGTACTTGTGTATTGTAGGTGCACGCTGGTCTGCGGGTGCACGCGGGTCCGTGGGTCTGCGAGTGCAGGTGGGTCTGCGAGTGCACGCTGGTCTGCGAGTGCACGCGGGTCCGTTGGTCTGCGGGTGCACGTAGGTCTGCGAGTGCACGCGGGTCCGTTGGTCTGCGAGTGCAGGTGGGTCTGCGAGTGCACGCTGGTCTGCGAGTGCACGCGGGTCCGTTGGTCTGCGAGTGCACGCTGGTCTGCGAGTGCACGCGGGTCCGTTGGTCTGCGAGTGCACGCTGGTCTGCGAGTGCACGCGGGTCCGTTGGTCTGCGAGTGCACGCTGGTCTGCGAGTGCACGCGGGTCCGTTGGTCTGCGAGTGCACGCTGGTCTGCGAGTGCACGCGGGTCGGTTGGTCTGCGAGTGCACGCTGGTCTGCGAGTGCACGTGGGTCCGTTGGTCTGCGAGTGCACGTGGGTCCGTTGGTCTGCGAGTGCACGTGGGTCCGTTGGTCTGCGAGTGCACGTGGGTCCGTTGGTCTGCGAGTGCACGTGGGTCCGTTGGTCTGCGAGTGCACGTGGGTCCGTTGGTCTGCGAGTGCACGTGGGTCCGTTGGTCTGCGAGTGCACGTGGGTCCGTGGTCTGCGAGTGCACGTGGGTCCGTTGGTCTGCGAGTGCACGTGGGTCCGTTGGTCTGCGAGTGCACGTGGGTCCGTTGGTCTGCGAGTGCACGTGGGTCCGTTGGTCTGCGAGTGCACGCGGGTCCGTTGGTCTGCGAGTGCACGCGGGTCCGTTGGTCTGCGAGTGCACGCGGGTCCGTTGGTCTGCGAGTGCACGCGGGTCTGTTGGTCTGCGAGTGCACGCTGGTCTGCGAGTGCACGCGGGTCCGTTGGTCTGCGAGTGCACGTGGGTCCGCGAGTGCACGCGGGTCCGTTGGTCTGCGAGTGCACGCTGGTCTGCGAGTGCACGCGGGTCCGTTGGTCTGTGGGTGCACGTGGGTCTGCGTGGTACCTGTGTATTGTCTTGTTGAGTACCTGTGTATTGTCTTGTTGAGTACCTGTGTATTGTCTTGTTGAGTACCTGTGTATTGTCTTGTTGAGTACCTGTGTATTGTCTTGTTGAGTACCTGTGTATTGTCTTGTTGAGTACCTGTGTAATGTCTTGTTGAGTACCTGTGTATTGTCTTGTTGAGTACCTGTGTATTGTCTTGTTGAATAGTTGGGTCAGGAAGCTAGTGTTAGGTAATTTGGACAGGGTATAATCTCGAATCCTCATTAAATTAATAGGTACGATGCCCAGCGGGTGTGGCGAGGCGACTCTGTGTACATCTTGCAGCATGTATGCGTTCCTTGATCATCTGATCGAGGGCGATTACTGCTGTGCAAAATGTAAGCACATTGTTTCCCTGGAAGCCCAGGTTCTGAATCTAGGGAAGCAACTGTCAGCACTGGGAAGTCCCTCCACACTAAAGGAGAGCTGGATACGTACCCGGCAGGTGATGGCAGGGGCCAGCACAGAGGTGGGTGGAGTCAAAGAGGTGCAGGCACTAGAAAATAGTAGATGGGTGACAGTCAGGAAGGGTAGAGGGCGAAGTGCCAGGGAGGCCGATCCAGGGCTGGAGCATCCCAATAAGTATGCTCCATTGAGTGACATTGGTGAAACCAGTCCGGGACCAGCACTGCTGGAGCTGAGGGACTCTCCTAGCTGCCAGGGGAAGAACTCCTCCAGTGAGAGTGGGGGGGAAGCGAAGGGAAAGGAAAGACAGATTCTGGTGGTAGGGGACTCAATTCTTAGAAGGACAGAGAGGGCAATCTGTAACAAAGACCTGAAGCGCCGAACTGTATGTTGTCTACCGGGCGCTCGGGTTCGGCACATCACGGATCTGGTGGACAGATTACTGGGAGGGGCTGGGGAAGACCCAGCTGTCATGGTGCACGTTGGCACCAATGACAAAGTCAGAGGCAGATGGAGTGTCCTAAAGAACGATTTTAGGGACTTGGGAGCTAAATTGAGGAAAAGGACCTCCAAGGTAGTATTCTCGGGAATACTACCGGTACATCGAGCCACACCAGAAAGGCAGAGGGAGATTAGGGAAGTGAACAAGTGGCTGAAGAGCTGGTGTAGTAAGGAGGGGTTTGGGTTCCTGGAGGACTGGGCCGACTTCTCAGTCGATAACCAGTACTATAGAAGGGACGGACTGCACCTAAATGAGGAGGGTGCAGATCAGCTGGGAATAAGGATGGCCAAAAAGTTAGAGGGGTTTTTAAACTAGGTGACAGGGGGGAGGGTCCAGAGATAGTGAGAGTCAGCGGGGAACATATTCTAAAGGGTAGTATTAGGGGCATTAGTGGTAGGTAACCAAAGAACATAAACCCAAGGTAAGTATAGTAGCAAGTCCTAGTTGCAATCTGGGAACACCCAAGAGGATAGTATGTGACCGGTCAAATAATATTAATGCATTAAAGTGTCTGTTCACCAACGCCAGAAGTCTGCCAAGCAAAATAGGTGAGTTGGAAGCTCTGGTGCATGAGGAGAGCTATGATGTAATCGGTATTGCTGAAACTTGGCTTCATTCCTCACACGACTGGGCTATTAATATTCCTGGCTATGCACTCTTTCGGAAAGACAGGGTAAAAAGGAAGGGTGGAGGGGTCTGTCTCTATGTGAGAAGTGATCTCAAAGCGAGTGTGAAAGAGGACCTGGTGGATGGAGAGTGTGATGAGTCTGAAGCATTATGGGTAGGACTGCATACAGATGTGCGTAGTTCAAAGCTAATCATTGGAGTTTGTTATAGACCACCCAATGTTAATGAGGAGTTAGAGACTCAGCTCCTTGCACAGATGGAAAGGGCTGCAAGGGCTGGGACGGTGATAATAATGGGGGATTTTAACTACCCAGAAATTGACTGGAGTAATGGAACTGCTGGGACAGTTAAAGGGCAAAAATTTATAAACCTATTGCAGGACAATTTTATGGTCCAGTTTATTGAGGCCCCAACTAGGAATGATGCTCTGTTGGACCTGGTAATCTCAAACCATGCAGAGCGTATTACTAATGTTCAGATAAAGGAACACCTGGGTAGCAGTGACCATAACATGATTTCATTTGATGTTAGTTGTAAGCAAAAATCACATACAGGAAAGATAAAAACACTTAATTTCAAGAGAGCAAATTTTCCAAGGATGAGTGCTGCTCTCCAGGACTTAGACTGGGAAGGAATATTGGCATCCATGGGCACAGAACAGAAATGGGAATTCTTCAAAAAGACTGTTTGGGAACTCACTGCAAAGTATATTCCCATGGGCAATAAGTTTAAAAGGCTAAAAATAAAACCTATATGGCTCACTGACAAAGTTAAAAAAGCTATAAACTATAAGAAAAGAGCTTTTAAAAAATATAAAAATGAGGGAACACTAGTGTCATTTAAATGTTACAAAGAATATAACAGGATATGTAAAAAGGAAATCAAGGATGCAAAAATTCAAAATGAACGACAGATTGCAAAAGACAGTAGGACAAACCCCAAAAAATTCTTCAAATATATTAATAGTAAAAAGGTCAAGTCTGAGCATGTAGGCCCTTTACAAAATAATCTAGAGTGGGTGACTGGGGACAAAGAGAAGGCTAATTTATTAAATACTTTCTTCAGTTCTGTGTATACAAAGGAGCATGGGGGAGCTCATGTCCAAAATGGGGGTGGTAGTGACACAGCCCCAAATCCACAATGGCTCAAAAGTGATATGGTCCAGAAATATTTAGATGGAATAAAGGTGGATAAAGCACCTGGACCAGATGGCATACACCCACGGATCCTAAAAGAATTGAGCTCTGTAATTTCAAAGCCATTGTATTTAATTTTTAGGGACTCATTAATGACAGGAATAGTACCACTGGATTGGCGCAGGGCCAATGTGGTGCCTATATTTAAAAAGGGAATTAAGTGTTTACCAAGTAACTATAGACCTGTTAGTTTAACTTCTATAGTTGGGAAAATACTGGAGAGATTAATAAAAGACCACATAGATGAGTTCTTGCTGGAAAAAAACTATTTAAGCAACAGACAGCATGGATTCATGAAAGACAGAAGTTGTCAAACAAACCTGATTTCTTTTTATGAAGAGGTAAGTAAGACCTTGGACAGAGGGGTGGCAGTGGACGTGGTATACTTGGATTTTGCAAAAGCGTTCGATACAGTTCCCCACACACGGCTCATGTGTAAGGTAAAGTCTACAGGATTGGAAATATCAGTTTGTAAATGGATAGAAAACTGGCTAAAAGACAGAATTCAGAGAGTAGTGGTTAATGATTCTTACTCTGAATGGTCCAAGGTTATCAGTGGTGTACCCCAAGGTTCAGTGCTGGGACCCTTACTTTTTAATATGTTTATAAATGATATTGGGTCTGAGATCAAAAGTAACATTTCTGTCTTTGCAGATGACACCAAGCTATGCAGTGGAATAACGTCCTTACAGGATGTCGCCAATTTACAAGCCGACCTCAATGCTCTGTCTAATTGGGCGACTATGTGGCAGATGAGGTTTAATGTTGATAAATGTAAAGTTATGCACTTGGGGGCTAATAATATGAATGCATCATACATACTAGGGGGAGTACAACTGGGGGGATCAGTAGTGGAGAAGGATCTGGGGGTTTTGGTAGATCATAAGCTCAATAATGGCATGCAATGCCAAGCTGCGGTTTCCAAAGCGAGCAAAGTCCTTTCTTGTATTAAGAGAGGTATGGTCTCCAGAGAGAGAGATATCATTTTGCCCCTGTTCAAATCATTAGTAAGACCTCATCTGGAATATGCAGTTCAGTTTTGGGCCCCAGTTCTCAAAAAGGATATTGGGGAACTGGAGAAAGTGCAGAGAAGGGCAACCAAACTGATAAGAGGCATGGAGGAGCTCAGCTATGAGGAGAGATTAGAGGAACTGAATTTATTCTCTCTTGAGAAGAGGAGATTAAGGGGGGATATGATCAACATGTACAAATATATAAGGGGTCCATATAGTGAACTTGGTGTTCAGTTATTCACTTTACGGTCAACACAAAGGACAAGGGGGCACTCTTTGCGTCTAGAGGAAAAGAGATTTCACCTCCAAATACGGAAAGGTTTTTTCACAGTAAGAGCTGTGAAAATGTGGAATAGACTCCCTGCAGAGGTGGTTCTGGCCAGCTCAGTAGATTGCTTTAAGAAGGGCCTGGATTCTTTCTTAAATGTACATAATATAACTGGGTACTGACATTTATAGGTAAAGTTGATCCAGGGAATATCCGATTGCCTCTCGGGGGATCAGGAAGGAATTTTTTTCCCTGCTGTAGCAAATTGGATAATGCTCTTCTGGTTTTTTTTGCCTTCCTCTGGATCAACTGTGGGTATAGAATTGGGTATATGGGATTGTACGATATATGTTTATTTTTATTTTTTTATTTTTTACGGTTGAACTGGATGGACTTGTGTCTTTTTTCAACCTGACTAACTATGTAACTATGTAACGCGTTGCACAGACCTTTCTGCAAGGCCTCCCGGAGTTGTCTCATTCTCTGCTCCCTCTGCGACGGTAAGATAAGGTCCGCAACCTTACCCTTGTACCGTGGATCAAGGAGAGTGGCCAGCCAGTAATGGTCCCTCTCCTTGATCCGAAGAATACGAGGATCCTTCCGCAGACTTTGCAGGATCAGGGAGGCCATGCAGCGTAGGTTAGCTGAGGCATTCGGTCTGGAGTCCTCTGGGTCACTAAGGACGACATGATCCGCAGCCACCTCCTCCCAGCCATGTTCAAGTCCACGGGTTTCTTGGGACTGTAAATCATCCCTAAAAGACTGCTGCTGATGATGCTGAGTGCCAGGCTCCACCTCCATGCTGACACAATCCTCCTCCTCCTCCTCCTCGTCCTCTTCCTGTGCGATGGGTGGGACAGAAGGAACACTGTCTGGGTAAAGGGGGCCTTGAGAGGCAAGGAAGTCCTCCTCTTCCTGCCTCTGTTCTGCCTCAAGTGCCCTGTCCATTATTCCACGCAGCGTTTGTTCCAACAGGTGGACAAGAGGTACAGTGTCACTGATGCATGCACTGTCACTGCTCACCATCCTCGTGGCCTCCTCAAATGGTGCCAGGACAGTGCATGCATCCCTGATCATGCCCCACTGGCGTGGTGAAAAAAACCTGAGCTCCCCTGACCCTGTCCTGGTGCCGTAGTCGCACAGGTATTCGGTGATGGCCCTCTGCTGCATGTGCAGCCGCTGCAGCATGGCCAACGTTGAGTTCCACCTGGTGGGCATGTCACATATAAGGCGGTTCTTGGGAAGGTTCAACTCCTTTTGCAGCTCAGCCAGGCGAGCACTGGCATTATAAGATCTGCGGAAATGCACACAGACTTTCCTGGCCTGCCTCAGGACATCCTGTAAGCCCGGGTACCTGCCCAAGAACCGCTGCACCACCAGGTTAAGGACGTGAGCCACACAGGGCACATGGGTCAGTTGTCCCTGTCGGAGGGCGGAGAGGAGGTTGGTGCCATTGTCGCAAACCACCATTCCTGGCTTAAGCTGGCGTGGCGTCAACCACCTCTCGGTCTGCCCCTGCAGAGCAGACAGAACCTCTGCCCCAGTGTGGCTCCTGTCCCCCAAACACACCAGCACAAGCACGGCATGGCATCTTTTTGTCTGCGTACTTGCGTAGCCCCTTGAACGCCTACGGAGCACCGCTGGTTCCGAGGACAAAGCACAGGAAGAGGCCATGGAGGAAGAAGAAGAGGAGGGGGTGGAGGAGAGAGGTGTGTCACAATCAGTAGTAGCATTTTGGAGGCGTGGCAGCGGAACAACCTCCAACACTACTGCACCTTGTCCTGCATACTTCCCAGCTGCCAAAAGAGTGACCCAATGGGCCGTGAAAGAAAGGTAACGTCCCTGTCCATGCCTGCTGGACCATGAGTCAGTGGTAATATGCACCTTACCGCTGACCGCCCTGTCCAGCGAGGCCAAGACATTGCCTTCCACATGCCGGTAGAGAGCCGGAATCACCTTCCGTGAGAAAAAGTGGCGTTTGGGAACCTGCCACTGAGGAACCGCACATTGCAAAACTCACGGAAGGAGGCTGAGTCTACCAACTGAAAAGGCAGCAGTTGAAGCGCTAGCAATTTAGCCAAGCTAACATTCAACCGCTGGGCATGTGGATGGCTGGGAGTGAACTTCTTTCGACGGTCCAGCAGCTGGGGCAGGGAAATTTGCCTGCTAGAATCGGACGTCGGTGTACTGCTAGTAGAGTGCCCGCAAGTACTTGGCTGTGACACACCTAATTCTACACCTTCATTCCTCTCAGTGCAGGTTTCAGAGAGGACTGAAGGTATAGTGGGGTTGGAAATCCCAGCTGATGCGGTGCAAGGAGAGGTCCGCTTTGTTCTTTGGTGTGGGTCTTTAAGGTAGGCTTGCCAACGAGCTGCATGGCAGGTCAACATATGTCTGGTCAAGCATGTGGTGCCCAAGCGGCTGATGTTTTGGCCACGCGATATACGCTTGAGACATATGTTGCAAACAGCAGCTGTGCGATCTGATGCACTCGACTCAAAAAAGGCCCACACCAAAGAACTTTTGGAATAACGGGCAGAGGCAGCGCCCTGCACAGGCGGAGCTCTGCGGTGTGATTCAGTCGGTGTGCTGCCCTTAGGCTGGCCCCCCGAGGGAATCCTGCCTCATTGGAGATGTGCCTCCTCCTCATCCTCCTCCTTCTCCTCTCTCCTATTAGGCACCCACGTGGAGTCAGTGACCTCATCATCCCCTCCCTCCTCATCACTGGAGCCAATCTGGCAGTATGCTGCAGCTGCTGGAACATGACTGCCATATTGGTGTCCTTCTTGAGCATCCCCTCTCTCTGCTCTCACGCTACTGCCTTCCTCTAGCTGGGTATCATCATCAGACCCTTTGAAACGCTGGGCATCCTCCTGGAGCATGTACCCAACACTGTGCTCAAACAGTTCGGGGGACTCCTCAGGAGGACATGGCGGGTCTAGGGAAGGAGTGACTGATGATGACATTGATACCAGGGAAGAGGACGCTTTGGCAGCTACTTTGCCAGTACCCTGAGCCTGGGTGAGAGAGGATGAGGAGGATGAGGAGGGCTTGGTCATCCACTCTACCAAGTCTTCGGCATGATGCGGCTCAACACGTCCAGCTGCCGAAAATAAGGACAAGCGTGTCCCATGGCCACGTGCTGATGACGATGCAACGCGTCCACGACCAGCACTGTTGTCTCTAGACACAGAGCCTGCTTGCCCTCTTTTATTGGCTCCTGACTGTCTGCCTCTCCTTGTTTGCCTTCCAGACATTTGCCTTCCACGACCAGCACTGTTGTCTCTAGACACAGAGCCTGCTTGCCCTCTTTTATTGGCTCCTGACTGTCTGCCTCTCCTTGTTTGCCTTCCAGACATTCTAATGGCCTGCAGGGAGATGGGAAAACCAGCAATAAGGGGTAGCTTCAGGTGTATATTTTGCAGGAAGCACACTACGCCCGCTGTAAGTGCTGCAGATGACTGCCTGTGTTACACAACAGGAAAAAACAGCAATAAGGGCTAGCTTCAGGTGTTTATTTTGCAGGAAGCACACTCTGCCCGCTATAAGTGCTGCAAATGCCTGTTAGTGTAACACAAAAGAAAAAAAGCTCCAGCAATAAGGGCTAGCTTCAGGTGTATAATGTGCAGGAGGCACACTCCGTCGGCTGTAAGTGCTGCAAATGCCTGTTAGTGTAACACAACAGGAAAACACAGCAATACGGGCTAGCTTCAGGTGTATATTTAGCAGGAAGCACACTCCGCCCGCTATAATTGCTGCAAATGCCTGTTAGTGTAACACACCAGGAAAACACAGCAATACGGGCTAGCTTCAGGTGTATACTGTGCAGGAGGCTTAGCAACAATGACACTGACACTGTCCCCTGCCTATCCTTCTCTCTCCCTGCACACAAGGTTTAGCAAAGAATATGACACTGACACTCTCCCTGCCTATCCTTCTCTCTCCCTACACACAAGAATAGCACAAAGAATATGACACAGACACTGTCCCTGCCTATCCTTCTCTCTCCCTACACACAAGAATAGCACAAAGAATAGCACAATGACACTGTCCCTGCCTATCCTTCTCTTTCCCTGAGCCGAAACAAACTACACAAGGCCGCCGTGCTGGCGGCCTTTTATAGTGTGGGGCGTGTGCTAAAACCCCTGAGCTATAATTGCCCACAGGCAACCTGCCTCTGGCCAATTATGGCTCTCCTAGCTGCCGGCACTGTGATTGGCCAAGCATGCGGGGTCATAGTGCATGCTTGGCCAATCACAGCGCCGGGATTGCACTGCGATGGCGCAGTGTATTGTGGGCCGTTCGCGTTGCTCAAATTTGGCGCGAACGGCCCAAATAGTTCGATCTTCGTCGAACGATCGAACAGCCGATGTTCGAGTCGAACGTATGTTCGACTCGAACACCGAGCTCATCTCTATCTACGGCGCATGCGCGCCATAGACAATGGCGCAGGCGCACTGAGCGTTGCCGGTTCTCTCAATGGAGACTGACGGTTTTCTCAATGGAGAATGACGGCCCCGCGCGCATGCGCTGAGATTGGCAGGAGCAGCGATAACAGGAAGACGGTCAGAGCGGACATGGCGGCGGAGGGGGACGAGGAGCGCGGCGGAGGCTTTGATCGGAGGTAAGTGCCACATAATGAGCTAGTATGCATAGCATACTAGCTCATTATGTCGTTTTCTTGCAGGTGTTATTTATTTATTTTTCTTTTGAAAAGTGGGTAACCACTTTAACTTCCATTTTAATATTGCAGTGTTTTTCTTGAGACTTACACAAGTTTGCTTAGATGCTTTTCTATATTTTCTTTATTGTATTGAATGTTCAGGTTTGTAGATTATCCACTTGAAAGAGTTCTTGGTAGCTCAGCTAAACCTCTCTGCCTCTGATTAACTAACTGATATATAACATGGAATTGAAACCAGTATGACATTTTGTAATAATGACAATATTTATGATTGAACTTTTTTTCGTTGCTCAGGATAAAATAAAATTCTTTAATAGTATTTGAGAGGAGGAAGTGTTTATTGTTCCACAGAAGGCAAAGTGAGTGTCTATCCCAATAGTACCTCATTACCACCTGGGATAAAGTTCACTTTGCCTCGAGCAGGAACCTCTTTGCCAACAAACCTAAGCGACTATTATCAATTAAGATCTCTGTAGCTGCTGTAATACGGTTCAGATTTTGGGCATTCATTCCCAAATTTATAGCCTTTCCAACTTGGTTGGCAAGAAAATCTGAGTTAGCACAGGCAAGCATCTGTACCAACATGACAAACACAACCAATTACCCTCACCAGCACCTTGACCTTGCCTCTGTCTTATATCAGGAAAAGATCATGTTTTTGTAGTGGATAGGAAAGTGCAGGTTTTTGTAATAACAGCATTTTACAACAGACAATTTCCCATCCTCTAACCGAAATATCTCAAAAAAAGAAAGCAAAAAAATAAGATGGAATATTTTTCAAGGTTAAAAAGGTAAAAGCACTGAAAAATAATAAAAAAAAGTGTGTTCAGCTCCACTCTTTTGCAAATTAATGTTCCCAATAACCACAATTGGTAAATGATGCTGTGTCCAAGGTTTGCAAGAGTATCTGTGTAACAAATAAGACAATTGTACTGCAGTGACAATGGTGCACTAAAAATAATGACCCCTTTTTGCTGCGGCTGCGGTTATTGCTGAAATGTACAATTTACACATTTATGGAATGGGGCTGTAAAACACAAGTACATTGTCACAGCTCCTTTTAAAGTTCATTCTTCAATGCAGAAATCGTGTGCATCTGATCTGGAAATTACATTAGCCCCTTGTAGATTTGCCTGTTAAATATCTGACATTGCATTTCCATAACCTCTGACAGATTATCTTTTATTCTGATTTACAATTACATTTGTTGAATTTTTTACAACCCCCTCCTTTTACTCTCTTTTTCTCCTTCTCAGCTTTCTTGATTGTTTATATCTGGAAACTAGAATCAAATATTCAGGGAGTCAGAAAATGGAGGATACAGCATAACTTGCTGTCTTTCCCAATACACATGATAAATTTGAATAATCTAAATCTTTATTTCCGTAATATTTTTCCTTAAAAAAGGGGGCTACAATTCTTTGTTCCCTTTCTTTCCTATTTTTAATAAAACCCCAAATTCTTAATAAACAGTTCAATCTTGAGCACAGTAAAAAGAGCTCTTTTACAGCGCTGACAGATTGTAGAAAATGATTACATGCCGATTCCAGTTTAGTTCTGCTATAAATCTTTTTTTTTTTCTTCCTCCATTTCAAGTCCTTTTATTAATGTTATAGTTCTGGCTGTTTTATGGCACAAAAAAAAACCTTCAAAGTTTTTGCCGAACAGCAGAAGAGATCAGAAAACAGTAAAGTTAGTCAAGTCTAACAAAGATATTTTCCTAATTTCCTGGAGACATAACCCTTTCCCTGCTGAGAGTCTGTAGAGGACTCAGTTAATTATTAGCTATCACTATTACCTTTTTGAAAACAAACAGGCTACTGAATGAGTAAAGCTGCTACTTCTATGATAAGTAGGAAACCATACAGGACACTTTACTGGAAAGATTTCTTAAAGGTAATGTAGACTGTTATTGGCAAGAAAGAGATGAGCTTGAAGTAAATAATCTTATCAATGTGTGTGTGTGTATTTTAAGAACCTTATATGTATAATGTATTATCATATATGTACATAGGAAAAAACAATGTGTATTCAATACTAATGCAGGTTTTGCTTCCTGTCTTGCATTGCTATACAATGTGTGAGGGGGTTAACTCAGCAGCGGGTGTGTGTGACCCCCTGGATGGGTTCACCCCACAAAAACAGGCACAGCAGACAGTGGTAGGAGAAAACAAAAGGGTGTGGTTTTATTTGAACTATATACAGACAAAAAAATACAGCAAAAAACAAAAGAAACAGGAAAAGAAATCCTGGTCAACTTGACTGCTCACTACACACGTTGGTGTCCCTAACTAACAACTGGGTACAGCCTTGGGCTGTCCCAGTCCCTAGCTCCCTGCTTTTAGAAGTTCTTAGCAATAACCACACAGGCTTTGGCTCACCGCACAGAGATCACACTCCCCAGACTATCCACACATATCTGGTTCCAGGTTGGAG
Organism: Rana muscosa; assembly: GCA_029206835.1. Lineage (NCBI taxonomy): Eukaryota > Metazoa > Chordata > Amphibia > Anura > Ranidae > Rana > Rana muscosa. The sequence goes on from CM055127.1 coordinate 346,272,676, forward strand.
CATCTCCCTTAGCATGCTGGGAGTTCTTGTAGAGGCCCTAATGAGCCCACTTACTTCAGCTGGGCTCATTAACTCTTCCCCTGCAAGACTCCCAGCACTCCCCCTAGTGGCATAAATCGGCATAAAGCCTGAATCTAGGACATATATACCTTCCATCCTGGATGCAACCTGGTGATTTTACCTGCCTGCTGTCACATACCCCCCCCTCTTGTTTTAACTTTGGGGTTGGAACACGAGTAATCAGGCATGCATGTACTCGAGACAAAGCATCCACATTCCCCATTTGAACGCCAGGGCAATGCTTTACCGTAAAGTTGAATTCTTGTAGGGCCAGGAACCACCTATTTACTCTCCTATTTGTCTCTTTGTTTTGAGCCATCCACTTTAAAGGAGCGTGATCAGTAATTAGGTCAAAGTGCCTCCCTAGCAGATAGTACCGAAGGGAATCTAGAGCCCACTTCACCGCTAAACACTCCTTCTCAATCGTGGCATAATTTACCTCATGGGACTTCAATTTCCTGCTGAGGTAAATGACTGGGTGCTCTTCCCCGTTCCAGACCTGGGACAATACTGCTCCTAACCCAACGTCTGATGCATCACTTTGTACGACAAAGTCCCTAGAGAAGTCTGGTGAGTACAACACTGGCTGGCTACATAAGGCTTTTTTTAAGAATTGGAATGCTGCCTCAGCCTCTGGGGTCCATTTAACCATGACAGACTCTTTCCCTTTTGTCAGGTTGGTTAGGGGCACAGCCTGAGAGGCAAAGTGGGGAATGAATCGCCGATAATAACCAGCGATTCCCAGAAAGGCTCGTACCTGCTTCTTGCTGTTGGGACGTGGCCAATTCTGTATGGCCTCGACTTTATTGACTTGGGGTTTTATTACTCCTCTCCCAATGGTGTACCCAAGATATTTGGCCTCCTCCTGTCCAATGGTACACTTCTTGGGGTTGGCCGTAAACCCAGCTTCCCGGATAGAGTCTAGGACTGCTTGCACTTTTGGCAGATGTGAGGCCCAATCTTTGCTATAGATAATTACATCATCTAGGTAAGCCGCAGCATACTTCTGATGGGGCCTCAGTATCTGGTCCATTTTCCGCTGGAATGTTGCCGGCGCATTCTGTAAACCAAACGGCATTCTTTTATATTGGAACGCCCCGTCTGGGGTTACAAATGCGTTTTTTTTCCTTGGCCGACTTGGCCAGGGGAATTTGCCAATACCCTTTGGTGAGATCAAGAGTTGTCATGTATCGGGCTGTTCCCAACCGGTCGACCAACTCATCTATACGTGGCATGGGGTAGGTGTCAAATTTTGTAACTTTGTTCAGTTGTCGGAAATCGTTACAAAATCGCCAGCTCCCATCTGGTTTAGGCACTAATACTATGGGACTTGACCAATCACTTTGGGATTCCTCTATCACCCCTAACTTAAGCATTTTCTGTACTTCCTCACGTATTGCCTCCTGGCGGGCCTCCAGGATCCGATAGGGTTTTAGCTTCACCCTTTCACCGGGCGGGGTAATATCATGCTCTACCCCAGAAGTTTGTCCCGGCAGCTCAGAGAAAACCTCCTTGTTGCGAAGCACAAACTCCTTAACCTCCTGTTGTTGGGGGTTTGACAAGGTGACTGCTATTCCAACCTCAGGAATCACGCAATCAGACTGAGCAGGTGACAATGTTTCTGCGACTAGGGATTCCCTATCCCTCCAGGCTTTCAACAGATTAATGTGATAGATCTGTTCGGGCTTTCGTCCTTCCTGGTTGTCTGACCTTGTAATTCACTTCGCTCACTTTTTCCATTATCTCGTAGGGGCCTTGCCATTTAGCAAGGAATTTGCTTTCAACCGTAGGGACAAGTACCAATACCTTATCCCCCGGGGAAAAGGTACGGGTCTTGGCCCCACGGTTGTACACTCTCTGCTGTGCCAACTGCGCTTGGGCCAAATGTTCCTTTATGATTGGCATTACATGTGCAATTCTATCTTGCATCAGGGCGACATGCTCAATCACACTCCTGTGGGGAGAACTCTCACTTTCCCAAGTTTCCTTGGCGATATCCAACAGCCCTCTTGGGTGTCTCCCATAGAGTTACTCAAAGGGTGAGAAACCCGTAGAGGATTGGGGTACCTCCCTAATGGCAAACATTAAATAGGGAATTAGACAGTCCCAATCCTTTCTATCTTTATCCACCACCTTCTTTAACATTTGTTTTAGAGTTTTGTTGAATCTTTCAACCAACCCTTCTGTTTGGGGGTGATACACAGATGTACGCAATTGTGTCACTTTGAACAACTTGCACAGCTCTTTCATAACCCGGGACATAAGAGTGTACCTTGGTCCGTAAGCAGTTCCTTACAAATACCCACACGGCTAAAAACAAGAGATAGCTCTTTGGCTATGGTTTTGGCCGAGGTATTACGGAGAGGAATCGCTTCCGGATAACGGGTGGCATAGTCCAATATAACCAAAATGTACTGATGCCCCCTAGCGGACTTCATTATCGGACCTACCAAATCCATTGCGATCCTCTCAAAGGGAACCTCAATGATGGGAAGAGGTACCAGTGGGTTACGGAAGTGTGGCATCGGTGCCGACCTCTGACACACAGGGCAGGAGGAACAATAATTTTCTGTTTCCTTTATGACCCCAGGCCAATAGAATCTCTGCAATACTCTCTCTTGGGTTTTCTCTGTCCCCAGATGACCTCCAAGAATGTGCCCATGGGCCAAATCTAACACCAACTTCCTGTAAGGTTTGGGCACCACAAGCTGCTCAATGGTTTCTTCTGCCCTTTTAGCCACCCGATACAGTAGGTCCTTTTCCACGATGAAGTATGGGTAAGTGTAGGTCTCATCTGGGTTCACTAACTCGCCATCTATTTCCACTACGTTTTCCCGTGCCTTTATTAGGGTGGGGTCTTTTAACTGTTCTGTGGCAAAATTTTCCTTGTGAACCTCAAGATCAGAAAACTCCACAGACGGCATGTTTTCGTCTGAGGATGTTGGCTCCTCCCCAGTTTCTCGAGTCTCCCCGGCCAATACCGACAAGGGGAATTCTGGAGAGTCCTCACCACTCTCACAGGAATTCTGGCTATCACATTCCTGGTATATAGGGGCACCAGTGGGGGGCTCAGGATAATCCCATAGTTCCCAGAACTTTGGAAAATCCCTTCCCACAATGGCATCATGAGGCAAGTGAGACACTAACCCCACCTGATGAGAGAGGGTACCTTTGGGGGTCTCAAAACACACTGTAGTCACCGGATATTCTCTGGTGTCCTCATGCACACAAATAACAGCTACCTTGTTATTCCCAGAGACTTCTGTAGTAACTAATTCAGCCTTTATCAGTGTCACCAGGCTACCTGAATCCAGCAACACAACAACATTTCTACCATTAATACACATTTTGCATAAATGTTTCTCAGTTCCCCGAATGGCAGTGCAGTGCATGCAACTGTCGCAAACAGCGACTGACGTCTGTCCCTTAGAAAGTCACATTGCATGGGTTCATCCACAACCGGGCAATTTGCTGCAATATGTCCCTCTTGACGGCGGCGGTAGCAAACAATCCTTTTTGCTGCCTCTTGAGCCCCTGACTTCCCAGGATGTTCTCGCCAGACCTTAGGTAGAACTCCCACCCTCTCACTCTCTCCACCCTCACCCCTTGGAATCATCTTACCCGCCACTGGGGATGGTCTTTTCTTAGGGTGGAAAGTCCGTGAGTCTCTGGAAGAGGCAGTCAGGTTCTCTGTAGCCAAGTACTTCTCCACACGATCCACAAGATTATTGGCCGTTTCTGGGTCTCCATGGCTTACCCATTTTTGGATGGCAGTAGGAAGAGCTCTCAAGAAACGATCCATCACAACACGTTCCACAATCTTTGGTGCGGACAAAGTCTCTGGCTGCAGCCACTTCCTGCTCAGGTGAATGAGATCATACATTTGAGACCTGGGGGGTTTTCCAAGCCGTAAAGTCCAGTTATGCACACGCTGAGCCCGGACAGCCAGGGTGACACCCAGCCGTGCCAATATTTCTGTTTTTAGCATCACATAGTCTTTTGCTTGGTCAGGCTCTAGGTCATAGTAAGCTTTCTGCGATTCACCAGTTAACAGAGGAGCCACCAGTCCAGCCCACTGCTCCTTAGGCCACTTTTCTCTTTCAGCAGTCCTTTCAAATGTGGTCAAAAACACCTCTGTATCATCCTCTCCAGTCATTTTTGTCAATAAACGACTCACCCCTAAAGGACACGGTATTAGTGGAACGACTTGCCTCACTGGTCTGCGGATGTTGCTGCATTAACGTTTCCATTTGTTGTTGTAGTCTCTGCTCTTGCTTCTGTAACAGGTCTATGAAGCGGGCCTCAGATTGCTGCTGGGCCTGTTGCTGAGCTTCCAGACTCTGTAGATGAGCTTGCTGCTGGGCTGCCAGACTCTGTTGATGAGCTTGCTGCTGGGCTGCGAGGCTCTGTTGCAAAGTTGCATTTGTCTGCTGCTGGGCTGCAAGGCTCTGTTGATGAGCTGCAAGGCTCTTTTGCAAACCTGCATTTGTCTGCTGCTGATTGGCATTTGCTAGAGCCAGCTGTTTCAGTATCTCCTCCATGCTGGCCTTTTAAAAAAAACTGCCACTGGTTCTCCACCAACTGTGAGGGGGTTAACTCAGCAGCGGGTGTGTGTGACCCCCTGGATGGGTTCACCACACAAAAACAGGCACAGCAGACAGTGATAGGAGAAAACAAAAGGGTGTGGTTTTATTTGAACTATATACAGACAAAAAAATACAGCAAAAAACAAAAGAAACAGGAAAATAAATCCTGGTCAACTTGACTGCTCACTACACACGTTGGTGTCCCTAACTAACAACTGGGTACAGCCTTGGGCTGTCCCAGTCCCTAGCTCCCTGCTTTCAGAAGTTCTTAGCAATAACCACACAGGCTTTGGCTCACCGCACAGAGATCACACTCCCCAGACTATCCACACAGATCTGGTTCCAGGTTGGAGCATCTCCCTTAGCATGCTGGGAGTTCTTGTAGAGGCCCTAATAAGCCCACTTACTTCAGCTGGGCTCATTAACTCTTCCCCTGAAAGACTCCCCGCACTCCCCCTAGTGGTATAAATCGGCATAAAGTCTGAATCTAGGACATATATACCTTCCATCCTGGATGCAACCTGGTGATTTTACCTGCCTGCTGTCACAAATGGTTGTTCTTTACTGCTTTTTCTCACTGTGCAGGTCTATAGGTTGGAAGACTTAAGCTGGCCATAGATGACTCTGTTCCCCCATTCACACATGCAAGGTGTTTGTCAGTGGTTGCTGGTTCCCCCTTGTGGCCTGTCTGGCACGCTTAACACAGAGGAGCCCTAATCCCAGTGCGAGACCAAATACGTAATTGATGCTGAGCCTGCTCTAGAAGTTGTTGTACCAGGACTTTGGACTATTAGCTTGTTTAGGCTGAAGAAAGCTGTTTTTTGTTTGTTTTTCATTTACCAAACTGGCTGGCTGTCGTTCCTGAGCTACCATAGATCGCAAAGTGTGTAAATTCAGGTGATTGGACACTATCAAAGATTTACAGGACATGCCCCTTTGTATTTCCTCCATAACCCTACTGTACTCTACTTTGTGAGTCCTCAGTTTTGTTCTAGTGTCTGAAAGTGATGGACTTTTTCTTCTTCATGGAGAAAATGACTCTTATGCCGCGTACACACGACCGTTTTTCATGTCATGAAAAATAACGTCGTTTTTTTCGACGTTATTTTTCGTGTTTTCTCTCAAGCCTGCCTTGGCTACACACTATCGTGATAAAAAATTATCTAGCAAAGCGCGGTGACGTCCAACACGTACGACGGCACTATAAAGGGGAAGATTCAATATGTTTGCGCCACCCTTTTGGCTGCTTTTGCTGATTTCGTGTTACCGCGTGTTAGTAAAAGTTTGGGAAGAGACGATTTGCGCTTTTCAGTCTTCGTGCTTTAAAGATCGTTTTCGGGAGTTCAGTTTGTGCTTGTGGGTTCGTATCTGGCTTTCAGTGCTTGTAGTGAGTTCGTATCTGTTTTTTGCAGTGCGTGCTTGTCCGCTTGTTACTGTTTTTCAGCTCGTTCTTCATAGGCCTTGCTGTTCTTCAGTGCGTTCTTTTAGTTCGTTCTGATTAGACGACCGTTTTGAAGCCATGTTGCGGGTACGTTCTTGTCGCAGAGACCGTGCTGTGCTTGCTTCTGGGCTTGTTGCTATGTCCCAGATCCGGTCCATGAACAGGGTGAGGAGGAGTTCTTGGACCAAGAATTGGTTGCTCAAGCGGGACCAATTATGTCATATGCCTCTGCTGCGGGGGATCCAGGAGAATAACCCTGATGACTTCAGGAATTTTCTTAGGATGTCTGACCCCGTTTTTCAGCAGCTCTTGGCTTTGGTGTCCCCATATATCACCAGGCAGGACACCGTTATGCGGGAAGCCATTACTGCTGAGCAGAGGCTCATCGCCACGTTGCAATACCTTGCGACTGGGAGAAGCTTGCAGGACCTCAAGTTCTCGACAGGCATCTTCCCCCAGGCTCTGGGCATCATTATCCCAGAAACCTGCTCTGCCATTATCCAAGTCCTTCAGGAGGACTATATTATATGTTTATTTTCTGCTTGCTAATGTATAGTATTTTTTGAACTGTCTCTAATTACCATGATTCGAATATGCTGTGAATGTCCCCTTTGTCCCCATGCATGTTATAAGCTTTGAATGTTCATTTTTTTGGCCTACATGCATATTTTAAAAAACCAACCTCTCCAGCATTATATCCTGGGCCCAAACACACCTAGCCTAGTCACTCCACAATGTTTTTTTGTCTGCTCCATTGTAGTGGTTAGATTGCCTGACCCCCCCCCCCCTAATTATTTGCTTTTGTCTAATCTAACAAAAGAAATTACAGAGCTTTGATTTATGATGTCCCCAACTCATCTCAACCCCCCCACCCTAAAAGAATTTCACAGGTCCATCAGAGTGGGTGATGTTTTTTGTGCTCATTTTTAGCTCTTATTAAAGCGGAGCTCCACCCTAAAGTTTATTTTCCGCTCATCGTAACCCTCCCCCCTCCGGTGTCAAAATTGACACCTTTCAGGGGGGAGGGGGGTGAAGATACCTGTTTAAGACAGGTATTTCCACCCACATCCAGGAGTCATCTCTGCAGCAAATCTGCCGGAGACAAGTCACTTCACGCAGAATACCCGTAGTGTTCTTGGAGACACTTGGCTCCCAGAACACAGGAGGACCAGTCAGAACTGCGCAGCGCTTCTCGTGCATGTGCGGTAGGGAAACGGGCAGTGAAGCCACAAGGCTTCTCTTCCTGGTTCCCTCACCGAGGATGGCGGAGGGGGCAGCAGAGTGACGAGCGATTGTTGGTCCTCTGCTGCGGACGTTGCTGGACTCCAGGACAGGTAAGTGGCCAATTATAAAAACTCTGCAGCTGCTGTAGCTGGAGCTGCTGGTTAATTTGGTATTATTTTGGCTGTGGAGCTCTGCTCTAAAATCCTCCTTCCAAATTAATGCTATAATGATGTTTTGCCCAGAGTGTTTAGTGCTAACATGCTTGCAATGTTTTTGTAGCAAAGTATATTAATTTGTATTTTTGGTTTGACTCCACAGTTACCATCGACGCCACAGGAATGGCAGAATGTGGCATCTGAGTTTTCTCAGCGGTGGAACTTTCCCAACTGTGGAGGAGCCATTGATGGCAAGCACGTCCACATCGTGCCACCACCCCAATCGGGATCCTTTTTTTATAATTATAAAGGGTTCCACAGTATTGTGCTGATGGCGGTGGTGTCTGCCAACTATGAGTTTCTCTATCTTGATGTTGGGGAAAAATGGGCGGATGTCTGACGGTGGTGTTTTTGCCCAGACCGATTTTGCCGTCCGGCTTCTTTCCGAGGACCTGGCATTGCCACCTGCTGAAGAAAATGAACATGGCCTCCCCTTTGTTTTCCTGGCAGATGAGGCATTTGCGCTTGGACCCCATTTGATGAGGCCTTTTCCACAAAGGAGCCTCACCCCTGAGAGGAGGGTCTTTAATTATAGGCTGGCCAGAGCGAGAAGGGTGGTCGAAAATGCCTTTGGCATCATGGCCAGTCGTTTTCGCATTTTTCAGACTGCTCTCAACATGGCGGAGTACCAGTGGAACTATATAATCATGTGCTGTTGCATACTGCACAATTATTTAAAAATAAATTTGAACAATTATCTATCTTCAGTTGCCCTTCAGGGCACACAGTTCTTGGATGGACCATTGGCAGCCCAGGTAGCTGGCCCTACAGGCTTGGCCCCCCAAAGCGGCCGTGATGTGCGGCAACGCTAAGTGGAATATTTTATGGGTAGGGGGGGCCATTGCAATGCCTGATCATATTTAATAAAAATTTTACAATAAAATTTTTTTTTTTCAAGAAAACATCTTGTTTGCTTTTATTGTGTTGGATTTGTTCTTTCTCCTAGGTCAGTGATGGTGAACCTTGGCACTCCAGATGTTTTGCTACTACATTTCCCATGATGCTCAACTCCACTGCAGAGTGCCTTAGCAACATGGGAAATGTAGTTCCAAACCATCTGGGGTGCCAAGGTTTACCATCACTGTCCTAGGTTATACTAGTGCAGTTGTAGTTCCATGTTTTTTTTTTGAACAAGTAAATAACCATCATTTTGAGTGTAAACACACACCTTTTTTATGGGGGGGGGGGGGGCAACATTGATATAAGAAGCCACACGTTGTATATTTTAAAATATTTATTATCGGAGCATAAAATTTGTCTTATTTGTGTAAAAAATAAATTTTATTTTTTTTGGTGTTTTTAAAGATCATTTTTTTGATAAAACTCTTGTCAAAAATGTACAACATGTACAATATTAATTTGCAACATTAAAAGATTTGCCGAAAAAAGTGCAAAAAAAGATTTCCAAAAACAAGAAGAAAACAGAATTTGAAAACATATCAAATTTTTAAACCCTCCCAAGAACCTGTTCTATTTTTAGTAGTCTTTGCTCCATCTGTTTAGTGTTTTGCCTCATCTGGAACAAGTTCTCTTTCATTGTTTCCAGCTCACGAGAGCAGACCCTCAGTTCTTTCACCAACATCTGGGCAGTGTGTCGGGTGAAGGCATTAAAGTACCTTAAATTAGAAAAATAAAAAGGTCTTACTAAATATACAGGCCTACAGCTATTACCTGAGAGGCTGTGGTGTATGACACTGACCTGTTGAGTTGTAATTTCCCTCTTCAACCACATCCTGCGGTTGTGGGTCTTGGGTTGGTGGTGCGGGGTTTGCAGCCTCCTGTCTCTTAGCTCTTTGAAGCCCTAGGAGATAGAACCCAAAGGTAGACTTGTGTAACTAAATATATTTAGGCCTGAAAGAGGAATATTAATCATTCTTTGGAAGTGTGTTACAATTGATTATTTTGAAAATCTTTAGAAGATTAACAAATGATTGTATCCATTTCCCAAGCTGGTAGATTAATCGATTTTGGTCATGTTTCACACATGGAAACACACCAAGTATCCACTGGATCACCTGTGTGTGACACCATCAAAAGGTTGTTCTTGTGGCCCACACTTGTGCTAATGAGTCCAGATGTGGAAGCAGCTGCTGAGCATACTCTCGTAACCGTACACTGAATCCAGTTACATTAGTTAAAGTGGAGTTCCACCCAGAAAAACAACTACATCCCGGCACAAGCAGAACACTATCACCAAGTTAAATAGCCACATCAAAAAAAATAATTATAGTTTAAATACCTTAGATTTTAGTTTTTAGCTGTCACTTCCGGGCTTTCCCTCCCGCGGGAGTAGGCGTTCCTACTCCTTTCCCCGGCGCCGCGATGTCTCCTGGGAGCACAGAGTCATGTTTCTCAGGAGACAATACAGAACGCTGCTGTTCTATCGTGCTGGTTCTGCTATCAGATAGGTTCCGGGATGGTCTGCGCAGGAGCAATTGAATCCGACGGAAATCCCCGAGTCTGAACAGTTCGTCAGCTGGGGATGCTGCTCGTCGCTCATTGGATAAACACACCGCTCGTTCGTTCTATACAGCCAATGCTTTTCTCATAGGGGCGGTGTTCTATCGATACAGCTACTCGCCGTAAACACTGCAGGCGCTTCCAGGAAATGATTGCTTGTGGGCTTCACAATGCCCACAAGCAAAATGGGAACTGTCAGGAAGCGATTTTAAAAGTTCTTATTTGCCATGAAAACGGACAGGGGATATTTGAAGACACCAAACAAGTGAGTTTAACCTTGTATTGTGAAACCCAATTGAATGCACCAAAAAAAAATCGCTGCAGAACCTCCGCTTTAAATATAGTTAGCAACACCTACACAACCATGTTTCTAATTAATTATCCCATAAACAGTTCAAGATGTCCTGTTTCATGTTCTTCGTCCCAAGAATCATCAGTCGTATAAATCCGCGTTCAATCGTTCACTAAAAGACTATCTTTTTGTCCTATTCCGTGTTAACTACATTTGATTCCGAATAATAGGCATGTTCAAATGTAGTTATCACTGTATTCCCCCAAAACATCGTTTGGGGGTTATTGAACGCGGATTTCCACGTTTGATTCTTGTGGCCAAGAACATGAAACCGGACATCTTTTACTGTTCAAGATGTCCTGTTTCATGTTCTTGGGCACAAGAATCAAACGTGGAAATCCACGTTCAATAACCCCCAAACGATGTTTTGGGGGAATACAGTGATAACTACATTTGAACATGCCTATTATTCGGAATCCTCAAATGTAGTTAACACTGAATCGGACAAAAAGATTGTCTTTAAGTGAACGATTGAACGCGGATTTCTACGACTGATGATTCTTGGGACCAAGAACATGAACCCGGACATCTTGAACTGTACTACATACATTAACGAAAAAGCACATGCAGCACCACGCTATTAATAAAAATAACAGTAAATGTAAATATACTTACTTTTTTTGATCACTTTTTTTATTTTTTTATATTGCTCCGGCTCACGCAATTTAATGTCCGACCATCGTTTGCGTATCTGTTCCCTCGACCTGCGAACCCCAAAATTACGGAACAGCGTTTTGACAACTTTATCCATGATCTGTGCCTTCACCTTATTTGGATTTTTGTAGGGACCATGTTTGCCGTCATAATCCTCCCTCAGCAATATGGTGACCATATCCACCATCTCCTGAAACGACATGTTAGTTGCTTTATATCTTCGGGGTCTGGGCCTGCCTCCTTCCACACTTTCCACTTCATCTCTGTCATTCTCCGCCATGTTGTCAGTCTCCGTCATTAAGGACGAGCGAGAAGGGGCGGGGAAAGTAGTCTAACGAACGTCAGGGGCGGGAAAGCGTGTGGAGCGTCACGCGTGCGCACTGTATATAACGTCTAAAAACATCGTTGAAAGCGACGTTCAGTGAGTGGAAGAAGGTCGGAAGCAACGAACGTGGAGATCGCGGGTACGTAACATTTTTCCTACTTGATATGTCGAGGGTTGAGCGGCCCCTAACAGAAAATTTAGTGACCGTACAGACCTTTTTTTTGGGCTGGGTCCCGGAGCAGAAACATAAACATTCACTGTATGTTCGGGTCCGGTGTTGTGAAATATGCATGTAACTTTGCGCTTGCTTCCCGTGCTGTTAGTACTGGCCCTGCACAAAGTGTCATTTTAGAAGTTGGAACAATCATTTAAAACTCAATTGCGGCTAGAATGAATTCTCGGCTCACGGCAAATGGCAATACATTGAAAAGTCCGTTTTCCAGACCCCAAAAAACGTGGGGGTCCCCCCAAATTCTATTTGCAGGCCCTTCAGGTCTGGCAAGGATTTTAAGGGGAACTCCACCCCAAAATCAAGAAAAAAATGACGTGGAGTCCCCCCAAAAATCCATACCAGACCCTTATCCGAGCACGCAACCTGGCCGGCCGCAGGGGAAGAGGGGGGGACGAGAGAGAGCGGCCCCCCTCCCTCCTGAACCGTACCAGGCCACATGCCCTCAACATGGGGAGGATGTCCCCATGTTGATGGGGACAAGGGCCTCATCCCCACAACCCTTGCCCGGTGGTTGTGGGGGTCTGCGGGCGGGGGGCTTATCGGAATCTGGAAGACCCCTTTAACAAAGGGGACCCCCAGATCCCGGCCCCCCCCCTGTGTGAAATGGTAAGGGGTACATTGTACCTCTACCATTTCACGCAGAAAGTGTACAAAATGTAAAAAAGGACAATAGACGGTTTTTGAATATTCCTTTATTTTATTTATTGACTTGCTTCCATCTTCTTCTTCCATCTTCTTCCTTCTTCTTTTCTCGATTCGTGTTTATTCATCCCTCTTCCTCTTCCTCTTCCTTCTTCCTTCGGTGTTCTCGTCCGCATCTTGCTATGGCATCTTGCTCCGGCTTCTTCTTTCTCCGACCGCTCCGTTTGAATTGGAGGTTCCCGCTGTGTGACGCTTCAGTTCATCAGTTCTCCTCTTGGTCCGCTGACCCCGCCCCCTCTGACGCACATGGATTTCACGGGTACTTTCCCCGTGCTGTCAGAGGGGGGCGGGGCCACCGGCTCGCAGCGGACCTAGAGGAGAACTGCATAACTTAAGCGTCACACAGCGGCAAACTCAAATTCAAACGGAGCGGCGGGAGAAGAAAGAAGAAGCCGGAGCAAGATGCGGGCAAGAAGCAAGAAGCAAGGAGATACTCGAATGCAGAAAAGAAGGAAGAAGCAAGGAGATACTCGAATGCAGAAAAGAAGGAAGAAGCAAGGAGATACTCAAATGCAGAAAAGAAGGAAGAAGCAAGGAGATACTCGAATGCAGAAAAGAAGGAAGAAGCAAGGAGATACTCGAATGCAGAAAAGAAGGAAGAAGCAAGGAGATACTCGAATGCAGAAAAGAAGGAAGAAGGAAGAAGCAAGGAGATACTCGAATGCAGAAAAGAAGTAAGAAGCAAGGAGATACTCAAATGCAGAAAAGAAGGAAGAAGATGGAAGAAAAAGAAAACAAATAATAAAGGAATTGTCCAAAACCGTCTATTGTCATTTTTTTGATTTGGCCAAGTTTTGTGGTGAAATGGTAGGGGTACAATGTACCCCATTACTATTTCACATAGGGGGTGGGCCTGGATCTGGAGGTCCCCTTTGTTAAAGGGGTCTTCCAGATCCCGATAAGCCCCCCGCCCGCAGACCCCCACAACCACCGGGCAAGGGTTGTGGGGATGAGGCCCTTGTCCCCATCAACATGGGGACATCCTCCCCATGTTGAGGGCATGTGGCCTGGTATGGTTCAGGAGGGAGGGGGGCCGCTCTCTCGTCCCCCCCTCTTCCCCTGTGGCCGGCCAGGTTGTGTGCTCGGATAAGGGTCTGGTATGGATTTTTGGGGGACTCCACGCCATTTTTTACAAAAATTTGGGGTGGAGTTCCCCTTAAATTCCTTGCCAGACCTAAAGGGCCTGGTATGGATATTTGGGGGGACTCCACGCCATTTGAAAAACATTGGCGGCGGGGTTCCCCTTAATACCCATTCCCGACATGAAGGGCCTGGTAAGAGAAGTTTGGGGAACCACAATGCTTTCTCAATGCTTCTATCAATGACTTTTCAATGTATTGCATTTGACGGGAGACAACAATTCATTATACCCAGGAGTGAATTTTGGGTGAATTTGGGAAAAGCACAAATGACACTTTGTGCAGGGACAGTTCTAGGTACTCCTTTACTTTTTTGGAGTCCTTTTAGTCCGCAGATTTACGGAGCAAGATTGACTTTAATGGGGTTTGGGTTCGGGGTCAAGTTCGGTTCAAGTCACGTCACGAACTCTAGCTTTTTACCAAGTTTACAAAAAAGAGTTCAACACAAACATCCAGGTGTCCACTCAACTCTATGATGACTGATCAATTGCTACGTTTGTGGGCTATCTATGGGGAGAAAGATTTGGAGTAGTCTTGACTGACATGCGATTTTTGGTGTGTTTTTTGACTTGCAGCAAAAATGCAGGTATTTAAGGACCCTGATTTTATGATGGAATTCCTGCAAAGATGGAAGAATCTTCCTGTTTTATGGGAGACCAAAAACAAACAAAATAAAAATAAAGAAGCCAGGAAGAGAGCACTGGAGACCTTGCTGGAATTTGTGCAATCTCAGATCCCCACAGCAACACTACAGGATGTGAAGAATAAAATTGGGACCATTAGGGGCACATACCGGACTCAAAGAAACAAAGTCCGAACATCAATGCGGTCAGGAGCAGCTGCAGAGGACAGATATATTCCCAATCTCTGGTATTACCAGCATCTCAGTTTCCTCGATGACCACCTGGAATCCAGGGAATCCCTTTCCACCCAGAACGAGCTCCAGCCTTCCCTGCAGCCAACCCTCCAGCCTTCCCTGCAGCCAACCCTCCAGCCTTCCCTCCAGCCAAGTTGAGGTCTCTTTGGAGGAACAAGCTCAACTCCTGGAGGAGCCGGATTTGAATATTTGGAGAGGTATAATATTTCCTCAAATATTTATAGTAATAAAAGTCTAATGTTGTCAAAGTTGAAACAATTGTGTGAAAAATGTTACCAGATAAACCAAAGTGTATGACATATCAATAGACATCAGTGGCCAAAAATTAGGGGGACAAGAATGAAAATTGCTGGTGTCAGAATGATTAACTTTAATATTGATTAGCATTCAATTAGCAAATGTCATGAGGTGACAAATGTGTGTGAAAGATGAAGGCTAAAATAACTATATGTAACTTTTTCTAACAGGATGAGGAGGCAGGCCCCAGTGTGACACACAAGGAGGCAGGTGCCAGTGGAACCCAGGAGGAGGCAGGCCCCAGTGTGAACCACGAAGAGGCAGGTGCCAGTGGAAGCCAGGAGGAGGCAGGCCCCAGTGGGACACAGGAGGAGGCAGGCCCCAGTGGGACACAGGAGTAGGCAGGCCCCAGTGGGACACAGCGCAACACCAGGCCCCAGATACCTCCGCTGCGGATTCCACGAAAAAGGGCAAGGAGGCTTGTTCAAATGGAGGAGGAGACCCAGGCCCTAATTAGGGAGGCTACTGCGGCACTCAGAGAGCCCCCCACCGCTGCAGAGGGATTTGCTGCCCTTATTGGGCACAAACTGCCAGAAATGGAAATGGCCCAGCGTCTAAAAAGCGAGACCCTGATATTGAAGGTTGTAAATATGGGCATGTTGGGGAAACTTAATGATTTTACGGACGTTGTGGACGTTTCTTATGTCCTTGCTCAAGTTCCTGCCCCACTCCCTGCTCCTGCCCCACTCCCTGCTCCTGCCCCACTCCATGCTCCTGCCCCACTCCCTGCTCCTGCCCCACTCCCTGCTCCTGCCCCACTCCATGCTCCTGTCCCAGTCCCTGCTCCTGTCCCAGTCCCTGCTCCTGTCCCTGCTCCTGCTCCAGTCCCTCCTCCACGGACACAGCCTCCAAGGAAGGCTGCAGGGAAGACTGCAGGGAAGGGAAAAAAGAAAAGCAGCAAATGAGACCAGGATATGTCCCTCAGATGGTCCCAATTTTCGTCTTCTCATCATTTGCTGTTTGCTGTGGTGATCTGGGACTGCACTAATTTCAGCAGGGTCTCCAGTGCTGTCTTCCTGGCTTCTTTAGATTTACTTTACATCTGCTTTTGTTTTGGCTTACCCTTTAATTTGTTTTTTGGCCAGAATAAATGGAATTTTTGTTTGATGTTACAAAATGAACATGTGTTTTTATTCGAAAAAGACAGTTTGTTAGTGAGTAGGCAGGGACAGTGGATAAAACATTGGGAAATTAACAAGGGACACTAACCTCCTTGAGGGTAAATTAGAAGAAATAATAATGTTGTTGTGGTAACTTGACACACTCCAAAATATCAAATATGGAAAACAAGTCTAAAATAAAAAAATAAAAAAATAAACATATTCAAAACAAGATGGAAAATCTAAAATAATGGGTATTTAGGGAGATCTGGCTTACAAAAAATATAGATTAATCATGAGAAAACACTAAATACTAAAGACCAAACTTTTTCATAACTCGGTGAGAATATCAGCAGCAAGAGAATTGGATTATTGCAGCATTAGAACGAAGAAAAGAATGCGCTGCATTAAACGATGCAATAATTTCATGCATGACGAATGTGCTATCTCCATTCTGAACGGTAGTTTTACCAGAACGAGCGCTCCCTTCTCATCACTTGCTTCTGATCATGCGCGCTTTTTTAACGTCGTTAAAGCCTACACACGACCATTTTTCCTGACGAGAAAAACGACGACGTGCAAAACGGCGAGAAAAAATAGAGCAGGTTCTAATTTTTCACATAGTTTTTAATGTCGTTTTTCTCGTCGAGAAAAACGACATAAAGCCCACAGACGATCGTTTTTCTCGTCGAAAGGAAAAAATTCAGTTTTTCACGTCGAGAAAAACGGTCGTGTGTACGCAGCATTAGATTAAATAGTTTATTATTTTTCTTTAATATTTTATACTAATGTAGCACACGGATCCTTTTCCCCCTCTTACCTTCTCAAGCAGGGGAAGAAGGCACACCATGCCACATGCCCGTGTCCTCCAGGTTATAGAGGTCAGGCGGTGTCACATTCTTGGGTCCTGCAGTTGAAAAGTCCCCTTCTTCTGGTTCTCCCCTCTATGTTTATAGAGGCGAGTCTCTATCTTTCCCTAATGAGGTCAATGTCCACACAACATATCAACTCCAACGTGAGTTTATTTTATCTTGCTTCCAGGAACCAGAGAGTTGAAGTGAGAATAAAAAGGTTAGCAGATAGAAGTGGATTCAGGCACACTCTTGGCTTCGTCGCCACTCGATCCCAAGTGGGTACAGCTCACCCGGATAGTCACTCAATAGCACTAGCAGCCGGCGTGATGCTGGAACTATGTCCCCTCCAAGGACCAAGTCAAGGAGATCCCTCCTTTTTAATCAGCAAACAGCTCCTCTAAGGCAGTCCGTGAAGCTAGGAATCCTTCCCTCTGACAGGTCACCAGGCCTTTCCCGAGTTAGCAATCTTTATCACTACCCTCTTGTTAAGGGATCGATCCTCCCCCGGTTCCCCTTCAGTCAGAGCGGTCACCCCTCCAAGGTTCCCTGGGTTTCCTCAGCTTCTTCTATGGACTCAGTCAAAGGTACTGAGTCCATCCGGAACTCCGTAGTCTCGAGCTAAAGGTGCCCGAGACTCCTCGATCAAGATGGGGCGCACCCCCCCCTTGAGTGGTAGCTTCCTCCTTGCATAAAATGGCTCCCCGTGTAATGGCGTCTGCCCCTTTTATATCCTCTCCCGGCATGCACAGCAGGCCAGAACCGCCCACCAATGGCAGCCGAGAAAGGACATCCAATATCCACTCCATCACCTGTGTTTCAACCCCGGGAATAGGTGACAACACCACCTACACGACTAAAGGGGAACTGCACGCCAGGTGACACAGCAGTAAAGCAGAGTCCAAATAATCAAAAGACCTGAGCTAACTATTGCTCTGGTCACCCCTAAATTTAGGTATAGCGGGGTTAAATTTGGGGACCCCGCGGGGCGTGGCTTGGACTCCACCGAGATGGCGGTGTGATCCCTGAGCTCCGGCGGTCAGCGGGATAGAACAGCGGCTATTAACAACTTGAGGCATCTACAAAGGCTCCACACTTGGCGGTCTGACCCTCCACTACTCGGGAGACATGACCAGAAAACGGCAGGCGGAACACCGCCTGAAAAAACTGACAGACTACTATACGCTGCCACTGCAGCCTCGAGGACAAGATGGCGCTGGCGCTTCTTCCTCTTCTAGAGCGGCTCGTGGACACTCACAGAGCGGTAAGGGTACAACAAGCAGACAGCCCTTCACCAGCGGTGAAGAAGCCCAGATACTCCAGGCCACATCACCACTCAGCGGTAGCCCAGCTAAAACTCGCATTAGGGCAGAAGACCCAGAGCTGCAGCATTGCGAGGTAAGATCTAATACAGACTCGCAGGAGGACACTAGAGAACTCCCTGATTCCATAGTCTCATTCCCCACACTGCATCAACCAGTGATGGACACAACACTTAAGGATATGCTTATTTCACTCAGGAGCACCATTCACAGTGACATGATGGCATGTATGAGGAAATTCAACACTGAGCTAACAGCGGTGGGTAATAGAGTTGATCACATTGAGACAAAGATGGGAGAATACGCCACAACCATTAATGATTTGGTAGACGCTAATGACACAGCAGAGGAAGAGCAGACATGGATGAAAGCAAAATTAGCAAATTTAGAAGACAGGTCCAGGAGAAATAATGTCAAAATAAGAGGAATACCAGAAACCGTAAATCCTTCTGACCTGCGTTCTTATGCAACTACAATGCTCTCCACACTTATGCCTGATCTCTCCGCCATAGAACTCTCTATAGACAGAATTCACAGGCTGCCTAAGCCTTCATTCATACCAGAAAATGTTCCTAGAGATGTTCTATTTTGAATCAATTTCTACCAAACCAAAGAGAGACTAATGACAATCACACGTAAAGGGGAACACCGCAACACTGCGTACTCCACTTTACAATTCTATGCGGACCTGTCCCAGTTTACTCTGCAACGCCGCAAAAATCTGAATAATGTCACTAAAGCTCTAAGGAACCAGAATGTTGATTATAGGTGGGGATATCCCACAGAGCTGTTGGTGAATAAGGATGGGAAAACACATGTAATCACATCTCCGTCCAAGGGTTTCCAGTTACTCCAAAAATGGAAGATTTTACCTGATGACCTAGCTGAGCCCTCTAGAGCAGGAAATCCTGGCAGGATTTCCCCGGAGTGGAAACAAGTTGCTGAATCCTCATGAAATGAACGAACTGTAATTCTTTGAACTAATGCCTTATAACAGCTGCCCCGCATATCGGAGCTTACCCCACTTCACAAGCTCCCACTCTTCTGAGCAGAATTTTTCTGCATCAGGGTTATGAAGACCCACCTTTTACGTTCCAGTTTATGTACTTTTTGTTTTGTTTACCAGCTCTACTTTCAGGAACTGCACCGACCAACGCATCTAAGACCCTACACTTTTAAACTTCAAAACCAGCAATACTCCTACCACACCACCTTCTCAAAGATTCCCGGACCTGGACGATGGATGCTTCCCTTCAACGAATCGCCTGATGTAGGTTTCGGCTGTAAGTACTCTCACTCCTTGCCGCACACAGCATACTTGATTGACCATTATGCCAGTTAAAATACTCCCGATTAATGCCCACAGCTTAAATCACCCGGCTAAGAGGGCGTCCCTTTGGAGGGAAGCTGATTCTTCTCAGTGTGATATACTATGCATGCAAGAGACCCACTTCCATCGAAATGCTCCACCTAAATGTACCTACAAATCTTTCCAACATTACTTTTTCTCTAACATGGCAGCAAAGCGGAGAGGAGTCCTCATTGCGGTCAGAGACACAATCTCTTTCAACCTAATTTCAGAACTCACTGACCCGCAAGGTCGCTTTTTGATCCTCGTTTGTGACATCAATAATGTCCGTTAGACTTTAGTTACTTTATATGCGCCTAACAAGCGTGAAATTCACTTTCTCAACGGACTCATGCGCAAAGTGCAGAAAATAAAGCAGGGTTCCCTCGTATTATGTGGGGACTTCAACATAGCACCCGATCCGACTCTGGACTCTACTACAACCCCGTCTAAACGGACACCATATCTGGGGAACTCATGACCTGTACGATGCATGGTGTTGTACACACGCCAGCGAAAGAGACTATTCCTTCTTCTCACATAGGCACTGCTCATATTCAAGGATTGATTTGTTTCTATTAGACAAGTGGTTGCTTCAAAAAGTTTCTCAGACCAAAATTGACACAATAGCATGGTCAGACCACGCTCCTATTCTCCTCACATTGAAGGATTCCTATCCTGACTCCACTACCTATATTTGGCGCGCCAACTCTCAGATTATCCAAAACCCAATCACTAGAGCTATACTGAAAGAACGCTTGTCAGAGTATTTCCAAATCAA
The DNA here is from genome assembly GCA_029206835.1 of Rana muscosa. Lineage (NCBI taxonomy): Eukaryota > Metazoa > Chordata > Amphibia > Anura > Ranidae > Rana > Rana muscosa. Next base: position 346,292,642 of record CM055127.1, read on the forward strand.
TTCCTCTTCCACAGATAATGCTTTTTTATTATGGAATGCCCATAAGGCATACATAAGAGGTATATTTATTCAGTTAGGAGCTAGGCTTAGGAGGCAGAGGCAGCTGAAAATCTCTACGCTGATGACAGACATTAGTACCTTACAAGACTTGAACAAAAAGAACCCTTCCCCATCCATCAGTGACAAACTTACCACACTAAGACATTACCTTATGCCCCGTACACACGATCGTTTTTCATGCCGTTAAAAATGCCATTAAAAAAAATGGCCATTAAAAATGATCGTGTGTATGCTCCAGAGCATTTTTAACGACGTGAAAAACGGGCATTAAAAATTTCGAACATGCTCTCTTTTTTCACGTAGTTTTTCATGTCGTTTTTTTTAACGACGTGAAAAACGATAGTGTGTATGCTTTAACGACGTGAAAAAAAATGCGCATGCTCAGAATCAAGTATGAGACGGGAGCGCTCGTTCTGGTAAAACTAGCGTTCGTAATGGAGATAGCACATTCGTCATGCTGTAACGGACTGAAAAGCACTAGACTGAAAAGAGCGAATCGTCTTTCAACAAACTTTACTAACATGAAGGGTGGCGCCATTCGAACGGAACTTCCCCTTTATAGTGCCGTCGTACGTGGTGTACGTCACTGCGCTTTTCTTGAACATTTTTTAAAATGATGGTGTGTACGCAAGACAGGCTTGAGAGGAAACAAGAAAAAAAATGACGAGAAAAACGTCAGTTTTAAAAATGACATTAAAAATGATCGTGTGTATGGGGCATTAGAGTAAGGCCCCTTTCACACTGGGGCGTTTTTCATGTGGTTTAGCGCTAATAATAGTGCTATTATACCGCATGAAAAAGTCCTGCCCTGTAGCCTTCAATGTGAAAGCCCGAAGGCTTTCACACTGAAGCGGTGCGCTAGCAGGACCGCTCCAAAAGTCCTGCTAGCCACTTCTTTACAGAGGTAAAGGAGCGGTGTGTTCACCGCTCCTTTACCGCGGGTGCCCATTGAAATCAATGGGACACAGCGGTAATACCGCCCGCAAACCGCGGCAATAGCCGTGGTTTGCGGGCGGTAATAACCCTTTTTCGGCCGCTAGCGGGGGTTAAATTCACCCCCCTAGCGACCGCATACCGCAGTAAGAACGACGGTATAGCAGCGCTGCAAATCGCGCTGCTATACCGCCACCGCTCCTGCCCGCCCCAGTGTGAAAGGGGCCTACGGAAAAAGTATATGATCCCCAGGGCATCGCTGATGCTTTCAGCGATTATTACAGTTCTCTTTATAATCTGAATTTAGATGACAATACTAACCAACTCTCTTCATCAGACATTGAGGGGTTTCTGGCTGACATCAACTTACCTACCCTGTCCCAAACGCAGTTTCAAGACCTAAACTCCCCCTTTTCTCTCAACGAAGCACTGCAAGCTATAAAAACTCTCCCTAGCAATAAATCTCCTGGCCCTGACGGACTTATAGGAGATTATTACAAAACATTTCAATAAAACTTTAGGACCATACCTACTCAAGATTTTTGATACAGCAGCTGCCTCTGCCTCTTTTCTGTCTGAAATGTTGGAGGTGTTAGTGGTCACACTCCCCAAACCGGGGAAGACACCGGATGTACCTCAAAACTTTAGGCCAATCTCACTACTGAACAATGACCTTAAAATCTATGCCAAAATTATAGCCCTGAGATTAGTCAATATTCTACCCACTCTGATCGATCCTGATCAATCGGGGTTCACAAAGGGCAGACAGGCATCGGATGCCACAAGACGTTTGATTAATATTACTCATGTCGCTAGGAAATGTCGTACGCCTTCTCTGCTCCTGGCGTTGGATGCGGAGAAGGCATTCAATAGAGTACACTGGCTATATTTACAACAGGCGTTAGCAAGTGACCATTGAACCCAAATTTTTCTATCTGCCATTTTGGCTCTATATACGTCACCATCTGCCAAAGTATATACATCAGGGATGTTATCCAGATCCTTTGGGATTACAAATGGCACGAGACAAGGATGTCCCCTGTCTCCCCTCATTTTTAATCTCCTGATGGAGCCACTTGCAGCTCGCATCAGACAATCACCAGACATACAAGGTTTTACAGTTAATAACAAAAAACATGTCATCAGCCTTTTTGCTGATGATGTGATTCTAATGCTCACTAACCCGGTGTCTTCCTTGGAGAGGGTCTCATGTGTACTCCATGAATATAGTCAAATATCATATTATAAGGTGAATGATGCTAAATTTTATATTCTTGATTTGGGGATGCCTCATAAGGACAAAAATGCACTGCAAATCAAATTCCCGTATATATGGTCGGACTGTACTATAAGCTACTTGGGGATCCACCTCACATCTCATCCTGAGCAGCTATTTAAAGCCAATTACCTACCACTAGAGGGAAAGGTGAAAGGGGCACTAGGTAGACTAAGCAAACATATACTATCATGGACAGGAAGGTTGGCAGCTTTCAAAATGCAGATACTACCTCAAATTTTGTACATATTTAGGACAGTTCCTATTCAGATCCCCAAAACCTTTTTTAGTAATTTGCAAAGAACACTCTCAAGCCCTGTACACACGATCGGTTTAACCGATGAAAACCGTCCGATGGATTGTTTTCATCAGACAAACCGATCGTATATTGGACCCATCGGTCTTTTTTCCATCGGTTTTAAAAAATAGAACATGTTTTAAATTTTTCCGATGGATAAAAAACCGATCGAAAACTCTGATCGTCTATGGGCAAGTCCATCGGATAAAAAACCCACGCATGCTCAGAATCAAGTCGACGCATGCCCAGAATCATTGAACTTCATTTTTCTCGGCTCATCGGAGTGTTTTACGTCACCGTGTTTGGAACGGTCGGTTTTTAGACTGATGGTGTGTAGGCAAGACTGATGGAAGTCAGCTTCATCAGATTTCCGATGGACAAAACCATCGGATTAGAATCCATAGGATATCCGATCGTGTGTACGAGGCTTCAGGCTTTTTATGGCAAGGTAAGAAAGCGCGCTGCGCCTTTTCCAAACTTAGCAAACCCAGGAGGACAGGAGGTGCAGGTGTACCAGTTTTCTCTGATTACCATAAAGCTGCAGTACTAGCACAGATCAGAGGGTGGTTTCCTAATCATCCTACACCGTTATGGGGCCTCATCGAGCAATCCTTAATACCAAAATGGAAATTTGAGGGACTATTTACTGGCTTACCCCTCCACTAAAACAAAGCACAAGAACCTATCGCCTCCAATGACAGCAACCTTAGAAGCCTGGAAGCAACTAGTGTTGACCAAGTCCGCATTATCACCTAATATTACTCTTGAATTGCCCATTACTACCATAGCATTGTTAATACCTGAACTAAACTTAAATAAATGGATCTCAGGGGGATTAAAATGGGTCTAGGACCTGTACTTGAAAGACACTTTGAAATCCTTTTCACAAGCACAACTAGAATTCAGCCTCCCGGCCTCTGAACAATTTAACTATGTCAGAGTAGTGTCATTCCTCAAAAGCGGTCACTTTCGACCGTATAAACTGTTCTGGAAAATACACATATCACTTCAAAAGTTAGCCGCAAGGGTGGTATTTCACTATTTTATAACTTTCTAAGCAATAAACTAGTGTTTGAAAAATCTAACTCACTGTTGGCCTGGGAAAGAGAGCTGGAAGCTTCTTACACAGATGAACAGTGGATCAGAGCTCTACAATATACCCACTCAGCTACCAAATGTGCCAATCTCTGGGAACTATCACATAAAGTCACTCAAAGATGGTATCTAACGCCATTTAGTATAGCTATTTGACCCAAATACATCCCCTTTGTGCTGGAGGCACTGTACACAAGTTGGAACACTGTTCCATATATTGTGGTCTTGCAGGAGGTTAGCTAAATTTTGGTCCAGCACATTCTTAATTCTACAACAGGTTACAGGCTTACCTATACTACCCTCCCCGTCACTAGCCATTTTACTTTTGGGTATAGAGGACATACCACCCTCCCTCAGGAAATTTACAATTCACCTACTCTTAGCCGCCAAACTGGTAATACTCAGACATTGGAGGTCCCCAGATGCTCCTAGAGTAGAAGAAGTCATACGAACGTTATCCATCCATTACACATACGAAAGCATGTTGGCATCCATAGAAGGTAGATATGTAGATTTCTACCCCCAGTGGAATCCATGGTTAGAGTGGTACAAGTCCTATAGAAGTCAACATCAATGAGAGTGGTCTCTCAATCTGTTTGCTGAATCTAATTCATATAATGTAATACATATCTCATATGGTCCTATGACGTATCCACAAACTTTACAAGGTGCTGGTTCCTTTGTTTCCTTTATTTCTTTATTTCTGTTTATGTTTATCCCCTACATCCAAGTTTATCTACCCTTACTTATTTTTCTGTTGATTACAATCATGTATACATAATTTTTATCAGATTTATAAGAATCTAAATAGACGTACTGAATTAATGCGATTTTCCAATATGCTGTTTGGAAGGTCCAATTGAGTTCTACAGGTTTAGCTCCATTAGATCACAGTTAGTACCCATTTGGGTGATCTGATAAGTGAATAAGTGATATGTAAATCAATGGTTCATTGCAATTTTACGTAACAAATGTAATTACCTGTATTCCTGGTTGATTGCCTTTTACGTCTGTATAGATATGAAGCTACAAGGTACATGTACTTTATCTTCTGTATCACCGAAAAATTCAATAAAAATTATTGATAAAAATAAATAAATTTGGGGACCCCGCTACATACACCCCCTCCCGAATGAGACACTGTCCCCAGCGTCTGGAATAAATTAACACACTCAGTCCTGAGCAAGTGAAAATTTATTCCTGAACTATGTACAATGCAAGGTTGGTGCCTGAATCAAGACCTGAAATATAGCAAAGACAGAGAAGGACAGAAAAACAAACTGTTTTCAAATGTACATACACATTATGTAACAATCCCTCCCATCATCCTATCACAACTATATCCCACCCTTTCTCCGGTGCAGTTGCATGATGGTCTTCCTGTAGGGAAAGAAAAAAAAAACATATAAGTATTCTACACTCTATTAACATCCTAACACTATTAATTAAAAGTGAACTATCTCCCGAAGGAACGATAGCTCCTTTCCACTAAAGCTGCACACGCTAAGCCTAGTGTATGAAATGGCATTTCCCTAAAATTAGTGCATAAAATAAAAAAGTTCAGCAAACCACTACCACCTAGTGGCAGCACATACTATTACCTAGCCTAAGTGCGTACAGACGCACCACAACACAGATTTATCTTTGGTTGATCACGGTGGCTTCTAGCTTTGCCCTGACTAACTTTACCCCAAGTTCAGCTCTCAGTTTTTTTTTTTCAAAAGATGGAAGGGAAAAAAACAACTTGTCCTTCAAACCTCCAGAGAGTAAATTCCCTGGGCATAGAGTCAAACAGCAGTTCAAGGCATTGTCCCTGAAGTGGTATAATAAAAAAAACACAAGTGCCACTTCAGAGATAAAAACTGGGATCAGGGAGATCAAGGGGTTTCCATTCCTTATCCAAGGTCTCTATGGAATAGATCACATCGTCTATGTTTTTACTGCAGATCACGACCCTGTCCGCATGTATGTGCCGACCCAGAGTCCAGTCTTTTCGGCAACCTTTGTATCTCTCAGTCATTACGGCCGAACATGAAAAGTACCTATGGCCTTTCTTTACCTCCAAATTATCCCAGATAAAGTCACTATACCATCGTTCCCGAAAGGCCTCAATTTCAAAGAGCAAGTTCCTTGGGACGTATGGGTACTCCCATCCATAGCCCGTAGCAACATTTTGATTTAACAGCCGTTGCAGTCGAGCCAAAGGCGGCATGGTCGCCCGATCTCCAGTTCCCAGCAGGACAACAGCATCCAGAGATCTGCGGGGGCGTACGGGCTCCAACTGTGGCATAGGCGGCCTTAATAATGAACGGGCCTCCAGAACAGCAGGCACGGAAGACACCGGAGAATGCAAGGTGGACACAGGAACAACTCCTCCAGTAAGAACAGGGGTTTCCACCTGGGGTGCAGTTTCCCCAGAGTCCATGGGCGATCCCTTTACACTACAGGGAGAAGTTAGCAAAATTTTGTCCCATCCCTTACTTGCAAACAGTTCATCAATTTCTACATCATCGCCAACTTCAGAGGAAGAGTCTATGTCCAAAGAGTCCCACATCTCCGCTGGCAGGCAAACTCTCGTGGACACAGAATCACCAGCTTGCAAAAGTTCTTTTGGGCCAGACACCCAAGCAGCCCTAATAGAATGGACCCTGACCTTTTTTCCTTTTCCCGGCCTACCTCGACCTTCACCTGTCATGGATCGTTCGGAAGCTACTCCGGCTAGACGATCCGGATCACATAGGCGCTGGGTTAGGCCTCCACCACGGCTGCGGGAAGCCTTTACGAGTCTTACCTTCCTTTTTGCAGGCGGAAGGGAGGGCTCCGTTAGGACCAAGGCAGCATCCGCTGTGTTCACGGCCTCAAGCTCCTTAATGGCTGGTGCTTCAACCTTCAGTTCCGCTATCTCCACGGTAGTGCACAAGGGCATGGCTGTGGGAGCACACATTTCCTCCTCAGGAGCAACAGTACCGATAGCTCCTTTCTACTAAAGCTGCACACGCTAAGCCTAGTGTATGAAATGACATTTCCCTAAAATTAGTGCATAAAATAAAAAAGTTCAGCAAACCACTACCACCTAGTGGCAGCACATACTATTACCTAGCCTAAGTGCGTACAGACGCACCACAACACAGATTTCTCTTTGGTTGATCACGGCGGCTTCCAGCTTTGCCCTGACTAACTCTACCCCAAGTTCAGCTCTCAGTTTTTTTTTTTCAAAAGATGGAAGAGAAAAAAACAACTTGTCCTTCAAACCTCCAGAGAGTAAATCCCCTGGGCACAGAGTCAAACAGCAGTTCAAGGCATTGTCCCTGAAGTGGTATAATATAATAAAAAAAACACAAGTGCCACTTCAGAGATAAAAACTGGGATCAGGGAGATCAAGGGGTTTCCAGTCCTTATCCAAGGTCTCTATGGAATAGATCACATCGTCTATGTTTTTACTGCAGATCACGACCCTGTCCGCATGTATGTGCCGACCCAGAGTCCAGTCTTTTCGGCAACCCTTGTATCTCTCAGTCATTACGGCCGAACATGAAAAGTACCTATGGCCTTTCTTTACCTCCAAATTATCCCAGATAAAGTCACTATACCATCGTTCCCGAAAGGCCTCAATTTCAAAGAGCAAGTTCCTTGGGACGTATGGGTACTCCCATCCATAGTCCGTAGCAACATTTTGATTTAACAGCCGTTGCAGTCGGGCCAAAGGCGGCATGGTCGCCCGATCTCCAGTTCCCAGCAGGACAACAGCATCCAGAGATCTGTGGGGGCGTACGGGCTCCAACTGTGGCATAGGCGGCCTTAATAATGAATGGGCCTCCAGAACAGCAGGCACGGAAGACACCGGAGCATGCAAGGTGGACACAGGAACAACTCCTCCAGTAAGAACAGGGGTTTCCACCTGGGGTGCAGTTTCCCCAGAGTCCATGGGCGATCCCTTTACACTACAGGGAGAAGTTAGCAAAATTTTGTCCCATCCCTTACTTGCAAACAGTTCATCAATTTCTACATCATTGCCAAATTCAGAGGAAGAGTCTATGTCCAAAGAGTCCCACATCTCCGCTGGCAGGCAAACTCTCGTGGACACAGAATCACCAGCTTTCAAAAGTTCCTTTGGGCCAGACACCCAAGCAGCCCTAATAAAACGGACACTGACCTTTTTTCCTTTTCCTGGCCTACCTCGACCTTCACCTGTCGTGGATCGTTCGGAAGCTACTCCGGCTAGACGATCCAGATCATGTAGGCGCTGGGTTAGGCCTCCACCATGGCTGCGGGAAGCCTTTACGAGTCTTACCTTCCTTTTTGCAGGCGGAAGGGAGGGCTCCGTTAGGACCAAGGCAGCATCCGCTGTGTTCACGGCCTCAAGCTCCTTAATGGCTGGTGCTTCAACCTTCAGTTCCCGCTATCTCCACGGTAGTGCACAAGGGCATGGCTGTGGGAGCACACATTTCCTCCTCAGGAGCAACAGTACCTGAGATACAGTTTAGACGATAGACTTTAGGCACCTCCGTTGGCTGTTCTACCTCAAAGAGGAACTCCCCACAGCGAATACATCTCCCGAAAGGGCGAAGCTGTACGACCAGTCCCTGGCATCTCACACAAATCATGCCAAGGCCTCTGCATCTCTGCACGTGTAGAGGGCAAAGCGACCTCGGGGCTTCAGCCGGATCCCTGTATCCATCAGGGAGGCTACAACAGAGGCAACGTTCATGGTTGAACTGGGCAAAGGAACACGAGATCCCGGTGAAGTAGTCATCCATGAAGCAGAAAACATGTCGCCTCGTCAATGGTTCAGTTGCACTGTCCCTTTGGTGCCAACCGCACCACTAGGAGCACACACTTAGCGGGGCTCCTCCCCTTTTTCTTCCTTACTGCACGCAATTAGCGGGCTTTTACAGAATTTGAGACATGCCCATGAACTACGCAGTTAGAAGTTACAGCCAGGCCTGTACTTTTCTCTCACTTGTGGCGCAGTCCAATTTCCAAAAATGGCCGACCTCCAAAGAGCCATGTAGGGAAAGTAAAGTCCAGCTCAGAGAAACCTCTTCAGAATCCCGGACGAGCCCCCACGTGTAGCACACGGATCCTTTTCCCCCTCTTACCTTCTCAAGCAGGGGAAGAAGGCACACCATGCCACATGCCCGTGTCCTCCAGGTTATAGAGGTTAGACGGTGTCACATTCTTGGGTCCTGCAGTTGAAAAGTCCCCTTCTTCTGGTTCTCCCCTCTATGTCTTACCTGTCTATGCGGACAGGTAAGACCGGGTCACTCTGTATCTCTGACTGTTACTGTAAAAAACGGGGCTATGCTTGGAATGTATTCATCTTGCATTATAAATCTTTCAAACTTGGTGCTAAAACTTAACGCTCAGAGCTTAATCTCAAGTGGATGACCAGGTGTTACATCATAGCACTGGTAGCACACTCTCGCCTAGAACCTTTAAACCGTACTCAGGCATTACCCGCTCCCCTTTCACCATGAAGATTCTTTACAGGAATGTCTCCACCTGGGTTATCGTGTACACCTTCCAGAAACGCTTACCCTATACTCTGTACCCTATTCTGTCACCCACATGGGAATATCCTCACTTGTAGCTATAGTTGAGATAAGGCGAAAGGGAGCCATTTCTAAATCACTGGCGATTATTTGCTCTCCCGAAGGCTCGCACAATACTCAACCTCAGAGTGACAATGCTTCCTTTGCACTGATGTAATAGCTGGCTCCAAATTTGCATCCAATTCTAGCCCTATTTCAGGCATGCAACGAGTGACCTATTTGTCTAAAGCAGAGTTCTATGTCACGTTTCCTTTTTGTCCAGGGCCGAAAGTGCCACGCCTCATCTCTTTCTCTGATTTCTCAACCTGGGATGGGTCCTGATGTGCTGGTCTTAGGAGACGCAGACATAGATGGGAATAAAGAGGGTATTAAGGCAGTATTGGAGGAATACTTTTCTTCTCCAGACTTCCATCATATTGAAGAGGGAGCTTCAAGCAACATGCTTGCTAATGTTAAAAAGCTTGTTGCCTCTGTCTGAAAAAGCCTTGGCATTGTGCAGCCTCACTCTCCTTTGTTTTGTCATGCCGCTTTTGGGACAAGGAGAATTCAAAAATCCCGTTGAGCAGATATAATGTGCAGTCTATGACAAATAAATCACTCCAGAAAGAATTTTCACTATCTGCAATTTTAATGCTGTTTGGAGAGGCACTTGACCATTTCTTAAAAATAGGTCATATGAGGAAAGGTTTTATTTTTACAACAGAAGAATCCAAAAATCTTCTCCCCGGAAGCCCCTAGCTTAAGAAAACACAGAATACCTGTCTGCTCTTACCAGGCCTAAACTTCAAAACCTAAGCTCAGCCCCTCCCTTTGGTGCAAGGGATGGCCCTTAAGGACCACCAATCCTTCATCTAAGCCCACTTCACAACTCCTAAGAGTGAGGGGGGGGTGTCTGTTACAATGTACCTTTCTGTACGTCACAGACATCCCAGTCCTGTGGGATCAATCAGCGGTTTGAAAGAGCTACATAAAAGAATTCTAACTCAACCCCCCCCCCCATATCCCCTTCTTCTTTCAAATCAACCAAGAACTGCCCAAGGACAATTAGATTTTCAGGATGCCCTGAGTCATTGCTTGTCCCAGGAAATCATTGTGCCAGTACTGCCACAAGACAGGTTCCAAATAATTCTACTTTGACCTGTTTACGGAATCACAGTCCAACAAGGGTATTTATCCTATTCTGGACTTAAAACCCCTTAACAGATTCCTTCAAATTCATGAATCTTGCATGGAATCTGCAAGGTAGGTAATTGCCCCTCTAAGACAAGGGGAATGCATAGCATCCATGGACATCCAAGATGCCTATCTTCATGTTCCCATTTTTCCCACCTCATCAGCGCTTTCTGCGCTTCACGATGGCAGACAATCACTGCCCCTCGGTTTGTCACACTGCCCCTTGGCATATCCTCTGCTCCCAGAATGTTCACAAAGATCTTGCACCTATGTATGGAAAAAGTGTTTTTAAGGTGGTGCACTGCTGGTTATGAGTGCACTTATTTTGTGAGTGCATTTTACTTTGTTTTTAATAAATCATCATTGGTAATATAAAGCAGTAAAACACTATGTTTAGTTTCTATTCTTTTTGAATGTATATGGTGGTGAATCTATCTTGCTGCATTTACTCCACATCACTGAAAACGCAGGAGGAGTCCAGGGGAGGTATTTGGATACCTCTTTAAAACCCCTGAAAGAGGAAAGTGCATTAAGACCTATATTGCTGTGTAGCGACCTCACCCCTCTCACCCCTTCTTCTTCTCGGCTTGTTGTCCCGTCTAGGGGGATGTATGGGAGGAGGGATGCGATACCCATGTCCTCTTTTGGATAAAGGTGAAGGCCAGAACCACCGGGTCGTGTGTATAACCCAGAGCCAAGTCTTTTCTGTAAATGACCCCCTCTGCTCCCAGTAACTGGAGTTCCAAACCACTGAAAAGGTCCAACTCGTATTTATTCTCCAATAGCAATAAATCGTCATTTAGCACAGACAGGTTGTGACCCAAAGAACAGTTCAGTATAGGTGAGGAGTAGGTCGAGGCACAATTCTTAGATAGAACTAACCATTGTGGTGTCACCAACGGTTATGACGCACAGCCGCTGCCACCGACTGTGTAGAACAGAAAGTGAATTACCTTCGCTAAGCGCAGCCCCTGTCAGAGGGAAGACATCCGTCCAAGAGAGTTACCAGAGGCCCCTCTATCAGCGGCGAATGCTGCACCGGACTATCCGGAGAAGTTCTGCTCATTGGCTTCCTCGTCTCAGACTCGGGAACCCAAGGCTTTAGGGCCCCCTCGGATTCCTCCACCCTTGCGGGACCCAGTCGAAGGTACTGGGCCCCAGGCCTCCTCCATAGTACCTCACCCCAGGCTAAAGGTGCCTGGAATGGACTCCATCTCCCGCTCCGGCCAGGTCAAGTGAACGCCGGCACCCAGGCTGAAGGTGCCTGGGCGCGACTCTGACCTCCGACTCTGAACCCCAGGCTCAGGGCGTCCGCCCCCTCTTATCTCCTCTCCCCAGCATCACAGCAGGTTTTCCGCCCCGCTGTACAACCGCCGGAAGAGGACAAAAAGGGCACAGTACTGCAGTGAGGGTTCAACCCCGGCCCAGTGTGACAGCGACACCCACAGGCCGAAGGGGACCTCACACCACCAGAGTCCTCCATGAACAACAAATGGTCCCAAACTCCTTAACAATCAGTGCATCTGGGTTACACTACCACCCAGATGCCTCCCCTAAATTCAAATGCCCGCTACAGCTGAATAGGTCAATATGTCAAGGAGAGGACAGATAGTGAATGGTGATGGTATTCACTGAAGAGTGTTCACAGTGTGGAGTGTGGGAAATTCTTAGTATATTACTATTGCAACATTGCAGTGGTGGTAGAACTCTCTCACTACTAGTGCACTAATAGACTTATAGGGGTTCATTTACTAAAGGCAAATAAGCTGTTCGCTTTGCAAGAGCTTAGTGAATGAGGTGAAGCTCTGCTAACATCCATCATCCAATCATGTGCAAGCAAACATGCTGTTGTTTTTTTTATATATACCTGATTGAGTATTCTTTGCAAAGTGAAATTTCAGCATATTCACTAAGCTCTGGAGATAATTTCCTTGCAAGTTCAACCTTCCTTGCATATTATTATGATAGATTAATGGTGCACAGCACTATTTGATATATACTTATTCACAAAGATTTTAGCATCTTTGCTTGCCCTTCTCAGAACTTTGGGCATCCGTCATGGGCTATCTAGGCGACCTTCTTCTGAAGGACTGAATCCCTTCCAGCTATCAGAAAATGTCCACAGGAAAAGGTGCTCTAGGCTTTCGGTTGGATGATCAATTTCAACACATCTGCTCTCCAACCTTCCTTTCACTGGGAATACTTGAATCTGGCTCTGGACACGTTACATGCAAAAGTCTCTCTCACGTAAAAAGAAAGTTCTTTCTCTAGGAGCCCATGCTAGATCCATGAAACACCCTACAATGAGATTGTCCATCAGGGTTCTAGGCCTAATGGTAGCCTACTACAGGCAGCACCATTCACCCAATTTCATTCAAGAACTCGCCAACTCAACATTTTGTCAACCTGGAAATAGCAAGCTCCTTCTCTCAATTTATCCATATTCCTGCCTAGCCAAGCAAGGAATTCCTTATCTTGGTGGATCACCACACCCCAGCCTTAACAATGGGGAAAGTCCTTCCTTCCCTATCACTTAAAAGTTATCACAACTGGTGCATGTCTCTAAAAACTGATATCATTCCAATAAGGCCTTTCACAACTGTGCGCTGCCCTGTGCTGTGTTGTGAAAAAAATAGGCATGTTTGATTTTATATGCATTTTCCTGCATTTCCTGGCCCATTGAAGTCTATGATCATGAAAACTTATGTAAAACGCATGAAAATGCATGTAAAATGCAATAAAAACATGCATTAAAGAAAAAGAACAAAACACAAGGACTAATGCATTACAGCAAAAGTGAAGAGAGGTGAGCGGGGCCTAACAGTCAAAGAAAGTAATTCCCCATTAAAATCTTGAAGCTCAGAGCTGTCTGAGTGACCCTGCAGCACTAAAGCCTTTTTCTGAAGGGGACCCAATCAGGGTTCAGTCAGACAATGCCACGGCTGTTGTCTACATCAACCATCAAGAGGGCACCAGGAGTCTAGCCTTTGCTGCCTTAATAATCTCCTGGTCTCAGTTCAGGCTCATTTACACCTTTCCTCAAGTGCAAATTCTGCCTTGTGTGCTCCAGAAACAAGAGAGGAAAATGATGATCCTAATAGTACCACATTGGCCCAGAAGGACCTAGTACACAGACAAACTCAGACTTCTAGCAATCAACCCCTGGCCCTTTTCCAACAGACCAGATATGCTATCGCAAAGCCCTCTTCTTCATCCTGCTTCAAAGTCTCTGTTTTTTTAGCTGTTTAAATCTAATTCTTAAAGGATAGAGGGGTTTCTGTGTCTGTGATTCCCACCTTGCTATAAGCAAGAAAAGCAGTTTTCACTTGGTGTGAACGAAGGCACTTCAATGCCAGAGATTACTCTGTGCCTTGCATTCTGGCCTTCCTGCAAACAGGTCTTGACCAGAACTTGGCCTTAGGCACTCTCAGAGGTCAGGCCTCGACCCTATCCATCCTTTTTCAATAGCCTCTAGCTTCACTCTCCTTTGTAAGAACCTTCCTTCAAGGTGAATTTCATATTAAAGTTATTGTAAAGCTTTGTTTTTTTTTGTTTTTGTTTTTTTAAATAACAAACATGTCATACATACCTCTTCTGTGCAAGGGTTTTGCACAGAGTGGCCCTGATCCTCCTTTTCTGGTGTCCCCCCATTGCAATCCTGGCCCCTCCTCTTCTAGTGCCCCCATAGAGAGCTGCTTTCCATGGGGGCACTCGTGCAGGTGCGCTCCCAAGTTCTGCTGCTGCATCCATTGACACAGACAGCAGGACTCGGCCCCGCCCATTGGCTCCCATTTTACTGGATTTGATTGACAGCAGCGGGAGCCAATGGCATAGAATTCATTAAGGTGAAAAAGCGTGAGTGTTTACAACCCCTTTAAGTCACCTTTACAGCACCCTGTGCTTCTTTGGGATCTCATCGGATTTCTTTCTGTCATGCTGAAACCACAATTTGAACCTATCACGGATAATCCCCTAGAGGATCTCTCTTGCAAAGTAGTCTTTTTGGCTGCTATCACATCTCTGACGTGTTTCTGAACTTGTGGCCCTTTCCTGTAATGAGCCTTTTCTCATACTTCTCAATGACAAGTTTGCCTTATGCCCACGACCATTTTTTCTCCCAAAGGAGGTTTCAGTATTTCACCTCAATGAGGACATAATCTTATGCCAGTGTTTCTCAACTCCAGTCCTCAAGGCGCCCCAACAGGTCATGTTTTCTGGATTTCCCTCAGATGAAACGGCTGTGGTAATTACTAAGGCAGGTAAACTGATCAAATCACCTGTTCAAAATAATGGAAAGCCTGAAAACATGACCTGTTGGGGCCCCTTGAGGACTGGAGTTGAGAAACACTGTCTTATGCCCTGCTAATAAGCACCCAAAATAAATCTCTCTACATTGCCTGGACATAGTGAAAGACATTAGACATGTGCACACTGAAATATTTCGTTTCGGAATTTCGTTTTTGTCCGAAAAATACATTTATTTAGTTACTCCCGAAATCCGTTTTTATTTATTTTGTTAGAAATTGCATTCGTCCGAAAATCTGAATTAATTAAGGTCAAATCTGTCATTGAAGGCTTATGGTGTCTGTCGAATGTTCAAAGAAAATTCGACGGAGCAGTGAAACTGTACGACACTGCAATCATACATTTCCGGTCGAATGTTCCGCCCACAAGCTATAGAAGAATTCTAATGTTGTATGACTAGTAATAATTATATTTATTCATTACTATTTTACTAGTCAACCAACATTAGAATTCTTCTATAGCCTATGGGCGGATGCATTTGACCGGAAATGTACGATTGCAGCGTCGTACAGTTTTGCTGCACCGTCGAATCTTCTAACTTTCGATGCTTTGTCGAATCTTCGTCATTCTAGCTATTTTACTGCTCCTCCTCTTTGGTTACAATCAGCCAATAACATTCATCATCAACTTTATTTTTATTTTACTTCCCACACCCAATTCCAGCAGTGATCTTTTCTCTCTATGTCGAATCTTTTCTCTCTATAATAACAAATCTTTTCTCTCCTATGTCGAATCTTTTCTCTCCTATGTCGAATCTTTTCTCTCCTATGTCGAATCTTTTCTCTCCTATGTCGAATCTTTTCTCTCCTATGTCGAATCTTTCTCTCCTATGTCAAATCTTTTCTCTCTATAATGTCGAATCTTTTCTCTCCTATGTAGAATAATGGACTAATAGAGTTAAGGTTAGGCACATTCGACCACAGGTTCGATAGACACAGATTGTTATTGTCAGCGTCACGTCGAATCTCCCATCTATATCGAACTGTTGTAGCAACGAAAACGAAAATAAAGCATTTGTTTATGTCGGATCTTTCGGTTTTCGGATTCTGTGCTTTCGTTTTTGTTTGTTAAAACGATAACGAAAATAGCTGAAATTCGGACGAAAATGCATTCGGACGAAAACGAATGCACATGTCTAAAAGACATTAGAGTATACTTCAAAGCTACTGCTACAATGAAATGGATAGATTCCCTGTTTGTCCTGTTCTTTGGATCTCGCAAGGGACACCCTGCTTCAAAGTCGATCATTGCAAGACAGATAAGGAATCTGATCACAAGAGCTTACATCCTCAGACAAAAATGTCTTCCTGCGCTTTTGCGGATCCATTTCACCAGATATGTGGGCAATTTTTTGGCATTACAGCAGCAAGCCTCTGCAGCCAAGTTAAGTAAGGCCACCACTTGATCTTCTGTTCATACTTTTTCAAAGTTTTACCAGTTCAATCTTTTGCTGATGCAGCTTTTGGCTGCAAGGTTCTCGCAGCAGCACTCTGAAGTTTGCTCTTCTGACCCCTGTTGACACACTCAAGTTTGCCTCTTATCCTTGGGGACATTCCATGCTATATAATTATTTCCCCTGTGTCATGTACTGTACAATTAAGATAAGAGTTATGACTTAAGCTAGGCATACACATATTCAAATTTCAAATATCAACAGTGGTAACATATATAAAAAGCTAAGTGAAAAGCAATATATAATCTATGTTGAGCAAATAATTATCAATAAATTGAAAATTAGCTGTGAATAAAAAATCAATTGTTATCCAAAAATACTATAAAACAAAAAAAAACTCAAAGTTCGTATTCCATACGAGCTTTGTGCTGACGTCACCCTCCATTGCTTGGCTTCCACGGACGTGTTTGTGTGCCAGCGCCATTTGTCCGGTCGGCGCTGTTATACTTTAAAGCTGTCTTTTCAATTGCTCTTGTGAGTATGTTTTTATTATTTTAATAAATGTTCATCAAGGATTTTACACTATCTAGTGTCCCCCCTTCTTTTCATGGTCCACGTTGAACACCTGTATGATGCTATATGAGCTGTCGGGCTATTAAACAACTGAGGTTCATCACTTGCTACAATCTGGAGGCTTAATTGAGCATTACTTAAGGCTGTTTGAGGTCCTCCATCACAGGGGACCATCGCTGTTTGGTAAGCAGAAATTTCTACTGGTGGTGGTGAAAGTCACGGATTTTAAGTCCAAGAAGATTTGAATCCTCTTCTTTTTCCTTTATTAATTTTGGATATCGCTTCACGGGTGTTTTTTCCATTATGGACTTTGGATTATGAACTTTGAGTTTTTTTTTTGTTTTATAGTATTTTTGGATAACAATTGATTTTTTATTCACAGCTAATTTTCAATTTATTGATAATTATTTGCTCAACATAGATTATATATTGCTTTTCACTTAGCTTTTTATATATGTTACCACTGTTGATATTTGGATTTTTTCAGTCACCCAGTGATGGGCTTATGTTCAAGTTCATAAGTTAGCGCGACTATATTTATTTTTTCTAACTTGTATTCACTGATGATTGTTTTCAGATTAGTTGCTGCTTTCCCCTTTTTTTATTTCCTTTTTTCCAGGCAATTTACTTGCCTGGTTCTTACACTTTAAGCGCAGTTTCTTTTCATTTTTTCCACATATTCAAATTTAGCTGGTCCAGAAGGAGCCGGCTGAATTTCGGTACATCTGTATCCCTGTCTTTTCAACAGAAGCCAGTTGTAAGACCAGCTTCTGTCAAACAGTCCTGCTGGAAAACCATCATGCATTGCTGATCGAATGCTTAGGCCCCTTTCACATTGAGGCGTTGAAAAAACGTTAAAAAATTATGAGATTTTGTACCGCGATTTTACCGCGATTTTACTGCGTTCGTGGTAAAAATAACGCTAACGCCTATGCGTTTTTACCTTACCGTGTTTTTACCGCGTTCGCGCAAAAAATAGCGCAAACGCGGTAAAAACGCATAGGCGTTAGCGTTGTTTTTTAAAATAACGCTTATGCCTATGCGTTTTTACCACGTTTTTACCGCGGTTCCCATTCATTCCAATGGGGATAGGCGTTTTTACAGCGCTATTTTATGCGCCCTAAAGTTGCTCTAAAAAAGCTGTTTGCAGGATTTTTTTCAACGCCCAGCCAGCACAACGCCTCAATGTGAAAGCCCTCAGAGATTTCACATTGAGAATGCTGGGGCAGGATTATTTCAGGCGTTATTACAGCGCTATTTTTACCGCGAAAACGCGGTAAAAACGCCTCAGTGTGAAAGGGGCCTTACTGTGTATTACTTTCTACAAAAATGAGGACTCACATAGTGGGGTAAGGCTAAATGGGAAGTGCCCAGGGGGCATATCCTCTAAAGCTTTGCCAGTTTCCAATCACCGGAAGGTTTACACCTATAACCTATGGTGCATGAATACTCGGCTGTAATATACTCCAATATGGGGAATTTACAGGCTAGTCAAATTATCTTTTTTCTAAAAGAAAAATAGCAATTACTTGACATACGGAAAGCTTTAGCAAACAAAATATCATCCAGTTGGGGTTTACATATACTTTAACTCTTATTTACATTTGCTTTGAAACACTTAATGGCCTACACTTATATCCCAAATAAGAGCAATGCCTATGTAAGATATTTACAAGTTTGTATTCCTATTTATAATGGCCCTTATATTGTTTAGTTATGTGATTATGGCTTTGTTAAATCGAATTAACAGCTTGTATTAGAGATAATAAAGGTCAAGTACGGTCCCTCTTGGTCTTTCTTTGCTAGCTTTCTGGGTGGTTTTCTGGAAGCTGCTTTCAGCTGTGTTCCATTGACAATCTTCTCTTTAATTATGAGTAAGTCATTGAACATGTATAAATTAACTTCACATCTTCTACTGTGAATTGTACAATAATAATAATAATACAACTCTCAGTTCTGTGACATAATTGGTACAGAAAAGTGCTAATTACCCCTTTTCCAGTTTGACACCATTTCTTTTCACAGTTTTTTTTCCTGAACAAATCATTATGAACATAAATTATGTGTAGAGCTTACCCCTGCAGGAGCCGCTGACATGATGAGCTCTCTGTTCTGCCACAATTTTTTAAGCTGCTCTTACCCCACTGACACAGTTGGTTATATGTAGAGGGCCTCTCACACCTGTGCCACATGCAACTTTGTGGTTAATAGAATAAGTGTATTAAGGCAAGGCAAAACAAAGCACAAACCAATAAATCGGTAAAGATCACGTTAGAAAATACAGTCTGGGATTAAAAGTACCATTTCAGGCTTTGCAGGTGACACCAAGCTATGCAATGGAATAACATCCTTACAGGAGGTCTCCAACTTACAAGCCAACCTTAATGCACTGTTTAATTGTTCAACTATGTGGCACATGAGGTTTAATGTTGATAATGTTGATAAATGTAAAATTATTCACTTGGGGTCTAACAATATGCATGCATCATACATACTAGGGGGAGTACAACTGGGGGAATCAATGGTGGAGAAGGATCTGGGTGTTCTGGTAGATCATAAGCTTAACAATGGCATGCAATGCCAAGCTGCAGTTTCCAAAGCAAACAAAATCCTTTCTTGTATTAAGAGGGGTATGGAGTCCAGAGAGAGAGAGAGAGAGATATCATGTTGCCGCTGTACAAATCATTAGTAAAACCTCATCTGGAATATGCAGTTCAGTTTTGGGCACCAGTTCACAAAAAGGATATCGGGGAACTGGAGAAAGTGCTGAGAAGAGCAACCAAACTGATAAGAGACATGGAGGAGCTCAGCTATGAGGAAAGATTAGAGGAACAAAATTTACTCTCTCTTGAGAAGAGGAGAATAAGGGGGGATATGATCAACATGTATGAATACATAAGTAGTTCATATAATGAACTTGGTGTTGAGTTATTCAAGGTCATCACAAAGGACAAGGGGGCATTTTTGTCATCTGGACGAAAAGAGATTTAATCTTCAAATACAGAAAGGTCTCTTCACAGTAAAGCCTCGTACACGCGGCCGAGAATCTCGTCGTTAAAAACACGTCGTTTTTTTCGACGAGATTCTTGGACAAGAAACTTGTCCGGCCGAGTGTACACACGCTCATTTAAAAAAAAAACGTGGTTCTTTGAATGGAGCGAACGCGGTGACGTAATCGAATACGACGAGCATGCGCTCGTCACATTCGATGCCGTCGCCGCCATCTTGGTACACCCTACCTATGCCTATGAAGCTACCGCGCATGCGTCAAAGTCATTTCACGCATGCGCTGGCTTCCCGGAGGACAGGTAAGTGTACACACAGACAATTTTCTCGTCGAGAAACAGGCTGACGAGAATCTCGAAGAGAAAATAGAGAGCAGGTTCTCTATTTTCTCGTCGAGATTCTAGTCGGTTTTCTTGACGAGAAATCATACACACGAACAAATTTCTCGGCAAGAAATCTCTGCCAGCAAGTTTCTTGCTGGTTCTTGCCGAGAAACTCGGTCATGTGTACGAGGCATAAGAGCTGTGGAAATGTGGAATAGACTCCATGAATAGCTGGTTCTGTCCAGCTCAGTAGATTGCTTTAAAAAAGGCCTTGAATCTTTCCTAAATGTACACAATTCACCTGAATACTAACATTTATAGGTAAAGTTGATCAGGGGGATATCCGATTGCCTCTTATGGGATCAGGAAGGATTTTTTTCCCCTGCTGGAGCAAATTGGATTGTGTTTTGCTGGGGTTTTTTGCCTTCCTCTGGATCAACTGTGAGTATAGGATTGTGTACATTTTTCATTTCCCTTTTATTGGTGGAACTAGATGGACTTGTGTTTTTCCTCAACCAGAGTAACTATGTAACTATGTAATATGTTATTCTAACTAATTTAAATACTAGCATTATATATGCCAATTAGCTTAGACTACATTAACACTAAGCCACATTTACATGAATACCATGGCATTAATAAGAAATCGCATTAACAGTGAAGTATTTAATGGCAGTAATGGAAGTCTGACAATAAGCAATTCAGAGAATGTGTCCTGGTGTGCACTCTGTAGTTATATCTGGAACCTAGTGTGAAACGTTGAGCCGGCTGACATTGGGGCCCTTCTGTGGGGTATTGCACATGAAGCTGTCCCTTTAACAATGTGCAATGGATGGCTGATGGGTGGCTAAGTAAGGAACAGTCTCTATTGCATTAACAGTGTCAGTGTTGAAATGCACAGATGATTCAGCTTACCCCTCCTGGTGCACCAGAATGTGGTCCAGATCACTTGGCGGTCTGCTGTCCTCGGGTACCTGGAACTCAGTGACTCAGTCCGCATGAGTGAGTCTTCACAAGGCTCAGTCTCTCAGCTCTGGTCCTCATTGTTCTCCCTTGCTGTAAACACTCACTTTCTGCTCCAGTCCCAGCTCAGAAAGCAATCTCTCAATGGCTCAGCCCAACTGGTGCTATGCTCAGACACCAGCAACAGGTCCATGTCCTTTCTGGGGAAGGCACAGATACCCCAGTGGTGGGTCTACACTCTCTTGTCCCCACACAACAAGAAACTCTGGCTCCGGTCTGTACAGCTCACATGCAGAGCCATTCCAGTGCCGCAGCAGGGAAGTGAAGGGTGAGAGCCGCCTGCTGCACAAACAGACCCGGAGCACACAGCCCCCCAGAGCAGAACAGTGGCACAGGACAAGCAGGTGGAACACACAGCCGGTGGCACCCAGCTACATATGGAAAGGTTGCACTTGTTTGCCTGATCCCAGGTTCCCTCCAGAGACAATTAATTTCTTAAAACGTTAAGGTAACACGTATCTGTTTTAAAATATTCATTTTTATTGTGTTTAGGGCAAAAAATAAAAAAATTAACATATATACTGTATTTTTGTTAGGTAAATATGAAATGTGATTCATTTATACTTTCATATACAGCCAGCAGGTTGAACTCTTTTTTTATGTTTTCCTGGGTTCTCTACTTTGCTGAAAAAGGTGTGAAAAATGTTGTGCACAGAGCTCAAACTTTGAAGCTTAAATATACCGTACACAATTTAAGGGGTCAGAACAGTAAAGCCCCGTACACACGATCGGATAACCTATGGATTTTCGTCCGATAGATTTGTCCATCGGAAATCCGATGAAACTGTTTTTCATCAGTCTTGGCCACACACCATCAGTCAAAAAAAAAACACTCAGATGAGCCGAGAAAAATGAAGTTCAATGCTTCTGTTCAATGCTTCTGAGCATGCGTCGACTTGATTCTGAGCATGCATGGGTTTTTTAACCGATGGACTTGCCCATAGACGATCGGAATTTTCTATCTGTTTTTTATCCATCGGAAAAATTTAAAACATGTTCTATTTTTTGACACCGATGGGGCCCATACAAGATCGGTTTGTCCAATGAAAAAAATCCATCGGACTGTTTTTATCTGTAAAACCGATCGTGTGTACGCGGCTTAACTCACACCCCTCAATCCCTCTGTACAGCTTCATGTACATTTTTCACAACAGGGATGTTGATTTACTAAATAAAAAAAGACTGTTTAGCAAAGTGAATGTTCGCTTCATTCAATCATGTGCAAGTTAAAAACTGTTTTTCTTAATTTTTCTTGTACATGATCGGGCATTCTAAGCAGACATACTGTAACTTCACTTTAATTACTATGTTCAGTAAACATTCACTTTGCAAAGTAAAATCTCTCTTCAGTTTTAAATAAGCCATAATTTTAGGATGCATCTTTCCACTGTTCTATCTCTTTGGATAATAGATAATACTCTGGATTGCTGTGTGCATTTAAGACCCAAATAATGCTTTTCTGTTTCTGGAGAGTACACTACAGAATATGAATATCAATGCTTTTCTGAAAAATAAATTAACATGCACTTGCATTTTATTGTAATTGCCCAAAAAGCTCTTGGCTGGAGGGCATCTTTCTGCCGCCATAGACATGAGATCATCGCCTGATTAGGTACAAAATAGCAGCTAAGGGGCACTGGCATCTCGTGTCTATTGGGCTGCACAAGTGAGCTGTTTATGAGATATATAATGTTTGTAGGTAACAGCGTCCTTGGTATCCATTCTGCTCTCTATTATATTATTCTCATTGTTCTCAAAATACAAGTAATGCTATTTTCTGTCATCCATAAATGGCTGTTATATTGTTTACAAACAGCAAACAGTTGTCAAGTGGCTAAGAGCTAGGAGAGGCTATAAATACATTATTTCATGTTAAAGGTTATGTCCACGGAAAACATGTATTTACAGTATTAGGGGACATTAGCATGCTAACTATCACACAGATTTCTTATCTACTGTATCTCAGTTATTGCATTGGCAAGATCTTTCTCTCTGTATCTGCCTTGCTGCAGTTCTGTAATGTTAGATAAGTGAAGATGAAGAACTCTGACTCCGAGTGGCTGTGAAGACTCCTACGCGGGGTGTGCTACATGTGCAAAACACTTCAATAAATAAAGACAGGCATCTGACACTTTCAGCAGTGTCTAACACCGAAGAGGCTGATGGAGACTTCAGTGATGGATCAGAGAGGTGATAGAGACATGGGCCAGTTTGTTTCCTTTATTGACCTTACAAGCATATTTAAACTTTAAAGCTTAATTGCATTAAGTGAAATTTTATCCAAGGGGCGTGTCCGGACGTGAAGCTGAGAAGACGTGTTGGTACTGTGCTCCACATATCCAGAAACAATCCTTCCCCATCCTTTTATTATTTTAACCCAGAGACACTTCCAACTACCTATATCCATCCATGGACACGTACTGAGGCAGTGCCTGTCGATATTGCGGAGGTAATCCGGCTATTACTGCATTTAGCCTGCATCTGGCTCCACACTGCTGAGGCCCGCCGCCATCTTGAGGCCTGTGAAGCCTCATATGCCCCTGAGCCAGCGTGACGTGTATACCGGTGGGATTGCACTCTCCAGGCTTGTCCAACAGCCGCTGCATGCACGGAGGACACTGGGCAGCGACACAGCGGGAGCGATCACCGGAGGACTGCTCCTACATCCTGGGAACCGGCGCCATATTGCGGCCTGCTGACCCGGCTGAAGCTGCCCCCCTCAGGTACTGTGACTCCCTGGCCCCTCCACCGTCCCTCGCCCTCACCCCCGAGCTCATCCCTGTGCTGCCACCTCCATCATACCTGCTGGGAACTGTCCCCTATCCGGTGTAGCGAATCCGCGGCCCGAGCGGAGTGGAGCTCCTGCACCACTCTCAGGAAAGTCCCCGGCTTCGGCCTACTCCCGGAACGCGGCGGCCATCTTGCTACACCCAGGAGCTTAAAACTCCTCACAATCCCAGCTCTTCTGCTGCCCAGCTCCAAATTCTTTTACAACACAGTGGCCTGCTCTTAAATCCCCTCCCCACAGTCATTGCAGAGGTGCCCTTCTCAATAGGCAAGTGACCATAGCAAGAGGTCGGCGGACATTTTGCTACACCCTGACACTTATTCACAGCCTCTTTACCTCTCCCCAATTTAACCTCCACAACTCCCTTGGTATATGGGTGACTTATTTCAAAAGGCCATTCCCCCTGCTTCATTTGCGCCACCTACACGACCCCTCCGGGGCAGCTAGCCTACGCATGGCGCTAAAAGGAAGCGCTTAAAATGACCTCCGTCTAGCTGTCGGCCTCACAGCAACAAGCAATGCCATCCAAAGGCTCTTCCTCCCGCTCAAAATTAGGTAAACGTTCTGCAAAACTACATCAAACCAGTGTGGGGACCATTAAAAAATTCCTAGCCGCGGAACGAGAAAGCCCCAGCTCTAGGTTCAACAAAACCAGAGCCTCAAGATCGCTTATCTCCCCAGCCTCTCACGCCGCCTCTGCCCGCGAGAGTTCGCCAGCCTCTTCTTGCGGCTCGGAAATAATGGAGGAGCCCGGGTCCCCAACGGGTTCTGATATGTCTTCCTTAATGAATGAACTTAAAAAGGAGATGGCGGGTATGTTTCACAGTATGGAAAAATCCATCAAAAAGGAGATTTCCGCGGTCAGAGCAGATGTGGCGCACTTACTCGTCAGAATAGAGGAAACAAAACAGCGTCAAGACTCACATGAGGTTGCTATCAAAGATTTGCAGGAAACCGTCACTCAATTAGCATATGCAAATAGGGCCTCACTATACAAACTCGAAGATCTCGAGAATCGCAACCGCAGAAATAATTTGCGTATACGCGGACTGCCAGAAGCAACCAGGGATAATGACCTAGAACCCTCGGTCCGAGGTATCCTTAATACTATCCTGGGTAATCCTGCTACGGATCCTCTGCGATTCGACAGAGTGCACCGCGCTCTGAGACCCCGTAATTTCTCGTCTGACCAACCTAGAGATGTGATTTGCCGTCTCCATTATTTCGAAGACAAAAACGCCATCATGACCAAAATGCGGAACACCCCTAACATTGACTTTGACGGTGCTATTCTTAACATCTTTCCGGATCTTTCTAAGGAGACTCTTGATCGCCGTCGGGCGTTGAAGCCCCTCTTGGAGCAACTAAGGGGTGATGGAACTAACTACCGATGGGGTTTTCCCGCATGCTTAATTGCTACTAAGAATGGCCGCTCCTCCACATTGCGGTTCCATGAGGATCTTCCCACCTTTCTTCAGGACCTAAACTTACCGCGCGTGGAGCTGCCAGGCTGGCAGAACCCCATACCCATTTTCTCTGCTCCCCACTCCTCCCAGTGGCGGAAAACCCCAGCCATGCAAAAGCGTGCTCCTACTCCATGTTCATCTCAGAAGAATGGTTGAGGTCCTCTCCTGAATACAATCATCCCTCTTGATAGCTCTCCTCCTTATCTGGATGACAATTTGCACTTCAATTTCAATTACTTCTCTCCCATACAAAAAGTTTGTCCTACCTTGCTAAATTCTCTTAGATATACTCCTAGAGAACCGTTATTATATTCACTTTAGGTCTGTTAGTTACTCTGATGTTTGGAGAGTGTTACATCCATGTTCTGACCATTGCTTGTCTATTACAAATGTTAATTTCCCTTTTTTATTTTATAGGCCGATAGCTGACGGAGCTTAATGCTCCAATTGATGCCCTCACAAAGGCGTTTGCTCCCTGCCCCTATTCTCTTGGGGTTGATGGGAGTTGGTAGTCTTTACTTTCTCCTTGTTTATTCCCTTTGGGAAACCTTTTTGACTGCCTGCTCCCCTCATCCCCACTGGGAACACCGCAGATTTCTGCGTGACTATTCTTGCAATCCCATTCGTTCTTCCGATTGTTCTAAGGTTTTTCATACGTTTTTCTCCTTTTTCTTTTCCTCCTCTCCTACCCTTCTGGATTCTCCTTGCCCCCCTCCTTTTGTCCCTCTCCCTCTTCCCCCTCTGTATTACTGGCATACATGGTTATATAAAGTAGTGTTCTGCCTCCCGCTGATGACATGGCTAACTTAAAGCTCCTTTCTTATAATGTAAGAGGCCTCAGTGTGCCCGCAAAGAGACATCAAGTGTTGCGAGAATTAAGGAGCTCCGCATGTTCTATTGCTTTCCTTCAGGAAACCTATTTGACTCATACTACCTCGGTGAAATTATACTCGCAACACTTTCCTCAATGGTACTATAGTCTATCAGACACTAACAAGGCCAAAGGGGTGGCCATTGGAATTAGCAGAGGTACGTCATTTCGTTTTACTGACATGTTAGCGGATGATCATGGTCGTTTTCTTTTTGTTAAAGGTTATATTGGCAATACTCGCTGTACCCTAGCCAATGTTTATTGTCCCAATCGAAATCAGCCTACTTATCTCACTCAAACCCTCACAAAACTTTCACAATTCACTGAGGGAATGTTAGTCCTTGCGGGGGGACATAAATATGCCTTTAGATCCCACTATAGATACTTCCCATGGCCGTTCTAGTATCCCATTTAAAAGATTAGCACAAGTGAAAAAAAAACTACTAGATCTACAACTTATGGACGCTTGGCGTCTCCTGCACCCTAAAGGACGAGACTACTCCCACTTTTCAAAAACCCACAACTCATACTCCAGAATAGACAACATTTTCCTAGACCACTTTCACCTTCCCCTCCTGAGCTCAGCTGACATAGGGAAGGCTACCCTCTCTGATCATGCACCTGTTTCTGTCTGCTTGACCGTGCCCGATTTACCTCCTCGCCCCAATAGCTGGAAGCTTAATGACTCTCTCATCACTAACTCAACAGAGGTTTCCATCCTCTCTACTACTTTATCCCAATACTTTATAGAAAACTCCGCCTCAGACACCTCCCCTTCTGTTCTATGGGAGGCACACAAGGCCTTAATGAGAGGTAGCCTTATTGAATTGGGTGCAAGGAGAAAGAGAGAACATGGTCAACAGCTTAAACAGGTCCTGCAACAAATTGCTGAATTAGATAAAAAACACAAACTTTCGTTGCACGCCTCACACCTCGAAGCGCTCACCCTTAAAAGAGAAGAACTTAAAACTCTCCTCGCCCTAGAAACTAAGCGGAAATTTCACTACGTATCTCAGAAAGTATATGAATGGGGTAACAAACCTGGTAAACAATTGGCTAGATCCCTTATAGCAAAAAAAACTTCATCCTTTATACCCAAAATTAAATTGCCATCAGGAGACCTAGTGCACACTACCCCGCAAATTTCAAAGGCCTTCAGGGAATTTTACGCTGATTTATACAATGTGGAGGGAGGTTTGGCTTCTCTATCACTACCAGAAAAACGTAAGCGTATCCTCAAATATCTTAAGGACGCCAGCCTCCCAAAACTGTCAAAATCGTCCCTTAATGACCTAGAAGCAGATTTCTCAGTAGAAGAATTCCAATGCGCGCTAAAATCCTCTCCTTCCGGCAAGGCTCCTGGCCCAGACGGTTTCACCCTTTTATATTATAAGACCTTCAGTGACATTTTACTCCCCCATCTCACAACTTATGCAAATTCAATTTCCCACAAATCTGGCCTCCGTCTGGAATCCCTATCTGCCCACATCACCGTTATTCCCAAACCTGACAAGGACCCCACACTATGCGGTAGCTATAGGCCCATATCTCTTCTAAACGTCGACACCAAATTGTATGCCAAGGTAATGGCAAATAGACTGCTCCCCCTTCTTCCTAAGTGGGTCTCAGCTGACCAAACTGGGTTCATTCCTAATAGAGAGGCCAGAGATAACTCTCTCCGCACTCTGTCCTTGATCCATCATGTCCGCAGGTGCTCCCAGTCCACCCTCCTTCTCTCTACTGATGCGGAGAAAGCGTTTGATAGGGTGGACTGGGACTACCTTAAAACTACCCTTAGGTACTTTGGCCTTGGCCCCAAAATGTTCCATCGTATTTCCTCTCTCTACTCTAACCCTACCGCGCAAATACGTATAAACGGCTCCTTGAGCGACCCCTTCACTTTACATAACGGAACCAGACAGGGCTGCCCTCTATCTCCTCTCTTATTTGCCATTTCCCTTGAACCCTTCCTAGCTACCATTAGACACAATAGGAATATTCATGGCATCCAAGTCGGTGATAGGCTTCATAAATATGCAGCATACGCTGACGATATTTTGTTTTACATTCAACAACCGCACATTTCCCTGCCGAATTTAATGTCCGAATTCTCCACCTTCCAAACCTTATCTAACTTCAAAATCAATCTAGCTAAGTCTGAAATTTTAAACATCACAGTACCCCAATCAATAGCTGATCAATTGAAACCCTTATTCCCCTTTCGATGGGAATCCTCACGAATGAAATATCTAGGCATATACCTTACCCCTCGCCTACATTCCCTTTTTAAGCATAATTACATCCCTCTCCTTAATAATATCAGAGCAGATCTCAGGAAATGGTCTTCCCTCTCCCACTCATGGCTAGGCAAGGTTAATATAATCAAGATGAACATACTCCCCCGCATCCTCTTCATTCTTCAAATGATCCCCTTGCAGGTCCCCATAGGCTTCTTTACTCTTCTGCAGACCATGGTCGCTCGCTTTGTTTGGAGGGACGGTCACCCCAGGATCTCTCGGGAAGTTCTCTACAGGGCCAAGCGTTCTGGGGGGCTGTCCCTTCCTAATTTTAAAGCCTATTATAATGCTATTATTCTGTCACGTATAGCAGACTGGAAGTATGCCATTGCTTCTAAACTTTGGGTACAATTGGAATATTCCTTAAGTGATTCAGATCTCTCCACGGCCCCGTGGATCCCACGCCCTTCTAGAAACCTCTCGCACAACACATCGCCTCTCACCACGTCCTCATTGGACGTTTGGGATGGTCTCCATAGAAAATTTGCGTGGTCTTATGACTCCCCACTAACCCCCCTGCTACATTATAAATACTTTATGCCAGGCTTCTTTGACCCAGGATTTAAATCCTGGTCGCCCAGTGGCCCTCTCCAGCTATATCATGTCCTATCCTCCAACACCCTTAAACCTTTGCCAGAAATTTTGGGGCATAAACCAATTACATTTATAGACACATGGAGATATAATCAACTGAAATGCTTCCTTCAAACTCTCCCCCAACCATTACGGGGCATCCAAGACCTAAATGGTATTGAACAGCTTTTTCTCCATAAGGACCCCCCTATACACAGCATCTCCCAGTTCTACAAAGCGCTCATAAATTTGCAGAGTCCTGTGTACCCAAACTACTTGCCCAGATGGGAGACTGATCTGGATGCTACTATCACAGACAAGACTAAAGACAAAATTCTCCAGCTTACCCATGTCTCCTCTTTGGCTTCTTCCATGGCTGAGTCTAACTTTAAACTTCTTACTAGATGGCACCACACGCCTGTTAAACTTCACCGCATGTTCCCTGTTAACTCCCCGCTATGCTGGAGGAATTGTGGTCAAAATGCCACTCATGCCCACATATGGTGGTTTTGCCCCCTTATTCGCCCCTACTGGACTGAAGTACTAGACCTGATTCACCAAGTCACCACAGTTAGATTACCTATGGATCCGTGGATAGTCCTCTTTCACGCTACCTCGATGTCCATAGGAAGATATAAACGTACACTCACGCCACATCTCCTCAATACTGCTAAAGCTCTCATACCTACCCTCTGGGGCCAACCCACAACTCCATCCATAAAGACCTGGATACAAAAAGTTTCAGTAGTATGTCTCATGGAGGAACTCACCCACATTGCGAGAGACACTACTAAACAGCATAACCTAACCTGGGCACCCTGGTCCTCCTTCCTCTCCACCCAATACTACAAAGACATCATCTCCTCTTCCCCTTGAGCTGCCCAAGCTTCTTACATAGCTTAACCGCTATTCCTGGTACCGTTTTTGTTACATTTATATTGACTGTGGAGGCACTAACCTCCCTCTAAGGTCTTCCTACTGTAAACGTATTTGATATTTGCTCATTGCTACTGCCAAGTATGCCAGCCTCCCCTCTCCCCTTCCTGCTCCCCCTCCCTTGCCCCCTCTCTCCTAGCCCCCCCTTTCTTTTCACCTTTTTTCTTTTCTTCCTCCTTTTTCCTCCTCTCTTCTATATTTGTTAATTGACTTGTTGTTTATTTCATTGTACTTGGGTTACTCAAGATGTTTTCATTCTAAAACGGGTTGACTCTCCTTTGTTTTCTAACCCGAAGTACCATTTTCTTTGTATCTGTTTCTATTGTTGTATCTACATAGCTTCTCAATAAAAAATATATTAAAAAAAAAAATTAAAATTAAAATTTTATCCTGCAAGTCTTCAAGTAAGCCCATACGTTCCATGTGGTCCTTGTATAGAATGTTGAAAATGAGCAAACAAACTAAAATTGGTCTTCAGGGGATAATACCAGGGGTTAAAGTGGCTGTACACCCAGTACAACCACTTTTACCTACAGGTAAGCCTAGATTAAGGCTTACCCGTAGGTGCTAGAAATATCTCCTAACCCTCCATGGTTTAGGAGATATTTACAATAAAGACATGCGCCAATGTCTACGGCGTATGCACTGTAGACAGCGGCGCAGGCGCACTTTAGAAACGGTGATCGTGCCGTTTCTAAAGGAGGTCATGCCGTGACTGGCGGCTCCCACGCGCTCCCGTTCATGTGTCAGAGCCAGATTTAAACATTTTGACATTCTTGCCAGGTCAACTGTCTTTTGCTGTTTTTAATACTCCAAATGACTGGCTAAGCCTTACTATAGGTCTGTAATGATATCCACACACAGCTCAGTAAGACTGGGGTCTGTCAGTTTGCTAGACATTTTGTTCCTTATGTATGGATTCAGATTAGGTGCACTGTGAGTAAACATTCCACTATTCTACTGTAGCACTACCCCCATAGGGGCCACTAGGTAGGATAGGTCCTCTGTTCTTTGCCTCCGCCCTTTCAAGGACCTTAGCCCCTCTGGCAGACCAGGTTGAGTGTAAAAACATGCAATATCACAGGAATTTACTGAAAGTAATACTTAGTACCCAATAGTAGTGCTTTATGAAAGAAAACAGGCACCAAACCCGGTAGTAAAGGCAAACCTAATATATTGTCACCCAATATGGTTGGTAACTAGGCAAGCATAAAATGGATTAATAATGGTAATACCACGTTTTAGAATACAAAGTGATTAACAGTATGGACTAGGCATAAGATGACCTTTGGCATTGTCCCCATAAGAAAGCTGTGGTGAGCATGGTAAAACGCGTTGGAAGCGGAGCTTGATGACATCAGCACGCACAGCAGGAAGAAAGCACATTTGTGTGTGAAAACCATGCTGGCATTGTTCTTTAAGGGGGCAATGCTTTTTTAACCACTTGCTTACTGGGCACTTAAACCCCCTTCCTGCCCAGGCCAATTTTCAGCTTTCAGCGCTGTCACGATTTGAATGACAATTGCGCAGTCGTGCGACGTGGCTCCCAAACAAAATTGACGTCCTTTTTTTCCCACAAATATAGCTTTCTTTTGGTGGTATTTGATCATCTCTGCGGTTTTTATTTTTTGCGCTATAAACAAAAAAAGAGCGACGATTTTGAAAAAAACACAATATTTTTTATTTTTTGCCATAATATTATCCCAATTTTTTTTTAAAAAAAATATTTTTTTCCCTCAGTTTAGTCCGATACGTATTCTTCTACATATTTTTGGTAAAAAAAATCGCAAAAAGCGTTTATTGATTGGTTTGCGCAAAAAGTTATAGCGTCTACAAAATAGGGCATAGTTTTATTGCATTTTTATTAATAATTTTTTTTTACTAGTAATGGCGGCGATCAGCGATTTTTATTGTGACTGCGACATTATGTCGGACACATCGGACACTTTTGACACCATTTTGGGACCATTGTCATTTTTACAGCAACCAGTGCTATAAAAATGCACTGGTTACTGTAAAAATGACACTGGCAGGGAAGGGGTTAACACTAGGGGGCGAGGAAGGGGTTAAATGTATTACTTGGAGTGATTACTACTGTGTGGGGGAGGGGACTGACTGGGGGAGGTGACCGAGCTGTGTCCCTATGTACAAGGGACACAGCATCGGTCCCTCTCCCTGACAGGACTGGATCTCTGTGTTTACACACAGAGATCCACATCCCTGCTCTGTGTACACGCCGATCGCGGGTACCTGGCGGACATCGCGGCCGCCAGGCACGCGCATCGGCATCTCAGTGACTCGCCGGGCGCGCCCCCTAGTGGCCAGAATACCCGAGGCCGTATAATGACGGCCTCACGGATTTCTAGATCCGCATTGAGGCCGTCATTCGTCAATGGCCCGGGTCTCAAGGGGTTAAAGAGGCAATTGTTCCAGTGCACAAGATTTGTGCACTGGATTATGTGAGGATATCTCCTCTGGATTTTTGTTTTTTTTTAATAAAGTGTATGGTGTTTTAAATACTGCGCAATGAGGGTTTTTTTTTTTTCATTTGAGCAAAACTTACTGTAGGTACTGGTAATTGCTCTCTGGAGAGTGTGGAGATCCCTGGTGGGGATTAAGACCCTGAACACATCTGGGAAGGTCTGGAGAGTTATTGGATCCTGGTTAAAGGGCAGGACTCTAATATACACTACATTACCAAAAATATTGGGACACCTGAACTTGAATGGCATCCCAGTCTTAGTTCGTAGGGTTCAATATTGAGTTGGCCTTTTCAGCTATAACAGCTTCAACTCTTCTGGGAAGGCTGTCCACAAGGATTAGGAGTGTGTCTATGGGAATGTTTGACCATTCTTCCAGAAGAGCATTTGTGACGTAAGGCACTGATGTTGGATGAGAAGGCCTGACTTGCAGTCTCCGCTCTAATTCATCCCAAAAGTGTTCTATAAGGTTCAGGGCTCTGTGCAGGCCAGTCAAGTTCCTCCACCCCAAACTCGCTCATCCACACTATATTGCCAAACTCCTCTCTGGTCACTCCTGCAGTGGTCACTTCTGCAGTGTTATTGTGTTCTGCCAGTGAATACAATGATCAGTGTTGCTAACTATAGCTGGCAGCACTGATTATTTTGGGAAAAACCTGACAGGCTGGTTGTACTCAAGTCAGATAAAAGATTGACTTGTGTAAAACCAGCTAGCCCATACATAGATCGACTATGGCTGGTCTCTGCTTAATTGGCATAATTTCAATCCATGTATGCCTCGCTTAACCTCCCTAGCGGTAATCCCGAGCGTGACTCGGGGTTGTTTTTTTATGCTAGGATCGGTAACCCCGAGTCACGCTCGGGGTAGACATTGCAGAGCTCGCAGCGGAGTTTCCCTACCTTCTCCTGGCGATCCAGCGATGATGTCCTCTGCTGTGATCGCCAGCGAGATCTCCGGCGAGTGTCGGCACTTTCGACCCCATCTGACTTCCTAGTTCCGTTCCCTGCGAGCCGCAGCGGCGCATGGGAGCGGAACTGGGCGGCAAATTCAAAAAGGTAAACACATAGTATACATACAGTATACTGTAATCTTACAGATTACAGTACTGTATGTAATAATTACACACCCCCTTGGTCCCTAGTGGTCTGCCAAGTGTCCTGCATGCACTTTTATATAATAAAAATCGTTCTTTCTGCCTGTAAACTGGGGATTGTCCATAGCAACCAAAAAGTGTCCCTTTATGTCAAAAGTGGTTTTAGACCAACTAGAAAGCAGCGATAATAAATTAGAATCACTCGCAGAATTGAGCGATAGCGATTTGTGGGGAAATTCGTCATCAAACACTAAATCTAATGACAGCGACAATTCTGCAACTGAGCAAATTTCAGTGTTTTTGATTTGATTACATTATTGAATAATTTTTATTATAATTAGATTACTATTTTTTATAATTATTTATAGTTATTTATTATATTATAATTTATAATTTTGTGTTTCATATTTATCATACCCGGGATGTTTACTAGACTCTGGTTTGCTTAGGTTTAAGTAAGTAATTACTAAGAATCGCAGGCCTATAATACATAACACCAAATTTTCATGCAAAATAATTGTACCGCTTTTGGTACATAATTCCAGAAAGAATCATACCGCCAGGGAGGTTAACCACTACGCAGTCCCTAAACATCCTTCCACAAACCTTTACATTTTTCCTTCCCAGATTCCTTCATCCTCCTCACCTGTACATAGTGCCCACTGTCATACTCTCCACACTTCTCTCCTGTACATACTGCTCACTGTCATACCCTCCACACTTCTCTCCTATACCTAGTGCCCACTGTTATACCCTCCACACCTCTCTCCTATACATAGTGCCCATCGTCATAGCCTCTACGCTCCTCTCCTGTACATACTGCTCACTGTCCTACTATCCACACTTCTCTCCTGTACATAGTGCCCACTGTCATACCCTCCACACTCCTCTCATGTACATACTGCCCACTGTCATATCCTCCACACTCTTCTTCTGTACATACTGCTCACTGTCTTACCCTCCACACTCATCTCATGTACATAATGCTCAGTATCATACCGTCCACAATCCTCTCCTGTGCATACTGCCCACTGTCATACCCTCCACACTCCTCTCCTGTACATACTGCCCACCGTCATAAACTCCTCTATTGTAGATGGTGTCGGCTGTCATACCCTCCACACTCTTCTCCTGTGCATACTGCCCACTATCATACCGTCCACACCCTTCTTCTGTACATACTGCCCACTGTCATACCCTCCACACTCCTCTCCTGTACATACTGTAACCCAACCTTACCCCCCACACTCCGCTTCTGTACATACTGTAACCCAACCTTACCCTCCACACTCCTTTCCTGTACATACTGCCAACTATCTTTCTCTCCACATTCCTCTCCTGTACATACTGACACCATCATACCCTCCACATTCCTCTCCTGTACATACTGCCCACTGTCAAACCCTCCACACTCCTCTCCTGTACATACTGCCCACTGTCATACCCTCCACACTCCTCTTTTGTACATACTGTCCACTGTCATACCCTTCAAACTCCTCTCCTATACATAGTGCCTTCTGCCATACCCTCTGCACTCCTCTCCTGTACATAGTGCTCACTGTTAGACCCTCCATATTCCTTTCCCTCACCTGCACATACTTCCCACTTTTATATCATCCATACTCCTAGTATGCCTCTTACTCACAAAAACAGTTCTTTAAAATTATACTGAATATCCTCAATGTTACCAGCTCTAGAATGGGCACACTTTTGTTAGTTTAACTAAAGGAAATCTTCTCAGTCCTCATATTTGTTCTGCCCCATTATTAGTACTCATTAAATTTTGTGATTACTACTGTGATGTATAGAGGAACATAGGGGATCTCAGCTACTCTAAATATAGCACTTGTAAAAAAAAAAGTGTCCCTGAAAACATTTTTGAAATGTTGGCAACTATGCACTTAGGCACTGACCAAGGGCCACTGGGTCAGTAGAGGGCCCCATGAGAGGCTCCTGGGATCCTATGATATTAAAGCGGTAGTAAACTTTGCTAACATTACTATTTTTTAGAGGCCCTGAGGTAGGTTATGCCACCATGTACAAGTATGCACAGCATATTAGCACATTAGAGTACACTTAAATTGTCAGACTGAGCCCTCCAGTGCTGCGCTGTGATAAATCCGGCGGGGGCCAGGGCGCTTCCATCTTCACCTGGTCTTTCTTCTGGGTTCTGGGCCTTCGGTCACTTGCCTTGGCCAGGCTGATGTCATTCCCACGCATGCTCATTCGCATCCTCTCTCTCATCCTCCCTCCCTTACCCCTCACCCATCTTCTATCTCTCTCTCTCTCTCTCTCTCTCTCACATGTAATTTGCTATAACAATAAATTGTTTGCATTTTTTTTATTTATTTATTATTTATAAAAGGCCCCACCAAAATCCTCAGCACCAGGCCCATGATGTTCTTAATCTGGCCCTGCATTGAAATGTATGCTTTTTTACTCCAATAAGTTTATTTATATATTGGACGCACAAAAGAAGCGTGTGTTTTTTTATATTTTATTTTTGATGTCGTTTAGTCCGCTAAAGGAAGTATAATAAAAATAACAGACTTACGAGATGAAGAAAAAAGCCAAAAATAAATAAATAATGTAGCCACTACATCTAAGAATTAGTAAGCTGCAAAATATGCCATTTTTGTTTTGGGTTTAATACCACTTTAAAGCTACCCATGTGATCGATTGCTTTGTTTAACAGCTCTTCGTTTCTGTTTTAAAGGTGAACATTGGGCCCTGCAAACCTCATTCTCCCTATAATTCTTCCACATGCAACAGTTTCTGTCAGGCATTTTGATAAACCACGGCCAGAAATAAATGTGCTCCCTACAGTACAGAGTGTGCAGGAAACATTAGAGCAGTATTTCTTAATAAAATCCAACTGACCTTTGCTGTTTACTATTATATTATAAACTATACAACAATACATTTTGCTATAAGATCACCATTGTGTATCCTGTTTTCTGCAGGCACCTGTAGAGGTAGAGGTAACTGTAGAGGTTGAGATGTAGAAGCTGAATATCTATTCCAGTGTCTGTTCACAAACAATTAACAAATATGTAAACCCAACATTTCATATTCCTGATATGTGCCTGCTGTACCATGTACTTGTATGAGAAAGTGTCCTACTCTTTTTTTATTGCTTCTTTTGTGTGAAATCCCTGGTGTTCCTGCCAGTCCCTCTGCTTTCCTATCAAAAACTAACCACACTAAGCAGGAGAACACGCCATAGAGAGTTTTATGGCTGTGCTGGGAACTCAGTGGGCTCTCCTCCAATGACTTGTCCTGACACACCTCCCCCATAAAGCTTTTCACTGGGAAGTTTAGTGTAATGCTGTTTCTCCTCCCCCAGGTCTTCTGCAGCTGAGTACAGAGGGAATAGGATCACTTATAAAAAAAAGGGAAAAAAGGTGTTTATAATATTTTTATTTCTATACACAAATGTTTTGCTTTTAATTTCTATTTTATTTTAAACTGAATAGGTTTTCTTTTAACCACTTCCCCACTGCCGGCCGTCATATGACGTCCTGAACTTTCGGGGGGGATATCTGAATGATGCCTGCAGCTACATGCATCATTCAGATATCATTCTTTGCAGCCGGCGATTCTGGGGGACGTCCCGCCCTCCCGCCACCATCCGGTGCTTCTCCGGGGTCTCCCGTGCCATCGGGGGCCCGGAGAACTAATTGGCCGGCGCCGGATAAACAACGATAGAGATTTCCGGTGACCAGATGGTCACCAGTCATCTCTATGACCGTCGGAGGCCCGGTGCGACGTTATGACGTCACGCCCGGGATCCCGAATGTAAACAAAGCCGCGATCGCGGCTGTCGGCATGAGATCAGTAAAAAAAAAATCTCAATCTCATGCTTTGCAGCCTGGAGGAGAGATGTGGGGTCTTATTGACCATGCATCTCTCCAAAAAGAGGACCTGTCAAGATAGATTCCTATTACAAGGGATGTTTACATTCCTTGTAATAGGAATAAAAGCCATAAAAAAAAAGTAAAAAAAAGTGTAAAAATAAAATAAATTCAGTAAAAAATAAATAAAAAATTAAAAACCCCTGTCCCCGGTAGCTCGCACTCAGAAGCGAACACACACGTAAGTCCCGCTTACATATGTAAACGCCGCTCAAACCACATATGTGAGGTATCGCCCGTGTGCGTTAGAGCGCGTGCAACAATTCAAGCACTATACCTCCTCTGTAACTCTAAACTGGTAAACTGCAAAAAAATGTAAAGCGTCGCCTATGGAGATTTTTAAGTACCAAACTTTGGCGCCATTCCATGAGTACAATTTTTAAAGCGTGACATGTTAGGTATCTATTTACTCGGCGTAACATCATCTTTCACATTATACAAAAAAATTGAGCTTGCTTTACTGTTTTGTTATTTTTTAATTCATTAAACCGTTTTTTTTCCAAAAATAAGGCGTTTGAAAAATTATTGCGCAAATACCGTGTGAGATAAAAAGTTGCAATGACCGCCACTTTATTTCCTAGGGTGTCTGCTAAAAAACATATATAATGTTTGGGGGTTCTGAGTAATTTTCTAGCAAAAAACTGATGATTTTTACATGAAGGAGAGAAGTGCCAGAATAGGGAAGTGGTTAACAAGGTAAGGACATTTACTTGAAAGCATCATGACCGTTAAAAAGCATAGACCCTTTCCGTTAAAAAGCATAGACCCTTTCTTCCCCAGTAAGGGGGAAGGCCACAGTTCTACTGATTTTACACAGCATAATTATACCAAACATAATGGCAAGCATGTAGGCAAGTGTGGTCTGTACTCCCCACTGTAGGTGGTGCTCAATCCAAGTGGCAATGCAGTAGGGGAAGAAAGCCATTAGGAACTTGGTTCCTTTATGACTTCCTGAGGTCATCAGGGAGGGTAGATGTCGGATTGGACACTGGTGCTCCACGTGACCGCAGCGGCCATTTTAGGTCAAGGCAGAGTCTATTTTAAACCCTGCTTCCTGGGTTTGGCATGCTTTGTGCGTATGGCTAGCGTAGGGACAGGTTCCCCGACTGGGGGAATAGCAAAAGGGAAAGGTTCCTGAGGGGAGGAAAGTTCAGGGACTACACACACAAAGTTTTGCTCAGTCTTTCACACAATCAGCAGGCAGATAGTGTATTTTTTATCGTTTTTTTTTTTTTTTTTTTTTGTAGAACTGGGATATGGGTTGGGATAAGCCTTGGTATACACAGAACTAACAACTTGATGGAGAACACTATCTAGCAAATGGTTAATGGTGAAAGAAGAGTTTTTTTGCAGGAAATAGAAAATTATTCAGTACAGGAGGCTTCCACCATGGAAGCAACCCTGGCTTGCAGGTCTGGAACAGTCCCCCTTGCAAAAAGGGGCACAATGGCAACAATCTGTCTCCCAGGATTTTTCTCAGGCCTTCTCACTGTGTCACTGGGTACCTGGATGCCTCCTTCCAGTTTAAGCTGACACTGCACCATGAGCCTCCTGATACAGTTGCAAAAAAAGTATGTGAACCCTTTTGGAATGATATGGATTTCTGCACAAATTGGTCATAAAATGTGATCTGATCTTCATCTAAGTCACAACAATAGACAATCACAGTCAGCTTAAACTAATAACACACAAAGAATTAAATGTTACCATGTTTTTATTGAACACGCCATGTAAACATTCACAGTGCAGGTGGAAAAAGTATGTGAACCCTTGGATTTAATAACTGGTTGAACCTCCTTTGGCAGCAATAACTTCAACTAAACGTTTCCTGTAGTTGCAGATCAGACGTGCACAACGGTCAGGAGTAATTCTTGACCATTCCTCTTTACAGAACTGTTTCAGTTCAGCAATATTCTTGGGATGTCTGGTGTGAATCGCTTTCTTGAGGTCATGCCACAGCATCTCAATTGGGTTGAGGTCAGGACTCTGACTGGGCCACTCCAGAAGGCGTATTTTCTTCTGTTTAAGCCATTCTGTTGTTGATTTACTTCTATGCTTTGGGTCGTTGTCCTGTTGCAACACCCATCTTCTGTTGAGCTTCAGCTGGTGGACAGATGGCCTTAAGTTCTCCTGCAAAATGTCTTGATAAACTTGGGAATAAATTTTTCCTTCGATGATAGCAATCCGTTCAGGCCCTGACACAGCAAAGCAGCCCCAAAACATGATGCCCCCACTACCATACTTCACAGTTGGGATGAGGTTTTGATGTTGGTGTGCTGTGCCTCTTTTTCTCCACACATAGGGGTTGATTTACCAAAGGAAAATCCACTTTGCACTTGAAAGTGCACTGAAAGTGCACATGGAAGTGCAGATGCTGTAGATCCGAGGGGGACATGCAAGGAAAATAAAAAACAGCATTTAACTTGCACATGATTGGATGATAAAATCAGCAGAGCTTCCCCTAATTTCAGAGCTTCCCCTCAGATTTACAGCGATCTAGAGCGACTGCACTTCCATGTGCACTTTCAAGTGCAAAGTGGATTTTCCTTTAGTAAATCAACCCCATAGTGTTGTGTGTTTCTTCCAAACAACTCAACTTTGGTTTCATCTGTCCACAGTATTTTGCCAGTACTGCTGTGGAACATCCAGGTGCTCTTGTGCAAACTGTAAACGTGCAGCAATGTTTTCTTTGGACAGCAGTGTCTTCCTCTGTGGTATCAACCCATGAAATCCATTCTTGTTTAGTGTTTTACGGATCGTAGATTCGCTAACAGGGATGTTAACATATGCCAGAGACTTTTGTAAGTCTTTAGCTGACACTCTAGGAGTCTTCTTCACCTCATTGAGCAGTCTGCGCTGTGCTCTTGCAGTCATCTTTACAGGACACCCACTCATAGGGAGAGTAGCAGCAGTGCTAAACTTTCTCCATTTATAGACAATTTGTCTTACGGTGGACTGATGAACAGCAAGGCTTTTGGAGATATTTTTATAACCCTTTCTAACTTTATGCAAGTCAACAATTCTTAATTGTAGGTCTTCTGAGTGCTCTTTTGTGTGAGGCATCATTCACATCAGGCAATGCTTCTTGTGAAAAGCAAACCCAGAACTGGTGTGTGTTTTTTTATAGGGCAGGGCAGCTGTAACCAACACCTCCAATCTCATCTCATTGATTGGACTCCAGTTGGCTGACACCTCACTCCAATTAGCTCTTGGAGATCTCATTAGTCTAGGGGTTCACATACTTTTCCCACCTGCACTGTGAATGTTTACATGGTGTGTTCAATAAAAACATGGTGACATTTAATTCTTTGTGTGTTATTAGTTTAAGCAGACTGTGATTGTCTATTGTTGTGACTTAAATGAAGATCAGATAACATTTTATGACCAATTTGTGCAGAAATCCATATACTTCCAAAAGGGTTCACATACTTTTTTTTGCAACTGTAACAGGGGGCTGCAACTTGGGGCTGATCCTTCAACTCTCTGATGAGCCAGAATCATCCAGGATTCCTTGCAGCTTTTACACAGCCTTGAAAGATTTAACAGCACTTCTAGGCTGGGTCTCTCTCCAACAGGCAAAGGACCCTTGCTATTCCATGCTCCAGATCTTATATACACCTCTTAGCCCCCTGCTGGTCACTTTCCTGACCAGGGATTGGCTGAGGCTGCATACCAGGTCAGCCTAGGCTCTACCCTCTCCACCCACTATGTTCCAGTATTTTATAGGAAAACAGGGGGAGAAAAGCACGCCTGCAGCTACAGAGCACAGAACAGACCAAAATAATCGACTCGATAAAGCAGAGTCCAAAAATAATAAAATTTACCTAAAACCTACCTACTTAGTAGCACCTAACTAAAAGGGTGCTACACAGTGGCGGATGTCAGCGATCACCCCATCCCCCCCCAGCAGGAGATGAACATGAATGCAATCGAATGCCTTACCTTAGGACCTTAGGAAGTGGGGGAAGGAATAGTCGGGGCTGCTCTGACCGCTTCTCCCGGCCGGACTTCAAAGACATCGTCTGCCTGGTGGGGTGAGTCAGTGCACGATGCAGCACACAGAGAGACATTCTCCTCCCAGCCGAACAGGAAGTGTGTCCCAACACACGATCGGACAGGGAGTTCTAGACTCTCTGGCCAATTGGAGCTTCCTGATTGGCTGGGAGGAGAATCAGGAAGACAATAGCAAATATTATTTTGCTATTGTCACATAACTGGGTGGGCTAAAAACCCATTGAAATCCATGTATTTGGCACCCTGCATGTAGATTAGGGGCCGGGCGCATGGGTTAGGGGGGCGGCACCCCTGCACCCTGCATGGGCGGGCCACCACTGGTGCTACATACAGGATAATTGCAGTGGAGCATGGTGATATGGGGTAGTTAAAACTGCTACAGGCTGGTGCAAGAAATAAGCTATTCCTAGGAGGTGGTAATGCTAGCTATGTTTAATTTTCTGCTGTGTATCATTTGCCTGTAATGAGAGAACAGGGATGACATTGCACATAGCAGGGTGAAGTGTTGTGCTGCAGAGTAATGTTGTTGCTGTCCTTTGACACATACACAGTTTGATAAGTCTGACACATAATTTTCACAAACATGTCAGAATAAATTGAAGATACTAATGTTCTAAAAGTGCTTCAAGATTGTGTTTATTTCCCTTTTTCATAAATGATCACATTATTTTTGGAAATAATTGATGATATGGTCATTAGATGGCAATACTGCAAACCTCTAAAAATAAATACTGTACATACTGTAATTTTCAGCCAGTGTTCCTTCTGAGGTTGCTAGGGGTTCCTTGAGCTGTGGCTGATTGAACTCCCATTTAATAGTGCCTTCATATTTCCGGGGCCAGTGCCACTTGACAGAGCAAACAAGGTGACACCAATTATCTTTTTAGCTGTCTGTGAAGATGGTTTATTACCAATATAAGGTCAGCGTTCTTGACACTGGCTGCCAATGTAAGGTTAAAGTGGAGGTCCACCCTAAAAAATCTAATTACACGAAAATGCTACAAAAAAATAGAATTTTTTTTTTTTACTTACCAGAAATTGCGGTTGCTATACAGATCTTCCTAATCTGCCTCTTCCTATACCGCGGCTGGTCGTCATCCTCGCGTTGACTTCTGGGGAATGGGGCGCGCTGCCTTCTGGGAACTATCCCAGAGAGCAGCCGCCCATTCATACAGCGCTGCGAGACTTGTGCATGCGCAGTAGGAAATGAGCAGTGAAGACGCAAGGCTCCACTGCCTGTTTCCCTTAGTGAGGATAGCGGCACCGGGACCTGGCACAATCGAGGGATCGCCCTCGGGGGGCCGACATCGCGGGCGCCTAGGACAGGTAAGTGTCCTTATTAAAAGTCAGCAGCTACAGTGTTTGTAGCTGCTGACTTAAAAAAAAAGAAAAATCGTGGGATGAACCCCGCTTTAAGGTGTAACTCCACTTTTGTTGAGAAAAAAACATTTGTGGTGTACAGAAGAATTCCGCGCTGCCCTTATAGATAAGCCGCTAACACAACAATAAGACAAATAGCAGAAAAAATGGGAACAGAAAGTGTAGCACTAATCAAAATAAATGAATACCAGAAACCATAAATTAATATAGTGCTCAAATCTCAAATGTGACAAAGGAAAAATGATGTATGAATGAATGCCCACATAAATGCAAATTAAATGTCCATATATATAGAAGATTCAAAAAGTGCAAAAATTACACAAATGTCTATCCTGAGCCCTCGTACACACGACCGAGTTTCTCGTCGTAAAAAACATGTCGTTTTTTTCAACGAGATTTTTGTTAAGCTTGTCGATTTTCTCGTCAAGCTTTCTATGCGTACACACTGTCATTTCCCAATTTCCTCGTTGTTCTCCGCGCTCACGTCCAGCACGTACGACGGCACTATAAAGGGGAAGATCTTTTTTCTTGGCGCCACCCCTTGGACTGCTTTTGCTGATCTCGTGTTACCGCGTCTGAAGTAAAAGTTTGGGAAGAGACG
The DNA here is from genome assembly GCA_029206835.1 of Rana muscosa. Taxonomy (NCBI): domain Eukaryota; kingdom Metazoa; phylum Chordata; class Amphibia; order Anura; family Ranidae; genus Rana; species Rana muscosa. The sequence goes on from CM055127.1 coordinate 346,336,066, forward strand.
ATTCGCGCTTTTCAGTCTTCGTACTTTTCAGATCGTTTTCTGCCATTCAGTTTGTGCTTGTGGGTTCGTATCTTGACTTTCAGGGCGTTTAGGCAGGTCGTATCTGTTTTACAGTGCGTTCTTGCCTGTTCGTTTCTGATTTTCAGTTCGTTATTCATAGGCCTTGCTGTTCTAAAGTGCGTTCTGTTCTGTACGTTCTGATTAGACGACCGTTTCCTAGCCATGTCGCCTGGACGTTCTCGTCGTTGAGTTCATGCTGTGCGTGCGCTTGGTGTTGGTCTGCTTGTTTTGGACCAAGACCAGTCCATGAATGGTGTGAGGAGGAGTTCATGGACCAAGAATTGGTTGCTCCAGCGGGACCAATTCTGCCACATGCCTCTGCTGCGGGAGATCGTCGAGAATAATCCTGAGGACTACAGGAATTTTCTGCGGATGTCTGACCCCGTTTTTCAGGAACTGTTGGCTTTGGTGTCCCCCTATATTACCAGGAAGGACACCGTTATGCGGGAAGCCATCAGTGCTGAGCAGAGGCTCATCGCCACGTTGCGTTACCTGGCGACAGGGAGAAGTCTTCAGGACTTGAAGTTCACCACAGGCATCTCCCCCCAGGCTCTGGGCCTCATAATCCCAGACACCTGTTCTGCCATCATCCAAGTCCTGCAGGAGGACTATATTAGGGTAAGTTTGCTCCCTTAACATCACATTTTATGTATTACATGTATGCTAATGTATTGTATTTCTTTCATCCTTCCCTAATTACCATGATTGTAATATGCTGAGAATGTCCCCTTTGTCCCCATGCATGTTGGAAGCTTTAGATTGCCCCTTTTTTCTCCTCCATAAATATTTCCCTTCACTAACTTTTCCAGCAGGGGCGCCTGTTGCTCCAAATGTTTGGGGGTTCAAACCCCAATTTAGGAAATAAACTTCCTCCTTTTTTGCTCTGGTGCCTATTAAACGCCCCCAGTTGTCCCCTCCAATGCAGCCATTTTGTTCCCTCAAATGCAGCCATTTAGTCCCCTCTAATGCAGCCAGTTTACCCCCAGCCCTGCACTTACCTTCTTGTGGTCAGCGCCATCCTTCTTCTGTCCTTGATGTCTTCTCCTTCCCTTCATGTTGCATCAGCCAATCATGTTACCATTAAACAGACTTGGTAAACATGATTGGCAGAGCAGCCTGTCAGTGTTTACCCAAGGAATGCCCCCCCCCCCCTGCATCCCCGATTTTTCTTTTAGGAAGCCAATTACATCCCTCAGGTTGTAATGTGCAAGACTATTTTACTACCTGTTTCTGCTATGCAATTTTAACCCCCTAAATGCCGCAATGATTCATATGTCGGTCGCTTTACAAGAGGCCATCCACCTGAATAGTGTGCGGCATAGACAATACATAGGTTCATGCAACGCATGAACCTATGTATTGTTCTGAGTGATGGGCACAGGAGAGAGGGGGCAGTGCTCCAGCGCCCACTCTGGACGCACCGCCACTGCAATGCTATCCTGTGGCCAAACACATCTCCCCCCCCCCCAAAATAATTTAGTAATGGCCCATCAGAGGGGGTGATGAATATGATAAATGAGCCTTCCATTATACTTTTTTTAAACACCTTATTAAACGTATAATTTGATTGATGTTGGCCTCTATTTTTTTGGGATAGAATTTCCTTGTAATGTATGACTTTGTTTTTCTAATATTATTTCATCTTGGTTCACTCCACAGCTTCCTTCCACGCCACAGGAATGGCAGACTGTGGCATCGGAGTTTGCCACGCGGTGGGACTTCCCCAACTGCGGTGGTGCCATAGACGGGAAGCACGTCCGCATCGTGCCGCCACCCCGTTCTGGGTCCTACTACTACAACTACAAGGGGTTTCATAGCATTGTGCTGATGGCGGTGGTGTCAGCACGGTATGAATTCCTCTATGTTGATGTAGGGAAGAATGGCCGGATGTCCGATGGGGGATCCTTCATCCAGACGGAGTTTGCCCTCCGTCTCCAGAGTGACGACCTTGCATTGCCACCGGATGCAGGGAATATTGAAGGACTCCCCTTTGTTTTTTTGGCTGATGAAGCCTTCGGACTCGGACGGCATCTTATGAGGCCATTTCCACAGAGGACCCTGACCCCAGAGAAGAGGGTGTTCAATTACCGGCTGGCCAGGGGCCGAAGAGTCGTTGAAAATGCCTTCGGCATAATGGCCAGCCGGTTCCGCCTTTTTATGACTTCCATCCACTTGGCGGACTACAAAATAAACTATGTAGTGTTATGCTGCTGTGTGCTACACAATTTTCTTTGCCGCAAATCTAATTCATATATGGCCTCAGTTGTGCTAGAGGCTGGACTTTCCCCTGCAAATCCCCTGCCGGGCCTGGAATCTGCCCGTCTTGGCTTGCCCCCCCAAAATGCCCGTGAGGTTCGGGACAAATACATGGAGTATTTCACGGGTAGGGGGGCAATTCCTATGCCAGCCTATGTCTAAGTATCCCAATAAAAAGCTTGTTTAAACCTTTAATTATTTGTTCTTTCCTGTCTCCTAGTTTGTCTTTGTGCATTTGTAGTGGCAAGTGAATTTTACTTTAGTAAATAACAACCATTTCACTATGTAACCTTACAAAAGAACCAAATAAGCTTAGAGGGTATTATAAAAAGAAGCTACACGTTGTTTGTGGTCAAATATTTTACTCTGTGCACATTCTCTTCATTTTTTTTTTTTTTTTTTAATTTTGGGTTGGCCTGGCCCCAACCCGGCAATTTTTTGCTTATGAAAATACAAAAATAACAGTTGCATTTCAAAAATTACAACATTGGATACCTCTGAGCAATCGGAGACATTCACTTACACAAACTATGTCTCTATGTGCCCGTTCTAATATGGGGTCCTGCCACCCCTTGGCCAGCCAAAAATTGAATATGCACACATTTGGGATTTTTTTCATCTAGGAAGTTTACAATCCTGATCCCTATTGTCAACATGTGCTATCTGCCATCAGGGGTGATCAATGGACGTGTTTTGGGGGTGCATCCCCTTCCTCAGTTCACCGACTTTAGATACGAGGAAGGGGTTGCACCCACAAAAGACGTACATGGATATCCCCTGATGGCAGATAGCACATGTTGACACACTGTGTGCATATTCAATTTTTGGCTGGTTTGATAGTCAAAAAAATTAAAAAAATTACAAAAACAAACATGTAAAAACAAATGTGTTTGGATGGCTTATTGAATTCTCCCCAAAACATCGAGAATGTCTTTAAATGTTTGTTCCATCACATGGATTCTTTGTTTAATTAGGTCCAGTTCCGTGCTACATTCCATCACTTGCTGGATGAGGCGGAGGGCACTGTCAGCAGAGAACCGTGTACTATCCTTCACAACATTTACATCCCCTAAAAACCAAAAAAAAAATGTATTATAACTCTGCAGGCCCACCTCTCTTACCTGAAGCTGTGGTGACAGATACTGACCTGTTGTGGTGACAAGATCCACAACGTCATCCACCTCTCCTTCCTGCACTTCTCCTTCCTCCACCTCAACTTCCTCTACATCCTTCGGTTGTGGGTCTTTGGGAGTTTGGGGTTGCTTGGAAGTTGTGGGGTGCATGTGCTCCCTGGAGTGTCCTCCTCCCAGTCTTCTCTCCCCTTTGAGAATAAAACAAAAGGTCTATTTATCACACTGTAAATCTCATTGTTAAAATAAAAACAGGCTAAATTGCTGGGAAGTGGGGTACAAGTGTGTGTTTGGGCGGAATTTAAAGAAGAATGCATTATTTATGACCCAAAATATGTTTAGTATTCACATTTGGATGTAATTTTTTTGACATGGAGGCACCTCAAAAATTCTCTGATGCACCTGTGTGGGACACCCAAAAAAGGCGGGTCTGGTGGCCCACACTATAGTGCTCCAAAGTACAGATGTGGAAGCAGCTGCTGAGTGTCCTCTCCTTTACACTGATAAAAGTTTGCATTTCATTCTCTTTACAAACACATCATCTAGACTAAAAAATTATCAACAATATTTGATCAAAAATGGCAGATGTCTAATTACTTTTGTGGCTCTAAAATAAGCCAAAACCGCGGATAGTGGCCGAACGAAGTGTCGGTAACGTAACGAACGATTACTGTGCCCAACCAAGTTCAAAATATTACATTTTGGAAGGGAGTCCAATATGAGAAAAAAAAACATAACATGTCAGTTTATAAAAAGATTAATAGCAGAAAAGTCTACATTTTACTTACTTTTAGCGAGCATTCTCTTTATGCTCCTCAACTGGTCTGGCTCCCTCAGTTTGAGGTCTGACCACCTCTTTCTGAGCTGCTCATTTGAGCGTTTCACCCCGAACTTCGCCTTCAGACTCTTCACAACTTTAGTGAGGATTTTGACCTTCCTTCTATTTGGTTTGCTATACGGCCCATGCTTGGCATCATAATCAGCCTTGAGCAAGATGTCCACCATCTCCGCCATCTCCGCCAAAGACATATTCGATGCCTTGAATCTCCTCCTTGATCGTGACGTGTCCTCGGTCTCCGGGCTTGTCTCCTCGTTAGTTACGGAATTATCAGACACCTGCTGTAACTCCGCCATATCTGTATGCGCGCCGAAAGAGAAGGGGCGGGGAAAAGATGTTGGTTAGAACGTCATGGGCGGGCGACGTGTGCGGAGCGACGTGTTCGAATTTTGACGCATGCGTGGTGTGTATATAGCAAACACACATGTGACTATAGTACGTTCGGTGTGCGGAGAGAGGAGTTCAAGTGACGGACGTGCGAACGAAGGTATCTGATTTTGTGACTTGTAAAAATTGTTGGCCTATACTGTCTTGAGATTGTTGGAGGATATATATGGTGACTAGGATGTTAAGGAGGTTAGACTGTTTGCCTCACATTAGTTAAATATAATTTATTTAACTTGCAGATACAATATGAATGTCTTTATTAGCGACAAAGAGTTCCTGGCGGAATTTATTGACCGGGTAAGGGAGCTGCCGGCTCTGTGGGAGACGAAAAACCCCATCCATAAAAAAAAAGGGGTGAGAAAAGCAGCGCTGGAGAAGCTGCTCCCATTTGTGCATACCAAGGTGCCCACAGCCACAGTAAAACAAGTGGACACTAAAATTGGGAGCTTGAGAGGTACCTACAGGACTGAACGCTCTAAGGTGCTGGCTTCTCAGAGGTCAGGAGTAGGGATGAGCTTCGTGTTCGAGTCGAACATACGTTCGACTCGAACATTGGCTGTTCGATCGTTCGACGAAGATCGAACGATTTGGGCCGTTCGCGCCAAATTCGAGTGACGCGAACGGCCCACAATGCACTACGCCATCGCAGTGTCATCCAGGCGCTGTGATTGGCCAAGCATGCACTGTGACCCCGCATGCTTGGCCAATCACAGCGCCGGCAGCGAGGAGAGCAATGATTGGCCACAGGCAGGATGCCTGTGGCCAATTATTGCTGAGGGTGTTTAGTACACGCCCCACACTATAAAAGGCCGCCAGCACGGCGGCCTAGTGTAGTGTGTTCCGGAGCAGGGATAGAGTAGCATAGGCAGGGACAGTGACTGTTATTTCTTTCTTGCTTAACCTGGATTCCTTTAGTTTAGGGAAAGAGAAGGATAGGTAGGGAGAGTGTCAGTGTGTTTTGTGCTTCTGCTATAGTGTGCTTAAAAAAAACATTTATTCTAGGGACAGAAAACTCTAGGTAGGGACAGTGTCAGTTTCTTTCACTCTGCAAGTCCTTGTTTCCAGGGACCTGTAAGGACAGTGAGTTAATTGTCCTTGTGCTATATTGTGCTTAAAAAAAACATTTATTCTAGGGACAGAAAACTCTAGGTAGGGACAGTGTCAGTTTCTTTCACTCTGCAAGTCCTTGTTTCCAGGGACCTGTAAGGACAGTGAGTTAATTGTCCTTGTGCTATATTGTGATTAAAAAAAACATTTATTCTAGGGACAGAAAACTCTAGGTAGGGACAGTGTCAGTTTCTTTCACTCTGCAAGTCCTTGTTTCCAGGGACCTGTAAGGACAGTGAGTTAATTTTCCTTGTGCTATATTGTGATTAAAAAAAACATTTTTTCTAGGGACAGAAAACTGTAGGTAGGGAGAGTGTTTTTTTTCTTTCACTCTGCAAGTCCTTGTTTCCAGGGACCTGTAAGGACAGTGAGTTAATTGTCCTTGTGCTATATTGTGCTTAAAAAAAACATTTATTCTAGGGACAGAAAACTCTAGGTAGGGACAGTGTCAGTTTCTTTCACTCTGCAAGTCCTTGTTTCCAGGGACCTGTAAGGACAGTGAGTTAATTTTCCTTGTGCTATATTGTGATTAAAAAAAACATTTATTCTAGGGACAGAAAACTCTAGGTAGGGACAGTGTCAGTTTCTTTCACTCTGCAAGTCCTTGTTTCCAGGGACCTGTAAGGACAGTGAGTTAATTTTCCTTGTGCTATATTGTGATTAAAAAAAACATTTTTTCTAGGGACAGAAAACTGTAGGTAGGGAGAGTGTTTTTTTTCTTTCACTCTGCAAGTCCTTGTTTCCAGGGACCTGTAAGGACAGTGAGTTAATTTTCCTTGTGCTATATTGTGCTTAAAAAAAACATTTTTTCTAGGGACAGAAAACTGTAGGTAGGGAGAGTGTTTTTTTTCTTTCACTCTGCAAGTCCTTGTTTCCAGGGACCTGTAAGGACAGTGAGTTAATTGTCCTTGTGCTATATTGTGCTTAAAAAAAACATTTATTCTAGGGACAGAAAACTCTAGGTAGGGACAGTGTCAGTTTCTTTCACTCTGCAAGTCCTTGTTTCCAGGGACCTGTAAGGACAGTGAGTTAATTTTCCTTGTGCTATATTGTGATTAAAAAAAACATTTATTCTAGGGACAGAAAACTCTAGGTAGGGACAGTGTCAGTTTCTTTCACTCTGCAAGTCCTTGTTTCCAGGGACCTGTAAGGACAGTGAGTTAATTTTCCTTGTGCTATATTGTGATTAAAAAAAACATTTTTTCTAGGGACAGAAAACTGTAGGTAGGGAGAGTGTTTTTTTTTCTTTCACTCTGCAAGTCCTTGTTTCCAGGGACCTGTAAGGACAGTGAGTTAATTTTCCTTGTGCTATATTGTGCTTAAAAAAAACATTTTTTCTAGGGACAGAAAACTGTAGGTAGGGAGAGTGTTTTTTTTCTTTCACTCTGCAAGTCCTTGTTTCCAGGGACCTGTAAGGACAGTGAGTTAATTGTCCTTGTGCTATATTGTGCTTAAAAAAAACATTTATTCTAGGGACAGAAAACTCTAGGTAGGGACAGTGTCAGTTTCTTTCACTCTGCAAGTCCTTGTTTCCAGGGACCTGTAAGGACAGTGAGTTAATTTTCCTTGTGCTATATTGTGATTAAAAAAAACATTTTTTCTAGGGACAGAAAACTGTAGGTAGGGAGAGTGTTTTTTTTCTTTCACTCTGCAAGTCCTTGTTTCCAGGGACCTGTAAGGACAGTGAGTTAATTTTCCTTGTGCTATATTGTGATTAAAAAAAACATTTTTTCTAGGGACAGAAAACTGTAGGTAGGGAGAGTGTTTTTTTTCTTTCACTCTGCAAGTCCTTGTTTCCAGGGACCTGTAAGGACAGTGAGTTAATTGTCCTTGTGCTATATTGTGCTTAAAAAAAACATTTTTTCTAGGGACAGAAAACTCTAGGTAGGGAGAGTGTTTTTTTTTTTTCACTCTGCAAGTCCTTGTTTCCAGGGACCTGTAAGGACAGTGAGTTAATTGTCCTTGTGCTATATTGTGCTTAAAAAAAACATTTATTCTAGGGACAGAAAACTCTAGGTAGGGACAGTGTCAGTTTCTTTCACTCTGCAAGTCCTTGTTTCCAGGGACCTGTAAGGACAGTGAGTTAATTTTCCTTGTGCTATATTGTGCTTAAAAAAAACATTTATTCTAGGGACAGAAAACTCTAGGTAGGGACAGTGTCAGTTTCTTTCACTCTGCAAGTCCTTGTTTCCAGGGACCTGTAAGGACAGTGAGTTAATTGTCCTTGTGCTATATTGTGCTTAAAAAAAACATTTATTCTAGGGACAGAAAACTCTAGGTAGGGACAGTGTCAGTTTCTTTCACTCTGCAAGTCCTTGTTTCCAGGGACCTGTAAGGACAGTGAGTTAATTTTCCTTGTGCTATATTGTGATTAAAAAAAACATTTTTTCTAGGGACAGAAAACTGTAGGTAGGGAGAGTGTTTTTTTTCTTTCACTCTGCAAGTCCTTGTTTCCAGGGACCTGTAAGGACAGTGAGTTAATTTTCCTTGTGCTATATTGTGATTAAAAAAAACATTTTTTCTAGGGACAGAAAACTGTAGGTAGGGAGAGTGTTTTTTTTCTTTCACTCTGCAAGTCCTTGTTTCCAGGGACCTGTAAGGACAGTGAGTTAATTGTCCTTGTGCTATATTGTGCTTAAAAAAAACATTTTTTCTAGGGACAGAAAACTCTAGGTAGGGAGAGTGTTTTTTTTTTTTCACTCTGCAAGTCCTTGTTTCCAGGGACCTGTAAGGACAGTGAGTTAATTGTCCTTGTGCTATATTGTGCTTAAAAAAAACATTTATTCTAGGGACAGAAAACTCTAGGTAGGGACAGTGTCAGTTTCTTTCGCTCTGCAAGTCCTTGTTTCCAGGGACCTGTAAGGACAGTGAGTTAATTTTCCTTGTGCTATATTGTGCTTAAAAAAAACATTTATTCTAGGGACAGAAAACTCTAGGTAGGGACAGTGTCAGTTTCTTTCACTCTGCAAGTCCTTGTTTCCAGGGACCTGTAAGGACAGTGAGTTAATTGTCCTTGTGCTATATTGTGCTTAAAAAAAACATTTATTCTAGGGACAGAAAACTCTAGGTAGGGACAGTGTCAGTTTCTTTCACTCTGCAAGTCCTTGTTTCCAGGGACCTGTAAGGACAGTGAGTTAATTTTCCTTGTGCTATATTGTGATTAAAAAAAACATTTATTCTAGGGACAGAAAACTCTAGGTAGGGACAGTGTCAGTTTCTTTCACTCTGCAAGTCCTTGTTTCCAGGGACCTGTAAGGACAGTGAGTTAATTTTCCTTGTGCTATATTGTGATTAAAAAAAACATTTTTTCTAGGCACAGAAAACTGTAGGTAGGGAGAGTGTTTTTTTTCTTTCACTCTGCAAGTCCTTGTTTCCAGGGACCTGTAAGGACAGTGAGTTAATTTTCCTTGTGCTATATTGTGCTTAAAAAAAACATTTTTTCTAGGGACAGAAAACTGTAGGTAGGGAGAGTGTTTTTTTTCTTTCACTCTGCAAGTCCTTGTTTCCAGGGACCTGTAAGGACAGTGAGTTAATTGTCCTTGTGCTATATTGTGCTTAAAAAAAACATTTATTCTAGGGACAGAAAACTCTAGGTAGGGACAGTGTCAGTTTCTTTCACTCTGCAAGTCCTTGTTTCCAGGGACCTGTAAGGACAGTGAGTTAATTTTCCTTGTGCTATATTGTGATTAAAAAAAACATTTTTTCTAGGGACAGAAAACTGTAGGTAGGGAGAGTGTTTTTTTTCTTTCACTCTGCAAGTCCTTGTTTCCAGGGACCTGTAAGGACAGTGAGTTAATTTTCCTTGTGCTATATTGTGATTAAAAAAAACATTTTTTCTAGGGACAGAAAACTGTAGGTAGGGAGAGTGTTTTTTTTCTTTCACTCTGCAAGTCCTTGTTTCCAGGGACCTGTAAGGACAGTGAGTTAATTGTCCTTGTGCTATATTGTGCTTAAAAAAAACATTTTTTCTAGGGACAGAAAACTCTAGGTAGGGAGAGTGTTTTTTTTTTTTTCACTCTGCAAGTCCTTGTTTCCAGGGACCTGTAAGGACAGTGAGTTAATTGTCCTTGTGCTATATTGTGCTTAAAAAAAACATTTATTCTAGGGACAGAAAACTCTAGGTAGGGACAGTGTCAGTTTCTTTCACTCTGCAAGTCCTTGTTTCCAGGGACCTGTAAGGACAGTGAGTTAATTTTCCTTGTGCTATATTGTGCTTAAAAAAAACATTTATTCTAGGGACAGAAAACTCTAGGTAGGGACAGTGTCAGTTTCTTTCACTCTGCAAGTCCTTGTTTCCAGGGACCTGTAAGGACAGTGAGTTAATTGTCCTTGTGCTATATTGTGCTTAAAAAAAACATTTATTCTAGGGACAGAAAACTCTAGGTAGGGACAGTGTCAGTTTCTTTCACTCTGCAAGTCCTTGTTTCCAGGGACCTGTAAGGACAGTGAGTTAATTTTCCTTGTGCTATATTGTGATTAAAAAAAACATTTTTTCTAGGGACAGAAAACTGTAGGTAGGGAGAGTGTTTTTTTTCTTTCACTCTGCAAGTCCTTGTTTCCAGGGACCTGTAAGGACAGTGAGTTAATTGTCCTTGTGCTATATTGTGCTTAAAAAAAACATTTTTTCTAGGGACAGAAAACTGTAGGTAGGGAGAGTGTTTTTTTTTTTTCACTCTGCAAGTCCTTGTTTCCAGGGACCTGTAAGGACAGTGAGTTAATTTTCCTTGTGCTATATTGTGCTTAAAAAAAACATTTATTCTAGGGACAGAAAACTCTAGGTAGGGACAGTGTCAGTTTCTTTCACTCTGCAAGTCCTTGTTTCCAGGGACCTGGAGAGACATTGAGTGAATTGTCCTTGTGCTATATTGTGATTAAAAAAAACATTTATTCTAGGGACAGAAAACTCTAGGTAGGGACAGTGTCAGTTTCTTTCACTGTGAAAGTCCTTGTTTCAAGGGACAGAGAAGGACACCTGAAGGTAGCCCTTATTGCTTTTTTCCCATCTCCCTGCAGGCCATCTATTAGAATGTCTGGAAGGCAAACAAGGAGAGGCAGACAGTCAGGAGGCAATAAAAGAGGGCAAGCAGGCTCTGTGTCTGGGGGCAACAGTGCTGGTCGTGGACGCGGTGCATTGTCATCAGCACATGGCCATGGGACACGCTTGTCCTTCTTTTCGGCAGCTGGACATGTTGAGCCACATCATGCCGAAGACTTGGTAGAGTGGATGACCAAGCCCTCCTCCTCCTCCTCATCCTCTCTCACCCAGGCTCAGGGTACTGGAAAAGCAGCTGCCAAAGCGTCGTCTTCCCTGGTATCAATGTCAGACAAATCATCAGTCACTCCTTCCCTAGACCCACCATGTCCTCCTCCTGAGGAGTCCCCCGAACTGTTTCAGCACAGTGTTGGGTACATGCTCCAGGAGGATGCCCAGCGTTTCGAAGGGTCTGATGATGAAACCCAGCTAGAGGAAGGCAGTAGCGTGAGAGCAGACAGAGGGGATGCTCAAGAAGGACACCAATCTGGCAGTCATGTTCCAGCAGCTGCAGCATACTGCCAGATTGGCTCCAGTGATGAGGAGGGAGGGGATGATGAGGTCAATGACTCCACGTGGGTGCCTAATAGGAGAGAGGAGGAGGAGGAGGATGAGGAGGAGGCACATCTCCAACGAGGCAGGATGCCCTTTGGTGGCCAGCGTAAGGGCAGTACACCGACGGAATCACACCGCAGAGCTCCGCCTGTGCAGGGCGCTGCCTCTGCCCGTCATTCAAAAAGTTCTTTGGTGTGGGCCTTTTTTGAGGCTAGTGCATCAGATCGCACAGCTGCTGTTTGCAACATATGTCTCAAGCGTATATCGCGTGGCCAAAACATCAGCCGCTTGGGTACCACATGCCTGACCAGACATATGTTGACCTGCCATGCAGCTCGTTGGCAAGCCTACCTCAAAGACCCACACCAAAGAACAAAGCGGACCTCTCCTTGCACCGCATCAGCTGGGATCTCCAACCCCACTATAACTTCAGTCCTCTCTGAAACATGCACTGAGAGGAATGAAGGTGTAGAATTAGGTGTGTCACAGCCAAGTACTTGCGCCCACTCTGCTAGCAGTACACCGACGTCCGATTCTAGCAGGCAAATTTCCCTGCCCCAGCTGCTGGACCGTCGAAAGAAGTTCACTCCCAGCCATCCACATGCCCAGCGGTTGAATGCTAGCTTGGCTAAATTGCTAGCGCTTCAACTGCTGCCTTTTCAGTTGGTAGACTCGGCCCCCTTCCGTGAGTTTGTGCAATGTGCGGTTCCTCAGTGGCAGGTTCCCAAACGCCACTTTTTCTCACGGAAGGCTATTCCGGCTCTCTACCGGCATGTGGAAGGCAATGTCTTGGCCTCGCTGGACAGGGCGGTCAGCGGTAAGGTGCATATTACCGCTGACTCATGGTCCAGCAGGCATGGACAGGGACGTTACCTTTCTTTCACGGCCCATTGGGTCACTCTTTTGGCAGCTGGGAAGGATTCAGGACAAGGTGCAGTAGTGTTGGAGGTTGTCCCACCGCCACGCCTCCAAAATGCTACTACTGGTTGTGACACACCTCTCTCCTCCACCCCCTCCTCTTCTTCTTCCTCCATGGCCTCTTCCTGTGGTTTGTCCTATGAACCAGCGGTGCTCCGTAGCCGTTCACGGGGCTACGCAAGTACGCAGGCAAAAAGATGCCATGCCGTGCTTGCGCTGGTGTGTTTGGGGGACAGAAGCCACACTGGGGCAGAGGTCCTGTCTGCTCTGCAGGGCCAGGCCGAGAGGTGGTTGACGCCACGCCAGCTTAAGCCAGGAATGGTGGTTTGCGACAATGGCACCAACCTCCTCTCCGCCCTCCGACAGGGACAACTGACCCATGTGCCCTGTGTGGCTCACGTCCTTAACCTGGTGGTGCAGCGCTTCTTGGGCAGGTACCCGGGCTTACAGGATGTCCTGAGGCAGGCCAGGAAAGTCTGTGTGCATTTCCGCAGATCTTATAATGCCAGTGCTCGCCTGGCTGAGCTGCAAAAGGAGTTGAACCTGCCCAAGAACCGCCTTATATGTGACATGCCCACCAGGTGGAACTCAACGTTGGCCATGCTGCAGCGGCTGCACACGCAGCAGAGGGCCATCAATGAGTACCTGTGCGACTACGGCACCAGGACAGGGTCAGGGGAGCTTGGTTTTTTTTCTCCACGCCAGTGGGGCATGATCAGGGATGCATGCACTGTCCTGGCACCATTTGAGGAGGCCACGAGGATGGTGAGCAGTGACAGTGCATGCATCAGTGACACTGTACCTCTTGTCCACCTGTTGGAGCACACGCTGCGTGGAATAATGGACAGGGCACTTGAGGCAGAACAGAGGCAGGAAGAGGAGGACTTCCTTGCCTCTCAAGGCCCCCTTTACCCAGACAGTGTTCCTTCTGTCCCACCCATCGCACAGGAAGAGGAGGAGGAGGAGGAGGAGGAGGAGGAGGAGGAGGAGGATTGTGTCAGCATGGAGGTGGAGGCTGGCACTCAGCATCATCAGCAGCAGTCTTTTAGGGATGATTTACAGTCCCAAGAAACCAGTGGACTTGTACGTGGCTGGGAGGAGGTGGCTGCGGATCATGTCGTCCTTAGTGACCCAGAGGACTCCGGAGCGAATGCCTCAGCAAACCTACGCTGCATGGCCTCCCTGATCCTGCAAAGTCTGCGGAAGGATCCTCGTATTCTTCGGATCAAGGAGAGGGACCATTACTGGCTGGCCACTCTCCTTGATCCACGGTACAAGGGTAAGGTTGCGGACCTTATGTTACCGTCGCAGAGGGAGCAGAGGATGAGACAACTCCGGGAGGCCTTGCAGAAAGGTCTGTGCAACGCGTTCCCAGAGACTGGGAGGTTGCAAACTCCTGGTCCTGGACAACGAGTTGCTGAGGCTTCGGCCAGTCAAAGAAGGAGCGGTGGGGAAGGTGGCCGTCTGACCGATGCGTTCAGACAATTCTTTAGTCCGCAGCCCCAAAGTATGATCGGTTCCAGCAACCATCGCCAGCGTCTGATAAACATGGTGCAGGAATATCTAGGGGCAAGGTCAGACTTGGACACCTTCCCCACCGAAAATCCTCTGGCTTACTGGGTCTTGAGGATGGATCACTGGCCAGAGCTTGCACAGTATGCAATTGAGCTACTGGCCTGTCCTGCATCCAGCGTTCTTTCGGAACGCACATTCAGTGCTGCTGGAGGATTTGTCACGGATCACAGGGTGCGCCTGTCCACCGACTCGGTTGATCGACTGACTTTCATCAAGATGAACCAGTCTTGGATCACCACCAGCTACCACACACCTGATGCTGATATAACAGACTAATTGATTTTAAAATGTCACATCCCTTCAAGACTGATGCTGATGCTGAGTGCCTGTGCTGTTATGTTGACTGGCTATCCTCCTCCTCCGAGTCCTCAATGATACGATTGATGATGATAGCTTGGAAGATCATTTTTGTTTATGGGTGCCGCCACCAGTGCCTAACGCCCAATTTTTCAGCCCCTGTTTAACAGGGGCGTGTAATTACAATTTTTGAAGCAATACTTTGCAACAGGGCTCATTGCTGTGCTCCAAGTACAGTATCTGTGAGGAGTTGCAGTGTTGTGCCACCAGTGCCTAAGGCCCAATTTTTCAGCCCCTGTTTAACAGGGGCGTGTAATTACAATTTTTGAAGCAATACTTTGCAACAGGGCTCATTGCTGTGCTCCAAGTACAGTATCTGTGAGGAGTTGCAGTGTTGTGCCACCAGTGCCTAAGGCCCAATTTTTCAGCCCCTGTTTAACAGGGGCGTGTCATTACAATTTTTGAAGCAATACTTTGCAACAGGGCTCATTGCTGTGCTCCAAGTACAGTATCTGTGAAGGGTTGCAGTGTTGTGCCACCAGTGCCTAAGGCCCAATTTTTCAGCCCCTGTTCAACAGGGGCATGTAATTACAATTCTTGATCTAATAATTCACAGCAGGGCCCATTGCTGCACCCACCAAGAGTAACTGTCAGGGCTTACAGTGTTGTGGCACCAGCACCACCATCAAAGGCCCAATTTTTACTACCACTGTTCAACAATTATATGTAATTAAAATTCCTGATATAATAGTTGACAGCAGGGCGTTCCAGCACCAACCAAGAGTAACTGTGAGTGCTTACAGTGTTGTGCCAACACCAACAACTAAGGGGCCTATTTCTGCAGAGTATATACGGCAGGTCCCTACTTTCAAACATCCAACTTACAAACGACTCCTACTTGCAAACGCAAGAAGACAACAGGAAGTGAGAGGAAATCTACCACTAGGAAGGAAAATTCTCTCCTGTAAGAATAAATATGGGAGAAAGGTGTCTCCTCTGTACTGATGCTTTATCAGCAATCCTTGTTTCAAGAAAAACACCACATTTCAAAAACAGTTGTCATTAGGACGGAAAGTGAGGTGAAATGTTCTGAACAGGGGCACAGACAGCAAAACAAATGTTACAGGGGTGATAACCCTTACCTATGTTTTCCAAAAAGTTTAAAAATAGATTTTTGGTCTGGAGCTACACTTCAACAATGTACCTGTTCAAAATTACAAACAGATTCTACATAAGAACAAACCTACAGTCCCTGTCTTGTATGCACCGCCTGTATACGGCTGTTCAGAGTATATAGGGCCTTTTTTATTTTATGTGCGGGGTTCCCCTTAATATCCATACAAGACCCAAAGGGGCTGGTAATGGGCTGGGGTAGGGGGGGGGGTCATGGGGTAGCTATGCCATTTTTCTTAAAGATTTTCATCCATATTACCGGGACCAGACATTACATTAAAGCCGCAAGCAGTTTTAAATGGCTTTTTTTTCCTTTAGAAGTGTCATTTTGTGCAGGGACAGTTCTAAACACGGGAAACACGTGGCACTTCACAGGCATACTTTAGACACCCCCCAGGTACGATATTTAAAGGAATATTTGACTTTTTTTTTTTCACTTTATGCATCATTAAAATGACTGCTCCCGGAAAACGACCGTTTTTAAAACTTATTTTTGCATTGATACATGTCCCCTGGTGCAGAACCCGGGTTCCCAAACCCTTTTTAGGACAATAACATGCATAATAGTTGTTATAATTAGCACTTTAGAATTCGAACGTTCGCATCCATTGTATTTAATAGGGTTCTAATGTTCGTTCGAACTTTCGGTCCGTTCGCGGGTTCTGGTGCGAACCGAACCCGGGGGTGTTCGGCTCATCACTAGTCAGGAGCAGCAGCAGATGATGTTTATGTCCCGATTTTGTGGTACTACAACAGGATGTCCTTCCTGGATGACCACATTGAGACAAGGCCATCACTCTCCACTCTTCCCCCCAGACTTCCCTGCAGCCAACCTGAGCCTTCTCTGGAGCAAGAGGAGGCAGCCATCCTGGATGATCCTGATTCGGCCATCTGGAGCCAGGTATAGTATTAACTGAAAATGTATTGGGATAAAATTTATGTTTGACAAATATGTCAAGATGAGAAACATACATTATTTTGGATTCCACAAGTGAAATCAAGATCTGTAGACATTATTCTGCACTTAATTGGGTGCTAATAAGTCAATCTGATGTAGTGGTAAATTTAAAGCAAGGATTTATGCATTTACATTCTAATTGCTTCAATCAGGATTACAAAGTTTGATGCAAAGATTAAACCAACATATTAAACTATGTTCCTTTTTCATACACAGGATGAAATCAGCCAGGAGGAGGGTCTGGAAACTGTCAGGCATGAGGAGGAAGGGCCCAGTGGCAGCCAGGAGGTGGCAGGGCCCAGTGCCAGGCAGGAGGTGGCAGGGCCCAGTGCCAGCCAGGAGGTGGCAGGGCCCAGTGCCAGCCAGGAGGTGGCAGGGCCCATTGCCAGCCAGGAGGTGGCAGGGCCCAGTGGCAGACAGGAGGTGGCAGGGCCCAGTGGCAGACAGGAGGTGGCAGGGCAAAGGAGAAGCACCAGATCCCAGGTGCCTCCCATCCGGCTTCACAAAAGAGGCAGGAGGGACAGGACCACCAGTGAGGCAGCAATGGCCCTTATTAAAGAGGCCCATGCCACCCTCAAGGAGCCCACATCCCCTGAAGAGGCCATTGCCGGCCTAGTGGAGGCTAAGTTCAAGGTGATGAGCATGGAGCAACGCCTCCTATGCGAGTCCCTGCTCATCACCTTGCTCAACAAGGGGGTGATGGAGAAAATTACACCCAATACCGCCATATGTGAGGTGGCCCAACTGACCCAACCTCAACCTCCACCTCCACCTTCTTCTTCTGCCCCACCCCCTTCTGCTACACCTCCACCTTCTTCTTCTGCCCCACCCCCTTCTGCTACACCTCCACCTTCTTCTTCTGCCCCACCCCCTTCTGCTACACCTCCACCTTCTTCTTCTGCCCCACCCCCTTCTGCTACACCTCCACCTTCTGCCCCACCCCCTTCTGCTACACCTCCACCTTCTGCCCCACCCCCTTCTGCTACACCTCCACCTTCTTCTTCTGCCCCACCCCCTTCTGCTACACCTCCACCTTCTGCCCCACCCCCTTCTGCTACACCTCCACCTTCTGCCCCACCCCCTTCTGCTACACCTCCACCTTCTTCTTCTGCCCCACCCCCTTCTGCTACACCTCCACCTTCTTCTTCTGCCCCACCCCCTTCTGCTACACCTCCACCTCCTCCTCCTGACAGGAGTACCCCTCCAGTGGGCCAGCCTCCAGCCAAACGAAGAAGGAAGGCTGCAGGGAAGGCTTCAGGAAAGGCTGCAGGGAAGGCTTCAGGAAAGGCTGCAGGGAAGGTTGCCAGGAAGAAGAGGAAGTGATGGCCTTGCTTCATTGTGGTCGGACAGAAGGCAGCCTGTTGTAGTACCACACACTTGGGACATATATATCACCTGCTGCTGTTCCTGACCTCTGGGAGGCCAGCATCAGATTGTGTTCAGAAATGTTGGCCTTCTCAAGCTCCCAATTTTAGTGTCCACACAGGGTTGCTGTGTGCTCTGGGGTCCCTGGGATGCACAAATGGCAGCAGCTTCTCCAGCGCTGCCTTCTCTTTATTTAATTTATAAACATGAATAAATGTGATTTTTGTTTAAGTTCATACTTGACTATGTGTATTTTTAAATAAACAAAATCAAGCTTTGGAGTAAGCAGATACATTTGACTGACAATAAAAGGGACAGATATCACCCCCCCCAAAAGAATAACTAAATCTGATTAGCACAAAAACATGGTGGGAAATTTAAATAATATAGATTCCAAAATTAAATGGGAGATCACTATCAAAACATTGTGAAATTATAATTAACATCATTTTGAAAAATCTAACCATTTAAATTATTCCTAAAAACTTGCACGATATAATACACATAAATCTTTTATAAAGAGCAGCATGAAAAAGGTTAAAAATAAGGCAGAACTCTGTGTGAATATCAGCAGCAAAAGAAGGTCACTCGTTTTGATTAATGTAACATTCTAACGAAGATTTCAATGCAGAACATTTAAACGATGAAATATTTTTGAGAAACACACACGTTTTTTTTTCACTTCAAGTCACTTCAATAATTGTTCACTTTCAGCACTTCAATTTTGAATTTATCATTAAGTTTTGGATTGTGTCAATACTCAAGTTTGAGAAAAAAACCTTCCCCTCTGGGTGATCTATGTACATTACTAGGATTTTAACAAACTTTGCTGCAGATTCCAACCTTTTGCTATTCTGAAGAAATCCCTGTGTGTTTGTCTGTGTTCATTTGGTAAGTGAATCTAATTGGGAGTGATTAATTTAATTTTTCAATCAGCTGCTGCACCTGCATGGCTCTAATGAGTAAAGCTGCTGGTTCTGCATCCCTTTAGATGTGTTTCCTATTGGGCGTTTCTCAACAAAAATTACATTTTTATTGCAGGGGATGCCTGAAATCTGACTTGTATCTTAGTGCAGACTTCTGGGAAAATAAGTGAGCCAATCACACAAGCAGGAAATTATGTTTCTGGGGGGCGTTCTGTACACACTCTGTGTACAGAACACCTCCTTGTAGCCATATTGCATTGCATTTTACAGAAAATTACAGTGCTTCAGATTGAAATGGAAAGCTAATTTTTAATAACATTCAATTACAATATGACTTGTGTCGCAATTGTATATGCTATATATATATATATTTTTTTTTTTAATATTTGCTTTCGAAAGTGGAGTTGCCCTTTAATTTTCCCACTGACCCCCAGTAGTGTTAGTGAAGGTTCTCCCAGACCTGAAAATTATTTTAAGGGTTTCTCTGTGGTAAACAGGTTGAGAAAGGTTCCTGTAAACCAACACTAGATATAACACAAATTAACTTTTGATTGCAGCATATTGACAGTCAAAACTTTATTTTTAGTTTTGGCTAAAAGGTGTAAATGTTAAAACCCCCATTGGATTTATATTGCTGGAAAACTCCAAATCCCCTTTTTTCCCTCTATTGATGTATGTCGAAAATCCTCTCGCAGCATTCATTCTTATTTTTCAAGGCAGTCATAAAGTTTCCCAGTGAGGATGACTGTGTATGACAAATAAGAATTTTAGTGTAAAATCTTCACTTTCAGTGTGTCAAATGATCAGCGACTAAGGCTTAGATGGCAAAATTGGATTAGGCTTGACAGATCTAGGAATTCCTGTTGAATTGCTGATAAAATTCAGAATCAGAAAATGTTTTTAAAGCGATCAGTGCTGATCCATGCAACATAAATACAGTTAATGTTAGTATAGCGGTACCCCCGTAGGAGTTGCAGATGAAAGGGATCCCCCACTCCTGCACAGCCAGGTACGCCGAATCCTCACAGTCACACAAACAGCACGCAACAGCCCATTACAAGCAGGAACTTACAGGTACTTTAAAAGAGAAGTAAAGGCATTTTTTCCCCCGATTCATACTTACCTAGGTGGATGCAGCATCAGTCTGATGCTGCATCTGTGCCATTGCGCCTCCACACTGAAAACCGAGCGATCGAACCAGGGGCATTGCTAGGTGGCAAAAAGACCAGGGGCTTCAGCCCGAAGTCCAAGGCCGGAACCGGGGGAGGGGTGTTTTATGTGGAGCCGCTTTTTTTTGCCTGGGCGGTGTGGTTGTGTGACTTACCAGTGCCCATCAATGCTGACCATTAAACTCACCTGCCTGACATTGACCATTACACTGACCTAACTGACCTACATACACACACTGACCTGCCTGACCTACATACACTGACCTACCTGACATACATACACACACTGACCTACATACACTGACCTGCCTGACCTACATACACTGACCTACCTGACCTACATACACACACTGACCTACCTGACATACATACACACCCTGACCTACATACACTGACGGTAGTGACCTACATACACTGACCTGCCTGACCTACATACACTTACGGTAGTGACATACATACACTGACCTACATACACTGGTGGTAGTGACATACATACACTGACCTGCCTGACCTACATACACTGACCTGCCTACACTGACCTGCCTACACTGACAATGTTCAAAGGCATTGAATGCTGGATGTTTAAATCCAGCTTGTAGAGGCAAGACAGAAGGTAACAGAAAAGACAGCATGTACTGACACATGTTCAAAATATAAGACTCTCCATTACATCGCAGTCTAATATATTTTTGCTCAGCAAAAATGGAAGATAAGGTATATACAATAAAAGCCACAGCCACAATAATCATACAGTTTATAGACATTTTTACTTCTTCCTTAGGTAAGGAATGTCACAATTACTAGTTGAAGTAATATTTATGAATTTTCCAAGAACAGACAAAGGTGAACCTATATGAAGAGCTTTTACAAGTAATATCACTTAAAAAAAGATCGATAACAGCTCAACACACACTGACCTACCTCAGCTCAGCCTCAGCCGTGGTGTGCAGTCACAGCAGGCACTGGCAGTCAGTCAGTCACACTCACTTGTCGTCAGAGAGCAGCCATAGAGAAGAGGAGAGGAGAGGAGAGCCGCCCACCTGTGCGGGGATGTGGAGCGGCGGCCGCATTGTAATTCCTGCCTTGTGGAGCCTGCAGCGCCTATGATGGACGTCACACGGTCCCGGCATTGGCGCTGCAGGCTCCAGAAGGCGGAACCTGCTATGGCACTCGGCCACACTCAGCTGCACTCGGCGGCACTCGGCCACCCTCGGCCGCACTCATCCACTTTCGGCCGCACTCGCGGAGCTCGGGATCAGATCGGTCCGGACACCTGGTGCTCGGGGCTAACAATGGAATGCAGCATTCTATAGACTCTGGGCTTTTCGGGGCTCCAGCCCCCCAAGATCCGCCCTAACGACGCCCCTGGATCAAACACTGGTTCTCACAGCTTCGTGAGTAGAGAGCTGCAGACTGTCAGTCACCAGCAGCTCTCTGCTCGGCTCCCTCCTCGCTTATTGGAGCACTGAGCTGTGGAGGGGCGGAGCGGCCGTCTCAGGCTCTCAGTGGCTTGGTGAGAGGCTGAGCCAGGTGTCAGTCCAGACACCTGGCGGATCCAGACTATGTGGTCGGGATGACGCCGTGATTGGACTGACATTGGTGACGTCAGCAGGCAGCGGACTTCAGCCTGCTCTCTGCTGAAAATGGGTCACAGGAGTGCAAAGCAAATTGAACTTCTGTGATCCATAGGAGAAGCACAGCCAAACAAGCTTTGGCTGGACTTCTCCTTTAAGTGTAGCTTAAATTCAGTGAAGCAGCATGTTACTTTTCCTCTGTGGCCACTGATCCCAGCACCACCTCTTCAAGCACTGCCAACCAACCCCTGGCTGCAGCTGCCCCTTTTACCAGCCCATCCGACTGACTCTTCACCAGCCCACCCAGCTGACTCTCAGGAGATCTCTCGGGGGAAAGGCCTGAAGACTTAAGCACAACGCTGTCTTCAAGGAAGAATGGCTACATGTGACAGTCCCCCACCCCAACAGTGTTGCACTACTTACGCTGTCCTCTCTTGCTCCTGTGCCTCCTCTGTGTTTTAGCAGGATTTTTTCAGCACCCGAGCCCAGGCCCAAGGCAGGCCACCCCCTCAGACTAGGGGGTACCCCTCAGGGCCACCAACGGCCTCCTTAAAACTACATCTCGATTTTCCACCAACTGCCCCTGCTGGCATGGCCCATGTCTATTTATGAGGTGAACTCAGTCCCCTGCCAGCCCACTACTGGGGATTGGCTGAGGCCTCATAAATATTCAGAGCAGCTCCTCCTAACCCCCACTTTCTAGTTCTAGGAGATTATCCAACCTTCTGGACCAGGGGGTGGCACCAGAGAGCTGCCAGGATGAGTCAGCCAGCCCTGACCTCTAATAAACCCTGACCCAATTAAGACTCACCAGCTTAAATGTGAGTCAGAGTATGCCTACACTCACTTCTAGTACACACTAGAGGCTGCTACATTAGTGAGACTTAGACTTCAGAATTGGAAATACAGATGTTGGGCATATGTGACTTGATCAGGCAAACACATGAGTGAGTGTGGACACCAGTAGGGCTGATTTACCAGTGGAGTAGAGATTATTCATGTACCTGTGTACATTTCAATCATTCATTCATGTGCAAGTAGAGAATCAATTTTTCTAAATTTCCTTGTTCATCATGACAGGGTGTTCAAAGTGGATGCAGATTCAACGTATTCAGTAAGCTAAGTGGACTTTCATGTTTTGAAGTGAGCACACTCTACTTCTTTAGTCAGTGCTAGGCTAAGGGAGAAAAAGAAGAGGCTCCTGCCTGGGGTAAGAAGAAAAGGGTAAGGGTGCACTCCTGCCCTCTGTGTTACCCCTGCCACCTTCTGCATTATGCAGGACCAGGCTGTCACACATTGCTTTCAGTGTGACAGCCAGCCCTACTGACAGCACTCCTGATACATACAGGCATACCCCACTTTTAAGTACACAATGGGACCAGAGCATGTATGTAAAACGAAAATGTACTTAAAGAAAAACAATACCTTTTTTCACTTCTAGGGTGTAGTGGGGGGTCAGGGGCTGTAGTGGGGGTGTCAGGAGCTGTAGTTGATGTCTCAGGGGCTGTAGTTGGGGTGTCAGGGGCACACTGGAACAAGGCGGGCTATGCTCTCGGAGCTTCAGCTCCTTCTACTGCGGCTGCATTTTGTCTGAACAGTACTTGTGAGGCACTTTACATACACTCGTGGGTATGTCCTTACTCGCGAGTGTATGTAAAGTGAGTGTACTTAAAGCGCGGTATGACTGTAGAGTTCAACAGAGCCCATTAACTGCAGGGTTTGGCTTTCAGTGTGACAGCCAAGAACTGCTTTAATTTTTTTAGGAATGAAGGTTGCAGCTACAGCAGCATATTGTGTCTGCTACTACCGACCTCACGTTTCTGTATAATGCACTACAAAGTCTGATTTTTTTTTTTGTCAATGGTTTGATTTTTTTTTTGATTAATCAAAATTGTTCTTGAAACAGGATCTTCAGATTTCATTGGATGGACTTATATATATATATATATATATATATAAGAACATTTTGGATAAACCACAAAAGTACAACCTGTTTAAATGTGGTCAAATAGAATACAAAATTTACCAACCTTTTTGATTTGGTAAAAGAATAAATAAATAAAAAATCAAGTTAAATTAATTGAAAATATGCTAGTGTCTCTTTGTTTTACATTTTTGCTACTGAAAAAATAAAACAACCAATAATGAAATGTGTTCAATAGTCAATCGATCAAATGAAAATGCATGTTATTGAAAGCAATGAGCTTACAATGGCTTCCCAATCAGAATATAAAACTTAAAAAACAACATACTCAGGAGAAAATACATCCAAACACAAGAAACGGGCATTAGGAAATAAATGCAGTTTGGCTGTTTTTTTGCATCTCAATATAGTATAAATGGTGTGGGTGTACAAAAAAAAAAAAACACATACACCTTGGAAATTATACACAAAGCATAGAAATTTCTAGCCTAGTCTAAATTTCTTAAATCTCTCAAAATCTTTGATATTTCTTCCACGGTTTGGAAACTGCTGACAATATATTTGTGATTGTTAGAAGTTTATTTAAGCAGTTTCTATTTGAGAATTATTAGAGATTTTTATCCTTAATACGGCTGTCATTTTGCATACACATTAACTTTAAAACACCTGTGCATTTAATTGTGCTAATTAATTTCTGCTCACTAAATGTGATCAAGCAATGCTATTGTTCCTTTTGTAGAACAGCATCTTATTTTTTTACAGCTGCAGCTATAAAGGGCCTATGTAACTGTT
Source organism: Rana muscosa (assembly GCA_029206835.1). NCBI lineage: Eukaryota > Metazoa > Chordata > Amphibia > Anura > Ranidae > Rana > Rana muscosa. Next base: position 346,360,102 of record CM055127.1, read on the forward strand.
ACTGCAAATCAATGCTGACATCAAGTGGTAGATTGTGATTACTACACCTGCCACAGAATCTGAAGACTATGGCTAGGTTCACACTTCACACTAAAACTAGGGGTGCACCTAATAGAAATTTAGGTGCCGAAGATAAAACAGAAAATACAGAATGCACTTAGCCAGAAACCAAAACTGAAACCGAAAATTACAGTTTTCTAAACAAAAATCTAATTTTTATATATATTTGTATTATATTCAACTTTTCCATCAATTTAAATTAGTATGATATTATTGTTGCCCATTATTAAAAGCTCAAGAAAAATGCAGTCTGCAGTATCTGACCATCTCTTGTATCGTGTCTGCAATCTTTTAAACTTAGACACATTGCTAATAGTATTAGCAAAAATTTCATTCAGCGTGCCTCTAGCAGACATGATACAGGAGATGGTTAGAGACTGCAGACATGATAAAAGAGATCAATGCTGCCTCACCAGTGTCCATCAAATGCAGCCTTACAGGTGCCCATCAGAAGCAGCCTCACCAGTGCCCATCAGATACAGCCTCACCAGGGCCCGTCAGATGCAGCCTCACCAGTGCCCATCAGATGCAGCCTCACCAGGGCCCATCAGATGCAGCCTCACCAGTGTCTGTCAGATGCAGCCTCACCAGTGTCTGTCAGATGCATCCTCACCAGCGCCCGTCAGATGCATCCTCACCAGTGCCCGTCAGATGCAGCCTCACCAGTGCCAGTCAGATGCAGCCTTACCAGTGCCAGTCAGATGCAGCCTACCAGTGCCTGTCAGATGCAGCCCCACCAGTGCCCAGATCAGAGTGGCGATCTCCAGCTGTGTCACGGAGCTGGATTTAAATTTCCCGGGCCGGGTGGCCACAGTAACAAAGTCCTGCCTCCTATGATACACGTCACACCGATTTCTGTTCCCAGCATTGGATCAGTGTGCCGTCTATCACAGAAGGCAGGACATTGTTGCAGAGAGGACTCTGACTGAGCCGCCAGGATGACACCTCCACAATGTGCGGCACCTATACTGCCCCCCTTTTCGGTGCCCTTATCGGGCCACATGGCGAAAACACAGTTTTCAGCAGATATGTTACGGTGGTCGAAATTTCGGTGCACCTCTAAATAGCTTCCAATTGTCCCTAATTTTGAGGGACTGTCTGTCATTTGGAACAAGGTCATTCTGTCCCTCTATCCTTCTCATTTGTCCCTCATTTTTCGTCTGATCTATATAGTTGAATATAAAATGCACTATTTATCTATCAAAAAGTGTTTTACAATGCTAAACCTTTTATCCAATTTCTAAATTGCTGCATCTGTAAATTCTAAAAGCCAATACAAAGGAATATTAGTGGTAAAAAAAAACACATGTGGGTTTAACCAATAATTTTTTGCATAATTCTCCTTTAAGGGGGGATGGGGCATGGCAGGGGGTATGTCCTATGCCTACATACTTTCTTTTGCTAATAGGTGTCCCTCATTCCCATCTCAAAAAACTGGGAGGTATGCTAAAACGAATAAGGTTAGTAGTACTTGCCTGTCTCCTTACACAGTTTCTTCAGTATCAGCATGCTGTGTCCCCTACCAGTCAAAAACCCACATTGCCATTTAAAAAAAAGAAAAAGTGCGGTATGGCGCATGCACAAGATGAGATGGCAGGGGAGAAAGAAGAAACTGGCGACGTCATACTAATCATCTTGCAAATGCACTATACCACATTACTCTGCTATGGAAAAAAATTGAAAATTGTATACTCACCTTTCCGTAATTTTCCTTTCCTGTCGCATCTTCATGGCAGCATACACCTTTGGGTTGTGGCTCCTCCCCCACAACCTGATAGGACCGTTTAGCTATTAAGCCCAGAGCGGGCCCCCGCCCAGGTATTCTAGTATATATATACCTCACCTCAGACGGGTGGGCATCTGTATGCTGCCATGAAGATGTGACAGGAAAGGAAAATTACGGAAAGGTGAGTATACAATTTTCCATTTTCCTGTCGCATCATGGCAGCATACACCTTTGGGTGAATAACTGGCAGACTGGGTGGGTCTGAGCATAAAGAAAATTTTTTTATTTACATGGAATAGAGGTGTTGGACTGAATAATTGCTCGTCCAAACTCTGCCGTGGACAATCTGGCAGAGTCCACCTTGTAATGAGAAATAAAGGTATTCCTTGAGGACCAGGTCGCTGCTCGGCAAATAGTTTCCGAGGACACTCTGCAGTAGGCCGCCCAGGAGGTCGCCATTGCCCTTGTAGAATGTGCCTTTAAGCCCTCAGGTATTTGCGTTTGACTCAGTGAATAAGCCTTTTTGATGATCTTCACCAGCCATGCTGCGATGGTGCGAGAGGTTGCTGCTTGACCTCTTCTAAAGCCGTGTGGGATGACCAGGAGGTTTTCCGACTTCCTAAGGTCGTTTGTTGTTGACAGGTAGGTTAGAATGTTAGTTCTTACATCCAGCGGATGTGGATCCCCTTGTTCTGTGGAGAGAGCAGGAAGGTTAATCTCCTGATTGAAGTGGAAGGAGGATGACACCTTCGGAATAAACCGATCGGATGGTCTTAGGACTACTTTATCTGGGTAGACAATCAAGTATGGTTCTTTTGCCAGTAGAGCTTGCATCTCTGAGACTCTCTTGGCCGATGTAATTGCAATTAAGAAAGCGACTTTGAGTGTTAAGTCCCATAAGGAGATGTTTTCTAATGGAAAGAATGGTTCGTGTGATAGAACTTCTAGTATGACCGAAAGATCCCAAGTCGGGAAGGAAGGCTTTCTGGGAGGCCTTATCTTTAGGTAGGCCCTCTGGAACTGAATAACTAGGGGCTCTTGCGCCCACTTGATTCCTGTCATAGCTGATAATGCTGACACGTGAACTTTTAATGTACTTGATCCAAGGCCTTTCTCTAGGCCTAACTGGAGAAACTCAAGGATTTGCGCAACTGTTGGAGATGATGGGTTCCAGTTTTGTTGCTGTGCAACTGAGAGAAACTTGTCCCAGATCCTCTTATAGGTACTGTTGGTGGTGCATCTTCTGGCTTGAAGAAGAGTTTCTACCACTTTTCGGGAGAAACCTTGGTTCAAGAACCTAGCCCTTTCAATCTCCAGGCTGTCAGATGCATCCTTTCCGGGGATGGATGAAGAAGTTGCCCCTGGGAGAGTAGATCCGCTGCTGGTGGAAGCTGTAAGGGTTTCGCTGTATTCAGCTGAAGGAGAGTGGTAAAAGGGAAGGACTGTTATCACTGTGGAGGATGACCTCTTGAGCCTGAGAAGAAATCTCGGTATGAGAGATGTCGGGGGGAAGATGTAACCCAGATGGAAGTTTCACTCGTGTTGTAGGCAATCTGTCCCCTCCGCTAATGGGCAGGGGGTTCTTGTCAGGTACCTCCTGCACTTTGCATTGTTTGGAGTCGCTGCCAGGTCTATATCCGACATGCCCCAATTTCTTGCTATGAGGGAAAAGGCTTGGTGACTCAGAGCCCATTCGTTGTTGGAAACAAAGTTTCTGCTTAGCGTGTCGGCCAGTTGGTTCTGGGTTCCTGGGACATACATCGCCCTTAACCCTGATAGATTCACTTGCGCCCATTCGAGGACTGGGCGGACTTCCTGCATCATGGATCGGCTTTTGGTGCCTCCTTGCCTGTTGATATAGGCAACTGCTACCCTGTTGTCCATCTTCAACAGGACTTCTTTCCCTTTCAGGAGGGGACTGAAAGCTAGTAGAGCCTGGAAAGCTGCTTTCATCTCTAGGATGTTCGATACCACATCCTGTGTCTCGAAAGACCACCGCCCTTGGACTGTGAGATGCTGGTAGTGTGCTCCCCAGCCTTCCCTGCTGGCATCCGAAGTAATCACCTCCTGGGGAGGGGTAACTATGCGTTTGTACCTTTTTTAGGTTGTGCAATCGGGTCCACCACCATAGTGATTGTTTGATCTTTTTTGGATGTTGATTCGCTGAGACATCGATACCCCGTTCCACTGTCTCAAAAATGACATCTGGAGAGGTCTTGTGTTCCACTGAGCCCATTGGACCATAGGAATGGTTGCTGATAGCGACCCCATGATGCTGAGACACTCTCTGGCTGGGAGTGTGTTGGATAAGAGTAATCTCTTTGCCCTCTGGATTATGATGGGAATTTTCTCTTGAGGGAGTTGTATGGTGTTGAGTGTGGTATCCAGTTCTGCCCCCAGGAAGACCATTCTCTGAGTAGGTTGGAGATTGCTTTTCTTCCAGTTTATCAGACACCCAAATTTTTGCAAGTTGGATGTTAGAGTGTCTCGGTGGAGTAAAAGAGACTCTTGGTTGTCTGCAAGCAATAGGATGTTGTCCAGATAATGGTGGACTCTCAATCCTTGCTCCCTTAGTAGAGCTATCACTGGTAGCAGGACCTTGGTAATTGTTCTGGGAGCGGTAGAAATCCCGAACGGAAGACTTTGAAACTGAAAGTGTTGGTGGTTTACCGAGAAGCGGAGAAACTTCTGGAATGCGGTGTGAATGGGAACATGCAGGTAAGCGTCCTTTAAATCCACAGAGAGCATCCAGTCGCCGACATTTATGGCATAGAGGATTGACTGTAAACTTTCCATCTTGAAAGACTCCACCAGGATTGAGCGATTGAGACTTTTTAGGTCTAGGACAGGGCGCAGATCCCTGGTCTTTTTCTTTACCAAAAACAGAGGGGAGTAGAAACCTTTTCCCCTTTGTGGAGGTGGGACTTCGACTATGGCCTGTTTTTGGATTAGATCTTGGACATATTCTGCCAATATGAGCTTCTTTTCCCTGGATGTTGGAATTCTGGTTTTGACGAATTGGTCTCTAGGAGGTCGATTCTTGAACCTCCATTTGTATCCGTCTTGGACAGTAGCCACTGTCCATGGGTCTCTTATTATATCCGCCCAAACCTGCTTGAAGTCCTTTAGTCTGGCTCCTACTACAGCTGGTTGGGCGTACGCATCTTCAAAAAGACTTCTGGTCCCCCGGGGTAGGGGTCTTGGACTTTTGGAGTTTTAGGAAGGATGACTGTGGATTCTTCCAATTTTTTCTGTACTCCCTGCCGGGCTTATAGGACTTTGCCTCCCTGTATCTATCTGGGAGGTTCCGTCTGAACGTAGGTGGCCTTTGTTGTCTAGGCCTTCTGTCTGAAGGAATGAGTCCAGACTTTCCGCTGGTGACTTTTGAAATGGCTGAGTCCAGCTTCTCCCCGAAGAGGTTTGAGCCATCAAATGGGATCCTACACCAGTTGGACTTTGAGGAGGGGTCTGCTGACCATGGTTTTAGCCAGAGTTCCCTCCTGGCCATCACTGAGCTTAACATTGCTCTGGATGTTGACTTTATGATGTCTACAGAGGCTTCTGCGACAAAATCGCCTGCAAGGCTGAGTTCCTGGAGAGCTGTGATTACTCGCTCTTGTTCCACGCCTTCTGCTACCAACTTCTCAGCATTGGAGGACCAGCTTGAGATAGCCCTTCCCACTGCTGCTAGCATTATTGCTGGTCTGCAGGCACCACCTGCGGATAGGTAGGCTCTTTTAAGATCCAGATCGATCTTTCTGTCTAATACATCCTTAAATGTGACCGCATCTTCTATTGGAAGAGTTACGTGCCGGGCTAGGCGCATCAGGGAGGAGTCTACCACTGGTGGTGTTACTAGTGGATTGACACTGGATTCCTTTATCAGGTACAGTTTGGCAAGTCTGTTGCTGAGACTGGTCTTCTTCTCAGGTTTTTGCCATTCATCTTTAATTAAGTCTTCCAGTTCTTCGATTAATGGGAAGGATTCTGGTTCTTTTTTGAGATTCGGAAAATATTTCTTCGCTTTTTGCGGAGTTTCTTTTTCCTCTTCCCATTCTATAGCTTCCTTTACTGATTTTATGAAGGGTTCTATAAGTGAGAAGTCAAACCTGGTGGATACCTCCAAGTCCTCATTGTCAGATAGGGGTTCTGACTTTTTAAATGTGGAGGGAGTCGCAGGTGAAGTGCCTTGCACTGATCTGCTTGATTCAGATTCTGCGATTTGCAGGGATGTAAATATAGCCGGCTCTCTGCTAGGCTCTCTCTCTCTAGTTGCTTCGTCCAAGCATGTGCAACAGCCCAGCTTGTCCGGAAGTGCTATGGCACCGCAAACCCAGCATGAATTCCCTGATGGACGGGAACGCTGAGGGGGAGGAGAGCGTCTGCGTGAAGGAGACCTCCTGTAGGAGTGTCTGTGCCGTGAATGGGATTTTGAAGGGCTCCTGCTGTGACTTGAGCGACTTCGTCTTGTGCGTGAGCGACTTCTACCACGATCTGAGCGGGTTTGTCTATGGCTTGGGCTCCTTCTAGATGGCTCTTGTCGTCTTGAATCCGACGATCTGGCCGACCTGCTAGGGCTGTCCAATTTAGACAGCATTAGTGAAAGGCTCTCTTTTTCAGTCTTCACTACTTACCAATCTTTCCCCCCCCCTTACCTATTAGGCTGGTGATGGTCTACCAGGGCAGCGACCTCCATGAGGAGTGATATAGTCCCCCCTACAACAGATAGTAGAAAATGAGCATGCAGGCAGTAGGTAAGGTGAAACCCAGTAAAGGAAAAAATAGATCCAGGAAGCTTACCTTAAGGAAGAGACAGCAGTGCAATCTATCCCATCGAAAACGCTGTTGACAGGTGCAGTGTTCAAGAGAAAAAACAGCAGAAAGGATTTGGGTTTTTAAAACTGCCGCCGCCGTCGCCCAGTGATGACGTCATGACCGCACATGCTCTGTAGCGTCGTGAGCGAGCCGGTGCCATCTTGGAAACTGGCATACACAGGGAATTACATTGGAGAGCCTGAGGAATACCTCTATCTCTTGGACGCTCAGCGCTATGCCTGCTATGGGACTACAGGTTGCAGAAAGCCAGATTTTTATACAGACACCCAGGAGAGCTGGAGGCCGCTATAGAGACCTGATTAAGGTCTGTGAAGAGCTGGCAGTTATCGGCTGGGATGCTTGTGGGACTACAAGGCTCAGGTTAGTGAAAAAGGGTGCACAGAAGAGCTGGAGGTCGCTGCATAATAAACCTATTTAAGGTTTGTAAGAAAGAAACTGGCACATACCCCTGAGACCATCAGAGTGGGGTTCCTTCCATAGAGCTCATTTAGAGGCTGTACAGGATAGGACTTCCACCCAGGAGAGGCTAGAACCTGGCTGGGGCGAAGCGGTAAGGGGGTTCTTCATCTTTGATGTCCTTGTCAGGTCTTAGGTGAGGAAAAAAAAGAGAATACCTGGGCGGGGGCCCGCTCTGGGCTTAATAGCTAAACGGTCATATCAGGTTGTGGGGGCGGAGCCACAACCCAAAGGTGTATGCTGCCATGATGCGACAGGAAAGTGAGATGCAATCTCATGAGAAAGTCCATATTTTTAAAACAGATGAATGTGATGTCATACCGCACATTAGACATGTGCATTCGTTTTCGTCCAACTAACAAACGAAAACGAAAATGCAGAATCCGAAAACCGAAAGATCTGACATAAACAAATGCTTAATTTTCGTTTTCGTTGCAACAACAGTTCGATATAGCTAGGAGATTCGACATGAGGCTGACAATAACAATCTGTGTCCATCGAACCTGTGGTCGAATGTGCCTAACCTTAACTCTATTAGTCCAAGATTATTCTACATAGAGAGAAAAGATTCGACATTATAGAGAGAAAAGATTCGACATTATAGAGAGAAAAGATTCGACATTATAGAGAGAAAAGATCGCTGCTGGAATTGGGTGGGGGAAGTAAAATAAAAATAATGATGATGATGGTTATTGGCTGATTGTAACCAAAGAGGAGGAGCAGTAAAATAGCTAGAACTAACTTGACAATTCAACGTGAATGACGAAGATTAGACAAAGCATCGAAAAACATACAAACGTTGAATCTGTCATTGAAGGCTTATGGTGTCTGTTGAAAGTTCTAAGAAGATTCGACGGAGCAGATAAACTGTACGACGCTGCAATCGTACATTTCCAGTCAAATACTCTGCCCATAGGCTATAGAAAAATTCTAATGTTGGTTGACTAGTAATAATAATTAATAAATATAATTATTACTAGTCATACAACATTATAATTCTACTATACCTAGCTTGTAGGCGAAACATTCGACCGGACATGTATGTTTGCGGCGTCGTACAGTTTCGCTGCTCCGTCGAATCTTCTTTGAACATTCGACAGACACCATAAGCCTTCAATGACAGATTCGACCTTAATTAATTCAGATTTTCGGACGAATGCAATTTCTAACGAAAAACAAAATAAATAAAAACAAATTTCGGGAGTAACTAAATAAATTTATTTTTCGAACGAAAACGAAATTCTGAAATGAAATATTTCAGTGTGCACGTGTCTACCGCACATGCACAAGACAAGATGCACACTTTATCTCATAAATAGACATTACACTTATCTGTAAGAAAACAAAAAAAAAAAATTCCCCCACGATATTATGAGATTTTACAGTTAGGACTCCCTGGATTTCATTGAAAGGCACTGGTATTGTACCCTTCCCAGGGGGCATCTGTGAGGCCCTGGCTATGTCACCAGCACCTAAGAAGACTAGGCTGTGGGAATCCATCCTATCAGCATGCAAAGGAGCTGCACGCTAATGTGAATTTTTGTGAAAAGGAGTCAAGGTCCACCTTAAAAGCCATTCATTGTTGATATTCTTCATAATCATATTATGAAAGATTAGAAGAACAAAAAATACAGGTCCTTCTCAAAAAATTAGCATATTGTGATAAAGTTCATTATTTTCTGTAATGTACTGATAAACATTAGACTTTCATATATTTTAGATTCATTACACACAACTGAAGTAGTTCAAGCCTTTTCTTGTTTTAATATTGATGATTTTGGCATACAGCTCATGACAACCCAAAATTCCTATCTCAAAAAATTAGCATATCATGAAAAGTTTCTCTAAACGAGCTATTAACCTAATCATCTGAATCAACTAATTAACTCTAAACACCTGCAAAAGATTCCTGAGGCTTTTAAAAACTCCCAGCCTGGTTCATTACTCAAAACCGCAATCATGGGTAAGACTGCCGACCTGACTGCTGTCCAGAAGGCCATCATTGACACCCTCAAGCAAGAGGGTAAGACACAGAAAGAAATTTCTGAACGAATAGGCTGTTCCCAGAGTGCTGTATCAAGGCAAGTCTGTGGGAAGGAAAAAGTGGCAGAAAACGCTGCACAACGAGAAGAGGTGACCGGACCCTGAAGAAGATTGTGGAGAAGGACCGATTCCAGACCTTGGAGGACCTGCGGAAGCAGTGGACTGAGTCTGGAGTAGAAACATCCAGAGCCACCGTGAACAGGCGTGTGCAGGAAATGGGCTACAGGTGCCGCATTCCCCAGGTCAAGCCACTTTTGAACCAGAAACAGCGGCAGAAGCGCCTGACCTGGGCTACAGAGAAGCAGCACTGGACTGTTGCTCAGTGGTCCAAAGTACTTTTTTCGGATGAAAGCAAATTTTGTATGTCATTCGGAAATCAAGGTGCCAGAGTCTGGAGGAAGACTGGGGAGAGGGAAATGCCAAAATGCCTGAAGTCCAGTGTCAAGTACCCACAGTCAGTGATGGTCTGGGGTGCCATGTCAGCTGCTGGTGTTGGTCCACTGTGTTTTATCAAGGGCAGGGTCAATGCAGCTAGCTATCAGGAGATTTTGGAGCACATCATGCTTCCATCTGCTGAAAAGCTTTATGGAGATGAAGATTTCATTTTTCAGCACGACCTGGCACCTGCTCACAGTGCCAAAACCACTGGTAAATGGTTTACTGACCATGGTATTACTGTACTCAATTGGCCTGCCAACTCTCCTGACCTGAACCCCATAGAGAATCTGTGGGATATTGGGAAGAGAAAGTTGAGAGACGCAAGACCCAACACTCTGGATGAGCTTAAGGCCGCTATCAAAGCATCCTGGGCCTCCATAACACCTCAGCAGTGCCACAGGCTGGTTGCCTCCATGCCACGCCGCATTGAAGCAGTCATTTCTGCAAAAGGATTCCCGACCAAGTATTGAGTGCATAACTGAACATAATTATTTGAAGGTTGACTTTTTTTGTATTAAAAACACTTTTCTTTTATTGGTCGGATGAAATATGCTAATTTTTTGAGATAGGAATTTTGGGTTGTCATGAGCTGTATGCCAAAATCATCAATATTAAAACAAGAAAAGGCTTGAACTACTTCAGTTGTGTGTAATGAATCTAAAATATATGAAAGTCTAATGTTTATCAGTACATTACAGAAAATAATGAACTTTATCACAATATGCTAATTTTTTGAGAAGGACCTGTAGATCATTTGCTAGGTGCATTCTCATTTCTCTTCTTAGTAAGCAATAATGGTGTTTATCACATTGTATTTTATATTAAATGCTCAGGTTATATGTTGACATGCGCTTTCCTTTCTTTCCCTTATTAGAAAAGAAGGCATAACACCAGCAAATTTGAATATTCAATGCACACGGCAAATAAGGACAGCCCCATATTAACTGAGCATCATTGTACAATGTGCCAGATAGAGTCAGGGAGCATGATTGCATACATTAATACAATATTTTTCTCAGGCAGTCCCACAAGGCAAGCTTACTATACCGTTTTATCCTTGCTTTTGCTTATTTCCTTTAGTAAATCAGGCCCACTGTCTCTCATTCCATATACGTCCCTTTGGCAGTGGAGGCATTCCCACTGACAGTCTAAATTCGAACTTCTACAAAGTAGGAAGCAAATTATGGGAATAAAGGGGGAGATAAATGCTTCTCCCCTGCCCCCCCTTTTTTTTTTGGTTAGGATGAGGTGAATGGGTATGGTAGAGAGTAGGAATATGTGAGTGTGATTGTAGTAGTTATTTAAGAAAAGAAGCTAATAGATAATGTAGCACACAGATCCCTGTCCTGCTTACCTCCACTTGCAGGGTAGGACACACCATGCTACATGCCCAGTTTCCTCCATTTTGTAGAGGGTGAGCGGTGTTAACAGTTTTTGGGTCCTGCAGCGAGTTACCTCCCTCCGCTGGTTCTCGTCCCTAGAGTGTAGTGAAAAGTCTATTTTCTCTCATAAAGAAGGCCAATGTCCAGACAGTGTTAAACTCCAACAGACTAGTTTATTTTCTCTTTGCTAGTAACTTAGTAGGAAAGTTGAAGATAGAGATAGAGTTGGATAGGGAGGCAGGTTCAGGCACGCGGTACTTATTTACCCTCGTCGCCACTCAAGCCTGAGTGGGTTTTGCTCACCCAGAAAGTTCCCTCTCACGGTCCAAGCAGTCACAGCGAAGCACGAACAATTACTTAAGCTTGATTTCTCCTAGGGACGTGTTAGGAAGATCCTCTGCCACAGAACCTTTTTAGCTCCTAAGTCCCGAACTTTCCAGCACTTGTAACCAAAGACCATAGGTGCCAATGGGGCAGGTTACAAGAGCTTAAGGTGTATCACAGAATCGTTCCCTCTGACAGGTAACCAGGCCTCTCCCAAGACGGCGACATCCTTCACCGATCCCTTTAGAAAGGTCCTCCCCCGGTTGCCTCTCCTTCAGAGCGGGTCACCCTCCCACGGGCACCCTGGGATTCCGTTGCTTGGTTGTAGGCCTCAGTTAAAGGTACTGGGCCTACCTGGAACAATGCAGCATTTCCAGTGAATATGTGAAAGGATCACGGTTGTTTTCTTGGAGAAACCTGAAATGAGAGAATCTTATGCTGCCATTGTTGACCTCTCCTTTTGAAAATGCTAGCTGTCTGGCTGTCAGGCTAATCCACTTGTTTTATTTCTTTCAACAACAACCTGAACAAAAATGCAGTATTGACTTTACTCTGACTTCATAAATATGCATGATATTCTCCTTGTCAAAGACTCAGCATATTAAAGCCAGAGACAGTCAGGCAACTAGTTTATTTAGTGGAGGAGTATACTTCCTGCTGATTAGAGAGCTCTTTCTGCATAAAGCGGGTCCATCTCTTTAGCATAAAGTCAGGTGAGAGTCTTTACTACTCAGGTTGTGGCGGCTTTCTAAAGGAAATCAATTGTACTACTTTGCATACATTTTGTTTTGCTGCACCTGGAATGTATTTAGCTGATTAAAATTTAAGATTTGGGGGGGATGTATCGGTGAGACATCTAATAATTTCTTCCCAGGTCCTTTGCCTGGAGGAGGAAGCCAGGGCCAAGAAAGTTTTTTTGTTCTCCTAGCTACCTGTCTGGGCTTAGAGTGTTTAAACTGGCCTGTAACAAAGTTCCAAATCCAAGCTGGCCTACAGCAGAGACTGAAGAAATGTAAATGTAATGTCTGTCTGGGCCTACAGAATCTACACTGGCTTGTAGCAGAGATTTAAAGAGTCCTAAAGCTGCTCTGTCGTATAGGTCTGGGCATAGGTTAAGAATGTAGTGGTACCCTCTTGAGGACTGCTGTGTGTTATAGTCCGTCTGTCACCCTGCCCAGCCAGGCACATCTTTGATTGCTTTCGCAGTATGCTTCGGGTCATTGTCCATCTGCACTGTGAAGCGCCGTCCAATGAGTTCTGAAGCATTTGGCTGAATATGAGCAGATAATATTGCCCAAAACACTTCAGAATTCATCCTGCTGCTTTTGTCAGCAGTCACATCATCAATAAATACAGAAGAACCAGTTCCATTGGCAGCCATACATGCCCACATGCAGCCATACATGCCATGACACCACCACCACCATGCTTCACTGATGAGGTAGTATGCTTTGGATCATGAGCAGTTCCTTTCCTTCTCCATACTCTTCTCTTCCCATCACTCTGGTAAAAGTTGATCTTGGTCTCATCTGTCCATAGGATGATGTTCCAGAACTGTGAAGGCTTTTTTAGATGTTGTTTGGCAAACTCTAATCTGGCCTTCCTGTTTTTGAGGCTCACCAATGGTTTACATCTTGTGGTGAACCCTCTGTATTCACTCTGGTGATGTCTTCTCTTGATTGTTGACTTTGACACACATACACCTACCTCCTGGAGAGTGTTCTTGATCTGGCCAACTGTTGTGAAGGGTGTTTTCTTCACCAGGGAAAGAATTCTTCGGTCATCCACCACAGTTGTTTTCCGTGGTCTTCCGGGCCTTTTGGTGTTGCTGAGCTCACCAGTGCGTTCTTTCTTTTTAAGGATGTTCCAAACAGTTGATTTGGCCACACCTAATGTTTTTGCTATCTCTTTGATTGGTTTGTTTTGTTTTTTCAGCCTAATGATGGCTTGCTTCACTGAGAGTGAAAGCTCTTTGGATCTCATATTGAGAGTTGACAACAACAGATTCCAAATGCAAATAGCACACTTGAAATTAACTCTGGACCTTTTATCTGCTCCTTGTAAATGGGATAATGAGGGAATAACACACACCTGGCCATGGAACAGCTGAGCAGCCAATTGTCCCATTACTTTTGGTCCCTTAAAAAGTGTGAGGCACATATACAAACTGTTGTAATTCCTAAACCGTTTACCTGATTTGGATGTAAATACCCTCAAATTAAAGCTGAAAGTCTGCAGTTAAAGCACATCTTGTTCATTTCATTTCACATCCATTGTGGTGGTGTATAGAGCAAAAAAAAATAGAATTGTGTCGATGTCCCAATATTTATGGACCTGGCTGTACAACTCCAATCTTCAACTCCAGCACATCATTTGCTTGCAGACTATTTCTCCTCCACACCTCCAGCACATCACTTGCTTGCACTTCCTGGACCAGCTAGCACAGATAGATAGGCCTAACACTGGCTCAGCTAGACCTTGGGTGAATGCTCTTTGCAGGCAGGGACCATGGGCCCCTTTAGTGTAGCAAATATAGCTGTCCATGTGGCTACTGAGCCCAGCACCACATCTTCAGGCCCTGCCAGTCCTCCTAGCTGCAGTTGCCTCTCTCTCCACTGCCCATAACACCACAGTCCATCCTACTGGCTCTGCACCCATCTCAGACTGCAATCTCTCTGTCCTCTCAGGCGTGCCTCACCAGTCCTCTCCCAACTGTGTGTCACTCACCAGCCCTCTTGGCTGTGACCTGTTGTTCCTCTCCTGGAGACTTTGCCTGGCAGTGCTCTCCCGCTGTCCTCTCTTGCTCACATGCCACCTGTCCAGGACACCTCCATGTGTCGTAAGAAGGGTCCTGTCCACACTCGAGCCCCAGGCCCAAGGTAACCCCCCCTCCAAACTGGGGAGCTCCCTCAAAGGCCCCGACAGCCTAGCACTCCATCTCCAGCTTCCACCCAAACAACCACTTCCCAGCTGGGCTGACCCTGGGTATTTACGGAGGCCTGTACCCTACCAATCCAAGTTGGGGATTGGTCAGGGCTCCCCAGAACATCCCAGACAGCTCCACCTCCCCTCTCCTCCTTCCCTTCCAGAAAACACTAGAACATTCTGGAAAGAAGTGTGAGGTCTCGATGATGCTGCCTGTGAGTCACCCAGCTCTGCCCTGAGTCACTCCCAACCCAGTTTAAAACACACCCAGCCAAGCCTGGAAATGTACCTACTCTCACAAAAACATGCACTATCCTTCTAGCACACTAGAGGGTGCTACAAGAAGATTGAAGCATCTGAAGTCTGTTGGTCGGTCTGTCACCATCCGTGGGTCAGTGAATGCCTGGGTGAAGCTACAGGGTAGATCCCCATTAGAAGAGCATGAGAGCCTGTTAAAATACAGAAGCCTGTATGGGGTTAATACTACACTGCAAAGGGACACTTTTTATACTGTCCCACTGCCCTTTAATGGAATGTTCACTGTCTTGCAAAAGCACAGCCTTCAGTAGTGTTCAGCACCCAAAACTTCCAAGTGTGTTGGATGCCTCTATCCTCCTTTGCGGGCTGTGGTTTGGTTCGCCAACTTCTGTGTTACTACAAGGTGGAAGGCATGCTATCCAGATTACTCAGAAGGAGCTCTTTAAGAGTACACAGGCTGCATTTCCTTTTACAGGGTGCTGTTGGCTGATCTTTTTTAGATCGAAAACAGTGTCCCTTTTTAAAAGTAAGTTTTAGCTGCCAGACAAATAAAACAATGTCTCCCTTTGGTGAAAGCTACCCAAGTAGCATGTAATAATCACACACATGTGGAGCTTTGTGCGATCATGCGTGGATTCATCGATACTGCATGCTACCTGTGTAGTTCACAAAATAGTGGGATACTTGATCCAACTGTCAAACAATTGATTTAACATCTAACAGTAAGTGACTGTAGTTGGGGGATTGAGCTAGGGGTGTGTGGCCTGAAACGGCATCCCAGAGCTACCGCTGAACATCCTGCACCGATCCTTCCCCCAGTGTTTATCCTACACTGCACTCGTCTAAATCTTCAGCAGCCAGCCTAGTGACCCTCCCTGTCCCATCACAGACACAGAACACCCATATGATGATCCGAAAAGCCAGGGAGGAAGTGGCCTGGGAGAGCCAAGATGGTGCTCAACTGCCCCTACCAAAGTGTGCACAACGGGAAGCGGAGAAAACCCAAAGATAAAGTAAGTAAACCTGGCAAGGCTGCCACACTGAAAAGGGAGGAGCCAACCAGGGACATGCGGTTTCTCACATAAAAGCTCCTAGGGCTCCATGAAGCAGCAGCACAGGAGGACTCTGCTGCCACCTTGGCTACAAAGCTAGACATACATGAGTGGTAGCCATATTTTCTAACACTGATGCTCATGCAGTCACACAGGATACTGATGCAGTAGCAAATGAGCTGGCTACTGATGAAAGTGAACAACCTCTCTAGGTGAAATCTTGCGGACAGTTATAAAATGTACGGTTAACAACCTTAAGGAACATTTTGGCAGCTTGAGGGAGGAGGTTTACTTGTTGCACCAGGATCTTCAGAAGATCAGGGAGCACACTACAGCCACAGAAAGTCGCATCAGTGACATAGGGGATCAGCTCCCTCCCTTAATTTGAAATGCCAGGACTGCTGCCCAGCTGGCCACCGCCACTAACAACAGAGCAGGATCGAGCTAATAAAAATTGCCCATGTGCTTCTTCACTTAGAATATATGGCGGCCCTGTATTTCCCTAGTTCAGGTGTCCTATAATATTTTGATAATGGATGCTTCATTCCTACAACACGCCTCTGTCACATCTATGCCATTGTGACTGAATATTACTAGCTGGTGTAATTTATCTTAGTGTACCTGACATTGAAATGCCTTTGCCTCTGTAACCACAAGCATGTCTCTCCACAACACTACAACTGTTTTCCTCTATGACATTTTACACAGGAACAAGCATATTTATTTAAAAATATATTTTGACTGATTTTGTCTACTTTCAGAATGTATTTCTTCCTCCTCCAGTGATCAAAGATAACACTAAACTGTGCACTCTGCCCACACTCCTTCTTGTTGGATGTAGGCCCAACCTTTTCTAAACTGATTTTGAGCGCAGCACTGTTGTATTTCAGGAGATGACAGACAAACCATTAAAGACCACTAAATGTTTCCTCAGATAAAGAGGCTATAAATAAAATACAGGAGTGTATATGTATGTGTGCATGTATGTGTCTGATAAAGTGCTCAAAAGTAAAACCAACCACATAAAGATACATAAATCCAGGTCAAATCGTTTTTTTTCTACTTAGCAGCAATGTATCATACTGTAAGCCAGTAATAAACCCAAAAAGCAAACATGTATTATATTACAGCTTACCAATTCTCGTTGTGATGGCTGCATTAGGTTTTTTAAGCTGTCTTTCCTTTTTTCACCTGGTGACCTAGCTAATAAGTCTGTTGTTTCTTAACAGAAAAAGCTGTTCTGCAGATGTACCGGAGGGTTAAGACAAACCATTTAGCATTGACAGGGGTGCTTACAATGGTCAGCTTGTATTTAGTTAAAAGTGAAGGTACCCCTGGGGGCTTTGAGTTGCAGCATTGAGTAAACATAATCATGGAATAAAATGCATAAAAAAGTACAAAATTTATTGAACTAATACAAAACAATATATCGAGTAAAAACAGCCATCTAATAGGAATCAAGACATGAGCTCAATAGGACATCAAATGAAAGCAAAAACATATACATAAAAAACAACCAATGAAGAATCAATAAAGATGATGCGGCATTGTACATAGTTACTAGGGACGCAAAACCCAAACGCGTTTCGACCTTTAGTAGTAGCGGTCTTTTTCAGGGGGAGACAAGATTTGCGAGCATAGGTTCTATAATGGAATATATATATATGTTATACACATGTCAATGAGAAATTGTTATCGAGAAACAATCAATCAGAATAAAACACACATATGCACCCATTATGGATAAATATGTGCACATGTGTATGTAGTTTGTGCATGTAAAAACAGTAATCATGGGTACAAATACATACCACGGTGAATGCCAGGAACCTGGAACCGCGGTCAGCTGGTGGCCCCACTGACGGGGGCAAATTCTCCCAAACAACCTCTACCCCAAAGGAAAAAAAAATGTATGCTATAATTGCTTATAAAGTGTTAGCTTGTGTTTGGCTTCAATTTGTTTAGTGTGTCTAAGCCCTGGTTCACATTGGAGCGATTTGGCATGCGATTTGACAAGTCAAATCGCATGCCAAATCGGCGGCAACTGCCGGTAATGGCACCCTCCGAATCGGTGCGACGCCGCATTTGCGGCGCCACACCGATTCCCAAAAGTAATTTCTGTACTACTTTTGGCAACTTCGGGTGTGATTTCCATTGACTTCTATGGAGCAACCCACACAGCTGTCTCTGGAATCGCCAGCCGAAGTCGGGACTGACATGCGGGAATTAAATCGTGCGAGTTCTAGTTAAACTCGCACAATTTCATTCCCGCTGTCAGTGTGAACCTGGGCTAAATCTGGTAGTACATCAAATGCCCTGTAAACACGACCGGTTTTCCCGTCGGAATAAACTCGGATGGTTTTTCCGTCGGAATTCCGCTCAAGCTGTCTTGCATACACACGATCACACAAAATTCCGAACGTCAAGAACGCAGTGACGTACAACACGTATGACGAGCCAAGATCAATCAAGTTCAATAGGCAGTTTGGCTCTTCTGCTTGATTCTGAGCATGCGTGGTTTTTAGTGCGTCAGAATTGCATACAGACGAACGGATTTTCTTATAGGAATTTTTTCCGTCGGAAAAATAGAGAACATGTTCTCTATCTAAGTCCGTCTCCAATCTCCCATCTGACTTTTTCCATCGGAAATTCTGACCGTGTGTACAGGGCATAACACTCCCCTCCTTCCAGGCTGACAATTCTGCTTTCCAAAGGTGTCTCTGTGCTCCTTCATCCAGAGTAACACTGGAATACAGGAGGTGTGTTAATGGCCAGATCACTAGAAGACAACAGTGGTTAAAATGCAGCCACCTCATCTAATGATTGATAAGCTGCAATAGATTACATTTTTGGTTTTGGGTTTAATACTGCTTTAAGGCCAGCTCCAGGAGGATAAAAAAGACACAACTTACTACAGCTCTGTAATCACTAATACATTGCTAAATATATATATTAAAAAAAAAGCAGTGTATAGCATAGCCAGGACTGGGGGAGGAAACCAATGATATATGCTGCTGTACAAGGAACATGCTGATAGAAGGAGAGAACGGTAACTGAGATGAGCTCTTCAGTCTGCTTGAGATTTCCCTGTCCAGTCACAGGCTGGACAAGACCTGTAAATGTTGTTTAACAGCAGCAAAAAGATAAAACATAATTTCTGCCATGCTGGAGTTCAGATTTAACCACCTCCCACTCGGTCTAATAATGTAATAAAATACCTGTAATAAAATGGCACGGCGGAGAACTGTTATCCTGGGAAGATGTCATATGACATCCTCCAACTTGCACACCTTGTGTAGTGGTATGATCTGTGACTGGACTCAGTGGAACACTGATCGTTAGATCATTGTACAGGGTCACTGTGCCCGGCCTGGGACCATGTGATCCCAGTGAATAATCATGTAGCACATGTCAGTTGTCAACAACGGTTTTCATTCATAGCCATTGTGTGTACTATTGTGATCCCTGTGATTTCTCATTGGGAGTCACATGGTGCAGAGGCCAATCACAGCAGACCTGTACGATGTGATAGCTGTGATCAATCACAGACATCACAGTAGTACACAATGACACATGAATGGATGCAATTGTAAAAAAAGATTGCTTATATACACTGTACGGCTCTGGTCACAGTATGTAAAAAAAGTAAAAAAATTGTAAAAAAAGAAATAAATGTTAAGAAATTGAAAAAAGTTATTAAAAATGTTTTTTGTACATACTGTTACCACTCAGTGTCTCTGATCATTGCCACACCATTCATATGGTGACGCTGCACTGCTCTGGTGACAGTATTCAAAGAATGAAGCCTCGTACACACGGCCAAGATTCTCGTCGAAAAAAACATGTCGTTTTTTTCGACGAGATTCTTGGACAAGAAACTTGTCCCGCCGAGTGTACACACGCTCGATTCAAAGAACCCGCGGTTCTTTGAATGGAGCGTACGCGGTGACGTCATCGACTACAACGAGCATGCGCTCGTCACATTCGATGCCGTCGCCGCCATCTTGGTATACCCTACCTATGCCTAGGAAGCTACCGCGCATGCGTCAAATTCATTTCGAACATGCGCGGGCTTCCGGGAGGACAGGTAAGTGTACACACACTCACTTTTCTCGTCGAGAAACATGCCGACGAGAATCTCGACGAGAAAATAGAGAGCAGGTTCTCTATTTTCTCGTCGAGATTACTTGTCGGTTTTCTTGACGAGAAACCATACACACGAACGAGTTTCTCGGCAAGACATCTCTGCCAGCAAGTTTCTTGCTGGTTCTTGCCGAGAAACTCGGTCGTGTGTACGAGGCCTATGTTTTATTTTATTTCTTAATTTTTCAAATAATTGTGACAAAAAAATTACAACCTCAAAAAACTCACCATGCCTCTTATTAAGTACCTTGGACTGTCTACTTTCAAAAAAGGTGCAATTTGCAGGATTTTCGTACTGTCCTGGCACATTGAGATAAGCCTTCAGTACATCAGGACTGATCAATTTTAAGATTGTAGACTCTATGACTTTCACAAAGAGTAAATAATATATACTAATTTAGGTTATTTTTACTAAATAAATGCAGCAGAATCAATTTTGGCCTAAGTTTATGAAAAACAATTAAATACCACTAAAAGAAAGCTTTATATGTCTCAAAATAAGAATAAAAATGTAATTTGGGTACAATGTTACATGCATACAGAGTTGTCATTCAATATGTAAGAGTGCAGAAATCTGAAAACTGAAGTGGTTAGAGTATATCTAAAGCAAAAATATTTTTTGAGTGCCACTTTCTGTTCTGGACATCCAACAGGAAGGGCGGAAAAATCTTTTCACTATGTGTGGAAATCCTCCATTGGGGAAACTGAAACATCTATCCCAACTGGATGATTTCCTTTTATCTCCTGTCTTGCTGACATCTAAAAAATCTTAGATTTCTGATCACATTTTGACCTTATGACATGGTTACCTAAACAAATAAAAGGTTGATTCTCCCCAATGGTGGCACAGACAGCAATTCAAACCTGACTGAGGTTCTAATCTTTCCAGACTCTCTACAAACTTTAAAAAACAAAGAGTTTGGCTTTACACTTAAAATGTCCATGTGGCTATCATTTCACTAGAGATACAACATAAGGACTGAAAGAACGATTCTTATCCTGTAATTATTCTCTCCTGTAGCCAAACATATAATTGAAAGAGAACACGAGGCATCCTAATTGAAATGTGTAGCAACCCCATGAGTGGGGCTGTCCGGAAGATTACAGACGGCGGGGTTACTACTTAATCCACCAGTACTAGCCTTAAGGCTCTTGGATCCCCACAGGACTCTGATGTTCATATTGGATGTAAAATAAGGATAGTCCAAATTGGGCCACTCTTTGAAACGATATGCTATTATTCTAGTGTGACTACTATTTTTGAAGGGTTTCGAGACTGGCTGATTAGTCTCTGGTGGTTACCCCTGTCTTGAGCAATATATGAGGAGACCTGCATTTATACAATTCGGTTAAGGCATACGAAGCTTGGGATTGGTGGATTTGTCTGCCAGGCCCTCTGCCTATACCTTTATTACCTAGCACCATTGCAAGCTCCTGAAGAAGTGCCTAAAGGCACGCATCATGTAGAGTTTTCTCCATTATGCCTCTGCCACCAACCATCTTCTTTTCCAATACTATCACCTAAGTTGAATCATTCTTGATCCTAGTACTATGGTAATATTTGGTTATGTAGGTGGTGAGAGTGCTGTATAGGTCTAATCATGTTATGTTTTTAATATGTATGTCAACAATGTTGTTTTTTTATTTTATCTAAATAAAAATGTATATATATTTTTTCTATCCACTGTACAGGTGTGCCTATAAAGTCCATGTTCTTGTATCTAAATAACTTTCTAAAGGTGATACTGATTTAGAGGTTAAAGGTCTCATGCCGCATACACACGACCGTTATTCATGTCATGCAAAAAAACAACGTTTTTCTCATTGTGATTCCTCTCAAGCCTGCCTTGCATACACACATTCATGAAAAAAAACACTTGAGCAAAGCGCGGTGACGTACAACACGTAGGACGGCACTATAAAGGGGAAGTTCCATTCGAATGGTACCACCCTTCGGGCTGTATTTGCTGATCCTCGTGTTAATAAAGTTTGGTGAGAGACGATTCGCACTTTTCAGCCTCGTGCTCTTCAGTCCGTTACAGCGTGACGAATGTGCCATCTCCATTCTGAACGCTAGTTTTACCAGAACGAGCGCTCCCGTATCATACTTGATTCTGAGCATGTGCGTTTTTTTCTCCTCGTAAAAGCGTACACACGACAGTTTTTCACGACGTGAAAAAGAATGACGTGAAAAACGACGAGAAAAAATAGAGCAGGTTCTATTTTTTTTTCGGGCAGTTTTCTCATCGAGAAAAATGCTATGGAGCATACACACGACCGTTTTTCACGACCAATCTAAAAAATTGCATTTTTCTCATCATGAAAAACGGTTGTGTGTACGCGGCATAAGGGTCTTAGGGTGGTGCTGTTCCATTAAAAGGCGTATAACAAAATTGTGGCCGGTGGCCTTTCACCCCTATGCAGTCTACATTGAAGTCTCTTTCCTTTCTCAGGTGTCCTGAACCCTATATTCTCAAGTGCTTCTTCCCATTAAATCTGTAGTAATGACCACAGCTCTGTAGTATTGATGTCTTACAAAGCCAGTGGTTCCCTTCTCCTCCAGGTTGCTGAATCCCTCTGCTCTGGACATAAACAGTATCTCCGACTCAGCATCTGTCTTTCCTCACTCTCCACATGACACTCCCCAAGCCCAGGCTTCTTCTTTCCTTTTCTCCTCTCAGCAGCACACCATCCTCCTGGGACTTGTAATCCCAGAGTGTTCTTTACTTAATAGAGGCTACCTCCTGGGGACTACATTGCCAACAGTTTCAGGTGGCTCCCAGCAGTCTTTCCATACTCCCTGGGCATGCTTTTGCAGCCAGTCTATGGCCAATCTCTACTTCCCTGTTGTCCCGGGGTGGTTAACAGACTTCAAGCAGCCTTTTACAATGTTCTCTGGCCAACTCTCTTTTTCTCCTCCTCTTTCTCCTTAAAGCTGCTCCATATAATGGCAGCAGGTGAGAGGAAGAAGAATCACAGCAGCAGCTCTGAAGCCTGGATGTGTAAATTGTCGCACCTGGTTCTGTTATGGCCCGCACACACGATCCAAATATCGTACGAAAAATGTCGTACGAGGAAGAATCGTACAATAATCGGATCGTTAGTACAGTGCTTTCGAGAGCCGATCATGACAGTTCATCCGATATTATTTTATCGGACATGCACGAAAATATTCCATATATACCAGATCGTACGATTTTCGTTTAGTCAGTACAGTTGTCGTTCAAAAATACAATACAAATACATTACAACACATGACATCACTTCCGATTTTTTTTTTCTGTTGTACGAGAATTTTCATGACTTAACTTATTTAATTTTACTTGCGACTATTAAGCGAAAAAAGTCGTACGATCTGTCGTACGATATTCGGATCGTGTGAATGGGGCATTAGGAGTGTCATGGACCAGGACAAACCAAAAGATTATATTATGAATAGGAATGAGCTTCGAGTGCGACTCAAACCCATGTTCGACTCGAACATCGTCTGTTCGGCCGTTCGCCGAATTTCGAACATTATGGGCCGTTCGTGCCAAATTCGAGTGGCGCGTCACTGCCCATAATTCACTGCGGCATCGCAGTGCATTGCTGGCTGATGATTGGCCAAGCATGCACTATGACCCGCATGCTTTGGCCAATCACAGCGCGGAAAAAACGGAGAGCCATAATTGGCCAAAGCCAGGGTGGCTTTGGCCAATTATGTCTCAGGGGGTTTAGTACACGACCCACACTATATAAGACCGCCTGCGTGGCAGCCTTGTGTAGTGTGTTGCGGCGGTGGTTAAAGACAGACAGAGAGAGAGAGAGTGTCATTTAATTTGAGTTAGAGCAGGCAGGCGAGCCAGTTAGCTTCAGTTACAGTGTGTAGAGGATATATATGCATCCTAGGTGTTGTATATATATTTACACACTGTATTCAGTTTAGCTAGATCCGTTCCTGCTATTCTCTATACTGACAGGCAGGCAGGTGATTGTGCTAGCTGCAGTATTTTCACTTAGTGTACTGTGTCCTTTGCACAGTGTGCACCTAAAGCTTAGCTCAATACAATTGCTGGTGTTCTGATACAAATACAGGCAGGGAGCTGCAGTATTTTTGCTTTAGTGTCCTTTGCACAGTGTGCACCTAAAGCTTACCTCAATACAATTGCTGGTGTTCTCATACAAATACAGGCAGGGAGCTGCAGTATTTTGTTTTAGTGTCCTTTGCACAGTGTGCACCTAAAGCTTACCTCAATACAATTTCTGGTGTTCTCATACAAATACCACAGGCAGGGAGCTGCAGTATTTTCAGTTAGTGTACTGTGTCCTCTGCACAGTGTGCAACTAAAGCTAACTGAAGACAATTGCTGGTGTTCTCATACTAATCATACTACAGGCAGGCAGTTGATTCTGCTAGCTGCAGTATAATCAGTATATATATATACATCCCAGCTTTGTGCAGCTACATCTCCCTGCAGGCCATTAGTATGTCTGGAAGGACATCAAGGAGAGGCAGACAGTCACGAGCCAATAAAAGAGGGCAACCAGGCTCTGTGTCTAGAGGCAACAGCACGTGGCCGTGGGACACGCTTGTCCTTTTTTTCGGCAGCTGGCCATGTTGAGCCGCAACATGCCGAAGACTTGGTAGAGTGGATGACCAAGCTGTCCTCATCCTCCTCATCCTCTCTCACACAGGCTCAGGGTACTTTGTCTGGCAAAGCAGCTGCCAAAGCGGTCTCTTCTCTCGGCTCAATGGCATTGGTCACTCCTTCCCTAGCCCCACCATGTCGTCCTGAGGAGTCCCCTGAACTGTTTGACCACAGTGTTGTTTACATGCTCCAGGAGGATGCCCAGCGTTTTGAAGGCTCCGATGATGGTACCCAGCCAGTGGCGTCTCCAGCTTTCATATTTAGGGGGGCACATGGGGGGACAGGGACAAAAGTAGGGGGCCAACTATAAAATGCAAATATATATATATCCTCGGGCCCTTTACTACGGTCCCACAACGGGCCCTTTCACATGTTCTGTAGTGAGCTCCCTTCCTACTATACTGGGGCCCCACCAGGGTGGCAGAAAACAAGAGATATATGTCACCAGCACACCAAGAAAATATAAGGGTCCAAAGCAGTGGGAGAACTATCAGGGTTGCAAAGGTTGTCTTGCCACCAGGCCCTGGTGTTCTGCCACTGTGGGGTTCCCCAGCTGTCCTGTCCCTGTTATTGACAGCGCTGGTCTGGCATCTGTCTCCTTGGCACCGGCGGCAGTCTATTAGGACTTTGTGCTGGTGACATTATGGGTGCATGCAGGGGAAGGCTGGCACTATTGGTTATAGAGAGCCGAGCCCCCAGCTGGTCACCTAGCAGCAGTAATGCTGTATAACCTTCTCTGTTGACATGCTGATCGGGATGTGATCCTAGTGATGCTCCCAGTCAGATCTAATAAACACAGTATTTATTAGCATCAAGAGTACAACCACATATATATATATATATAAACTGTATGTTCAGCGGCCATGTGGGCTCTATGCCTGTAAAGTGTGGGCTTTGATCAATAAAATCACTGATATTTAACACTAGGATTTGACTAGGAGCATCACCTGGATTGCATCCCGATCAGCATGTCAGAGAAGGCGCCACTGCTGCTAAGCAACCTGCAGGGAGCTCAACTGTCTACAACCAATAGAGATGGGCTCGGGTGTGTTTAAAATCCCACATGCCCGATCTCCCACAAGGAAGCCGACACTCCACAGTGCTAATCACAGACAGTGAGACATTTCCTGATCTGTGGAGCTGCGGAGCGGGAAATGTCTCATTGCCTGTGATTAGCGCTGTGCAGTGTGGGCTTTCTGGCAGGCTCTGGCATGTGGAATTTTGAACATGCCCAGCCCATCTCTAACAACAAATTGAGCTGGCCCTCCTGTACATCAGCCCCATAAAGTAACCAGCACTGGGTTCCAATGTGCTGCCGCCGCTGCCATGGAGACAGAGACCAGCGCTGTGAATAGCCGGGACAGGACAGCAACTCTGGTTGTTCCAGCACTGGTCCACACTGGGAACATTCCCCCATCCACCTATAATGTGTAGATGGGGGAATTGGATAATTTTCCTTTTTTTTCATTCAACCTAATAGTTGAATGAAAAAAAGTGATCAATGTATGGGCTGCCTAAGAGCTAAGACCAGCCATAGACAGTTTAAATCTCAGCTGGTTCAGCAGGAACTGGCTGAGATTTGAACCATTAATGAGCAGATTCTCTTATGATTATCACTAGTGGTTGCTATAGTCACTAGTGATAATCACTGTTTGTCGGGGGAATACAATTGCTGGGCAGGAGGGATATTCCCGTCAGCACTGTCTGTGTTGATGGGGGAATCATGCAAGTTTCTTTCCTGCAATCTGTGGATGCGTATATTCCCTGCCTAACTGAAAGCGAAAGTAAATTGTGAATGTCTTGAAAGAACAGGAGAGGGGGAGGGAGACAGATGGGGGAGAGAAGGGATGGAGATAATGCAGTTCAGTGATTACAGTGTACTGCAGTCTGCAGTGCACACACTTACCCATGGTCTACGCTAGAATCTCAGGCATCATTCACACGCAGCCTGGAATGCTGCTGATTTTCATATTTCCCGCCCACACATCCCCTCTCTTCAGATACAGCACGCTGGGACAGTGTGGGCGGGACTGGAAGGAGGAGGAGGAGCTGTATTCCTCCCTGCTCATATGTGAGGAGAGTGAGGGGGGGTGGCTGGACTCGCTGGGCTGTGAAAGAGTGTCATAGACTGACACTCGGCTCAGCTTGCAGTCACCACTCTCGGAATTTATAGGCTGGTTCTCCTGTCCTAAGGACGGGAGAAATCAGTCTGTTTTTTCAGTAACTGAGATGAAGGCTTGGGCCCCCCTCCCCCCCTCCCACAGTGCTTGTGGAGTCCTTCCTGCAACTCGCTCTTCTCCATGCCAATGAGGATGCAGGGAAAGGAGCAGATTGAGCGGCTGTGGTTGTGTGAGCGCTCGCATTATGCAGTGTCAGCGAGCAGAGGGAGGGGGAGGAATCCCCCACAGGAGCTGACTGGGGACGCTCTCCCTCTCAGGAGAGACTATGTTACCCCAGCAGAAGCCCGAGCGAAATTTTTTTTTTTTTTTTTTTTTTTGGGGGGGGCACATGGTGGGGCACAGCATAATGTTGGGGGGGCCAGGGCCCCCTCTGGTCCCCCCCTAGGGACGCCATTGTACCCAGCTAGAGGAAGGCAGTAACGTGAGCCCAGAGAGAGGGGGTGCCCAAGAAGGACAGCAATCTGGAAGTCATGTTCCCCCAGCTGCAGCATACTGCCAGGTTTTCTACAGTGATGAGGAGGGAGGGGATGCTGAGGTCACGGACTCTACGTGGGTGCCTTATAGGAGAGAGGAGGAGGAGGAGGAGGAGGCACATCTCCAACGAGGCAGGATGCCCTCCAGGGGCCAGCTTAAGGTCAGCACGCCGACAGCATCACACCGCAGAGCTCCGCATGTGCAGGCCTCTGCTGTCTCTGTGCATTATTCCAAAGGTTCTTTGGTGTGGGCCTTTTTTGAGACGAGTGCATCAGATCGCAGCGCTGCTATTTGCAACATATGTCTCAGGTGTGTCTCGCGTGGCCAAAACATCACCCGCTTGGGCACCACATGCTTGATCAGACATATGTCAACCTGCCATGCAGTTCATTGGCAAGTACACCTAAAAGGCCCACATTAAAGAACAAAGCGGACCTCTCCTTGCTCCTCATCAGCTGGGATCTCCAACCCCACTATATCTTCAGTCCTCTCTGAAACCTGCACTGAGAGGAATGAAGGTGTACAATTAGGTGTGTCACAGTCAAGTACTTGCAGGCAATCTGCTATCGGTACACTAACGTCAGATTGTACCAGGCAAATTTCCCTGCCCCAGCTGCTGCACCGCCGAAAGAAGTTCGCTCCCAGCCATCCACATGCCCAGCGGTTGAATGCTAGCTTGGCTAAATTGCTAGCACTTTAACTGCTGCCTTTTCAGTTGGTAGACTCTGCCCTTTTCCGTGAGTTTGTGAAATGTGCGGTTCCTCAGTGGCAGGTTCCCAAACGTGACTTTTTCTCACGGAAGGCGAGTGGAAGGCAAAGTCTTGGCCACGCTAAACAGGGCGGTCAGCGGTAAGGTGCATATTACCGCTGACTCATGGTCCAGCAGGCATGGACAGGGATGTTACCTATCTTTCATGGCGCATTGGGTGACTCTGTTGGCAGCTGGGAAGGATGCAGGACAAGGTGCAGTAGTGTTGGAGGTTGTTCCGCCACCACGCCTCCAAAATGCTACTACTGGTGATTCTGACACACTTCTCTCCTCCACCCCTCATCTTCTTCTTCTTCCTCCATGGCCTCTTCCTGTGCTTTGTCCTCGGAACCAGCGGTGCTTTGTAGGCATTCAAGGGGCTATGCAAGTACGCAGGCAAAGAGATGCCATGCGGTGCTTGAGCTGGTGTGCTTGGGGGACAGGAGCCACACTGGGGCAGAGATTCTGTCAGCTCTGCAGGGGCAGGCTCGGAAGTGGTTGATGCCACGCCAGCTTAAGCCAGGAATGGTGGTTTCCGACAATGGCACCAACCTCCTCTCCGCCCTCTGACAGGGACACCTGACCCATGTGCCCTGTTTGGCTCACGTCCTTAACTTGGTGCTGCAGCAGTTCTTGGGCAGGTATCCGGGCTTACAGGATGTCCTGAGGCAGGCCAGGAAAGTCTGTGTGCATTTGCGCCAGCCATACAATGCCAGTGCTTGGCTGGCTGACCTGCAAAGGGAATTTAACCTGCCCAAGAACCACCTAATCTGTGACATGCCCACCAGGTGGAACTCTACGTTGGCCATGCGGCTGCACACGCAGCAGAGGGCCATCAATGAGTATCTGTGCCAAGATGGCACCAGGACAGGGTCAGGGGAGCTTGTTTTTTTTGCCATGCCAGTGGGTCATGATCAGGGATGCCTGCACTGTCCTGGCACCATTTGAGGAGGCCACGAGGATGGTGAGCAGTGACAGTGCATGCATCAGTGACACTGTCCCTCTTGTCCACCGGTTGGAGCACACGCTGCATGGAATAATGGACAGGGCACTTGAGGCAGAACAGAGGGAGGAAGAGGAGGACTTCCTTACCTCTCAAGGCCCCCT
This sequence comes from Rana muscosa, assembly GCA_029206835.1. Taxonomy (NCBI): domain Eukaryota; kingdom Metazoa; phylum Chordata; class Amphibia; order Anura; family Ranidae; genus Rana; species Rana muscosa. Next base: position 346,388,882 of record CM055127.1, read on the forward strand.
TTATCCAGACAGTGTTCCTTCTGGCCCGCCTATCACACATGAAGAGGAGGAGGAGGAGGATTGTGTCAGCATGGAGGTGGAGCCTAGCACTCAACATCAGCAGCAGTCTTCAAGGGATCAATTACAGTCCCAAGACACCCATGGATTTGTACGTGGCTGGGAGGGGGTGGCTGCGGATCATGTCGTCCTGAGTGACCCAGAGGACTCCGGACCGAATGCCTCAGCAAACCTACGCTGCATGGCCTCCCTGATCCTGCAAATCCTGCTAGAGGAACCTTGTATTCGTGCTATCAAGGAGAGGGATCATTACTGTCTGGCAATCCTCCTTGATCCACGTTACAAAGGTAAGGTTGCGGACCTTATCTTGCCGTCACAGAGGGAGCAGAGGATGAAACACCTTCGGGAGGCCTTGCAGAAAGGTCTGTGCAATGCGTTTCCAGAGACTGGGAGGGTACAAATTCCTGGTCCTGGACAACGTGTTGCTGAGGCTTCAGTCAGTCAAAGAAGGAGCGGTGGGGAAGGTGGTTGTCTGACCGATGCGTTCAGACAATTTTTAGTCCGCAGCCCCAAGGTATGATCGGTTCCAGCAACCATCGCCAGCGTCTGGTTTACATGGTGCAGGAATACCTAGGGGCAAGATCAGACTTGGACATCTTTCCCTTCGAAAATCCTCTAGGTTACTGGGTCTTGAGGATGGATCACTGGCCGGAGCTTGCACAGTATGCAATTGAGCTGCTGGCCTGTCCTGCATCCAGCGTTCTTTCGGAACGCACATTCAGTGCTGCTGGAGGCTTTGTAACCAATCACAGGGTGCGCCTGTCCACCGACTCTGTCGATCGACTGACCTTCATAAAAATTAATCAGTCTTGGATCACCACCAGATACCAAGCACCTGATGCTGATGTAACCGAATTTTTTTTTTTTAAATGTCAGATCCCTTCAAAACTGCCTATGCTGATGCTGAGTGACTATCCTGTTATGCTGAGTGACTATCCTCTTCCTCCTCAATGATCATTCTGATAGCTTGTAAGAACATTTTTGGTTCTGGGCACCGCCACCAGTGGCTAAGGCCCAATTTTTCTGCCCCTGTTTAACAAGGGCGTATAATTAAAATTTTTGATGCAATACTTTGCAGCAGGGCTCATTCCTGAGCTCCAACTAGAGTATCTGTGAGGGGTTGCATTGTTGTGGCACCAGCACCAGTGCCTAAGGCCCAATTTTTCAGCCCCTGTTTAACAGGGGCGTGTAATTACAATTTTTGATGCAATACTTTGCAGCAGGGCTCATTCCTGCGCTCCAACTAGAGTATCTGTGAGGGGTTGCAGTGTTGTGGCACCAGCACCAGTGCCTAAGGCCCAATTTTTCAGCCCCTGTTTAACAGGGGCGTGTAATTACAATTTTTGATGCAATAATTTGCAGCAGGGCTCATTCCTGCACTCCAACTAGAGTATCTGTGAGGGGTTGCAGTGTTGTGGCACCAATGCCTAAGGCCCAATTTTTATGCCCCTGTTTAACAGGGGCATGTAATTACAATTCTTGATCTAATATTTCACAGCAGGGCCCATTCCTGCGCCCACCAAGAGTAACTGTGAGGGCTTAAGCCTCGTACATACAACCGTTTTTCTCGGCAAGAAAACTGCTGGCAGAGCTTTTTGCCGAGAAAACCGTTCGTGTGTATGGTTTCTCGTCAGAAAAACTGCCGGGAATCTCAACGAGAAAAATAGAGAACCAGCTCTCTATTTTCTCGTTGGGATTCTCGTCGGCCGATTTCCCGACGAGAAAACCGTGTGTGTGTACGAGGCTACATGCTTACCTGTCCCCAGGTAAGCCCGCGCAAGCTGGATGAGACTTCGACGCATACGCGGTAGCTTACAAGGGTAGTGTAGGGTGAACCAAGACTGAGATTCATAGGACTGTGAGGAGAGGGTTTGAACCAATGCCATCACTTTTGAGGGCTTTTTCTCATCTCTCATCTCGATCCGGTATGTTAATGACGTCACCGTGTTCTTGCCATTCAAATAAACGCCGGTTCTTTTGAATGTGCGTGTGTACACAGGGCTTGGCAAGAAAAGCTTGCCAGGAATCCCGGGATTTGACGGGATTCTCGCCCGTGTGTACGAGGCTTGACAATGTTGTGGCGACACCACCACCAAAGGCCCAATTTTTCTACCCCTGTTCAACAGAGGCAAGTAATTACAATTCTTGATCTAATATTTCACAGCTGGGCCCATTCCTGTGCCCACCAAGAGTAACAGTGAGGACTTACAGTGTTGTGGCACCAGCACCACCACCACCAAAGGCCCAATTTTTCCTACCGCTGTTCAACAATGGCATGTAATTACAATTCTTGATATAATAGTTCACAGCAGGGCTTTCCAGCGCCCACCAAGAGTAACTGTGAGGGCTTACAGTGTTGTGGCAACACCAACACCTAAATTTCTGCAGAGTATATACGGCAGTCCCCTACTTTCAAACATCCAACTTACAAACGACTCCTACTTGCAAACGGAAGGAGACAACAGGAAGTGAGAGGAAATCTACCCCTAGGAAGGCAAATTCTCTCCTGTAAGAGTTAATATGGGAAAAAGGTGTCTCCTCTCCACTGATGCTTTATCACCAATCCTTGTTTCACTAAAAACCCCAAATTTTCAAAAAACATTTGTCATTGGGACGGAAAGTGAGGTGAAATGTTCTGAACAGGTGCACAGACAGCAAAACAAATGCTACAGGAGTGATAACCCTTCCCTATGTTTTCCAAAAAGCTTAAAAATCGTTGTTTTGGCTGGAGCTACACTTTAAAAATGTACCAGTTCAAAATTACAAACAGATTCTACGTAACAAAAAACCTACAGTCCATGTCTTGTTTGCACCGCCTATATACTGCTGTTCAGAGTATATAGGGCCTGGGGGCCCCACACCTTTTCTTTTTTTAATTTGGGTGCGGGATTCCCCTTAATATCCATACAAGACCCAAAGGGGCTGGTAATGGGCTGGGGGGGGGTTACCCATGCCATTTTTCTCAATGATTTTCATCCATATTGCCGGGACCAGACATTACATTAAAGCCGCAAGCTTTCCTTTAGAAATTTCATTTTGTGCAGGGACAGTTCTAAACACGGGAAACACGTGCCACTTCACAGGCATACTATAGACGCCCCCCAGGTACGATATTTAAAGGAATATTTCACTTCTTTTTTTTTCACTTTAAGCATCATTAAAATCACTGCTCCTGAAAAAACGCCTGTTTTTAAAACTTTTTTTTGCATTGATACATTTCCCCTGGGGCAAGACCCGGGTCCCCAAACCCTTTTTAGGACAATAACTTGCATATTAGCCTTTATAATTAGCACTTTTGATTTTGAACCTTCGAGTCCCATAGACTTTAACAGGGTTCTAAAGTTTGCGCAAACTTACGGTCCGTTCGCAGGTTCTGGTGCGAACCGAACTGGGGGCTGTTCGGCTCATCCCTAATTATGAAAGATCTTTCAAAAAACATGCAACACAGGACCTCCAAAGCATATATGTTTTATAAATATGTAGACCAGAGGGAAACACTGTAAGGTACAAACAATAGCAACCAAAGAAACTCTACCCAGCTGTTAATTTTTTCCCTGAGAAGGGGCAAGGAGATAATGGGAAGGTAGGTGCATTGGACAAAGATTTTCACATCAGTAGGCAGTTTTGGACACATTTGGTAAATATACATGTTAAGGTACATTTACAAAAACAAAATAAAACCAGGGCAGCTTTTTTGATATACACAATTTTTCTGATGGTTTACTACCGTTTAGTAGATGTTCCATATATTTTTTTTAAGTTGTGCAAATGGCATTGATGCATAATAATTCTTAACAACCAATCACATTTCAGCTCTTACTTTTGTCCACAGCACTTTGGGTGAAGGTAGCACAATATGTAATATTCCACAGCAACAAATACATTTCACGTTTATAAGTTTAGAGTAACCAGGCCAATGAAAAAAAAATACTGATTAGTTGATATGGATTGTCGCACATTTTTATTAAAGTTTCTAAATAAACTTAAAATGCATGAAAGTGTGAACTGACTGACATATTAATCGGTTCCTTTGTAATAAATTGCTCTGTAGAATCTTCACTTCTTTATTTTCTTTACAGCAAAATTCAATAAAAATGACTTAGACGTATAGACAGAAATCACTATATACAGTGCCTTGAAAAAGTATTCATACCCCTTGAAATTTTCCAAATTTTGTCATGTTAAAAACTAAAAACGTAAATGTATTTTATTGGGGTGTTATGTGATAAACCAACATAAAGTGGTATATAATTGTGAAGTGAAAGGAAAATTATAAATGGTTTTCATTTTTTTTTACAAATAAATATCTAAAAAGTGAGGTGTGCATTTGTATTTGACCCTCTTTACTCTGATAACCCTAAATAAAATCTAGTGGAACCAATTGCCTTCAGAAATCCCCCAATACGTAATTAGAGTCCACCTGTGTGTAATTTAATCTCAGTATAAATACAGCTGTTCTGTGAAGCCCTCAGAGGTCTGTTAGAGAACCTTAGTGAACAAACAGCATCATGAAGGCCAAGGAATACACCAGACAGGTCAGGGAAAAAGTTGTGGAAAAGTTTAAAGCAGGGTTAGGTTATAAAAAAACATCCCAAGCTTTGAACATCTCACGGAGCATTGTTCAATCCATCATCTGAAAATGGAGTATGGCACAACTGCAAACCTACCAAGACATGGCCGTCTACCTAAACTGACAGGCCGGGCAAGGAGAGCATTAATCAGAGAAGCAGCCAAGAGGCCCATGGTAACTCTGTAGGAGCTGCAGAGACCTGCAGCTCAGGTGGGAGAATATGTCCAGAGGATAACTGTTAGTTGTGCACTCCACAAATCTGGCCTTTATGGAAAAGTGGCAAGAAGAAAGCCATTGTTGAAAGAAGGCCATAAGAAGTCCCCTTTGCAGTTTGCGCGAAAGCCATGTGGGTGACACAGCAAACATGTGGAAGAAGGTGCTCTGGTCGGATGAGACCAAAATTGAACTTTTTGGCCTAAAAGCAAAATGCTATGTATGGTGCAAAACTAACACTGCACATCACCCTGAACACACCATCCCCAACATGAAACATGGTGGTGACAGCATCATGTTGTGGGGATGCTTTTCTTCAGCAGGGACAGGAAAGCTGGTCAGAGTTGATGGGATGATGAATGGAGGCAAATACAGGGCAATCTTAGAAGAAAACCTGTTAGAGTCTGTGAAAGTCTTGAGACTGGGGCGGAGGTTCACCTTCCAGCAAGACAACGACCCTATACATACAGCCAGAGCTAAAATGGAATGGTTTAGAATAAAGCATATTCATGTGTTAGACTGGCCCAGTCAAAGCACAGACCTTAATCCAATTGAGAATCTGTAACAAGACTTGAAAATTGCTGTTCCCAGATGCTCTCCATCCAATCTGACAGAGCTTGAGCTATTTTGCAAAGAAGAATGGGCAAAAATGTTTCTCTCTAGATGTGCAAAGCTGGTAGAGACATCCCCAAAAAGACTTGCAGCTATACCTGTGTAGCGGGGTCTCCGTTGAGGCCCCATAGACTACGTTACCCAGAATCCCGTTTGGCACCCAGGGTGCATTGGGCTGCTGCAGAGACTCATGGGTGGGGTATAAAATGGGAGGGCGAGGCTTAGCCCGGCCTCTTTGGACACCGCGCGGCTGGCAAGAGGACTTCCTGTGCAGACCTTCTGCGAGTGTAGGGCCTGAGGCCTGGGCCTTGCGCACTTCCAGAAAGCCTTCCACCTCGCTGTGGAGCATGTGCGGCTACAGACATCTACCTGCTTCAGGGACGTCAGTGAACCGGAGATCAGGCGGTGGCAGATCCTGTGTGTGTGGAGACACAGCGGTGGGAGTCCCGGACTGGAATCAAGTCCGGAGGGGTGAGAGAGCACCTGCTCACAACTATAATTGAGTACTTTATTAGGCCTATAGACTGCCTTGGCCCATCGGGTTATATTTCCCTTTTCCTGTCAGGAGACTAATTGGAGGACTAAGTTATATAGTCTCCGGGAGTTGTTTCCATTACCTTAGACCTTGTTGGATTACAAATATTGTTCCTGTATGTGCACCACCGATCATCTGGCATGCGAAGATTCCTTCTCTCGAGACTGAGCTTTAACTGAGTCAGGCCTGACTGGGAGTTGATAGTACTGTGGGGCGCCATATTGCTAACGGGGACACAAGCTATATGTTAGTGTGTGTTAGAACTAATTGCGCACTATAGTTAACTAGTGCTAGTAGTACTGCAGGGCTCTGCATGCAAGTGTTATATGTGATATTGATTGTTAACTCTTTTTTATCTACAAGTAAACCTTTTACATTTTATCAATCTGGTATTGGAGTCTATATGTATATCTGGTACAGAGTTATATAGAAATACCACCCCTAGACTAGCTGTGCCAGAGACGGGCTGAGTAGATTGCCGGGGGTTGGCTGTGCTGTGTACAGGGCCCAAAAGCAAACCAGCGGCTCCCTTAGTTTGGGGTTATTGCTACACGTGGGGGCATCGTTCCGGGATCCTGTATATGGCAAGCAGACACGCCAAAAGTACCGGCATGGACCCGCTAGAAGTGAAAGCGTCGTGCGAAGCAGCCAGGACAAACCCAGACATGTCAGTGGTCATTAGTCTCCCGGGAGAAGAATGGTCAGTAAGCGCGGCAGAGCGACTTGCAGTGTCGCTATCCCCAAATCATACACCATGGGTGATAGACCTGAAATCAGCCCCAGACACCTTGTTTCAGTATGCACTTATAGAGTGGATGGATGGAGTACCGGGGAACTTTAAAGGGCAAAGTGTGCAGGGGCTGGATAACAAAACTTATGGTCTGGCGCACGCAATAACTGTGAAGACGGAGCCACCTCCGCCATCCCCAACGGGATCACCGCCAGGGATACCCCATACAGCAGAGAAGCAGAGAAGGATGACACCTCCAGTGACACCCATTACAGCCATAGGGCCAGAGCTTTTAAATGCTTTGGGAGATCTGCTCACAAAGTGTCAGCAAACAAATACGGTACACGTAGAGGCCAGCTACCGGAAGCTGAGAACATTTTCAGGGAGGCTGCCCGTCCCTGTATGGGAGGAAGACTTCGATACCTGGATCGAACAGGCCTTGTCAGCAGTAGAGGCATGGGAGGTGCCTGAAGCACAGAAGAAGCAGCGCGTGATGGAAAGTCTGAAAGGCGCGGCTGCGGAAGCTGTAAAAAGTCTCCGGTTTGGAAATGCTGCCTGCATGGCTTATGACTACTTAGCCATGCTACAAGAGGAGTTCGGTCAGTTAGAAAAAGTAACGGAACTGGTGTATCAGTTCGAACACACCTTTCAGCAGCCAGGAGAAAAGCTGTCAGAGTATGTCAGAAGACTGAACAAGATGCTTTGTCAAATCGTGCTAAAAAAAGGGATGGTACCCCAAGCCATAGATGCGGCAAGGATGAAGCAGATCTTAAAGGGAGCGTTACGCTCAGATCCAGTCTGGCTCCACTTGAAAACCTCTGAAGGAGGCATGTCACTGAATTACCCGGATCTGGTAAAGATCATTAGAGATGAAGAGGCCCTGCAGAAGGATCAGCAAGCGATCAAGGTGCATACCCCTTCTACGCAGGTAATGGTCAGATCAGCCATGACCCCTGAAAGAGACTCAGAAGTAGATACCCTGAAGTCACAGATGTCTCAGGTGTTGGAGATGCTGACCTCTTTGATGGCAAAGGATCCAAGGGTCGTAGAAAATAGTGGACCGAAGAAGGAGTTGTTCCCAGATACCTCAGCACCCACTTCCCTACAAGACTGGGGGGATGTGGTCTGTTTTAACTGCGGAGGAGTTGGCCATATTGCGAAAGTATGTTCTACTCCCAAGAAAAAGAAGATAAATAATCGCAAGCCGGCGGAAAACTTCAGAGGGCCCCGGTGAAGGAGTCAACCGGGTGCCCATCATCTTCAGTGAGCTCCACTGTACCCAAACTGAATGAGAAGTCCAGAAGAAAAAGGGGTAGACCATCTCAGAAGAAGAACAGTGCTCCTCAGCGAGAATACACACCTAAAAAGAGAAATAATGTCCCTCAGCGGGAACATACACCTAAACAGATGAAGGAGATCAGTGTATACCGAGCCCAAGAGGGACTTAAGTCAACAGCCAAACACAAGAAGGAGAGGACCAAAGGAAAATGTAGGGATCAACAGAAAGAGACCCCTTTGAAGTCTTATCCAGAAGAACTGATAGGCCCCTTCCCTGTAGTGCCTATTCAAGTGGAGGGAGTCTACACGAGAGCCATCTTAGATACTGGAGCACAGGTGACTCTGTTATACCGGGACTTTTATGATAGACATCTGAGTCACCTGCCCATCCAGAGAATTGAAGATCTGGAAATATGGGGAATCGGAACACAGAGTTTCCCCTACGATGGTTACTTGCCCATTAAACTGACCTTCGACCCCTCAGTAGCCGGGAAGGCTGAAGTGTTTGATACCCTGGCAGTGGTGTGCCCCCGCCTGCCTGGAGATATCAAGAACTCCTTAATAATAGGGACAAATACGGACCTGGTCCGGAGGCTTCTGGCCCCTCTGGCAGGAGGAAAGAACCCAACAGTAGCCAGAATACACCCAATGTTGAAGACAGCCTATCAGCGACTGGTCTTAGAACACAAGGCCCCAGAAGAGGGGGTGAGTAAAGTCTGGAGACTGGAGAAGAAGGGAATAGTGTTACAGCCCGGTGAGGTAACCTGTCTCAGAGCCACTGTGAAGCTTACTTGGGAGCAACCTGGCCCCTTTGTCATGTTGGAACCAGACCCTCGGGAAGAATACTTAGAAGTGATCCCAGAAATGGTTCCGGTGAGAGCTCTGAAGAAGGCACACTGTAAGGTGCCAGTGAGCGTCAGGAATACCACGGGTGTTCCCATGGAGATCCCCGCCAGGATGCTGCTGGGCCAGGTGCGCCCTGCTGCCCCAATTGTCTTATCAGATGTGGAGAAGACAGAAGGAAACAGGACTGTTTGGGAGAAGCTCTGCATGGAGAACCCGAACCTGCCAAAGGCCTGGAAAGAGAGGGCAAAGGCCCAGTTGACCAGATAGAGGAAGATTTTCTCTAAAGATGAATTCGACGTAGGGTGTGCAAAGAGTGCCACCCATCGAATCCGCCTCCAGGAAGACAAGCCTTTCAGGGAGAGGGTCAGGCGAGTTTCTCTAGCCGACCTTGAAGACCTGAGAGAACAGCTCGCCGAGCTCAAGCGAACCGGTGTTATCTGTGAATCTAGGAGCCCCTATGCCTCCCCAATAGTGGTGGTCCGGAAGAAGAATGGGTCGTTGAGGTTGTGTATAGACTACAGGACTCTCAACCGGAGGACGATACCCGACCAGTATACCACCCCGAAGATAGACGATGCCCTAGAGAGTTTGTCTGGAGCCAGGTGGTTCAGTGTCATGAACCTGAAGAGCGGATACTATCAGATCCCCATGCATCCGAAAGACAAGGAGAAGACAGCTTTCATAACCCCTGTGGGATTCTTTGAATTTGACTGGATGCCTCAAGGTCTGTCTGGAGCCCCTGCCACCTTTCAATGCCTCATGGAGAAAACCGTAGGAGACATGAACCTCATCAAAGTTCTCGTGTACTTAGATGACATCGTTGTCTTTGGGAAGACTCTAGAAGAACATGAGGAAAGACTGGAAAAAGTTCTGAGAAGGCTCAGCGAAGAGGGACTCAAGCTTTCGCCAGAGAAATGTCAGTTCTACCAGTCATCAGTCAACTATCTAGGGCACATAGTGTCTGAAGAAGGGGTAGCCACAGACCCCGGGAAGCTGGAGGCAGTTACCTCCTGGCACCGGCCCACCACTGTGACAGAACTCCTTTTTGAGGTTCTGGTCCTACTATAGGAGATTCCTAGAGGGGTTTGCACGGATTGCCCGACCCTGAATGAACTTCTAAAGACAGAAGGGGAAGAGGATGACTCGGGTCCCAGGAAGCCGGGAGAGTCAGTCGAAGATCAGTGGAATGGAAAATGTGAAGATGCCTTCCACATGTTGAAGAAGAGCTTAACCACTGCCCCTGTCTTGGCCCATGCAGACCCAAGGAAACCTTATGAGCTCCATGTAGATGCCAGTCATGACAGTCTGGGAGGAGTGCTCTACCAGGAGCATGAAGGGCAACTGCGACCTGTTGCATATGTGAGCAGAAGTTTGACCCCATCTGAAAAAAACTACCCCACTCACAAGTTGGAGTTCCTGGCTCTCAAGTGGGCTGTAGTTGATAAGCTTAAGGACTATCTGTATGGGGCAGAATTCACTGTGAAAACTGACAACAATCCCCTTACTTATCTTTTCACCACAGCAAAACTGGATGCAAAACTGGATGCCACAGGCCATCGATGGCTGGCTGCACTGTCTGGATTCAACTTCAGCCTGAAATACAGACCTGGGGCTGGAAATCGAGATGCGAATGTCCTGTCCAGAAGGTCTCATGCTCCCACTAGCCGCACAGAAGACTGGACCCAGGTGGCACCGGACGGGGTGTGGGCCCTCTGTCAAGGGGCTGAATTCCAAGCCAGTGGGGGGTCCAGAGCGGAAGAAATAGAGGTCACAGTAGTGGGGGTCCCCAAGCAATACTGTGGAGTAACCCAGATAGAGGAAGATGATTTACCCAAGCTGTCAAAAAAAAGAATTGAGGTGTGATCAATTGGAAGACCCTTTGGGGAAATTGGCCCTCGAGGCCCTGGAGAATCAGGATCCAGATAGGCTCTTGCATCACCCTTCAAAGGAAGCTCGTCTGCTGCGGAAGGAGTGGGACAGGTTGCAGGTGCATCAAGGGGTGGTCTACCGAAGGGGCCCCTCTGATGACCTGGAAGACAAATGGCAATTGTTCTTGCCTGAGAAGCACAGAGGGACTGTCTTGGCCACTTTACACGACCATCATGGTCATTTAGGAGCTGAAAGGACCTTCCAACTTGTCAGAAGTCGGTTCTATTGGCCCTGTATGAGGGCTGAAGTAGAGGAATACTGCCATTTATGCGCACGCTGCATCCAGCGGAAAACTCTACCCCATCAAGCTACCCCAATGGGCCACCTACAGAGTCAAGGCCCAATGGACTTGGTATGCATTGATTTCCTCTGCCTCGAACCCGACTTGAGTGGGCTAGGAAATGTTCTGGTGATAACCGACCATTTCACCCGGTATGCCCAGGCCTTCCCAACTAAAGACCAGAAGGCTTCCACAGTGGCCAAAGTACTCATGGAAAAATACTTTGTGCATTATGGGCTACCACAGCGACTACACTCGGATCAAGGGAGGGACTCCTTAGGGATCAAGAATACCCGAACCACTCCCTACCATCCGCAAGGGGATGCCCAGCCGTAGAGGTTCAACCGAACCCTACTCAACATGCTGGGAACTCTAGAAAGTGAAAAGAAGCAGCATTGGAGCAGGCACATAGCAGCAATTGTGCATGCTTACAACAGTACAACAAGTGATGCTACAGGGTACTCCCCCTATCGACTCATGTTCGGGAGAGAAGCAAGACTACCCGTAGACCTGGCCTTTGGCACCTCCATAGACCATTCCTTGACCACTTCTCACAAAGGCTATGTGGACCAGCTGAGGCACAGTTTACAGTTGGCCTATGAGCAGGCCCAAGCGGCTTCCGATCAAAGGGGAGCTCGCAACAAGAGGAGCTTCGACCTGAAGGCACGAATTCAGGATCTGCAACCAGGGGACAGAGTGTTGTTACGAAACTTGGGAGTCCCTGGGAAGCACAAGCTTGCAGACAGATAGGAATCGGAGCCATATGTTATTTGCAAGAAGTTACCCGGCCTACCAGTCTACCAGCTGAAGCCAGAAGGAAAGGTGGGGCCTTTGAAGACTTGGCACCAGAACCATATACTCCCACTTGCTGAAGCAGTCCGGATACCCCCTGTGAAGGATTCCTCTGAGCCAACGTCCATCCTGGATACTCCTAGGCCAAATACCCGGTCTCAGGCATCCCGGTCTGAAGAAACAGATGTCTCTGAACCTAGTGAGGATGAAAGGGAAGAGTTGGAATGGCTATGGCCTTCCCAGGCCCCAGTGACTTCTGCTATGGATCTCCCACCTTTGGAAGACACCATAGACAGTACACTGAATGCAGAAGCTACTGAATTTATCCCGTCCAGCCCTCTATCAGACCCATGGGAAGATGCCCTTGACTCGCTCCCAGAGGAGGATCCAAGATGTTCTGTGAATCCTCCTGCTCTTGAGTTAAATGTTTCAGAAACAGTGGAAGCTGCCATGTCTGTTCCGGAAGAGGAACCTACAGTGTTGGAGCCAGAAATCCCAAGAGAGCGGAGGGAGAAAAGGGCCATAAGGCCTCCCCGAAGGCTGACTTACCCTCAAATGGGGAGGAGCTCGGAGGACACTGTGGCAACTGCCAGGAGGAGTGCAGAAAGCCCTGATCCCTCCACTGTTCATTTGGTGGAGGGCAACCCCAACTCACCCCCTGGCACAGTTAGGCAGGCCACTTATGATAGTGTGACCTGTGGGCGAGGAAGTTCACCCTCTCATTTTTGGTGGGAACTTCCTCTGCTGACATCATACGCAGCTTTGTCTAATGTTGTGCGTAATGTTTGTTGACAATTATCTTTGGGGACCAAAGAGTTTAAGTGGAGGGAGTGTGTAGCGGGGTCTCCGTTGAGGCCCCATGGACTACATTACCCAGAATCCCGTTTGGCACCCAGGGTGCATTGGGCTGCTGCAGAGACTCATGGGTGGGGTATAAAAGGGGAGGGCGAGGCTTAGCCTGGCCTCTTTGGACACTGCGCTGCTGGCAAGAGGACTTCCTGTGCAGATCTGGGCCTTGCGCACTTCCAGAGAGTCTTCCACCTCGCTGCGGAGCCTGTGCGGCTACAGACATCTACCTGCTTCAGGGACGTCAGTGAACCGGAGATCAGGCGGTGGCAGATCCTGTGTGTGTGGAGACACAGCGGTGGGAGTCCCGGACTGGGATCGAGTCCGGAGGGGTGAGAGAGCACCTGCTCACAACTATAATCGAGTACTTTATTAGGCCTATAGACTGCCTTGGCCCTTTAACTGAGTCAGGCCTGACTGGGAGTTGATAGTACTGTGGGGTGCCATATTGCTAACGGGGAATCAAGCTATATGTTAGTGTGTGTTAGAACTAATTGCGCACTATAGTTAACTAGTGCTAGTAGTACTGCAGGGCTTTGCATGCAAGTGTTATATGTGATATTGATTGTTAACCCTTTTTTATCTACAAGTAAACCTTTTACATTTTATCAATCTGGTATTGGAGTCTATATGTATATCTGGTATAGAGTTATATAGAAATACCACCCCTGGACTAGCTGTGCCAGAGACGGGCTGAGTAGATTGCCAGGGGTTGGCTGTGCTGTGTACAAGGCCCAAAAGCAAACCAGCGGCTCCCTTAGTTTGGGGGTATCGCTACACCTGTAATTGCAGTGAAAGGTGGTTCTACAAATTATTGACTCAGGGGGGCTAAATACAAATGCACACCACACTTTTCACATATATATTTGTAAAAGAAAAATTGAAAAACATTTATCATTTTCCTTCCACTTCACAATTATGTGCCAATTTGTGTTGGTCTATCACATAAAATCCCAATAAAATAGATTTACGTTTTTGTTGTAACATGACAAAATGTGGAAAACGTCGAGGTGTATCAATACTTTTTCAAAGCACTGTAAAAAACAGAAGTTGTAAAAAAGTAAAAGTTGCTGTATTTTGAAATATCTCTGCTATATGGTCATTGTAACCATGATTCTCTTAGGGGTGTGTCGTTTATCTGCATACTTTGTGCAAAAAGGTGTCCTTCTTTCGCATCTCAGAAAGCTAGGAGTGGGGATGAGCTTGTGTTTTTTCTGAACTGGGTTTGGTCCGAATTGGAAGTCATCTGTCATTACCCACCCTTCAGCTGATGCACACAAAAGGGACATGTGGCTATATTAAGTTAATGATGTCACAAGCATCCCCACCCCTTTGTGTACGTCAGCTGCAGGGCGGGTAAGCTCCCGCCCACAGCTCATTGGACCAGGAATGACAGTTGACTTTGAACCCAGTTAGGAACAAACGCAAGCTCATCTCTAGTTAGAAGTAGTAAGCAAATAAATGATGCATCAAGCACAAACAGCGACTGAATGGTAAATACTTATGCATCTCATAGTAGTCAACCTGGTTTTAAGTGATTTTTTTAGTGAAGAATACAAATAAAAAGGAAGAAACTGATTTGCTGCTTTCCTTTTATACACATTTCATACCCAAGGTCCATTTCTGATTGTATATATTTGAGGGCGTAAAGCACAAACACCTGTGCGCTATGCACTTAATTACCTGTCAGTCCTTTGCAGAGGCTTTGTGTTAAGCAGTTTGGAACTGTGCTTTGTTTGTCAATGCCCAAAGGGTAGCTATTAAACCATGAGAACACAGAGTGCTTGAAAACAGCAATTCCAAATCAAGTATATAAGGAATTTTAAATATCTCCAAAAATAGAATTCAATCGTTTGTTTTCATATTGCTGTGAAACTGTTGAGAGGTTAATTTCTTTAGATTAGAGTGAAACTGTGAATGGTTTTATATTTAAGAGGCATGCTATTACCCAGAATTTTTTTTTTTCCGTGCACCGCTTTTATCCTGACTACACTAGGGTTTAGACTTACCCAACTTTATGGCTCAGTTGGGTAAGCTCAGCCCCACTCACTTGCTCATGCTCCAATTCAAAGAGAGTACCTCTTTGGTCAATAAGGGTTCTTACATTTGAAAGGGGGTGGTGGGTGGATATGGATTACCTATGAGCGCTAACTCTGAAGTTAGTTCTAAAGAAGAGGGGCACATCCCCCAAAACGCGTTAGCCTTCCAACTTTGGCATACAGGTGCATGGTCAGATGACACCGCCTACAGCTGGAGTTCTGTTTGATATACCTTTTTCTTTTCTATGCTTGTGAGTATGTATTCGTCTTTTGGATTTATTAAACATTGGTGTTGGTAATGCACTAAGCGTTTGTGCACTCTGGTGTGTTTTTACAGTGGAAGTGATTAGCTGGCTTGTGTACTGCTCTATGCACACTACAAATCCCAAAGTCCATAGTCTATAGTACCTAGCCTATCTCAGAAGCCAGAAAAATAAGTTGGCTACATTCCTACATTTCTACATAGTATGAGGCCATGGAAAACAAACAAATACACCATCTACTAGAAAGTCAGATCATGGCAGCAAAGAAAAAAATAAATAAAATTTGGAGGTTTGGAGAATGCTGAGAGCAATAAAAGGTACTTTCTTAAGGTAAGAAGACGTACTTAAATATAAAAAAAATTCAACTAGAGTTTGGTGTCACTTTAAGAGCAAGATGGTATTTATTACAATATGACTCTGGAAGACATCTATGGGTTTATGTAGGCACCTGGAGGTCTTTACAAGGTAAGGTGAACCCACAGGTTGGTTTGCAACAACCAAATAATTTCCTATAACTCTTGGAAATATGTGTTTGAGCTTTCACACCTGTATATCTGATTGTTATGCCCCGTACACACGATCAGGCTTTTGCCCGGCCAAAAGCGCATCGGAATTCCGACTGAATTCCATCGGAGTAAAAGAGAACATTTTCTCTATCTAAACTCCGACGGAATTCCTCAGAAAAAACTCAGATGGGGCATACACATGGTCGGAATATCCGATGGAAAAAGTCCATCTGACTTTTTCCATCGGAAATTCCGATCGTGTGTACAGGGCATTAGACATTAATTTTGTGTTATATTACTGTGAATGAAAGAGGAGTAGCAACACTCAAAAGTGTTCAGAAAATCTCCAAACTCCATGAGGGTCAGGAAGAGAATTAGGCACAAATTAAAGCAGGAAGACCTTGACTCAGAAGTCCCTAGAAGATAAAACAAGCCAGGTGATGATTAATACCACCACCTATAGCTGTGTATCGGCTACCCCCAGGGAGATGCTGATGTTTGGGTCCCTTGGTTCAGGATGTCAGTGACCTTTCACACCCTCTGACATTCCAAGACTGGGAGGGAATTTTCATTGTAACAATACACAAAGACCAAACGAATAGAAAGTTGCAACAAACAGTTGCAAAATAACGTATGAATTTAGCAATTAACAAGTGGAAAAATAACTGACCCCTAATCCCTATACCATGGGAGGTCCTGTCTAAGGAGCAATGCAAGGACAATGGTCTCTGGCAAACCCTCCCCTACTGGCCTGTCTCTGGCAAACCCTCTCCTACAGTGAACTCCCTTCTGTAAGCAGAAGTCCTTCCTCAAGCAAACTGTGGACTTGGCTTTATAGTAGATGCAGTTAACAGCAGACAAGCTTCTTTCTTTAGGGCAACCACAGCAGAGTCCCTTCATAAACAACTAGATAGACTAAGCTCTTCAGGGCACCAGCCAAAGTCCCCTTTAAGTCAAACACACAGCTCATTCTCTAGCATATGGGGGTTGCAGCAGCCTAAACGTCTCTAAGATCTCTCACAGCAGTCTGTACTCACAAATGTCGAGGGGAAGTTGGTTGCCTCCTTCCAACATCTATGCAACACCTTTCTTCTGTGATACTAGACTAGATCTTCAGATGACAACCCCTCAGTCAGCTCTCTGTAGCTTCAGCATACAGGCCCTCAGGTCGCCCACCTGCAGCCTCACGAACAGCAAGTACATGGAAGCACTGCAAGACATTCAGGCTGTGTTCCTCTTCCGAAGGAAAGAACCCAGAAGTTCTGTGTCTCAGAGCATTTATACAGGCTCCCAGCAACCTTTAGGGCCACTCTCCCTGGAATTGGCCAGGGATGTATAAATATTCATACTGTTATTTGCATTGCTCCACACCTATGTTCCAGAGGATTCTAGAGTTCCCTGGAAAGCAGAGGAAACAGTCAGACCAGCAGCAGCTGAAACACTGAGCAGACCTTACAAATCATGTGCAGCTGCACTGCTTACAGTGAGTGCAACTAAATTTACCTAACACAGTAATTACAGCCACACTGGCTACAGTGAGACAAGATAATTTTACCCAGCAACAAAAACACAACTAAACCTACCTAAACCTAGCACCTATCTAGAAGGGTGCTGCACAACCATAAACAGTTATTCCTGTTTCCCTGATACACCTCATGATGAGGTGGTCCCGAGAGTAAAACTTGGGTTTAACTGAGGACACTCATGCTGTGTTACCAGGGGTTAATAAGGCAGTCAATTTCTGTGCTATTAATTTTCATGTCAGGAACAACGCTTCAAATAAACTTTGGAACCTCAAGGGATAAACCCTTATCTTCTGACAATCCCAAGACACAGTTCTGGGGTAAAGCTTGCATGGAAAACAGAGTATCTGCAACAGCAGACAAGTAACTAAGTAACTTTGAGCATATGTATCAAGTTTCCTGGAGTATATTCACACCTAGTACACTCAGGGTTTGACCTATGACTATATTAATACAGAATTTGAGGGGCACAATATGTAACATAAAACCATTATTTTCTGATATGATGCTTTGCAGTGGTCTCATGTGCTAGCAGGTGGAGGTGGAGAAGTCTCCTCTGCTGCTCACCTAGTATATGAGGTTGGATTGGTCGCAGGAAAATGCCTGACTTTACAAGAGGAAAGGACTCCTAGATGAGACATGGGCAAGAGGGTGCAGCACAATGCTGGATTATCTCAAGGGATAGGGATATGGTGGAATTGTTATCTATATTGAGCAGTGTAATTTGTTAGCATAGTCAATGATGACAGGTTCTCTTCAGAATTTGACTTTGCTTCATTTACAAATGCACGCCACAGTTTTCACATATTTATTTATAAAAATTTTGAAAACACATTTATCATTTTCCTTCCACTTCACAATTATGTGCCACTTTGTGTTGGTCTATCACATAAAATATCAATAAAATACACTTACGGTATGTTTTTGGTTGTAACATGACAAAATGTGGAAAATTTCAAGGGGTATGAATACTTTTTCAAGGCACTGTACCTATGAGCGCAAAAAATATGAAAACTAAGATTACAGTGCATTATTATTTACTGGCATTCTGGTTGTTTGCTGTTGGTAAAAATGGCATAGGATCTGCTGTTCTGATCTCAAGATGTGGGCAGCATTTGATGTCACTGGCACCAGGAAATGATAGGTATTGACTAGGGTTGAGCGAACCCGAACTGTAAAGTTCGGGTCCGTACCGAACTTTAGCTTTTTCCCGAACCCGAACCCGGACTTTGCGCAAAAGTCCGGGTTCGGGTTCGGGTTCGGCAATCTAATTACGCAGTTAGAAATGCTTCAGGGGCCAGCCAATCACCTTTTGATTAGCTGGTGTGCCCTTAGAAGCCATCATAGCCATGCCTACTAATGGCATGGCTGTGATTGGTCAGTGTAACATGTGACCCAGCTTCTATATAAGCTAGAGGCACACAGCACACACGTCACTCTGCTTCAGAATAGATAAGGAGAGGATCTTGTCTGCTGCTGCTGCTTTTAGGGAGAGATTGAAAAATACATGAGTTAGTCCTGATTCTGGAATCTGAGGGAAAAGATAGAGAGACAGTGTAGTGTAGGGCCAGGTTCCTGTTGGTGCTTTCAGGGAGTCCAGATTCAGAGATATAACTCAGCGATCTGCATAGGTTTACCTGTTTGTGTTGCAGTGCAGTCTTTTTACACATTTATACACATTTTGTAATTTTGTATTCTTGTGAATGGTCTTCAAAAGAGTGCTATTCCCTTCCCCCCTCTCCCTTTCTTGGGAGTGTCAGAATCAAACATAAGGTTATCCCAGTCAGCTGTGTTCTTTCAGTACTGATTGGTGTAAAGTTACTTTATTTTTCATTTATACCTCTATTGATTCCCACACACCTTAGCTATGAGTAAGCGTCAATTCGTGACGTGAAACGCGTTAGCCACCCTTCCCTGCATGCACACTATCTGCATTTGTTGTTTTGGATCTATGGATTTATTTTGAATTTGGATTTTTTTACTTGAAATTTTGGAATAAATAACTGTCTATACAGAGTGCGGCAGTCCAGGGTTTCTTTTTCTCCCATGCATCAGTGCAGAGCCAGCACCTCTGTGAGTGACCGGGCGGAAGCAGCCATTTGGTGAATTCTCAAGCTTTTGAGCGGTACGTTTTTCCTTTCCTCTGTTTCTACCTGGACTTTGACCATTTTTGTACCTGCCCAGCTTTAATATTCTCCAGCTCCATAATTCTTCAATACATAGTGTTTTATACACAATGGATTACCCCGTCACCATGACACATACCGAATCCACCACCACTACAACAACTACAGGAGTAGACACAGGGTTTAGCCGAACTCTTACCGCCCCAGCTAACAATCCCTTACGCTCCAGCCAGCAACTTTTTTCACAAACAGCGGATGTAGGCGATTTCTCTCTGAGACGCATATTCCGCAAACTTGAGAGCCTTATGGCAAAGGAAATAAGGGCGTTCTGGGATGTTAACACACTCACGGAATATATCACTATGGAACAAATACCTCGAGGACTACGCATTAAGAAGTTTCCCACGTTTGATTTTCCAGACGAGGATACAAAAATGAAATGGACTAATACCCTTTCTGCTTGTTCGTTTGAACTGATGAAAATCATTGTGAACTTTAAACAAAAAGAATTGAATAGGGTACAGGATGAAATGTCCATGATACAAAAGGAACTAGTGGATCAACAGGGACAACCCGGATATTCAGATTTAGACATGCAGCTGAATAAAAAAATGGATAAACTAGAAAGAGGAGTAATTGCTACTAAAAAAGAGAAAAAGACCAGAGATCAGTTAGATTATGATGCAAATAAAGTTTATACTTGGAAGAAGCCAATATTTCACGCAAACCGTCCATGAAAAACTCCAAGCAAAAAGAGGGTCAGTTTTTCAGACACGGAAGGTGAACCCCCAAATGACACTTTTGCAGCGACTGGATCTGACTCTTCCTCTGACAGCTCCAAACCCGAATACACACGTAAAGATCAACCGGTTCCTTTAAACCCTCACGGTCAGAATCACAGCAAGAAAAACAAGAAGAAAAACAAAAAAACAAGAAAACCAGGAGAGGCGGAAAAAAACACAGAAGACAACAGAGGAAATCGCTACCCTCTACGGGATCGCAAGTAGCCGAAATATCGAATGTAATGAATCTGTCGGGATGTCCTTTAACCGAATCAGACATTCTATTATTGTAAAAAGGCTTGAATTTTTGTCTATCCAATCACTTTAACCTTTTCAACACCATCATAGATGTCAACAGATTAGCAAGAGTTCTCACACTGCAAAAACATTACTTTTCTGAACAAGATATTTCCTCACCAGACTCTTCCACAGAGAACTCCACCATGGGTGAGTGTATACCTTATTCTAATCATTTCATTGATGTATGTGCTTTGATGGACTTGACAGATCTTGCTGGTGAATCAGATATAGTCAGAGAAGATATGGATGTTTTTGGTCCAGGTCATAACCCAGTTCATTTTAAGGTTAAATCAGACTTTTATCCGATAAATTCCAGAGGAAATGACATGGATTTATACCAAAAATTTGTAGAAAGGGATTTATCCCTTTTGGCTAAAAATATATCTAAAACATCCAGCAAAAAGGGTTTTGATAATTTGTCTGTTGAAGAAAAAATATCGTTAGATAAACTACAAAAGGATCCCTCTATAGTTATAAAGAACTCCGATAAAGGCGGGGTGGTGGTTGTCCTAGATGCCACTATCTACAAACAAGAGGCTTTAAGGCAATTGTCGGACACTACCACTTATCATAAGCTTAGAGGTGACCCCACAGAATCCTTCAAGAAAGAACTCTCTGCGTTATTGGATAGGTCAGTCCTAATAGGAGTCTTCACAGAAAAGGAAAAAGAAGTTTTGATCCCACCTTTCCCTGTCATGCCCATCTTTCATCACCTCTAACGGGCAGACCGATTGTGGCAGGAATCAATTCCTTAAATGAACGTTTAGGGCAATGGGTGGATGAACAACTCCAACCTTTGGTTATGGACTTACCAGGGTACATTAGTGACACCAATGACCTTTTGACCAAACTGAATGACATCACATGGAATGAAAACTGTCAGTGGATCACCTGTGATGTCACAAGTCTTTATTCCTCCATACCCCATTCTTTGGGTCTACAGGCTGTTTCTCACTTTTTACAGAGATCGGATCGATTTTCCCCTATTCTACAGGAGTTCATTATTTTATGTTTGGAATATTTGCTTACTCATAATTTTTTTATGTTTGACGGGGACTACTACCTCCAAAAATGCGGAGCCTCGATGGGAGCTAAGTTCTCTCCATCCCTGGCCAATCTCTACATGGGATGGTGGGAAAGACTGCGCATTTTTGGACCTCACAGTCCCCGTCGCAAAGATACTTTATTTTTTTGCAGATTTGTAGACGATCTCTTGTTTATAATGAATGACCCATCATGTGACCTAGAAAGATGGCTAGCATACATAAACGATAATGCGCTCAATCTACGCTTCACTGGTACACTCAACAAAAACACTATTGAATTTTTAGATGTTAAGTTGTCAGGTGAAAACAATGCTATTTTCTCCAGTTTATACAGAAAACCTAATGCAGGGAACACGCTGTTGAGAGCAGATTCCAGTCATCCTACACATACTTTCAATAGCATCCCTATTGGACAGTTCCTGAGGCTAAGGAGATTGTGCAGCAGAAACACTGACTTTGAAAATGAAGCCAAAGCTATGTCTAGTAGATTTGAAGAAAGGGGATATCCCACACCTGTTATAGAAAAGGGATTATCCATTGTCAGGAATACATCTCGTGATTCCTTGTTGTCTAAAAAAGCAGATCACGCACATGGAGAGGATGGAAATAAAGACAGAGATAGGATCAGAGAGACCAACAAAAAGAAAAGGAAAAGCAAACATAGATGCAGAAATAAAAAGAAAAACAATATCGACAACGGTATCCCCACGTTTTCCACCCCATATAGTGCTGAATTCCAGAATGTCAAACGCATAGTCATGAAATATTTACCTATACTAACACATGACCCTATATATGATAAAATATTACAGAAGGGCATTCGTACGGTTTCCAGAAGAGCACCATCTCTTGGAAACCTACTATCTCCTAGCCTTTTTTCTAGTAAGAACACCACGAAACACTGGTTATCATTTAAAGGGACATTTAAATGTGGGGGAACACACTGTGTTTATTGTCCATTCATACAGAAAGGTGACACTATTACATCCATGTCGACTGGCAAAACACATAAGATAGATTCTTTCATCAATTGTAACTAGTGTTGAGCGAACCCGAACTGTAAAGTTCGGGTCCGTACCGAACTTTAGCTTTTTCCCGAACCCGAACCCGGACTTTGCGCAAAAGTCCGGGTTCGGGTTCGGCAATCTAATTACGCATTTAGAAATGCTTCAGGGGCCAGCCAATCACCTTTTGATTAGCTGGTGTGCCCTTAGAGGCCATCATAGCCATGCCTACTAATGGCATGGCTGTGATTGGTCAGTGCAACATGTGACCCAGCTTCTATATAAGCTAGAGGCACACAGCACACACGTCACTCTGCTTCAGAATAGATAGGGAGAGGATCTTGGCTGCTGCTGTTGCTAATAGGGAGAGATTGTAAAATACATGAGGTAGTCCTGATTCTGCAATCTGAGGGAAAAGATAGAGAGATAGTGTAGTGTAGGGCCAGGTTCCTGTTGGTGCTTTCAGGGAGAGATATATATTATATAGGAGTCCAGATTCAGAGATTAAAATCAGTGATCTGCATAGGTTTACCTGTTTGTGTTGCAGTGCACAGTCTTTTTACACTGCCATGAGCCCAGTGTCAGAGAAAATCTACCTTTTATCTGCAAGCTCAGTGCACCAGCACTGCATATTACGTTGAGAGATACACCGTTTCCATACTGTGGGTGTATTCTGCTCTTTGAAAAAGATCCATTTAGGGGAAAAAAAAGGCACTTTATTGTGCTCTTTTCCAAAAGACCCATAGGGCAAAAAAAAAAAAAAATTAGCATTTTATTTTGCTCGTGCAAAAAAAGACCCGTTTAGGGCAAAAAAATAAATAAAAAAAATTTGCACTTTAATGTACGCTTGCAAAAAGAGCCATTCAGGGCCACAAAAAAATGTTTGCCGTGTGTTATACATATGTGGAGGTGTGTGAAATAAACAATTTCTATATAGTTTTCTCCTACTGTGCTATACTAAAAAAAAATCATTTTTTTTTAATAGCATTTTCTGCAGTTCTGTAGCTGTGCGATTCAGCGGTTACGTACTGTGGGTGTGTTCTGCTCTTCCAAAAACGCAGTTTAGGGGCACAAAAAATAGTTTGCAGTGTGTTATACATATTTGGAGGTGTGTGAAATAAACAATTTCTATATAGTTTTCTCCTACTGTGCTATACTAAAAAAACAAATTTTTTTTGAATAGCATTTTCTGCAGTTCTGTAGCTGTGCGATTCAGCGGTTACGTACTGTGGGTGTGTTCTGCTCTTCCAAAAACACCCATTTAGGGCAAGATCCTAAATTTGGAAAATATGAGGAGAAGGTCAAAGGGACGTGGTGGCCCCGGTCGTGGTGCTGCTGGTGGAGCTCCTGTTGCAGGGAGAGGACGTGGTGGTTCTGTGCCAGATACACGCACAAGTGAAACACCTTCCTCAGGTGCGAGTAGGCGACCGAGCCTGCGGCGGTATTTTGTCGCGCCTAATGAGGCTTGTCTCCCACCCACTCTTCTGATGAAAGATCAGAGTTGGCACCTGAAACCCATGTCCATCAGTCTTTCACCTCACCCCCTTGCAAATCAGCCAAGCAGTCTGAGCCCCAAATCATGCAGCAGTCTCTTCTGCTTTTCGATGACTCTGTTAGCAGGGTTTCCCAGGGCCATCCACCTAGCCCTGCCCCAGAAGTGGAAGAGATTGAGTGCACCGATGCCCAACCACTTATGTTTCATGATGAGTACATGGGAGGACCATCGCAGTACGTCTCGGATGATGACGAAACACAGGTGCCAACTGCTGCTGCTTTCGCAATTGTGCAGACAGACAAGGAGGGCAGGGGTGAAGACTGGGTGGAAGATGATGTGGAGGACGATGAGGTCCTCGACCCCACATGGAATGAACGTTATGCAGGTGACCAGTGTAGTTTGGAGGAAGAGGCGGTGGTCGCACAGAGCCACCAGCACAGCAGAAGAGGGAGCAGGGTGCAAAAGCGGAGCGTCCGTCCCCTAGACAGTATGTCTGCTACTGCCCAACGCAGCAAGGGACCGAGCACACCAAAGCCAGGTCCAAGGAGTTCCCTAGCGTGGCAGTTCTTCACACAATGTGCTGATGACAAGACACGAGTGGTTTGCATGCTGTGCAATCAGAGCCTGAAGCGAGGCATACACGTTCTCAACCTGAGCACAACCTGCATGACCAGGCATCTAAGTGCAAAGCACGAGCTGCAGTGGAGTAGACACCTCAAAAACCATGAAAGGTCTCTGGCTCCTCCTGCTTCCTCTTCTGCTGCAGTCTCGGCCTCTTCATCCACCTCTGTAGTGACAGTGGCACCTGCCACCCCGCAAACAGAGGATCTGCCAGCAACACTACCACCTGGGTCACCAACCATCTCCACAATGTCCCATGGAAGCGTTCAGCTCTCTATCTCCCAAACATTGGAGCGGAAGAGGAAGTACCCCCTAGCCGCCCTGAATGCCAGCATTTCAAAACTCCTGGCCTTTGAAATGCTGTCATTCCGTATGGTGGAGACGCAGAGTTTTAAAAGCCTGATGGCATTGGCTGTCCCACAGTACGTCGTGCCCAGCCGCCACTATTTTTCCAGGCGAGCCATCCCTTCCCTGCACAACCAAGTGGGGGACAAAATCAGGTGTGCACTGCGCAACGCCATCTGTGGCAAGGTCCACCTAACTACGGATGCGTGGACCAGTAAGCACGGTCAGGGACGTTATATCTCCCTAACAGCACACTGGGTAAATGCAGTGGCGGCTGGGCCTGAGGCAGATAGCAGTTTGGCGCATGTCCTTCCACCACCGAGGATTGCAGGACGCTTCAGTTTGCCTCCTGTTGCTAACTCCTCCTACTCCGCTTCCTCATCCTCTACCGCCTCCTCATCCGGTCAGCGTAACACCTTCACCACCAACTTCAGCACAGCCAGGGGTAAACGACAGCAGGCAGTTTTAAAACTTTCCTGTTTGGGGGAAAAACCCCACACCGCGCAGGAGTTGTGGAGGGACATGGAACAACAGACCAATGAGTGGTTGCTGTCAGTGAGCCTCAAGCCCGGCCTGGTGGTGTGCGATAATGGGCGAAATCTCGTAGCAGCTCTGGGCCTAGCCGGTTTGACGCACATCCCTTGCCTGGCACATGTGCTGAACTTGGTGGTCCAGAGGTTCCTTAAAAATTACCCCAATATGCCAGAGCTGCTGCAGAAAGTGCGGGCTGTGTGTGCGCACTTTCGGCGTTCTCACCCTGCTGCTGCTCGCCTGTCAGCGCTGCAGCGTAACTTCGGCCTTCCCGCTCACCCCCTCATATGTGACGTGCCCACAAGGTGGAACTCCACCTTGCACATGCTGGCCAGACTGTGCGAGCAGCAGCAGGCGATAGTGGAGTTTCAGCTGCAGCAATCACGCGTGAGTCGCTCTGCGGAACAGCACCACTTCACCACCAATAACTGGGCCTCCATGCAAGACCTGTGTGCCTTGTTGCGCTGTTTCGAGTACTCCACCAACATGTCCAGTGTCCAGTGCCAATGACGCCGTTCTCAGCGTTACTATCCCAGTTCTATGCCTCCTTGAAAAAACGCTTCGGGCGATGATGGAAGAGGATGTGGCACAGGAGGATGAGGAGGAGGAGGAGGAAGCAGGATCATTTCAAAGGCTTTCAGGGCAGTCTTTCACAAGTGGCTACGAGGGTGGGTTCCTGCACCAACAAACGCCAGGTACACAATTGTCCGGCAGAAAGGGCACAGTTCTGGAGGATGACGAGGTGGAGGAGGAGATGGAGGAGGAGGAGGAGGAGCCATTTTCACAGCAGGGTGGCACCCAGACCAGCTCGTGGCCATCACTGGTGCATGGCTGGGGGGATACAGAGGACACAGACGATACACCTCCCACAGAGGACAGCTTTTCTTTGCCTCTGGGCAGCCTGGCACACATGAGCGATTACATGCTGCAGTGTTTCCGCAATGACCGCCGAGTTGCCCACATTTTAACTGGTGCTGATTACTGGGTGGCCACCCTGCTGGATCCCCGTTACAAGGACAACGTACCGTCCTTAATTCCCTCACTGGAGCGGGATCGTAAGATGCGCGAGTACAAGCGCACTCTGGTAGACGCGCTGCTGGTGGCATTCCCACCTGACAGCGGGCGTACTTTGGAAGCACAAGGCGAAGGCAGAGGAGGAGGAAGAGGTCGCCAACGCAGCCGGGGCACCGGCAGCACCTCAGAAGGCAGGGTTAGCATGGCTGAAATGTGGAAAAGCTTTGTCAGCACGCCACAACAACCAGCACCACCAGCTGAGATGAAACGTCTTAGCAGGAGGCAGCATTTCACCAACATGGTTGAGCAGTATGTGTCCACAGGCCTACACGTACTGGATGACGGGTCTGCCCCCTTTAACTTCTGGGTCTCCAAATTGGGCACATGGCCTGAGCTTGCCCTTTATGCCTTGGAGGTGCTGGCCTGCCCTGCAGCCAGTGTATTATCTGAACGTGTATTTAGCACGGCAGGGGGCGTTATCACAGACAAGCGCAGCCGCCTGTCCAGAGCCAATGTGGACAAGCTCACGTTCATTAAAATGAACCAGGCATGGATCCCACAGGACTTGTCCGTACCTTCTGCAGAATAGACATGTATACCGGTGTTGTGACAAAAACTGTCCGGCCATCGGATTGTGTCCGGCCCATACTGTGAAGGCGCAGCGCTTGCGCAGTACAGAGGACAAGGAGATTCACAAAATCTCCGAAGATTAACGGCGCCTGCGCAGTGAGTGCAGGTTCAAGCCCCACCATCCAAGTGGACATACGGTAGCACATAGTAACAGGGCCCCTCACGGGCTCGGTTCGATCGCCACGCTTTGGGCACGGCCTCACTTGGCTCGGCTTGAACCACGGATGGTGTGGCCTTCACCTGAACTCACCACGCAGGCGCCGTTCGTCTTTGGAGATTTTCGAAATCCCCTTGTCCTACATACTGAGCAAGCGCAGTACAGGGTGGACACTATTTGACTAGGGACAGAATTCGACACATCACCGGCCTTACCCAGCCATTGTTGTATTTTTGAAACAGTGTTGGCTACCTCGTCCTCCTCCACCGCCGCTTCCACCTACACAGCCACATCCACCGCCACCTCAACCTCCTACTCCATATGGACCTCGTCCTCCTAGGTCAAGATTATAATTGTTATTTTATTTTTTTGTAGCGCACAGATCCTTTCCCCCTTACCTGCCTTTATGTTGTTGGTTCCTCGCAGGAGGGAGAAAGGCACACCGCACTACCAGCCCGTACCCTCCTATATAAAGAGGTTGAGCGGTGTACTTGACGGGCCGTGTCCATAGCCGGAGTCAAAACTCCTCCAGAGGATGATTCTCACCTCTACTGTAGGTAGAGGCAAGTCCTTTAATTCCCAGTAAAGTCAATGTCCACACCAGCTGAAATTACAACTCTTATTCTCTCATGGCAAAATAAACTCTACTCGGATAGAAAAGGTTAGAGCAAAGAAACAGGACAGCTTAAGGTGTGGAGGAGGTCCAGGCACAAACGTAGCACATTCACTTCACTGCTGGTTTCTCAAACAGTTTTAGGTGCACGGTCTCTGCCACAGACCTTGAGGTTGGTCTCTGCCACAGACAGGGTGTACAAGGCCCCTGCCACGGACCTGGAGAACTTTGGTCTCTGCCACAGACCAGGGTGTATAAGGCCCCTGCCACGGGCCGGGTGAATAAGGCCTCTGATACAGTCAAGATGACCTTGAGCTTCTCCTTCCACGAACCTAGCCCATATCAAGGGGAAGACATCTCTCCAGGGAGTCAACAGACCCTTCCTTCACCGTGACTCCCGCATCGGTCCATCAGAATGATCCTCCCTTCCCTGGAACATGGTCCCCTACACGAGGCAGCACCCTAAGACTCCTCGACCCTTAGCGGACTCCAGACGAAGGCTCTGGACTCCAGGCTTTACTCCCGCACCTAGGCCTCCATACCCAGGGCAGCAGGAACTCCAGGATAGTACCTCACCCCGGGCTAAAGGTACCCGAGATGGAACAGGAACACATGCACCCAGGCCGAAGGCACCTGGGCGTGGACCCCACTGGACATCAGCCCCCAGGCCAAAGGTCTGCCCCTTTTATATGCTCTCCCGGCATGCACAGCAGGTTCCCCGCCCCGCTGTACTACTGCCAAGAGGGGACACAAAAGGCACAGCACTGTATCGGCAGTTCAACCCTAGCCTACCATGGCAGCGCCACCTGTAGGCCGCAGGGAACTGCACACCAATACTGTCCCCCGAGGACAAAATGGTCCATGAATCCTACAGAATTAGGGTGTTTGAGCATATTTACCACTCAAACACTTCCCTTAAATTTAGCACCCCGCTACATTTTTATTTCAAAGTATTTTATTTTCCCACTAGTATATATATGCATCCATTAAATTGAATAATTTATTCCAGAAAGGGCGTATTCTGGGGCATTCCCACCATATGTGTGGCATCGTGCCGTTGAGTTTCTGAGGTTCTTAATGACTTCCCGTACCTCTTCTGCTGAAAAGGGGGCCTCCAGCATATTTTTTTAATTTTTTAATTTTTTTATGTTATTTTAAGTTATTTCCCTATCCACATTTGTTTGCAGAGCACTTGCCATGCTCTTAACAACATTTTGCTGCCATTTGCAGCCCTATAGCCCTTCCCATAACTTTTTTAGAGCCTTTTTAGTCCTTAGAAGTCCGGGTCCCCATTGACTTCAATGGGGTTCGGGTTCGGGTTAAAGTTCGGTCCCGAACCCGAACTTTTTTCCGAAGTTCGGCCGAACCCGTCGAACCCGAACATCCAGGTGTCGGCTCAACTCTAGTATTGACACTATTTACATGTACGTTTTGAATAGTGACTGCATCACTTGACATATATAATGGGAATATACGAAATGAAAGTATGCATTCCTTGCAAACACATATGTGACACTGCCATCTTGTGGCCATTGCACTTATACCTTCAGTAAATAGGCAGGATACTTTTTTAATTAAACCTATCGTTAGCAGGGCTGTAAATTTACTGTCAGTTTGTAAAAATGTGGGCTTTTTTTTACAACTGCCAGTAAATATCAGGGGCTGATAATTTCATGCTGTGTTGACTTTTTAAAGCTGAGTTCCGCCAGAAAAATAAATATATATATATTTTTTTTAAAAGGACACTTACCTGTCCAGGGCGCCCGCGATGTCCTCACCCAAAGCCGACCTGTCCCCCGACTCACAGCCTGGTTCCCTACTGCGCATGCACGAGTCGCACTGCACATCCTGACTGGTCCCTGCTGTCTTCTGGGACCTGTGTGTCTTCCAGAAGACAGTGGGGGGGCAATGGAGGAGGGGCCGGACATGGCCTTGATCGCCGCAGATTCTGCAGCGATCTATCACTGGAAGTTGGAACAAATACCTGTATTATACATATATCTGCTCTAACCTAATAAGCGGAAGTTCCATTTTTGGGTGGAACTCCGCTTCAAGTGTAAATCAAGCAAGTTACTTTGTTATAGGTATTGTCAGTGTTTCCATGTCATGTTTATACTGTTCAAATATTGACTGTGTTTGTTTTCAACAGGAGTTCTGTAATTTCTCAGGTTGTCAGTAAAAAATTTGCTGAACCAGTAAATTTACCATGTTTTGTCAGTAAAAAATGCTGCAGGAGGTTGGCAACCCTGATAGTGAGAGAAATATAAAGGCTGACAATGCTGTTCTTCTTCTAAAAATGCTAGTAGCCTGGCTTCTTCTGGTTTTAATGCCTTTTGAGTAGAGATGAGCTTCAAGTTCAAGTCGAACTCATGTTCGACTCGAACATCGTCTGTTCGGCCGTTTCCCGAATTTTGAACATTATGGGCCGTTCGCGCCAAATTCGAGTGGTGCGTCACGCCCCATAATTCACTGCGGTATCGCAGTGCATTGATGGCTGATGGTTGGCCAAGCATGCACTATGACCCGCATGCTTTTGCCAATCACAGCGCGGTAAGAACGGAGAGCCATAATTGGCCAAAGCCAGGGTGGCTTTGGCCAATTATGTCTCAGGGGGTTAAGTACACGCCCCACACTATATAAGGCCGCCTGGGTGGCGGCCTTGTGTAGTGTGTAGCGGCGGCGGAGAGAGATAGAGAGAGAGAGAGAGAGACAGTGTCATTTCATTTGTGTTAGAGCAGGCAGGCAGGCGAGCCAGTTAGCTGCAGTCAGTGTATTTAGTATATATATGCATCCTAGGTGTTGTGTATATATATATATATATATATATATATATATATATATATATATATATATGTATATATATATATACACTGTATTCAGTTTAGCTAGATCCGTTCCTGTTATTCTCTTCCTAATATACTGACAGGCAGGCAGGTGATTGTGGTAGCTGCAGTATTTTCAGTTAGTGTACTGTGTCCTTTGCACAGTGTGCACCTAAAGCTACCTGAAGACAATTTCTGCTGTTCTCATACTAATAATACCACAGGCAGGGAGCTGCAGTATTTTCAGTTAGTGTACTGCGTCCTTTGCACAGTGTGCACCTAAAGCTACCTTAAGACAATTGCTGATGTTCTCATAATAATACCACAGGCAGGGAGGTGCAGTATTTTCAGTTAGTGTACTGTGTCCTTTGCACAGTGTGCACCTAAAGCTACCTGAAGACAATTGCTGGTGTTCTCATAAAAATAATACCACAGGCAGGGAGCTGCAGTATTTTCAGTTAGTTTACTGTGTCCTTTGCACAGTGTGCACCTAAAGCTACCTGAAGACAATTGCTGGTGTTCACATAAAAATAATACCACAGGCAGGGAGCTGCAGAATTTTCAGTTAGTGTACTGTGTCCTTTGCACAGTGTGCACCTAAAGCTACCTGAAGACAATTGCTGGTGTTCTCATAATAATACCACAGGCAGGGAGCTGCAGTATTTTCAGTTAGTGTACTGTGTCCTTTGCACAGTGTACACCTAAAGCTACCTGAAGACAATTGTTGGTGCTCTCATATTAATACCACAGGCAGGGAGCTGCAGTATTTTCAGTTAGTGTACTGTGTCCTTTTCACAGTGTGCACCTAAAGCTACCTGAAGACAATTTCTGGTGTTCTCATAAAAAACAATACCACAGGCAGGGAGCTGCAGTATTTTCAGTTAGTGCATCTTCATCAGCACGTGGCCGTGGGACACGCGTGTCCTTTTTTTCGGCAGCTGGCCGCGTTGAGCCGCAACATGCCGAAGACTTGGTAGAGTGGATGACCAAGCCTTCCTCATCCTCCTCATCCTCTCTTACCCAGGCTCAGGGTACTTTGTCTGGCAAAGCAGCTGCCAAAGGGGCCTCTTCCCTCAGCTCAATGGCATCAGTCACTCCTTCCTTAGCCCCACCATGTCCTCCTGAGTAGTCCTCCGAACTGTTTGACCACAGTGTTGGGTTCATGCTGCAGAATGATGCACAGCGTTTTGAAGGCTCCGATGATGGTACCCAGCTAGAGGAAGGCAGTAATGTGAGCCCAGAGAGAGGGGGTGCCCAAGAAGGACAGCAATCTGGCAGTCA
The DNA here is from genome assembly GCA_029206835.1 of Rana muscosa. Lineage (NCBI taxonomy): Eukaryota > Metazoa > Chordata > Amphibia > Anura > Ranidae > Rana > Rana muscosa. Next base: position 346,420,668 of record CM055127.1, read on the forward strand.
TGTTCCCCCAGCTGCAGTATACTGCCAGGTTTGCTACAGTGATAAGGAGGGAGGGGATGATGAGGTCACGGACTCTACGTGGGTGCCTGAAAGGAGAGAGGAGGAGGAGGCACAGCTCCAACGAGGCAGGATGCCCTCCAGGGACCAGCTTAAGGGCAGCACACCGACTGCATCACACCGCAGAGCTCCGCATTTGCAGGGCGCTTTTGTCTCTGCGCGTTATTCCAAAAGTTCTTTGGTGTGGGCCTTTTTTGAGACGAGTGCATCAGATCGGACCACGGCTATTTGCAACATATGTCTCAAGCGTATCTCGCGTGGCCAAAACATCACCCGCTTGTGCACCACATGCTTGACCAGACATACAGTTGCAATAAAACGTATGTGAACCCTTTTGGAATGATATGGATTTATGCACAAATTGGTCATAAAATGTGATCTGATCTTCATCTAAGTCACAACAATAGACAATCACAGTCTGCTTAAACTAATAACACACAAAGAATTAAATGTTACCATGTTTTTATTGAACACACCATGTAAACATTCACAGTGCAGGTGGAAAAAGTATGTGAACCCCTAGACTAATGAGATCTCCAAGAGATAATTGGAGTGAGGTGTCAGCCAACTGGAGTCCAATCAATGAGATGAGATTGGAGGTGTTGGTTACAGCTGCCCTGCCCTATAAAAAACACACACCAGTTCTGGGTTTGCTTTTCACAAGAAGCATTGCCTGATGTGAATGATGCCTCGCACAAAAGAGCTCTCAGAAGACCTACGATTAAGAATTGTTGACTTGCATAAAGCTGGAAAGGGTTATAAAAGTATCTCCAAAAGCCTTGCTGTTCATCAGTCCATGGTAAGACAAATTGTCTATAAATGTAGAAAGTTCAGCACTGCTGCTACTCTCCCTAGGAGTGGGCGTCCTGTAAAGATGACTGCAAGAGCACAGCGCAGACTGCTCAATGAGGTGAAGAAGAATCCTAGAGTGTCAGCTAAAGACTTACAAAAGTCTCTGGCATATGCTAACATCCCTGTTAGCGAATCTATGATACGTAAAATACTAAACAAGAATGGATTTCATGGGAGGATACCACAGAGGAAGCCACTGCTGTCCAAAAAAAACATTGCTGCACGTTTACAGTTTGCACAAGAGCACCTGGATGTTCCACAGAAGTACTGGCAAAAAATTCTGTGGACAGATGAAACCAAAGTTGAGTTGTTTGGAAGAAACACACAACACTATGTGTGGAGAAAAAGAGGCACAGCACACCAACATCAAAACCTCATCCCAACTGTGAAGTATGGTGGTGGGTGCATCATGGTTTGGGGCTGCTTTGCTGCGTCAGGGCCTGGACGGGTTGCTATCATTGAAGGAAAAATGTATTCCTAAGTTTATCAAGACATTTTGCAGGAGAACTTAAGGCCATCTGTCCACCAGCTGAAGCTCAACAGAAGATGGGTGTTGCAACAGGACAACGACCCAAAGCATAGAAGTAAATCAACAACAGAATGGCTTAAACAGAAGAAAATACGCCTTCTGGAGTGGCCCAGTCAGAGTCCTGACCTCAATCCGATTGAGATGCTGTGGCATGACCTCAAGAAAGTGATTCACATTAGACATCCCAAGAATATTGCTGAACTAAAACAGTTCTGTAAAGAGGAATGGTCAAGAATTACTCCTGACCGTTGTGCACGTCTGATCTGCAACTACAGTAAACGTTTGGTTGAAGTTATTGCTGCCAAAGGAGGTTCAACCAGTTATTAACCACTTAACGACCGCCCCATGTACATATAAGTCGGCAAAATGGCACGGACAGGCACAATCATGTACCTGTACGTGACTGCCTTCGTATGGGTGGGGGGTTCGATCGGACCCCCTCCAGTACATGGAGCGGTGGGTTTTTTTCGGGAGCGATCCGTGATGAGGGGGCGGCCATTGGTTTCTGGCCACCCCCTCGCGATCGCTCCCGGCGAATGACATTCTTCCTCTAACTGTGTACTGTAAACACAGGCAGAGGAAGTGATGTCATCTCTCGGCGGCGGCGGTCTTTTCGGTCCGGCGTGAGGAGAGAAGACATCTCACAGTAAGTGCACCAACACTACACTGACACCAGTACACGTAGGCACACTTTCACCCCCCAGTCACCCCTAGATCACCCCCAGATCACCCCCAGTACCCCCAGTCACAGTGTCACCGTTTGCAGTGGTCAATCAGTGTCATTTGTGACAGTAAAAAGTTGCAGGGCAGTTAGGTTTAGGCCCCTTTAGGTCCAGGGTAGCCCCCTAACCCCCCTAATAAAGGTTTAACCCCTTGATCACCCCCCAGGTAGCCCTTTCGCCCCCTATCGCCAGCGTCACTAAGTGATCGTTTTTCAGATTGCTGTATTAGTGTCGGTGGTGCCCCTAGGTAGCCAGTTATTTTTTTAGATTCGCCGCAGGTTTTTATAGCGTCAGGTACCCCCATATATTATTTTAACCCCCTGATTGCCCCTAGAGTTAACCCTTTCACCAGTGATCATCGTATAAGTGTCACTGTTGACACTGGTTAGCCAGTTAGTTATTTAGGTTACCCGTCACATTTTTATTTATCGTCAGGTACCCCCATATATTACCTAATAAAGGTTTTAACCCCCTGATTGCCCCTAGTTAACCCTCTCACCAGTGATCACCGTATAAGTGTTACGGGTGACGCTGGTTGGTTAGTTTGTTTTTTATAGCATCAGGGCACCCGCCGTATATAACCCAATAAACGTTTAACCCCCTGATCGCCCGGCGGGTGATATCAATTAGGTTTTAGCGTCAGAGAGGGTCTGCGTTGCCCCAGGCAGCGTCAGGTTAGTGCCAGTAATGCTAACAACCACGCGCAAAGCATACACCTCCCTTAGTGGTATAGTATCTGATCAGATCTATACTAGCATCCCCAGTGGTTTAGGGTTCCCAAAGACGCAGTGTTAGCGGGATCAGCCCAGATACCTGCTAGCACCTGCGTTTAGCCCCTCCGCCCAGCCCAGCCCAGCCCAGCCAAGTGCATAACTGCAGCGTTCGCAGAGACAGGCCTGATCCCTGCGATCGCTAACAGTTTTTTTTTGTAGCGTTTGATACATTTGCTGACAGTCAGGTGCTTTTTACCTGTGAATCTTACTAGTGTACCACAAAATTTAGAGCCCAAAATGGCAAATCGAAGGTACACTAGTAAAGAGGCCTACAAGATTCTGAGCATGACAGATAGTGAAGAGGAGGTCACATATCTGTCAGATTCAGGCTCAGAATACATCCCCGTAGAATACAGTGGCTCCATGTCAGATAGCACTGACGACGAAGATGATGAGGTCCCTGCTAAGGTCAGGCGTACCCGATCCCGATCTTCTGATCTTCTGATGTTGTTGAGGAGAAAGAACCGCAGGGCTCTCGTATTATGGAGCAGAGTAGTACTAGCGCCGCCATTCCTTCTGGTGAACTGGCAAGCACCAGCGGCCTAGTACAGCCTGGACGTACATCCAGCACTGCAGTATCACGTGGTAACGTGGCGAGTCCCATAAGTGCAGTTCAAGCTGGCGAGGTGGCAAGCACAAGTAGTGTCCCGCTGCCACCAAGAAGAAGACAAAGGCAGGCCCGTCGTGCCCATAGTGCCCTTCCTGCAGAATTTGCCTATCCTGATTGGGTGCCCAACACTTCTGCAGAACCCGTACTTCCCCCATTCACTGGCCAACCCGGTATTCAGGTGAAAACAGCTGATTTTATGCCACTTGATTTTTATTCGCTGTTTTTCACGGAAGATATCTATAGATCTTTTGTGGACCAGAGTAATTTATATGCTGGTCAATTCATCGCCGCTAATCCCCAGTTTCCTTCCATTGCCAGAGGATTGGAAACCAATTACGGTTTCCGAATTTAAAACCTTTCTGGGCCTTTCCCTCAACATGGGCACACATAAATTCTCATCAATGCGCGCCTATTGGTCCACGTGCCCAATTGACTATATGCCCGTGTTCTCTGCCTCCATGTCCAGGAAACGATACAAGCAGATCTTGCGGTTCATGCACTTCAACGACAATGAACTTTGTCGTCCACGTGGAGACCCTGAATACGATCGGCTCTACAAAATTCGGATCCTCATAAACCACTTCAACGAACGTTTTGCAGCCTTGTTTATTCCCGAACAAGTTGTCTGCGTTGATGAGTCCCTGATTAAATTTTCTGGCCGCTTGTCTTTCAAACAGTACCTTCCCAGCAAGCGTGCCAGATATGGGGTTAAGCTCTATAAGTTCTGTGACATGGCAACAGGCTATGTATTGAGCTTTATGGTTTATGAGGGAAAAGATAGTCAGGTAGAGCCGGAAAACTGCCCAGAATACATAGGGAGCGCTGGCAAGATAGTGTGGAACTTGGTGTCACCCTTATTCGGAAAGGGGTACCACTTGTATGTGGACAATTATTACACGAGCGTGCCACTGTTTAGTCACTTATTTGATCATCAGATTGGGGCATGTGGCACCGTGCGACCTAATCGCCGGGGCTTTCCCCAGGGGCTTGTAGATTCCCGTCTTAGGCTGGGGGATTTTCTTTTTTTTCTTTTTTTTGTAAGTTCATTATAGTTTATTCAAGTGTTTTGGAATACATCACTCATGTCACGTCCACCCAACTCCACCTACTCCATCTTTATGCGAGATGTATTGCATACTCATATATATTAATATGTTCAAATGCACCCTATTTCTGCAAATTAAGTCTTCTTACTTTACCATTTTTTATCATTATCACTCATATACATCAGTTATTACTGCAACAATTAATACCATATCATATATAAAACAGCTATACATTAATATAAATCATTAACCCTTTCCCTCCTTCCCCCTCTTTAGGGGGCCTATGAATAGTCGCATCGGCTACACCCGAACCGATGCTGACATTCTGGTCTTAATACCAGGTATAATAAACGCAATACAGTATTTAGTGCCTCTAAAAAACTCCTTGAATCTCCTTGATTGAGGGCATGTATGCCCAGTGCCGTTTACCCTGTTTTCAAGTTATAATTGAGACTGTAGTACATATGTAACAAAATTATATTGACTAATAGATGACTAAGAGTATTATATGAAACATAGTAAGATGATTGAAATTATAACCTTCAGGTGTTGGCTACATGGTACACTGTTACCCTTCTCCCCTGCTTTCTTGCCCGCTATTGGGATACTCCCGAAGTGTGTGACCCCTTTTGAGTCGGACGAGCTGTGGACCGGATCCGCCATGGAGTGGGAGGTGGGCACCTCGGCCAATAAGGACCCTCATTGGGAACCCTGGGAGTGCATACGCAATTACGCTTTTAATACGAAAGTCTCCGGTTTCACCATTCAATTCGATACAGAGGGTAAATATGCAATTTTTCATTAACGATGATCGATTTAGCAATCTGTTTTCCCTGTACGTCTTTTAATAAATGAATACATTTGAAAAAATTGCCTATCCAATTACCATTTATGACAGAAGACGCAGGAAACATGATTAATTTGTATATATAATCTTTTATTTTTTGATGTCCTATAGAACAATTTAATCCCCTTGAGGAAGACCTAGAGAGGTCGAAATGCATCGGGGTCTCTTCTACAGTACATCGTAATGCATTAAATGTGTAATGTCACACCATCCTAAATGTACACCATGTATGTGAATTGTAGTATTTCTGTGTTCTATTGTTGTTTTTTTAATTACCGGAGCTCAAAAGATTCATGAATTCATCTTTTTATGCTATATGCGTCATCGCAATCTTTCCAATAAAATTGAAATTTTATCTACCGTTGATTCTTCTTTGCTGCTTTAAAATCCCACGGGAAAATTTTATTTTTGTGTTCTAATATTCAAATCAGGATGTGCAGCCCTCTCTCACCCCCATATGTGTCAATCCATGTTAGAGGCTGGGGGAGAGAGCCTGCTTGAAGTGTAATAATTTGCTCGCTGTGAAGTGGAGGGATAATAAGAATGTTTTCCTTCTTAACCACCTTCACGCAGACACGACAGTCCAAATTCGTATGGCGACTGGTGTTGTGGAGAAACCCCTCTGTGTCCACGAATATAACCAAAATATGGGAGGGGTGGACCTCAACGACCAGTTGTTGGCGCCGTATCACATTGCCCGTGAGGCGAGACGCTGGTACAAAAAAGTGTCTCTATCCTTATTTCAATTGGCTTTGCTGAACGCTCATGTGCTATACAGAGCTTCAGGCGGGACTTTATCCTTCCTAAAATTCCAGGATGAGATAGTCACAGACCTCCTGTATCCAGGTGGTTCTGTAACTCACCATCCCCAACCAAATGCAGTAAGCCGGCTGCATGAGAGGCATTTTCCATATGTCCTCGAGAGTACCCCTACCCAACGAGCCCCCCAAAAAAGATGTTGTGTCTGTGGCAAGCGCGGATTTAGGCGTGACACCTGTTATTTTTGTCCACTCAGTCCTGACAATCCTGGTCTGTGCATTGGTAAATGTTTTGAACGCTACCACACAAAAGTGAAGTTTTAGCGTAGGGTACAGCGGTTCACAGACTAGGACACACTTACACAGGGTCTCCCAAGATGTTATCGCATTTTGAGAGACCCGAACCGTTACAGTTGTTAAAGTTACAAAAAAAAGTGTAAAAAATAAATAAAAAAAAATAGTTGTCGTTTTATTGTTCTCTCTCTCTCTCTCTCTCTCTCTCTCTATTTTCTCTCTATTGTTCTGCTCTTTTTTACTGTATTCTATTCTGCAATGTTTTATCATGCTTGCTTTTCAGGTATGTAATTTTTAGTTTTCAGGTGCGCCATTCAGCTGCAGCGCGGATTTATTTATCTTGACAGCAACAGTGTTTGCTCCCACGATACATAAAGCCGTGACTCCAGTGCTGTAGGAGGTGATTTCACCACCACAGTTAAAAAAAAGAGCATATATGCCGAAGCATGGGGGCAGCAGGGGCAGAGGAGCGATTTTGCTCCTAATGCCGCATATATACGGTCGAAATTCCGATGGAGGCTTGCCCGTGGAAATGTCCGACCGTGTGTACGCGGCATAACTTTTTTGCGGGAGGATGCCCCATGCTTCGGCATATATATATATTTTAGGCGCAGGTTGCGTTAAAAAAATGTTTTATTTTTTACTATGTTTTTTTGGTATTTGCTTTGCAGGTATGTTATGGTAAGGTCTTACTGTTATACTATAATGTTACTTTGTTTTAATGTTAACCATCATTTGCTTAGCAGGTACGCCATTCAGTTAGTTTATATAGTGAAGCAGCGCTAAATGTCAATAGAAAGTGCTAATATTAAAAGTGCTATTAATAAAGTCTAACTTCTCATAAATTAAATAAATGGGGTGACAAAATCAACAATAATAAAATAAAATTAAAACGTCCAAACAGTGACTATGTAAATAAAGTGCTAAATAGCCAAAATGGCAGTCCAAATAGCAACAGCTAATTGCAGGGAGAGAAGCAAGGATGGGTGTGGGAATACACCTTGTCTCATCAGAAACACACTGGATCAGATGAACAAATGATGCATAAATAATCCTCCCCCATAGACACCAGCCTCTCACCTCTCTGGTGGACCCCACGGGGTCAGTAATAACCACAAAGATCTCCACTGCTCACAATGAGAACTTCCAGTCCTTTTGCGTGACCCGAAACCACTGTAGGGATCTCCACAGCTTACCAGTGTTCTTCCTTAAAGCGAATCTTCCTGATGGACCCCACGAGGTCAATAATGGCCACAAAGATCTCCACTGCTCACAATGAGAACTTCTAGTCCTTTTGAGTAACCCGGAACCACTGTAAGAATCTCCACAGCTTACCAATGTTCTTCCTTAAAACGGATCTTACTCCATAATATTCAGAAAAAAACAAAAAGGGACTCCATAGTGAAGCATGTAAAGGAAAGCCCCAAGAAAAGGCGTTTATTCAAATAAAAACAGCTAAAAAACACGTTAAAAACCAAGGGGTAAAAAACGCCAAACAAAATGTTCATAAAATACTAACTTCCGGTTTACGGCCGCAAACCGGAAGTGGACGTCACTTAGGCTCCTCCTCCCGACGCGTTGCGTCACTACACACGTGACTTCATCAAGGGCATAGGGGCCAAGTGACTAATAGGAGCTTATATACACTTCTGATCATCATATGCAAATTAATACCAAGCAATGGATTCTGGGAGATCAGTCAGGTCATTCTTGGTCTCCATGACCTTGACAACTACTGCCCAGAACAAGGTATAAATACAAACTAGATAAACTAGTAAATAGATAAAGAGATATACATTAAAGTTGCTAACGTCAAAACATTAAAACTAAATATTGAACACAAAAAAAAAAAAAAATCAGAAAAAATAAAAATTAAAGTTAAAATAAAAAAAAAAAAAATTTGACGTAACTACTAAAATACACATCTAATAATTGGAAATAAAACAATTAAGATCAAACTCAATATTTAAACCTAGAGGGGTAAGCGACTGTAACTCAAAAATCCAACGAGACTCAGCTTGACTGAGAGTGATGACCTTGTTACTTCCTCTCCAATGGGGTCTATACTTTTCAATACCCCAAAAGGAAAGGGAACTGGGATCTTTCCCATGAACTTCAGCAAAGTGCCTAGATACACTATGCTTGGGAAAGCCAGATTTAATATTTTGAACATGTTCCCTCAACCGTTTCCAGAGGGGCCTTTTCGTTCTGCCCACATACTGGAGTTTGCATGAGCACTCCAGTACGTAGACAGCCCCTTCAGTCCTACAGGAAATAAACTCTTTGATAACATAATTTTTTCCTGTGGAGGTGGCTACAAAATCATCTTTTTTGGACTTCTTAAACTTAGTATGCCTACACGCATAACAATACTTGCACGGGTAGAAGCCCTTTCCTTCAAAAAAGGAAAAAGGCTTCTTATCTTAGTTGGAGGATCCAAAACATTCTTGGCTAGTATATTGCAAAGGGTAGGAGCCCTTCTATAAATGAATTTAGAAAATGGAGGTAATACTTGAGACAAGTGGCGGTCTGCTTTTAAGACATTCCAATGTTTCCGGATGATGGATTCTAATTTTTTGAACTGCATATTGTAATCGAGGATCAATGGAACCTCTACATAGTTGACCTTTTCTTTTTCTCTGTCTCTAAGGAGATTAATTCGTTCCAAGCTACCTACTTCGTCGATCTTCTTTTGGAGGAACCCCTGATCATATCCTTTATCACGAAAACGTTCCCCAATGAATTCGGCTTGCTGTCTAAACTCAGACTCAATAGTGCAATTCCTTCTCAACCTCACTAGCTGTCCCTTAGGAATATTCATTAGCCAAGGTGCATGATGACAGCTATCAGTGGGGAGGTAACTATTCCTGTCAACTGTTTTGAAGAAGGTTCTGGTTTTAATGGTTGTGTCTTCTTTCCAAATTTCCAAGTCCAAAAAATTAATTTTTACTTCATCTATATTCCAGCTCAGCCTGATATTTTTATCATTTTCTTCAAGTTCCTGGCTGAACTCTATCAGGCTCTCTTTTTCTCCTTTCCAGATAAGGATTTGCATATGATGATCAGAAGTGTATATAAGCTCCTATTAGTCACTTGGCCCCTATGCCCTTGATGAAGTCACGTGTGTAGTGACGCAACGCGTCGGGAGGAAGAGCCTAAGTGACGTCCACTTCCGGTTTGCGGCCGTAAACCGGAAGTTAGTATTTTATGAACATTTTGTTTGGCGTTTTTTACCCCTTGGTTTTTAACGTGTTTTTTAGCTGTTTTTATTTGAATAAACGCCTTTTCTTGGGGCTTTCCTTTACATGCTTCACTATGGAGTCCCTTTTTGTTTTTTTCTGAATATTATGGAGTAAGATCCGTTTTAAGGAAGAACATTGGTAAGCTGTGGAGATTCTTACAGTGGTTCCGGGTCACTCAAAAGGACTGGAAGTTCTCATTGTGAGCAGTGGAGATCTTTGTGGTTATTACTGACCCCGTGGGGTCCACCAGAGAGGTGAGAGGCTGGTGTCTATGGGGGAGGATTATTTATGCATCATTTGTTCATCTGATCCAGTGTGTTTCTGATGAGACAAGGTGTATTCCCACACCCATCCTTGCTTCTCTCCCTGCAATTAGCTGTTGCTATTTGGACTGCCATTTTGGCTATTTAGCACTTTATTTACATAGTCACTGTTTGGACGTTTTAATTTTATTTTATTATTGTTGATTTTGTCACCCCATTTATTTAATTTATGAGAAGTTAGACTTTATTAATAGCACTTTTAATATTAGCACTTTCTATTGACATTTAGCGCTGCTTCACTATATAAACTATTTTATTGCATGTTGGTCACATTATAGAAGTTAGCTGCTAGTTGTCTCTTAATATTTAATTTGTTCAGCAATATTTGCACTTTAGTGTTTCTATTTTTACTGAGTGGTAAGCGCACAAGCACCCTTTTTTTCTATATTTGTCACATCACCATTTTACACTTGTGCAGCTGCCATGCAGGTTTTTGATTATTTAGAGAGTAGAGCCATCAATCTAGATGAGGTGTTCTCCAAACAAGAGAATAAACTTAATGGAGACATAGAAGGGATTTTTAGAAAGATGGGGCATCTCATGGAGAAAAAAATGAATTCTTGGTGGGATATTGTCTCACATGAGAAATATATCAAAGACAAAATAGTCCCAAGAAGACTCCGTTGGGATGTACCTATAAATGATGGACTATTGGATGATAATTCTATAGAAGAATGGTTCAGCTTCTTCAACGCAAGAGGTTTGGATCTGCTACATTTCCTCATTAAAAGGAAACAGCGTAAAATCAAAGCAATAGATGTGCAAATTACGGATTTAAAAGAAAAGCTTGACCCGGTCAAAGATTTGCCAGAATTTGCGACACTATCCGCCCAACTTAACAAAGATATGGTAAAGAAAGATAAAGATACCGCAGCCAGGAAAAAGAGGAAATTCCTTAGAGATATCAAGGACTATCAAGATGAAACAGCCTATAAATGGCAAATCAATGCAGTCACAACTGCATCCAACTTATCTACCCCAGAGAAGGAGGAAAGATGTGTACCTATTAATACCACCGTAGAACATCCAATGAATCCCAACCAATGGGTTGAACAACCAAAAACTCCCCGAAATTCAGGAAATAATCGACCACCCGTGTACAGAACCCCTAATGGACATGGACAAAATAATCAAGGGAAAAAAACGCATTGGAAGAACAATGGGAGAAAACCACCATATAAGGGCCCTCACTATCAACAATCCCAAGTCCAATATGGACAGTATCATGAAAAGAGAACTCCAGATCGTGGGCAATATTGTGATACAAGAAATCAAGCCCCCTATTGGCAGGATCAATATCCACAAAATAGAGGTGGAGTATATCAATATGATAGAAGGAGGAGCCCAATACCAACTTCGAATAGGTATGATGTTCTGAGAAGGGATGGTGACTCCTTTGGAGCACCATACCCTTATCCATCCCAAGAGGGGAGACACCATGAGACCTATGAATATAACTCCCAGCGTTTTTTAGAAGAGCGCTACCCAAGACCCCCAAGAAATCCAGATGGAGGAAACGGAGGAAGGAGATCACTGTCATGGATATGCATTAATGTCTGTCTGCCATCTTACCTTCCTCCTCATGTGTTCATCTAGAGACCAGACCTCCTTCACCTGGCTTCCTTTATAATCTCCTCCCAGCCTGACTCCACCCCAGGCCCTATCACTGAACACTATATTAACCTGTGCACTGCAAGCCTGCTTTGCTGATCAACGTGTTTGTTAGGCATTGTGTGTTTGGGTTCCTGCCTGCCGTGTGCTACGTCTGTCTCTCTGTTACGTTATTGGCTTGTCCCCGACCATCCCTGTCTGCTCGTGACCCTTGACCTTCGGCTCGTTCTTCGTTATCCTTGTCTGCTTGTGGCCCCTGACCTTCGGCTTGTTATTCGGTTCTCTCTATCGTGTGCCGCTGCTTCCCCTTATCCTACGGGGCGTGAGCTAGGAAACTCCAGGGGTCGCGACCTGGTCCCAGCCTGCAGCGTAACATCCTCACCACTAGAGGCCCTGGAGAAGACCAGCTGGGTCTTAGACTCCGCGCCCTGGGGAATCTTGGCTCTCGCTTCCGTTGGGATCCCGGTTGTGCTCCTCTGGTCCCGCTTTCCACAACCACCCAGTTTCCTACCCACAGAAGCCAGCCATAGGGTTCACTACCTCGCGGTGCACTCCTGTCCCCCTACGGTGTGCATCTGTCACCTGGCCACAGGTGACCCTGACAGTTTGATCAGCCATGAACCCGGCTGACATCCCGCTTCCCGCGGATGATCCATTGCAGGGCATAGTTCGCAGACTTGAGACCCAGGAATCAAATCAGACCCAGGTGATGCGATTCCTCCAGGATCTGGCTTCTCGATTCGAGCAGCTTCAGGTCTCCTTGGGAACCCCGAATCCGCAACCCCAAGTACAACCAGCGGCTGTACCTATCGCACCAGTCGCAGCCTCACACTCACTAAGATTGCCAGCTCCGTTCCGTTTCTCTGGGGACTCCAAGGCCTGCAGGGGGTTTCTCAGCCAATGCACTATTCATTTTGAGCTTCAGCCTCAAAGCTTCCTATCTGACCGGGCTAAGGTAGCCTATATCATTTCCCTCCTCTCCGGTGAAGCTTTGGCCTGGGCTGCCCCCCTGTGGGAGAGGAACGATCCGGTGGTTTCCAGTCTGTCCGAATTCTTGAAGCTCTTTCGTAATATCTTCGAAGAGCCGGCTCGGGCTTCTTCAGCGGCTAGTGCTGTCTTACGTCTTCGCCAAGAATCTAGTTCAGTGGGGCAATATGCTCTTCAGTTCCGTATCCACACAGCTGAATTGAGCTGGAATAATGAGGCCCTGGTCGCTACCTTTTTACATGGCCTCTCTGACCGAGTGAAAGACGAATTAGCGGGAAGAGCCATTCCCGTCGGTCTGGACGATGTAATTTCATTATGCAACCAGATCGACATTCGTTTTCAAGAGAGGTCCTTAGAAAAAAGACGCCAGCACTCTCTGGGTCCTAGCCAGTCTGAGCTCCCCTCCCTTCATTCCGTGGAGCATCCTCTACCTGCTGAAGAACCTATGCAGCTGGGCCGGACCAGACTAACCCCCGAAGAACGTGCTAGGCGCAGAACTCTGGGCTTGTGCCTCTATTGTGGGGGCAAGGGTCATTTTCGTGACTCCTGCTCGCTTCGTCCGGGAAACGCTCGGGTCTAATACATTTGGAAGGTGGAGTATTGGACCCAGAAACATCACCTTCTCGCCTGCTCTTGCCGGTGTCCCTTCATGTAGGCACTTCTCCTCAGTCAACCCTTGCATACCTGGATTCCGGGGCTGCCGGCAATTTCATGGATTGGAGAACTGCTTCTTCTATGAAGCTTACCCTTTCACCTCTCACTACCCCATTGGTAGTCTCGGCAATTGATGGCACTGTTCTCCCAGGGGGCCCTATTCGCTTCCAGACGCTACCCATTAGGATGTCGGTAGGGATTCTCCACCAGGAGTGGATATCCTTTCTTATTCTACCCAAGGCCTCTACCCCAGTTGTATTGGGCCTCCCTTGGCTACAGCTCCACTCTCCACATGTGGACTGGGTCTCTGGGCAGATCCTGGCCTGGGGTTCCTCATGTTTCTCGTCGTGTCTTCTCAAGGTGACCCCCAAGGAGAGTCTTCCGGTTGCTGCCACTTCTGTTTCTTCTGATCTTCCCGCCGCATACAGCGATTACCGGGATGTGTTCTGTAAAAAATCAGCTGAGGTGCTTCCTCCCCACAGGTCTTTTGACTGTGCTATTGATCTTGTCCCCGGAGCAACTCTACCCAGGGGTCGTACCTACCCTCTGTCCATCCCAGAGACCCAGGCCATGTCGGAGTATGTAGCAGAGAATCTGGAGAGAGGGTTCATCCGGAAATCCTCATCGCCTGCAGGGGCAGGGTTCTTTTTTGTTGCCAAAAAGGATGGTACCTTAAGACCCTGCATCGATTATCGGGGTTTAAATGCGGTTACTATTAAAAATCGATACCCCTTACCCTTAATATCTGAGCTATTCGATAGGTTGAAGGGTGCCTCCATTTTCACCAAGTTGGATCTCAGAGACGCGTACAATCTCATTCGAATACGGGAGGGTGACGAATGGAAGACTGCATTTAACACTAGAGACGGGCATTACGAATATCTGGTGATGCCTTTTGGTCTGTGTAATGCTCCAGCCGTGTTTCAAAACTTTGTCAATGAAATCTTCAGAGATCTGCTGTACCAGTTTGTTGTCATCTATCTGGATGACATTCTGATCTTTTCTGAAAATCTGCTCGTCCACAGAAACCATGTCCGCACTGTACTTCAACGTCTTAGAGAGAACAATCTCTATGCCAAGCTGGAGAAATGTTCCTTTGAATGTTCTGAGGTCCTGTTTTTGGGGTGCTTTGTCTCATGTTCGGGGCTTCGTATGGACCCTGGGAAGGTCTTGGCTATCACCAACTGGCCTCTTCCTGCTAGCCTCAAGGCCACACAGCGCTTTCTTGGCTTCACTAATTATTATAGGCAGTTCATAAGGAATTACTCTTCCATTGCCGCGCCTATTATCGCTTTGACCAAGAAGGGTGTGAATGCCAGAGACTGGCCTCCCGAAGCTGTCTCTGCATTTCACAACCTGAAACAGGCCTTTGTTTCTGGCCCCCTCTTGAGGAGACCAAATCCTGGGAATGCATTTTTTATTGAAGTGGACGCTTCCTCAATGGGGGTGGGAGCTGTGCTTCTTCAAATCTTTGAGAAGAGACGCCAACCATGTGCGTTCTTCTCCAAAAAAAATTCTCAGGCAGAGAGGAATTATGCCATCGGTGATCGGGAACTTCTCGCTATTAAATTGGCGTTAGAGGAGTGGCGTCATCTCTTGGAGGGTTCCCCTCACTCCATAACGATCTTTACCGATCACAAGAATTTACAGTATCTACAGAATGCTAAACGTCTGAATCCTAGACAGGCCAGGTGGAGTCTCTTCTTTGCCCGTTTTAATTTCACGATTACCTACAAACCTGGTTCCTGCAACGGTCGGGCTGATGCGCTCTCTAGGTCATTTGACACTTTGGACGAGGAGTCCGCCCCTGAACCTGAGCCGATCATTCCCACCTCATGCATTGTTGCCCACTCTACCACCCTGAAGTCTAAAATTCCGCCTGGTAAGACCTTTGTCCCCACTGAGCTAAGAGCTAAGATCCTTCGTTGGGGACATGATTCCAAGGTGGCAGGGCATTCTGGATTCCTCCGATCCTTCCTACTCATCAGTCGTCACTACTGGTGGCCTAATCTCCGCTCAGACGTCAAAGACTACGTTAAAGCTTGTCATGTCTGTGCTCAGTCCAAATCCTCCACACAAGCTCCTGCTGGTCTCCTCATGCCCTTGCCTATTCCTAAGGAACCCTGGGCCCATATTGCCATGGATTTTATCACCGATCTCCCACTGTCTGAGAATAATACAGTCATTTGGGTGGTAATCGATCGATTCTCCAAGATGGCTCATTTTGTTCCTCTTCCTGGTCTTCCTTCTGCCCCTGCCTTGGTTCCCATTTTCATTCGAGAAATTCTCCGCCTACATGGGGTCCCTTCTCATATTGTTTCCGACAGGGGAGTCCAATTCACGTCTCGTTTTTGGAGAGCCTTTTGCAAATCCCTCAATATTGTCTTGGATTTTTCTTCTTCTTACCATCCCCAATCCAATGGACAGACTGAGAGGGTTAATCAGGAGTTAGAGGTCTTTCTTCGCACCTTTGTGTCTTCTCACCATGACGATTGGTCCTCTCTACTCCCGTGGGCAGAATACTCCCATAACAATCATGTGAATACCAGTTCGCAGAAGACACCCTTTTTCACAGTTTATGGAAAACACCCTCAACTTCCTCTTCCTATGATCTGTTCTCCAGACATTCCAGCTTTGGCTTCGGTTCAGGAGTCTCTCAATTCCGTTTGGGGTCACGTTCATGATTCCCTCCGGGCAGCTGCTGAAAAATTCAAAGGCTTTGCAGACCGCCGCAGGCGTAAACCGCCTTCTCTTCAGCCAGGGGACAAAGTCTGGCTCTCTACCAGGAACATCAAGCTCCGAGTTCCTTCTCTGAAGTTTGCTCCACGATTCATCGGTCCATACACGGTAACTGCTAAACTGAATCCGGTTTGTTTCAAACTCCAGATTCCTAAGAGCCTTAAAATCACTAACTCCTTTCATGTTGCTCTTCTAAAGCCTTTAGTCCTCAATAAATTCTCTCGTCCTCTTCCTACCGTGGCGCCTGTCTCGGAGGATAATCAGGAGTACGAGATCAGTCAAATTCTGGACTCCCGACTCTGTAAAGGCGTTCTTCAGTACCTCGTTCATTGGAAAGGGTTTGGTCCTGAGGAGAGGTCTTGGATCACTGCATCTGAGGTCTTTGCACCTCGTCTGTTAAAGGAGTTTCATCTGAAGTTTCCCTCTAAACCTGGGCCCAGGCGGGGAAGGGGGAGGCCTCGTAAGAGGGAGGGTACTGTCATGGATATGCATTAATGTCTGTCTGCCATCTTACCTTCCTCCTCATGTGTTCATCTAGAGACCAGACCTCCTTCACCTGGCTTCCTTTATAATCTCCTCCCAGCCTGACTCCACCCCAGGCCCTATCACTGAACACTATATTAACCTGTGCACTGCAAGCCTGCTTTGCTGATCAACGTGTTTGTTAGGCATTGTGTGTTTGGGTTCCTGCCTGCCGTGTGCTACGTCTGTCTCTCTGTTACGTTATTGGCTTGTCCCCGACCATCCCTGTCTGCTCGTGACCCTTGACCTTCGGCTCGTTCTTCGTTATCCTTGTCTGCTTGTGGCCCCTGACCTTCGGCTTGTTATTCGGTTCTCTCTATCGTGTGCCGCTGCTTCCCCTTATCCTACGGGGCGTGAGCTAGGAAACTCCAGGGGTCGCGACCTGGTCCCAGCCTGCAGCGTAACATCCTCACCACTAGAGGCCCTGGAGAAGACCAGCTGGGTCTTAGACTCCGCGCCCTGGGGAATCTTGGCTCTCGCTTCCGTTGGGATCCCGGTTGTGCTCCTCTGGTCCCGCTTTCCACAACCACCCAGTTTCCTACCCACAGAAGCCAGCCATAGGGTTCACTACCTCGCGGTGCACTCCTGTCCCCCTACGGTGTGCATCTGTCACCTGGCCACAGGTGACCCTGACAATCACCAAGAAGATCCCCGAGACCAGAAACAAGGAGGAAATAAGACAGAAAAGAATGAGAGGATGTAGAGGAGGTTTGAAGAAACAGTTGAGAAAAAAGAGGAAAGATAGACCTATAGGAGAGGGCATTATTAACATTAGCGGCATTACGTTAACTCAGGAAGAACTAAGAACCTTGGATAAAGGATTGAAATTTGCGCCAAAGAAGAATCTCAAAAAATTTAGTGCGTATGTTGATGTGCAGAAATTCACCAGGAAATTAAACATAAAAAAATATATGCTATCAAAACCTGGAGAGTTATCAAGGAATGTGATTAAACCTGACCGATATGCACACAGCACTTTGAAAA
Organism: Rana muscosa; assembly: GCA_029206835.1. NCBI lineage: Eukaryota > Metazoa > Chordata > Amphibia > Anura > Ranidae > Rana > Rana muscosa. The sequence goes on from CM055127.1 coordinate 346,438,218, forward strand.
ATAAATCGCTTTTCAATCCACCCCTGGAAATGAAGGTCACATAGATGTCTTTAAAAGAATGGTGATACACGATCTCCATAAACTACAAGTCAAGAAAGCATGGAATCCGATTGAAATAAGAAAGGGAATAAAGCAATTGGAAGAAAGAAAAAATATCGTAATAAGACCGGCAGATAAAGGTGGAGCTATAGTTATTTTATCTAAGGATTTATACAAACAGGAAATGGAGAGACAGCTTGAGGATGGAGAGACGTACCTGAAATTACTCAGTAATCCTACTTTACAATATAAAAAGGATTTGGAGAAATTGGTAGAAAAAGGAAAAGAGAAAAAACTTTTGAAAGAAAAAGAAGCACTATACCTGGTTCCAAACACATGCCGGATACCAGTGATATATATTCTGCCAAAAGTGCATAAAAATAAGGAAAATCCTCCCGGTAGACCTATTCTAAATGGGATTAATTCAGTGGGAGCAAGATTGGGAGAATATTTGGACTTTTTCCTACAACCAGTAGTAAAAGAAACTCAAGCATATTTAAAAGACACTAAGCACCTTATCCAACTACTTGAAGCCACTACCCTGGATGATGAACAGATTTTTTTCTCTACGGCGGATGTAGCTTCGCTATACACCAACATTAGTCATGAAGACGCTTTAGCAGCTACTAGATGAGCTTTGAGGAAGTCCAGTAGTTTGAAGTGTAAACAGAGAAAATTTATTTTGGAATGCTTAGATTATTGTCTTAATCATAATTATTTCTGGTATGACTCCCATTACTATAAACAAACTAAAGGGGTGGCCATGGGGGCCAAATTTGCCCCCAGTGTCGCCAACCTTCATATGGCATTATGGGAAGATGATGCGATTTATAAGAATAGTCCCTCCCAATTGATTATGTATAAGCGGTTTATCGACGATATATTCCTTATCTGGAAAGGAGAAAAAGAGAGCCTGATAGAGTTCAGCCAGGAACTTGAAGAAAATGATAAAAATATCAGGCTGAGCTGGAATATAGATGAAGTAAAAATTAATTTTTTGGACTTGGAAATTTGGAAAGAAGACACAACCATTAAAACCAGAACCTTCTTCAAAACAGTTGACAGGAATAGTTACCTCCCCACTGATAGCTGTCATCATGCACCTTGGCTAATGAATATTCCTAAGGGACAGCTAGTGAGGTTGAGAAGGAATTGCACTATTGAGTCTGAGTTTAGACAGCAAGCCGAATTCATTGGGGAACGTTTTCATGATAAAGGATATGATCAGGGGTTCCTCCAAAAGAAGATCGACGAAGTAGGTAGCTTGGAACAAATTAATCTCCTTAGAGACAGAGAAAAAGAAAAGGTCAACTATGTAGAGGTTCCATTGATCCTCGATTACAATATGCAGTTCAAAAAATTAGAATCCATCATCCGGAAACATTGGAATGTCTTAAAAGCAGACCGCCACTTGTCTCAAGTATTACCTCCATTTCCTAAATTCATTTATAGAAGGGCTCCTACCCTTCGCAATATACTAGCCAAGAATGTTTTGGATCCTCCAACTAAGAAGCCTTTTTCCTTTTTTGAAGGAAAGGGCTTCTACCCGTGCAAGTATTGTTATGCGTGTAGGCATACTAAGTTTAAGAAGTCCAAAAAAGATGATTTTGTAGCCACCTCCACAGGAAAAAATTATGTTATCAAAGAGTTTATTTCCTGTAGGACTGAAGGGGCTGTCTACGTACTGGAGTGCTCATGCAAACTCCAGTATGTGGGCAGAACGAAAAGGCCTCTCTGGAAACGGTTGAGGGAACATGTTCAAAATATTAAATCTGGCTTTCCCAAGCATAGTGTATCTAGGCACTTTGCTGAAGTTCATGGGAAAGATCCCAGTTCCCTTTCCTTTTGGGGTATTGAAAAGTATAGACCCCATTGGAGAGGAAGTAACCAGGTCATCACTCTCAGTCAAGCTGAGTCTCGTTGGATTTTTGAGTTACAGTCGCTTACCCCTCTAGGTTTAAATATTGAGTTTGATCTTAATTGTTTTATTTCCAATTATTAGATGTGTATTTTAGTAGTTACGTCAAATTTTTTTTTTTTTTTTTTTATTTTACCTTTAATTTTTCTTTTTTCTTTTTCTTTTTTCTAATTTTTTTGTTTGTTTTTGTTTGTGTTCAATATTTAGTTTTAATGTTTTGACGTTAGCAACTTTAATGTATATCTCTTTATCTATTTACTAGTTTATCTAGTTTGTATTTAAACCTTGTTCTGGGCAGTAGTTGTCAAGGTCATGGAGACCAAGAATGACCTGACTGATCTCCCAGAATCCATTGCTTGGTATTAATTTGCATATGATGATCAGAAGTGTATATAAGCTCCTATTAGTCACTTGGCCCCTATGCCCTTGATGAAGTCACGTGTGTAGTGACGCAACGCGTCGGGAGGAGGAGCCTAAGTGACGTCCACTTCTGGTTTGCGGCCGTAAACCGGAAGTTAGTATTTTATGAACATTTTGTTTGGCGTTTTTTACCCCTTGTTTTTTAACGTGTTTTTTAGCTGTTTTTATTTGAATAAACGCCTTTTCTTGGGGCTTTCCTTTACATGCTTCACTATGGAGTCCCTTTTTGATTTTTTCTGAATATTATGGAGTAAGATCCGTTTTAAGGAAGAACATTGGTAAGCTGTGGAGATTCTTACAGTGGTTCCGGGTCACTCAAAAGGACTGGAAGTTCTCATTGTGAGCAGTGGAGATCTTTGTGGCCATTATTGACCTCGTGGGGTCCATCAGGAAGATTCGCTTTAAGGAAGAACACTGGTAAGCTGTGGAGATCCCTACAGTGGTTTCGGGTCACGCAAAAGGACTGGAAGTTCTCATTGTGAGCAGTGGAGATCTTTGTGGTTATTACTGACCCCGTGGGGTCCACCAGAGAGGTGAGAGGCTGGTGTCTATGGGGGAGGATTATTTATGCATCATTTGTTCATCTGATCCAGTGTGTTTCTGATGAGACAAGGTGTATTCCCCCACCCATCCTTGCTTCTCTCCCTGCAATTAGCTGTTGCTATTTGGACTGCCATTTTGGCTATTTAGCACTTTATTTACATAGTCACTGTTTGGACGTTTTAATTTTATTTTATTATTGTTGATTTTGTCACCCCATTTATTTAATTTATGAGAAGTTAGACTTTATTAATAGCACTTTTAATATTAGCACTTTCTATTGACATTTAGCGCTGCTTCACTATATAAACTATTTTATTGCATGTTGGTCACATTATAGAAGTTAGCTGCTAGTTGTCTCTTAATATTTAATTTGTTCAGCAATATTTGCACTTTAGTGTTTCTATTTTTACTGAGTGGTAAGCGCACAAGCACCCTTTTTTTCTATATTTGTCACATCACCATTTTACACTTGTGCAGCTGCCATGCAGGTTTTTGATTATTTAGAGAGTAGAGCCATCAATCTAGATGAGGTGTTCTCCAAACAAGAGAATAAACTTAATGGAGACATAGAAGGGATTTTTAGAAAGATGGGGCATCTCATGGAGAAAAAAATGAATTCTTGGTGGGATATTGTCTCACATGAGAAATATATCAAAGACAAAATAGTCCCAAGAAGACTCCGTTGGGATGTACCTATAAATGATGGACTATTGGATGATGATTCTATAGAAGAATGGTTCAGCTTCTTCAACGCAAGAGGTTTGGATCTGCTACATTTCCTCATTAAAAGGAAACAGCGTAAAATCAAAGCAATAGATGTGCAAATTACGGATTTAAAAGAAAAGCTTGACCCGGTCAAAGATTTGCCAGAATTTGCGACACTATCCGCCCAACTTAACAAAGATATGGTAAAGAAAGATAAAGATACCGCAGCCAGGAAAAAGAGGAAATTCCTTAGAGATATCAAGGACTATCAAGATGAAACAGCCTATAAATGGCAAATCAATGCAGTCACAACTGCATCCAACTTATCTACCCCAGAGAAGGAGGAAAGATGTGTACCTATTAATACCACCGTAGAACATCCAATGAATCCCAACCAATGGGTTGAACAACCAAAAACTCCCCGAAATTCAGGAAATAATCGACCACCCGTGTACAGAACCCCTAATGGACATGGACAAAATAATCAAGGGAAAAAAACGCATTGGAAGAACAATGGGAGAAAACCACCATATAAGGGCCCTCACTATCAACAATCCCAAGTCCAATATGGACAGTATCATGAAAAGAGAACTCCAGATCGTGGGCAATATTGTGATGCAAGAAATCAAGCCCCCTATTGGCAGGATCAATATCCACAAAATAGAGGTGGAGTATATCAATATGATAGAAGGAGGAGCCCAATACCAACTTCGAATAGGTATGATGTTCTGAGAAGGGATGGTGACTCCTTTGGAGCACCATACCCTTATCCATCCCAAGAGGGGAGACACCATGAGACCTATGAATATAACTCCCAGCGTTTTTTAGAAGAGCGCTACCCAAGACCCCCAAGAAATCCAGATGGAGGAAACGGAGGAAGGAGATCACCAAGAAGATCCCCGAGACCAGAAACAAGGAGGAAATAAGACAGAAAAGAATGAGAGGATGTAGAGGAGGTTTGAAGAAACAGTTGAGAAAAAAGAGGAAAGAAAGACCTATAGGAGAGGGCATTATTAACATTAGCGGCATTACGTTAACTCAGGAAGAACTAAGAACCTTGGATAAAGGATTGAAATTTGCGCCAAAGAAGAATCTCAATAAATTTAGTGCGTATGTTGATGTGCAGAAATTCACCAGGAAATTAAACATAAAAAAATATATGCTATCAAAACCTGGAGAGTTATCAAGGAATGTGATTAAACCTGACCGATATGCACACAGCACTTTGAAAAATAAATCGCTTTTCAATCCACCCCCTGGAAATGAAGGTCACATAGATGTCTTTAAAAGAATGGTGATACACGATCTCCATAAACTACAAGTCAAGAAAGCATGGGATCCGATTGAAATAAGAAAGGGAATAAAGCAATTGGAAGAAAGAAAAAATATCGTAATAAGACCGGCAGATAAAGGTGGAGCTATAGTTATTTTATCTAAGGATTTATACAAACAGGAAATGGAGAGACAGCTTGAGGATGGAGAGACGTACCTGAAATTACTCAGTAATCCTACTTTACAATATAAAAAGGATTTGGAGAAATTGGTAGAAAAAGGAAAAGAGAAAAAACTTTTGAAAGAAAAAGAAGCACTATACCTGGTTCCAAACACATTCCGGATACCAGTGATATATATTCTGCCAAAAGTGCATAAAAATAAGGAAAATCCTCCCGGTAGACCTATTCTAAATGGGATTAATTCAGTGGGAGCAAGATTGGGAGAATATTTGGACTTTTTCCTACAACCAGTAGTAAAAGAAACTCAAGCATATTTAAAAGACACTAAGCACCTTATCCAACTACTTGAAGCCACTACCCTGGATGATGAACAGATTTTTTTCGCTACGGCGGATGTAGCTTCGCTATACACCAACATTAGTCATGAAGACGCTTTAGCAGCTACTAGATGGGCTTTGAGGAAGTCCAGTAGTTTGAAGTGTAAACAGAGAAAATTATTTTGGAATGCTTAGATTATTGTCTTAATCATAATTATTTCTGGTATGACTCCCATTACTATAAACAAACTAAAGGGGTGGCCATGGGGGCCAAATTTGCCCCCAGTGTCGCCAACCTTCATATGGCATTATGGGAAGATGATGCGATTTATAAGAATAGTCCCTCCCAATTGATTATGTATAAGCGGTTTATCGACGATATATTCCTTATCTGGAAAGGAGAAAAAGAGAGCCTGATAGAGTTCAGCCAGGAACTTGAAGAAAATGATAAAAATATCAGGCTGAGCTGGAATATAGATGAAGTAAAAATTAATTTTTTGGACTTGGAAATTTGGAAAGAAGACACAACCATTAAAACCAGAACCTTCTTCAAAACAGTTGACAGGAATAGTTACCTCCCCACTGATAGCTGTCATCATGCACCTTGGCTAATGAATATTCCTAAGGGACAGCTAGTGAGGTTGAGAAGGAATTGCACTATTGAGTCTGAGTTTAGACAGCAAGCCGAATTCATTGGGGAACGTTTTCGTGATAAAGGATATGATCAGGGGTTCCTCCAAAAGAAGATCGACGAAGTAGGTAGCTTGGAACGAATTAATCTCCTTAGAGACAGAGAAAAAGAAAAGGTCAACTATGTAGAGGTTCCATTGATCCTCGATTACAATATGCAGTTCAAAAAATTAGAATCCATCATCCGGAAACATTGGAATGTCTTAAAAGCAGACCGCCACTTGTCTCAAGTATTACCTCCATTTCCTAAATTCATTTATAGAAGGGCTCCTACCCTTCGCAATATACTAGCCAAGAATGTTTTGGATCCTCCAACTAAGAAGCCTTTTTCCTTTTTTGAAGGAAAGGGCTTCTACCCGTGCAAGTATTGTTATGCGTGTAGGCATACTAAGTTTAAGAAGTCCAAAAAAGATGATTTTGTAGCCACCTCCACAGGAAAAAATTATGTTATCAAAGAGTTTATTTCCTGTAGGACTGAAGGGGCTGTCTACGTACTGGAGTGCTCATGCAAACTCCAGTATGTGGGCAGAACGGAAAGGCCCCTCTGGAAACGGTTGAGGGAACATGTTCAAAATATTAAATCTGGCTTTCCCAAGCATAGTGTATCTAGGCACTTTGCTGAAGTTCATGGGAAAGATCCCAGTTCCCTTTCCTTTTGGGGTATTGAAAAGTATAGACCCCATTGGAGAGGAAGTAACAAGGTCATCACTCTCAGTCAAGCTGAGTCTCGTTGGATTTTTGAGTTACAGTCGCTTACCCCTCTAGGTTTAAATATTGAGTTTGATCTTAATTGTTTTATTTCCAATTATTAGATGTGTATTTTAGTAGTTACGTCAATTTTTTTTTTTTTTTTACTTTAATTTTTCTTTTTTTTTCTTTTTTCTAATTTTTTTGTTTGTTTTTTTTTGTGTTCAATATTTAGTTTTAATGTTTTGACGTTAGCAACTTTAATGTATATCTCTTTATCTATTTACTAGTTTATCTAGTTTGTATTTATACCTTGTTCTGGGCAGTAGTTGTCAAGGTCATGGAGACCAAGAATGACCTGACTGATCTCCCAGAATCCATTGCTTGGTATTAATTTGCATATGATGATCAGAAGTGTATATAAGCTCCTATTAGTCACTTGGCCCCTATGCCCTTGATGAAGTCACGTGTGTAGTGACGCAACGCGTCGGGAGGAGGAGCCTAAGTGACGTCCACTTCCGGTTTGCGGCCGTAAACCGGAAGTTAGTATTTTATGAACATTTTGTTTGGCGTTTTTTACCCCTTGGTTTTTAACGTGTTTTTTAGCTGTTTTTATTTGAATAAACGCCTTTTCTTGGGGCTTTCCTTTACATGCTTCACTATGGAGTCCCTTTTTGTTTTTTTCTGAATATTATGGAGTAAGATCCGTTTTAAGGAAGAACATTGGTAAGCTGTGGAGATTCTTACAGTGGTTCCGGGTCACTCAAAAGGACTGGAAGTTCTCATTGTGAGCAGTGGAGATCTTTGTGGCCATTATTGACCTCGTGGGGTCCATCAGGAAGATTCACTTTAAGGAAGAACACTGGTAAGCTGTGGAGATCCCTACAGTGGTTTCGGGTCACGCAAAAGGACTGGAAGTTCTCATTGTGAGCAGTGGAGATCTTTGTGGTTATTACTGACCCCGTGGGGTCCACCAGAGAGGTGAGAGGCTGGTGTCTATGGGGGAGGATTATTTATGCATCATTTGTTCATCTGATCCAGTGTGTTTCTGATGAGACAAGGTGTATTCCCACACCCATCCTTGCTTCTCTCCCTGCAATTAGCTGTTGCTATTTGGACTGCCATTTTGGCTATTTAGCACTTTATTTACATAGTCACTGTTTGGACGTTTTAATTTTATTTTATTATTGTTGATTTTGTCACCCCATTTATTTAATTTATGAGAAGTTAGACTTTATTAATAGCACTTTTAATATTAGCACTTTCTATTGACATTTAGCGCTGCTTCACTATATAAACTATTTTATTGCATGTTGGTCACATTATAGAAGTTAGCTGCTAGTTGTCTCTTAATATTTAATTTGTTCAGCAATATTTGCACTTTAGTGTTTCTATTTTTACTGAGTGGTAAGCGCACAAGCACCCTTTTTTTCTATACGCCATTCAGTTGCAGTGCAGATTTATTTATCTTGACAGCAACAGCGTTTGCTCCCACGATACATAAAGCCGTGACTCCAACGCTGTAGGAGGTGATTTCACCACCACAGTAAAAAAAAAAAAAAAGAGCATATATGCCGAAGCATGGGGGCAGCAGGGGCGGAGGTGCGATTTTGCTCCTAATGCCGCGTATATACGGTCGAAATTCCGACGGAGGCTTGCCCGTGGAAACGTCAGGCCGTGTGTACGCTGCATAACCTTTTATGCCGCGTACATATGGTCAAAATTCCGACAGAGGCTTGCCCGTGGAAAAGTCCGACCGTGTGTACGCGGCATAACTTTTTTGCGGGGGGATGCCCCCATGCTTCGGCATATATAAATAAATGGTGCATGTATGCCCATCATTAGAAGTGGGTGGATGAAGAGAGGTATTCTAATGGTGAGCATACCCACCGATCAATCTCTTTTTTTCGTTCAGCCAACAGGCTGCATGAAAAAAAAGATTACAATACATGTCCAACAAGGACCAGCAACGTACTGGTATGTTGCTGGACTTTAAATGGTTATACCAGAATGATGCCTGCGGGTTTAGGTATCATCTCGGTATCATTCTTTTCAGCCAGAGGTCGGCTTTCATGTAAAAGCAATCCTAGCAGATAATTAGCCTCTAGACTGCTTTTACAAGCAGCGGGAGGGAATGCCCCCCCCGGATATAAAGAGCGCCATTGGGATATTGGGAAAGCATTTTATCACACCGATCTTAGTGTGGTCAGATGCTTTGAGGGCAGAGGAAAGATCTAGGGTCTAACCCCCCAATTTTTTTCAAAAAAAGAGTACATGTCACTACCTATTGCTATCATAGGGGATATTTACATTCCCTGAGATAACAATAAAAATGGTAAAAAAAAATAAAAATGGAAGGAACAGTTTAAAAATAAAATAAAAAAGCAAAATAAATAATAATAAAAGAAAAAGCACCCCTGTCCCCCCCCCCCTGCTCTTGCGCAAAGGCGGACGCAAGCGTCGGTCTAGCGTCATATGTAAACAGCAATTGCACCATGCATGTGAGGTATCACCGCAAAGGTCAGACCGAGGGCAGTAATTTTAGCAGTAGACCTCCTCTGTTAATCTAATGTGGTAACCTGTAAAGGCTTTTAAAGGCTTTTAAAAATGTATGTAGTTTGTCGCCGCTGCGCGTTTGTGCGCAATTTTAAAGCATGTCGTGTTTGGTATCCATGTACTCGGCCTAAGATCATCTTTTTTATTTCATCAAACATTTGGGCAATATAGTGTGTTTTAGTGCATTAAAAATAAAAAAAAGTGTGTTTTTTCCCCCAAAAATGCGTTTGAAAAATCGATGCACAAATACTGTGTGGAAAAAAAATGCAACACCCACTATTTTAATCTGTAGGGCCTTTGCTTTAAAAAAATATATAATGTTTGGGGGTTCAATGTAATTTTCTTGCAAAAAAAAAAAAATGTTTTCATGTAAACAAAAAGTGTCAGAAAGTGCTTTGTCTTCAAGTGGTTGGAAGAGTGGATGATGTGTGACATAAGCTTCCTAATGTTGTGCATAAAAGGCCAGGACAGTTCAAACCCCCCCCCCCCAAATGACCCCATTTTGGAAAGTAGACACCCCAAGCTATTTGCTGAGAGGCATGTTGAGCCCATTGAATATTTTTTTTTTGTCCCAAGTGATTGAATAATGACAAAAAAAATTAAAAATTTACAAAAAGTTGTCACAAAATTATATATTGCTCAAACATGCCATGGTTATATGTGGAATTGCACCCCAAAATACATTCTGTTGCTTCTCCTGAGTATGGGGATGCCACATGTGTGAGACATTTTGGGAGCCTAGCCGCGTACAGGACCCCGAAAACCAAGCACCGCCTTCAGGCTTTCTAAGGGTGTAAATTTTTGATTTCACTCCTCACTGCCTATCACAGTTTCGGAGGCCATGGAATGCCCAGATGGCACAAAACCCCCCCAAATGACCCAATTTTGGAACGTAGACACCCCAAGCTATTTGCTGAGAGGTATGGTGAGTATTTTGCAGATCTCGCTTTTTGTCACAAAGTTTTGAAAATTTAAAAAAAAATTATTTTCTTTCTTCATTTTCAAAAACAAATGAGAGCTGTAAAATACTCACCATGCCTCTCAGCAAATAGCTTGCGGTGTCTACCTTCGAAAATAGGGTCATTTGGGGGGGTTTGTGCTATCTTGGCATTCTATGGCCTTCAAAACTGTGATGGGTAGTGAGGAGTGAAATCAAAAATTTACGCCCTTAGAAATCCTGAAGGTGGTGCTTGGTTTTTGGGGCCCCGTACGCGGCTAGGCTCTCAAAATGTCCCACACATGTGGTATCTCCGTACTCAGGAGAAGCAGAAAAATATATTTTGGGGTGCAATTCCACATATAACCATGGCATGTTTGAGCAATATATCATTTAGTGATAACTTTTTGTAATTTTTTTTTTCTTTTTGTCATTATTCAATCACTTGGGACAAAAAAATAAATATTCAATGGGCTCAACATGCCTCTCAGCAAATAGCTTGGGGTGTCTACTTTCCAAAATGGGGTCAATTGGGGGGGTTTTGTGCCATCTTGGAATTTTATGGCCTTCAAAACTGTGATAGGTAGTGATAGGTAGTGAGGAGTGAAATCAAAAATTTATACCCTTAGAAATCTTGAAGGCAGTGCTTGGTTTTCGGGGTCCCGTACGCAGCTAGGCTCCCAAAAAGTCCCACACATGTGGTATCCCCGTACTCAGGAGAAGCAGAAGAATGTATTTTGGGGTGTAATTTCACATATGCCCATGGCATGCGTGAGCAATATATAATTTAGTGACAACTTTGTTAAAAAAAAAAAGGTTTGTCATATTCCCGCAACTTGTGGCAAAATATTAAATATTCCATGGACTCAACATGCCTCTCAGTAAATAGCTTGGGGTGTCTACTTTCAAAACTGGGGTCATTTGGGGGGTTTTGTGCTATTTTGGCATTTTATGGCCTTCGAAACTGTGATAGGTAGTGAGGAGTGAAATCAAAAATTTGCACCCTTAGAAATCTTGAAGGCGGTGCTTGGTTTTTGGGGCCCCGTACGCGGCTAGGCTCTCAAAAAGTCCCACACACGTGGTATCCCCGTACTCAGGAGAAGCATCAAAATGTATTTTGGGGTGCAATTCCACATATAACCATGGCATGTTTGAGCAATATATCATTTAGTGACAACTTTTTGTACATTTTTTTTTGTCATTATTCAATCACTTGGGACAAAAAAAAATATTCAATGGGCTCAACATGCCTCTCAGAAAATAGCTTGGGGTGTCTACTTTCGAAAATGGGGTCATTTGGGGGGGTTTGTGCCATCTTGGCATTTTATGGCCTTCAAAACTGTGATAGGTAGTGAGGAGTGAAATCAAAAATGTATGCCCTTAGAAATCTTTAAGGCGGTGCTTGGTTTTTGGGGTCCCGTACGTGGCTAGGCTCCCAAAAAGTCCCACACATGTGGTATCCCCGTACTCAGGAGAAGCAGCAGAATGTATTTTGGGGTGTAATTTCACATATGCCCATGGCATATATATCATTTAGTGACAACTTTGTGCAAAAAAAAAAAGTTTGTCATATTCCCGCAACTTGTGGCAAAATATAAAATATTTCATGGACTCAACATGCCTCTCAGTAAATAGCTTGGGGTGTCTACTTTCCAAAATGGGGTCATTTGGGGGGGGGGGGGTTGTGCTATTTTGGCATTTTATGGCCTTCGAAACTGTGATAGGTAGTGAGGAGTGAAATCAAAAATTTGCGCCCTTAGAAATCCTGCAGGCGGTGATTGGTTTTCGGGGTCCAGTGTGCGGCTAGGCTCCCAAAAATTCCCACACATGTGGTATCCCCGTGCTCGGGAGAAGCAGCAAATTTTATTTTGGGGTGCAATTCCACATATAATTATGGCATGTGTGAGCAATATATCATTTAGTGACAACTTTTTGGAAAAAAAAATTTTTTCTCATGATTTAATCACTTGGGACAAAAAAAATATTCAATGGGCTCAACATTAGGGATGAGCTTCGTGTTCGAGTCGAACATACGTTCGACTCGAACATCGGCTGTTCGATCGTTTGACGAAGATCGAACGATTTGGGCCGTTCGCGCCAAATTCGAGTGACGCGAACGGCCCACAATGCACTACGCCATCGCAGTGTCATCCAGGCGCTGTGATTGGCCAAGCATGCACTGTGACCCCGCATGCTTGGCCAATCACAGCGCCGGCAGCGAGGAGAGCAATGATTGGCCACAGGCAGGATGCCTGTGGCCAATTATTGCTGAGGGGGTTTAGTACATGCCCCACACTATAAAAGGCCGCCAGCGCGGCGGCCTTGTGTAGTGTGTTCTGGAGTAGGGAAAGAGAAGCATAGGCAGGGACAGTGTCATTATTTTTCCTTTACATAATCCTGGATTCCTAGTGTTTAGGGACAGATAAGGATAGGTAGGGAGAGTGTCAGTGACAGTGTGCTATTCTGTGCTAATCCTTGTTTGTAGGGATAGAGAGGTACAGTGAGGGAAAGTGTCAGTGTGCTATTCTGTTCTAAACCAATCTTGCTGAACCATATTTTCAATCCTTGAGTTTAGGGACAGAGAGGTACAGTGAGGGAAAGTGTCAGTGTGCTATTTTGTGCTAAATCTTGTTTGTAGGGACAGAGAGGTACAGTGAGGGAAAGTGTCAGTGTGCTATTTTGTGCTAAATCTTGTTTGTAGGGACAGAGAGGTACAGTGAGGGAAAGTGTCAGTGTGCTATTCTGTTCTAAACCAATTTTGCTGTTCCATATTTTCAATCCTTGAGTTTAGGGACAGAGAAGGACACTCGTAGAAATTATCAGTGTGCTATTCTGTGCTAAATCTTGTTTGTAGGGAGGGACAGAGTAGGACAGTGAGGGAAAGTGTCAGTGTGCTATTCTGTTCTAAAACTATTTTGCTGAACCATATTTTCAATCCTTGAGTTGAGGGACAGAGAGGTACAGTGAGTGAAACTGACAGTGTGCTATTCTTTTCTAAACCAATTTTGCTGTTCCATATTTTCAATCCTTGAGTTGAGGGACAGAGAGGTACAGTGAGTGAAACTGACAGTGTGCTATTCTGTTCTAAACCAATTTTGCTGTTCCATATTTTCAATCCTTGAGTTGAGGGACAGAGAGGTACAGTGAGTGAAACTGACAGTGTGCTATTCTGTTCTAAACCAAATTTGCTGTTCCATATTTTCAATCCTTGAGTTGAGGGACAGAGAGGTACAGTGAGGGAAAGTGTCAGTGTGCTATTCTGTTCTAAAACTATTTTGCTGAACCATATTTTCAATCCTTGAGTTGAGGGACAGAGAGGTACAGTGAGTGAAACTGACAGTGTGCTATTCTTTTCTAAACCAATTTTGCTGTTCCATATTTTCAATCCTTGAGTTGAGGGACAGAGAGGTACAGTGAGTGAAACTGACAGTGTGCTGTTCTGTTCTAAACCAAATTTGCTGTTCCATATTTTCAATCCTTGAGTTGAGGGACAGAGAGGTACAGTGAGGGAAAGTGTCAGTGTGCTATTCTGTTCTAAAACTATTTTGCTGAACCATATTTTCAATCCTTGAGTTGAGGGACAGAGAGGTACAGTGAGTGAAACTGACAGTGTGCTATTCTTTTCTAAACCAATTTTGCTGTTCCATATTTTCAATCCTTGAGTTGAGGGACAGAGAGGTACAGTGAGTGAAACTGACAGTGTGCTATTCTGTTCTAAACCAATTTTGCTGTTCCATATTTTCAATCCTTGAGTTGAGGGACAGAGAGGTACAGTGAGTGAAACTGACAGTGTGCTATTCTGTTCTAAACCAAATTTGCTGTTCCATATTTTCAATCCTTGAGTTGAGGGACAGAGAGGTACAGTGAGGGAAAGTGTCAGTGTGCTATTCTGTTCTAAAACTATTTTGCTGAACCATATTTTCAATCCTTGAGTTGAGGGACAGAGAGGTACAGTGAGTGAAACTGACAGTGTGCTATTCTTTTCTAAACCAATTTTGCTGTTCCATATTTTCAATCCTTGAGTTGAGGGACAGAGAGGTACAGTGAGTGAAACTGACAGTGTGCTGTTCTGTTCTAAACCAAATTTGCTGTTCCATATTTTCAATCCTTGAGTTGAGGGACAGAGAGGTACAGTGAGGGAAAGTGTCAGTGTGCTATTCTGTTCTAAAACTATTTTGCTGAACCATATTTTCAATCCTTGAGTTGAGGGACAGAGAGGTACAGTGAGTGAAACTGACAGTGTGCTATTCTGTTCTAAACCAATTTTGCTGTTACATATTTTCAATCCTTGAGTTGAGGGACAGAGAGGTACAGTGAGTGAAACTGACAGTGTGCTATTCTGTTCTAAACCAATTTTGCTGTTCCATATTTTCAATCCTTGAGTTGAGGGACAGAGAGGTACAGTGAGTGAAACTGACAGTGTGCTATTCTGTTCTAAACCAATTTTGCTGTTCCATATTTTCAATCCTTGAGTTGAGGGACAGAGAGGTACAGTGAGTGAAACTGACAGTGTGCTATTCTGTTCTAAACCAATTTTGCTGTTCCATATTTTCAATTCTTGAGTTTAGGGACAGAGAAGGACACTCGTAGAAATTATCAGTGTGCTATTCTGTGCTAAATCTTGTTTGTAGGGAGGGACAGAGTAGGACAGTGAGGGAAAGTGTCAGTGTGCTATTCTGTTCTAAAACTATTTTGCTGAACCATATTTTCAATCCTTGTGTTTAGGGACAGAGAAGGATAGGCAGGGGACAGTGTCAGTGTCATTGTTGCTAAGCCTCCTGCACAGTATACACCTGAAGGTAGCCCTTATTGCTGTTTTTCCCATCTCCCTGCAGGCCATCCATTAAAATGTCTGGAAGGCAACCAAGGAGAGGCAGACAGTCAGGAGGCAAAAAAAGAGGGCAAGCAGGCTCTGTGTCTGGGGGCAACAGTGCTGGTCGTGTACGCGGTGCATTGTCATCAGCACATGGCCATGGGACACGCTTGTCCTTGTTTTCGGCAGCTGGACATGTTGAGCCACATCATGCCGAAGACTTGGTAGAGTGGATGACCAAGCCCACCTCATCCTCCTCATCCTCTCTCACCCAGGCTCAGGGTACTGGCAAAGCAGCTGCCAAAGCGTCCTCTTCTCTGGTATCATTATCTTCATTAGTCAATCCTTCCCTAGACCCACCATGCCCTCCTCCTGAGGAGTCCCCCGAACTGTTTGAGCACAGTGTTGGGTACATGCTCCAGGAGGATGCCCAGCGTTTGGAAGGATCTAATGATGATACCCAGCTAGAGGAAGGCAGCAGCGTGAGAGCAGAGAGAGGGGATGCTCAAGAAGGACACCAATCTGGCAGTCATGCTCCAGCAGCTGCAGCATATTGCCAGATTGGCTCCAGTGATGAGGAGGGAGGGGATGATGAGGTCACTGACTCCACGTGGGTGCCTAATAGGAGAGAGGAGGAGGAGGAGGATGAGGAGGAGGCACATCTCCAACGAGGCAGGATGCCCTTGAGTGGCCAGCGTATGGGCAGCACACCGACGGAATCACACCGCAGAGCTCCGCCTGTGCAGGGCGCTGCCTCTGCCCGTCATGCAAAAAGTTCTTTGGTGTGGGCCTTTTTTGAGGCGAGTGCATCAGATCGCACAGCTGCTGTTTGCAACATATGTCTCAAGCGTATATCGCGTGGCCAAAACATCAGCCGCTTGGGCACCACATGCTTGATCAGACATATGTTGACCTGCCATGCAGCTCGTTGGCAAGCCTACCTTAAAGACCCACACCAAAGAACAAAGCTGACCTCTTCTTGCACCGCATCAGCTGGGATCTCCAACCCCACTATACCTTCACTCCTCTCTGAAACCTGCTCTGAGAGGAATGAAGGTGTAGAATTAGGTGTGTCACAGGCAAGTACTTGCGGGCACTCTCCTAGCAGTACACCAACGTCCGATTCTAGCAGGCAAATTTCCCTGCCCCAGCTGCTGGACCGTCGAAAGAAGTTCACTCCCAGCCATCCACATGCCCAGCGGTTGAATACTAGCTTGGCTAAATTGCTAGTGCTTCAACTGCTGCCTTTTCAGTTGGTAGACTCGGCCCCCTTCCGTGAGTTTGTGCAATGTGCGGTTCCTCAGTGGCAGGTTCCCAAACAACACTTTTTCGCACGGAAGGCTATTCCGGCTCTCTACAGGCATGTGGAAGGCAATGTCTTGGCCTCGCTGGACAGGGCGGTCAGCGGTAAGGTGCATATTACCGCTGACTCATGGTCCAGCAGGCATGGACAGGGACGTTACCTTTCTTTCACGGCCCATTGGGTCACTCTTTTGGCAGCTGGGAAGGATGCAGGACAAGGTGCAGTAGTGTTGGAGGTTGTTCCACCGCCACGCCTCCAAAATGCTACTACTGGTTGTGACACACCTCTCTCCTACACCCCCTCCTCTTCTTCTTCCTCCATGGCCTCTTCCTGTGGTTTGTCCTCGGAACCAGCGGTGCTCCGTAGGCGTTCAAGGGGCTACGCAAGTACGCAGGCAAAAAGATGCCATGCCGTGCTTGCGCTGGTGTGTTTGGGGGACAGGAGCCACACTGGGGCAGAGGTCCTGTCTGCTCTTCAGGGGCAGGCCGAGAGGTGGTTGACGCCACGCCAGCTTAAGCCAGGAATGGTGGTTTGCGACAATGGCACCAACCTCCTCTCCGCCCTCCGACAGGGACAACTGACCCATGTGCCCTGTATGGCTCACGTCCTTAACCTGGTGGTGCAGCGGTTCTTGGGCAGGTACCCGGGCTTACAGGATGTCCTGAGGCAGGCCAGGAAAGTCTGTGTGCATTTACGCAGATCTTATAATGCCAGTGCTCGCCTGGCTGAGCTTCAAAAGGAGTTGAACCTGCCCAAGAACCGCCTTATATGTGACATGCCCACCAGGTGGAACTCAACGTTGGCCATGCTGCAGCGGCTGCACACGCAGCAGAGGGCCATCAATGAGTACCTGTGCGACTACGGCACCAGGACAGGGTCAGGGGAGCTCGGGTTTTTTTCACCACGCCAGTGGGGCATGATCAGGGATGCATGCACTGTCCTGGCACCATTTGAGGAGGCCACGAGGATGGTGAGAAGTGACAGTGCATGCATCAGTGACACTGTACCTCTTGTCCACCTGTTGGAGCACACGCTGCGTGGAATAATGGACAGGGCACTTGAGGCAGAACAGAGGCAGGAAGAGGAGGACTTCCTTGCCTCTCAAGGCCCCCTTTACCCAGACAGTGTTCCTTCTGTCCCACCCATCGCACAGGAAGAGGAGGAGGAGGAGGAGGAGGAGGATTGTGTCAGCATGGAGGTGGAGGCTGGCACTCAGCATCATCAGCAGCAGTCTTTTAGGGATGATTTACAGTCCCAAGAAACCAGTGGACTTGTACGTGGCTGGGAGGAGGTGGCTGCGGATCATGTCGTCCTTAGTGACCCAGAGGACTCCGGACTGAATGCCTCAGCTAACCTACGCTGCATGGCCTCCCTGATCCTGCAAAGTCTGCGGAAGGATCCTCGTATTCTTCGGATCAAGGAGAGGGACCATTACTGGCTGGCCACTCTCCTTGATCCACGGTACAAGGGTAAGGTTGCGGACCTTATGTTACCGTCGCAGAGGGAGCAGAGGATGAGACAACTCCGGGAGGCCTTGCAGAAAGGTCTGTGCAACGCGTTCCCAGAGACTGGGAGGTTACAAACTCCTGGTCCTGGACAACGAGTTGCTGAGGCTTCGGGCAGTCAAAGAAGGAGCGGTGGGGAAGGTGGCCGTCTGACCGATGCGTTCAGACAATTCTTTAGTCCGCAGTCCCAAAGTATGATCGGTTCCAGCAACCATCGCCAGCGTCTGATATACATGGTGCAGGAATACCTAGGGGCAAGGTCAGACTTGGACACCTTCCCCACCGAAAATCCTCTGGCTTACTGGGTCTTGAGGATGGATCACTGGCCAGAGCTTGCACAGTATGCAATTGAGCTACTGGCCTGTCCTGCATCCAGCGTTCTTTCAGAACGCACATTCAGTGCTGCTGGAGGATTTGTCACGGATCACAGGGTGCGCCTGTCCACCGACTCGGTTGATCGACTGACTTTCATCAAGATGAACCAGTCTTGGATCACCACCAGCTACCACACACCTGATGCTGATATAACAGACTAATTGATTTTAAAATGTCACATCCCTTCAAGACTGATGCTGATGCTGAGTGCCTGTGCTGTTATGTTGACTGGCTATCCTCCTCCTCCCCCTCAATGATCCGATTAATGATGATAGCTTGGAAGATCATTTTGGTTTATGGGTGCCGCCACCAGTGGCTAAGGCCCAATTTTTCAGCCCCTGTTTAACAGGGGCGTGTAATTACAATTTTTGATGCAATACTTTGCAACAGGGCTCATTGCTGTGCTCCAAGTACAGTATCTGTGAGGGGTTGCAGTGTTGTGCCACCAGTGCCTAAGGCCCAATTTTTCAGCCCCTGTTCAACAGGGGCATGCAATTATAATTATTGATCTAATAATTCACAGCAGGGCCCATTGCTGCGCCCACCAAGAGTAACTGTCAGGCCTTACAGTGTTGTGTCAACACCACCACCACCACCACCACCACCACCAAAGGCCCAATTTTTCAGCCCCTGTTCAACAGGGGCATGCAATTATAATTATTGATCTAATAATTCACAGCAGGGCCCATTGCTGCGCCCACCAAGAGTAACTGTCAGGCCTTACAGTGTTGTGGCACCAGCACCACCATCAAAGGCCCAATTTTTACTACCACTGTTCAACAATTATATGTTATTACAATTCCTGATATAATAGTTGACAGCAGGGCGTTCCAGCACCCACCAAGAATAACTGTGAGTGCTTACAGTGTTGTGCCAACACCAACACCTAAGGGGCCAATTTCTGCAGAGTATATACGGCAGGTCCCTACTTTCAAACATCCAACTTACAAACGACTACTACTTGCAAACGGAAGAAGACAACAGGAAGTGAGAGGAAATCTACCCCTTGGAAGGAAAATTCTCTCCTGTAAGAATTAATATGGGAGAAAGGTGTCTCCTCTCTACTGATGCTTTATCACCAATCCTTGTTTCAATAAAAACACCACATTTCAAAAACAGTTGTCATTGGGACGCAAAGTGAGGTGAAATGTTCTGAACAGGGGCACAGACAGCAAAAAAAATGTGACAGGGGTGATAACCGTTCCCTATGTTTTACAAAAAACTAAAAAAAAGGAATTTGCCATGGAGCTCCACTTAAACAATGCAGCTGTTCAAAATTATAAACAGATTCTACATAAGAACAAACCTACAGTCCCTGTCTTGTATGCACCGCCTGTATACGGCTGTTCAGAGTATATAGGTCCTTTTTTATTTTGTGTGCGGGGTTCCCCTTAATATCCATACAAGACCCAAAGGGGCTGGTAATGGGCTGGGGTAGGGGGGGGGGTTGATGGGGTAGCTATGCCATTTTTCCTAAAGATTTTCATCCATATTACCGGGACCACACATTGCATTAAAGCCGCAAGCAGTTTTAAATGACTTTTTTCCCTTTAGAAATGTTATTTTGTGCAGGGACAGTTCTAAACACGGGAAACACGTGGCACTTCACAGGCATACTTTAGACACCCCCCAGGTACAATATTTAAAGGAATATTTGACTTTTTTTTTTTCACTTTATGCATCATTAAAATGACTGCTCCCGGAAAACGTCCGTTTTTAAAACTTCTTTTTGCATTGATACATGTCCCCTGGTGCAGAAGCCGGGTTCCCAAACTCTGTTTCGGACAATAACATAGATAATAGTCGTTATAATTAGCACTTTAGAATCCGAACGTTCGCATCCATTGTATTTAATAGGGTTCTAATGTTCGTGCGAACTTTCGGTCCGTTCGCGGGTTCTGGTGCGAACCGAACCCGGGGGTGTTCGGCTCATCACTACTCAACATGCCTCTCAGCAATTTCCTTGGGTGTCTACTTTCCAAAATGGGGTCATTTTGGGGGGTTTTGTACTGCCCTGCCATTTTAGCACCTCAAGAAATTAGATAGGCAGTCATAAATTAAAAGCTGTGTAAATTCCGGAAAATGTACCCTAATTTGTAAACGCTATAACTTTTGCGCAAACCAATAAATATATGCTTATTGACATTTTGTTTACTAAAGACATGTGGCTGAATACATTTGAGTTTTTTTTACTAAAGACATGTGGCTGAATACAAAATTGAGTTTATTAGATAACAAAAAGTAGAAAATATTTTTTTTTTCAAAATTTTCGGCCTTTTTCCGTTTATATTGCAAAAAATAAAATTGCAGAGGCAATCAAATACCATTAAAAGAAAGCTCTATTTGTGGGAAGAAAATGATGCAAATTTCGTTTGGGTACAACATTGCATGTCTGCGCAATTTCATCACCTCTGGTCTTTATGCTGCGTATTGGTCCGGGGCTTAAGTGGTTAAATCCAAGGGTTCACATACTTTTTCCACCTGCACTGTGAATGTTTACATGGTGTGTTCAATAAAAACATGGTAACATTTAATTATTTGTGTGTTATTAGTTTAAGCAGACTGTGATTGTCTATTGTTGTGACTTAGATGAAGATCAGATCACATTTTATGACCAATTTGTGCAGAAATCCATATCATTCCAAAATGGTTCACATACATTTTATTGCAACTGTATTCAGGCAGTACGTTGGCAAGCATACCTAAAAGACCCACACCAAAGAACAAAGCAGACCTCTTCTTGCTCCTCATCAGCTGGGATCTCCAACCCCACTATACCTTCAGTCCTCTCTGAAACCTGCACTGAGAGAAATGAAGGTATAGAATTAGGTGTCACAGCCAAGTACTTGCGGGCAATCTGCTATCGGTACACCAACGCCAGATTGTACCAGGCAAATTTCCCTGCCCCAGCTGCTGCACCGCCAAAAGAAGTTCGCTCCCAGCCATCCACATGCCCAGCGGTTGAATGCTTGCTTTGCTAAATTGCTAGCACTTCAACTGCTGCCATTTCAGTTGGTAGACTCTGCCCCCTTCCGTGAGTTTGTGGAATGTGCGGTTCCTCAGTGGGAGGTTCCCAAACGCCACTTTTTCTCACAAAAGGCGATTCCGGCTCTCTACTGGCATGTGGAAGGCAATGTCTTGGCCTCGCTGGACAGGGCGGTCAGCGGTAAGGTGCATATTACCGCTGAATCATGGTCCAGCAGGCATGGGCAGGGACGTTACCTATCTTTCACGGCACATTGGGTGACTCTGCTGGCAGCTGGGAAGGATGCAGGACAAGGTGCAGTAGTGGAGGTTGTTCTGCCACCACGCTTCCAAAATGCTACTACTGGTGATTCTGACCCACCTCTCTCTTCCACCCCCTCCTCTTCTTCTTCCTCCATGGCCTCTTCCTGTGCATTGTCCTCGGAACCAGCGGTGCTCCGTAGGTCTTCAAGGGGCTACGCAAGTACGCAGGCAAAGAGATGCCATGCGGTGATTGAGCTGGTGTGCTTGGGGGACAGGAGCCACACTGGGGCAGAGATTCTATCAGCTCTTCAGGGGAAGACTCAGAGGTGGTTGTCGCCAAGCCAGCTTAAGCCAGGAGTGGTGGTTTGCGACAATGGCACCAACCTCCTCTCCACCCTCCGAAAGGGACAACTGACCCATGTGCCCTGTTTGGCTCACGTCCTTAACTTGGTGGTGCAGCGGTTCTAGGGCAGGTACCCGGGCTTACAGGAGGTCCTGAGGCAGGCCAGGAAACTCTGTGTGCATTTCTGCCGGTCATATAATGCCAATGCTCGGCTGGCTGACCTCCAAAAGGAATACAACCTGCCCAAGAACCGCCTAATCTGTGACAAGCCCACCAGGTGGAACTCAAAGTTGGCCATGCTGCAGCGGCTGCACACGCAGCAGAGGGCCATCAATGAGTATCTGTGCCAATATGGCACCAGGACAAGGTCAGGGGATCTTGGTTTTTTTTGCCACGCCAGTGGGTCATGATCAGGGATGCATTCACTGTCCTGTCACTATTTGAGGAGGCCACGAGGATGGTGAGCAGTGACAGTGCATGCATCAGTGACACTGTCTCTCTTGTCCACCTGTTGGAGCACACGCTGCGTGGAATAATGGACAGGGCACTTGAGGCAGAACAGAGGGAGGAAGAAAAGGACTTCCTTACCTCTCAAGGCCCCCTTTATCCAGACAGCGTTCCTGCTGGCCCAGATATCACACAGGAAGAGGACGAGGAGGAAGAGGAGGAGGATTGTGTTAGCATGGAGGTGGAGCCTAGCACTCAGCATCAGCAGCAGTCTTCAAGGGATCAATTACAGTCCTAAGACACCCATGGATTTGTACGTGGCTGGGAGGAGGTGGCTGTGGATCATGTCGCCCTGAGTGACCCAGAGGACTCCGGACCGAATGCCTCAGCAAACCTACACTGCATGGCCTCCCTGATCCTGCAAAGCCTGCTAGAGGAACCTCGTATT
Source organism: Rana muscosa (assembly GCA_029206835.1). Lineage (NCBI taxonomy): Eukaryota > Metazoa > Chordata > Amphibia > Anura > Ranidae > Rana > Rana muscosa. The sequence goes on from CM055127.1 coordinate 346,460,946, forward strand.
CGTGCTATCAAGGAGAGGGATCATTACTGGCTGACAACCCTTATTGATCCACGTTACAAGGGTAAGGTTGCGGACCTTACCTTGCCGTCGCAGAGGGAGCAGAGGATGAAACATCTTCGGGAGGCCTTGCAGAAAGGTCTGTGTAACGCGTTCCCAGAGACTGGAAGGTTACAAAATCCTGGTCCTGGACAACGAGTTGCTGAGGCTTCAGTCAGTCAAAGAAGGAGCGGTGGAGAAGGAGGCCATCTGACCGATGCGTTCAGACAATTTTTTAGTCCGCAGCCCCAAGGTATGATCGGTTCCAGCGACCATCGCCAGAGTCTGTTTTACTTGGTGCAGTAATACCTAGGGGCAAGATCAGATTTGGACACCTTTCCCACCGAAAATCCTCTGGGTTACTGGGTCTTGAGGATGGATCACTGGCCAGAGCTTGCACAGTATGCAATTGAGCTACTGGCCTGTCCTGCATCCAGCGTTCTTTCGGAACGCACATTCAGTGCTGCTGGAGGATTTGTAACCGATCACAGGGTGCGCCTGTCCACCGAAACGGTCGATCGGCTGACCTTCATAAAAATGAATCAGTCTTGGATCACCAGCTACCAAGCACCTGATGCTGATGTAACCGTATAATTTTTTTGAATGGAAGATCCCTTCAAGACTGCCTATGCTGATGCTGAGTGACTATCCTTTTATGCTGAGTGACTATCCTCTTCCTCCTCAATGTTCATGCTGATAGCTTATAAGAACATTTTTGGTTCTGGGCACCACCACCAGTGGCTAAGGCCCAATTTTTCAGCCCCTGTTTAACAGGGGCATGTAATTACTAGACATGTGCACACCGAAATATTTTGTTTTGGAATTTTGTTTTCGTTCGAAAAATACATTTATTTAGTTGCTCCTGAAATTCGTTTTTATTTATTTAGTTTTTCATTAGAAATTGCATTAGTCCGAAAATCTGAATTAATTAAGGTCAAATCTGTCATTGAAGGCTTTTGGTGTCTGTCGAATGTTCAAAGAAGATTCGACGGAGCAGCGAAACTGTACCACGCCGCAATCGTACATTTCCGGTCGAATGTTCCGCCTACAAGCTAGCTATAGTACAATTATAATGTTGTATGACTAGTAATAATTATATTTATTAATTATTATTACTAGTCAACCAACATTAGAATTTTTCTATAGCCTATGGGCGGAGAATTTGACTGGAAATGTACGATTGCAGCGTCGTACAGTTTATCTGCTCCGTCGAATCTTCTTAGAACTTTCAACAGACACCATAAGCCTTCAATGACAGATTTTTTTTATGTTTTTCGATGCTTTGTCGAATCTTCGTCGTTCACGTTGAGTTGTCAAGTTAGTGCTAGCTATTTTACTGCTCCTCCTCTTTCTTAACAATCAGCCAATAACATACATCATCATCATTATTTTTATTTTACTTCCCCCACCCAATTCCAGCAGCGATCTTTTCTCTTTATGTCAAATCTTTTCTCTCTATAATGTCAAATCTTTTCTCTCTATAATGTCGAATCTTTTCTCTCTATGTAGAATAATCTTGGACTAATAGAGTTAAGGTTAGGCACATTTGACCACAGGTTCGATGGACACAGATTGTTATTGTCAGCCTCATGTCGAATCTCCTATCTATATAGAACTGTTGTTGCAACGAAAACGAAAATTAAGCATTTGTTTATGTCAGATCTTTTTTCGGATTCTCCATTTTCGTTTTCGTTTGTTAAAACGATAACGAAAATACCTGAAATTCGGACGAAAATGCATTCAGACGAAAATGAATGCACATGTCTAGTAATTACAATTTTTGATGCAATACTTTGCAGCAGGGCTCATTCCTGCGCTCCAACTATAGTATCTGTGAGGGGTTGCAGTGTTGTGGCACTAGTGCCTAAGGCCCAATTTTTCTGCCCCTGTTTAACAGGGGCGTGTAATTACAATTTATGCTGCAATAATTTGCAGCAGAGCTCATTCTTGCGCTCCAACTAGAGTTTCTGTGAGGGGTTGCAGTGTTGTGGCACCAGCACCAGTGCCTAAGGCCCAATTTTTCTGACCCTGTTTAACAGGGGCGTGTCATTTAAATTTTTGATGCAATACTTTGCAGCAGGGCTCATTCCTGCGCTCCAACTATAGTATCTGTGAGGGGTTGCAGTGTTGTGGCACCAGTGCCTAAGGCCCAATTTTTCTGCCCCTGTTTAACAGGGGTGTGTAATTACAATTTTTGATGCAATAATTTGCAGCAGGGCTCATTCATGCGCTCCAACTAGAGTTTCTGTGAGGGATTGCAGGTTTGTGGCACCAGCACCTGTGCCTAAGGCCCAATTTTTCTGCCCCTGTTCAACACGGGCATGTAATTACAATTCTTGATCTAATATTTCACAGCAGGGCCCGTTCCTGCGCCCACCAAGAGTAACTGTGAGGCGTTACAGTGTTGTGGCAACACCAACACCTAAGGCCCAAATTTCTGCAGAGTATATAGGGCAGGCCTCTACTTTTAAACATCCAACTTACAAACGATTCCTACTTGCAAACGGAAGGAGACAACAGGAAGTGAGAGGAAATCTACCCCTAGGAAGGGAAATTATCTCCTGTAAGAGTTAATATGGGAAAAACGTGTCTCCTCTCCACTTATGCTTTATCACCAATCCTTGTTTCACTAAAAACCCCAAATTTTCAAAAACCAATTGTCATTTGGACAGACAGTGAGGTGAAATCTTCTGAAGAGGTGCACAGACAGCAAAACAAATGTTACAGTGGTGATAACCCTTCCCTATGTTTTTCAAAAAGCTTAAAAATAGATTTTTTGGCTGGAGCTACACTTTAAAAATGTACCAGTTCTAAATTACATACAGATTCTACTTAAGAACAAACTTACAGTCCCTGTCTTGTTTGCACCGCCTGTATACTGCTGTACAGAGTATATAGGGCCTGGGAGCCCCACGCCTTTCCTTTTTTTAATTTGGGTGCGGGGTTCCCCTTAATATCCATACAAGACCCAAATGGGCTTGGGGGGTACCCATGCCGATTTTCTCAATGATTTTCATCCATATTGCCGGGACCATACATCACATTAAAGCCGCAAGCAGTTTTAAATGACTTTTTTTCCTTTAGAAATGTCATTTTGTGCAGGGACAGTTCTACACCCGGGAAACACGTGCCACTTCACAGGCATACTATAGACACCTATCTGAATGAGTGTTTATATAAGAAAAAGGGGGAGCTCAAATACTCTTAACAAACTTAATTAATAAGTGATAACTTATCTAATAAATTATTGTGTGAATAATTCTTAAATATAAACACCAACACAATCCTGTGATGCCTATATACAAAAAGGTGAATTGAAAGTCACCATATATAAATCGATTAGTCCCAATCGTAATAATAGTGTGCTGTCAAGCCCACAACAATCAAAGAAATCTATAACACTCAATTAAGGTTAAGTTAATGAAAAATCAAATGTATAACAAATCCAAAAAGTGAAAAATGATTTTCAACAAATAATGTTCATAATATATTGAGGCTAATTTCTTCAGAATAGTGCAAAGAGTTAATCCTTCACCAAATCTTCATGTGAAGCTAGAACAAATCTTCAACAAATAATGTTCATGATATATTGTGATTGTTTTCTTCAAAGTAGTGCAAAGAGTTAATCCTTCACCAAATCTTCATATGAAGCTAACACCCGAAGTGCACAAATAGTAGATTGCGCTTACCAAAGGATGTGGACCTCTTTAGTTAAAAAGAAGGTCTTTAACAGCTTGAGCAGGATTGTGCCTGCACACATATGGACAATGCTGGTAGAGAAATGTTGGAAACTCGTTATATATAATTTGTATATTTAATTATATATAATTTTTTTTCACATAATTTTGTATATATTAATTGGCGCTGAATCACAGCAATAGATACTATAGACACCCCCCAGGTACGATATTTAAAGGAATATTTCACTTTTTTTTTCACTTTAAGCATCATTAAAATCACTACTCCCGAAAAAACTGCCGTTTTTAAAACTGATTTTTGCATTGATACATGTCCCCTGGGGCAGGACCCGGGCCCCCAAGCCCTTTTTAGTACAATAACTTGCATATTAGCCTTTAAAATTAGCACTTTTGACTCCGAACGTTCGAGTCCCTCAGACTTTAATGGGGTTCGATAGTTCGCACAAACTTTCGGTCCGTTCGCAGGTTCTGGTGCGAACCGAACCAGGGGGTGCTCGGCTCATCCCTACTTTTGAGATACTGACCTGGAATAAGCAAAAGAAGCCGGTGAAGTCAGAGATCTAGGTCAGTCACAAAGAACTCTTTTCTAGGCTAGAACAGCAGTGGGAGCCTCCATATTTTCCTTCACTTTAGTTTTTATTTAAAGGAAACCTGTCATGTGAGAAACACAATGGCAATGTGAGGGGTCAGGCTCAGAGGCTACTAGCTATAAAAGTAGAAAGGTAGCACATTAACCAGCAGGAGAGGGACACAAGCAGGTCCTCCTGGCAGATGATGCAAGCTGACCAGAGTCTAGGCACTAACTGGTCTTCACCAGAGCTCCTGATGGCGGAGATGGATTTCGCAGGATGCTAATGCCATGTCGCGGCTGTTATGGATGATATGTTTCTTTAAATGCAACCCTATAGTGCATCTCTGTTGTACTTCTGTTGTACTTCTTCCTGTGTTGTGTTTCCTGTTTCCTGCAGGTTCTTTCAGTAAACATGGCTTATGCACAGTAATGGTTTGTGCTGTCTCTCTACATATATCACAACAAACATTGTGTCAGAAGATTTGGATTCATACTCTTTCTACACATTTGATGCTGAGAGCCTGCGAGCCTTCATGTGAGTGTTCTTGGAACTGAGTCCGGTCCTGGATGCTGAGTGTTTGCAGCAAGGAAAACAGCATCATGGCAGCTAACAGCATTCGACTGCCTGAGGCAATGAGGGTGAGTGGAGATGTTGGCAGTACCTGGGACAATTTCAGGGCTGAGTTTGAGGACTATTCCCTAGCCACAGGGTTAAATGAGAAGCCTGCAGCAGTGCAAGCAGCCACACTGAGAAGAGTGATGGGCAGTGAATGCCTCCATGTTTACAAGCATAATCTGAACCTCACAGAAGACAAAAGAGTGACACCAAAACCATTCTGGATGCATTAGAAGCTTTCTTCAGACCTTCTAAAAATGTCATCTATGAAAGATATATATTTGGCTGCTGTAAGCAAGAAGACTGTGAATCAATAGACAGGTTTGTCACACGGCTAAGAGAAAAAGCTGCAAGCTGTGAGTATGGCTCTCTGAGAGATAAAATAGTTTTGGGTATCACCAGTGAAAGCACACGCCGCCACCTGTTGAGGAAACATGATTTAGATCTACAAACAGCAATTGAGATATGTCGCACTGCAGAACTTACTGACAAACATATGAAAGCTATGGAGCAGGATAAACTGATTGACAATATCAATGCAGCCTCTAAACAACAGCAAAGCTTCAAAAACCACCAGCATAAGTTTCAGCACAAGGGTCACCTACACAACTCACCTGGGAGGAAGCCTGCATCATGCAAGTATTGCGGCAATGTGCATGTACGAGAGAAAGAAAAGTGTCCTGCATATGGGAAAATCTGTACTGCATGTGGTAAAACAAATCACTTTGCAAGAGTGTGTCTCTCCAGTAAAATGGAAGCAAGGAAGCTGCACACAATTGAGCAAATGTCAGATCCGGAGGATGCACACCTGCTTAGCACTGATATGGTTTACGCCTCAGAATGCATAGGTGCTGTAAACACAAAGGGCAAAAAATGGTTTGTAAACCTCAGATTAAACAATATAATCCAACCCTGCCAGCTGGACTCGGGTGCAACGTGTGATGTCATGAGTATAAAGGACAAAATTAAACTGGCACCCAGAGCACCCCTTCAGGCTAGTAGCACCAAACTAAAGTTGTATTCAGGGGAACTAATGGAATCATTGGGGCTATTCCAAACAGAATGCAGCATACGTGATTGTATACACAAACTGAACTTTGAGATTGTTGATGCCGATCAGAAACCGCTATTATCAGGTTCAACATGTGAGCGCCTTGGACTGATGCTGTTCACCATTCCTGCTGAGCTACATAATGTTGATAATCAGCCTGCAAAATCTCTGCCTAGGCCACTGACAAAACAGCAAATTCTTCACACCTACAGTGATGTGTTTGAGGGCCCGATAGTCTCTGTTCCAGGAGAGGTTCGTTTCGAACTTTATCCTACCATTCAACCTGTACAATGTGCCCCAGGCAATGTGCCTATCGCCATTAAGCCACAGGCTAAAGCTCAACTAGATAAATATGAAGCTGAAGGACATCTAACTTCAGTAACAGAGCCTACAGATTGGATCAGTAACATGGTTGTTATCAGAAAGCCTGAGAAGATCAGAATATGCATTGATCCCAAGTTTCTGAATATGGCCCTGAAACGGTCACACTACTTAATGCCAACACTCGATGATATTTTGCACAAACTACCTAAAGCACATGTCTTCACACTTGTGGATGCTAGAGATGCCTTTTTACAGTGCAAACTGGATGAAAAGAGTAGCTACATGACCACGTTCTGGACTCCTTGGAGCAGAAAGAGATGGCTCAAACTACCATTTGGAGTCTCTGTAGCACCGGAGGTATACCAGCGAAAGTAGCATGAACTATTAGGTGGTTTTGACGGAATTGAGCCAATAGCTGATGACATTCTTATAGTGGGCTGCGGTAATACAGATGAGGAGGCTGAGCAAGACCATGATGAAAAGATAATAGCGCTACTGGATCGTTGTAGGCAGGTGATGCTGAGGCTTAGTGTGAATAAATTGCAGTTCAAGGTGGAAGAAGTCCATTTCCATGGACATATCCTGTCTTCACAAGGCTTAAAAGCTGTCCCATTGTGGACATGCCACAACCTGCTGATGCCAAAGCGGTACAGAGATTTATTGGCTTTGTTACATACCTAGCGAAATTCCTGCCACACTTATCTGAGGTGTGTGAGCCACTAAGGTGACTTCTGGACAAAGATGCAGTTTGGCACTGGCTTCACAAGCATGACCGGGCAGTAGAGGATATAAAACACTTGGTCACCTCTGCCCCAGTGTTGAAATACTATGATGTCACAAAGCCTGTTACGATACAAAGTGACTCCAGTAAAAATGGTCTAGGCTGTTGCCTTTTGCAGAAAGGTCAGCAAGTTGCATATGCGTCCAGAGCTCTTTCATCAGCTGAGCAAAATTATGCTCAAATTGAGAAGGAATGTTTAAGCATTGTATTTGCTTGCCAGCGTTTCCATCATTATCTTTATGGACGGGATTCAATTACAGCGGAAACTGATAACAAATCTTTGATAGCCATATTCAAAAAGCCCCTTTTGTGTGCTCCCAAGCGTTTGCAGAGCATGATGCTTACATTGCAGCATTACAACCTCAATGTTGTCTACAAGCCAGGATGTGAAATGTATATCAGCGATACCCTGAGCAGAGCTACGTCAGATAATGTGGCACCTGGAGGTGAGCATGAGCATCGTACAATTTGTCTGCTGGAACAGGAACAAAATTTCTTTGCCGATATCAATCAAGCGGACTATCTTAATGTCACAAATCAGCGACTACATCAACTCATACAGCACACTGACAGTGATGCAACTTTACAAGCTTTGAAGTCTATTGTTTTGAGTGGGTGGCCAGATGAAAAAGATGCAGTATCTGGAATTGTAAGGGAATACTGGTCCTTTAGAGATGAGATAAGCATACAAAATGGTATCTTGTACAAGGGTCCAAGGGTCATCGTGCCAAAGTCACTGAGAGCAGAGATGTTATTACGCATACACTCCAGCCATATTGGTGGTGAAGCATGCTACAGACAAGCTTGTGATACTCTTTACTGGCTCAACATGCATGGTGAAATCAAAGACTTTGTCAGTAATTGTCCCACCTGCAATGAATATGCCCATTTGCAACAGAAAGAAACCATGATGTCACATAAGATACCTACACGTCCGTGGCAGATTATCAGTATGGACTTATTCAACTACGCAGGCAAGGAATACCTGCTATTAGCCGATCATTATTCAGACTTCTGGGAAATAGACCTTCTTCCCGACTTATCCACTGGAGCTACAATTAAGAGGTGCAAGGCTCAGTTTGCACGTCATGGCCAACCAGATACAGTGACAAGGACATACTCAGTGACAAGGACATACTCACCCATTGACAGTGAGCTATGTACAGAGGGAATGCCTCATACCAACGTCAATGACAGTTCTGGGCAAGCAAGTATACCCGAAATATGAATAGCAGCAGGAGTGCAAGGTGCAAGATATTGCTGGAGCAGAGTGATGTCATCGCGGCTCCGGCCACTCACAGAGCCGGAGCCCCGAACCCAGAAGAAACGCTGATGGCAAAATGACGGCAAAATGACGGCAAAATGTCAGCTCCCTCGGCGTGGACTGGGATGCGATATGGGGACCTCGTTCTAAGGTGAATATTTCACAATGAGCTAGTATGCCTTTGCCTTACAGGGTTTTTTTTTGGGTGTTTTTTTTTCTGTGCGGGAATACAGCTGCTTTCAGTAAATGCAGTGCTACAGGGGATTGTCTGAGACCGCTGACACACTGCTAGAGATGTTCAGAAACTAGTGACAGGAAAGCTGGAGATATGATACAACAGACTCTTAGGACCCGTTGGCACTTGCTAGTGAGGCCCGGAACGGAAAAGACAAAAGAAAGTAGTGCAGGGCCGGGCATGACAGTGTGTTTAGGGTATACAAGCAAGGGTTAACATGTAAGCTGAGTGGGGAGGTGATCTGAGAGGAAAAGACTGAGGGGGAGTGGCATTATTTAAGAGAGAGGCGGGACCAGGAAAGGAACAGTAAGCTGGGGAAGAAATTGGAGTAGGCAGTTTTTTACTCTGCTCCTCCACAATGGCTAACGTGGATTTCATCTTGGCACGATTAAGGGCGGTAGCGGCAAGCAAGGGACCCGAGTGGCTACACAGCCAGGTCGCGGGCTTGATAGAGGACCAGGCGGGCGGATCAGGACTGGGAGGTGAGATGGGCCCACGCGGGCGGAGGTCGTGGCCTCCGGCGCGCTATTCCCCCGGGGCCCTCACCAGGGCTGTGCGCCATACTAGGAGCCCCCCGGGGGAACAATCCGCTCCCCCCGCAAAATTAATCCAGCAGTCTGCCAGTGCAGGGCCCGATTCGCGGGTCTTTAGATGCATCGCCCCCCCCCCTCTGTCCCGGGAGCCATTACGGGGGAGGCTCGGCGAGGGAGAAGTGCCAGCACAGCCGTTGGGCCTTTTCCAGGCAGGGCCGGTGGTTCCGCGTTGTGGGCGTGGCCTATCGGGATGGCGGGACGCGAACCAAGATGGCGGAGATCGGGTGGAAAATGGCGGCCACAGTGGCGCACCAGGCGGCCTGTGCGGTACCGCGGCAAGGGGCGGAGCTGCTGATACGGGTCAGCCCACACTGCTGAGTGAATCCGCGGCTTCCAGGACCACTTCGACTGGGGGGCTGACCCTGGTCAGTGACGACAGGTCTGAGGGCGAGCTGTCAGTGTCGGAAGAGGAGGAGTCCCAGGACCGCAAACCAGCGAGGGAGGTCTGTGCAACGGCTGTTGGGGGTGCTCCCGGTCAGCCCGGTAAGTCCACTTACAATTCTAACATTTCCTTGTCTGATGCTTTGTGTGATTTGTTGGGTGAAGGAAAAGGGGGGGCAGCTGGGGCGGCAGTGCCGCTGCCGCATGCGGCTGTGGCAGCTGCTGGCCCTCAGGTGGCGGGCAGTGTGCCCGCTAGTTCGGGGTCAGAGGCTCAGCTGAGGGATTTGTCTGCTGTGGGGCAGGGACTACCGCATCAAGTGGCCCCGTGGGCACCGGCAGTGAGTGTGGCCACGGGGGATGGTGGTGTGTCGGCTGTGGCCGGGGTTGCAGGGGCATCCTCTCCCCCTCTGGGGCCTCTGGCTGGACTCTCGGGGGCTGTGTCAGGTACCGAGAAGGCAGGGGGAGCAGGGGGGCCCCAGAGGCTGCTGTGCGGGCGGATGTGGTACATATTGCAGATGCAGCAAAATGTGAGGTGTACGTGTGCTTTGAGGGTCCACTGGGAGCACACTTGAAGCAGGAGGTAAGAGATAAGATTTGCAAGGGTGAGTATGTGGAGATCTTTTCACTTTTGCCATTAGAAAAGTTTAACAAGCCTGATGATTCCATAAAGGAGGATGAAGAAAAGAGGCGGTACAGGTTAATACCGCGTACGTTTGTGAACTGGCTGCAGGCATTCACCATTATGGTGAGTGTCATAGGGGAGAAGAACCCTGAACATTGTTCGGCATTGTTCTGTTACATGGATGCCATTGGGGAGGCCCACAGGGTGTGTGGGGGGTCGGCTTGGTTGAGGTATGATGAACAGTTCAGACAGCGCAGGGTGGTTAGGCCATCGCTTCGCTGGGATCATAAAGACATCAGCCTTTGGATGCGGCTTATTTCGTCGGTGAGGGCCCCCACTCAGTTTCTTCAAGGGGGGCCGGTGGTACAACCTCCTTTGGACTACCGGCTGGAAAAAAATGGGGGGTTTGTTAGCAATTCAATGAGAACTCCTGCAAGTTCAGGGGGTGTTGCAGATTTAAGCATGAGTGTTCAGGGTGTGGGGGATCCCACGCCTTGTCCAAGTGCTTTAAAAAGGGTAAGCGTGCCAGCGAATCTGCTCACAAAAGGGACGACTCCGGTGAAGTGGGAAAGGATGCAGCCTTTTCTAAGTAGATACCCGGATAGGGCAGCGGCTATGCGGCTTGCCTTCGGGTTTCGGGAGGGTTTCAGGATACTGTGTTCATTGGCGGTGGTCCCGCCGGTGGCGCGGAATTTGAAATCTCCCTTGCAGCATCCGGGGGGTGGTGGGGGAAAAATTGTCCAAAGAGGTGATGCTGGGTCGCATGGGAGGGCCGTTCGCGGTCCCACCTTTGCCGGACCTGGTGGTGTCTCCATTATGGGTAGTGCCTTAAAGGAACCAAACAAATTACGTCTTATACACCACTTATCTTTCCCTAAAGGGGGTTCTGTCAATGATTTCATTGATCCTGACGCATGCACGGTGTCCTATACTTCATTTGACGCAGCCATCAGGTGGGTTAGGCGCTATGGACAGGGGGCACTGATGGCGAAGTCGGACATTGAATCAGCGCTGCGGTTGCTGCCGGTTCATCCGGACAGCTTTCGGCTGCTGGGTTGCTGCTGGCAGGAACAATTTTATGTGGATCGGTGCTTGCCTATGGGTTGTTCCATTTCCTGTGCGATGTTTGAAACTTTCAGCTCCTTCTTGGAGTGGGTGGTTCGGGACGTGTCAGGCCTGGATTCTGTCATACATTACTTGGATGGCTTTCTCTGCATGGGGCCGCCTTCCTCTGGTGTGTGTGCGATTCTCCTATCCACGTTGCAGCACATTACAGGACGTTTTGGTGTGCTGTTAGCGGCTGACAAAACGAAAGGCCCCACAACAGAGATTTGTTTTTTGGGCATAGTGATTGATTCAGTGGCAATGGAGTTCCGCTTGCCCAGGGACAAGTTGGAGTCTTTGCAGAGGGAGGTTCGGGAGATTCAGGGTTTGCGAAAGGTGCAGTTGAGGACTTTGCAGTCACTGTTAGGTAAGTTCAATTTTGCTTGTAGGATTATACTCATGGGTAGGGTTTTTTTGCCGGCGGCTGTTGGTGGCTACAGCAGGGGTTAAGGCCCCGACTCACTTTATTCGGCTGACTAAGGAGCACAGGGAGGATTTGAAGGTATGGTATGAATTCCTGGCCTCTTACAACGGCAGATCGGTGTGGATGTCCGGCCCAGTGAGTAATTTCGATGTGGAATTGGTCACGGACGCGGCGGGGTCTACGGGCTATGGAGCGTTCTTTCAAGGGCGGTTGGAGCGCGGAACCTTGGCCACGGGGTTCCTTCGCAACCTGGTATTACTGGAGCTCTTTTCAGTGGTATTGGCTCTAGAACTGTGGGGTGAGTCGTGCCGCAACCTAAAGCTCTGTCTAAATTGTGACAACATGGGCGAGGTCCAAGTGGTTAACAGCATGTCCGCATCGTAAAAAACGGTTATATGGGTGCTATAACTTGGTGTTGAGGTGCTTGCAGTTGAACATTTTCATCTATGCTGTTTATCTCCCGGGCATCGACAACACGCTGGCTGGCTCATTGTCTCAAATTCAGTGGGACAGGTTCAGAGAACTGGCTCCGGCAGCGGAGGCAGACGGGGTTCTTTGCCCAGCCTGGATTTGGGAGCTGCCATTGGAATTGCCATGGGATGGATCCGGCAGATGGTGAGCGAGTCCACATGGACAGCTTACGCTAAGGTATGGAAATAATGGTTGGTGTTAGGTAAGGAGTCTGGGGTCGGAAGCCATGTGTCTGAGGTGAGGCTGATGGTTGTGTACTTTGTTTCCAGAAACATGGAACGTGAAGTGTCAGTGCCGGCTATTGAAAAGAAGCTGGCGGGCCTGTCCTTTTTCTTTAAATTAATGGGGGGGGGGGATTTTACAAAAGATTTCTGGGTTAAACAGGCAGTAAAAGGGTATCGTAAGGTTCACAAGATAAGAGATGCTCGGAGGCCGGTCACTTTTTCTAATCTCCTGTCCATATGCGAGTCCTTGGAAGGGGTGTGTATGAGGCGATACGAATGTCTGCTCTTTACAGTGGCCTTTTCGTTAGCATTTTACGGGGCGTTTCGCATTGGAGAACTGGTTAGCCCTTCTAGGCGGCTGGCTGGTGGGCTGTTGGACCAAGATGTGAGGGTAGAGGAGGACAGGGTGTGTTTGAGGTTGCGCAGGTCCGAAACTGACCAGAAGGGAAAAGGGGTGGATGTGTAAAGCCCTGTATACATGTTCGGATATCCTATGGATTCTAATCCGATGGTTTTTTCCATCGGAAATCCGATGAAACTGTCTTCCATCAGTCTTGCCCACACACCATCAGTCAAAAAACCGACCGTTTCAAACGCGGTGATGTAAAACACTCAGATGAGCCGAGAAAACTGAAGTTCAATGCTTCTGAGCATGCGTCGACTTGATTCTGAGCATGCGTGGGTTTTTTATCCAATGGAGTTCCCCACAGATGATTTGCTATCGTTTTTTTAACCATCGGATAAATTTAAAACATGTTCTATTTTTAAACACCGATGGAAAAAAGACCATACACGATCGGTTTGTCCGATGAAAAAAGTCCATCGGACTGTTTTCATCGGTAAAACCTATCGTGTGTACACAGCTTTACTGTTTTCATTACCGTGGTCCAGGGGGTGCCATGTGGCAGCAGTGAGGGTTTTTTTAAGGGTTAGACCTGTGGGTGTGGGGCCGCTGTTGGGGCATGAGGATGGGTCCTATTTGTCAAGGTTCCAATTTGTATCAGTGTTAAGAAAATGTCTAAAGAGGGCTGGGTTGGATTGTGCCGCTTACGCTTCTCACTCCTTCCGCATCGGGGCGGCTACTGAAGCTGCCAGGTGTGGGTTGGATGAGGCAGCGATGAGGAGGATTGGTAGGTGGGAATCACGGAGATTCCGTTCTTACATACAGCCACATTTGGTAGTCGATTGATATGTTGGTTTAAAAAAAAAAATTTGTCTGGCAACCACATGAATGCGTGGGTGGCTGGACTCACATGCTGTGCTGTTGTGATTTGGGTTTTACTGTGTATGTCAGCTGGGTGCTATCTGGTTTTATTTGTTTTTCATTTCAGATGGAGGGTCTGCACGCCTCGTCTGGATACTAGGCCACTCGTATGTGTCAAGGTCACCTGTGGCCAGGTGACAGATGCACACCGTAGGGGGACAGGAGTGCACCGCAAGGTAGTGAACCCTATGGCTGACTGCTGCGGATAGGAAACTGGGTGGTTGTGGAAAGCGGGACCAGAGGAGCACAACCGGGATCCTAACGGAAGCTAGAGCCAAGATTCCCCAGGGCGCGGAGTCTAAGACCCAGCTGGTCTTCTCCAGGGCCTCTAGTGGTGAGGATGTTACGCTGCAGGCTGGGACCAGGTCGCGGCCCCTGGAGTTTCCTAGCTCACGCCCCGTAGGATAAGGGGAAAAGAGGGGAAGCAGCAGCACACGATAAGAGAGAACCGAATAACAAGCTGAAGGTCAGGGGCCACAAGCAGACAAGGATAACGAAGAACGAGCCGAGGGTCAAGGGTCACGAGCAGACAGGGATAGTCGGGGACAAGCCGATAACGTAACAGAGAGACAGACGTAGCACACGGCAGGCAGGAACCCAAACACACAATGCCTAACAAACACGTTGATCAGCAAAGCAGGCTTGCAGTGCACAGGTTAATATAGTGTTCTGTGATAGGGCCTGGGGTGGAGTCTGGCTGGGAGGAGATTATAAAGGAAGCCAGGTGAAAGGGCTCAGGCCTCTAAGATGAACACATGGGAAGGAAGGTAAGCTGACAGACAAACACTACTGCATATCCATGACAGTACCCTCCCTCTTATGGGCCCTCCCTCGCCTGGACCCAGGCTTAAAGGGAAATCTCTGATGAAACCTTCTCAACAGATGAGGTGCAGCGACATCAGATGCAGCGATCCAAGACGCCTCCTCAGGACCAAAACCTCTCCAATGCACAAGGTACTGAAGAATGCCTCTGCAGAGCCGAGAATCCAGAACTTGTCTAACCTCGTACTTAAGATTATCCTCAGAGACCGAAAACGAGGTAGGGAGATGACAAGAAGATCTATTGAGGACCAAAGGCTCTCTAAGAATAAGCAAGGGCATGAGAGGATCAACAGGAATCTGAGGAGGGTCCCCTAGACCCTTAAAGGGGAACTGGTCATCTTGCACAGGACCATCAGACTGGGCAGATGTCAGTGGAACCCTGAAGTCAGGTTGGTTAGAAGGTGACATGTCGCCGGAGTCAAGCTGAATAGCTGAAGGACAAGCAGAATGTCCCGAACAAGAAAAAGTAGGAGGCTCACTGGGCATGGGCTGGACTGGCATAACTAGTACAGAGGCAGAGTGAATAGCTGAGTCAGGTGTAGTGACTACCTGAATCGCATCGCAAGACGTAGCGACTGCAGGACTTGTAGACAAGCTAGCCTGGCTGTGCGTCCAAGGGTGGTTAGGGACAGAGAAATGTAAATGGTTATGCAACCTGGAATGAATGACCGGCTCAGATTCACAGGGGGCAACCTTGGGTAGGCAGGACGAGGAACAGGAGGGACCCCAAGCCAGGATCTGTCCAGTAGTCCAGTCCACATGAGGAGAATGGAGCTGTAACCATGGGAGACCCAAAATTATAGGCGTTGAGGCCTTGGGTAAGATAAGGAAGGATATCCACTCCTGGTGGAGTGTCCCTACCGACATCTTAACAGGGAGGGTCTGGAAGCGGATAGGTCCCCCTGGGAGAACAGTACCATCAATCGCCAAGACCACCAATGGCGTGGTGAGGGGCAAAAGAGTAAGTCTCATGGACGATGCGATTTCCCAGTCCATGAAATTACCAGCGGCTCCAGAATCCAGATATGCTGAGACCAAATGAGAAGAAGCATCAACATGAAGGAACACAGAAAGCAGAAGACGAGAAGGGGAAGGTGATATTTCTGGGTCCAATACTCCACTTTCCAGATGAAGTGGACCCGAACGTTTTTCTGGACAAAGAGAGCAAGTGTCACGAAAATGACCTTTGCCCCCACAGTAAAGACACAGACCAAGAGTTCTGCGCCTAGCACGTTCCTCGGGGGATAGCCTGGTCCGACCCAGCTGCATGGGTTCCTCAGCTGGTAGGAGATGCTCTACGGGTCGAAGAGAGGGGAGCTCAGGCTGACTAAGAACCAAGGAGTGCTGGCGTTGCTTTTCTAAGGTCCTCTCCTGAAAGCGAATATCGATCTGGTTACACAAGGAGATAACGCCGGCCAGATCAGTGGGGATGGTTCTTCCTGCTAATTCATTCTTCACTCTATCAGACAGGCCATGCAAAAAGGTTGCGACTAAGGCCTCATTGTTCCAGCTCAACTCAGCCGACAGTATGCGGAAATGAAGGGCATACTGTCCCACAGAAGCAGACTCTTGGCGGAGACGTAAAAGGGTGAGGGCCGCTGAAGAGACACGAGCCGGTTCTTCGAAGATATTCCGAAAAAGTTTCAAGAAGCCAGACAGGCTAGAAACCACTGGATCATTCAGTTCCCACAGAGGGGCTGCCCAGGCTAAAGCTTCACCAGAGAGGAGGGAAATTATATAGGCTACCTTAGCCCGATCAGACAGGAAGTTTTTGGGCTGGAGCTCAAAATGAATCATGCATTGGCTAAGGAACCCCCTGCAAGCCTTGGAGTCCCCAGAGAAACGGGACGGAGCTGGCAGTTGTAGTGAGTGTGTGGCTGCGACTGGTGCAATAGGTGCAGCCGCTGATTGTATTTGAGGTTGCGGATTCAGGGTTTCCAAGGAGGCCTGAAGCTGCTCGAAGCGAGAAGCCAGATCCTGGAGGAATCGCATCACCTGAGTCTGATTAGATTCCTGGGTTTCAAGTCTGCAGACTATGCCCTGCAATGGATCATCCGCGGGTAGCGGGATGTCAGCCGGGTTCATGGCTGATCAAACTGTCAAGGTCACCTGTGGCCAGGTGACAGATGCACACCGTAGGGGGACAGGAGTGCACCGCAAGGTAGTGAACCCTATGGCTGACTGCTGCGGATAGGAAACTGGGTGGTTGTGGAAAGCGGGACCAGAGGAGCACAACCGGGATCCTAACGGAAGCTAGAGCCAAGATTCCCCAGGGCGCGGAGTCTAAGACCCAGCTGGTCTTCTCCAGGGCCTCTAGTGGTGAGGATGTTACGCTGCAGGCTGGGACCAGGTCGCGGCCCCTGGAGTTTCCTAGCTCACGCCCCGTAGGATAAGGGGAAAAGAGGGGAAGCAGCAGCACACGATAAGAGAGAACCGAATAACAAGCTGAAGGTCAGGGGCCACAAGCAGACAAGGATAACGAAGAACGAGCCGAGGGTCAAGGGTCACGAGCAGACAGGGATAGTCGGGGACAAGCCGATAACGTAACAGAGAGACAGACGTAGCACACGGCAGGCAGGAACCCAAACACACAATGCCTAACAAACACGTTGATCAGCAAAGCAGGCTTGCAGTGCACAGGTTAATATAGTGTTCTGTGATAGGGCCTGGGGTGGAGTCTGGCTGGGAGGAGATTATAAAGGAAGCCAGGTGAAAGGGCTCAGGCCTCTAAGATGAACACATGGGAAGGAAGGTAAGCTGACAGACAAACACTACTGCATATCCATGACAGTATGTTTGTTGGGGGGGCCAGGAGAGCAGATGTGAGACCTGACGGCAGACAGTTGGGTATCTCAAGGCGGGAGGCATACGTTCACTGGTTGGGGGCACCAGGCATGATGTGGGGTAGGGTTTTGACAGAAGTGGAGCGTTATGCATGGCTAGATAGACCGCCAGAAGTTTTGATAATATATGCAGGGGGTAATGATTTGGGTGTCCGTAAGATCAGGGATCTGATCGCAGATGTCAAAATGGACATAGTGAAACTTTGCACGGCCTTTCCTTCTACTTTGCTGCTGTGGTCTGACATTGTGGCCAGGACGAAGTGGTGCAGGGCAAGGTCCGTGGCAAGACTAAACAAGGCCAGGGTCTGTGTAAATCGGGTGGTGGGGAGATTTATGGCTCGACAAGGGGGCATGGTCATTAGGCATGTGGAGCTGGAGTCAAATTTGGGCCTGTATTTGAGGAGTGATTGGGTGCATCTCTCAGAAGTGGGGATAGATGTTTGGGCGCTGGGTTTGCTGGAGGGGATCCAGCGGGACCTGCGGGTGTGGAGGGGCCCTAAGGTCGAGGTGTCACCCTTGCGGGCTGTGGCGGTATTTCTGTTGGTCTTTGACGGTGGCAGTAACAAATGTGATGAAAAGGGGTGGGGTGCTCATCAGTAGTATGTGCCCCTCCGGTGTATTCCAGCTGAAAGGTTGATGGAATACCGTAATGGTTGCACTTCGGGCGGGGGTTGTCTCCAAGCTGATTCTACGGCTGGAGGCCTAGTGTGTTATATGGGCCCGCAGTGTATTGGTGGTATATGTGTTGGATTTCGGGGGGCCGTCAAAAGATCAACAGACTGTGTTAATTAAGTTCTTTACAGATGTTATATATTTTATATATATATTTAATTATATATTTGAGTTTGGGGTTTTACTTTACAGTGTTTTAATAAATAGGCTGTTATGGCCATTTTACTCCAAATTTAAGTTGTGGTCTCAACATTTTAGAAATAAGATATGGGGGTGTTGGAGTAGAAGTGTTACAACAGTAAGCGGTAAGGTTTGGTACCTCTGGACTACACTGGTCATGCAAAATAGGTGGTTGAGCTTTGGGTTTTACTGCTCCCTGACCACCCCACAAACTCAATACAGCTGCTGAAGAGTGATATACACATGCTGCAGCCGCAGTACTTTTTTTGTTTCTTTTTTTTGTTGGGTCACCCTTAAAATTCATACCAGACTTGAGGGATCTGGTATGAATTAGGTGGAACACTATGCTGTTTTTGTTGGGCCCCCTATTAACATCTATATCAGACCCTTATCTAGTCTAGGAGTAAGCCTCGTACACACGACCGGTTTTCTCTGCAAGAATACTGCTGGGAGAGTTTTTTGCCGAGAAAACCGTTCGTGTGTATGGTTTCTCGTCTGGAAAATGCCGGGAATCTCGACAAGAAAAATAGACAACCAGCTCTCTATTTTCTCGTCGGGATTCTCGTCGGCCTGTTTCCTGACGAGAAAACCGTGCGTGTGTACGGGGCTACATGCTTACCTGTCCCCAGGTAAGCCCGCGCATGCTCGATGAGACTTCGACGCATGAGCGGTAGCTTACAAGGGTAGTGTAGGGTGAAGCAAGATGGCGGCGACGGCATCGAATGTGACGAGCGCATGCTCGTCGTAGTCGATGACGTCACCGCATTCTTGCCATTCAAAAGAACGGCGGTTCTTTTGAATGTGTGTGTGTACACAGGGCTTGGCAAGAAAAGCTTGCCAAGAATCCCGTCAAGAAAACCAAGTTTTTCTTTTTGACGGGATTCTCGCTCGTGTGTACAAGGCTTAAGGGTCTGGTGTAGATGAACAGAATTCCTGACTGCTCAGTTTACAAATAGAACAAAGCGGCTAGGAGTTGTCATTTTCATGGCAATTTAAATACACTATCCTTTTTGTAAATGTCAGTTTTCATGTAGTAGGTTGTATATATTGCACTGATTGCACATCTCACAGGCAGGATCAGTGTGCCCCCTTGCATATTATTTAACCACTTAAGCCCCGGACCATTTGGTAGCTAAAGGACCAGAGGTGAATTCAGAATTTTGCACTGCGCTGCTTTAACTGTAAATTGTGCAGACATGCAATGTTGTACCCAAACGAAATTTGCGTCCTTTTCTTCCCACAAATAGAGCTTTCTTTTAATGGTATTTGATTGCCTCTGCGATTTTTATTTTTTGCGATATAAACGGAAAAAGAGCGAAAATTTTGAAAAAAAATTATATTTTCTACTTTTTGTTATAAGAAAAATCGAATAAACTCAATTATAGTCATACATTTAGGCTAAAATGTATTCAGCCACATGTCTTTAGTAAAAAAAATGTCAATAAGCGTATATTTATTGGTTTGCGCAAAAGTTATAGCGTCTACAAACTAGGGTACATTTTCTGGAATTTACACAGCTTTTAATTTATGACTGCCTATCTCATTTCTTGAGGTGCTAAAATGGCAGGGCAGTACAAACCCCCCCCCCAAATGACCCCATTTTGGAAAGTAGACACCCCAAGGAAATTGCTGAGAGGCATGTTGAGCCCATTGAATATTTTTTTTTGTCCCAAGTGATTGAATAATGATAAAAAAATAAAATTACAAAAAGTTGTCACTAAATGATATATTGCTCACACATGCCATGGTTATATGTGGAATTGCACCCCAAAATACATTCTGCTGCTTCTCCTGAGTACGGGGATACCACATGTGTGGGACTTTTTAGGAGCCTAGCCACGTACGGGACCCCGGAAACCAAGCACCGCCTTCAGGATTTCTAAGGGCGCAAATTTTTGATTTCACTCCTCACTACCTATCACAGTTTCGAAGGCCATAAAATGCCAAAATAGCACAAAACCCCCCCAAATGACCCCATTTTGGAAAGTAGACACCCCAAGCTATTTACTGAGAGGCATGATTAGTCCATGGAATATTTTATATTTTGCCACAAGTTGCGGGAATATGACAAACTTTATTTTTTTTGCACAAAGTTGTCACTAAATGATATATTGCTCACACATGCCATGGGCATATGTGAAATTACACCCCAAAATACATTCTGCTGCTTCTCCTGAGTACGGGGATTCCACATGTGTGGGACTTTTTGGGAGCCTAGTCGCATACGGGACCCCAAAAACCAAGCACCGCCTTCAAGGTTTCTAAGGGCATACATTTTTGATTTCACTCCTCACTACCTATCACTACCTATCACAGTTTTGAAGGCCATAAAATGCCAAGATGGCACAAAACCCCCCCAAATGACCCCATTTTGGAAAGTAGACACCCCAAGCTATTTGCTTAGAGGCATGTTGAGCCCATTGAATATTTTTTTTTTTGTCCCAAATGATTGAATAATGATAAAAAAAAAAAAGAAAAAATGTACAAAAAGTTGTCACTAAATGATATATTGCTCACACATGCCATGGTTATATGTGGAATTGCACCCCAAAATACATTCTGCTGCTTCTCCTGAGTACGGGGATACCACATGTGTGGGACTTTTTGGGAGCCTAGCCGGGTACGGGGCCCCAAAAACCAAGCACCGCCTTCAGGATTTCTAAGGGCGTAAATTTTTGATTTCACTCCTCACTACCTATCACAGTTTCGAAGGCCATAAAATGCCAAGATAGCACAAAACCCCCCCAAATGACCCCATTTTGGAAAGTAGACACCCCAAGCTATTTACTGAGAGGCATGTTCAGTCCATGGAATATTTTATATTTTGCCACAAGTTGCGGGAATATGACAAACTTTGTTTTTTTTGCACAAAGTTGTCACTAAATGATATATTGCTCACACATGCCATGGGCATATGTGAAATTACACCCCAAAATACATTCTGCTGCTTCTCCTGAGTACGGGGATACCACATGTGTGGGACTTTTTGGGAGCCTAGCCGCGTACGGGACCCCAAAAATCAAGCACCGCCTTCAAGGTTTCTAAGGGCATAAATTTTTGATTTCACTCCTCACTACCTATCACAGTTTTGAAGGCCATAAAATGCCAAGATAGCACAAAACCCCCCAAAATGACCCCATTTTGGAAAGTAGACACCCCAAGGAAATTGCAGAGAGGCATGTTGAGCCCATTGAATATTTTTTTTTTGTCCCAAGTGATTGAATAATGACAAAAAGAAAAAAAAATTTACAAAAAGTTGTCACTAAATGATATATTGCTCAAACATGGCATGGTTATATGCGGAGTTGCACCCCAAAATACATTTGGCTGCTTCTCCTGAGTACGGGGATACCACATGTGTGGGACTTTTTGAGAGCCTAGCCGCTTGCGGGCCCCCGAAAACCAAGCACCGCCTTCAGGATTTCTAAGGGCACAAATTTTTGATTTCACTCCTCACTACCTATCACAGTTTTGAAGGCCATAAAATGCCAAGATAGCCCAAAACCCCCACAAATGACCCCATTTTGGAAAGTAGACACCCCAAGCTATTTGCCGAGAGGCATGGTGAGTATTTTACAGCTCTCATTTGTTTTTGAAAATGAAGAAAGACATATTTTATTTTATTTTTTTATTTTTTCAATTTTTAAAACTTTCTGACAAAAAGCGAGATCTGCAAAATACTCAACATACCTCTCAGCAAATAGCTTGGGGTGTCTACTTTCCAAAATGGGGTCATTTGGGGGGGTTTTGTGCCATCTGGGCATTCCATGGCCTCCGAAACTGTGATAGGCAGTGAGGAGTGAAATTAAAAATTTACACCCATAGAAATCCTGAAGGCGGTGCTTGGTTTTCGGGGTCCTGTACGCGGCTAGGCTCCCAAAATGTCTCACACATGTGGTATCCCCGTACTCAGGAGAAGCAGCAGAATGTATTTTGGGGTGCAATTCCACATATAACCATGGCATGTTTGAGCAATATATAATTTAGTGACAACTTTTTGTACATTTTTTTTTTGTCATTATTCAATCACTTGGGACAAAAAAAAAAAATATTCAATGGGCTCAACATGCCTCTCAGCAAATAACTTGAGGTGTCTACTTTCCAAAATGGGGTCATTTGGGGGGGTTTTGAACTGTCCTGGCATTTTATGCACAACATTAGGAAGCTTATGTCACACATCATCCACTCTTCTAACCACTTGAAGACAAAGCCCTTTCTGACACTTTTTTTTTTTGCAAGAAAATTATGTTGAACCCCCAAACATTATATATTTTTTTAAAGCAAAGGCCCTACAGATTAAAATAGTGGGTGTTGCATTTTTTATTTCCACACAGTATTTGCGCAGCGATTTTTCAAACGCATTTTTTGGGGGAAAAACACACTTTTTTTATTTTTAATGCACTAAAAAACACTATATTGCCCAAATGTTTGATGAAATAAAAAAGATGATCTTAGGCCGAGTACATGGATACCAAACACGACATGCTTTAAAATTGCGCACAAACGCGCAGCGGCGAGAAACTACATTCATTTTTAAAAGCATTTAAAAGCCTTTACAGGTTACCACGTTAGATTTACAGAGGAGGTCTACTGCTAAAATTACTGCCCTCGATCTGACCTTCGCGGTGATACCTCACATGCATGATGCAATTGCTGTTTACATATGACGCTAGACCGACGCTTGCGTTCGCCTTTGCGCTAGAGCAGGGGGGGACAGCGGTGCTTTTTTTTTTATTATTTATTTTGCTTTTTTATTTTATTTTTAAACTGTTCCTTCCATATTTTTTTTTTTTATCATTTTTATTGTTATCTCAGGGAATGAAAATATCCCCTATGATAGCAATAAGTAGTGACAGGTACCCTTTTTTTGAAAAAAAATGGGGGGTTAGACCCTAGATCTTTCCTCTGCCCTCAAAGCATCTGACCACACCAAGATCGGTGTGATAAAATGCTTTCCCAATTTCCCAATGGCGCTGTTTATATCCGGGGGGGCATTCCCTCCCACTGCTTGTAAAAGCAGTCTAGAGGCTAATTATCTGCTAGAATTGCTTTTACATGAAAGCCGGCCACTGGCTGAAAAGAATGATACCAAGATGATACCTAAACCTGCAGGCATCATTCTGGTATAAACATTCAAAGTCCAGCAACATACCAGTACGTTTCTGGTCCTTGTTGGACATGTATTGTAATCTTTTTTTTCATGCAGCCTGTTGGCTGAACGAAAAAAAAGAGATTGATCGGTGGGTATGCCCACCATTAGAATACCTCCCTTCATCCACCTACTTCTAATGATGGGCATATATGCCGAAGCATGGGGGCATCCTCCCGCAAAAAAGTTATGCCGCGTACACACGGTCGGACTTTTCCACGGGCAAGCCTTCATCGGAATTTCGACCGTATGTACGCGGCATAAAAGGTTATGCCGCGTACACACGGTCAAACCTTTCCACGAGCAAGCCTCCGTCGGAATTTCGACCGTATATACGCGGCGTTAGGAGCAAAATCGCTCCTCCGCCCCTGCTGCCCCCATGCTTCGGCATATATGCTCTTTTTTTAACTGTGGTGGTGAAATCACCTCCTACAGCGTTGGAGTCACGGCTTTATGTATCGTGGGAGCAAACGCTGTTGCTGTCAAGATAAATAAATCCGCGATGCAACTGAATGGTGTACCTGTTAAGCAAATGATGGTTAACATTAAAACAAAGTAACATTACAGTACAACAGTAAGACCTTACCATACCATACCTGCAAAGCAAATACCAAAACAAAACCTAGTAAAAAATAAAACATTTTTTTAACGCAACCTGTGCCTAAAATATATATATGCCGAAGCATGGGGGCATCCTCCCGCAAAAAAGTTATGCCACGTACACACGGTCGGACTTTTCCACGGGCAAGCCTTCGTCGGAATTTCGACCGTATGTACGCGGCATAAAAGGTTATGCCGCGTACACACGGTCAAACTTTTCCACGGGCAAGCCTCCGTTGGAATTTCGACCGTATATACGGGGCATTAGGAGCAAAATCGCTCCTCCGCCCCTGCTGCCCCCATGCTTCGGCATATATGCTCTTTTTTTAACTGTGGTGGTGAAATCACCTCCTACAGCGTTGGACTCACGGCTTTATGTATCGTGGGAGCAAACGCTGTTGCTGTCAAGATAAATAAATCCGCGATGCAACTGAATGGCGTACCTGCTAAGCAAATGATGGTTAACATTAAAACAAAGTAACATTACAGTACAACAGTAAGACCTTACCATACCATACCTGCAAAGCAAATACCAAAACAAAACCTAGTAAAAAATAAAACATTTTTTTAACGCAACCTGTGCCTAAAATATATATATGCCGAAGCATGGGGGCATCCTCCCGCAAAAAAGTTATGCCGCGTACACACGGTCGGACTTTTCCACGGGCAAGCCTCCGTCGGAATTTCGACCGTATATACGCGGCATTAGGAGCTCCTCCGCCCCTGCTGCCCCCATGCTTCGGCATATATGCTCTTTTTTTTTAACTGTGGTGGTGAAATCACCTCCTACAGCACTGGAGTCACGGCTTTATGTATCGTGGGAGCAAACGCTGTTGCTGTCAAGATAAATAATTCCGCGCTGCAGTTGAATGGCGCACCTGAAAACAAAAAATTACATACCTGAAAAGCAAGCATGATAAAACATTGCAGAATGGAATACAGTAAAAAAGAGCAGAACAATAGAGAGAAAATAGAGAGAGCGAGAGAGAACAATAAAACGACAACTATTTTTGGTTTTTTTATTTTATATTTTTTTTGTGTTTTTGTTTTTGACGTTTTTTTTTTCTTTTTTACACTTTTTTTTTAAACTTTAACAACTGTAATGGTTCGAGTCTCTCAAAATGTAATGGCATCTTGGGAGACCCTGTGTAAGTGTGTCCTAGTCTGTGAAATGCTGTACCCTACGCTAAAACTTCACTTTTGAGTGGTAGCGTTCAAAACATTCACCAAGGCAAAGACCAGGTTTGTCAGGACAGAGTGGACAATAATAACGGGTGTCACGCCTAAATCCGCGCTTGCTACAGACACGACATCTTTTTTGGGGGGCTCGTTGGGTAGGGGTACTCGGGAGGAGATGCGTATAATGCTTCTCATGCAGCCGGCTTACTGCATTTGGTAGGGGATGGTGAGGTGCAGAACCGCCTGGATACAGGAGTTCTGTGACTATCTCATTCTGGAATTTTAGAAGAGATAAAAGTCCCGCCTGAAGCTCTGTATAGCACATGAGCGTTCAGCAAAGCCAATTGGAATAAGGATAGAGAAACTTTTTTGTACCAGCGTCTCGCCTTACGTTCAATTAGATACGGCGCCATCAACTGGTCGTTGAGGTCCACCCCTCCCATATTTTTGTTATATTCGTGGACACAGAGGGGTTTCTCCACAACACCAGTCGCCGTACGAATTTGGACTGTCGTGTCTGCATGAAGGGAGGTAAGAAGGAAAACATTCTTATTGTCCCTCCACTTCATAGCGAGCAAGTTATTACACTTTACGCAGGCTCTCTCCCCCAGCCTAAGACGGGCATCTACAAGCCGCTGGGGAAAGCCCCGGCGATTAGGTCGCACGGTGCCACATGCTCCAATCTGATGATCAAACAAGTGACTAAACAGTGGCACGCTCGTGTAATAATTGTCCACATACAAGTGGTACCCCTTTCCGAATAAGGGTGACA
This sequence comes from Rana muscosa, assembly GCA_029206835.1. Lineage (NCBI taxonomy): Eukaryota > Metazoa > Chordata > Amphibia > Anura > Ranidae > Rana > Rana muscosa. The sequence goes on from CM055127.1 coordinate 346,486,822, forward strand.
CCAAGTTCCACACTATCTTGCCAGCGCTCCCTATGTAATCCGGGCAGTTGACCGGCTCAACCTGACTATCTTTTCCCTCATAAACCATAAAGCTCCATACATAGCCTGTTGCCCTGTCACAGCACTTATAGAGCTTGACCCCATATCTGGCACGCTTGCTGGGAAGGTACTGCTTGAAAGCCAAGCGGCCAGAAAATTTAATCAGGGACTCATCAACGCAGACAGCTTGATCGGGAATAAACAAGGCTGCAAAACGTTTGTTGAAGTGGTTTATGAGGGGCCGAATTTTATAGAGCCGGTCGTATTCAGGGTCCCCACGTGGACGACAAAGTTCATTGCCGTTGAAGTGCATGAACCGCAAAATCTGCTCGTATCGTTTTCTGGGCATGGAGGCAGAGAACACGGGCATGTGGTCAATTGGGTGCGTGGACCAATAAGCACGCAATGACGCGAATTTATGTGTGCCCATGTTGAGGGAAAGGCCCAGAAAGGTCTTAAATTCGGAAACCGTAATTGGTTTCCAATCTTTGGCAATGGAAGGCAACTGGGGATTAGCGGCGATGAATTGACCAGCATATAAATTACTCTGGTCCACAATAGATCTATAGAGATCTTCCGTGAAAAACAGTGAATAATAATCGATTGGCATAAAATCAGCTGTTTCCACCTGAATACCGGGTTGGGCAGTGAATGGGGGAAGTACGGGTTCTGCAGAAGTGGTGGGGACCCAATCAGGATAGGCGAATTCTGCAGGAAGAGCACTATGGGTACGACGGGCCTGCCTTTGTCTTCTTGGTGGCAGCGGGACACTACTTGTGCTTGCCACCTCGCCAGCTTGAACTGCACTTATGGGACTCGCCACGTCACCACGTGATACTGCAGTGCTGGATGTACGCCCAGGCTGTACTAGGCCGCTGGTGCTTGCCAATTCACCAGAAGGAATAGCGGCGCTAGTACTCCTCTGCTCCATGATACGAGAGCCCTGCGGTTCTTGCTCCTCAACAACCTCAGAAGATCGGGATCGGGTACGCCTGACCTTAGCAGGGACCTTAACTTCGTCGTCAGAGCTATCTGACGTGGGGCCGCTGACGTCACTGTCTTCTACGGGAAGATATTCTGAGCCTGAATCTGACAGATACGTGACCTCCTCTTCACTATCTGTCATGCTCAGAATCTCGTAGGCCTCTTTACTAGTGTACCTTCGACTTGCCATTTTGGGCTCTAAATTTAGGGGTACACTAGTAAGATTCACAGGAAAAAAAGCACCCGACTGTCGTCAGCAAATATATCAAACGCTACAAAAAAAACTGTTAGCGGTCACAGGGATCAGGACTGTCTCTGCAAACGCTGCAGTTATGTGTTTTGTGTTTGGTAAGTGACAGTGATCGATCGATACTGCACTTGGGTGGGCTGGGCTGGGCTGAGCTGGGCGGAGGGGCTAAACGCAGGTGCTAGCAGGTATCTGGGCTGATCACGCTAACACTGCGTTTTTGGGAACCCTAAACCGCTGGGGACGCTAGTATAGATCTGATCAGATACTATACCACTAAGGGAGGTGTATGCTTTGCGCGTGGGTGTTAGCGTTACTGGCACTAACCTAACGCTGCCTGGGGCGACGCAGACCCTCTCTGGCGCTAAAACCTAATTGATCTCACCCGCCGGGCGATCAGGGGGTTAAACCTTTATTGGGTTATATACGGTGGGTGCCCTGATGCTATAAAAAGCAAACTAACCAACCAGTGTCACCCGTAACCTTTATATGGTGATCACTGGTGAAAGGGTTAACTAGGGGCAATCAGGGGGTTAAAACCTTTATTGGGTTAAATATGGGGGTACCCGACGCTATATAAAAACCTGACGGGTTACCTAAATAACTAAATAACTAACTGGGTAACCAGTGTCACCAGTAACGCTTATATGGTGATCACTGGTGAAAGGGTTAACTCTAGGGGCAATCAGGGGGTTAAAATAATATATGGGGGTACCTGACGCTCTAAAAACCTGCGGCGAAACTAAAAATAAATAACTGGCTATCTAGGGCACCACCGGCACTAAATACAGCGATCGAAAATACGATCGCTTAGTGACGCTGGCGTTAGGGGGTGAAAGGGTTACCTGGGGGGCGATCAAGGGGTTAAACCTTTATTAGGGGGGGTTAGGGGGCTACCCTGGACCTAAAGGGGCCTAAACCTAACTGCCCTGCAACTTTTTACTATCACAGATGACACTAAATGCAGTGATCAGTAAAATAAATGATCACTGCAATCAGTGACACTGTGATTGGGGGCTGGGGGGTGACCTGGGGGGTGATCTGGGGGTGACTGGGGGGTGAAATGTGTGCCTATGTGTACCTATGTGTCAGTGGACTGTTGGTGCACTAACCTGCTTCCTCTCTCCTCGGCGCCGGAATCGAAAAGACCGCCGCGAGGGAGATGACATCACTTCCTCCTGCCTGTGTTTACATCACATGGCGGAGGAAGCATTTTCATTGGCCGGGAGCGATCGTGAGGGGGTGGCCGAAATCAAAAGGTCACCCCCTCATCTCTGATCGCTCCCCAATGATTAACGGCTGCTCACTGTATAGGAGGGGGGTCCGATCGGACCCCCCAACTGTACAAAGGCGATCACGTCCACTCTACGTGATTGTGCCTGTCGGTGCAATTCTGCCAACGTATATATACAGTGAGCGGTCGTTAAGTGGTTAACCACTTGCCTACTGGGCACTTTTACTCCCTTCCCGCCCAGGCCAATTTTCAGCTTTCAGCGCTGTCACACTTTGAATGGCAATTGCGCGATCATGCAACACTGTACCCAAATTAAATTTTTTATATTTTTGTCACACAAATAGAGCTCTTTTTTTTGGTATTTAATCACCACTGTGTTTTTTTATTTTTCTTGCTAAACAGACAAAAAAAGACTGTAAATTCAGAAAAAAAAATACCTTTTCATAGTTTGTTATAAAATTTTGCAAACAGGTTCTTTTTCTCCTTCCCTGATGTGCGTTGATGAGGCTGCACTGATGGGCACTTATAGGCTGCACTGATGGGAACTAATGAGGGGGCACTGATGGGCACTAATAGGTGGCACTGATGAGCACTGATGGGGTGGCACTGGTGGAAACTGATGAGGCTGCACTGATAGGTGGCACTGATGGGCACTGATAGGTGGCACTGATAGGCAGCACTGACAGGCGGCACTGATGGGCACTGATAGGCAGCACTTATGGGCACTGGTAGGTGGCAGTGATGAGGAGGCACTGATAAGCACTGATTGGCAGCACTGACTGGTAGCACTGGTGGGGACTGTACTGATAATGAGGACACTGATTATCAGTGTCAATGTCCCTTTACCAAAAGCCAGTTAGCTGTCAGCGTGAGGAAAGAAAAGCCGATAACCGGCTTGTGTTTACATCCATGATCAGCTGTCATAATTTAATAATTTTGCGTATTTGCTTTTTTGCTTTCTGCCAAACAGAATTGAAAAAAATTATATCTTGCTTTGGTATGTGTTCTCCAGAGGAGTGCCCAGCCCCCATGTCATTTGTTTAGCAATTAGCCTAGAAAATGGCCATTGCTGTTTTCAACATTCACCTCTCACTGACTTCAATGGGAATCAGATTCGCTGAACCCAGGTGCATTTGGCACATCATTCATAAAAGTCTGTGGACTGCTCATACTAATAATGTGGTCTGGCTATCAAGTAAGAAGTGGACTTGTTTAGTGCTACCCCCGAAGGAGACGCTTGGTAATTTGGGTTCTCTGTTCTGTGCCTTAACTCCAAGAACAACCTCAGCTCCTCTGACACACCTGGTTGAATGGAGGTTACTGCAAGCACTTATAAGAACACAAGTATAGATACCTTTAACTCAGCTGTGAATTAGCACCAGGAAATAAACACAAGACTGTTTAGTGTTAAATTAACTCAATGTATTGGTACGGGTTAGAACAAATGGCGGTTTGAGCATAAATGAACACACGGAAGGTAGGTTCAGACAGTCGGCTAGACAGTATAATCACTATGCCTAGGTAACTTGGAATAGAGTGCTGTACCTTTAGGCTGGGATTGACTCATGAATCAGCAAAGTCAGCAATAAATAGTGATGTCGCGAACATAAAATTTTCAGTTCGCGAACGCGAATTTCCGCAAATGTTCGCGAACGGGCGAACCGCCATAGACTTTAATAGGCAGGCGAATTTTAAAACCCACAGGGACTCTTTCTGGCCACAATAGTGATGGAAAAGTTGTTTCAAGGGGACTAACACCTGGACTGTGGCATGCCGAAGGGGGATCCATGGCAAAACTCCCATGGAAAATTACGTAGTTGACGCAGAGTCGGGTTTTAATCCATAAAGGGCATAAATCACCTAACATTCCTAAATTGTTTGGAATAACGTGCTTTAAAACATCAGGTATGATGTTGTATCGACCAGGTAGTGTAAGGGTTATGCCCGCTTCACAGTGACAGACCAAACTCTGACAGACCAAACTCCCCGTTTAACGCACCGCAAACAACCGCAAACAGTCCATTTGCACAACCGCAAGGCTTTAATGATCACCGTAGATGATCACAAAGAAAATTAATGTTTTTTCTATGCAAAATTATCCAGCCGATCGCTTTTGGTCTGTTCACAATGAAGCAACGACCTTATCATCAGGGGTGTGCCAACATTGCCATTGCCAACACACTCATAGAGGTGGTCGCTTCATTGTGATACGCAAGCCCCTTCACCACAACAAGGTAACGATCACGAAGGGGAATTGACACATGTATGTGCTTTTTTTTTTGTTTTGTTTTTGCAGCCACAGTGCAGCACCAGAGGCCAGAAAAATTAGGCATGTACACATGTCTGAAAAATTAGGTACTGTTGCAGCCGCTGCTGTAGCAGCGGCCAGAAAAATTGATGTTTTCCAGGCAGAAAGTGCCCTAAAACATTGCGGCTTGAACCCTAGTTGGTGGCGGATAAGTCACGCAAGTCATCCGGCATGCAGAGATAAAATACAGCAGCGTGTGGACCATTTTTAGCCCAAGGCAGCTCATCTCATCAGGCCTTTTTTAGTCAAATGTATCGCCCACTGTCAGTCCCTTCGGGATCCATGCCTCATTCATCTTAATAAAGGTGAGGTAATCTAGACTTTTTTGACCTAGGCGACTTCTCTTCTCAGTGACAATACCTCCTGCTGCACTGAAGGTCCTTTCTGAAAGGACACTTGAAGCGGGGCAGGCCAGAAGTTCTATAGCAAATTGGAATAGCTCAGGCCACAGGTCAAGCCTGCACACCCAGTAGTCAAGGGGTTCATCGCTCCTCAGAGTGTTGATATCTGCAGTTAAGGCAAGGTAGTCTGCTACCTGTCGGTCGAGTCGTTCTCTGAGGGTGGACCCCGAAGGGCTGTGGCGATGCGTAGGACTTAAAAAGCTCTGTATGTCCTCCATCAACAACACGTCTGTAAAGCGTCCTGTCCCTGCCGGCGTGGTCGTGGTAGGAGGAGGATTACTTTCACCTCTTCCCCTGTTAGATTCCCGTTGTGCTGTGACATCACCCTTATACGCTGTGTAAAGCATACTTTTTAATTTATGTTGGAACTGCTGCATCCTTTCCGACTTCCGGTAATTCGGTAACATTTCAGGCACTTTCTGCTTATACCGGGGGTCTAGTAGTGTGGCCACGCAGTACAGGTCATTCTCCTTCAGCCTTTTTATACGAGGGTCCCTCAACAGGCACGACAGCATGAAAGACCCCATTTGCACAAGGTTGGATGCCGAGCTACTCATGTCCCGTTCCTCGTCCTCACTGATCTTACTGAAAGTCTGTTCTTCCCCCCAGCCACGTACAACACCACGGGTACCAGATAGGTAACAACGAGCACCCTGGGATGCCTGCTGTGGTTGGTCCTCCTCTTCCTCCTCAAAGCCACATTCCTCCTCTGACTCCTTATCCTCAGACTCCTCTTCCAGCGTTGCCGCAGGTCCAGCAAGCGATGTTGATAAAGCTGTTTCTGGTGGGGATGGTGACCACAACTCTTCCTCTTCCTCTTCACGCTCATCTACGGCTTGATCCAGCACTCTTCGCAGGGCACGCTCCAGGAAGAAAACAAATGGGATGATGTCGCTGACGGTGCCTTCAGTGCGACTGACTAGGTTTGTCACCTCCTCAAAAGGACGCATGAACCTACAGGCATTGGGCATGAGCGTCCAGTAACGTGGCAAAAAAATTCCCAGCTGCGCAGAGGCTGTCCTAGCACCCCGGTCATACAAATACTCGTTGACGGCTTTTTCTTGTTGGAGCAGGCGGTCGAACATTAGGAGTGTTGAATTCCAACGTGTCGGGCTGTCGCAAATCAAGCGCCTCACTGGTATGTTGTTTCGCCGCTGGATATCTGAAAAGTGCGCCATGGCCGTGTAGGAATGCCTGAAATGGCCACACACCTTCCTGGCCTGCTTGAGGACGTCCTGTAAGTCTGGGTACTTATGCACAAAGCGTTGTACAATCAGATTCAACACATGTGCCATGCACGGCACATGTGTCAACTTGCCCAAATTCAATGCCGCCAACAAATTGCTTCCGTTGTCACACACCACTTTGCCGATCTCCAGTTGGTGCGGAGTCAGCCACTGATCCACCTATGCGTTCAGGGCGGACAGGAGTGCTGGTCCGGTGTGACTCTCTGCTTTCAGGCAAGTCAACCCCAAGACGGCGTGACACTGTCGTATCCGGGATGTGGAATAGCCCCTGGAGAGCTGGGGGGGTGCAGTTGATGTGGAGCAAGATGCAGCAGCAGAAGAGGACTCAGCCGAGGAGGTTATCGAAGAGAATGGAGTAGGAGGTGGCAGCAGGCCTGCCTGCAAGTCGTGGCGGTGTCACCACCAACTCCTCTGCAGAGCCACGCATTACATGCTTGGCAGCCGTCAGCAGGTTTACCCAATGCGCAGTGTAGGTGATATACCTGCCCTGACCGTGCTTTGCAGACCAGGTATCAGTGGTCAGATGGACCCTTGCCTCAACACTGTGTGCCAGACATGCCATGACTTCCTTTTGCACAATAGAGTACAGGTTGGAGATTGCCTTTTGTGAAAAGAAATTTCGGCCGGGTACCTTCCACTGCGGTGTCCCAATAGCTACAAATTTTTTGAAGGCCTCAGACTCCACCAGCTTGTATGGTAAAAGCTGGCGGGCTAAGAGTTCCGACAAGCCAGCTGTCAGATGCCGGGCAAGGGGGTGACTCTGTGACATTGGCTTCTTACGCTCAAACATGTCCTTGACAGACACCTGACTGTGGGCAGATGAGCAGGAACTGCTCAAGGCGAGAGACAGAGTGGCGGATGGTTGAGAGGGGGCAAGGAGGACAGCAGTGGTTGATGTGGCTGAAGATGCTGGACCAGGAGGAGGATGGTGGCTTTGATCTTGTGTGCTGCTTGTACTCGTCATCATGTGTTGATCCTATAGGCGTTTGTGATGTTCGATCATGTGCCTTCGCAAAGCAGTTGTACCTAGGTGGGTGTTGGATTTCCCACGACTCAGTTTCTTTTGGCACAGGTTGCAAATGGCATCGCTGTTATCAGAGGCAGACACACAAAAAAAATGCCACACTGCTGAGCTATGCAATGACGGCATTCTGGTGGTGGCAACAGCATGCGTTGATTGGCGTGCTGTCTGGCTGACCCCGGGTGCCGATACATGCTGTCTGACTGTGCCACTAGCTCCTTGCAACTACCTCCCCCTGCTTCCAACTCGTCTCCTCCTCCTCTCTGTCTCCCCATCTGAACTTTCCCCCTGTTCTTCTTCTCTTCGAGCGGGCACCCACGTGACATCCACGGACACATCGTCATCATCAACCGTTTCACTTGTATCTGACAACTCAGCAAAGGAAGCAGCAGCGGGTACAACATCATCATCTTCACACCGTACGTCCATGTGTGTAATGCTGCCTGACTGAGACATATCCCTTTTATCTACATCCTCTGGCAATAATGGTTGCGCATCACTCATTTCTTCCAACTCATGTGTAAATAACTCCTCTGACAGATCAAGTGAAGCAGCTGTGGTGCTAGTGTTGGTGGTGGCGGCAGGCGGGCGAATGGTAACTTGAGAGGTGCCCGAAGCTGAGCTGGAGGAGGATGGTGCGTCAAGGTTCCGAGCGGAAGCTGTAGAAGATTGGGTGTCCAGTGTTAGCCAGTCAACTATGTCCTCAGAACTTTTCGAGTTCAGGGTACGTGGCCTCTGAATACTGGGCATTATTCTAGGGCCAAAGGGAATCACAGCACCACGACCACGATGGCCCCTGCGGGGTGGCCTGCCTCTGCCTGTCATTTTTTTTAGATTAGTTTAGTTGTACTATGCGTGCAAGCTACTGTGACACCAGATATGAGTGGCACTGTGCACTGGCAGAAGTTGGCAGAGTAGACGCTGTAGGCCTGACACACACGCTGGCAGGGAACTGACTGCTATTCTATTGCAGTCAAAACTGTTGTTTTTTTTTAAATGTAATCTACTGTGCCACCAGATATATGAGTGGTGGTGGCACTGGGCAAGTGGGCACAGTATACGCTGTGAGCCTGACACACACACGCTGGCAGGCAACTGCAATTAGATTACAAAGGGAAAAAAAAAAGCAGACTTATGTACTAACCCTAAAAAGGGCTTTTTGGTGTGCTGTCAGGACGCTGTCCTTACAGCAGAGATCAGATGAGTCTTTCAGGACTGGAGGGGACACTGAATACACTGGCCTAGCTATAGATTTCCCTATTAAATCAGCAGCAGCTACACTGTCCCTCCTCTCACTAAGACTAAAATGGATGCTGTCCAGGAGGTGGGAGGGTCTGGGAGGGAGGGTATGCTGCTGATTGGCTGGAATGTGTCTGCTGACTGTGAGGTACAGGGTCAAAATTTGCTCAATGATGATGAATAGGGGGCGGACCGAACATCGCATATGTTCGCTCGCCGCGGCGAACGCGAACAAGCTATGTTCGCCGGGAACTATTCGCCGGCGAATAGTTCGGGACATCTCTAGCAATAAACAGTGAATATAAGCATTAACTGCAATCTGAACAACAATACTATAACTAGTCTAGAGTGCATATAAGAAAGATAATCATGAGACTTTTAAGGTGCAATAATCCCCAAAAAATTGAAAAATATAGATTTAATAGATTCAAATTATGAATACAAAAAGGTACACTCAGAGAGATTGTCATATAATACAAGCAAAAAGTACAAACTGATTATATCTCTGAGTCTAGAGTGATCTCTATGAAAATGGACAGGATATGGTGCAATGTCCCCTGAGATGTTGCTCTTAAGCCTCGTACACACGACCGAGTTTCTCGTCGTTAAAAACACGTCGTTTTTCTGGACGAGATTCTTGTTAACCTTGACGAGTTTCTCGTCAAGCTTTCCATGCGTACACACTGACAATTCCAAATCTCGTCGTTGTTCTGCGCGGTCACGTCCAGCATGTACGACGGCAGTATAAAGGGGAAGATCGTTTTCAATGGCGCCACCCCTTGGGCTGCTTTTGCTGATCTCGTGTTACCGTGTGTGAAGTAAAAGTTTGGGAAGAGATGATTCGTGCTTTTCAGTCTTCTGCTTTCAGTTCGTTTTAGCGTGACGAATGTGCTATCTCCTTTACGAAGGCTTGTTTACCAGAAGATGCGCTCCCGTCTCATACTTGATTCTGAGCATGCGCGCTTTTTGAAGAGTCGTAAAAGCATACACACGAACCATTTTCTCGTCGCAAAACAGGCCGACGAGAAACACGACGAGAAAATCTAGAATCCGGACGAGAAAATAGAGAGCAGGTTCTCTATTTTTCTCGTCGAGATTCACTGCAGTTTTCTCGTCGTAAAACCATTGTGACAGCAACCATTGTGACAGTCACCTGGTTGCATCCAGGGGGGTAGGTATATTTCTCCCAGATTCAGGCTTTATGCCGACTTATACAACTAGGGAGAGAGTTGATGAAGCCCAGCTGAGGCTAGTGGGCTCATGGATGATTCATACCTCTAGGGAGAGTGCTGGGCGTCGTGCAGGCAGGGAGTTGATGAGACCAGCTGAAGCTTGTCAGCTCGTTTAAGGCCTCTATAAAAACTCCCAGCTTCATTAGGTGTTTGCTCATGCCTGGACCCAGACCTGTGTGGACTGTCTAGGGAGAGTGAACCCCTGTGCGGTGAGACAAAGCCTGTGTGGCTATTTGTTTGGACATTTACTAAACCAGGGACTTAGGGACTAGGACAGCACCAGGCTGATCCCAGTTGTTAGTTAGGGAAACCTGCATGTTTAGTCAGAGGTCAAGCTGACCAGGATTTATTTTGTTTATGTTTCTTTTTGCTTTGCTGTGTTTTTGTCACTGTAAATAGAGAAATAAACCGCACCTTTTGATCTTGAAAACCACAACCTCCGTCTGCTGGGCCTGTTTTTGTGTGGGGAGCCCATCCAGGGGGTCACACACACCCGCTACCGAGCTAACCCCCTCACAGTTGGTGGAGAACCAGTGGCAGTTTTTTTTTAAGCCAGCATGGAGGAGATACTGAAACAGCTGGCTCTAGCAAATGCCAATCAACAGCAGACAAATGCAGGTTTGCAAAAGAGCCTTGCAGCTCAACAACAGAGCTTCGCAGCCCAGCAACAAGCCCAGCAGCAATCTGAGGCCCGCTTCATAGACCTGTTGCAGAAGCAAGAGCAGAGACTACAACAACAGATGGAAGCAGTAATGCAGCAACGTCCGCAGACCAGTGAGGAAAGCCGTCCCACTAATACCGCGTCCTTTGGGGTGAGTCGTTTATTGACAAAAATGACTGGAGAGGATGATCCAGAGGTATTTTTGACCACATTTGAAAGGACTGCTGAAAGAGAAAAGTGGCCTGAGGAGCAGTGGGCTGGACTGGTGGCTCCTCTGTTAACTGGTGAATCGCAGAAAGCTTACTATGACCTAGAGCCTGACCAAGCAAAAGACTATGTGATGCTAAAAGCTGAAATATTGGCAAGGCTGGGTGTCACCCTGGCTGTCCGGGCTCAGCGTGTGCATAACTGGACTTTCCAGCTTGGAAAACCCCCCAGGTCTCAAATGTATGATCTCATTCACCTGAGCAGGAAGTGGCTACAGCCAGAGACTTTGTCCGCACCGGAGATTGTGGAACGTGTTGTGATGGATCGTTTCTTGAGAGCTCTTCCTACCGCCATTCAAAAGTGGGTAAGCCATGGAGACCCAGAAACGGCCGGTAAACTTGTGGATCGTGTAGAGAGATACTTGGCTGCAGAGAACCTGACGGCCTCTTCCAGAGACTCTCGGACTTTCCACCTGTCATGGATATGCAGTAGTGTTTGTCTGTCAGCTTACCTTCCTTCCCATGTGTTCATCTTAGAGGCCTGAGCCCTTTCACCTGGCTTCCTTTATAATCTCCTCCCAGCCTGACTCCACCCCAGGCCCTATCACTGAACACTATATTAACCTGTGCACTGCAAGCCTGCTTTGCTGATCAACGTGTTTGTTAGGCATTGTGTGTTTGGGTTCCTGCCTGCCGTGTGCTACGTCTGTCTCTCTGTTACGTTATTGGCTTGTCCCCGACCATCCCTGTCTGCTCGTGACCCTTGACCTTCGGCTCGTTCTTCGTTATCCTTGTCTGCTTGTGGCCCCTGACCTTCGGCTTGTTATTCGGTTCTCTCTATCATGTGCCGCTGCTTCCCCTTATCCTACGGGGCGTGAGCTAGGAAACTCCAGGGGCCGCGACCTGGTCCCAGCCTGCAGCGTAACATCCTCACCACTAGAGGCCCTGGAGAAGACCAGCTGGGTCTTAGACTCCGCGCCCTGGGGTGTCTTGGCTCTCGCTTCCGTTGGGATCCCGGTTGTGCTCCTCTGGTCCCGCTTTCCACAACCACCCAGTTTCCTACCCACAGAAGCCAGCCATAGGGTTCACTACCTCGCGGTGCACTCCTGTCCCCCTACGGTGTGCATCTGTCACCTGGCCACAGGTGACCCTGACAGTTTGATCAGCCATGAACCCGGCTGACATCCCGCTTCCCGCGGATGATCCATTGCAGGGCATAGTTCGCAGACTTGAGACCCAGGAATCAAATCAGACCCAGGCGATGCGATTCCTCCAGGATCTGGCTTCTCGCTTCGAGCAGCTTCAGGCCTCCTTGGGAACCCTGAATCCACAACCTCAAATACAATCAGCGGCTGCACCTATTGCACCAGTCGCAGCCACACACTCACTACAACTGCCAGCTCCGTCCCGTTTCTCTGGGGACTCCAAGGCTTGCAGGGGGTTCCTTAGCCAATGCACGATTCATTTTGAGCTCCAGCCCCAAAACTTCCTGTCTGATCGGGCTAAGGTAGCCTATATCATTTCCCTCCTCTCTGGTGAAGCTTTAGCCTGGGCAGCCCCTCTGTGGGAACTGAATGATCCAGTGGTTTCTAGCCTGTCTGGCTTCTTGAAACTTTTTCGGAATATCTTCGAAGAACCGGCTCGTGTCTCTTCAGCGGCCAGCGCCCTTTTACGTCTCCGCCAAGAGTCTGCTTCTGTGGGACAGTATGCCCTTCATTTCCGCATACTGTCGGCTGAGTTGAGCTGGAACAATGAGGCCTTAGTCGCAACCTTTTTGCATGGCCTGTCTGATAGAGTGAAGGATGAATTAGCAGGAAGAACCATCCCCACTGATCTGGCCGGCGTTATCTCCTTGTGTAACCAGATCGATATTCGCTTTCAGGAGAGGACCTTAGAAAAGCAACGCCAGCACTCCTTGGTTCTTAGTCAGCCTGAGCTCCCCTCTCTTCGACCCATAGAGCATCTCCTACCAGCTGAGGAACCCATGCAGCTGGGTCGGACCAGGTTATCCCCCGAGGAACGTGCTAGGCGCAGAACTCTTGGTCTGTGTCTTTACTGTGGGGGCAAAGGTCATTTTCGTGACACTTGCTCTCTTTGTCCAGAAAAACGTTCGGGTCCACTTCATCTGGAAAGTGGAGTATTGGACCCAGAAATATCACCTTCCCCTTCTCGTCTTATGCTTTCTGTGTTCCTTCATGTTGGTGCTTCTTCTCATTCGGTCTCAGCATATCTGGATTCCGGAGCCGCTGGTAATTTCATGGACTGGGAAATCGCATCGTCCATGAGACTTACTCTTTTGCCCCTCACCACGCCATTGGTGGTCTTGGCGATTGATGGTACTGTTCTCCCAGGGGGACCTATCCGCTTCCAGACCCTCCCTGTTAAGATGTCGGTAGGGACACTCCACCAGGAGTGGATATCCTTCCTTATCTTACCCAAGGCCTCAACGCCTATCATTTTGGGTCTCCCATGGTTACAGCTCCATTCTCCTCATGTGGACTGGACTACTGGACAGATCCTGGCTTGGGGTCCCTCCTGTTCCTCGTCCTGCCTACCCAAGGTTGCCCCCTGTGAATCTGAGCCGGTCATTCATTCCAGGTTGCATAACCATTTACATTTCTCTGTCCCTAACCACCCTTGGACGCACAGCCAGGCTAGCTTGTCTACAAGTCCTGCAGTCGCTACGTCTTGCGATGCGATTCAGGTAGTCGCTACACCTGACTCAGCTATTCACTCTGCCTCTGTACTAGTTATGCCAGTCCAGCCCATGCCCAGTGAGCCTCCTACTTTTTCTTGTTTGGGACATTCTGCTTGTCCTTCAGCTATTCAGCTTGACTCCGGCGACATGTCACCTTCTAACCAACCTGACTTCAGGGTTCCACTGACATCTGCCCAGTCTGATGGTCCTGTGCAAGATGACCAGTTCCCCTTTAAGGGTCTAGGGGACCCTCCTCAGATTCCTGTTGATCCTCTCATGCCCTTGCTTATTCCTAGAGAGCCTTTGGTCCTCAATAGATCTTCTTGTCATCTCCCTACCTCGTTTTCGGTCTCTGAGGATAATCTTAAGTGCGAGGTTAGACAAGTTCTGGATTCTCGGCTCTGCAGAGGCATTCTTCAGTACCTTGTGCATTGGAGAGGTTTTGGTCCTGAGGAGGCGTCTTGGATCGCTGCATCTGATGTCGCTGCACCTCATCTGTTGAGAAGGTTTTATCAGAGATTTCCCTTTAAGCCTGGGTCCAGGCGGGGGAGGGCCCATAAGAGGGAGGGTACTGTCATGGATATGCAGTAGTGTTTGTCTGTCAGCTTACCTTCCTTCCCATGTGTTCATCTTAGAGGCCTGAGCCCTTTCACCTGGCTTCCTTTATAATCTCCTCCCAGCCTGACTCCACCCCAGGCCCTATCACTGAACACTATATTAACCTGTGCACTGCAAGCCTGCTTTGCTGATCAACGTGTTTGTTAGGCATTGTGTGTTTGGGTTCCTGCCTGCCGTGTGCTACGTCTGTCTCTCTGTTACGTTATTGGCTTGTCCCCGACCATCCCTGTCTGCTCGTGACCCTTGACCTTCGGCTCGTTCTTCGTTATCCTTGTCTGCTTGTGGCCCCTGACCTTCGGCTTGTTATTCGGTTCTCTCTATCGTGTGCCGCTGCTTCCCCTTATCCTACGGGGCGTGAGCTAGGAAACTCCAGGGGCCGCGACCTGGTCCCAGCCTGCAGCGTAACATCCTCACCACTAGAGGCCCTGGAGAAGACCAGCTGGGTCTTAGACTCCGCGCCCTGGGGTGTCTTGGCTCTCGCTTCCGTTGGGATCCCGGTTGTGCTCCTCTGGTCCCGCTTTCCACAACCACCCAGTTTCCTACCCACAGAAGCCAGCCATAGGGTTCACTACCTCGCGGTGCACTCCTGTCCCCCTACGGTGTGCATCTGTCACCTGGCCACAGGTGACCCTGACACCACCCTAAGACCAGACCATCCCCAGGGGCGGATAAGATGATTCCAAGGGGTGAGGGTGGAGAGAGTGAGAGGGTGGGAGCTCTGCCCAGGGTTTGGCGAGAACAGCCTGGGAAGTCGGGGGCTCAAGAGGCAGCCAAAAGGATTGTTTGCTACCGCTGCCGGCAAGCGGGACATATTGCAGCAAATTGCCCGGTTGTGGAGGAACCCATGCAATGTGACTTTCTGACGGACAGACGTCAGTCGCTGTGTGCGACAGTCGCATGCACTGCCATTCGGGGAACTGAGAAACATTTATGCAAAATGTGTATTAATGGTAGAAATGTTGTGGTATTACTGGATTCAGGTAGCCTTGTGACCCTGATAAAGGCTGAATTAGTTAAAACAGAGGTCTCTGGGAATAGCAAGGTAGCTGTTATTTGTGTGCATGGGGACACCCGAGAGTATCCAGTGACTACAGTGTGTTTCAAGACCCCCAAAGGTACCCTCTCTCATCCAGTGGGGTTAGTATCTCAACTACCGCATGATGCCATTGTGGGAAGGGATTTTCCGAAGTTCTGGGAACTGTGGGATGATCCTGAGCCCCCCACTGGTGCCCCTATGTACCAGGAAGGTGATAGCCAGAACTCCTCTGAGAGTGGTGAGGACTCTCCAGAATTTCCCTTGTCAGTATTGGCAGGCGAGACTCAAGAAACTAGAGAGGAGCCCACCTCCTCAGACGAAAACCTACCGTCTGTGGAGTTTTCTGATCTTGAGGTTCACAGGGAAAATTTTGCCACAGAACAGTTAAAAGACCCCGCCCTAATAAAGGCACGGGAAAACGTAGTGGAAATAGATGGCGAGTTAGTGAACCCAGATAATACCTGCACTTACCCATACTTCAGCGTAGAGAAGGACCTACTGTATCGGGTGGCAAAAAGGGCAGAAGAAACCGTTGAGCAGCTTGTGGTGCCCAAACCTTACAGGAAGTTGGTGTTGGAGTTGGCCCATGGGCACATTCTTGGAGGTCATCTGGGGACAGAGAAAACCCGAGAGAGGGTATTACAGAGATTCTATTGGCCTGGGGTGATGAAGGACATAGAAAATTATTGTTCCTCCTGCCCTGTGTGTCAGAGGTCGGCCCCGATGCCACATTTCCGTAGCCCGCTGGTCCCTCTACCCATCATTGAGGTCCCGTTTGAGAGGATCGCAATGGATTTGGTAGGTCCTATAATCAAGTCCGCTAGGGGGCACCAGTACATATTAGTTATAATGGACTATGCCACCCGTTATCCAGAAGCGATCCCTCTCCGAAATACCTCGGCCAAAACCATAGCCAAAGAGCTATCTCTTGTTTTTAGCCGGGTGGGTATTTGTAAAGAACTGCTTACGGACCAAGGTACACCCTTTATGTCCCGGGTTATGAAAGAGCTGTGTAAATTGTTCAAAGTGACGCAATTGCGTACGTCTGTGTATCACCCCCAAACCGATGGGCTGGTTGAAAGATTCAACAAAACCCTAAAACAAATGTTGAAGAAAGTGGTGGATAGAGATGGAAAGGATTGGGACTGTCTACTTCCTTATTTGATGTTTGCTATTAGGGAGGTGCCCCAATCCTCTACGGGATTCTCCCCCTTTGAGTTACTGTATGGGAGACACCCAAGAGGGCTGTTGGATATTGCCAAGGAAACTTGGGAAAGTGAGAGTTCTCCCCACAGGAGTGTGATTGAGCATGTCGCCCTGATGCAAGATCGAATTGCACAGGTAATGCCCATCGTGAAGGAACATTTGGCCCAAGCGCAGTTGGCACAGCAGAGAGTGTACAACCGTGGAGCCAAGACCCGTACCTTTTCCCCGGGGGATAGGATATTGGTACTTGTCCCTACGGTTGAAAGTAAATTCCTTGCCAAATGGCAAGGCCCCTACGAGATAATGGAAAAAGTGAGCGAAGTGAATTACAAGGTCAGACAACCAGGAAGGCGAAAGCCCGAACAGATCTATCACGTTAATCTGTTGAAAGCCTGGAGGGATAGAGAGTCCCTAGTCGCAGAAACTTGGTCACCAGCTCAAACTGGTTGCGTGATTCCGGAGGTTGGAATAGCAGCCACCTTGTCACAACCCCAACAACAGGAGGTTAAGGAGTTTGTGCTTCGCAACAAGGAGGTGTTCTCTGAGCTGCCGGGACAAACATCTGGGGTAGAGCATGATATTATTACCCCGCCCGGTGAAAGGGTGAAGTTAAAACCCTATCGGATCCCAGAGGCCCGACGGGAGGCAATACGGGAGGAAGTACAGAAAATGCTGAACTTAGGGGTGATAGAGGAGTCCCAAAGTGATTGGTCTAGTCCCATTGTGTTGGTGCCTAAACCGGATGGGAGCTGGCGATTTTGTAACGATTTTCGTCAGTTGAACAAAGTTACAAAATTTGACACCTACCCCATGCCACGTATAGATGAGTTGATCGACCGGCTGGGAACAGCCCGATACATGACGACTCTTGACCTCACAAAAGGGTATTGGCAAATTCCCCTGGCCAAGTCGGCCAAAGAGAAAACCGCATTTGTAACCCCAGACGGGGCGTTCCAATTTAAGAGAATGCCGTTCGGGTTACAGAATGCGCCGGCCACATTCCAGCGGAAAATGGACCAGATACTGAGGCCCCATCGGAAGTATGCTGCGGCTTACCTGGATGACGTAATTGTCCATAGCACAGATTGGGCCTCACATCTGCCAAAAGTGCAAGCAGTCCTAGACTCTATCCGGGAAGCGGGGTTTACGGCTAACCCCAAGAAGTGTACCATTGGGCAGGAGGAGGCCAAATATCTTGGGTACACCATTGGCAGGGGAGTAATAAAACCCCAACTCAACAAAGTCGAGGCCATCCAGAGTTGGCCACGTCCCAACAGCAAGAAGCAGGTACGAGCCTTTCTGGGAATCGCGGGTTATTATCGGCGCTTCATTCCCCACTTTGCTTCTAAGGCTGTGCCCCTAACCAACCTGACGAAAGGGAAAGGGTCGGTCATGATTAAATGGACCCCCGAGGCTGAGGCAGCATTCCAATTCTTGAAACAAGCCTTATGTAGCCAGCCAGTGTTGTACTCACCCGACTTCTCTAAAGACTTTGTCGTACAAAGTGATGCGTCAGATGTGGGGTTAGGAGCAGTATTGTCCCAGGTCTGGAACGGGGAAGAGCACCCAGTCATTTACCTCAGCAGGAAGTTGAAGTCCCATGAGGTAAATTACGCCACGGTTGAAAAGGAGTGTTTAGCGGTGAAGTGGGCTCTAGATTCCCTTCGGTACTATCTGCTAGGTAGGCACTTTGACATGGTTACGGATCACGCTCCGTTAAAGTGGATGGCTCAAAACAAGGAGACAAATAGAAGAGTAAATAGGTGGTTCCTGGCCCTACAGGAATTCAACTTCACAGTAAAGCATCGCCCTGGCGTTCAAATGGGGAATGTGGATGCTTTGTCTCGAGTACATGAATGCCTGATTGCTGGTGTTCCAACCCCAAGGTTAAAACAAGAGGGGGGGTATGTGACAGCAGGAAGGCAAAGTCACCTGGTTGCATCCTGGGGGGTAGGTATATTTCTCCCAGATTCAGGCTTTATGCCGACTTATACAACTAGGGAGAGAGTTGATGAAGCCCAGCTGAGGCTAGTGGGCTCATGGATGATTCATACCTCTAGGGAGAGTTCTGGGCGTCGTGCAGGCAGGGAGTTGATGAGACCAGCTGAAGCTTGTCAGCTCGTTTAAGGCCTCTATAAAAACTCCCAGCTTCATTAGGTGTTTGCTCATGCCTGGACCCAGACCTGTGTGGACTGTCTAAGGAGAGTGAACCCCTGTGCGGTGAGACAAAGCCTGTGTGGCTATTTGTTTGGACATTTACTAAACCAGGGACTTAGGGACTAGGACAGCACCAGGCTGATCCCAGTTGTTAGTTAGGGAAACCTGCATGTTTAGTCAGAGGTCAAGCTGACCAGGATTTATTTTGTTTATGTTTCTTTTTGCTTTGCTGTGTTTTTGTCACTGTAAATAGAGAAATAAACCGCACCTTTTGATCTTGAAAACCACAACCTCCGTCTGCTGGGCCTGTTTTTGTGTGGGGAGCCCATCCAGGGGGTCACACACACCCGCTACCGAGCTAACCCCCTCACACCATACACACGAACGGTTTTCTCGACAATAAAGCTCTCTCGGCACTTTTCTTGTCGGATTTGGACGAGAAACTCGGTCGTGTGTACGAGGCTTTAGTATGAGCAACAGGTGAAGGTCTCTGTGTAGCAGCTGTAAAGTAACAGTCTTTAGTCCTAACTCTTCAGTTGGCCAGCATTGGGGACCAGCTTTACCATTGATGCACATGTGAATAGTCCTAGTCAAGTCTGGGGGCAGTGATAAGGCTACCAGAGGCTGTGTGGTCAGTTCCTAAAGGACTCAGTCTCTCCAGCAGCACATAGTAAATCCCCATTGCAGCAGCTCATCATTCCCAGCGATTTTGCAGCTTGCCTTCCAGTCACACACAGCGATTAGTCCACTCCCAGCTCTGCGCCCAGGTGACTCTGGCTTTCGGGACATCTGGACTCAGCACTCTGGATCCTGCTCAGGCTACCATTATGCAGCTGTGGTGGTGCACAAGGAACAGCGATGTGCACTCTCCGGGCTCCCTTATGGGAAGAGGAAGCTGTGTCCTGTACAGCTTGACAAAATGCAGCTCTTTCCCCTCCTCCTGGCAATCTCCCTCTGGGAAATGCAGTGCAAAAGCTCTTGATTACAGTAGAGTCTCTCTCCTCTGCACTACAGTTCCCATAGTGCAGTGCTGTCTGACTCCGTAGATTGAACTCTTCCTGCTGAACAGTTCCTTCCTCTTGCTGATATAGCTTTTAACCAGTTCAATGCAGCATGGTAGTAGCTACAGAGAGCAGCTGCAGACAGTGTTTCTCTTACTCTCCATTCTTAGCCAAGCACCTGGCTACACTTAGAAATGGAGGCTTTATCTCACTGAAAGCTTAACAAAGTATTTGGGCTGCAGCTCCCAACAAGTTTGTTTTTTCCACATCAGCCATAAACCCTGGATACTCTCAGCATGTGTATGTAAAAAGCCTAGGTGACACATTTGCTACAACAATCACCCCCCAGTCAGTGCCTCACAATATACAGTATACAGTAGATATATATAGTATATGTATGTATATACACTGTATATACTGTATGTATGGGTTTGTGTTTTCTTCTGGATTCAGTGATTTGTGTTCCATAGCTCATTATTATTTTATACAAATGTAGGTCTAAACAAAATTGGGTTGTCATGCTGTGGAGGGGTAAGCATACATACACAGTCCGGTAGGGCATCGCTGACTTTGCATATTAGTAACTCTTCCTTTTGAAAAAAAAGTCTGTAGATCACATGACTTTACACAGTATACAGGCAGTCCCCGAGTTACAAACACAATAAGGACTGTAGGTTTGTTCATAAGTCAAAGTTGTTCGTAAGTCGCAACACTGCATTTGTAAGTCTACCTTCCGGTCGGAACACTGCATTCGTAAGTGTTCGTAAGTGTAACTTCCGCCTGTGTGTGTATGTGGGATGTTCCAGGCGCTTGTTATGTTATCTGGGGTGTTGTACGGCAGTGTGGGATGTGTCCGGAGGTGCTCGAAAGGTATCCAGGACCAGCGTGAAGCACAAGTGGCCAGCATTTGAGGCTGTTCGTAAATAGGAGTCGTTCGTAACTCAGGTGTTCGTAACTCGGGGACTGCCTGTATAGAGTTTACAAAATAAATAATCTTTGCTATCAGTCTATAGGACATTCTCACACATATAGACTATAAAAGGTCCAGTGACATGACGTCTGCAGAACATCTATAAATTTGTACAGTGTGTATGATATTTGATAATGGGAAAAGTCTGCAGAACACCAGATAAACTGCTGCTAAGTCTGCAGAACATTTGATAACATGAACATCTGATAATATACGCAGTCTGCTTGAAAAATATCTTGTATTAGGTCACTGATTTTGAAAAAAGCATCTGTTTAGTTATAATTTGTGGAAAAATTTACTTTATAGGTCCGAAAATAATTGTACATGACAACTTAAAACATTTTTTAATAATTACTTGGTGTGAAATTCTCAGGAGAGGCACTCCCTAATACTGTGATGGAGAGACCTTTCAGTCTGCATGAATAAATTCCTGACATGTCACAATATACAGTACCAATACATTTTTTTGTAAACCTTTCTATTATTAAAAAGTGGTCCTTGTTTGTAAATACTGTACACAAGACAGTGTTATGTCTTCATGCTATGTTTTAATGTTATTTCATTGACAGCTATGCCTATTCCATGTGACTGTTTTATCATTGACTTCCTGAACCTTATTGCACTGTTTAATTGGGCAACTACAGTATGTGGCAAAAGAGGTTTAAGGTTGATAAATAAAAGGTTATGCACTTGGGGGTCAAAAACATGCATGTATTACCTTCTAGGAGGAGAACAGCTGGGGGAGTCAATGGTGAAGAAGAATCTGGTTGTGCTGGTAGATCATAGATTTAAAAATAGCACGCAATTGTAGGTTACTGGACTATCAAAGACTTTTTCTTCCACAAGATGGCAGCAGGGGATATGCTTATTGTTGGTATTGAACTTAGACTGCAGACTGGACTGGTAAATGTAGTTTGGTCATAAAGTTGAGATATTGCTATTGCTGGGGAAAGAACTATTGTACCTGTAGCGGGGTGTCACTTTAATGAGTACAAAGACTACTATACCCAGTATTCAGCGGGACACCCACAGTGCATTGCCTGGCGCAAGGTCTGCTGGGGAAGGACTATTTAAGCAGGGAGGAGCAACACGCGAGTCTCTTTTTACACCGCCCTCCTAGCAAGTGGAGCCTACGTTGGGGCCTGTTGCTTTGGACTAGGCCGGAGAGCCTGGGCCTAGGGGATCCGACGAGCTTGCTGATCTTCACGGGAGAACCCAGAGTCGATTCATCCATCAATCTCCCTTGGATGGTCGAGAGGATCGGAGACTACGGGTGTCGTGAGACTGTGTGCTGACGCCCCAACTACGGAAGTCGGTTGTACGGACTGGTCTGGTCGGGTGAGAGAGCACTTGCTCAGGATTCATTGATTATCTTTTAGGCCCAGTATCCCTTGGTTAGGGCCCACCGTTACCGGAGTATTACATTGCATGCCAGAGGAACAGTGTGTTGTGCAGTCGGAGTTAAGTTTTCTTATTGCATGCTGAGTAACTAACTATTTAATACCTTTGGATTACAAATAACCTACAAAGTGCACCACCATTGCTAGCGAAGATCCTTCTCAATGGAATAACTGTGTGTGAAATAGTCAGGCCTGACTGTTAAGCAGGGAGATATTGTTTGGGCGCCATATTGGCCACGAGGGGAAAGCTCGCGAGCGTAGTTTACTAAGAGACATTCAGTGTGTATAAGACTGTTAGAACATAGTCCTTGTTTATTTGCTTGACATTTAGTATTGCAGGGCTCTGCATAGGTAAATGTACCATTGTCTAACCTTATATCTTCTACTCAGTAAAAGTATTTGTGGTTAAGCAAACACGTTGTGTGGCGTACTGTCTATTCCAGCTGAAGCAGTCAGCCCAGGTAATTTGATGTTAACTGATTGTGTGTGTTTTATTGCGCAGTGGTGATTCCTATAGCATAACGGGTTTCACACTTCCATTTCCGCTAGCTGTGCCAAGGGAGGTTAGAGCCAGTTTCTGGGGGTTGACAGCAGTGTATTACAGGCCCAAAACTATATCAGCAGCCCTCTTAGCTGGGGGTATTGCTACACGCGTGTAGCAATACTGGATTGCTTTTACAGGCGGCAGGAGGGGGTCAACCACTGCCACCCGCCGGTGCCTCTCTGGGCACTCCCAGCAGCAAAAACAGAATGAAAGCCAGAGATTCCGCTTACTACAGAGTTTAAGGAGGACCAAAAGTTCATAGATGGTCTCTGTGGTACAGGAAGTGACGTCACTTCCAGTTTCAGAGATGTGAACAGTGCCATTTTTAAATGGGGAAAGCATCTGAACACACCGATCTTGGTGTGATCAGATGCTTTTAGAGCAGAGGAGAGGTCTGGAGTCTAATGGATACCGGATCTCTCCATAAAGAGTATCTGTCACATTCCTTTTACTATAATTATACAGGATTTATATAGCGCCAACATAGTAACACAGTTACAGTACATAGTAGGCGAGGTTGAAAAAAGACACAAGTCCATCAAGTCCAACCTATGTTTGTTATTTTATGTCAGTATTACATTGTATATTCTTGTATGTTGTGGTCGTTCAGGTGCTTATCTAAGAGTTTTTTTAAATTATCGATGCTCCCTGCTGAAACCACTGCCTATGGCAGGGAATTCCACACCCTTACCGCTCTTACAGTAAAGAACCCTCTATGCCGTTAAACTGCTTTTCTTCTAATTTTAGCGAATGGCCGCGTGTCTTATTAAATTCCCTTACGCGGACAAGTTTTATCCCTATTGTGTGGTCACCAGTACGGTATTTGTACATTGAAATCTTATCCCCTCTCAAGCGTCTCTTCTCCAGAGAGAACAAGTTCAGTGCTCGTAACCTTTCCTCATAACTAATGTCCTCCAGTCCCTTTATTAGTTTTGTTGCCCTTCTCTGGACTCACTCCAGTTCCAGCACATCCTTCCTGAGGACTGGCGCCCAGAACTAGACAGTATACTCCAGATGCGGCCTCACCAGAGTCTTGTAGAGTGGGAGAATTATTGTTTTATCTCTGTAGTTAATCCCCTTTTTAAAGCATGCCAATATTCTGTTTACTTTGTTAGCAGCAGCGTGGCATTGCATGCCATTGCTGAGCCTGTTATCTGCTAGGACCCCCAGGTCCTTTTCCATCCTAGATTCCCCCAGATGTTCTCCCCCTAGTGAGTAGATTGCATTCATATTTTTGCCACCCAAAAGCATTTTTTTACATTTTTCGACATTAAACCTCATTTGCCATGTAGTTGCCCACCCCATTAATTTGTTCAGATCTTCTTGCAAGGTTTCCACATCCTGCGGAGAAATTATTGCCCTGCTTAGCTTAGTATCGTCTGCAACTACAGAGATTGACTGTTTAGCCCATCCTCCAGGTCATTTATGAATAAATGAAATAGGATTGCTCCCAGGACAGAAACCTGGGGGACCCCACTTTCCACCCCTGCCCATTCCAAGTACTCCCCATTTATCACTACCCTCTGAACTCGCCCCTGTAGACAGTTTTCAATTCATGTACTCACCCTTTGCCTTGGTCCATGCCAACTGACCTTACTTTGTACAGTAAACGTTTATGGGGACTGTATCAAATGGTTTTGCAAAATGCAGATACACCACACCTACGGGCCTTCCTTTATCTAGATGGCAGCTCACCTCCTCATAGAAGGTTAGTAGATTGGTTTGGCAAGAACGATTTTTCATGAATCCATGCTGATTACTGCTAATGATACTGTTGTCATTACTAAAATCTTGTATATAGTCTCTTATCATCCCCTCCAAGAGCTTGCATACAATTGATGTTAGGCTAACTGGTCTGTAATTCCCAGAGATGTACAGTAGATGCCGCCGATTTTGTGTCAATCTCGCCTCTTCTAGCGGCGAGATTGACACCCTACGAGCCCCGTCGCGAGAGCCAGCGCCGAGCTGTCTCGTCATCGGGAAAGGAAAAATGTTGTTTTTCCTTTTGCAATGAGCGACACGCATTGCTGACATTGAGGCCGTTAGACGGAGATCCGACGTGGATTCCCGCCAATACCAGGCACTGTGTTTGGTATGAATCCTGAGCGGCAACTCCACGCCAATTTTTAAATAAAAAAACGGCATGGGTTCCCCCTTCAGGAGCATACCAGGCCCTTGGGTCTGGTATGGATTTGAAGGGGAATCCCCTAAGCCGAAAAATCGGCGTGGGGGTCCCCCTCAAAACCGAAACCAGACCCTTATCCGAGCACGCAACCTGGCAGGCCGCAGGAAAAGAGGGGGGGACGAGAGAGCGCCCCCCCTCCCTCCTGAACCGTACCAGGCCGCATGCCCTCGACATGGGGGGTTTGGTGCTCTGGGGCAGGGGGCGACCTGCGCCCCCCCCACCCCAAAGCACCCTATCCCCATGTTGATGAGGACAGGGCCTCTTCCCGACAACCCTAGCCATTGGTTGTCGGGGTCTGCGGGCGGGGGTTGATCGGAATCCGGGAGCCCCCTTTAATAAGGGGGCCCCCAGATGCCGGCCCCCCACCCTATGTGAATGAGTATGGGGTACATCGTACCCCTACCCATTCACCTGGTGGAAAAAAAATGTTAATAAAAAAACACACACAGCTTTTTAAAGTAATTTATTACACAGCTCCGCGGGTCTTCTTCCGACTCCGGGGGTCTCTTCCGACTTCGGGGGTCTCCGGTGTCGTCTCCGTGCTCTCCGGTTCTTCTCGCACTCTCCGGTTCTTTCTTCCTTCTGCCGGGCCTCCGCTATCTTCTTCCAGCTCTTTTGCTAGCGGAGAGGCCCGGTCTTCCCCGTCGTCTCGTCCGGCTCTCCGTTGTCCTTCTGCCGGCCCCTCCACTATCTTCTTCCAGCTCTTTTGCTAGTGGAGGGGCCCGGTCTTCCCGTCGCCGTCTTCTTCCCCCTTCTCCTCCTCGATGTTGACTCGTCGCTTCCTCCCGCTGTAATGCTGGCTGTTCGGTCCACAACGATTTATATAGGCTTCTCATGACGTCACAGTCACGTGCTCCGGGTGGCCCCGGAGCATGTGACTGTGACGTCATGGGAGCATGTGACTGTGACGTCATGAGAGGCCTATATAAATCGTTGCGGACTGAACAGCCAGCATTACAGCGGGAGGAAGCGACGAGTGAACATCGAGGAGGAGAAGAGGGAAGAAGACACCAACGGCGACGGGAAGACCGGGCCCTTCCACTAGCAAAAGAGCTGGAAGAAGATAGTGGAGGGGCCGGCAGAAGGACAACGGAGAGCCGGACGAGACGACGGGGAAGACCGGGCCTCTTCACTAGCAAAAGAGCTGGAAGAAGATAGCGGAGGCCCGGCAGAAGGAAGAAAGAACCGGAGAGCGTGAGAAGAACCGGAGAGTGCGGAGACGACACCGGAGACCCCCGAAGTCGGAAGAGACCCCCGGAGTCGGAAGAAGACCCCCGGAGCTGTGTAATAAATTACTTTAAAAAGCTGTGTGTGTTTTTTATTGACATTTTTTTTCCACCAGGTGAATGGGTAGGGGTACGATGTACCCCATACTCATTCATATAGGGTGGGGCACCGGCATCTGGGGGCCCCCTTATTAAAGGGGGCTCCCGGATTCCGATCAGCCCCTGCCCGCAGACCCCGACAACCAACGGCCAGGGTTGTCGGGAAGAGGCCCTGTCCTCATCAACATGGAGACAGGGTGCTTTGGGGTGGGGGGCCGCAGGTCGCCCCCCTGCCCCAGAGCACCAAACCCCCATGTTGAGGGCATGCGGCCTAGTACAGTTCAGGAGGGAGGGGGGCCGCTCTCTCGTCCCCCCTCTTTTCCTGCGGCCTGCCAGGTTGCGTGCTCGGATAAGGGTCTGGTTTGGGTTTTGAGGGGGACCCCCACGCCAATTTTTCGGCTTAGGGGATTCCCCTTCAAATCCATACCAGACACATGGGCCTGGTATGCTCCTGGAGGGGGAACCCATGCCGGTTTTTTATTTAAAAATTGGCGTGGAGTTCCCGCTCAGGATTCATACCAAACACAGTGCCTGGTATTGGCGGGAATCCACGTCGGATCCCGTTTAATACAGTGCCGTGTCTCCTTCTCACTATTGCAGTGAGCGCGAGATGTCGCCACCCTGTCGCCTAGATGTCGGCACCCTGTCGCCGAGAATCTCCGCGATGGGATCATGATGAATATACAATGTCTGCGGCACCTACTGTATGTAGCGCCCTGCTCCTGATGATCAGGCGCTATATTTAAATCTAGTGGGTATCTGAGCCACTTACTGGCTCAGATCTGATTATGAAGGCTAAATTGGCCTCTGTTTCGGCTGTGGCTTTGTTGGGAGGACTTCCCACTGTCCGCCTGTAGGTGGTGTTACCACCACAGGCCAGTGTTGGAACACAACCAAGCCAGAGCGGATTGGATGTCCTTCCCTGGGAACAGTTCAGTGGGAGTGGTCTCCCAGCTGAGCATGCTGGGGAAGGATACTTAATGAGCAGACGCCATTGTTCTGTGCTCATTTGCCATGTGGTCCTCCTGGCCCAAGGCGTGTGTTACTGCCTGTCTCGTTTTCTCACCTCGGCCTGCTGACCTGAGGCTATGCATCTACAAGGTAGGCCCAGATGTCCTGTCTGGGGCCTACGGCTTAGGGGTGGTCCTGTGCTGTCTGTCCTGAGGGAGGAAGCCACTCAATGGAGGAACCGGGAGAGGACCCATCTTGGAGAGACGGGAGGAGGCCTGGTGACTCTATTGGAGGATGCACCCTAGCCAAATGCTACCCTGCAGTATCGCCGATCTGGCTTAAAGGCTCTCATACTGTTCGGCTAAATACTTGCTAAGTCCTTTGGCGGAGGACCAAGTTGCAATTTGTCCACATCGCCCAATCCTGTGGCAGAGGATTGTCTACCTGTTCTACTTCCATCAAGTCTGTGGCAGAGACTTTGGGTCCGTGCTCCGCCCCGGCTGCTGGGGGCCGGTGGGAGAGGTCTATCCGGATGAGCAATTTCCACTCAAAGGAAAGTGGTATGTGTACTTTGTTTAGTGTCACTTTGAAACCTAAAAGTTCCTCAGTGGTCTGCATCATGTGCCTGAACTTCCCCTAACCCTCTGTTCTTTTTTCCCTGCAAGTTGGAGTGAAATAAAAGCAAAAAAAAAGATTTATAACTTGTGTGGACATTGAAGTTTCTCCTTAAGTGTATAGACTCTCATCCCCTAGACAACGAATGGTGGGTTAACCTGCAAGGCCCAAATCTAAACCAGCAGCTCCTACGGGGGTAGTGCTACACGTGGGGGCTCGAGTCCGGGATTTGCCATTACCCCTAACAACTGGATTAACTGATTTTATTTTCAACCAAGAGTCTACACTAAGGAGGGCACTGGACTGTGTTTCGCAAGGGGTTAAGTGTGCAGATCGCTTTACTACCACGTGTCCTGCGGGCAGAGTTGAGAAGGCCCAGGAGCTACGTGCAAAGAGGAACAAGGGGAAGGAGTCCCCGCCTACTGCGTGAGACGCGTGTGTGTGTGTGGCACCAAAGACCAGAGGCTGCTAGATCAAGCAAAGAGGTTCGGAGAGCAGTCATGTCACTATATTCGTGGGCATCATCCATGTCGGGGCCTAGGATGCTCTCCATGCCCACCGCTGTGGGTAACATGCCATCCGGAGCCCTGTTGACGGATACAGGGGTCCGACTGAAACCACATGGGCGCTTCGTCCTATATACAAGCGGAGATGTGGAAGCGCTGGGCATGCTGTGCCCTAAATGTGAGGGACTGGTGATACAGTTACGTCCATTTGCCCGATGTCTGTCCTGCGGGGAGTATTTGTTAGAGGTGGAACAACCCACTATGTCGCCCCGCGCCTATTGGGTAGACTGGAATACAGGCACCGCCACATTGGAAGATGTTGCCTTTGCCCCTGCGGTTCAGCCTGCGCTCACCACGCCTGCTACAGTGAGTGAATGCGGGAGAAATGTCGCTGCTACATCAGAGCCACCAGCGGTCATCGCTCCGGACACCACGTCTTCGGCACTCGTCCCCGTCGCACCTACTCAGCGGAAAGTGGGGTACGTGAAGGCTTCCCGTGGCCGAGGTAGAGGCCTACCCCAGAGACCACTGTAACCGGACCTCGAGAGAGGTGATATCCCTGGGAAGTCCATGTCAGGAACCGGTAAGAAATCTGGGGGAAAAGTATTCGGGACTGTACACAACTGGTTGCTGGCAGAAGAGAAGAAATCTTTGTCAGATGTTTGTGGAAACATATTGGAGTCTATGTCCCAGGAGCTGCTGTGGGATAACGTGGAAGGTGTTACCTCAGCACGTAGCTGTTCGGAGTGGACAGCAATGAACTCCTGAGAGACAACGCCTAGGGTGGCAACCCCAGGTATTGATACTGAGGAAAGGACTTTGCCTGATACACAGATTTTGTCTGATAAAGGGACTTTGCCTGATCCTGCCAAGCCTATGGTACAGAGATCAAAAGGCTCATATGTGTTACCCGGAACAGGAAACTCCCGATCTCTGCCCAGACTTGCTCGTCTACAGAGAACACTGATTAAAAGGGTTGCAACAGAATATGGGTTGGAGTTTCCCTATGTCCCAAAGGAAACAATGCAGGAGATCGAAGCCAACGGGTAGCAGTGGTACGGTGAAACTATTTGGGACTACCTGTCCGTGCCAAAGCCATTCAGAAAGAAAGGTTGATCTTTCATTATGGATGAACGATTCAAGGGGTGTTGGCAGCATTGGAGCTATGGTTGGCACATTCACGACGACAGGGTGGTCATCTGCAGACCAGGGAAAGATGACATTGTATATTTTATTACTACCCTGGACAAGCAAGGAAAACCACTGACTCTGCCGGATCCCAGGTTTTATCTGTGATCATTCAAAGTGACCATTTGTCTTTGTTCCTATTTTTTTTTTCATGAAAGAAAGAAGATTTTCAACCCAGAGGAGTTTTTTTGTTACTACTGTGCTAAACTGGACTATGGGGTATTTAGTTAGAGGTGTTAGGGCTGAGAGCGCCATGATCACGAACCTCTACCTACTTACAAGGATTTCAGTTTGGTTTTAAAGGAATTTTGTGTGATGCTTCTGACACTAGGTGGCAGTGGTCAGTAAAGTAGGGAGAGACTTTTCAAGTTTAGTCCTTGAAGGACTTAGTTGCACATCTTAAATAAGAAGAAGAAGAAGGAAAGTTCCATCTCTCTTTTTAAAGTACTTAAATGCTATTTTATATATATTTGCCTGTGTGTCTGTTTTTTTTCTAGGTATACCGGATCTTCTGTCAGAACTGCTGGATAGTGGGTGGTTTAGACAGTTAGGGAAGGGTGGTAATGTGTACGTTACTTTAGTTTGATCGTAAACCAATGTTAATGTTTTACATCTGTGACTTTCTTTATTCCCTTTCCCATGCAAATTTTGGAGTTCAGGTCCTGCTCTCAGGATTGAGAGCAAGTTTTTTTTTCAGCCACTGTGGACAGTGTCTTTTTGTAGTGGGGGGAGTATGTAGCGCCCTGCTCCTGATGATCAGGCGCTATATTTAAATCTAGTGGGTATCTGAGCCACTTACTGGCTCAGATCTGATTATGAAGGTTAAATTGGCCTCTGTTTCGGCTGTGGCTTTGTTGGGAGGACTTCCCACTGTTCGCCTGTAGGTGGCGTTACCACCACAGGCCAGTGTTGGAACACAACCAAGCCAGAGCGGATTGGGTGTCCTTCCCCGGGAACAGTTCAGTGGGAGTGGTCTCCCCACTGAGCATGCTGGGGAAGGGTACTTAAGGAGCAGATGCCATTGTTCTGGGCTCGGTTGCCATGTGGCCCTCCTGGCCCAAGGTGTGTGTTACTGCCTGTCTCGTTTTCTCGCCTCTGGGCCTGCTGGCCCGAGGCTGTGCACCTACAAGGTAGGCCCAGATGTTCTGTCTGGGGCCTACGGCTTTGGGGTGGTCCTGTGCTGTCTGTCCTGAGGAAAGAAGCCGCTCAGGGGAGGACCCGTCTTGGAGAGAACCCAGCGGAAGGCTGGTATCTTGGGAGGAGGCCTGGTGACTCTATTGGAGGATGCACCCTAGCCAAATGCTACCCTGCAGTATCGCCGATCTGACTTTAAGGCTCTCATATTGCTCAACTGAATACTTGCTAAGTCCTTTGGCGGAGGACCAAGTTGCAATTTGTCCACATCGCCCAATCCTGTGGCAGAGGATTGTCTACCTGTTCTACTTCCATCAAGTCTGTGGTAGAGACTTTGGGTCTGTGCTCCGCCCCGGCTGCTGGGCCGGTGGGAGAGGTCTATCTGGGTGGGGAATTTCCACTCAAAGGAAAGTGGTATGTGTACTTTGTTTAGTGTCGCTTTGAAACCTAAAAGTTCCTCAGATGTCTGCATCATGTGCCTGAACTTCCCCTAACCCTCCGTCCTTTTTTCCCTGCAAGTTGGAGTGAAATAAAAGCAAAGAAAAGGATTTATAACTTGTGTGGACATTGAAGTTTCTCCTTAAGTGTACAGACTCTCATCCCCTAGACAACGAATGGTGGGGTAACGTGCAAGGCCCAAATCTAAACTAGCAGCTCCTACGGGGGTAGTGCTACATGTCTCTTGGCCCTTTTTTAAATATTGGTGCTACATTGGTTTTCTTCAATCATCTGGTACCATTCCAGTCAGTAGACTGTTCGTAAAAATTAGGAACAATGGTCTGGCAATTCTTGACTGAGTTCCTTAAGGACCCTCGGGTATAAGTCATCTGGTCCAGGTGACTTATTAATGTTAAGTTTTTCAAGTCTATTTCTAATTCGGTGCTCTGTTAGCCATGGGTGTGCTTCCTGTGATGTGTCATTAAGGATAAACATTGCAGTTTTGGTTACTGAAGCCCCTCGATTCTCTCGTGAAGACTGAGAAGAATAAATTCAATACCTTCGCCATCTCTCTATGCTTACTAACTAGATTATCTTCATCATTCTTTATGGGACCAATAAAATCTGACCTCCCTTTCTTACTATTTATGCACTTAAAGAATTTCTTGGGATTTTTCTTACTCTCCTCCGCTATGTGCCTTTCGTGTTCTATCTTAGCCGCCTTGATTGCACCCATACGTTTCTTGTTGCATTCTTTGTAAAGTTGAAATGCTGATGATGATCCCTCAGACTTGTGTTTTTATGCAGCGCTTTACAATATAAAAGAGAGACAATACAGTTACAATACAATAAAATACAAGAGAGTTAAGAGGGCCCTGTTCAGAGAAGCTTACAATCCAATAGGGTGGGGCAAGTGGTACAAAGGTGGTAACTGTCAGGGAATGAGCTGATGGAAGTGCTAAAAGATTAGTTGGAGGTGTGATAGGCTTCCCTGAAGAGATGAGTTTTCAGGGATAGCCTGAAGGCAGCCAGAGTAGGAGATAGTCAGACAGATTAAGGTAAAGAGTTTCAAAGGATGGGAGAGGCTCTGGAGAAGTCCTGAAGATGAGCATGGAAGGAGGAGATGAGGAAGCTTGAGAGCAGGAGGTCATGAGAGGAGCGGAGAGGACAGTTTGGGTGATATTTGAAGACAAGTTTGGTGATGTAGCTGGGGGCAGCGTCTATTGCTGTTACAAGGGATGTTTACATTACTTGAAACAGGAAAAAAAGTGATCTTTTTTTTTTAAAGAAACTGTGTAAAAATATAATTATAAAAATAAATAAATAATAAAAACATGTTTTAAAGCGCCCCAAACCCCCTGTGCTCACGCGCAAAGGCAAATGCAGGCGTCGGTCCTGCATGCATGCGTAAACCGAGATCGCACCACACATGTGATGTATTGCCGCCAACATCAGAGTGAGAGCAATAATTCTAGCAACAGACTTCCTCTAAAACTCAAAACATGTACCCTGTTAAGGCTTGTAAATGTTGCCTATGGCAATGTAGTTTGTCGCCATTCCACGAGAGGGGTCCAGGCACGGGAGAACGTGGTCACTGCTGTTGGTTGTTCAGTGCTTTTGTTCTTGGTACCATTGCTGGAGTCTGTCCTGCTAGCCTGCTAAAATATGCAGAGACTGGAATGCCTGCTAGTGAACACCTGGATTTAAGGGCCTTCTACAGCATAAGGGGGATTGCTGGGACCTGCAGTCTGCCCTGAAGATGCCAATCTTGTACGCTACTACCATGGACTAGGGTTGCCACCTGTACGGGAATGACCCGGACAGTCCGGGTTTTTACAGCTGTGCCCGGGTTTGTATCCTCCTGTAACCCGGACACCACAGCATAAGCTCCAGTCCCAGCGAGTGTGGAAAGTACCTGCAGCCCTTGTGAATGATTGTGGAATTGTGGAGACCCCCACTGGGGTTCTCATGTAATTGCTGACAGGGTGCATTCTCAGGTGTGAATATATGATCACATGTATACTGTAATTATCTAAAGACGAACTGCAGTCTGCTCACATAATTTGTGATAAAAACATCTCTGCCATTCTGAAGCTTCCCTCCAACCACTTTGCATATTATTTCATATATACTGTGATTCTGTACTTGCCAAATTTGCTTCAGAAATCTCCCTCCACTGAGTCTGGCTGCATCCATTTTAACTGTGGGCAGCTGAAGCTGCTGCATGTTCACTTCCTGGAGCTTTCATTGACCCTCTTATGACTCATCCCCCTTCCTTCCTGCAAACTCTCACAAGAGTGAGAGAGAGAGCTGTGCATGATGTCATAAACCTAGGCTAAACCTAAACCTAGAAACAGGAAGTGGGCTGTATAAGGTATTTATTGGCAGAAAAAATGTTTTACTACCCAAAGTTAAAACAACAAGGGCAGAAGATTTAATAGATGGAAAGATGAAAAATTACTGAAGGTCCGCTTTAAAGTGGTTGTAAAGGTAAAGAACAATTACAGCCAGCTCCTCTGTTCTTTTAATCTTTCCTACACTGTGTAAGGCTCCATGCACACTATGCTTAAAAAAACATTTGTTCTCTTGGGAGTAAAAAACGATCATATAGGGCATTTTTTGTACAAAGTTTAGACGAGTTTAGGAGAGTTTAAAGTTTTTTTTTCTTCCAGTAAGCTCCAATCAGAAACGCAAACTGGGGAGGGGGGGGGGGGTCACGTGACCAGCCAGAAGACATCTAAGATAAGCTTTTCATAGGCATTGTTTTGGAAAAACATTTACACAGTGTACGAGCGATTACTATGAAAGAGGAGCTGGCTGTATTTGTTCTTTACGTTTACTGCCAGCTACTAATAGTGGCAGGAGGGGGGGGGGGTGGAGAGGGGGAGAGACACACAAATGAGCCGACAGGCAGGGAGGGAGAGAGGAGTGCTGTGGGATGACGGAGGCACGTAAACTGACCACGTTAATCAGGGATCAGCAGCCATGATTACCGTGGTCAGCCCACAGAAGGGGACACAGGAACAGGCAGGATCAACCAGGTTTTTTACAGTTTAGAAAGGGGCAGATTAGACAGCACAAGCACTGTGCTGTTTAATCTGCTATAAGGGAACAGGAGCTCTTTTTTTTCTTTTTTTTTTTTAAGGTTACAACCACTTTAGGTGGCTCATGTTAAGGTCATTACAAAGGACTAGGGATGAGCTTGGTGTTCGAGTCGAACATACGTTCGACTTGAACTTCGGCTGTTCGATCGTTCGACGAAGATCGAACGATTTGGGCCATTCGTGCCAAATTCGAGTGACGCGAACAGCCCACAATAAACTGCGCCATTGCAGTGCAATCCCGGCGCTGTGATTGGCCAAGCATGCACTGTGACCCCGCATGCTTGGCCAATCACAGCGCCGGCAGCGAGGAGAGCCATAATTGGCCACAGGCAGGATGCCTGTGGCCAATTATAGCTCAGGGGGGTTTAGTACACGCCCCGCACTATAAAAGGCCGCCAGCGTGGCGGCCTTGTGTAGTGTGTTCCGGCGTGCAGGGAGAGGGAAGGATAGGCAGGGACAGTGTCTTTGCTATTTGTTCATTAACCATGTGTGCAGGGAGAGAGAAGGATTGGCAGGGACAGTGTCAGTGATATTATTTGCTAAACCTTGTGTGCAGGGAGAGAGAAGGATAGGCAGGGACAGTGTCAGTGATATTATTTGCTAAACCTTGTGTGCAGGGAGAGAGAAGGATAGGCAGGGACAGTGTCAGTGATATTCTTTGCTAAACCTTGTGCATTTACAGTGTGTTGGCGTGCAGGGACAGAGAAGGATAGGCAGGGGACAGAGTCAGTGTCATTTTTGCTAAGCCTCCTGCACAGTATACACCTGAAGCTAGCCCTTATTGCTGTGTTTTCCTGTTGTGTAACACAGGCAGGCATCTGCAGCACTTACAGTGGGTGTAGTGTGCCTCCTGCACAATATACACCTGAAGCTAGCCCTTATTGCTGTGTTTTCCTGTTGTGTAACACAGGCAGGCATCTGCAGCACTTACAGCGGGCGTAGTGTGCCTCCTGCACAATATACACCTTAAGCTAGCCCTTATTGCTGTCTTTTCCTGTTGTGTAACACAGGCAGGCATCTGCAGCACTTACAGCGGGCGTAGTGTGCCTCCTGCACAATATACTCCTGAAGCTAGCCCTTATTGCTGTGTTTTCCTGTTGTGTAACACAGGCAGGCATCTGCAGCACTTACAGCGGGCGTAGTGTGCCTCCTGCTCAGTATACACCTGAAGCTAGCCCTTATTGCTCGTGGTTTTTTTCTTTTGTGTTACACTAACAGACATCTGCAGCACTTACAGTGGGCGTAGTGTGCCTCCTGCACAATATACACCCAAAGCTAGCCCTTATTGCTGTGTTTTCCTGTTGTGTAACACAGGCAGGCATCTGCAGCACTTACAGTGGGCGTAGTGTGCCTCCTGCACAGTATACACTTGAAGCTACCCCTTATTGCTGTGTTTTCCCATCTCCCTGCAGGCCATTAGAATGTCTGGAAGGCCAACAAGGAGAGGCAGACAGTCAGGAGCCAATAAAAGAGGGCAAGCAGGCTCTGTGTCTAGAGACAACAGTGCTGGTCGTGGATGCGGTGCATCGTCATAAGCACGTGGCCATGGGACACGCTTGTCCTTATTTTCGGCAGCTGGATGTGTTGAGCCGCATCATGCCGAAGACTTGGTAGAGTGGATGACCAAGCCCTCCTCATCCTCCTCACCCTCTCTCACCCAGGCTCAGGGTACTGGCAAAGCAGCTGCCAAAGCGTCCTCTTCCCTCGTATCAATGTCATCATCAGTCACAGTCACTCCTTCCCTAGACCCACCATGTCCTCCTGAGGAGTCCCCCAAACTGTTTGAGCACAGTGTTGGGTACATGCTCCACGAGGATGCCCAGCGTTTCGAAGGGTCTGATGATGATACCCAGCTAGAGGAAGGCAGTAGCGTGAGAGCAGAGAGAGGGGATGCTCAAGAAGGACAGCAATCTGGCAGTCATGTTCCAGCAGCTGCAGCATACTGCCAGATTGGCTCCAGTGATGAGGAGGGAGGGGATGATGAGGTCACTGACTCCACATGGGTGCCTGATAGGAGAGAGGAGGAGGATGAGGAGGAGGCACATCTCCAACGAGGCAGGATGCCCTCGGGGGGCCAGCGTAAGGGCAGCACACTGACTGAATCACACCGCAGAGCTCCGCCTGTGCAGGGCGCTGCCTCTGCCCGTTATTCCAAAAGTTCTTTGGTGTGGGCCTTTTTTGAGTCAAGTGCATCAGATCGCACCGCTGCTGGTTGCAACATATGTCTCAAGCGTATCTCACGTGGCCAAAACATCAGCCGCTTGGGCACCACATGCTTGACCAGACATATGTTGACCTGCCATGCAGCTCGTTGGCAAACCTACCTTAAAGACCCACACCAAAGAACAAAGCGGACCTCTCCTTGCTCCGCATCAGCTGGGATCTCCAACCCCACTATACCTTCAGTCCTCTCTGAAACCTGCACTGAGAGGAATGAAGGTGTAGAATTAGGTGTGTCACAACCAAGTACTTGCGGGCACTCTGCTAGCAGTACACCGACGTCCAATTCTAGCAGGAAAATTTCCCTGCCCCAGCTGCTGGACCATCAAAAGAAGTTCACTCCCAGCCATCCACATGCCCAGCGGTTGAATGCTAGCTTGGCTAAATTGCTAGCAATTCAACTGCTGCCTTTTCAGTTGGTAGACTCGGCCCCCTTCCGTGAGTTTGTGCAATGTGCGGTTCCTCAGTGGCAGGTTCCCAAATGCCACTTTTTCTCACGGAAGGCGATTCTGGCTCTCTACCGGCATGTGGAAGGCAATGTCCATGCCTCGCTGGACAGGGCGGTCAGCGGTAAGGTGCATATTACCACTGACTCATGGTCCAGCAGGCATGGACAGGGACGTTACCTTTCTTTCACGGCCCATTGGGTCACTCTTTTGGCAGCTGGGAAGGATGCAGGACAAGGTGCAGTAGTGTTGGAGGTTGTTCCGCTGCCATGCCTCCAAAATGCTACTACTGGTTGTGACACACCTCTCTCCTCCACCCCCTCCTCTTCTTCTTCCTCCATGGCCTCTTCCTGTGCTTTGTCCTCGGAACCAGTGGTTCTCCGTAGGCGTTCAAGGGGCTACGCAAATACGCAGGCAAAAAGATGCCATGCCGTGCTTGCGCTGGTGTGTTTGGGGGACAGGAGCCACACTGGGGCAGAGGTTCTGTCAGCTCTGCAGGGACAGGCCGAGAGGTGGTTGACGCCATGCCAGCTTAAGCCAGGAATGGTGGTTCGCGACAATGGCACCAACCTCTTCTCCGCCCTCCGACAGGGACAACTGACCCATGTGCCCTGTGTGGCTCACGTCCTTTACCTGGTGGTGCAGCGGTTCTTGGGCAGGTACCCGGGCTTACAGGATGTCCTGAGGCAGGCCAGGAAAGTCTGTGTGCATTTCCGCAGATCATATAATGCTAGTGCTCGGCTGGCTGAGCTGCAAAAGGAGTTGAACCTGCCCAAGAACTGCCTTATATGTGACATGCCCACCAGGTGGAACTCAACGTTGGCCATGCTGCAGCGGCTGCACACGCAGCAGGGGGCCATCAATGAGTACCTGTGCGACTACGGCACCAGGACAGGGTCAGGGGAGCTCAGGTTTTTTTCACCACGCCAGTGGGGCATGATCAGGGATGCATGCACTGTCCTGGCACCATTTGAGGAGGCCACGAGGATGGTGAGCAGTGACAGTGCATGCATCAGTGACACTGTACCTCTTGTCCACCTGTTGGAGCATACGCTGCGTGGAATAATGGACAGGGCACTTGAGGCAGAACAGAGGCAGGAAGAGGAGGACTTCCTTGCCTCTCAAGGCCCCCTTTACCCAGACAGTGTTCCTTCTGTCCCACCCATCACACAGAAAGAGGACGAGGAGGAGGAGGAGGAGGAGGATTGTGTCAGCATGGAGGTGGAGCATGGCACTCAGCATAAACAGCAGCAGTCTTTTAGGGATGATTTACAGTCCCAACAAACCCGTGGACTTGTACGTGGCTTCTTTTGGAACGCACATTCAGTGCTGCTGGAGGCTTTGTCACGGATCACAGGGTGCGCCTGTCCACCGACTCGGTTGATCGACTGACCTTCATAAAGATGAACCAGTCTTGGATCACCACCAGCTACCAAGCACCTGAAGCTGATATAACAGAATAATTGATTTTCAAATGTCACATCCCTTCAAGACTGATGCTGATGCTGAGTGACTGTCCTGTTATGTTGACTGACTATCCTCCTCCTCCTCAATGATCTGATTCTTGATGATAGCTTGGAAGAACTTTTTTTGTTTCTGGGTGCCGCCACCAGTGGCTAAGGCCCAATTTTTCAGCCCCTGTTTAACAGGGGCATGTAATTACAATTTTTGATGCAATGCTTTGCAGCAGGGCTCATTCCTGCACTCCAACTACAGTATCTGGGAGAGGTTGCAGTGTCGTGGCACCAGTACCTAAGGCCCAATTTTTCAGCCCCTGTTTAACAGGGGCGTGTAATTACAATTTTTGATGCAATACTTTGCAACAGGGCTCATTGCTGTGCTCCAAGTACAGTATCTGTGAGGGGTTGCAGTGTTGTGGCACCAGTGCCTAAGGCCCAATTTTTCAGCCCCTGTTTAACAGGGGCGTGTAATTACAATTTTTGATGCAATACTTTGCAACAGGGCTCATCGCTGTGCTCCAAGTACAGTATCTGTGAGGGGTTGCAGTGTTGTGGCACCAGTGCCTAAGGCCCAATTTTTCTGCCCCTGTTTAACAGGGGCATGTAATTACAATTCTTGATCTAATAATTCACAGCAGGGCCCATTCCTGCGCCCACTAAGAGTAACTGTGAGGCCTTACAGTGTTGTGGCAACACCACCACCACCACCACCAAAGGCCCAATTTTTCAGCCCCTGTTCAACAGGGGCATACATTTACAATTCTTGATCTAATAATTCACAGCAGGGCCCATTCATGCGCCCACCAAGAGTAACTGTGAGGGCTTACAGTGTTGTGGCATCAGCACCAGCACCAAAGGCCCAATTTTTCCTACCACTGTTCAATAATGGCATGTAATTACAATTCCTGATATAATAGTTCACAGCAGGGCGTTCCAGCGCCCACCAAGAGTAACTGTGAGGGCTCACAGTGTTGTGGCAATACCAACATGTAAGGGGCAAATTTCAGCAGAGTATATACGGCAGGCCCCTACTTTCAAACATCCAACTTACAAACGACTCCTACTTGCAAACGAAAGGCGACAACAGGAAGTGAGAGGAAATCCACCCCTAGGAAGGGAAATTCTCTACTGTAAGAGTTAATATGGGAAAAAGGTGTCTCCTCTCTACTGATGCTTTATCACCAGTCCTTGTTTCAATAAAAACCCCACTTTTCAAAAACATTTGTCATTGGGACGGAAAGTGAGGTGAAATGTTCTGAACAGGGGCACAGACAGCAAAACAAATGTTACAGGGGTGATAACCCTTCCCTATGTTTTCCAAAAAGATTAAAACTAGATTTTTTGGCTGGAGCTACACTTAAACAATGTACCTGTTCAAAATTACAAACAGATTCTACTTAAGAACAAACCTACAGTCCCTGTCTTGTATGCACCGCCTGTATACTGCTGTTTAGAGTATATAGGGCCTTTTTTATTTTGTGTGCGGGGTTCCCCTTAATATCCATACAAGACCCAAAGGGGCTGGTAATGGTCTGGGGTAGGGGGAGGGGGGGTGATGGGGTAGCCATGCCATTTTTCTCAAAGATTTTCATCCATATTGCCAGGACAAGACATGACATTAAAGCCGCAAGCAGTTTTAAATGGCTTTTTTTTTCCTTTAGAAATGTCATTTTGTGCAGGGACAGTTCTAAACACGGGAAACACGTGCCACTTCACAGGCATACTTTAGACACCCCCCAGGTACGATATTTAATGGAATATTTCACTTTTTTTTTCACTTTATGCATCATTAAAATGACTGCTCCCGAAAAAGCGGCCGTCTTTTTTGCATTGATACATGTCCCCTGGGGCAGAACCCGGGTCCCCAAACCCTTTTTAGGACAATAACATGCATATTAGCCGTTATAATTAGCACTTTAGATTTCAAACGTTTGCGTCCATTGTATTTAATAGGGTTCTAACGTTCGCGCAAACTTTCGGTCCGTTCGAAGGTTCTGGTGCTAACCGAACGGGGGGTGTTCGGCTCATCCCTACAAAGGACAAATGGGCATTCTTTGCGTCTGAAGGAAAGACATTTAACCTTGACATACAGAAAGGCTTTTTAGGCTTTTTAGTAATTGCTGTGAAAATGTGTGACGGACTTCATCAGAAACTAGATCTGGTCATCAATAAATTGGTATGAAAACAGTGCAATTTAAGCTTATCAATTCCAAAGAAACAAGTGCCAGCCGGATTTTTATCGTGAACTTTCAGATAATGTCTGGAAACCGGATGGCCTTTGAAACCTCTTTTGATGTTGCCAATATGCTCATTGAGGCATTTTTTACCATGAGTGACTATTGTGGTAGCGCCTTTATTGGCCTAATGGATAAAATCCATCAATCACAAAACTCGGCAGGAGGGGGACTGACTATGGACCGTTTTTTTCTTAGACTGCAAAGAATGTTGGAAAAGAAAACACGCACTTACTGGAACAAATGGTATTTTTCTAAATATTTGGAGGATAAAATTGCCCCTTGGGGCCTTAGAATCCAAATATTTCCGACTATCAATAAACTAGAAACATCATTTAAACAAAAATGGGAACAAAATCTGCAGGATTGTTCCCTCAAG
The DNA here is from genome assembly GCA_029206835.1 of Rana muscosa. Taxonomy (NCBI): domain Eukaryota; kingdom Metazoa; phylum Chordata; class Amphibia; order Anura; family Ranidae; genus Rana; species Rana muscosa. The sequence continues at coordinate 346,527,456 of CM055127.1, forward strand.
ATGATGGAGCTTTTATGCAGTCATTTTGACCTAGAATTAGAGACCCTTGATTTGGAGATAGCCAGTCTGTACCAGGAAAACAGTTCCATTTCCCAGGAAGAACTGTACTCTACACGAGAGGAAACTCTCAAAATTAATCTTGAACTATATGTACAAGAAATTCTAAAAACCAAAGAAAAAAAGTATATTAGGGATAAGTTATCTTATGACAACAATATAGCTTATAATTGGGCTCCGAAAAATCCCAATAAAAGACGTAACCAGAAACAACGCAAACCTAGGGAATCCTGCCCAGAACCCACTGATTCAGATAATTCTTCCTCTTCTGTTTCTTCACTGGCAGCAGACTCAAATTCAGTCTCTGCCCAATCAACTTCTTTCCAACAACAAACTGGCAATACTAACACACGCCCCATTGGGAAGCAATCTAGGTATGGAAGTCGAACACAGGTTCACACTAGAGCCACAACGGCTAAAAATCTATCTACCAATGCATCCCTGCATGCAGAATCATGCAGTGATACGCCCAATACACCTCCTACATTAGTTGCTAATTCGCAGGTGGATTTTCGCCCGGCTCCCATCTTTACCCAGTTACCAGCCGAATCGCGAAAGATGTCTCATGCAGAGCCAGTATTGCCCAAAGTAACGAAGATGGGTTTGAAATAATCAATCTATCATCCACAGTTCTTTCTGTGGATCAGACTTCAGTTTTACAATTAGGTTTGACTTTTTGCCCCATTCAAGGGATTAATTCTTTTGAAATGATTAAAGATGTTAAATTATTTGCCCGGAAATTGATGTATTGTACCATCTTTGACAAATCCCAATCAGCAAAACCTGCCTCTGCATCTTTGTCTGAATCCATTCCTCCTCCCCCCCCCCCACAAATGTGACTCTCAATGACATCCAAGCTCTTGAAGAACTCATGGAGCTGTGGGATGAGGGACTTATTGATGGGGATGAACTAAGGGAAGCAGACAACCTACAGGGGATTGCCCACGTGTCCACTCCTCCTTCTGTCCCCGGTGGGTCAATAACTGAAGCGTCCACATGTTCCACTTTAGTCTCTCGCAATTACAAGCCAAAGTCCAAAAATTTCCCCACTTTACAAGGAAACCCCAGTATCTGGGCCTTTACTAATTAAGTAACGGCTGAGATAAGAAAAACTAAGTGGAAGCATGACAAAAAATCCAATTTAACCCCTGCCCAAATCCTAGCCATAACATCTTTACAATCCAATCAGGATGTGGTAATCAAACCCTCTGATAAAGGGGGGAATTTAGTGGTTACTCTTAAGTAATCAAGATTGGTATCGTAAAATCCCAGAAAGTCATGTTAATTATACCACTGTCAAGTTTCGACAGCTGATAGGCAAAGCCTATCAACTGGGAACTATCCAGAAATCCACCTGGGAGTTCTTGAATGTCACTTGTCCACGTACTCCCACACTTTATGCCCTCCCCAAAATCCACAAAAACTTCCACAATCCACCAGGTCGACCCATCGTATCCAGGAATGGCTGTCTCACGGAAACAGCCAGTCAATTTGTGGATGACCTATTAAGACCCATTGTAGAGGGTTTGGAATCCTATTTGCAGGATACAAGTGACCTTTTAAGAGCACTGGATGGTCTCATGATCCCCAAGGGGGCGTGGCTTGTGGCTTTGGATGTGGAGGCCCTCTACAATTCCATTCCCCACAAGTTGGGTGTGGAAGTTGTGGGGGGTTTCCTGTCCGGTGGCACATCAGTTTTGACTGCCCACAATCAGTTTGCTTTGGATTTGTTGCATTTTATATTGGCCAACAACATTTTTCTTTTTTTGGAATCCCACTACCTCCAGGTACAGGGGGTAGCTATGGGGACTAAATGTGCCCCAAGCTACGCTAACCTGTACCTGGGGGGGTGGGAGCACAATTTATTCTTTCAGGATCATATGCAAAAATTTGCTGACTATATACCGCTATGGCGACGTTTCATAGATGATATTTTTTTCATATGGACGGGAAATAAGGAGGACCTTTCCCTGTTCTTTGAAAATTTGACACCTAATAATTATAATCTTAATTTCACCATGGAAAGTAGTCAAGAAAGTTTAACATTTCTCGATATCCAAATCACTGTTGATTCAGAAGGCCTATTAGGCACAACCCTATACCGCAAACCCTCGTCTGGAAATGCGCTTCTGCATGCCAGCAGTTCTCATCCAGCCCCTCTGGTTACTAGTATACCGTACGGGCAATATCTTCGCCTACGCAGAAATTGCAGCTAGGAATCCACTTTTGAGGCAGAGGCTGATGCTCTGCGGACTCGCCTCTCCAGACGAGGATATAGTGGTAAATGCCTCAGAAAGGCCTATCAAAGGGCAAAAGGTCAGGAACGATCGTCATTAATCCATCACCCCCCTAAAATTAGATCTAATAAAGGGGTACGCCTTATAACCAGATTTTCTGGACAGCATCAACAAATGAGGAACATCCTTCAAAAGCATTGGTATCTCTTGGCTGGGGATCCTTCGGTCTCCAAACACCTAAAGGACCATCCTGAAATCACCTATAGACGATCAAGATCACTTAGAGACCTAATGGTCCACAGCCATTACAATCCAAATGCTAAATCTTCACTTCAAAACACAGGAACAAAACCTTGTCACAAATGTGGGTATTGTCGATACCTATATGCCTCTCGTAGCATCATGCTACCAAATGGCATTCTGTACAAACCAAAATTTTTGGCTAATTGTCAAAGTATAGGCATAGTATATATCATGACATGCACATGTAAAGCCTACTACATAGGTAAAACCAAACGCCCTTTTTTCCATCGTATAAGGGACCATGTCTCTTTAGTTCTCAAAAAGAGAATGGAAACACCCATAAGTAGACACATGGGACTGTTCCATGGTTTTGATGATTCTGCTATGCATTTTTTTGCACTTGAACATGTTCCACCCAATCCTCGTGGTGGTGACTATGACAAAGTCCTCTTACAACGCAAAACAAAATGGATCTCAAACCTGGATGCTCTTCAACATCCAGGCTTGAATGATGCCATAAGCTTTAAACCTTTCTTGTAATAGCCACCGCTTCCTTATTTTTTTTTTTTTTTTTCTCTTGCTGGTTTATTATTTTCAAAACATCTGTATGATGTGTGGTAATAGTGTTGGCTCCAGCAGATTTTGGAGCCTACACCACTACCATATTGTTTTTTCACTTATGACGAATGTTTGCCAAATTCAATTGGTTTACATTCTCAGTTTACATTCTCATTTTGTATGTGAGGTTCTAAATGATGTGGTCATTTTTTGTTGCACCAAAACCAATTCTACTTGAAAATAGTTTCAGGTTATGATATGAAATTTGGCTTGTATTCCAACAATCCTGCGGTCCGGTTTTTGTTGTCTTTTTTGATGTTCTCAATCCAACTATATATATTTTCTAGAATCATATTCATTTGTATTGAATATCGTTCCAGCTGTGAAGATTCAGAGTTTCCTTTTTGGGTCTGTATGGACGCCAGGGGCAGGCATTTCTTTTTCTTTAATCATTGGTCTATTTTATGTCAGCCCTGAAGGGGTTACCCTTTTTGGCATCTGTCACGCTCTGCTGTCTTCTATACCATCTGATAGACACTATTTTTTATGTTTCCTTGAATCCCCTGGGAATCACGCTTTCCAACTGCGTCTTCCCTTTCATGTCTTGTACATGATAAGGGATCCGGGGATTTCTCAAAATGGCCGTTCCAGCTTCTTCCGGCCCCATTTAATTAAGCATTAGCGTCCAGCCGCCGGGTACCGCCCCGACATTATGCATCCGCCGCACGGCAATGACATCAGACGCTTGCAGCGCTGGGATGAGTATAAATTGGCGGTACTTTGCCATATTATTCTGTCATTCCCCTTGCGCTGGGGACTGTGAGATTGCTTGGAAATCGTTTGGTTCCTACATGCCATGATTGCCGCGAATGCAGCGGCTTCTATGAAGAACTAAACTACTCTTTAAAGGTATGTGTTTTATATACTCATTTGGGCTGCAGGATGGATATGTACTTCAGTCTTTTTCTGACACTATGATATCCATTTACTTTTTATGCACAGGATCTTTATACAAATCTGTATGAATTGTTGCAGTTTTCAACAGTAAGATCCAGCACTGCTACCTATACTTTACTAAAATTAATGATTCGATCAATCAGGTATTTTCATATATTTTTTATATTTCCAATATAAACTCATTATTATATTTTTTGTGAATTTAACTAATGTTGAATTCACTTATATCATATTCTCTAATATATAATTTTTACTCATCTGCAGGTCCCAATTTAGGAATTACTCTGTATCATTTCCAGCAGGATCATTATCAACACTGATTTTGTTACCTCTCTACAAACAACGTTTGGGAGGGTGCGTTCATCACATTTTGTTTTTTTCATTAGCTGGGGTACTTTTGTGCTCATCCCCTTTTCCGCAGGTGGAGCTACAGGGCAATCCGAGATTTCGATCTTGAATTGCTAGAATACCTCCTTCATCTTTAACATTTAATTGGTAGGCGCTATGTTTTGACCACATCGTTTATTGCTACTTTAATATACTATGTAACAATTTTTATTAGATTCATGTTTTCCTGATTCTATATTAGTTTAAAAATAAAAAATATTGAACGTGTATACTATTAAATACTTTGATAATGTGACAAATATTGCAATCAAAATTTGCAGTTTCTTGTTAACCTATCTTTTGTGGATATTCCAATAGATGTGTTGTATAATACAGTTTATGGATGTTCCTTTGTTCATTTTTTGTATTTCATTTTTAGTGTACTATTAGACCGTGGATCACTCCTGAAGAAGCTCCAATTTTGAGCGAAACATGTCGAGTTCAACCGTTGTTGTATATGTACCTAGCTCTAAATGTTGTATATGTTGAACTTTTAGGAAAATTTCATTTTCCTTTTTTATGAATATTAATAAATATTGTTTATTTTTATATAAATCTACTGTCATTGGATTCCTTTTGGTTTTTCAATACTAAATCATATTTTTGACACCGTAAAAAATCCCGAGGTATGTGACCTCAAGCCCATCTCTTCAATATGCTCATTGAGCTAAACTTGTAATGGGCGTATAGTACACCCAATTTACTGAAATCCACAAGGACAAGTGCAAAGATATACTACATTAGGAGTGGAACATGTAATAAAAGTTTTCATTTGGAAGGCCTTAGCTGTACTGTGTGAGCTAAATTGAGTGGTCTTTTTATTACTCACTCCATTAATGGAACATACAGAGAATTTTTTACACTTGTAAAATCCTATCATGTTCTGAAAGAACATCAGTTTAATGTGGGGCGGATCACACACACCAGGGGCCACCATGTCCCTAAGGGACGGAACCCCCCTAAATACCACCTGAGGTTTATCTGAAAGGGCTTTACCTAAGACATTGTCGTTCTTGATGCCAATGTTTACGAAAAATATGTTTTGTTCGTAAACATTGCTGAAGGGAATAGGATGTAATAAACGGCATAGTTATTCTTTCCATCATCATTCTTTGATTTCTCAGACAATAATAGATTCCTATCAATTATCTGAGTGTTTGACAGTGTCTGATCGAGAATCTCGACTGAATATCCCTTATTAACAAATCTTTCAGTCAAAACGGCAGCCTGCACCTCAAAATCTTTAATTCTGCTACAATTCCGTTTTAAGCGTAAATATTGGCTCCTAGGAACTGAATCTAACCAAGACTTGTGGTGACAACTGTCCATGGGGATAAAGGAGATTCTATCGGTAGGTTTAAAATACGTGGAGGTCAAAAGTTGATCCCCTTCTGCCCAAATTTTAAGATCCAAGAAATGTATTGAGTGCTGGTTTGCCTCGTACTTAAATTCTGTCCCTCTATCATTGATGTTTAAGGAGTCCATAAAAATTCCCAAAGATTCACGGGAGCCATTCCAAAGGAGGAGGATGTCATCAATGTACCTAGCCCACAATACCAATTCCGGTCTATCTTGGGCATAGATGACGTCCTCCTCCCATTTTACCATAAATAGATTGGCTATGCTGGGAGAAAATTTAGCTCCCATCGCCACACCTCTATTTTGAATAAAAAAATTCCTTCTTGAACCAAAAGTAGTTACATGTTGCAGCAAACTTAAATGACTCCATAATGAATGTTCATTGTTGGAAGGATAACATTAAATCCCTCTCAAGGTAATGTTCTACAGATGTAATGATGCAGAATAATAGTATAGAAAGATGTAACATTGGCAGTTACTAACCATACTCCCTCCCTGTAGGCACAATTTTTAATTAAATTAATTGTATGTCTACCATCCTTGATATATAATCAGGTCCATAAATATTGGGACATCGACACAATTCTAATCTTTTTGGCTCTGTACACCACCACAATGGATTTGAAATGAAACAAACAAGGTGTGCTTTAACTGCAGACTTTCAGCTTTAATTTGAGGGTGTTTACATCCAAATCAGGGGAACGGTGTAGGAATTACAATAGTTTGTATATGTGCCTCCCACCTTTTAAGGGACCAAAAGTATTGAGACAGATTAACAATCATAAATCAAACTTTCACTTTTTAATACTTGGTTGCAAATCCTTTGCAGTCAATTACAGCCTGAAGTCTGGAACGCATAGACATCACCAGATGCTGGGGTTCATCCCTGGTGATGCTCTGCCAGGCCTCTACTACAACTGTCTTCAGTTCCTGCTTGTTCTTGGGGCATTTTCCTTTCAGTTTTGTCTTCAGCAAGTTAAATGCATGCTCAATCGGATTCAGGTCAGGTGATTGACTTGGCCATTGCATAACATTCCACTTCTTTCCCTTAAAAAACTCTTTGGTTGCTTTCGCAGTATGCTTCGGGTCATTGTCCATCTGCACTGTGAAGTGCCGTCCAATGAGTTCTGAGGCATTTGGCTGAATATGAGCAGATAATATTGCCCGAAACACTTCAGAATTCATCCTGCTGCTTTTGTCAGCAGTCACATCATCAATAAATACAAGAGAACCAGTTCCATTGGCAGCCATACATGCCCACGCCATGACACTACCACCACCATGCTTCACTGATGAGGTGGTATGCTTTGGATCATGAGCAGTTCCTTTCCTTCTCCATACTCTTCTCTTCCCGTCACTCTTGTACAAGTTGATCTTGGTCTCATCTGTCCATAGGATGTTGTTCCAGAACTGTGAAGGCTTTTTTAGATGTTGTTTGGCAAACTCTAATCTGGCCTTCCTGTTTTTGAGGCTCACCAATGGTTTACATCTTGTGGTGAACCCTCTGTATTCACTCTGGTGAAGTCTTCTCTTGATTGTTGACTTTGACACACATACACCTACCTCCTGGAGAGTGTTCTTGATCTGGCCAACTGTTGTGAAGGGTGTTTTCTTCACCAGGGAAAGAAGTCTTCGGTCATCTACCACAGTTGTTTTCTGTGGTCTTCCGGGTCTGTTGGTGTTGCTGAGCTCACCGATGCGTTCTTTCTTTTTAAGGATGTTCCAAACAGTTGATTTGGCCACACCTAATGTTTTTGCTATCTCTCTGATGGGTTTGTTTTGTTTTTTTCAGCCTAATGATGGCTTGCTTCACTGATAGTGACAGCTCTTTGGATCTCATATTGAGGGTTGACAGCAACATATTCCAAATGCAAATAGCACACTTGAAATGAACTCTGGACCTTTTATCTGCTCCTTGTAAATGGCATAATGAGGGAATAACACACACGAGGCCATGGAACAGCTGAGCAGCCAGATGTCCCATTACTTTTGGTCCCTTAAAAAGTGGGAGGCACATATACAAACTGTTGTAATTCTTACACCGTTCACCTGATTTGGATGTAAATACCCTCAAATTAAAGCTGAAAGTCTGCAGTTAAAGCACATCTTGTTAGTTTCATTTCAAATCCATTGTGGTGTTGTATAGAGCCAAAAATATTAGAATTGTGTCGATGTCCCAATATTTATGGACTTGACTGTAGGAGGGAAGGGATCTGACAAAATGCTGAAGATAATGATCTACATATTTTCCCACCCGTGATGTTATGGAATCTATTCCACTCACAATGGGGTGACCAGGTGGATGAACAGGATCTTTTTGGATCTTAGGGAGAAAAAATAATTAATAGGGGTAGGTGGAGCCACTTGAACTAGAAAGGCCTTTTCTTTTTTATTAAGTATAACTAAAACTTAACTTCTATTAACAATTTTTTTCTAATTCCTTTTTAAACATAAGGCGGGGATCAGAACAAAGAGGCGTATAGTTCTCTCGATCAGCTACTATTTTCTTTAGTTCTGTCAAGTAGTCACACTTATAAAGAATTATGCTGGATATCATAAGAGATACTTCTGGTAGTCTTAATAGGGTTGGATAATAAGTAACGTTTAACATTAAGTTTCCTTGTAAACCTATGTATGTCCATATAGGTGTAGCGGGGTCCTAAATGTAGGGGTGGTGTTTGAGTGGTATTTATGCTCAAACACCTAAATTGTTAGGACTTATCCACCATTTTTTTTGTCCGCAGAAGGAGTATCAGTGTACAGTTCCCTGTGGCCTGCGGGTGGCACTGCCATAGTGGGCCAAGGTTGAACCGCTGGTACAGTGCTGTGCCTTGTGTGTCCCCTCTCGGCGACCGTATGGTGGGAGTGGTTAACCTGCTGTGCATGCCGGGAGATGATATAAAAGGGGCAGACGCTGCCTGTAGGGGGTTCATTTTCCACCCCAGGATTGGGGTTCCAGTTCGCTTCCCGGGGGTCCTACTCCCGGAGGGGGAGTGGGCACTCTCTGTCCGCCCTGGGCACCTTTAGCATAGGGGTGGTGGTCGGTGAATCAGTCCCAGGCACCTTTAGCCCTGGGGCTGCAACAGAAAAGCCTTGGGCCCAGCACCTTTGGCTGGGGCCTACCAAGGATCGAGGAATCCCAGGGTGCCGCCTTGCGAGGGGACCCGTATCTTAGACGAGGAGGCCGGGGGAAAACCGTTCCGAGGGACTGGTGAGAAGTCACGGTGAAGGAAGGGGCCCGGTAACTCTCTGGAGGGATGTCTTCTCCTTAAAAGAGGTCAAGATTAGAGACCAAGTTCACCAGGTCTGTGGCAGAGACCAAGTTCACCAGGTCTGTGGCAGAGACCAAGTTCACCAGGTCTGTGGCAGAGACCAAGTTCATCAGTTTGTGCAGAGACTGTATATCTGTTTAGTGTGCCATTCTGGCTGCTAGTCCCCTCTCTAGGGAGACTATCCAAATGGGCTGAGTCTGCTTGAGAAGCCAAGCAGTGATGTGTATTTCGTTTGTGCCTGGACCTCTCTCCCACACCTTATGCTGTCCTGTTCTCCCTCCAACATTTCTGTCTAGAGACTGTGCTTTAAGAAAAATAAACTCTACGTTGGAGATACAGCTGGTGTGGACCTTAGAGCTATTGGGGGAAATAGAGACTTGTCTTTATTGAGCATAGAGATGGGAACCATTCTCTGGAGAACCTCGCTGCGGAGACCTGTTTCATAACACCGCTCAACCTCTTTACACAGGAGGGTATGGGCATATAGCGTGGTGTGCCCCCTCTTCCTGCAAGGAGCCAAAGGCAGGAAAAAGGGGGTGAGTGCGCTACATAGGTTTGGAACTTATTTAATTTTTGTGGAGGGGCAAATTGTAAACCCTTATCTAAATCGACAATTCTGCTTGAGTGAGAACAGTTTGACTAAGGTTTTATATGCCTTCACCAATTATTCCCTTTTAATTTTTTGTCTTTGATCCCCTCCCCCCTCTAACTCCTCTCTTTGTTTTTTGGACATGGCTGTCCGGATCTGGGAAACCCCAATGATGGGGGTGACTCTGATTGTCATGTTGTTGATATGGGGAATTCCAATGTGGCCTCCCACCCCTAAGATGTTGAGGAGGGTACCATCCTAGCTTAATTTTTTTATTATTATTATACACAATTTATATAGCGCCAACAGTATACGCAGCGCTTTACAATGTATCGGGGGGACAGCACAATTACAATCAGATTGCTTCCTCACTGACCCAAGAAACCATAGAGGAACCATATTCCCCATGACTTACTCTCCAGCTGCAGGGCCGCTATAATTGAGCGCCACCTGCAGTGGAAGAAGTAAATTGCACCTGCCTTAATTCTGCTTACTCAAATTAGGGCTGAGCCATACACTTAAGCGCTTGATTGAATACACACAGATGATACCTACATACAGTATATTGTATATTAGTACAGCAAGGATAGTTAGTAACCTATCTGTTCTCTATGTTGTTAAAAAATACAACCGGGTCACTTCCCTAGCCTGTAATTTGACAGTGAAGGAGAAGCCTCAGGCTGATAGGCTCATTCCTGTAAGAACATGTGCCCTTTAGCACACTCCATTGGCCTGTGGACTGCCCCTCATTCTCCTAGTCTGTACAGAGGATTGCAAGAGCTCCTCCCCTCCCAAGTCAAATTCAGTTACTCTCACGAGATGCATTATATGCACATTTTAATTTTTTTTTAATTAAATACATAAATGCCTTTATTTATTATCTGCCCAAAGTGTGTAATTAAAGTACATATTATTATTATTATTATTATTATTATTAGAGTGCCAGGTATTGCCCCTCTGTAGCATTACAAGCTGTAGCAATCACGACACTTCTGGGTATAATACAGACATTTTCAACATGTTTTGTTTAGGAAATCTGCAGATTTTTTTTTTAGAAGATAACTATAAAATGTCACTGTTACTATAGCAACTAATAAGTAATTGAGATCAATGCTAAGTTATATGGCCTAGTAAAACCCTTCTGCTTGAATTCTTTATTATAATACACAATCACAGTGAGAGCAACAGGCTTTTATATGAAAGAAAATGTATACTCTATAAATTTAAATATATAGCAGTGTCATTGTCTATTAACTGTGACTTCAAAAATGTAGTCTTTTTATTTAATAGGCGTCAGCTTATGTGCCTCCATTTTTTCTCAGCAAATGTGTCTTTTCCTTTATATTTGCCATAATTATTAGGACGTAGGATTGGCATATTGATACTTGTTTTTGTTTAAACAAAGTATCTGCCATTTACATCCATCCTAGCGGTCTTAGCCAACGAGTGATGATGGAGAGAAACTACTGTGTTTCTGCACTTTGTAAAATGTCACATGGAGTATATGGCAGGGTCATGGCTTCTAAATGTGTTTTTAGAGCATTAAAATGTAAGGTGGACTTATTAAAGTGATTTTTATACCTTCAGTTTTTCAAGTGCATTTAGCAGCCCCTTTTATCACTTACTGAGAATGCAGCTTCCTTGTCTTGTAATGTTTGCCTATGTTCCAGTTTAACCACTTGCGGACCAGCAGTTTACCTTTTACTTCAGGTCAGCCGCTCTGTTGTTCCCCTGCGACATACCTGTAAATTGCAGAGGAGCGTGCCACCTGCTGCTCTTGCTGTGGTTGGATACAGAACAGATTTTCAGCAGGCTCACAGCCAATGATTTTGGCTGTGAACCTGCTGATGACTGTGGCCAACCACAGCACAGAGGTCACTGTGTTTATAAATACAGAACACAGATCTTTCTGGTATTTTCTCCCTGATCTCATGTACTGTTCAGATCTGAGATTGAGAGAAAAGCCAGCCAGTCTGTGAGTAAAATAAGCACACATACACTTATTAGGCACACAGTAAACCCCTTGATTGCCCTACTGATCCCCCTGCCACCCAGCCAATGATATTAGTACAGTGACAGTGTGTACAGTATTATCACTGATCACTGTATAAGTGCCATTAAAGTGGTTGTAAACCCTTACAAACCACTTTTTGCTACATGTAAGCCTATAAGAAGGGTTACCTGTAGCTAGCCTGTATATCTCCTAAACTTGCATGGTTTAAGAGATATCCCCCTGTATCTGTATGTGCCAAAGTCATCGGCACATGCGCACTGAAGCAATGGCATGTTGTGCCGTTGCTTCAGTTAGACTGTGCCGTTATCTGCGGCTCCCGTGTGCATGTGATGTGATGTGATGTGGCTCCGGACAATCACAAAGCCAGAGTACGTGGCCCCTGAAGGAAGAGGGGCGAAAAGATGGACGCAGCCAGCACAGGGGACAGCACTGGATTTGTTTGCAGGTAAGTGTCACATAATGGGCTAGTATGCGATGCAGGGTTTGCAGGGTTTGCTGTGAGCAAAAGAGGAAGTAAAACCCATCAGGGTTTACTTCCACTTTAATGACATGAGATAGTGTCGGTTAGTGTTCCTCCCAGCCAGTGTCAGTTAGTGCCAGTCCCGCCACACTTCCTCAGTCACCCTAGAAATGTGATAGGCAGTCAGAAAGTCAGAGCTGTTTTAAAGCAGCATACATTTCAGTATATATGCCAGTATATATACCATAGTTTGTAGACAATTTAACTTTAACACAAACCAATAATATACTGTACATGTGGTAGAAGAGGCTGAGGACAAAAAGCAGGCTTATTGCGGTGAATAGATATGGGATGTACTGGAAGAAACTCCTGGGTTGTAGGGAAATTGGAGCTTGGAAAGCTACACTTTTGAGGACAAAGTAGTCATCATTATCTTTGATGCAGAAGGAAGAATGGTCCAGGTTTCAGTCCTCAGTTCTACAAATGAGAGACTGACCTTGAATGGTTTTTACTGCTGTTTGATGATGCTTGCTTTGCCAGTGTGAGGACTTGGAGTGTTTGCCAAAAGAAGGTGGCAAACTGAGTTTATTGTAGCACCTGGACTGAGTTCCTCGACTAGATTCCACAGAAGGTACCCTCTGCATCTTTTACAGCCATCTGGAAATTTATACACCAAGAAACAGACCCTATGAATCAACAGGCTAGCCCTCTAAGCCATCTGGGTGGTCACCTACCACTGCTCAAGGGTAAAGGGGCTCTACATATATAACTGACTGTGTATACCAGGGCAATAAAATATTACAGTTTGGTGAACAACATTTACTACCTATCCTGTCTAGGGTTGAGTGGACACCTGTATGTTCGGGTTCGACGGGTGCGGCCGAACTTTGGAAAAAAGTTTGAGTTCGGGACCCGAACTTGACCCGAACTTGACCCTGAACCCGAACCCCATTGAAGTCAATGGGGACCCGAACTTTTGAGGACTAAAATGGCTCTAGAATAGTAATGGAAAGGGCTAGAGGGCTGCAAATGGCAGCAAAATGTTGTTAAGAGCATGGCAAGTGCTCTGCAAACAAATGTGGATAGGGAAATAATAACTTAAAATAACATAAAATACAAAAAAATAAAAAATAATAATCTTGACCTAGGAGGACGAGGTCCATATGGAGTAGGAGGTTGAGGTAGCGGTGGATGTGGCGGTGTAGGTGGAAGCGGCGGTGGAGGAGGACGAGGTAGCCAACATTGGTTTTTGTTTTAAAAAAATTTTTTTTAAATTAGGGTACACCCCAAAAAAAGTGAGAGAGATCAAAAATACAACAATGGCTGGGTAAGGCCGGTATACATGTCTATTCTGCACAAGTTACGGACAAGTCCTGTGGGATCCATGCCTGGTTCATTTTAATGAACGTGAGCTTGTCCACATTAGCTCTGGACAGGCGGCTGCGCTTGTCTTTGATAATGCCCCCTGCCATGCTAAATACACGTTCAGATAATACACTGGCTGCAGGGCAGGCCAGCACCTCCAAGGCATAAAGGGCAAGCTCAGACCATGTGCCCAATTTGGAGACCCAGAAGTTGAAGGGGGCAGACCCGTCATTCAGTACGTGTAGGCGTGTGCACACATAGTGCTCCAACATGTTGGGGAAATGCTGCCTCCTGCTAAGACGTTCCATATCAGCTGGTGGTGCTGGTTGTTGTGGCGTGCTGAGAAAGCTTTTCCACATTTCGACCATGCTAACCCTGCCTTCTGAGGTGCTGGAGGTGCCCCGGCTGCATTGGCGACCTCTTCCTCCTCCTCTGCCTTCGCCTTGTGCTTCCACTGTGCCCCCGCTGTCAGGTGGGAATGCCACCAGCAGCGCGTCTACCAGCGTGCGCTGGTACTCGCGCATCTTACAATCACGCTCCAGTGAGGGAATTAAGGATGGTACTTTGTCCTTGTAACTGGGATCCAGCAGCGTGGCCACCCAGTAATCAGCACCTGTTAGAATGTGGGCAACTCGGCGGTCGTTGCAGAGACACTGCAGCATGTAATGGCTCATGTGTGCCAGGCTGCCCAGAGGCAACGAAAAGCTGTCCTCTGTGGGAAATGTATCGTCTGTGTCCTCTGTATCCCCCCAGCAACGCACCAGTGATGGCCATGAGCTGGTCTGGGTGCCACCCTGCTGTGAACATGGTTCCTCCTCCTCCATCTCCTCCTCCTAATCCTCCACCTCGTCATCCTCCAGAACTGTGCCCTTGCTGGACAATTGTGTACCTGGCGTTTGTTGGTGCAGGAACCCACCTTCGGAGCCACTTGTGAATGACTGCCCTGAAAGCCTTGGAAATGATCCCTCTTCCTCCTCCTCCTCCTCCTCCTCCTGTGCCACATCCTCTTCCATCATCGCTCGAAGCGTTTTTTCAAGGAGGTATAGAACTGGGATAGTAACGGTGTCATCAGCACTGGCCATGTTGGTGGAGTACTCGAAACAGCGCAACAAGGCACACAGGTCTCGCATGGAGGCCCAGTTATTGGTGGTGAAGTGGTGCTGTTCCGCAGAGCGACTCACGCGTGCGTGCTGCAGCTGAAACTCCACTATCGCCTGCTGCTCCTCGCACAGTCTGGCCAGCATGTGCAAGATGGAGTTCCACCTTGTGGGCACGTCAGATATGAGGCGGTGAGCGGGAAGGCCGAAGTTACGCTGCATCGCTGACAGGCGAGCAGCAGCAGGGTGAGAACGCTGAAAGTGCGCACAGACGGCCCGCACTTTCTGCAGCAGCTCTGGCATATCGGGGTAATTTTTAAGGAACCCTTGCACCACCAAATTCAGCACATGCGCCAGGCAAGGGATGTGCGTCAAACCGGCTAGGCCCAGAGCTGCTACGAGATTTCGCCCATTATCGCACACTACCAGGCCAGGCTTGAGGCTCACTGCCTCCAACCACTCATCGGTCTGTTGTTCCATGTCCCTCCACAACTCTTGCACGGTGTGTTTTTTTTCCCCCAAACAGGAAAGTTTTAAAACTGCCTGCTGTCGTTTACCCCTGGCTGTGCTGAAGTTGGTGGTGAAGGTGTTACGTTGACCGGATGAGGAGGCGGTAGAGGATGAGGAAGCGGAGTAGGAGGAGTTAGCAACAGGAGGCAAACTGAAGCGCCCTGCAATCCTCGGTGGTGGAAGGACATGCGCCAAACTGCTATCCGCTTCAGGCCCAGCCGCCACTGCATTTACCCAGTGTGCTGTTGGGGAGATATAACGTCCCTGACCGTGCTTACTGGTCCACATATCCGTACTTAGGTGGACCTTGCCACAGATGGCGTTGCTCAGTGCACACCTGATTTTGTCCCCCACTTGGTTGTTCAGGGAAGGGATGGCTCGCCTGGAAAAGTAGTGGCGGCTGGGCACGGAATGACAGCATTTCAAATGCCAGGAATTTTGCAATGCTGGCATTCAGGGCCAGGGATCTCAGGTGGGTAGGGGGGTACTTCCTCTTCCGCTCCAGTGTTTGGGAGATAGAGAGCTGACCGCTTACATGGGACATTGTGGAGATGGTTGGTGACCCAGGTAGTAGTGTTGCTGGCAGATCCTCTGTTTGCAGGATGGCAGGTGCCACTGTCACTACAGAGGTGGATGAAGAGGCCGAGACTGCAGCAGAAGAGGAAGCAGGAGGAGCCAGAGGCCTTTCTTGGTTTTTGAGGTGTCTACTCCACTGCAGCTCGTGCTTTGCACTTAGATGCCTGGTCATGCAGGTTGTGCTCAGGTTGAAAACGTTTATGCCTCGCTTCAGGCTCTGATTGCACAGCGTGCAAACCACTCGTGTCTTGTCATTAGCACATTGTCTGAAGAACTGCCACGCTAGGGAACTCCTTGGACCTGGCTTTGGTGTGCTCGGTCCCTTGCTGCGTTGGGCAGTAGCAGGCGTACTGTCTAGGGGACGGACGCTCCGCTTTTTCACCCTGCTCCCTCTTCTGCTGTGCTGGTGGCTCTGTGCGACCACCGCCTCTTCCTCCGAACTACACAGGTCACCTGCATGACATTGATTCCATGTGGGGTCGAGGACCTCATCATCCTCCACATCATCTTCCACCCAGTCTTCACCCCTGCCCTCCTTGTCGGTCTGCACAATTGCGAAAGCAGCAGCAGTTGGCACCTGTGTTTCTTCATCATCCGAGACGTGCTACGATGGTCCTCCCATGTACTCATCTTGAAACAAAAGTGGTTGGGCATCGGTGCACTCAATCTCTTCCACTTCTGAGGCAGGGCTAGGTGGATGGCCCTGGGAAACCCTGCTAACAGAGTCATCAAAAAGCAGAAGAGACTGCTGCATGACTTGGGGCTCAGACTGCTTGGCTGATTTGCAAGGGGGTGAGGTGAAAGACTGATGGACATCGGCTGCAGGAGCCAACTCTGATCTTTCAGCAGTAGACTGGGTGGGAGACAATGTGAAGGAACTGGAGGCACTGTCAGCAACCCAATCTACTATCGCCTGTACTTGTCCTGGGCCTGGCCTCAACATTCGTAGAGCCGCATTAGGCCCGACCAAATACCGCTGCAGGCTCTGTCGCCTACTCGCACCTGAGGAAGGTGTTTGACTTGTGCGTGTAGCTGGCACAGATCGACCACGTCCTCTCCCTGCAACAGGAGCTACACCAGCAACACCACCACCGGGGCCACGTCCCTTATTTGACGGTCTCCTCATATTTCTCAAATTTAGGATCTTGCCCTAAATGGGTGTTTTTTGAATAGCAGAATAGAGCAACAGTATCTAAAGGGTGTATCTCACAGGTACAGATATGCAGAAAACGCACCAAAAAAAAAACATTTTGCCCTAAATTATTATTTTTTTGAAGATCAGAATAGGAGAACAGTATCTAAAGTGTGTATCGCACATGTACAGATATGCAGAAAATGCACCAAAATAAATTTTTATGGCAGAGAACGCACCAAAATTTTTTATTTGCCCTAATTTTTTTTTTTTTTTTGAAGAGCAGAATAGGAGAACAGTATATAAAGTGTCTATCTCACACATACAGATATGCAGAAAATGCAGCAAAAAATATTTTTTTGGCCTAAATTATTATTTTTTGAATAGCAGAATAGGAGAACAGTATCTAAAGTGTGTATCTCACAGTAACATATGCAGTGCTGGTGCACTGAGCTTGCATAAAATGCCCGCCGAAGCCAACCTAACTAACAGACGGATAAAAGTTATCTTTTCTCTGGCACTGGACTCAGGGCAGGATAAAAAGATTGTGCACTGCACCCACACAACAAAAGCAAGGTAGATTGCTGAGTAATTTGATTTCTGAATCAGGACTCCTATCTAATTCTCTCCCTCAAAGCAGCAGCAGCAGCAACCTTTCCCTACACTAACTGAAGCAGAGTGACGTGCTGTGCTATGTGCCTCTAGCTTATATAGAGGCTGGGTCACATGCTGCACTGGCCAATCACAGCCATGCCATTAGTAGGCATGGCTGTGATGGCTTCTAAGGGCACACAAGTTAAACGAATGTTGATTGGCTGCCCTGCAGCTTTTTAAAATGCACCATTACATTGCCGAACACCGAACCCGAACCTGAACATACAGTACATTGTTCGGGTTCGGGTCCAGGTACCAAAAACCCAAAAGTCCGGTACGAACCCGAACTTTACAGTTCGGAGTCGCTCAACCCTAATCTTGTTGTGTTTTATACATGTAACACTCTGCATTTATACTTATGCCACGTACACACGATCGATTTTTTCGACGGTGAAAACATCATTGAGAAAATCGACGTGAAAAACGAGGAACAGCTTGTTCCCCCCACACACGGCCGTTTTAAATGACATTTTTTTTTGGTCGAAAAAAACGACCGTGTGTGGGCTCCCTGGCAGTGTTTCCCTATGGGAAAACTGCCGCGGAAAAAAACGACGGGAATCACGATGAGAAAAATTAGAGCATGTTCTAATTTTTCTCGTCGTGATTAATGCCGTTTTTCCTGTCGGGGAAAATGACAAAAAGCCCACAGACGATCGTTTTTCTCGTCCAAAGGAAAAAATGTAATTTTTCCCGACGGGAAAAATGATCGTGTGTATGCGGCATGAGAATGTAGAACTTTATTCATCTGATACAGTGGTTCTCAACTCCAGTCCTCAGGACCCATTAACAGGCCAGGTTTGCAAGATAACTGAAATGCATCACAGGTGATATAATTTGCTGCTCAGGGATTGCAGTATTCTAGTCTGCATCTCCCCAAGGTAATACTTAAAATCTGGCCTGTTAGTGGGTCCTGAGGACAGGAGTTGAGAACCACTGATCTAATAAATGGCAGAATTCAGCACTTTTACTTGCCATAGTCTTAAAGTGGTTGTAAACCCACTTTTTTTTTTTTTTTTTTTGGCCCACCTGCAAGAGAAAGGCATAATGAGCTATTATGACTAGCATAATAGCTCATTATGTTCCACTTACCTTAGATCTGGGCCCCCGAAGCCGTCCTCGTCCCTCTGTCCAGCCGCAGACATCACTGCGGCGATAGCCCGAATGTTACTTCCGGGTATCGCCGCACCAGCCAATCACAGCGCTGCTCCGGCGCTGTGATTGGCCGGAGCGGCGGAGACGTCACTCTGCGCATGCGCGCGGGAGGCGTCCCACTCGGCTACGCCCAGCGATTGCTGGGAAGTAGCCGAGTATGTGAATGGGATTAACCCCATAAATGCGCCGTTGTCTACGGCGCGCATGCGCCGTAGATAGCGGCGCTTGACATTTTAGTAAATATCTCCTAAACCGTGTAGGTTTAAGAGATATTTCTTGCACCTACAGGTAAGCCTTAATCTAGGCTTACCTGTAGGTGCAAGTTGAAAAAGTGGGTTTACAACCACTTTAATACAGGTGTTTTAGAGACTTCTGGGAATTGTAGGCTGAAAGCAGAACTTTCCTCACGGTAAGCCTGAAGTTAAAATTCAGAGCCAATGACCAAACACCAAGGGGTTGGAATATACAGTCAGGTCCATAAATATTGGGACATCGACACTAGGGTTGTCCCGATACCGATACTAGAATCGGTATCGGTACCGATACCGAGCATTTCCCCGAGTACTTGTACTCGGGGGAAATGCTCCGATGCTTCACCCGATACTTGGGCAGTCAGGGATGATCGGTGCGGCGGGGAGAGTTACAAGCAGTGATCTGCCTGTATACATTTCAATAAAGCCTAAAGCCTGACAGCTTCTCCCCGGACCCCCCCCCCCTTTTCAGCTGCTTAATGAAATTAATACAGCGGTGATCGGTGCTTGTAACTCCCCCCAAAGCCGCACCGATCACCGCTGACTGTCTGTATCTTCCTCCGTGCTGCTGCTGCTATACTCCTCCACACTGTATCCCCCTCGGTACTGCTCTCCCCCTCCACGCTCCGTGTCACCCTCCTGCTGCTCTCCCCCTCCGTGCTCCGTGTCCCCCTCGGAACATGTCACCCTCCTGCTGCTCTCCCCCTCCGTGCTCCGTGTTCCCCTCGGTACGTGTCACCCTCCTGCTGCTCTCCCCCTCCGTGCTCCGTGTCCCCCTCGGTACGTGTCACCCTCCTGCTGCTCTCCCCCTCCGTGCTCCGTGTCCCCCTCGGTACATGTCACCCTCCTGCTGCTCTCCCCCTCCGTGCTCCGTGTCCCCCTCGGTACGTGTCACCCTCCTGCTGCTCTCCCCCTCCGTGCTCCGTGTCCCCCTCGGTACGTGTCACCCTCAAGCTGCTCTCCCCCTCCATGCTCCGTGTCCCCCTCGGTACGTGTCACCCTCCTGCTGCTCTCCCCCCGTGCTCCGTGTCCCCCTCGGTACGTGTCACCCTCCTGCTGCTCTCCCCCTCCGTGCTCCGTGTCCCCCTCGGTGCTGCTCTCCCTCTCCGGGGTTCGTTGCCCCCTCCGGGCTGTCCGCACTCCATGTCACCCTCCTGCTGCTCTCCCCCTCTGCGCTCCGAGTCCCCCCACCATGTCCTCCTCCACCCCCTCTGTCCTCGATCTGTCAGGATGGAGAGCGGAGGTAGGAGCCGCTAAACCCGGCTCCTACCTTTTCGAATGAACAGAGTCAGTGATCACTGACTCTGTTCATTCATATAACTGAAACATCGTAACCTATGTTTACGATGCTTTAGTTTATGAATGGAGAGGAGCCTCCTGTCCATTCATTTTAGCTGAGGCTGCAGAGAAAGGGACTGGGGAATCTGTGTCCCTAGTCCCTTTCTCTGTCTCATAGGGGAGATGTCAGGGGTCTATAAAGACCCCTGAAATCTCACCAAAGCCCCCCAACAGCGCAAAAAAAAAAAGGGAAGAAAAATGAAATAAATAAAAAATAATGTTTTGTAAAAAATAATAAAAATTAAAATAAAAAAACACACTGACACAATCCACTCCCCCCTTAAAATAAATAAAGCACTGTAAAAAATAAAATAAAAAAAAATAGTAAAAAAAAATGTAAAAAAAATACTGACACATGACATAAAAAAAAAGAAGTATCGGTAATCGGTATCGGTGAGTACTTGAAAAAAAGTATCGGTACTTGTACTCGGTCTTAAAAAAGTGGTATCGGGACAACCCTAATCGACACAATTCTAATATTTTTGGCTCTATACACCAACACAATGGATTTGAAATGAAACAAACAAGATGTGCTTTAACTGCAGACTTTCAGCTTTAACCACAATATAAATTTTTCAGTGAACTACAGTGCCCAGAAGTGCACTTCAGTGCCACACAGTGCCACACAAGTGCCAATCTGTGCCCTACAGTGCCACTACACTACCCATCAGCGCCCCTACAGTACCCATCTGTGTCACCAGTGCCACAAAAATACTCATCAGTGCCACTACAGTACCCATTAGTGCAACCAGTGCCACCAGAGTACCCACTAGTGTCCATCAGTGCCACCACAAGGCTAATCAGTGTCACTACAAGGCTTATCAGTGTCACTACAAAGCTCATCAGTGCCACTACAAGGCTCATTAGTGCCACATCGGTGCCACCAGTGCCCATCAGTGCCACCTCTGCCACTTCAGTGCCCATCGGTGCTGCCAGTGCCCGTCAGTGCTCCATCAGTGCCACACCAGTGCCACTACAGTGCTCATCTGTCACCAGTGCCCCATCGGTGCCACCAGTGCCCATCGGTGCCACCAGTGCCACATCAGTGCCACTACAGTGCTCATCAGTGCCATCAGTACCACATCAGCGCCACTATAGTGCGCATCTGCACCACTACAGCACTCATCAGTGCCACTAGAGTGCCCAATAGTTCCCATAAGTGAGTGCTCATCAGTGGATACTCATCAGCGCCCATCAGCGCCGCCTTATCAGTGCCAGATAATCAGTGCAGCCTCAGTGTGGTGCATTAGTGTACATCAGTGCACCCTCATCAGTTCCCATCAGTGCACCCTCATCAGTACCCATCAGTGCACCCTCATCAGTACCCATCAGTGCACCCTCATCAGTTCCCATCAGTGCACCCTCATCAGAATCCAGCAGTGCACCCTCATCAGAACCCAGCAGTGCACCTTCATCAGAACCCAGCAGCACCCTCATCAGAACCCAGCAGTGCAGCCTCATTAGACCAGCCTCATCAGCAGCCATCAGTGCAGCCATATCTGTTCCAGTTTCCCTACCACAGTTTGTCACCACAGCCCACAGTCGCCAGTATGGCGAAAAAAAAATTCCGCTGAGGAGGCATACCAACAGTTTTGCTTGACTGACGAGAGCAGTGGGGAGCTCTCTGAGTCTGATTCTGGTTCAGAATATGAACCTGTTGTAAGCAGTGTCTTCTACAGATTCAGAGGAAGAGCAAAGTGTGCCCAAGAAACAAAGGCGTTCTGACATGGAGCAGCAGGCTACCACAAGTAGCGCTGTGGCATCAACCAGCAGCTCAGTGCCATCCACCAGTAGCACAGTGCCATCCACAATAAATGAAGTACCACTGCAGCAAAGGCCAAGAACTAGCGGGGTGTCATCTCAGCCCCAAAGGGTTAGGACCCATGCCAGACTTCCCTATGCCCTTGAAAACCCTCTGTGGCTTCCCCCCAATTCAGGAGCAGCAAACATCCCCCCTTTCACCGCCCAGCCAGGTGTTCAGGTGAACACAGAGAATTTTGCCCCTATTGATTTTTTTAATTAAATTTTTACCCAAGACCTATTATCCTCCATCGTGGCCCAGTGCAACCTCTTTGCACAACAATTCATAATAAATAACCCTGGTTCAAGTTATGCCCATCCCTATGAGTGGAGAGCATTGACAGTGGAGGAATTTAAATTATTTTTAGGCCTAACGTTCAACATGGGGCTCTCAAAAAAAAAAGAATTATACTCATATTGGTCCACCAAACCCATCCACCACATGCCACTTTTTTCATCCATTATGCCAAGATCCAGATACCTCATGATAATGCGTTTTCTCCATTACAATGACAACACCCAGTGCCCTCCCCGAAATGACCCATCACATGACAAATTATTTAAAATTCGGCCACTCCTAAATTTTTTCTCTGAGAAATTCCACCAGTTATACATCCCCAACCAAAATATCTCTGTGGATGAGTCATTGGTCCACTTCACAGACAGGCTTGGCATCAAGCAGTTTATACCAAGCAAAAGGGCCCGATATGGGGTTAAGATCTACAAGCTATGTGACTGAGCCACGGGGTACATCTACGCCTTCCTGGTGTACGAAGGGAAGGACTCCCAACTGCATCCCCCTGAATGTCCAGAGTACATCGGTGCCAGCGGAAAGGTTGTTTGGGAGCTTGTATATCCACTCCTTGGAAAGGATTACCACCTTTATGTGGATAATTACTATACGAGCATCCCCCTCTTCCACAACCTTCACCGGAAGGGCACTCCAGCATGTGGTATAGTGCGAGCCAACAGGAAGTGTTTCCCGCAAAGGCTTGTTACTGAAAGTCTACGAAAAGGGGAAACAGCGTCTTTGCGGAATGAAGAGCTATTGGCTATCAGGTGGAAGGACAGACGAAACGTCCACATGCTCTCAACGATACATAACAACACCTATGTGGAAATCCCCAGAAGAAACGGCCCTATCCAAAAACCAGCATGTGTTCATGATTATAATTTGTTCACGGGGGGAGTCGACTTCAATGATCAGATGATCGAACCCTATCTTCCCACAAGAAAAAGCCGCTATTGGTATAAAAAGGTCTCCATATATTTTTTCAGTTTGGCCATTTACAATACTTATGTCATTTACCGTAAATCTACAAGGACCCCCTTATCTTATCTTCAGTATCAAGAAGAAATTATCTCCACCCTTTTGTACTCTGAAGGCCCACCAGAAAGCATTCACTCAGATTCAGTGAGCAGACTCCATGAACGCCACTTTCCTGAGAAACTCCCCCACCATGAAACAGGCCGAAAACGTCAGAAGAGATGCTGGGTGTGCTCCAAAGAAGGAACTAGAAGAGACACTGTGTATTATTGTCCCGATTGTCCTTCCCAACCAGTTCTTTGTCTTGGTCAATGTTTCCATACTAATCTAATCATGTTGAACACATGAAGAGGAAGGTTTTCTCCGTATTGCGTATTTAATTCCGGAAAGAAGTTTTGGAGGCTGTTCCTGCTCTGAGGACCACGGGGATCGTTGTCGAATCCAGAGTCTCCTTTCAAGTCGGAGAACCCGCTGGAGAGTTGCCATCTGGGATTCGTTTGATCCAGCTTTCAGACAAGCAGAAGGGAATTGCCACTGAGATCTTTCATGCCCATATGATCTGCCTAAACCGCAGATCCACCAGTTCGGTAAGAGTATTCTATCTCTCTTCCCCTTCAGAAGTTATGTGATGACCCATATTGTTTCACGTGTTGTTTCAGATGCTTCTCATCACGGATATTTTATGGACATTTTGTGGACTCACTTTATTGTCTTTTTTTTTTTTTTTTTTTTGGGATCTGTGTATTCTTTATTTTTATTATTCAATATTTTTATTTCAAAATGCATAGGTTATACATAAAGCACAGGTCAATCATATGTAAGCAATAGTAAACGTTCAGAGGAATTGAAACTGATTATAGCTGTGATAGATAGAAGCAAGAGCAGTGGCCTATCGTCCGTCCAGAATCTATGTAGAGTAGTAACTGTCGGCATATCCGTAGGGAGATAAATTAAAGCAGGAAGCATGTTCCGCTCCCCCCAACACCTCGAATGTGTTGGAAGGGGGATCCCAGAACCTCCCATTATTCCGATCCTCGTCAACTGGAGGAAGGCTTATACCAAAATTTTAGAATTCAGAACAGAATTAAAGTGTTGACTACTCATGCTCTACCTGAGATCTTGTGAACCTGACCTCTAATCCTAAAAAAACATTGGCAGCGATAAAAAAGGAAAAAAGTGGACAGATAAACACAGAGACTCAGAGCGAGCCGAAAGGAAAAAGAAAGAGGAATGAAGAGCTAGAACATCACCTGAAATGCTGAGGATGCACTACACCTGCTTGGAAGGAGAACCAATGAGGATTCCCATCTGTTGGGCCCATGGTTCCCATACCTTTTCGAATTTGTCCGTTGTGTTTAGTAATATACTGGAAAGCTTTTCTTGCGACATTATCCAAGATATTTTCTTTTTAGCCGCAGGAAAAGAGATCTTTGGTTGTTTCCAGGCCTTTGCCACCGTAAGCTTTGCGCCCAACAATATAAAATGAGTTAACCTTCGGGAAGATTTGGGGATCTCTGGGATTTGAGCATTCAGTAGGGCAATCGTCAGGGTCCTGGGGATCCGAGTTCCAATCAGCTTGTTAATTAAATTGAAAATGTTCTTCCAGAAGGGGCGAATTCTGGGGCATTCCCACCATATGTGGGCCATTGTGCCTATATGTTGGCAACCTCTAAAACATAGAGGGTCCGCTGTGGGGTAGATCGAGGCTAGTCTGGAAGGGGTATAGTACCACCGAGAAATCACTTTAAGGCTAGCCTCCATCAGTGCAGTGTTGAGGATACCTTTAAATGACCGAAAGCATGCATTCTGCCATCCCTCCAGATCCCACTGGAATTGGAAGTCAGATTCCCAGGCAGTCATAAAGGCCTCCTTAGAGGACGCAGATGCAAGTGACGAGTAGATCACCGAGATCCCCCCCTCTGGTCCCTGGCCCGACCACACCACAACTCGTAATTGGTAAACTTTGGCGGGATGGGCCTTTCTTTCCATAGGGAATGTAGAAAGTGAGATATTTGGCCAAACCTGAATCGTTCCGAGTCGGGCAGATCTAGTGTTTTGATACAGTGGTTTAGGGTGAAGGGGCCTGCTGCTGTAAAGAATTGCCCAATTCGGTAAAGTCCCTTGTCCAGCCACCATTTGAAAGCTAAGACGTCTTTCCCGGGAGGAAAGTTCGGATTGTTGAAAAGGTGAGTTAGGGGTCTGTATGAGGATACTAATGAAGTTGACGAACGGAGCCCATCCCATAGGGCGAAAGAGTGGGAAAGGGTAGGGGATAAAATCGGGGGTCTGTCTTTCGGGGGGCTCCAGAGTAGGAAGTCTAGCGTGAAACGAGGGACGGCCTGTCTTTCTATATTCACCCATTCAGGTTTCTCAAATCGTGAATAGACTACAGATAACTGAGCTAACCTGGCTGCCTGGTAATATTTGTGAAGATGGGGCAAGCCGAGACCTCCTTTCCGTTTGTGAAGGTGTAGAGTCTTTTGAGGTAACCTAAATCCCCCCTTTCCCCAGATGAATTTCATTATTTTACTTTGGAATGATTTAATGTGATTCTTCCGTATGGGTACGGGATGAGAGCGAAAAAGGTATAATAACCTCAGGAGTAACGTCATTTTTATAGAATGTACCCTTCCCAGCCAGGACAGATTATTTTTGGACCAAGTGAGTAGATCTGATTCTAGCTTACGATACATAGGGGGGTAGTTATTCATGTAGAGGAATTCTGTCTTAGATGTCAAGTTGATCCCCAAGTACCTAAGAGAGGATTCACTCCAGGCAAACCGGAAGGATTGTTTTAGGAGAGCCACAGTGTCGTTTGGTAGTGAGATATTCATGGCTTGGGATTTGGTATAATTCACGTGAAGGCCAGATACCGTTGCAAAGTCATCCAGAGTTTTACATAAGTTCGGGAGGGAAGTGATGGGGGAGGTTATAAACAGCAAAATGTCGTCCGCAAAGAGACCGCATTTATGTGTTTGGGGGCCACAGGAGACACCCTGTATGTTCGGGTTTTGGCGAATTGCGATGGCGAGTGTCTCAATAGCTATCGCGAAGATGAGCGGAGATAAAGGGCAACCTTGTCTAGTCCCTTTCTTTATATGTATGGGTTTCGAGTAACAGCCCTGGAGTCGTATGTATGCTAAAGGGTTGGAGTATAAGGCACGTATCAGTCCCAAAAACCGTGTGCCGAAACCCCAGCATTCTAAGAGAGCAAAGATATAGGGCCAGGACACCGAATCAAAGGCCTTGTGGAGGTCCAGCGAAAGGAGCATTCCCGATTGCTTGGGACCTCCCACCCAGTTTGTTTGGAGAATGGAAACTATATCTATTGCCCTCCTTATCTGATCAGGGCCCTGCCTGCCGGGGATAAACCCCACTTGGTCCTTATGGATATATGTGCTTATGAAAGAAGCCAAACGGATAGCTAGTATTTTAGTTAAGATTTTTAAATCATTATTTATTAGAGAAATGGGTCGATAATTTCCAATCTCTTCCGGATTCTTGTCCGGCTTAGGGATTACTGTAATATACGCAGTATTGAGTTGAGGATCGAGTGGGTCTCCCCTTGTTTTAGCATTAAGGAAATTAGTTAGATGCGGGGCTAGGGTCTCGGCAAATGTTTTATTATAGGGGTTTGAGAGCCCATCCGGCCCTGGGGCCGATCCCGTCTTTAGGTCTTTAATCACCTCCATAACCTCTCCTTCAGTAAAGGGTGCTTCGAGCTCCCCTTTATGCTCCGGGGAGAGCGACGGTAAGGGAAGGCTATGCAGGAAGTTGCGTACGGAATCGTCATTACCGAGCGTGTGGGGACTATATAGATTTGTATAGAAAGCCTGGAAAGCGTCTAATATCTTGGATGGGTTGGCTGTAGTGCCCTGTCCAGGGATCCTAATCTGTGGCATTGCATATGTTCTGAAGCGTGGTGTTAGTCTAGCAGCCAACATGGAGCCCATCCTGTCCCCCATGGAGTAAAATCTATTTTTGCTCCATCTGATTTGTTTGTCTGCATTGGCCGTGAGAAAAAGATTGAGCTCCAGTCTAGCCTTGTCTAGTTGCGCTGCCATTATGGGGGAGGGATTTAGTTTGTGCTGGGCTCTCAGCTTTGTGTATATCCCTTCTAACCTTACTCTGTCCGCTTCCCTCTCCCTCTTTATCTGGGCTCCCATCCTAATGAATTCCCCTCTCATAAAAGTTTTGTGAGCTGCCCACAGGGTTTCGGACGTTGTCCCATCTACGTTGTTAAGAATGAAGTATTCCTTCATAGCCTTATCTAGCATGGTGACTCGGATAGGATCGGAGAGAATGGATTCGTTCAGTCTCCAGTGTCTCTGGCCCGGCCTTGAGCTTTGCGTTGTAAGGGACATGCTCACAATGGAGTGGTCCGACAAAACCGTGTCCCTGATGTGGGCTTTTACAACAAGTGGGATAGTGTGGTTTGAAACTAACAGGTGGTCAATTCGAGCATAGGAGTTGTGGGGATGGGAAAAGTGTGTATAATCTCGCTTGGACAGATTTAGTTCTCTCCACACATCGGTCAGACCCTGAGCGTGGATGAGTTTTGCGATTTTCAGGCTCTCTTTGGTCGGACGTGTCAGTTGGGCCAAAGGAGGTTTAGATCTATCCAGACCCTGATCAAATGCTGCGTTGGAGTCCCCACCAAAAATGATCGTGCCCTCCAACAGAGGAGCTAGCTTTTCAAATAGTTGTTTGAAGAAGGCTGCTTGACCTTTGTTGGGCGTGTAGTAGGATATCAGGGAGTATAAGTGGCCTTCGATCGTGCCCTTTACTAAGATGAACCTGCCCTCTGGATCTTTTACATCAGTGATCCAGGTGAAGTTGCAAGTTTTTGCAAATAAGACGGCCACCCCCTTTGACTTATTAACCGCACTGGCCATATAGAAGTTAGGGAAGTGGGAGTGGAGGAACTTGGGACTGTACCGGGCCGGGAAATGGGTTTCCTGTATCATTACAATGTCCAGGCTTGACGATTTGTAGGTATTAAAGAGTTTCCTACGTTTGAGGGGGGAGTTTAGGCCCTGGACATTGTGTGTAGCGACCTTTAAGGCCGTGTGAGTGTGGTCAGCCATGGACCCCGAGGGGAGAAGCGCTGCAATGTCCATCGCCACTTACCGCTGGGACCTCCGGCGACTCCAGAGCGACGATTGGATCGCCGGTACCGTACTTCTGGGATCTCGCAGACTTGAGAGGCTTACCGGTGGTAGTGTCTAAAAGAAACAAAAATGTCAGGTGATGCTTAAAAGAGAAAAAAGGGGATAGAAAGGAAGTTAGAAAGGACACAACAGGAGGAAGGTTTCCCCCCGCGCAGGAGAATGCTCCCGGCGGGAGAGAAAAGTTCCTAACTGTCATCTCACCAAAAATCGTGAGATAAAAGTAGGAAGTCCAAATCTCTTGGCTAAAAGCCTTGGGGATCCTATCCCCCGAAGACCAACTGGGGTTCAAGGGATAGGTGGAGGCACATGTGAGCCACCCCAAACCAGGGCGCCCTGTAAATTTGAACAACTATGCTCCTAAAGCAACGTGAACCAATAAACGGACAGTAGCATTGAAGCAACTACCCAAGTATAAGCGGTCAGAGGCACCCCCCACCCCACCCAGATGGGCAGGAGGGAGGGGGAGGGAACCCCCGATCCGCCGCCGCTAATGAGATGGAGTAAAGCATATTTACTTCGGTAAAGTGGCTATAGTATCGCCCTTGTCCCCCAGACGGGGGAGGCATAGTTAGGAAACCCATCTCTAGACGTAGGAGGGGAGAAACAACAAATAAAACCGTTTGTTAACATGTAAAGAGAGAACACCGGAGAAAACGATTTCCGGGGTAGTATGAGAGTCATCCTCTTAGGAGAAGAGAAAAGTCCGATGCGGGTGCATCAGTATGCGTCGAACCTAAACCTCGTGACAGTCAAAGTCTCATGTAGGACCTGTATGCGACGATCTTCTGGCCTTGGGTTTGTTCCAGAGGGGATCCGGCGGGCTTGTGGGAGGCGGGCGTTTATTCGATCCTGATGGCCACGTCTCCATGTCCGACTCCTGGGAAATGATCTTCAGGCTGAGAAGCAACTTTTCTCCCATGGCGAAGTTGGAGAAGGCATGGTCTCGGCCTTTGTAGGTGAACTTCACGGCGAAGGGGAATGCCCATCTGTATTTGACCTCCTTCTGTGTCAAAGCAGATAGTAGCGGTTTTAGGGTACGTCTGCGCTGTATGGTGGAAGGAGAGAGATCCACAAAAATTTGCACCGGGTGCCCCTGGCAGATCACTTGAGGCATTGAGCGGGTCTGTTTCATGACCGCCTCCTTGACAGCATAGTAGTGGGGCTTTACAATAATGTCCCTGGGGGAGCCATCTTTCCTGGGGGGTCCCAGCGCTCTATGTGCTCTGTCCAGCTCCAGGCGGGGTGTAGGGATGTTTGGGATCAGGGACCTCATAAGCTCTTGCGTGGCAGATTCAACATCGATAATTGATTCTGGGAGACCTCTGATTCTGAAATTATATCTGCTGGACCTGTTCTCGAGGTCATCTATGCGGGAGAAAGCTGTGTCCAGTTGGTCATGTAAGGTCTGAATAAGATCAGAGTTCTGGTGAGAGGCAGCTGCAGTTTGATCGAGCTTAATTTCTATGGCTTCCATCCTGGATCCTAAATTTTGGATGTCTGCTTTAATGTCCCCTGTAATTTTAGCAGCTGTGGAGGCTAGACCTGTCTCTAGAAGGGTAGAGAATTTGAGGAATAAGTCTGCTGCATTAAAGGATTGATCTGGGCCTGCAGTGCCATGGGGAGAGAATCCTGTGTGAGGAGAATCTGCAGGCCCAGCAGGAGAGTAAGCCTGTGCCCCAAAGGAGTGTCTCAGGAGGGATTCTGTGGAGGCTGGAGAGGGTGTCAAGGGCTGCTGATTGTGTCCCTTCATCTCCGGGGTATAGGAGAGGAGAGTGGGGGCCAGTACTTGCCTGCAATCCTGTGTCCCCTCAGTGGCTGTGTGAGGCTGTGAGGTCGCAGCAGCCGCGGAGGCCATCTTGGTACACCCGGGGAGTGTGGAGGCAGCGAATTGGCTTTCTAATTGCCGTCTGACGCCCGTTCGGCTCATACGAGGGCGGGCGCGGGTGTCGCGGGGTGTCGATTCCCCGTTCTCCGGTGTCTGAGCGTGGCGGGAGCGGGTGCTGTGGGCACTGCTGGATCGGGATGGCGCGGAGCTCCGAGTTCAGGCTGCCATCTCGGAACTCTCGCGCATGCGCACTCCCGTATTCTTTATTTTTAACGTATTAACTCATCAAGTTCCCTGGCATTGGATGTACTGGATATAGCTTGTTAGGTGAGATCTTCCCCATCTCTTTCCCTTACAAACCCTCCTTTATAATCAAACTTTTCAGTCTCCTCTCCTCTAGTGACACTTCAGTGTGCGCAAACCCAGAGCGATCTCAGAACTTCACACGTGGCCGTCACATCTGGCTATCACATCTGCCGCCTGTGAATGCACTGTGTCTGGGTGAGGAAATGGGTTTGATTTTGCACTTTATTGTCCTTTATTCACATTTATGTTTATTTTGAGGCCTATTTTCCTTGGTCTCCCTTGAAATTTAGCGCTACATCCTTATTCACTGTACATACCGCTGCCTTCTCCGGAACTGACCCTGACCTGCTAAACGACCACGCTTCTGCCTAACGCTAAACTGTACCTACCTCTGCCTGCCTTGGAACTGACCCTGGCCTGTTATATGACCACGCTTCTGCCTAACCCTAAACTGTACCTACCTCTGCCTGCTCTGGAACTGACCCTGGCCTGTTATATGACCACGCTTCTGTCTAACACTAAACTGTACCTACCTATGCCTGCTCTGGAACTGACCCTGGACTGTTTGACCACGTTTTTTGCCTGCCTCTTGGATTGATCTTTTACCCTGCTATGCTAGTGGGAACACAGGGGTCTCACATATGTGAGGGGCTCCAGAATTGTTTTTCTGGATGAAGAAAACTAATTTTTTAGTTTTCTTATTCCCGGATTAGGGTCTGGAGGATTCAAAGAGATTTGGGTGAGAGAAGCCTCTACCCCTATCCCCATTCTTTCCTGGCCTGCTACTTGGACCATGTTCCTGCTTACTACCAGGACCAATATTTTGGCACTGCTGGCAATGTCTCTACTTGCACTGACCTTGGACTGTATATGGACAGTATCCCTGCCTGTACTGACTATGGACAATATTCCTGCCTGCTGCCTGGACAATTCCATTCACTGACGCTGACCATGTCCCTGCCTACTGCCTGGATCAGGGCTCTCCTCCTGTGGACATTTGCACTCCTAAAACCACACGTAATCTTTTGTTTACCATTTACTCAGCAGAATGTATTTTAGGGTGTAATTCTTGGTATGTACATGCTATGTGCTAGAAATATTAAGGGCCTTCAAAAATGTGATAGATTGTAAGGAAATTAGATGCGTAATTTATGTCCCTAGAACACCTGATGGTGCTTCTTGGATGTTGGGCCTCTATGTGGCCAGGCTGTGTAAAAGTCTCACACATGTGGTATCACCATACTAAGGAGGAATAGCAGAATATATGTTGGGGTGTAATTTTTGTTTTGTACATGCTATGTGTTGGAAATATCTTATAAATGGACAACTTTGTGTAATAAAAAATGCGTTTTAATTTTTTTCCACATTTTCCAAAAACTTCTGGAAAAAAATGAACCGTTCAAAAGACTCATTATGCCTCTTAGATTATACGTTGGGGTGTTTGCTTTCCAAAATGGGGTCACTTTGTGACCCCATTTTCCTGTTGCCCTGTTGCTCCAGGGCCTTCAAAAGTGTAATAGGTGGTTGAAAGATTAGTCCTGTTGCTCCAGGGCCTTCAAAAGTGTAATAGGTGGTTGAAAGATTAGATGTGTAATTTATGCTTCTAGAACGCCTGAAGTTGCTACTTCAATGTTGGGCCTCTGTATGTGGCCAGGCTGTGTAAAAGTCTCACACATGTGGTATTGCCATACTCAGGAGGAGTAGGAGAATATATTTTGGGGTGTCATTTTTGCTACAGTATGTACATGCTATGTGTTGGAAATATCTTATAAATAGACAACTTTGTGTAAAAAAAATGCGTTTTCATTTTTTTCCCACATTTTCCAAAAACTTCTGGAAAAAAATGAACCGTTCAAAAATTAGACGTTGGGGTGTTTGCTTTCCAAAATGGGGTCACTTTGTGGGCGTTTCCATTATCCTGGTGCTCCAGGGCCTTCAAATTGTAATAGGTGGTTGAGAGATTAGATGTGTAATTTATGCTTCTAGAACGCCTGAAGTTGCTACTTCAATGTTGTGCCTCTGTATGTGGCCAGGCTGTGTAAAAGTCTCACACATGTGGTATCGCCATACTCAGAGGCTGTAGGAGAATATATTTTGGGGTGTCATTTTTGCTATGTACATGCTATGTGTTGGAAATATCTTATAAATGGAGAACTTTGTGTAAAAAAAATGCGTTTTCATTTTTATTACACATTTTCCAAAATCTTCTGGAAAAAAATGAACCGTTCAAAAGACTCATTATGCCTCATAGATTATACGTTGGGGTGTTTGCTTTCCAAAATGGGGTCACTTTGTGGGCGTTGCATTGTCCTGGTGCTCCAGGGCCTTCAAAAGTGTAATAGGTGGTTGAGA
The DNA here is from genome assembly GCA_029206835.1 of Rana muscosa. Lineage (NCBI taxonomy): Eukaryota > Metazoa > Chordata > Amphibia > Anura > Ranidae > Rana > Rana muscosa. Next base: position 346,560,385 of record CM055127.1, read on the forward strand.
GATTAGATGTGTAATTTATGCTCCTAGAACGCCTGAAGTTGCTACTTCAATATTGGGCCTCTGTATGTGGCCAGGCTGTGTAAAAGTCTCACACATGTGGTATCGCCATACTCAGGAGGAGTAGCAGAATATATTTTGGGGTGTCATTTGTGGAATGTACATGCCATGTAAGAGAAATTACCTGTTATAATGACAATTTGGTGTGAAAAAAAAAAAAATCTTCATTTTGCAAAGAATTGTGGGAAAAAATGACAACTTAAAAAAACTAACTATGCCTCTTAATAACTACCTTGGAATGTCTACTTTCCAAAAAGGGGTCATTTGAGGGGTATTTGTAATTTACTGGCTTGTTAGGGTCTCAAGAAATTAGATAGGCTGTCAGTACATCAGGTGTAATCAAATTGATCAATTTTCAGTGATTGGCACCATAGCTTGTAGACCCTATAACTTTCACACAGACTAAATAATATCCACTAATTTGGGTTATTTTTACCAAAGATATGTAGCAGTATACATTTTTGCCCAAATTTATGAAGAAAATTTACTTATCTGCAAAATTTTATAATAGAAATGAAGAAAAATTCATTTTTTTACAACATTTTCGGTCTTTTTTCATTTATAGCACAAACAATAAAAAATACAGAGGTGATCAAATACCACCAAAAGAAAGCTCTATTTGTGTGAAAAAAAGGACAAAAATTTCATATGGGTACAGTAAAGAAGGGGGAATTGGGGGGAAGGGAACTGCGGGACTTTAAATGAGACACCCTAGATAAATGTCTCCATCCCTAATCAATGTGTACACGAGGGGGGGAGAGGTTTGGGACTTTGAGTGAAGCACATAGGTGGAACAATTAATTTTTTGAAAAAAGTACATTTTATTAAAATCACATAGGTTATATTATACATATATCTTGGCAATAGGGCTCCATATAAAGACATAAGTTAACGAGGATACTTCAAGACAATTAAATCACAACATGTTGTAATAACATAATGTTTCTAGGAGAGCCAAGAATACTGAAAGGCTTGTTGGTTCGACGCGTTTCGGCGGCTAATCGCCTCATCAGGAGCAGATGCATTTAGTCTGAAAAAATTGAAACAAAAAAATGAGGACCGATAACTGGTTCTTGGAACAATGGGATAAAAAACAAAATAAGAAAGTAGACATAGGGAAGGGGGAATATGGAAGAAGGGAAGGGGGTTCACCCTCCTACTTACATGTAGCAAGCACATGGTCAACAGGTGGCACCACGCCGGCGGCAAAAATCAAGTGGCCCCACCGGGAGCTGAGGGGATGAACAGCCCCCGGGAGACCGGGGGGCAGAACCAGGCCCCCAACCTGACAAAGGCGCCCACACTGACACTGGCGGTGATGATAAATTGGGAAGTGTCTGGAAAAAAGGAAGAAAAAATTATAAAAATGCGGGGAATGGTTGGGAGGAAATAAGGGGGCTGGTGGTGATGAACATAGGGATAGAGAAGTGAGTGAAATAAAAAAAAGCTAGAGGTAAAAGGCTGGATGAGTGAGTGAGAAAATGAGAAAAGGTGAGAAAAAAATGGTGAAAATAGAAATTTATCATCACCGCCAGTGTCAGTGTGGGCGCCTTTGTCAGGTTGGGGGCCTGGTTCTGCTGCCCGGTCTCCCGGGGGCTGTTCGTCCCCTCAGCTCCCGGTGGGGCCACTTGATTTTTGCCGCCGGCGTGGCGCCACCTGTTGACCATGTGCTTGCTACATGTAAGTAGGAGGGTGAACCCCCTTCCCTTCTTCCATATTCCTCCTTCCCTATGTCTACTTTCTTATTTTGTTTTTTATTCCATTGTTCCAAGAACCAGTTATCAGTTCTCATTTTTTTCTTTCAATTTTTTCAGACTAAATGCATCTGCTCCTGACGAGGCGATTAGCCGCTGAAACGCGTCGAGCCAATGAGCCTTTCAGTATCCTTGGCTCTCCTAGATGCATTATGTTATTACAACATGTTGTGATTTAATTGTCTTGAAGTATCCTTGTTAACTTATGTCTTTATATGGAGCCTTTTGGCAAAGATATATGTATAACCTATGTGATTTTAATAAAATTTACTTTTTCAAAAAATTTATTATTCCACCTATGTGCTTCACTCAAAGTCCCAAACCTCTCCTCCCCTCGTGTTCATATGGGTACAGTGTTGCATGACTGAGTAATTGTCATTAAAAATGTGAGAGCACCGAAAGCTGAAAATTCGTCTGGTTAGGAAGGGGGTTTAAGTGCCAAGTGGTCAAGTGGTTAATTTGAGGGTATTTACATCCAAATCAAGTGAACGGTGTAGGAATTACAACAGTTTGTATATGTGCCTCACACTTTTTAAGGGACCAAAAGTAATGGGACAGATTAACAATCATAAATCAAACTTTCACTTTTTAATACTTGGTTGCAAATCCTTTGCAGTCAATTACAGCCTGAAGTCTGGAATGCATAGACATCACCAGACGCTGGGTTTCATCCCTGCTGATGCTCTGCCAGGCCTCTACTGCAACTGTCTTCAGTTCCTGCTTGTTCTTGGGGCATTTCCCTTCAGTTTTGTCATCAGCAAGTGAAATGCATGCTCAATCGGATTCAGGTCAAGTGATTGACTTGGTCATTGCATAACATTCCACTTCTTTCCCTTAACAAACTGTTTGGTTGCTTTCGCAGTATGCTTCGGGTCATTGTCCATCTGCACTGTGAAGCGCCGTCCAATGAGTTCTGAAGCATTTGGCTGAATATGAGCAGATAATATTGCCCAAAACACTTCAGAATTCATCCTGCTGCTTTTGTCAGCAGTCACATCATCAATAAATACAAGAGAACCAGTTCCATTGGCAGCCATACATGCCCACGCCATGACACTACCACCACCATGCTTCACTGATGAGGTGGTATGCTTTGGATCATGAGCAGTTCCTTTCCTTCTCCATACTCTTCTCTTCCCATCACTCTGGTACAAGTTGATCTTGGTCTCATATTTCCTTAGGATGTTGTTCCAGAACTGTGAAGGCTTTTTTAGATGTTGTTTGGCAAATTCTAATCTGGCCTTCCTGTTTTTGAGGCTCACCAATGGTTTACATCTTGTGGTGAACCCTCTGTATTCGCTCTGGTGAAGTCTTCTCTTGATTGTTGACTTTGACACACATACACCTACCTCCTGAAGAGTGTTCTTGATCTGGCCAACTGTTGTGAAGTTTTCTTCACCAGGGAAATAATTATTCAGTCATCCACCAGAGTAGTTTTCCGTTGTCTTCCGGGTCTTTTGGTGTTGCTGAGCTCACCGGTGTGTTCTTTCTTTTTGCGGATGTTCCAAACAGTTGATTTGGCCACACCTAATTTTTTTGTTTTTTCAGCCTAATGATGGCTTGCTTCACTGATAGTGACAGCTCTTTGGATCTCATATTGAGAGTTGACAGCAACAGATTCCAAATGCAAATAGCACACTTGAAATTAACTCTGGACCTTTTATCTGCTCCTTGTAAATGGGATAATGAGGGAATAACACACACCTGGCCATGGAACAGCTGAGCAGCCAGTTGTCCCATTACTTTTGATCCCTTAAAAAGTGTGAGGCACATATACAAACTGTTGTAATTCCTACACTGTTCACCTGCTTTGGATGTAAATACCCTTAAATTAAAGCTGAAAGTCTGCAGTTAAAGCACATATTTTTAGTTTCATTTTAAACCCATTGTGGTGGTGTATAGAGCCAAAAAGATTAGAATTGTGTCGATGTCCCAATATTTATAGAACTGAATGTATAAAAAAAAAAAAGCATGAGAAGACATGGGAGGAGTTGGAGACTTTGCAAGTGGAAGGAGTGTGTGAGAGTTTGTACCGAGCTGCGCTGTTCCAGACTGGACTGGATTGGGCTGGAGTTTACAGAGTAGCTGTTAAGTTGAACATTGTGTGGAAAGGACTGCTTTGGGGAGACCCTTTGGCTGCAGTAGTGTGTGAGTCACAGCCACCAAAGCCCTATCTTTACTCAAAGGGGGACCTCCACCACAGGACGCTCATCGCTTCTTTGATTGCCGCATAAGGACTGGGTGATATTGTCGCTGACCCACACATCATTGCTACCAGTTATAGTTAGTTTGTTTCCAGCCAGGTTTTTCAAGGTTAAAAAATGTTCTGCAGTATTGGCCTTTATCAGAGACAAATGCACCAGTCCCTTTATTGCTGCAAAGTGCCATCCCTTAGCTGCCATTATGATCACTGCTCACAGTTACTTAACCGAGTTAACCCCTTGCTTCCTGCTAGGCAGAATCTTTTCCATGTGGCTGCATCCACTTCGGTCATTTAAAGAAGGCACTTTTTCTGTTTAAGTCCAAACTTACATCCTAAAATGAACCATGTCTACACATTCACCCTCTTAAGCCTCGTACACACGGCCGAGAATCTCGTCAAGAAAAAACACGTTTTTCTTGACGAGATTCTTGGACAAGAAACTTGTCCCGGCCGAGTGTACACACGCACCTTTCAAAGAACCCGCGGTTCTTTGAATGGAGCGAACGCGGTCACATTCGATGCCATCGCCGCCATCTTGCTACACCCTACCTATGCCTAGGAAGCTACCGCGCATGCGTTGAAGTCATTTCGAGTATGCGCGGGCTTCCCGGAGGACAGGTAAGTGTACACACACACACTTTTCTCGTCGAGAAACCTGCTGACAAGAATCTCAACGAGAAAAAAGAGAGCAGGTTCTCTATTTTTCTCGTCGAGATTCTTGTCGGTTTTCTTGACGAGAAACATGATAGCCGCGTACACACGACCGATTTACTCGGCAAGAAAGCTCTGCCAGCAAGCTTCTTGCTGGTTCTTGCCGAGAAACTCGGTCGTGTGTACGAGGCTTTAAAGTGATCCTTGGTAACAATTCTATATCTTAAAGCGGAGGTTCACACAAAAAGTGAACCTCTGCTTTTTGGAACCCTCCCCCCCCCTCCGGTGTCACATTTGGCACCTTTCAGCGGGGAGGGGGTTGCAGATACCTGTCTAATACAGGTATTTGCACCACTTCCGGGTTCTGACTCCCACGGGAGTCCCGCCCCTTCGCGTCACTACCCCACTGTCTTCTGGGAAACACACTGTTCCCAGGAGAGTGCGGGGACCAGTGACGGCGCGCCACGATACTCGCGAATGCGCAGTAGGGAACCGGGCAGTGAAGCCGCAAGGCTTCACTTCCTGATTCCCTCACCGAGGATGGTGGCGGAAGCATCCGAGGACCGAGCAATTGCAGTATTTGTAGCTGCTGGCTTTTTTTTAAAAAAATCGGGTCGACCTCCGCTTTAAAGTTAACTGTGCCAACAACCTCATCTCTTAAAGTGAAATGTGCCAGCAACATCATCTCTTAAATTGACCTGTGCCAACAACTTTGCTTATTAAAGGAGTCTATCCTATTCATTCCACATTCTAAAGGGACAGCATCTTACATTGCATGCCAATGTAAGGGCCCAACTGTGCTGGCAGAAGAACCAATTTTCAAACTGCTTCATACTCAAAATTTATCCTGTTAGCAATACTGGTTTGACAGATTCTCAGGCTTAAAAATAGATTATCCTGACTGAAGGCCTTCAAATGAGCTAGCCAGTTTGTTTCCTTGTTTATCCATACACGTCCCACTTTGGGAGTAGTCTCCCAGTCATAGCTTCATAGTTTCATAGTAGGTAAGGTTGAATAAAGATAATAGTCCATCCAGTTCAACCTGTGAAGGTGCATGTGTGTCAATGTCGGTAATCATTTCCCATATCCCTGTATGTTGTGTTCACTGAAATGCACATCCCAGAGTCTTTCAAAGTCAGAGGGCTATTGTTTATGCCTGGTCCTGCAGGACATAGGTGGTATTTGACTGTGCGGTATTGGAAATGTGTTGATTCAGTGTGTCTATAATATAACCTCCAAACTGTTACCATTTTGTTGCTACCTGTAAAATGTGTTAATATTTATCTCAATTGGTGTGTATCCTTCTTGTGTAACTGCCGGGAGACTCCCCGACTAAGGTATTTTGGTGGTGTCATCAGGAGTGGGGCTCCATTTAGGGCAGAGGAAAGAGCAGAGGAACCAAATTAATGAGCACTGCATACATATATACATATACAGTATGTATATATAGCATTGGCGTTGGAAGTAGTTCATGTCTTAAAATTAAAACGTTTACATTTTGCTTGCTGCTGTGGGGCACCAGTGGTCTATGAATTCTTACATTAAGTCACCAAAGTGTGATGTGAAGTGATGTAACCCATAGAATCCAAACACATCAATGCTTCATGCAGTAGTCCATTGTGGGTAGTAAACCCCTATTGTAAAGCAAAGGTGATAGTTTAGCTAGTGATAAGATCATAGGGAACCTCGGGTCACTTCATTGTTCAAATTTGCTCAGTGTTACCCGGCATTCCAGGCTGTCAGTTTACATTACCAAAGCCAGAGATTTGCCATTTAGTGATGGGATTGTAGGATTTGCACATGATGGGTGACGGGTCATTGTGATTTATATCATTGAATGCTGTGATTGATGTGTATTATCTCATTAAATGTTTTGACTAGGGATGGGAAAACGGTTCGGCGCGAGCATGAGTTCGGGCCGAACATTGGCTGTTTGCACGTTCGACCATTTGTCAGTGCGTTACTGCAAGTTTATCGCAGTATATTTCAGTGCATTACTGCAAGTTTAACGCCGTATATTTCAGTGCATTACTGCAAATTTAACATTGTATACAGTATATTTCAGTGCGTTATCTTCCATCTAATGCAGTATAGTTCAGTGCGTTACTGCAATTTTAATGCCGTATATTGCAGTGTGTTACGTGCCGTTTAACGCAGTACATTTCTCTGCGTTATGTTATGTTATTTAACGCAGTACATCTGCGTGTTACTGGGCGCTTAATGCAGTATATTTCAGTGCGTTAATGCAAGTTTAATGCCGTATATTTCAGTGTGTTACTGCAAGTTTAACGCCATATATGTCAGTGCATTATCTTTCATTTAACGCAGTATAGTTCAGTGAATTACTGCAAGTTTAACCCTGTATATTTCAGTGCATTACATGCCGCTTAACGCAGTATAGTTCAGTGCGTTACTGCAAGTCTGACGCTGTATATTGCAGTGCATCAGTGCAGTTTTACTGTAGTATATATGATAGTGTATAAGTGGAGTGTGTCTGTGTAGTGAGTAATCAAGTTAAAGTGCACCAATCACCACTTTCTATTGATTAAAATGCATCCGCGTACACATTTCCACATCTATATTACATTTTGTTAATAAACACCACCCCCTTCCCCCATCATGTCTGGGGGGACAACAAGGAGAGGCAGACGTTCCCATGGCACTGTGAGGGGGCCAGCAGCGTATGTGTCCACAGGCAAAGGTGGACGTGGTCAGTCCTCAGGCAGTGCATCATTTACTCTGTTTAATGATGTTGCCCGTGCTATCCAGCCACAACATGCAGAGGAGGTGGTGGACTGGCTTACTAAACCATTCTCATCCTCCTCATCCTCCGCCACCCAAGCAGAGACTGGTGCACAGTCCACTGCAACTGCCAGAATGGCTAAACCTGCCTCCTTATCCACAGCTATTCCTGCCATAGCCCCAGCATCAGGCATGGAGGGGTCAGTTGAGTTATTTGAACACAGCGTCTGCCACTTGCTCCTTGATGATGCACAGCCATTACTTGATTCGGTTGTTGGTTCTGAGGTTGAGGTTGAGGAAGGCAGGAACATGAGCCTAGAGAGGGAAGAACACTGGTACACAAATTGGCAGTCATGTTTCCCCAGCCGCAGTGTACTGCCAAGTTGTCTCCATTGGTAATGAGGATGGAGGAGATGATGAGGGCACTGACGCGACTTGGATGCCAGATAAAGCAGGGCAGGAGAGTGAGGCACAACCCCAACAAGGCAGCCATCATGGAAGAGTAGAGAGCAGCCACGCTGTAAGAGTCCAGGGCTTACTACGCATGCACCAATGGCTCGTTGTCGCAAGAGGAAATCCGTGCCAACTAAGCATGCGCCAAAGATGCCTCAGTGCGCCAACCCGCACCTGCACAGAAGACCTGATGGAAAAAGGCAGGACAATGCCCAGGAGGCACACAGGAAGTGACCTCAACCTGATGGAAAAAGGCAGGAAAATGCCCAGGAGGCGCACAGGAAGTGACCTCAAACTTCCCTATATAAGCCCAGCCCAGACACTGCCAAATTGCTGGATTATCTTCAGTCACCCCTTGTTCCTGTGCTAGTGTGTGATCTGTCTGAACTTGTTGTGACCTGGAAACCTATTTGACTACTCTTGATTGCTGCTTGCCTTTGACCTCAGATTTGTACCTTGACCATTCTACTTCTTTGCCCTCTTTGTACTCAGCTTCCAGATTGGAACCGACCCCGACTTGGATCTTGACCATTCTTCTTCTGATTAACCCTTTTGTACTTCGTTGCCAGAGTGGACTTGACCTCAGCTTGGATCTTGGATTAAGGCTAGCACGGTATCCTATTCCATCATATTGTGGAGCTGTTATCTCCCGGCCAACTTCCCACAGCTCAGCTTTCTGGGCCTTTTTTAGCACATGGGCAGCTGATCGCACTGTTGCAATTTGCAAATTTTGTCTCAAGCACATGGCCAGCCATTTGGGTACTACATGCAAGGCATTTAACCTCCCACCACTCAGTCCTTTGGCAAGAGCACCTGAAAGCCACACAAAAGGGGCGCAAATCTGTTCCTCCTCTGTACTCACCATAGTCTGTCCCTGCTATACCTCATGACCTCTCAACAGCCTCCACTGACAAGGATGATGGTATAGTGCAGGGTGTCCCCGTCATTGCAGCACATCTGCCAGCAGCACACCACCAGCAGTAGACTATAGCTGGAAAATTTCTCTGCCCTATCTGCTGCAGTGAAAAGTCACTGCCACCCACATGCCCAGACGAAATGCAAGCTTATCAAAGCTGCTGACACTACAACTTTTGCCTTTCCATCTGGTGGATTCTGCCCCCTTTCGTGACTTTGCAGAATGTGCTGTACCACTGTCAGGGACCTGCCAGAAATAGAAGACAATTCCTACTTCCCTCTGTACCTGTGCGCCGGCGCGCGCCAATTGCGCACGCGCATGCACCAATTGCGCGCGTGCGCTCGCATGCACGCTAAACGATATGGCGCCATTAGGCCTTTAAAAAGCCAGCAGTTGCAATAGTGCATTGCTGTCTGATCTGCAGCTTTGTAACCTGAATACCTGCACACCTGCTTACCAGCTACCTGTACCGACCCGGCTTGCTCGACCACCCGATATATCTCCAACCCTGACCTCGGCTCACCTTGACCCTGCTCTGTCTCCTACCTGCCTACCCGCTGCCAGACCTCTGCCTGTATTCCTGACTACGTCTAAGCCTGCTGAACCATACATCTGACTACCTGCTCTGACCCGGCTTGTCTGACCCTCCTGCTGTCTGCTGTTCGTGTGCACCTAACCAGGCTTGTCTCACCCTGCTCCAGCTTCCGCTGTTCCGGTATCCACCAGCTCCCGGGTCGCTGACCTGCAACCACCTGCTCTGCTGCCTACAGATCCAGCCATCCCTGGAGGACCACCACCTTGCCATGGTGCCAACCACTACACCTAATGCAGGCACTCCTACCTCACTGCACTCTCGAGGTCACTGTCCCCACTCCAGTGACTCCTGAGCCAGGGCTGTAAGAGAGGTCTCCTCCTACAAAGTCAGACTCTACGATCAGGTATGTTCTGTAAATAACAACCACAATGGCAAGTTCCCAGTCGCTATTTATTTTCACGTAAGGCCATTCCAGCTCTGTACCATCACGTGGAAGGCATCAATGGGAAAGGCATTCAGCCGCAAAGTCCATGTTACTGCTGACACGTGGTCCAGCAAGCATGGTCAGGGACGATATATTTTGTTCACAGTACACTGGGTAACTGCTTGCAACCTTGAAGGATGCAGGACAGGGCTCAGTCCTGCAGCTTTTTGTGCCCCCACGTCTCCATACAGCTAGGGGTGATGATGCGAGATTTGTCAGCTTTACCCCCTCCTCCTCCTATGCTGAATTGTCCTATAAACCACAAGTACCCCCTAAACGTTTTAGGGGCTATTTAATGAGTCAGGCTAAAAGGCGCCATGCAGTGAATCAGCTGGTGTGTCTAGGGGACAGGAACCACACCGGAGCAGAGATTCTTGCAGCTCTGCAGGGGCAGGCCCAGAGGTGGTTCACACCACACCAGCTGGAGCCTGGAATGGTGGTGTGTGATAATGGCACAAACCTCCTCTCCGCCCTTAGACAGGGAAAGTTGACACATCTGCCATGCCTGGCACATGTCCTCAATTTGGTGGTGCAGTGTTTCCTAAATAGGTTCCATGGGTTGGAAGATCTGCTAAAGCAGTCCAAAAGAGTCTGTAGCCATTTCAGATGGTCATGCACAGCCACTGCTCGGTTGGCTGAAATTCAGTGGGAATTCCAACTGCCCATAAACCATCTAATTTGTGAAATGCCCACCAGGTGGAACTCAACTTTGGCAATGCTGCAGCGGCTGCACATGCAGCAGAGGCCCATTAACGAGTACCTGTGTGAGTATGGTACGACAACAGTCTCAGGCCAGCTCTGCTTTTTTTCCCCACGCCGGTGGCTGCTCATAACGGATGCATGCACTGTACTGTCACCATTTGAGGAGACCACAAGGATGGTGAGCCGTGACAATGCATGCATCAGTGACACAATCCCTGTTGTGTTCCTGTTGGAGCAGACTCTGCGTGGCATTATGGACAGGGCACTTGAGGCAGAGCAGCAGGAGGAAGAGGAGGACTTCCTTTCCTCTCAAGACCCACTTTATGCAGACACCATTGTTCCTATGCCACAGAACACACAAGAAGAGAGGGAGGAGGAGGATTCTGTCAGTTTTGGAGGCATTGAAGCAGAGGAAGACATACGCAGAACTATTCCATCCCCAAAACCCTTGAGAGTAGTACTTGGCTGGGAGGAGGCAGTACCAGATACTATAATCCTCAGTGACCCAGGGGAGTCTGCTTCTCATGCCTCTGCAAATTTGCAGCGCATAGGCTACCTCATGCTTCAAAGCCTGCGAAATGACCCAAGCATACTTGGTGTAAAGGAGAAGGATCACTATTGGTTGGCAACCCTCCTTGACAACTGTTACAAGGGGAAAGTCTCAGAACCCATCCCGTCCCCACAGAGAGTGCAGAAGATGAAAGCTCTTGAGGACATCTTAAAGAGGAGTTTATCTAATGCTTTTCCCAAATCTGGTAGGTTACAGTGTCGTGGAAAACGTTGTTATGAGGCTTCTTTTGGTTAGGAGAGGAGCGGTGGAGAAGGGGCTGCCTAAGTGATGCATTTCACAATTATTTTAGTCCTTCCACATCCCATTGGCAGCATCTGCATCACATGGTGGACCATTATCTAGTGGTGAAAACAAAGATGGAGAGTTTTCCAGTTGACAATCCACTGGCTTACTGGGTCATGAGAATAGACCACTGGCCAGAACTTGCCCAGTATGCAATTGAGCTTCTGGGCTGCCCTGCATCCAGCGTGCTTTCTGAACTGAGGTTTTGTTACTGATAATATAACGTGTCTGTCCACAGACTCGGTGGACCGTCTGACATATATCAAAATTAATAAGTCCTGGATTAACAGCAGCTATGAAGCCCCTGATGCCGATGTCGCTGATTAAGTGTTTTTCGAATGAAGAATCTCTGCAGGACTTCTAGGCCGCCTAGCGTTGTGGGTGTTGATTTAATCTGGAAGAATTTTTTTGGTGTAGGTTTCATAGGCACAATTAACACCCAAAGAAAGACCATTTTTTCCGTACATGACAGGTGCATATCATTAAAATCTTGTGCCACTTTACAGTTAGACTAAGGGGACTAAAAATGTATGCTTTCACTTTAAGCATCAATAAATCACTGCTCATTTAACCACATCAATACAGAGTTCCCCCCCCCCCCCCTTTGCTGCACAGACCAATATTCAGCTTTCAGCGCTGTTGCATTTAAATGACAATTGCGTGGTCATGCAACACTGTACCCAAACAAAGTTTTTATAATTTTTTTTCTTACAAATAGAGCTTTCTTTTGGTGGTATTTTTTTTGCGCTACAAATAAAAAAAGGCCGAAAAGTTTTTCTTTGTTTCTGTTACAAAACTTTGTAAATAAGTATGATTTCTCCTTCGCTGATGGGCATTTATGAGGCTGCACTGATGGACACTGATGAGGCAGTACTGACTGGCACTGATGAGGCGGCACTGATGTTGAGGCACTTACATGCAGCACTGATGGGCACTGATAGGTAGCACTGATATGCAGCACTGATGGGCACTGATAGGTGGCACTTATGGGCACATATAGGCCGTGCTGATGGGCACTGATAGGTGGCACTGACTGGGCACTGATAGGTGTCACTGATAGGTGGCACTGGTGGGCACTGATAGGCAGCACTGATGGGCACTGATAGGCACTGATGAGCAGCATTGATAGATGGCACCGTTAGGCAGCACTGATCCGGATGCACTGGCAGGCATCACTGATGGGCACTGAGTGCCATCCCTATTGGGCATTGATTGGCATACCTGATGGTCCTGGGTGGGCATCCCTGGTGTTCCTGGGTGGGCATCCCTGGTGTTCCTGGGTGGGCATCCCTGGTGATCCTGGGTGGGCATCCTTTGGGGGGGTGGGGCTGCACTGATAATCAATCAGCACAGACATCCCCTTTCATGAGAGTCGCCGATTGGCTCTCCTCTACTCGCATCTGGCAGTGCGAGTGGAGGAAAAAACGATAAATGGCTCTTCCTACGTACACTGTGATCAGCTGTGATTGGACACAGCTGATCACATGGCAAAGAGCCTATGTCAGAGGCTCTTTACCTCGATCAGAGATGCGGTGTGTCAAAATGACACACCATACCACTGATCGCCGTGCTGGGCACCCCCCATGGGCACACGATTGTGGCTTATCCTGCTGGACATCATATGACGCCCAGTTAGGATAATTGAACGACGTCCCGGCTGTCATTCTGCATATGGCAGACAGGAAGTGGTTAAAAATTAAATTTTTTATAAACTTTTTTTTTCATTGATATATGTCCCCCAGGGCAGTACCCGGACCCCCATAACCATTGTATGCCCAATTACTTGCATATAAGCCTTCAAAATGGGCACTTTTGATTTTTCATGTTCGGGTCCCATAGACTTCAATGGGATTTGTTATTCGGTTCCGAACTTTCGCTGTGTTCGAAAGTTCTTGTGCGAACCGAACAGCGGATTTGGCCCATCCCTAGTTGTGACTGATGAGAAATAACTTCTGGGACATTGATGACATATTATTTTAAAAGAAGGCCTATGCTTGTGTTTTATTTTAATGAAATTACTTTTTTTTTTATTCAGTGTGTATGTCTGTGCTTATTTACTTTTAACTCTTTGCGGGAATAAGTAAGGGGTACAAATGTACACCTGTACTCATTTCCCTGAGGTTAACGAATATCACAACTTTATTAATAAAGGTCTTCTGTATCCCCCCCCCCCATATCACCCCCATCTCCCTTTAGGGATAACAGAGGTGGGAAGGAAGCCCTTGTCCCTCATTATTGGGACATGGGTACTCTGCAGGGGGAGATGATTTACTGCCCACTCTTTTCCTGGCAAGGTACCCCCTCAATATTGAAAGTCATGTGGCCTGGTATGGTACAGGAAGCAAGGAGGATGCGCACACTCTTTGCAATTCCTTTCCTGACAAGAAAGATATGGGTCTGTTTGGTAAATTAAGGGGAACCCCAAAACATGTTTTATTATTTTAATTAGTAAAACTAAAATGAATCAGATTAGGGGTTGTTGTATGTGAGCCAAGTTAAGTCTAGCCATACACGATTCGTTTTTTTTTTTTTTGTTCAGGTCCTTTTTTACTACTTGTGCTTCAGTTGTGCTTTTTGCAGATCCTTAAAAATTAGCTAGTGTTACTCTTAATGACCATGATCAAATTTAATGTACAGGGTTACCTGCATACAGTAGTAAACATACAGGACAATGTCACAGAGCAAGTGACAGGGACTAAATTCCTGCCCCCGGGAGTTTCCATTCCATCTGTATTTCGTGACCAGTTATGACACATGGCCTTGAGCAGCAATATTTTCTCATAAGGAGCTACACCTTCTGCCTCCTGACTTATGGGCTGGGCAGAATGTGAACTTCAGAACACTCCTAAGGCATGAGAGAAGAAAAGTGAGGATTGTGGGGCGAGGCTTCTCCGGAATATTAAAATATGTGCCTTCTATTCTCATCTCCCGCCTTCCCCCACACTTTTCACATTCCAACAACTCTGGGGCAGGGTTGGAATCTAAAAGACATCTGCTTTTCCCTCAGGTAACCTAACTGGTTTGGTTTCCATGCTAATTTTATCCCAACTGACTGATAGTTATTCAGCAGAAACTGCTCAGGTGGATAGAGGTGTGATTTTTGCAGTCTTAATCTTTAATATTTGCTTAGGGAGGTCCCTGAGAAATACTGTTTCACAACCACATTGAGCAGATGCCTAATTGGGATGACAGTAAATTTTTGGAATTTTACTGTGCAAATGAGTGATCATAAAACTGTCATGGATTATGGAAAGCACAGATGTCATGATGGCTGTTTTACCATGGATAGAAATTGTTTGATTATAATTTATATTCAAGGTCCTATTCTCCACATTAAATGCATATTAAAACTGGATATATAATAGCGTTATATGTCTAAAGGGTCATTTACCATTCCAGTTGCTTGACAATAGGCAACAGATTCTGTCTTTGGTAGTGAGATGGACAGCCTGGTAATAAGATGCAGTAGGAAAAGGAGATAGCACTAAATATCCTGTAACCTGTAGGATTTGTCAACAGACAGCAAAAGTAGCAAATTACTACATTCCCCAGTCCCTGACAGCAGGGACTCTTCACTGTGAGAATACACTAATCAGCCCTGCAGCCGATTGGCTGCAGCCACTGGTCGACAAATATCTTCCAGCGGATTTTGTAAAGTCGAAATACATTTACTGGCATTCATCGGAGAATCACCACGATTTGCTATTCAGTATTGATGATTAGGGATGAGCCGAACACCCCCCCGGTTCGGTTCGCACCAGAACCTGCGAACGGACCGAAAATTCGCGCAAACTTTAGAACCCTATTAAATACAATGGACGCGAACGTTCAAAATCAAAAGTGCTAATTATAACGGCTAATATACAAGTTATTGTCCTAAAAAGGGTCCTGCCCCAGAAGACATGTATCAATGCAAAAATAAGTTTTAAAAACTGTAATTTTTTCGGGAGCAGTTTTTTTAATGATGCATAAAGTGAAAAAAAAAAGTGAAATATTCCTTTAAAGCGGAGGTACCGCGGATTTTTTTTTATTAAAAGCCAGAAGCTGCAAATACAGCAGCTGCTGACTTTTAATATATGGACACTTACCTGTCCTGGAGTCCAGCGACGTCCGCAGTAGAGGACGAGCAATCGCTTGTCACTCTGCTGCCCCCACCGCCATCCTCGGTGAGGGAACCAGGAAGTGAAGCCTTGCGGCTTCATGCCCGGTTCCCTACGGCGCATGCGCGAGTCACGCCGTTCTGAATGGTCCCCTGTGTTCTGGGAGCTGAGTGTCTCCCAGAACACAACAAGGAATCTGCGGGAAGTGACGTGCTCCCGCAGATTTCCCGCAGAGAGGACTCCCGGAAGTGGGTTCAAATACCTGTCTTAGACAGGTATCTGCACCCCCCTCCCCCCTGAAAGGTGTCAATTGTGACACCGGAGGGTGGGAGGGTTCCGATCAGCGGAAGTTCCACTTTAGAGTGGAGCTCCGCTTTAAATATCGTACCTGGGGGGTGTCTAAAATATGCCTGTGAAGTGGCACGTGTTTCCCGTGTTGAGAACTGTCTCTGCACAAAATGACATTTCTAAAGGAAAAAAAGTCATTTAAAACTGCTTGCGGCTTTAATGCAATGTCTGGTCCCATCAATATGGATGAAAATCATTGAAAAAAAATGGCATGGTGGGTGCAGGAATGGGCCCAGCTGTGAAATATTAGATCAAGAATTGTAATTTCATGACATTGTTGAACAGTGGTTGGAAAAATTGGGCCTTTGATGGTGGTGGTGGTGCTGGTGCCACAACACTGTCCTCACAGTTACTCTTGGTGGGCGCAGGAATGGGCCCAGCTGTGAAATATTAGATCAAGAATTGTAATCACATGCCCCTGTTGAACAGGGGCAGAATAATTGGGCCTTTGGTGGTGGTGGTGGTGGTGTTGCCACAACACTGTAAGCCCTTACAGTTACTCTTGGTGGGCGCAGGAATGGGTCCTGCTGTGAATTATTAGATCAAGAATTGTAATTACATGCCCCTGTTGAACAGGGGCATAAAAATTGTGCCTTAGGCACTGGTGCCACAACACTGCAACCCCTCACAGATACAGTACTTGGAGCGCAGAAATGAGCCCTGTTGCAAAGTATTGCATCAAAAATTGTAATTATACGCCCCTGTTAAACAGGGGCAGAAAATGTGGTCCTTAGGCACTGGTGCTGGTGCCACAACACTGCAACCCCTCACAGATACAGTACTTGGAGCACAGCAATAAGCCCTGCTGCAAAGTATTGCATCAAAAATTGTATTTACACGCCCCTGTTAAACAGGGGCTGAAAAATTGGGCCTTAGGCACTGGTGCTGGTGCCACAACACTGCAACCCCTCACAGATACTGTAGTTGGAGCACAGCAATGAGCCCTGCTGCAAAGCATTGCATCAAAAATTGTAAATACACGCCCCTGTTGAACAGGGGCTGAAAGATTGGGCCTAAGCCACTGGTGGCGGTGCCCAGAACCAAAAATGTTCTTTCAAGCTATTAGCATGATTATCAGCATGAGGAGGAGAGGATAGTCACTCAGCATAAGAGGATAGTCACTCAGCATCAGCATAGGCAGTCTTGAAGGGATCTGACATTTCCAAAAAAAATATTCGGTTACATCAGCATCAGGTGCTTGGTAGCTGGTGGTGATCCAAGACTGATTCATTTTTATGAAGGTCAGTCAATCGACCGAGTCGGTGGACAGGCGCACCCTGTGATTGGTTACAAAGCCTCCAGCAGCACCGAATGTGCGTTCCGAAAGAACTCTGGATGCAGGACAGTATCTCAATTGCATACTATGCAAGCTCTGGCCAGTGATCCATCCTCAAGACCCAGTAACCCAGAGAATTTTCAGTGGGAAAGGTGTCCAAGTCTGATCTTGCCCCTAGGATATCCTGCACCATGTAAACCAGACGCTGGCGATGGTTGCTGGAAGCGATCATACCTTGGGGCTGCGTACTAAAAAATTGTCTGAACGCATCGGTCAGACGGACCCCTCTTCATCGCTCCTTCTTTGACTGACCGGAGCCTCAGCAACATGTTGTACAGGACCAGGAATTTGTAACCTCCCTGTCACGTACCTGACGGTGACGAGCCCGGTTAGCAGAGGGAGGCCTCCCTTACGGCTCCCACCGGCGGCCCCTGGTGGTATAACAGGAAGCACGGAGGTGGAAGGGGTACGAGTGCCTGGCAGGATCAAGAACTACCGCAGGTGATCAGGAACCAGCAGGTGAGGAGGCAGGAACCAGGAACTACAGCAGATGAGCAGACAGGAACCAGGAACTCAGCAGATGACCCGGACCGGGAGGCACAGCAGGTAAACTGGAACCACTAGGCAGCAGCAGGTGAACAAGAGCCAAGGTCAGGCAGGATCGTCAGACAAGCCAGGGTCGGGTAAACTGGCAGGCAGCGAGGCACAAAAGGATCAGGCAATACCGAAGTCAGAAAACAGGCCGATGGTCAGGTACAGGCAGATAGCAGGAGGGTCACAGGAAGCCGGATCAGATACAGGTAAACAAGGCAGATCAGGTCACTTGGGATAAACGCTGTAGAGCAGACAGCAGGGACTGTCTGCAAGTGAGGAGTTTAAATAGCCCTTCGGGCGTCACCTGCGGGGGCGGGAACCGGGAAGTCCAGGGCGTCTGTTCCTGACAGGGTTTCCATGACATTGCCCCCCCCCCAAGGGGCAGCCTCCGGATGCCCCTAGGAGCAAACTTCTCGGGGTGAGACCTCCTGAAGGCTTGTATCAGGTCTTTGGCGTGAATGTTCTCTTCGGGTTCCCAGGAGTTCTCCTCTGGTCCGTAACCCTTCCATTTTATTAAAAATTGACTCTGGCTATTTCTTCTTCGTGCGTCTAAAATAGCTTCTACCTCGAATTCCTGTTCCCCGTCTATGATGACGGGATCAGGGCGAGTCGGGGTCCGACCTGAGAATGGGTTGGAGACTGACGGTTTCAATAGAGAAACATGAAAAACAGGGTGGACCCTCAGGGAGTCGGGGAGCTCCAGCTCGTAGGCCACCTCGTTGATTTTCCTTTTGATAGGAAAAGGCCCTAGAAACTTGGGGCCCAATTTCTTGGACGGGCAAGCCAATCTTAGATTGATGGTGGAAAGCCATACTTGGTCGCCCGGTGCCAGCGCTAATTCACCCCGTCTCCTCCTGTCGTAGACCGTCTTGTTATACTCCTGAGTTCTTGCCATGGCTTCGCGTAGAAGCTGGTTGTTAGAGGGGAAGAAATTCACTTTTTCCAGAACTGCGGGCACTGAGCACTCAGGGAGAGAGTTGGGCAGAAATGTGGGGTGAATCCCGAAGTTCGCAAAAAATGGGGTCTGGTTAGTTGCGGAGTGGATGGAGTTATTGTAGGAGAACTCCGCTAGCGGAAGCAGGGAGAGCCAGTCATTCTGAGCAAAGGAGGAGAAACAACGCAAATATTGCTCGAGGGTCTGATTTGTTCTCTCAGTCTGTCCGTTGGTTTGAGGGTGGTAAGCCGAAGAGAATGATAGCTCTATTCCCAGAGTCTTGCAGAGGGACCTCCAGAACCGGGAGGTAAATTGTACCCCCCGATCGGAGACTATATTAGCAGGTACCCCGTGGAGCCTGACGACTTCTTTAATGAACATTTGTGCAGTTTCCGGGGCCGAGGGGGTCCCTCTCATAGGAACAAAATGTGCCATCTTGGACAGACGGTCCACAATCACAAAGATGGTGGTGTGATTCTCAGCCGGGGGGAGTTCAACTATGAAGTCGATAGAAAGCATTTTCCACGGTCTCTCTGGAACGGGTAAGGGCTTCAGTAGTCCCCAGGCTTTGGATCTGGACCCTTTATTCCGGGTACATGTAGTACAGGACTCCACGAACCTCCTGCAATCCTCGCGTAGTCGAGACCACCAGAAGGTACGTTGTACCAACTCAGTGGTCTTAGCCACGCCAAAGTGCCCAGCAAGGGCATGATTGTGGCAGAGCTCTAGCACGGTTATCTTTAGTTCTTCTGGTATGAATATCCTGTCTTGGTGCCAGAGTAATCCATCCTTGGTTTGCAGATCCAGTTCAGGAGAGGGTTCCTGTCTAGTGGTGGCTTGTCTGATCCGGGAGAGTAGGTCCTCCTGAAGTAGGAGAAAATTCCCAGGAGCGAGGATTGTATCGGGTGAGGAGAGTTCTTTGGATCCATGAAACATTCGGGACAAGGCGTCAGGTTTAGTGTTCTTGGCACCGGGGCGGTATGTCACATGGAAGGAGAACCGTTAAAAAAACAGGGCCCATCTGGCTTGTCGTGGTTTTAGTCTTTTTGCAGTTTTCAGGTACTCTAAGTTCTTATGGTCGGTGAATACTAAGATCGGGTGAGCAGCACCTTCAAGTAAGTACCTCCATTCTTCCAGGGCGGACTTAATCGCCAAGAGTTCCCGGTCTCCCACGTCATAGTTCTTTTCTGCCGCAGATAATTTGCGAGAAAAGAAAGCCACCGGATGAAGCAAAGCCTTGGTTCCTTGCCTCTGTGACAATATTGCCCCTACTGCAACCTCAGAAGCATCTACCTCAAGTACAAATGGTAGGGAGGAATCTGGGTGTTTTAAGATGGATGCAGAGGTGAAGAGCCTTTTGGGCCTTTTGGGCCTCAGGGGACCAGTGGAAGCGGGTACCTTGCTTGGTTAGCTGAGTAATGGGTGCAATGATGGTGGAGAACCCCCGGATGAATTTACGATAAAAGTTGGCGAATCCAACGAACCGTTGGATTCCCTTCTTATCCACTGGCGCTGGCCAGTCCAAGATTGCGGTGATCTTCTGTGGGTCCATCCTGATGCCTTCGCCAGAGATGATTAATCCCAGAAATGCTATGCTCTCCCGCTCAAACTCGCATTTCTCAGCCTTCGCATATAGTTTATGCTGCCGAAGCCGGTCTAACACACTTCTGACATGCCTGCGATGAGAGTCAAGGGAGGAAGAGAAGATTAGTATGTCATCTAAATAAGCAATCACAAAGAGATCTAAAAAGTCCCAAAGAACATCATTAATTAAATACTGGAAGGTGGCAGGGGCATTGCACAGCCCGAAGGGCATCACTAAATATTCGAAATGTCCGAACCGGGAGCGGAAGGCGGTTTTCCACTCATCGCCCTCCTTGATTCGGACCAGGTTATAGGCTCCCCGGAGGTCAAGCTTAGTAAAAATAACGGCAGCTCCCAATCTTTGGAACAACTCTGGTACCAGAGGAAGAGGATAACGATTTTTAATGGTGACCTTATTTAGTTCACGGTAGTCCACACATGGCCTGAGGGTATGGTCCTTCTTTTCTACAAAGAAAATGCCTGCGCCTGCTGGTGACGTAGAGGGGCGAATGAACCCCTTTAAAAGGTTCTCATCGATGTAGTCCTTCAGGGCCCCCTGTTCCACCTCCGTTAAAGGGAAAATCCTACCGAAAGGAATAGCTGCTCCGGGAAGTAGATCAATGGGGCAGTCGTAGGCTCGGTGGGGTGGTAGTGTCTCTGCCCCCTGTTTACTAAACACATCGAGAAAGTCCAGGTAAGCGTCAGGGATGGCCTGACGTATTCCGGCCTCAGTGTCGGTACACATTAAGGTGGCAGGCCCAGGGGGTTTGTGTGAGCCACAGGACCGTTGGCAGTAGGAGGAAGGAAACGTGATCACCCCCGTGACCCAGTTAATGGTAGGATTATGGGCTTGTAGCCAGGGCATACCGAGAATTATGGGGAACAGTGGAGAGGAGATAATATCCAGCCGTAGATATTCTCGGTGCACCCCGGTAGAGGAGAAGACAGTGACAGATAGGGGAGCCGTCTCTTCGACCACGGGCCCCGACTTGATAAGGGACCCATCAGCCAGGTGAACCCGTAGTCCATGGGTCTTGGGAAGTAGAGGAATAAGTTGAGTACGGGCAAAAGTTGAGTCCATGAAGCAACTACAAGCCCCAGAGTCAATAATTGCGACGACTTGCAGGGTCCTTCCTGGGAGCTGCAGGGAGATAGAAAGAGCGAAGTGAGAGGAGGATTTAGTCTGAGGGTTGATCACAGCAGGGAATACTGACAAGCCCTTACGGAACTTCAGGGGACAGTTCCTAACGAAGTGACCGGGCTCCCCGCAGTACAGGCACAGGTTGTGCGCGCGTCGGCGTTGGCGTTCCTCCGGAATAAGGGAAGGGCAGAGGACCCCAAGCTGCATGGGTTCAGGAGCATCGTACGAGGGGGTCAAGGGTGCTGCAGAAGCTGGGTGCGGATGACTGGGGACCCGGGGAAGCATCCAGGTCGGCCGGGTGAAGCCCGTGGCCCTCTCAACCCTCCGTTCCCTCAGGCGTCGGTCGATCTGAATTGTCAGATCGATCAGTAGGTTCAAATTTTCTGGTATTCCTACCCTAGCCAGTTCGTCCTTCAGGGGGTTAGAAAGGCCTATACGAAACTGGTGACGGAGGGCAGCGTCATTCCAGCTGGTGTCTGCGCTCCAGCGCCTGAATTCAGCTACATAGTCTTCCGCTGCTCTGCGTCCCTGCTGAAGGGTCCGCAGGGCGTTCTCTGCAGTGACCGAGAGCTGAGGGTCCTCGTACAATTGGGCAATGGCGTCAAAAAAAAGTGTAAGGCTGTCCAAGGACGCATCTTTGCGTTCTAGCAGGCGGTGGGCCCAGTTCTGTGGGTCTCCGGAAAGCAGCGAAATTACAAAGCCCACCTTGGTAGCTTCTAAGGAAAAGGTGCGGGGCTGTAAGGCAAAGTACAACTCACAAGAGTTCCGGAAAGCCCTGAACTTGCTCCGGTCCCTGGAGAATCTTTCGGGTGTAGGGACCCTGGGTTCAGGGGGAAGCATGACCACCGTGGGCGCAGCTCCTGCCCCGGCGGAAGAAGTGGAGGCACGTGGACCCCCTTGAGCTCCATCGGGGTTGGTGAGGGCCCGCACTTGTCCTTCCAGGTGAGTGTAGCCTTGCTGGAGGCTCTTAACGGCCTCGGTCAGTCCCGCCAGATGTCGGCATAGTTCCTCCATAGGTGAGGCTCCCTGCTCGGGCTCAGACATGGCTGTCTGCTACTGTCACGTACCTGACGGTGACGAGCCCGGTTAGCAGAGGGAGGCCTCCCTTATGGCTCCCACCGGCGGCCCCTGGTGGTATAACAGGAAGCACAGAGGTGGAAGGGGTACGAGTGCCTGGCAGAATCAAGAACTACCGCAGGTGATCAGGAACCAGCAGGTGAGGAGGCAGGAACCAGGAACTACAGCAGGTGAGTGGACAGGAACCAGGAACTACAGCAGGTGAGTAGACAGGAACCAGGAACTCAGAAGATGACCCGGACCGGGAGGCACAGCAGGTAGACTGGAACCACTGGGCAGCAGCAGATGAACAGGAACCAGCAGATGAGCAGACAGGAACCAGCAGATGAGCAGACAGGAACCAGGAACTGCAGCAGGTGAGTAGACAGGAACCAGGAACTCAGCAGATGACCCGGACCGGGAGGCACAGCAGGTAGACTGGAACCACTGGGCAGCAGCAGGTGAACAGGAAGCAGCAGATGAGTAGACAGGAACCAGCAGATGAGCAGACAGGAACCAGCAGATGAGCAGACAGGAACCAGGAACTCAGCAGATGACCCGGACCGGGAGGCCCAGCAGGTAAACTGGAACCACTAGGCAGCAGCAGGTGAACAAGAGCCAAGGTCAGGCAGGATCGTCAGACAAGCCGGGGTCGGGTAAACTGGCAGGCAGCGAGGCACAAAAGGATCAGGCAATACCGAAGTCAGAAAACAGGCCGATGGTCAGGTACAGGCAGATAGCAGGAGGGTCACAGGAAGCTGGATCAGATACAGGTAAACAAGGCAGATCAGGTCACTTGGGATAAACGCTGTAGAGCAGACAGCAGGGACTGTCTGCAAGTGAGGAGTTTAAATAGCCCTTCGGGCGTCACCTGCGGGGGCGGGAACCAGGAAGTCCAGGGCGTCTGTTCCTGACAGGGTTTCCATGACACTCCCATTCTCTGGGAACGCGTTGCACAGACCTTTCTGCAAGTCCTCCCGAAGATGCTTCATCCTCTGCTCCCTCTGCGATGGAAAGATAAGGTCCGCAACCTTACCCTTGTAACGTGGATCAAGGAGGGTTGCCAGCCAGTAATGATCCCTCTCCTTGATCGCACGAATACGAGGATCATTGCGCAGGCTTTGCAGGATCAGGGAGGCCATGCAGCGTAGGTTTGCTGAGGCATTCGGTGCAGAGTCCTCTGGGTCACTCAGGATGACATGATCCGCAGCCACCTCCTCCCAGCCACGTACAAGTCCATGGGTGTCTTGGGACTGTAGTTGATCCCTTGAAGACTGCTGCTGATGCTGAGTGCTAGGCTCCACCTCCATGCTGACACAATAATCCTCCTCCTCCTCCTCCTCCTCCTCGTCCTGTGTGATAGCCGGGCCAGCAGGAACACTGTCTGGATAAAGGGGGCCTTGAGAGGTAAGGAATTCCTCCTCTTTTTGCCTCTGTTCTGCCTCAAGTGCCCTGTCCATTATTCCATGCAGCGTGTGCTCCAACAGGTGGACAAGAGGGACAGTGTCACTGATGCATGCACTGTCACTGCTCACCATCCTCGTGGCCTCCTCAAATGGTGCCAGGACAGTGCATGCATCCCTGATCATGGCCCACTAGCGTGGGGAAAAAATCCAAGCTCCCCTGACACTGTCCTGGTGCCATATTGCAACAGATACTCATTGATGGCCCTCTGCTGCGTGGGCAGTTAAGGACATGAGCCAAACAGGGCACATGGGTCAGTTGTCCCTGTCGGAGGGCGGAGAGGAAGTTGGTGCCATTGTCGGAAACCACCTTTCCTGGCTTAAGCTGGCGTGGCATCAATCACCTCTGAGCCTGCCCCTGCAGAGCTGACAGAATCTCTGCCCCAGTGTGGCTCCTGTCCCCCAAGCACACCAGCTCACGCATCGCATGGCGTCTTTGCGTACTTGCGTAGCCCCTTGAACGCCTACAGAGAACCGCTGGTTCCGAAGACAAAGCACAGGTAGAGGCCATGGAGGAAGAAGAAGAGGAGGGGGTGGAGGAGAGAGGTGTGTCGGAATCACTAGAAGTAACATTTTGGAGGCGTGGTGGTGGAACAACCTCCAACACTACTGCACCTTGTCCTGCATCCTTCCCAGCTGCCAGCAGAGTCACCCAATGCGCCGTGAAACATAGGTAACGTCCCTGTCCATGCCTGCTGGACCGTGAGTCAGCGGTAATATGCACCTTACCACTGACCGCCCTGTCCAGCGAGGCCAAGACATTGCCTTCCACATGCCGGTAGAAAGCCGGAATTGCCTTCCATGAAAAAAAGTGGCGTTTGGGAACCTGCCACTGAGGAACCGCACATTCAAGAAACTCACGGAAGGGGGCAGAATCTACCAACTGAAAAGGCAGCAGTTGAAGTGCTAGCAATTTAGCCAAGCTAGCATTCAACCGCTGGGCATGTGGATGGCTGGGAGCGAACTTCTTTCGGCGGTGCAGCAGCTGGGGCAGGGAAATTTGCCTGGTACAATCGGACCTTGGTGTACCGATAGCAGATTGTCTGCAATTACTTGGCTGTGACACACCGAATTCTACACCTTCATTCCTCTCAATGCAGGTTTCTTTGTTTACAAAAGTTTTATTTGGAAGATTCAAAAATAAGTTACAAAACTGTGAGGAAGTATTACAGTAGAAGATATAATGCATTATGATATATACCATGAGAATAGAGTAGAGTTTTTATTAAGAGCAGAAAATCATATGACAATATAGGGATAGGGTACCTAGTGAGTTTGGTGCAAATCAGAGGAAGGGGTAACAATGGGGTGTATAGGAACAGAAAAAAGTCAAAAATAATTAAAAAAAAAGAAGTTCCTGCGATTCGGAAGGCATATGTTTCAATCATTAGACCAGTACATCCATTTTGAATTAAAGGTGTGAATGCTATCAGTTAGGGTATGATGGATTCTTTCGGATAACTGTAGATTTCTCATTCTGGATAAAACCTGGGGCCAGGGTAGGTTATTGGATTTCCAATTGAGAGCAATCATCCATTGAATTGAGCTTACTAGTGAATGGATCAGTCTAACACAGGGTGAGGGGATATCTGGGATATTAGCGTATAGAATACATATTTGTGGGGAGAGGGTGATTCTCTTTTTGACTATGGTTTCTATTTTCAATTCGGCGTGTCTCCATATTGTTTCTAAAAATCTGCAACTCCAGAAAATGTGCGTGTATGTGCCAGTTTCTATGCAACCTCTGAAGTAGCATGGAGAAGATGATGGGTAGAAAGAGTGAATTTTTTCAGGAGTCAGATATAGTCTAGTAAATAGTTTCATTGGGGATTCTCTGTATGCTGGAGCTATGTTGCATTTGCGGAGATTGTCCGTCATAGTGTTCCAGGATTCTATGGGGATGAAGCAATCTAGTTCGGATTCCCAGTGTAACATTTGGGTAGATTTGTCAGGCATCGAGGAGCTGTTAAGGTCTTTATAAAAGAGGGAGATTAGGCCCCTATCTCTCGAGGAGTTTAAACAAACGTGTTCGAATATCGTCGTAGGGGGATGAATACATAAAGAGTAATGCTCGTTGAAAAAGTTTTTGATTTGAAAGTAGTTTGTGAGTTCCGAGGATGGGAGATCGTATTTAGATTGGAGAGCGGGGAATGTGAGGAATGTATTGTTAGAGGACAATGATTTTAGGAAGGACAAATTATTATTTCGCCATAGGGGGAACGAACGTATGTTATTTAAGTTCTGTGTAAGTCTGGGGTCACCTAAAAAGGAGGCAAGAGGGGGAGTGTCAGATGAAAGTTTGAGGGTTTTAGTAAGTGTAAGCCTTAGTCGGAGAAAATGGGCAACAATAAGGTTATATTTGAGAAGTTTTTGGTGATGTATACAGTTAGACCAGATGATGCCTTGTAGGTGGTATGGAGCAATGGAGAAGGATTCGAATTTAAGCCATGGGAGCTGTGGAGTGGGAGCATGCCATTGGGCAATCTGTGAAAGTTTAGTGGCAATAAAGTAGTGCCAGATATTGGGGAGGCCTAGGCCTCCCTTATTTTGGGGTCTGAACATGAGAGGGTAGCCACATCTTGGTTTTTTTGATGACCAGATAAATTTGTTAATCTCCCTTTGAAGGGATTCAATCCTTGTTTTGGGAACATTGATAGGTAAAGCTCTAAAAATATATAATAATTTTGGAAGGAGGGTCATTTTAAAGGCGCAGATCCTACCGAGGAGTGAAATGTGGTATGTGGACCATACTTTGAGTAGGGAGCTAATCTGTTGGAATAGGGGGGTAAAGTTGGTAGTATATAAGGTTTTGTGATGGGAAGTGATGAGGACACCTAGATATCTAAATGATGTAGAGCACCATATAAAGTTGAAGTTTTTTTGTAGGGTAGTGGTAAGGTCAGTGGGGAGGTTGATAGGGAGGGCAGAACATTTGTTGACATTAATACCTAAACCAGAAATGTTGTGAAACGATTTAAGTTCAGAGATAAGGTTTGGTAAAGATGTTAAGGGGTTCGAAAGAAACAGCAGCGCGTCATCAGCATAGAGGCTAAGTTTGAATTCATGTGGGCCTTTGTTATACCCTCTGATGTTTGGGTTGTTTCTTATGGCTTGTGCTAGAGGTTCAATTGCTAAGGCGAATAAAAGTGGGGAGAGGGGGCAGCCCTGTCTGGTACCTCTGCTTAAGGGGAAGAAGTCATAATTGTGGCCTGGGATTTTGATTCTGGTCTGGGGGTGGTGGTAGAGTGCTTTGAATCCATGAATAAATTTGTCTGTGATGCCGAATTTAGGGAGAAGAAAGTTAAGATAGGACCAATTTACACTATCAAATGCCTTATGAATGTCGAGACTAAGGAGGCATAGTGGGCTGGAGGAAAGATTAGCATCTTGGATGATATTGGTAACAAGTCGGATGTTATCTGTGATTTGACGGCCAGGGATGAACCCTGATTGGTCAATATGGATAATGGGGGTGATGACTGATGCTAGTCTATCAGCAAGGAGTCGGCCAAAGATTTTCAAATCATTATTAAGAACTGATATTGGGCGAAAATTTTGGGGAAGGGAGTGGTCTTTAAGAGGTTTGGGAATAAGAGACAAATTTGCAAGGAGCATGTCTTCTGGGAAATGGCCACCTGTGAGGATATGGTTAAAAAGTTTAGTTAATCTAGGTACTAAAAGGGGTGCAAATTTTTTGTAGTATAATGTGGAGAAGCCATCAGGACCCGGCGCTGTCAAAGTTTTGAGAGATTTAATGATGTTAGTAATTTCTAGCTCTGTACAGGGATTATTGAGAATTGCAGTTTGTTGGTCATTAAGGGTGGGAAGATGTATATTATCTAACCAATTAAGTGAGGAGGTGGAGGGGTGGGTCTGGGGCCCTGAAAGGAGATTTTTATAGAAAGTGGAGAAAATGTCCAGGACATCACGGGGATGTGTAACCAAGTTACCTTTGTGGTTACATAGTTTGTATGTGTGTGGGGGGTTATGTTCCTGGTTGAGTTTGCGTGCAAACATTTTGCATGTGGCGTTGCTATGTAACATGAATTTTGCTTTGGAAAATCTAAGGGATTTCTCAGTGTCAGCTGATAGGATTGTGTCTAGGGATTGGCGTTTGGAATGGATTTGGTTTGTAATTTCTGGAGATGGGGATTGGCTAAGTTTGTTGTATAACAGGTCTAATTCTTTAGTTAGAGTTTTGATTTCTGTAAGTTTGGCTTTATTTTTGGCTGCAGCAATGCTAATCAAGTGTCCTCTCAGGACAACTTTGTGTGCCGACCAGAGTGAGGTAGGAGCGATGTCTTCAGTTGAGTTGTTGGCAAAATAGTCTACAATGTGAGAGTTAATGTCTTGTAGTGTTTGTGGGTCAGATAAAAGGGAGTCATTAAGGCGCCAGTTAAATGCAGTGGGGGCGAGCCCCACTTGGGAGATGTCAAATTCAACCATGTCATGGTCAGACCAGGGACAAGGGTGAATTCGAGCTCCAGAGGAGTTCGCTAGAAGAATGGGAGTACAAAATATATAATCTAGTCTGGCGTAGCAGTCATGTGGGTGGGAGTAATGGGTATAGGCCTTTATGCCAACATTGTGGGATCTCCATGAGTCGATCAGTTGGAATTTATTGAGTGAGCGGCACATTGATCTGGAGAAGGCTTTTGAGGAGGGAGTTATCTTACTCCTATCTAGAGAGGGGTGTGCAGCTAAATTAAAGTCACCCCCTAACACAAGATGAGGGGAGCTGTGTCGGTCAAGGGTGTCAAAAAAGGTATTAAAGAATGTAGAGTGTGTATCATTAGGTGCGTAGATGGAGGCGATCGTAATCGATCGTTTGTTTATTGTGCCTTTTAGTATGATGAAACGGCTTTCTGTGTCTCTATATATGCTTTGTATGTCAAAGATGATAGAATTACGAATGAAGATTGCAACCCCCTTTGACTTGTTAGAGAATGTGGTAAAGAAGTGTTGGTTATATGTTTTATCAAAGTAATTTGGGTGGTTTTCTGAGGAAAAATGGGTTTCTTGCAGGAGAATGATATCAGCGCCCAATCTTTTATAGTGCCTGAATGCTTTTTTTTGCGTTTGTGTGGTGAGTTAAACCCATGGACGTTATGAGAAATGATTTTAAGACCCATTGATAAAGGGGATGTGTACGCTGAGTATTTGGGACAGGATAGCGAGGCATCTGTATGGGATTTGGATCGTGTAAGAAGGTACTGTAAGAAGTTGTGTGACATAATTGTCCACAACAGGGTGTAAAATAGTGTCATAAAGAGCATAGGTATGATTTATAGAAGGATAGTGTTCGTATAGTAGTAGTATGAGTATCCTCAAGGGTGTAGAAACATAGTCATAATTGCAAAGAGATTCAAAGGAAATTCTAGTGCGAGAAAATGCCTTATGGGCAACTTGAAAAGTTTTGTAATATGTCAAAGTGGGGTCAGGTAGCAGAAAATCTACTGACCATTTGGAATTTAATCTTCCGTAATATTTCTCAGTCATATGAAAAACAATGTAAATAACAAATAACCGATAGAGTATAAGTAAAAGGGAGTTAGAGGACTGGGAGTCCACTAACCTAAAAGATTGTAAAGATGGACAGTAAAGTCCGAAACTCACAACCAAGGCCCAGCGAAGCCACCAAAACAAGGGGGAAGCCACGCCGGGATATGGACGAGAGTGTGGGGTCAAACCAGCGGCGACGGATGTGCCAGGGAATGTAAGATAGTTATATCAGTTGTGTGCATGTTAGGGGTTAGAACGTAGGGACAAACAGAACAGTTGAAATAGAGCCATTATTGTATGAACAATAGCTATATAGGCCTAGAACCATATAGGATGGTAACATACTTTTCTACCTGTAGTGTGCTCCTACGCCGTAGGAACATCACCGTCTTATGTACACATTTTCTGTCCCCACCCCCCAACCTTCGCCAGGGTAGGAGGCGGAGAGGGAGAAGCCCATATACACAAAAAAAAAAAAGGGGAGGGGGCAAGGGGGAAGGAACCATACACCAAGCATACGATATTTATCAGAGAGTCCGGAAATCACGATATAAAGTTATTGTAAAAAATAAAAAAAATAAAAAAATTTTTTAGGACTGGGAGGTAAAAGTATGTCAAAAAAGAAAAAAAATATATAAATAAAAGGGGGGGAGGGGGCAAGGGGGAAGGAATCACAAACCAAGCATATGATATTTATCAGAGAGTCAGGAGATCATAAAAAGTTTCTACTCATAATAATAAAAGAAATTTCAGATCTGGGAGGTAAAAATAGGGCCAAAACAAAAAAGAGCATAGAAAAAAAATATCTCTCTCCCTTTCTTCCCCTCTTCCCTCCCCTCTCCCCTCGCCCCCCCCCCCCCCCCCCCCCACTGATGAAAAAAAAAAAAAATTAGATAGAGAGAGCGGTAGAGAGCCGGAATCGCCTTCCATGAGAAAAAGTGGCGTTTGGGAACCTGCCACTGAGAAACCGCACATTCCACAAACTCACGGAAGGGGGCAGAGTCTATCAACTGAAAAGGCAGCAGTTGAAGTGCTGGCAATTTAGCCAAGCTAGCATTCAACCGCTGGGCATGTGGATGGCTGGGAGCTAACTTCTTGCGGCGGTGCAGCAGCTGGGTACAATCGGACGTCGTGTACAGATAGCACTTGACTGTGACACACCTAATTCTACACCTTCATTCCTCTCAATGCAGGTTTCAGAGAGGACTGAAGGTATAGTTCGGTTGGGGATCCCAGCTGATGAGGAGCAAGGAGAGGTCTGCTTTGTTCTTTGGTGTGGGTCTTTTAGGTACGCTTGCCAATGGACTGCATGGCAGGTTGACATATGTCTGGTCAAGCACGTGGTGCTCAAGCGGCTGATGTTTTGGCCACGCGAGATACGCTTTAGACATATGTTGCAAATGGCAACGGTGCGATCTGCTGCACACGTCTGAAAAAAGGCCCACACCAAAGAACTTTTGGAATAACGCGCAGAGACAGCAGCGCCCTGCACATGCGGAGCTCTGCGGTGTGATGCGGTCGGTGTGCTGCCCTTAAGCTGGCCCCTGGAGGGCATCCTGCTTCGTTGGAGATGTGCCTCCTCCTCCTCCTCCTCCTCTCTCCTATCAGGCACCCACGTGGAGTCAGTGACCTCATCATCCCCTCCCTCCTCATCACTGGAGCCAATCTGGCAGTATGCTGCAGCTGGGGGAACATGACTGCCAGATAGCTGTCCTTGTTGGGCACCCCCTCTCTCTGGGCTCACGTTACTACCCCCTCTCTCTGAGCTCACGTTACTGCCTTCCTCCAGCTGGGTTCCATCATCGGAGCCTTCAAAAGCTGGGCATCCTCCTGGAGCATGTACCCAACACTGTGGTCAAAGAGTTCGGGGGACTCCTCAGGAGGACATGGTGGGGCTAGGGAAGGAGTGAATGATGCCATTGAGCCGAGGGAAGAGGCAGCTTTGGCAGCTGCTTTGCCAGACAAAGTACCCTGAGCCTGGGTGAGAGAGGACAAGGAGGAGGAGGACGGCTTGGTCATCCACTCTACCAAGTCTTGGGCATGTTGCGCCTCAACATGGCTAGCTGCCGAAAAGAAGGACAAGCGTGTCCCATGGCCACGTGCTGATGAGGATGCACCGTGTCCATGACCAGCAGCACTGTTGCCTCTAGACACAGAGCCTGCTTGCCCTCTTTTATTGCCTTGTGACTGTCTGCCTCTCCTTGTTTGCCTTCCAGACATACTAATGGCCTGCAGTGAGATGTAGCTGCACAAAGATAGGATGTGTATATGTATATATATACAGTATATATATATATATATATATATATATACATATATATATATATAAATATATTAGGGCTGTGGAAATTACCGATTAATTACTCGATTAATCGTTAATTTTTTTGATCGATCAAAATTGTTTTGATCGGTACTCACCTCTCCGCCGGCTTCCGGGTCTTCAGGGAGTTCCGTCGGAAATTTGTCCATAGGAAAGGCCGCGGCTTCGGCCTAGCTCCAGAGCGGCGGCCATCTTGGTACACCCGGTGGCGGCCTAGGTGAGCGTCGCTCTGACGTCATCATCACCCGCCTCAACTGCTCGTGGATCTGCCTGCTTGTGTAGTGGTAAGCAAGCAGACAATCGTATATACAGTGGGGGAGATGTGGATATTACAGTGGGGGGAGATGTGGATATTAGTAATATCCACATCTCCCCCACTGTAATAGCCACATCTCCCCCACTGTAATATATTAAAGTGGGGAGATGTGGATATTACAGTGGGGAGATGTGGATATTACAGTGGGGGAGATGACGTGGATATTACAGTGAGGGAGATGGCGTGGATATTACAGTGGAGGAGATGACGTGGATATTACAGTGGGGGAGATGTGGATATTACAGTGGGGGAGATGTGGATATTACAGTGTGGGAGATGTGAACATTACAGTGGGGGAGATGTGGATATTACAGATCTGGTGTCATGGATATGCATTAATGTCTGTCTGCCATCTTACCTTCCTCCTCATGTGTTCATCTAGAGACCATACCTCCTTCACCTGGCTTCCTTTATAATCTCCTCCCAGCCTGACTCCACCCCAGGCCCTATCACTGAACACTATATTAACCTGTGCACTGCAAGCCTGCTTTGCTGATCAACGTGTTTGTTAGGCATTGTGTGTTTGGGTTCCTGCCTGCCGTGTGCTATGTCTGTCTCTCTGTTACGTTATTGGCTTGTCCCCGACTATCCCTGTCTGCTCGTGACCCTTGACCTTCGGCTCATTCTTCGTTATCCTTGTCTGCTTGTGGCCCCTGACCTTCGGCTTGTTATTCGGTTCTCTCTATCGTGTGCTGCTGCTTCCCCTTATCCTACGGGGCGTGAGCTAGGAAACTACAGGGGCCGCGACCTGGTCCCAGCCTGCAGCGTAACATCCTCACCACTAGAGGCCCTGGAGAAGACCAGCTGGGTCTTAGACTCCGCGCCCTGGGGAATCTTGGCTCTCGCTTCCATTGGGATCCCGGTTGTGCTCCTCTGGTCCCGCTTTCCACAACCACCCAGTTTCCTATCCGCAGAAGCCAGCCATAGGGTTCACTACCTCGCGGTGCACTCCTGTCCCCCTACGGTGTGCATCTGTCACCTGGCCACAGGTGACCCTGACAGTTTGATCAGCCATGAACCCGGCTGACATCCCGCTTCCCGCGGATGATCCATTGCAGGGCATAGTTCGCAGACTTGAGACCCAGGAATCAAATCAGACCCAGGTGATGCGATTCCTCCAGGATCTGGCTTCTCGATTCGAGCAGCTTCAGGTCTCCTTGGGAACCCCGAATCCGCAACCCCAAGTACAACCAGCGGCTGTACCTATCGCACCAGTCGCAGCCTCACACTCACTAAGATTGCCAGCTCCGTTCCGTTTCTCTGGGGACTCCAAGGCCTGCAGGGGGTTTCTCAGCCAATGCACTATTCATTTTGAGCTTCAACCTCAAAGCTTCCTATCTGACCGGGCTAAGGTAGCCTATATCATTTCCCTCCTCTCCGGTAAAGCTTTGGCCTGGGCTGCCCCCCTGTGGGAGAGGAACGATCCGGTGGTTTCCAGTCTGTCCGAATTCTTGAGGCTCTTTCGTAATATCTTCGAAGAGCCGGCTCGGGCTTCTTCAGCGGCTAGTGCTGTCTTACGTCTTCGCCAAGAATCTAGTTCAGTGGGGCAATATGCTCTTCAGTTCCGTATCCACACAGCTGAATTGAGCTGGAATAATGAGGCCCTGGTCGCTACCTTTTTACATGGCCTCTCTGACCGAGTGAAAGACGAATTAGCGGGAAGAGCCATTCCCGTCGGTCTGGACGATGTAATTTCATTATGCAACCAGATCGACATTCGTTTTCAAGACAGGTCCTTAGAAAAAAGACGCCAGCACTCTCTGGGTCCTAGCCAGTCTGAGCTCCCCTCCCTTCATTCCGTGGAGCATCCTCTACCTGCTGAAGAACCTATGCAGCTGGGCCGGACCAGACTAACCCCCGAAGAACGTGCTAGGCGCAGAACTCTGGGCTTGTGCCTCTATTGTGGGGGCAAGGGTCATTTTCGTGACTCCTGCTCGCTTCCTCCGGGAAACGCTCGGGTCTAATACATTTGGAAGGTGGAGTATTGGACCCAGAAACATCACCTTCTCGCCTGCTCTTGCCGGTGTTCCTTCATGTAGGCACTTCTCCTCAGTCAACCCTTGCATACCTGGATTCCGGGGCTGCCGGCAATTTCATGGATTGGAGAACTGCTTCTTCTATGAAGCTTACCCTTTCACCTCTCACTACCCCATTGGTAGTCTCGGCAATTGATGGCACTGTTCTCCCAGGGGGCCCTATTCGCTTCCAGACGCTACCCATTAGGATGTCGGTAGGGATTCTCCACCAGGAGTGGATATCCTTTCTTATTCTACCCAAGGCCTCTACCCCAGTTGTATTGGGCCTCCCTTGGCTACAGCTCCACTCTCCACATGTGGACTGGGTCTCTGGGCAGATCCTGGCCTGGGGTTCCTCATGTTTCTCGTCGTGTCTTCTCAAGGTGACCCCCAAGGAGAGTCTTCCGGTTGCTGCCACTTCTGTTTCTTCTGATCTTCCCGCCGCATACAGCGATTACCGGGATGTGTTCTGTAAAAAATCAGCTGAGGTGCTTCCTCCCCACAGGTCTTTTGACTGTGCTATTGATCTTGTCCCCGGAGCAACTCTACCCAGGGGTCATACCTACCCTCTGTCCATCCCAGAGACCCAGGCCATGTCGGAGTATGTAGCAGAGAATCTGGAGAGAGGTTTCATCCGGAAATCCTCATCGCCTGCAGGGGCAGGGTTCTTTTTTGTTGCCAAAAAGGATGGTACCTTAAGACCCTGCATCGATTATCGGGGTTTAAATGCGGTTACTATTAAAAATCGATACCCCTTACCCTTAATATCTGAGCTATTCGATAGGTTGAAGGGTGCCTCCATTTTCACCAAGTTGGATCTCAGAGGCGCGTACAATCTCATTCGAATACGGGAGGGTGACGAATGGAAGACTGCATTCAACACTAGAGACGGGCATTACGAATATCTGGTGATGCCTTTTGGTCTGTGTAATGCTCCAGCCGTGTTTCAAAACTTTGTCAATGAAATCTTCAGAGATCTGCTGTACCAGTTTGTTGTCATCTATCTGGATGACATTCTGATCTTTTCTGAAAATCTGCTCGTCCACAGAAACCATGTCCGCACTGTACTTCAACGTCTTAGAGAGAACAATCTCTATGCCAAGCTGGAAAAATGTTCCTTTGAACGTTCTTAGGTCCTGTTGTTGGGGTGCTTCGTCTCATGTTCGGGGCTTCGTATGGACCCTGGGAAGGTCTTGGCTATCACCAACTGGCCTCTTCCTGCTAGCCTCAAGGCCACACAGCGCTTTCTTGGCTTCACTAATTATTATAGGCAGTTCATAAGGAATTACTCTTCCATTGCCGCGCCTATTATCGCTTTGACCAAGAAGGGTGTGAATGCCAGAGACTGGCCTCCCGAAGCTGTCTCTGCATTTCACAACCTGAAACAGGCCTTTGTTTCTGGCCCCCTCTTGAGGAGACCAAATCCTGGGAATGCATTTTTTATTGAAGTGGACGCTTCCTCAATGGGGGTGGGAGCTGTGCTTCTTCAAATCTTTGAGAAGAGACGCCAACCATGTGCGTTCTTCTCCAAAAAAAATTCTCAGGCAGAGAGGAATTATGCCATCGGTGATCAGGAACTTCTCGCAATTAAATTGGCGTTAGAGGAGTGGCGTCATCTCTTGGAGGGTTCCCCTCACTCCATAACGATCTTTACCGATCACAAGAATTTACAGTATCTACAGAATGCTAAACGTCTGAATCCTAGACAGGCCAGGTGGAGTCTCTTCTTTGCCCGTTTTAATTTCACGATTACCTACAAACCTGGTTCCTGCAACGGTCGGGCTGATGCGCTCTCTAGGTCATTTGACACTTTGGATGAGGAGTCCGCCCCTGAACCTGAGCCGATCATTCCCACCTCATGCATTGTTGCCCACTCTACCACCCTGAAGTCTAAAATTCCGCCTGGTAAGACCTTTGTCCCCACTGAGCTAAGAGCTAAGATCCTTCGTTGGGGACATGATTCCAAGGTGGCAGGGCATTCTGGATTCCTCCGATCCTTCCTACTCATCAGTCGTCACTACTGGTGGCCTAATCTCCGCTCAGACGTCAAAGACTACGTTAAAGCTTGTCATGTCTGTGCTCAGTCCAAATCCTCCACACAAGCTCCTGCTGGTCTCCTCATGCCCTTGCCCATTCCTAAGGAACCCTGGGTCCATATTGCCATGGATTTTATCACCGATCTCCCACTGTCTGAGAATAATACAGTCATTTGGGTGGTAATCGATCGATTCTCCAAGATGGCTCATTTTGTTCCTCTTCCTGGTCTTCCTTCTGCCCCTGCCTTGGTTCCCATTTTCATTCGGGAAATTCTCCGCCTACATGGGGTCCCTTCTCATATTGTTTCCGACAGGGGAGTCCAATTCACGTCTCGTTTTTGGAGAGCCTTTTGCAAATCCCTCAATATTGTCTTGGATTTTTCTTCT
The DNA here is from genome assembly GCA_029206835.1 of Rana muscosa. Taxonomy (NCBI): domain Eukaryota; kingdom Metazoa; phylum Chordata; class Amphibia; order Anura; family Ranidae; genus Rana; species Rana muscosa. The sequence goes on from CM055127.1 coordinate 346,596,807, forward strand.
TCTTACCATCCCCAATCCAATGGACAGACTGAGAGGGTTAATCAGGAGTTAGAGGTCTTTCTTCGCACCTTTGTGTCTTCTCACCATGACGATTGGTCCTCTCTACTCCCGTGGGCAGAATTCTCCCATAACAATCATGTGAATACCAGTTCGCAGAAGACACCCTTTTTCACAGTTTATGGAAAACACCCTCAACTTCCTCTTCCCATGATCTGTTCTCCAGACATTCCAGCTTTGGCTTCGGTTCAGGAGTCTCTCAATTCCGTTTGGGGTCACGTTCATGATTCCCTCCGGGCAGCTGCTGAAAAATTCAAAGGCTTTGCCGACCGCCGCAGGCGTAAACCGCCTTCTCTTCAGCCAGGGGACAAAGTCTGGCTCTCTACCAGGAACATCAAGCTCCGAAATCCTTCTCTGAAGTTTGCTCCACGATTCATCGGTCCATACACGGTAACTGCTAAACTGAATCCGGTTTGTTTCAAACTCCAGATTCCTAAGAGCCTTAAAATCACTAACTCCTTTCATGTTGCTCTTCTAAAGCCTTTAGTCCTCAATAAATTCTCTCGTCCTCTCCCTACCGTGGCGCCTGTCTCTGAGGATAATCAGGAGTACGAGATCAGTCAAATTCTGGACTCCCGACTCTGTAAAGGCGTTCTTCAGTACCTCGTTCATTGGAAAGGGTTTGGTCCTGAGGAGAGGTCTTGGATCACTGCATCTGAGGTCTTTGCACCTCGTCTGTTAAAGGAGTTTCATCTGAAGTTTCCCTCTAAACCTGGGCCCAGGCGGGGAAGGGGGAGGCCTCGTAAGAGGGAGGGTACTGTCATGGATATGCATTAATGTCTGTCTGCCATCTTACCTTCCTCCTCATGTGTTCATCTAGAGACCAGACCTCCTTCACCTGGCTTCCTTTATAATCTCCTCCCAGCCTGACTCCACCCCAGGCCCTATCACTGAACACTATATTAACCTGTGCACTGCAAGCCTGCTTTGCTGATCAACGTGTTTGTTAGGCATTGTGTGTTTGGGTTCCTGCCTGCCGTGTGCTACGTCTGTCTCTCTGTTACGTTATTGGCTTGTCCCCGACTATCCCTGTCTGCTCGTGACCCTTGACCTTCGGCTCGTTCTTCGTTATCCTTGTCTGCTTGTGGCCCCTGACCTTCGGCTTGTTATTCGGTTCTCTCTAACGTGTGCTGCTGCTTCCCCTTATCCTACGGGGCGTGAGCTAGGAAACTCCAGGGGCCGCGACCTGGTCCCAGCCTGCAGCGTAACATCCTCACCACTAGAGGCCATGGAGAAGACCAGCTGGGTCTTAGACTCCGCGCCCTGGGGAATCTTGGCTCTCGCTTCCGTTGGGATCCTGGTTGTGCTCCTCTGGTCCCGCTTTCCACAACCACCCAGTTTCCTATCCGCAGAAGCCAGCCATAGGGTTCACTACCTCGCGGTGCACTCCTGTCCCCCTACGGTGTGCATCTGTCACCTGGCCACAGGTGACCCTGACATCTGGATCTGTATGTGCGTTATAATTAATCGAAATTAGTCGATTAATCGATAAAAAAAAAAACGATTAACCGAACACAAAAATTTTAATCAGTAACAGCCCTAATATATATATAAATTTGTCTGTACTGATAATGCAGCTATCAGAATCAACTGCCTGCTGTGGTATTAGTATGGGAAAAGCAGCAGCAGCAGCAGCAGCAGTTAGTTTTAGGTGAAAACTGTGCAGAGAGGGACACAGTACACTGAAAATACTTGCAACTCCCTGCCTGTGGTTTAATTATGAGAACACCACTATTAGTCACTCACTAACTGTATTCAGGTAAGCTTTAGGTGAACGCTATGCAAAGCACACAGTACACTAAGTGAAACACTGACTGTCTGCAGCTAGCACAATCACCTGCCTGCCTGTCACAGTATAGAGAAAACCAGGAACGGATCTAGCTAAACTACCGGTAAATACAGTGTATAAATATATATACAACACCTAGGATGCATATATATCCTCTACACACTGTAACTGCAACTAACTGACTCGCCTGCCTGCTCTATCTAACTCAATATAAACGACACTGTCTGTCTCTGTAAACTCTCTTGTTTCACAACTCCAACACACTACACAAGGCCGCCGAGCCGGCGGCCTTAAATAGTGTGTGGGGTGTACTAAACCCCCTGAGCCATAATTGGCCAAAGCCCCCCTGGCTTTGGCCAATTACGGCTCTCCGTTTTTTCTACGCTGTGATTGGCCAAAGCATGCGGGTCAATCATCAGCCAGCAATGCACTGCGATGCCACAGTGAATTATGGGCCGTGACGCGCCACTCGAATTTGGCGCGAACGGCTCATAATGTTCGATCTTCGGCGAAGGATCGAACAGCCGATGTTCGAGTCGAACATGGGTTCGACTCGAACATGGGTTTGACTCGAACATGAAGCTCATCCCTATTGATGATGTGGCTCATTACGAGCCAAATACCTGTCGCATTTATTTGCCATAGTTATAAACTGTATTAACTGCCTACTTATTTGTCAGAGTCCTGTCCATCTTATATGTAGATTTTCCACTCATTAAAGCAGACCTTAAAGTGGTTGTAAAGGCTAAAGATTTTTTACCTTACTGAATCTAAGTGATATTAAAGTCTTTTTTTTTGTTTTTGTTTAAAAATAACAGACATGTTATACTTACCTGCTCTGTGAAGTGGTTTTGCACAGAGCAGCCCAGATCCTCCTCTTATTGGGTCTCTCGCTGGCGCTCCCTCCTGCCGTGTGCTCCCACAGCAAGCAGCTTGCTATGGGGGGCACCCGAGCCAAGCAGATGCTCTGTGTGTTCATTCAGACACGGAGCCAGGGCTCAGCCCTGCCCCGTCCCCTCTCTCTCCTCATTGGCTCACTGACTTTGCTTGACAGCAACGGGAGACAATTGCGCCCGCTGCTGTCTCAGCCAATAAGGAGTGAAAGCCCCAGACACTGGAGGCTTTCGTGCAAAATCACTGGAACGAGATGGGGTTCAGGTAAGTATTAGGGGGGATGAGGGGGGCTGCTGCACACAGAAGTTTTTTTTATCTTAATGCATTAAGATAAAAAACCTTCTGCCTTTAGAACCCCCTTAAGGTAAAAAAAACTTTCCAAGATTTGCTCCCCTGCCTGCACAGCCTGACTTGGGAGCAAGCCTGCACATTTTCTCCAATAGCAAGCGCATGCTATGGAGGCAGACACTGAAGAGAAGGAGTGGACAGGACCACCAGGGGACCTGAGAAGAGGACATTCGGGGCCACTGTGCAATACCATTGCATAGAGCAGGTAAGTATAACTTGTGTAGCACACGGACCTTTTTCTCACCTGGCTCACTTGTGAGATAAGGCACACCATACTATATGCCCGTACCCTCTTGTTTGAAGAGGTTAAGCGGTGTTCACAATTGTTGGGTCCTGCAGCGAGTTGTGATAAAAAGAAATAAATGCACTACCCAAAAAACACATAAATAATAACAACTCTATAGAGGGAGGTGAAGCAGCTGTGCTGGAATGTGACAAATTCAAAAAAAGTGGAAGGTAATAGTACAGCGCTACATATAGGCCAGTAAAAACTGGACTGTAACTCAAATGTGACCATAAATGGAAACACACAAAAAAGTGAGAAGGGGCAGGCTGAACGCCCTACCCAATATATATAAAATGTCCACAATAATAAACAAAAACAAAAAAAAAATTAAGAGTGTCCAAAACAGTGGGTAAATAACAAGGAATGGATGTAAAACTGCTGGCGCGATTCTTCACGTGGATGGTGACATTCATGTGTGCTTACCAGAAACGTTGGACCCGAATGTCATACGACAGCGGATCAATCGAGCTTGAGAGTATCTCCAACGGCTGCTCCACAGGAACGTCCCCGGATCTCTTCAATCCTGAGTGGAACTGATGGATGCAGTACTTCTCGGGTCTCCAATACCCCCAAGGCTGGAGATCCCACCAGAAGACTGGCACTCCGGATCCCGGTATTCAACCGGACGATGGGATACACTGTTGATACGATGTTGATTGAGAGAGTTTATTTTAATGGAAAGGTCTCCATGATATTTGAAAAAATTAAAGTATAGTTAATTATACAAGCTATTTTACCTGACTTACACAAATGTCAGCTGTAGACAATGAATCTTTGATTTTACTCCTAATTCAAAGTGTATTCCTAATGGGGTCTTGCCATGCTATGGGGGTGATTTACTAATAACAGTGCGCTGCGCCGGTTGAAACCTTAATTGGTGCGCTGGATAACTCCTTCACTGGGCGCAGGAACCAGCGGCGCACTGTTATAGTAAATAAAAATGTCAGCGGCGCTCTATTGAAAATGAATAGTTCCCTATGGGAGCCCATTGATTTGAAAAAAGGTCGCCCGGGAAGTCGGATGAAGCCGATCCGACTCGCGGGGCGACTCGTGTGCTGGCTGACACAGGGACAGCGCGACTTTGCGAGGCAACTTGGACACGACCCGAGCGTGAAGCAGCCGCTCAAGTCGTGTCCTAGAGGCGACTAGCTGGCCGAGAATGTTTCCAGCGCGATGGCATCACGCTGGTTCTCGGCAGCCTCGCTGTCCCGTGTTTGGTATGAATCATGAAGGGGAACTCCACGCCAAATTTTAATGAAAAAAACGGCACGGGTTCCCCTTCAGGAGCATACCAGGCCCTTAGGTCTGGTATGGATTTTAAGGGGCACCCCCTAAGCCGAAAAACGGCGTGGGGGTTCCCCCAAAATCCAAACCAGACCCTTATCCGAGCACGCAACCTGGCAGGCCGCAGGGGAAGAGGGGGGGATGAGAGTGGCCCCCATCCCTCCTGAACCGTACCAGGCCGCAGGCCCTCAACATGGGGGGTTTGGTGCTTTGGGGCAGGGGAGCGACCTGCGGCCCCCCCCACCCCAAAGCACCCTGCCCCCATGTTGATTGGGGACAAGGGACTCTTCCCGACAACCCTGGCCGTTGGTTGTCGGGGTCTGCGGGCGGGGGGCTTATCGGAATCCGGGAGCCCCCTTTGATAAGGTGCCCCTACCCATTCACCTGGTGGCAAAAAAGTCAATAAAAAACACAACACAGGTTTTCAAAGTAATTTATTAGGCAGCTCCGGGGGTCTTTCTGCCGGGGCGCCCCGCTATCTTCTTCCAGCTCTTTTGCTAGCGGGGTCCCGGGCTTCCTCGTCGTCTTTGGGGGTCTTTCTGCCGGGCGCCCCGCTATCTTCTTCCAGCTCTTTTGCTAGCGGGGTCCCGGGCTTCCTCGTCGTCTTCGGGGGTCTATCTGCCAGGCGCCCCGCTATCTTCTTCCAGCTCTTTTGCTAGCGGGGTCCCGGGCTTCCTCGTCGTCTTCGGGGGTCTTTCTGCCGGGCGCCCCACTATCTTCTTCCAGCTCTTTTGCTAGCGGGGTCCCGGGCTTCCTCATCGTCTTCTTCCGACTTCGGGGGGTCTCTTGTTCTGTTCTCCGGTGTCGTCTCCGCGCTCTCCGGTTCTTCTCCACGATCTCCGGTTCTTTCTGCCCTCTGACGGGCGCCCCGCTATCTTCTTCCAGCTCTTTTGCTAGCGGGGTCCCGGTCTTCATCGTCGTCTTCTTCTCTTTTCTCTCCGTCCGATGTTGCCTCGTCGCTGTCTGCCGCTACAATGCTCTTACCGCGGAGCGGCACCCACTTATATTGCCATGGGGCGTGGTCACCGGGTGATGCCACTCGCTGACCCCGCCCCCGTATAACGTCACAGTCCCATCATTCCCCGGGACTGTGACGTCATACGGGGGCAGGGTCAGCGGGTGGCATCACCCGGTGACCACGCCACATGCCAATATGAGTGTGTGCCGCTCCGCGGTAAGAGAATTGTAGCGGCGGACAGCGACGAGGCAACATCGGATGGAGAGAAGAGGGAAGAAGACCGGGACCCCGCTAGCAAAAGAGCTGGAAGACGATAGCGGGGCGCCCGGCAGAAGGCAGAAAGAACCGGAGATCGTGGAGAAGGCAACGGAGAGCGGGAGAAGAACCGGAGGGTGCGGAGATGACACCGGAGAACAGAACAAGAGACCCCCGAAGTCGGAAGAAGACGACGAGGAAGCCCGGGACCCCGCTAGCAAAAGAGCTGGAAGAAGATAGCGGGGCGCCCGGCAGAAAGACCCCCGAAGACGACGAGGAAGCCGGGACCCTGCTAGCAAATGAGCTGGAAGAAGATAGCGGGGCGCCCGGCAGAAAGACCCCCGGAGCTGCCTAATAAATTACTTTGAAAACCTGTGTTGTGTTTTTTATTGACTTTTTTTGCCACCAGGTGAATGGGTAGGGGTACGATGTACCCCATACTCATTCACATAGGGTGGGGGGCCGGAATCTAGGGTCCCCCTTATTAAAGGGGGCTCCCGGATTCCGATAAGCCCCCCGCTCGCAGACCCCGACAACCAATGGCCAGGGTTGTCGGGAAGAGGCCCTTGTCCCCATCAACATGGGGTCATCCTCCCCATGTTGAGGGTATGTGGCCTGGTACGGTTCAGGAGGGAGGGGGGTCGCTCTCTCGTCCCCCCTCTTTTCCTGCGGCCTGCCAGGTTGCGTGCTCGGATAAAGGGTCTGGTGTGGATTTTTAGGGGGACCCCCACGCTATTTTTTTTTACGTTTGGCACGGGGTTCCCCTTAAAATCCATACCAGACTTGAAGGGTCTGGTGTGGATTTTTAGGGGGACCCCCACGCTATTTTTTTTACGCTTGGAGCGGGGTTCCCCTTAAAATCCATACCAGACCTGAAGGGCCTGGTATGGATTTTGGGGGACCCCCACGCCATTTTTTTCCATTTTGTTGGGGGGGGGTCCCCTTTGTATCCATACTAGACCCAAGGGCCTGGTATGGACCTGGGGGGACCCCACGCTGTTTTTTTTCTAGTTTTTTTTTTTTTTTTTTTTAGAGCCGGCAATGTTTATTTTTTTTTACATTTCCTTTAACAACCAGCTATAAACAGGTTAAAGAACAAAAAAAATTGCCACAAAATCGCGGTACTTGCGTTTTGGATCCGGGTCCATTGAATTCTATTACATCCAAAACACTGTTTTTGGCCTGGAAAAAAACATCTGCAGTTGCGTTTAACATCGTTTTTCACAAAGCCTAAAAATGTCTTCAGACGCCAAAGATTTAGACGTTTCAGACGCGGTACCGGCGTTTAGCCACATTTTAGTTTAGAAGCGTTTTTAAAGGTGACCTCTTTTTTTACATTGATAAACTCAAAAACTCAAAAACTTATGGTAAATGAGGAAAAACCATTCAATATATATATATATATATATATATATATATATATATATAATGTGACAGAGCATCCCAGAGAGAGCCTGGGAAAGTCCTATTCGGGGTTTATACATCTCCCAGGCTCCTCTCATATACATTCAGGGATCTCTGAGCCAGGATCCACTTCAGGTGTTGGTTCTCTCCACCAGCTTAATTAAAAGCTCACCTGAGCAGACAGCCTTTGCTCAGCCTGGGAGACACAGACAACGTTGGTTTGTGAGAGCAAGAAGGTTGGTAAAACTTGTTACCCTGTGTATGTGGAAGCTGACAAGTGTTAGGCTGGTCCAGCCTGGTAGTGAGGGCCTGTACATACTGTGTAGTTAGAGCCGAGACACGGCTAGGCTTTTGGTTAGCTACTTTTTCTTCTGTTTGTTTTCAGCACACTGTACAGCACCTGTCATTAGACTTTGTATATAGCACCAATAAACAACACTGTTTTCACTGATCCAATGGACTTGGTATCTGTGCCTGCTCATCCCAGGGAGTTTTTGTACCCGCTACCTGCCCCCCAGGTTACAATAAAAATAAGGAAATTGCTTCCATTGCATTGTGGACAATCCACAACTTGGGGCAGGTGACGTGGCAAGTGGACAATCCACAACTTGGGGCAGCTGACGTGGCAAGTGGACAATCCACAACTTGGGGCAGCTGACGTGGCAAGTGGACAATCCACAACTTGTGGCAAGTGATGTGGCAAGTGACACGCTAAATACAACTACACTGCTGCTCTCTCAGCTGCTGATACTCACTCTGGTGCCACAAAATAGCTGCAATCGTTAATAATACTGTTTTTGGAGCTTAGGGCGGCTCCTTATGATGTTTCCTAACTAAACGCATATAGACGCAAATGTGGTAAAACGCGGCATGCAAACGCCACAAAGTGTGCCTTTCTAAACGCTGCTTTCAACCTTAGTTCTGAACAGTTTGCACCAGCGTCCCGTGTACATGGGGCATAGAAACGCCTATGCCATTTACAGCTCAAAAACGCCATGGTGGTCATGAGGCCATAGGCTAACATGGAGAGACGTTTTTAAGCTGCTAAAAACGTTCAAACAAGCGGCTGGAAAAACGTCCGTGTGCATGTAGCCTTATATTAACCACTTGCGCACTGGCCACTTAAACCCCCTTCCTGCCCAGACCAATTTTCACATTTCAACGCTGATGCACTTTGAATGACAATTGCGCGCTCATACAACACTGTAACCCAATGAAAATGTATTATTTTTTGGCACACAAATAGAGCTTTCTTTTGGTGCTATTTGATCACCTCTGCGTTTATTAATTTTTTCTAGAAATACAAAAGGCCGACTAAAAAAAAAAAAAAAATTATATTTTAACCACTTCAGCACTGGGCCTATTCTTGCACTTCTCTCCTTCATGTAAAAATCATAAATTTAGGGCTAGAAAATTACTTCAAAACCCCAAACATTATATATGTTTTTTTAGCAGACACCTAAAGGAAATAAAATGGCGGTCATTGCTAATTTTTAGTTCGCTCAGTATTTGCGCAATAAATTTTCAAACGCCTTTTTTTTTTTTTTTTTTTTTTTTTTTAAATGGTTTCATGAATAAAAAAAAATTACAAAACAGTAAAGTTAGCCCAATTTTTTGGGATAATGTGAAAGATGTTGTTATGCTGAGTAAATAGATACCTAACATGTCACGCTTTAAAATTGCGCACACTCATGGAATGACACCAAACTTCAGTACTTAAAAATATCCCTAGGCGATGCTTTAAATTTTTTTTACACGTTACCATTTTCGCATTACAGAGAGGGTCTAGTGCTAGAATTGTTGCACTCGTTCTAATGCACGCAGCAATACCTCACATGTGTGGTTTGAACGGCGTTTACATATGTGGGCGGGACTTACGTGTGTGTTCGCTTCTGAGCGCGAGCTACCGGGGACATGGGTGTTTTTTTTTACTTTTTTGTATTTCTTACTGTAGCGATACCCTCAGCTTAAGAGAGCCGCAAGTTTTGATTTGGGCCCTGAGTGCGGCTTCCCCAACCCCCCGGCTATCTGCTCTCTCACTCTGGCACAGTTAACCCACAGCAATTTCACAAACAATCACTTATGCTTTAAATGTGGGTGTGTGGATTGATAACTCAGACTCATAGACAATGTTGTAAATAATAACTGACTTTACTGCTAGTGGTAAGATAAAAGGGAATAGCATGCATGTAACATTTGGTTCACAACACATAAGCAGGTCCCTGCAGTTGTAAATCACAATACTGTGTGTGTGTGTACCCGCCTTGGAAAGGGGACGGAACGCCACGTGGGGCGACCGTTACCTAAACACCCTGTGGTGTGATAACTAACTTATAACTATCTAACGGATCAGGCCTGATCCCTAACCATGAAACTCAGTCTTAGAAGAAACACGAATCTTCACCGGCACAGGATCTGTAAAGGTGGTGCACTTGAAGTATTCAAAACCATGTATTTGTAATCCAATAGGGGGGGGGGTAATTCTCCCACACCGGAGGTGTTAGGCCTCGGAAGTCTAGTAGGCACAAAGTATAAAAGTAACAGTTTAAAGATGAGCTTTCGCTCGCTCACCACTCCGGAACACTTCCCTCAGTCCGGAACTTCCACCGGCTGTGTCGGTCCTCGTCCACAGCAGCTTCTACGATCGGATCCCCGATCCAGATAACTTTAGAAGAGATGAGTCTGGATGCCACCCAGGCTCGCAAAGGGGGGGTGGAAGGCTCTTTGGTTCGCTCCACAGGCCCCAGGCTTCAGGCCTGGAACAGCACAGATCCGCACAGGTGTATCTCTCTCTGTCGCCCCGTGTCCAAAAGAGAAAGAGCTAGGCCTCGCCCCCTCCTTATATTCCTTCCCCCCGACTCCCCTCTCTCTGGAATTTCCTGTCTCTGATTAAAGGGGAACACCCAGCTACACACTCCCCCCACTAAAACTCTTTGGTCCCCCAAAGATAAACATTTTAACAACATTTTAGAGAGTGCGGAGTATGATGTTGGTACAGGGAATTGCCACCAAAACTCAGAGGTGGGATTCCCTGTCCCACAGGTCACACTGGCATGAGTGGCCTGCCTAACTGTGCCAGAGAGTGAGCTGGGGTTGCCCTCCACCAAATGAACAGTGGAAGGATTGGAGCACTCGGTACTTCTTCTAGCGGTGGTAACAGAGTCCTCTGAGCTCTTTCCCAATTGAGGGTAGGTTAACTTCATGGGAGGCCTCACGACTCTGCGAGCTCTCTGCTCCCTTGGGACTTCAGGCTCTGGTGCCACAGGCTCTGTTTCAGGAACACTTTTTGACATCGTCACTGGTTCTGGGGCCTCTGTCTCTTCTTCATCTGAGTACAGGCCCAGAATATCTTCCCAGCATTCAGGCACGCCACTGGATGGAATGAACTCTGTAGCTTCTGGGTTCAGGGTCCCATCCTGCATATCCTCAGTGGGTGGAAGGTCTATGGTGGGATTTTCCGGGGTTGGGGAAGGCCATAGCCACTCCAGTTCTCCTCTCCCATCTTCACTTGATTGAGAAGCCTGTCCACCTCTAGATCGAGAGGTCTGAGACCGAGTGTTGGGTCTGGGAGTATCCAAGATGGAAACAGATTCCGGTAGGTTCCTCACTGGAGGTATCCTGACTGCTTCTTTAAGCGGGAGTAAGTGGTTTCTGTGCCAGGTCTTCAAGGGTCCCACTCTCCCCTCTGGCTTTAACTTGTACACCGGTAGTCCAGGGAGTTTCCTACAAATAACGTAAGGCTCAGACCTCCACCTATCAGCAATAGTGATGAGCCGAACACCCCCGGGTTCGGTTCGCACCAGAACCCGCGAACGGACCGAAAGTTCGAACGAACATTAGAACCCTATTAAATACAATGGATGCGAACGTTCGAATTCTAAAGTGCTAATTATAACAACTATTATGCATGTTATTGTCCTAAAAAGGGTTTGGGAACCCGGGTTCTGCACCAGGGGACATGTATCAATGCAAAAATAAGTTTTAAAAACGGTCGTTTTCCGGGAGCAGTCATTTTAATGATGCATAAAGTGAAAAAAAAAAAGTCAAATATTCCTTTAAATATCGTACCTGGGGGGTGTCTAAAGTATGCCTGTGAAGTGCCACGTGTTTCCCGTGTTTAGAACTGTCCCTGCACAAAATGACACTTCTAAAGGAAAAAAAAGCCATTTAAAACTGCTTGCGGCTTTAATGTAATGTCTGGTCCCGGTAATATGGATGAAAATCTTTAAGAAAAATGGCATAGCTACCCCATGACCCCCCCCCTACCCCAGCCCATTACCAGCCCCTTTGGGTCTTGTATGGATATTAAGGGGAACCCCGCACATAAAATAAAAAAGGCCCTATATACTCTGAACAGCCGTATACAGGCGGTGCATACAAGACAGGGACTGTAGGTTTGTTCTTATGTAGAATCTGTTTGTAATTTTGAACAGGTACATTGTTGAAGTGTAGCTCCAGACCAAAAATCTATTTTTAAACTTTTTGGAAAACATAGGTAAGGGTTATCACCCCTGTAACATTTGTTTTGCTGTCTGTGCCCCTGTTCAGAACATTTCACCTCACTTTCCGTCCTAATGACAACTGTTTTTGAAATGTGGTGTTTTTCTTGAAACAAGGATTGCTGATAAAGCATCAGTACAGAGGAGACACCTTTCTCCCATATTTATTCTTACAGGAGAGAATTTTCCTTCCTAGTGGTAGATTTCCTCTCACTTCCTGTTGTCTTCTTGCGTTTGCAAGTAGGAGTCGTTTGTAAGTTGGATGTTTGAAAGTAGGGACCTGCCGTATATACTCTGCAGAAATAGGCCCCTTAGTTGTTGGTGTTGGCACAACACTGTAAGCACTCACAGTTACTCTTGGTTGGTGCTGGAACGCCCTGCTGTCAACTATTATATCAGGAATTTTAATTACATATAATTGTTGAACAGTGGTAGTAAAAATTGGGCCTTTGATGGTGGTGCTGGTGCCACAACACTGTAAGCCCTGACAGTTACTCTTGGTGGGTGCAGCAATGGGCCCTGCTGTGAATTATTAGATCAAGAATTGTAATGACACGCCCCTGTTAAACAGGGGCTGAAAAATTGGGCCTTAGGCACTGGTGGCACAACACTGCAACTCCTCACAGATACTGTACTTGGAGCACAGCAATGAGCCCTGTTGCAAAGTATTGCTTCAAAAATTGTAATTACACGCCCCTGTTAAACAGGGGCTGAAAAATTGGGCGTTAGGCACTGGTGGCGGCACCCATAAACAAAAATGATCTTCCAAGCTATCATCATCAATCGTATCATTGAGGACTCGGAGGAGGAGGATAGCCAGTCAACATAACAGCACAGGCACTCAGCATCAGCATCAGTCTTGAAGGGATGTGACATTTTAAAATCAATTAGTCTGTTATATCAGCATCAGGTGTGTGGTAGCTGGTGGTGATCCAAGACTGGTTCATCTTGATGAAAGTCAGTCGATCAACCGAGTCGGTGGACAGGCGCACCCTGTGATCCGTGACAAATCCTCCAGCAGCACTGAATGTGCGTTCCGAAAGAACGCTGGATGCAGGACAGGCCAGTAGCTCAATTGCATACTGTGCAAGCTCTGGCCAGTGATCCATCCTCAAGACCCAGTAAGCCAGAGGATTTTCGGTGGGGAAGGTGTCCAAGTCTGACCTTGCCCCTAGATATTCCTGCACCATGTTTATCAGACGCTGGCGATGGTTGCTGGAACCGATCATACTTTGGGGCTGCGGACTAAAGAATTGTCTGAACGCATCGGTCAGACGGCCACCTTCCCCACCGCTCCTTCTTTGACTGGCCGAAGCCTCAGCAACTCGTTGTCCAGGACCAGGAGTTTGCAACCTCCCAGTCTCTGGGAACGCGTTGCACAGACCTTTCTGCAAGGCCTCCCGGAGTTGTCTCATCCTCTGCTCCCTCTGCGACGGTAACATAAGGTCCGCAACCTTACCCTTGTACCGTGGATCAAGGAGAGTGGCCAGCCAGTAATGGTCCCTCTCCTTGATCCGAAGAATACGAGGATCCTTCCGCAGACTTTGCAGGATCAGGGAGGCCATGCAGCGTAGGTTTGCTGAGGCATTCGCTCCGGAGTCCTCTGGGTCACTAAGGACGACATGATCCGCAGCCACCTCCTCCCAGCCACGTACAAGTCCACTGGTTTCTTGGGACTGTAAATCATCCCTAAAAGACTGCTGCTGATGATGCTGAGTGCCAGCCTCCACCTCCATGCTGACACAATCCTCCTCCTCCTACTCCTCCTCCTCCTCCTCCTCCTCCTCCTCTTCCTGTGCGATGGGTGGGACAGAAGGAACACTGTCTGGGTAAAGGGGGCCTTGAGAGGCAAGGAAGTCCTCCTCTTCCTGCCTCTGTTCTGCCTCAAGTGCCCTGTCCATTATTCCACGCAGCGTGTGCTCCAACAGGTGGACAAGAGGTACAGTGTCACTGATGCATGCACTGTCACTGCTCACCATCCTCGTGGCCTCCTCAAATGGTGCCAGGACAGTGCATGCATCCCTGATCATGCCCCACTGGCGTGGAGAAAAAAAACCAAGCTCCCCTGACCCTGTCCTGGTGCCGTAGTCGCACAGGTACTCATTGATGGCCCTCTGCTGCGTGTGCAGCCGCTGCAGCATGGCCAACGTTGAGTTCCACCTGGTGGGCATGTCACATATAAGGCGGTTCTTGGGCAGGTTCAACTCCTTTTGCAGCTCAGCCAGGCGAGCACTGGCATTATAAGATCTGCGGAAATGCACACAGACTTTCCTGGCCTGCCTCAGGACATCCTGTAAGCCCGGGTACCTGCCCAAGAAGCGCTGCACCACCAGGTTAAGGACGTGAGCCACACAGGGCACATGGGTCAGTTGTCCCTGTCGGAGGGCGGAGAGGAGGTTGGTGCCATTGTCGCAAACCACCATTCCTGGCTTAAGCTGGCGTGGCGTCAACCACCTCTCGGCCTGGCCCTGCAGAGCAGACAGGACCTCTGCCCCAGTGTGGCTTCTGTCCCCCAAACACACCAGCGCAAGCACGGCATGGCATCTTTTTGCCTGCGTACTTGCGTAGCCCCGTGAACGGCTACGGAGCACCGCTGGTTCATAGGACAAACCACAGGAAGAGGCCATGGAGGAAGAAGAAGAGGAGGGGGTGGAGGAGAGAGGTGTGTCACAACCAGTAGTAGCATTTTGGAGGCGTGGCGGTGGGACAACCTCCAACACTACTGCACCTTGTCCTGAATCCTTCCCAGCTGCCAAAAGAGTGACCCAATGGGCCGTGAAAGAAAGGTAACGTCCCTGTCCATGCCTGCTGGACCATGAGTCAGCGGTAATATGCACCTTACCGCTGACCGCCCTGTCCAGCGAGGCCAAGACATTGCCTTCCACATGCCGGTAGAGAGCCGGAATAGCCTTCCGTGAGAAAAAGTGGCGTTTGGGAACCTGCCACTGAGGAACCGCACATTGCACAAACTCACGGAAGGGGGCCGAGTCTACCAACTGAAAAGGCAGCAGTTGAAGCGCTAGCAATTTAGCCAAGCTAGCATTCAACCGCTGGGCATGTGGATGGCTGGGAGTGAACTTCTTTCGACGGTCCAGCAGCTGGGGCAGGGAAATTTGCCTGCTAGAATCGGACGTCGGTGTACTGCTAGCAGAGTGGGCGCAAGTACTTGGCTGTGACACACCTAATTCTACACCTTCATTCCTCTCAGTGCATGTTTCAGAGAGGACTGAAGTTATAGTGGGGTTGGAGATCCCAGCTGATGCGGTGCAAGGAGAGGTCCGCTTTGTTCTTTGGTGTGGGTCTTTGAGGTAGGCTTGCCAACGAGCTGCATGGCAGGTCAACATATGTCTGGTCAGGCATGTGGTACCCAAGCGGCTGATGTTTTGGCCACGCGATATACGCTTGAGACATATGTTGCAAACAGCAGCTGTGCGATCTGATGCACTAGCCTCAAAAAAGGCCCACACCAAAGAACTTTTTGAATGACGGGCAGAGGCAGCGCCCTGCACAGGCGGAGCTCTGCGGTGTGATTCCGTCGGTGTACTGCCCTTACGCTGGCCACCAAAGGGCATCCTGCCTCGTTGGAGATGTGCCTCCTCCTCATCCTCCTCCTCCTCCTCTCTCCTATTAGGCACCCACGTGGAGTCATTGACCTCATCATCCCCTCCCTCCTCATCACTGGAGCCAATCTGGCAGTATGCTGCAGCTGCTGGAACATGACTGCCAGATTGGTGTCCTTCTTGAGCATCCCCTCTGTCTGCTCTCACGCTACTGCCTTCCTCTAGCTGGGTTTCATCATCAGACCCTTCGAAACGCTGGGCATCCTCCTGGAGCATGTACCCAACACTGTGCTGAAACAGTTCGGGGGACTCCTCAGGAGGAGGACATGGTGGGTCTAGGGAAGGAGTGACTGATGATTTGTCTGACATTGATACCAGGGAAGACGACGCTTTGGCAGCTGCTTTTCCAGTACCCTGAGCCTGGGTGAGAGAGGATGAGGAGGAGGAGGAGGGCTTGGTCATCCACTCTACCAAGTCTTCGGCATGATGTGGCTCAACATGTCCAGCTGCCGAAAAGAAGGACAAGCGTGTCCCATGGCCATGTGCTGATGACAATGCACCGCGTCCACGACCAGCACTGTTGCCCCCAGACACAGAGCCTGCTTGCCCTCTTTTATTGCCTCCTGACTGTCTGCCTCTCCTTGTTTGCCTTCCAGACATTCTAATAGATGGCCTGCAGGGAGATGGGAAAAAAGCAATAAGGGCTACCTTCAGGTGTCCTTCTCTGTCCCTTGAAACAAGGACTTTCACAGTGAAAGAAACTGACACTGTCCCTACCTAGAGTTTTCTGTCCCTAGAATAAATGTTTTTTTTAATCACAATATAGCACAAGGACAATTCACTCAATGTCTCTCCAGGTCCCTGGAAACAAGGACTTGCAGAGTGAAAGAAACTGACACTGTCCCTACCTAGAGTTTTCTGTCCCTAGAATAAATGTTTTTTTTAAGCACAATATAGCACAAGGACAATTAACTCACTGTCCTTACAGGTCCCTGGAAACAAGGACTTGCAGAGTGAAAGAAACTGACACTGTCCCTACCTAGAGTTTTCTGTCCCTAGAATAAATGTTTTTTTTAATCACAATATAGCACAAGGAAAATTAACTCACTGTCCTTACAGGTCCCTGGAAACAAGGACTTGCAGAGTGAAAGAAACTGACACTGTCCCTACCTAGAGTTTTCTGTCCCTAGAATAAATGTTTTTTTTAAGCACAATATAGCACAAGGAAAATTAACTCACTGTCCTTACAGGTCCCTGGAAACAAGGACTTGCAGAGTGAAAGAAACTGACACTGTCCCTACCTAGAGTTTTCTGTCCCTAGAAAAAATGTTTTTTTTAATCACAATATAGCACAAGGAAAATTAACTCACTGTCCTTACAGGTCCCTGGAAACAAGGACTTGCAGAGTGAAAGAAAAAAAACACTCTCCCTACCTACAGTTTTCTGTCCCTAGAAAAAATGTTTTTTTTAATCACAATATAGCACAAGGAAAATTAACTCACTGTCCTTACAGGTCCCTGGAAACAAGGACTTGCAGAGTGAAAGAAACTGACACTGTCCCTACCTAGAGTTTTCTGTCCCTAGAATAAATGTTTTTTTTAATCACAATATAGCACAAGGAAAATTAACTCACTGTCCTTACAGGTCCCTGGAAACAAGGACTTGCAGAGTGAAAGAAACTGACACTGTCCCTACCTAGAGTTTTCTGTCCCTAGAATAAATGTTTTTTTTAATCACAATATAGCACAAGGACAATTAACTCACTGTCCTTACAGGTCCCTGGAAACAAGGACTTGCAGAGTGAAAGAAACTGACACTGTCCCTACCTAGAGTTTTCTGTCCCTAGAATAAATGTTTTTTTTAAGCACACTATAGCAGAAGCACAAAACACACTGACACTCTCCCTACCTATCCTTCTCTTTCCCTAAACTAAAGGAATCCAGGTTAAGCAAGAAAGAAATAACAGTCACTGTCCCTGCCTATGCTACTCTATCCCTGCTCCGGAACACACTACACTAGGCCACCGTGCTGGCGGCCTTTTATAGTGTGGGGCGTGTACTAAACACCCTCAGCAATAATTGGCCACAGGCATCCTGCCTGTGGCCAATCATTGCTCTCCTCGCTGCCGGCTCTGTGATTGGCCAAGCATGCGGGGTCACAGTGCATGCTTGGCCAATCACAGCGCCTGGATGACACTGCGATGGCGTAGTGCATTGTGGGCCGTTCGCGTCACTCGAATTTGGCGCGAACGGCCCAAATCGTTCGATCTTCGTCGAACGATCGAACAGCCAATGTTCGAGTCGAACGTATGTTCGACTCGAACACGAAGCTCATCCCTAATCAGCAAGTTTGTGCTTCCCTGGGATCCCTAGGTTGCGTAGCAGAACACGGTCTCCAGGCTGCAGGTCTTGCACTCGAACCTTCAAATCATAGTTCCTTTTATTTCGGGCCCCTCTTTGGTCTGAGGCCGCTTGGGCTTGTTCATAGGCCGCTTTCAAATTATACCTAAGTCTGTCTACATATCCTTTGTGGGAGGTAGCAGAGGTATAGTCTAGAGAAATGCCAAAGGCCAGATCCACTGGCAATCTTGCTTCTCTCCCAAACATGAGGCGGTAGGGAGAGTAACCCGTCACATCACTGGTGGTGCAATTGTAGGCATGCACCAAAGTGGATATGTGTTGACTCCAATGCTGCTTCTTCTCTGTCTCCAGAGTCCCAAGCATGTTTAGCAAAGTCCGGTTAAATCTCTCAGGCTGGGCATCTCCTTGTGGATGATAGGGGGTAGTCCTGGTCTTTTCCACTCCCAGGGAGTCCAGTAAGTTCCGGATCAGGCGACTCTCAAAGTCCCTTCCTTGGTCGGAGTGGATTCTCTGTGGTAATCCATAGTGGACGAAGTATTTTTCTACAAGCACCTTAGCTACAGTGGAAGCCTTCTGGTCTCTGGTGGGGAACGCCTGTGCATAACGGGTGAAATGATCGGTTACCACCAGAACATTTCCCAATCCACTCAAATCGGGTTCGAGGCAGAGAAAGTCAATGCACACCAGATCCATTGGGCCTTGACTCTGTAGGTGGCCCATTGGGGCAGCTTGATGGGGTAGAGTCTTCCTCTGGATGCATCGTGCACAGGAGTGGCAATATTCCTCCACTTCAGCCCTCATACAGGGCCAATAGAACCGGCTTCTGACAAGTTGGAAGGTTCTTTCAGCTCCCAGGTGACCATGCTGGTCATGTAAGGCAACCAGCACAGTCTCTCGGTGCTTCTCTGGGAGAAACAACTGCCATTTATCCTCGGAGTCATCAGAGGGGCCCCTTCGGTAGACCACTCCCTGATGGACCTGTAGCTTGTCTAACTCTCTCCTTAGCAGACGAGCCTCCTTGGAGGGGTGATGTCGAAGTTTCTCTGGACTCTCGTTTTCCAATGCTTCAAAGACCAATCTCCCCATGGGGTCTTCCAATTGGTCGCACCTCAGTTCCTTCTTAGACAGCTTCGGTAAGCATTCCTCTTCAAGTTGAGTCACCCTGCAGTAGTGTTTTGGGACTCCCACTGTGGTAACTCCTATCTCCTCGGCTCTGGAGCCCCCTCTGGCTTGAAATTCAGCCCCTTGACAAAGGGCTCGCACTCCGTCCGGCGCTACCTGAGTCCAGTCCTCCCAGTCATCAGCCATGGTATGAGATCTTCGGGACAGGGCATCTGCATCCCTATTTCCAGTCCCTGGTCTGTATTTAAGACTGAAGTTGAACCCAGATAATGCAGCCAGCCACCTGTGTCCTGTGGCATCCAACTTGGCAGTGGTGAATAGGTAAGTCAGAGGGTTGTTATCTGTTTTTACTGTAAACTCTGCCCCATAGAGGTAGTCTCTTAGTTTGTCCACCACTGCCCATTTGAGGGCCAAGAACTCCAACTTATGAGTGGGGTAGTTCTTCTCCGAGGGGGTCAGACTCCGACTCACATAGGCCACTGGTCGCAGTTGCTCTTCATACTCTTGGTAGAGCACTCCACCTAGGCCTTCATGACTAGCATCAACATGTAACTCGTATGGTCTGGTGGGATCAGCATAGGCCAATACTGGGGCTGTGGTGAGGTTCCTCTTCAGGGTTCTGAAGGCCTCTTCACACCTGGGGGTCCACTGATCTTGAACCGACTCCCCGGGTCTTCTGGGTCCCAAGCCATCCTCTTCCCCTTCAGTCTTGAGCAGTTCATTTAGGGGCTTGGCAATATGGGCAAACCCATCCACAAACCTCCTATAGTAGGAGCAGAAGCCCAGGAAAGATCTAAGTTCGGTGACTGTTGTGGGTCTTGGCCAGGAGGTAACTGCCTCCAACTTCTCAGGATCAGTAGCCACCCCCTTTTCAGACACTATGTGTCCCAGGTAGTTCACCGAAGACTGGTAGAACCGACACTTCTCGGGGGAAAGCTTTAGTCCCTCTTCACTAAGCCTTCTCAACACTTTCTCCAATCGGGCCTCATGTTCCTCCAAAGTTCTCCCGAAGACAATGACATCGTCCAGGTACACGAGGACTTCTATGAGGTTCATATCTCCGACAGTCTTCTCCATGAGAAGTTGAAAAGTAGCTGGGGCCCCAGATAGGCCCTGAGGCATTCTATTAAACTCAAAGAACCCCACAGGAGTTATGAAAGCGGTCTTTTCTTTATCCTCTGGGTGCATGGGAATTTGATAGTACCCGCTCTTGAGGTCCATCACGCTGAACCACTTAGCTCCAGACAAACTCTGTAAGGCGTCCTCTATCCTTGGCGTGGTGTACTGATCAGGGGTGGTCCTCCTGTTGAGAGTTCTGTAGTCAATGCAGAGCCTCAGCGACCCATTCTTCTTCCTGACCACCACTATTGGAGAGGCATAAGGGCTTCTGGACTCTCGAATCACCCCAGTCTTTTTCAGTTCTGCAAGCTGTTCCCTCAGATCCTCCAGATCTGCCAGCGGAACCCGCCTGACTCTCTCCCTGAACGGTTTGTCTTCTTGCAGGCGGATGCGGTGGGTAGCACTCCTCGCACACCCCACATCAAACTCATTTTTGGAGAAAATCTTCTCCCATCTAGTCAGCTGGGCCTTGGCTCTCTCTTTCCAGGCTCCAGGTAAATTCGGGTTCTCCATGGAAAGTTTTTCCCAAACATCTCCTTCTTCACCCGTCCCCTTTACTTCTGACCAGCTGACTGGGACAGCAGGACTCACCTGTCCCAACAGCATCCGAGCAGGGATCTCTATGGCCCTTTCTGTAGAGTTCCTCACACTCACCGGGACTCTTCCCCTGGCTTTCTTCAGGGCCTTGATTGGAATCACTTCCAGGCCTGAGTGATCTTCCCTTGGGTCGGATTCCAGCATGACAAAGGGACCAGGCTGCTTCCAGGTGAGCTTCACAGTGGCCCTGAGACAAGCCACCTGTCCGGGCTGCAGCACCACTCCTTCTCTCCCCAGTCTCCACACCTTCCCTATCCCCTCTCCTGGGGTCTTCTGCTCCAACACTAACCGTTGGTAGGCTGTCTTCAGCATGGGATGGATGTTTGGATCCTGATGGCTCCTCATCTTCACCAGGGGGGTCAGAAGTCTTCTCACTAGATCCGTATTGGTGCCTATGATGAGGGACATCTTGCTGGCCCCGGGTGGTCTAGGACACACAACTGCCAGGGTGTCGAACACTTCTGTCTTCCCCGCCACAGAGGGGTCGAATGTCAGCTTTATGGGCAGATAACCATCATAGGGGAACCTCTGCGTTCCCAGGCCCCATATCTCCAGTTCTTCTATCTTCTGTATAGGCAAATGGCTTAAGTGCCTATCGTAGAAGTCTCTGTACAACAAAGTCACTTGAGCTCCAGTGTCCAGGAGGGCCTTCGTATATACTTCTTCCACCTGGATAGATACAGTGGGGGACGGGCCGACCAATTCTTCTGGGTACGGCCGGGTTGAGGTCACTTTCTTCTGAGGACTTGTCTTCATCCAGTTTGTTTTTGACTTTATTCTCTCTTGAGCCCGGTATGCATTGACCTTCCCCACCCTAATGGGAGTACAAACCCGCTGAGGGATGTTATTGTCTCTTGGTTGTAGACATTCCTTCTTGGGAGTGCTAAATTTCTTCTGAGGGGTCTTGTCCCCTCTCTTTTGCTTCCTTCCATTCAGTTTGGAGCTCACTGAAAGAGATGGGCACCCGGTTGACTCCCTCACCGGGGCCCTCTGGAGTTTCCCGCTGGCTGGCGATTATCCATTTTCTTCTTCTTGGGACTGGAACACCTACTGGCAAAGTGACCACTGCCCCCACAGTTGTAACATAGCATCTCTTCTCGGTCCTGTATGGAAGCTGGTTCTGAGGTATTCGGGAACAACTCCTTTCTTGGACTTGGTTTCTCTGCTCTTCTTTGATCTTTCTCCATCAAAGAGGTCAGCATCTCCAACACTTGGGACATTTGTGATTTCAAAGTGTCGACTTCTGCATCTCTTTCCGGGCTCTTGACTGAACTGACCAACACTGGTACAGGGGTGACACTCACTCTGGCCACCTGCTGATCTCTCTGCAGCGCCTCTTCGTCCCTAATAATTTTTATTAGATCAGAGTAGGTTAGTGACATTCCTCCTCCTGAGGTTTTCAGGTGCAGCCAGACTGGGTCTGAGCGCCGCGCTCCCCTCATGATCTGCTTCATTCGTGCTTCATCTGCATCTTTGGGCAGCATTCCCTTCTTCAGGACGATCTTGCATAACAGCCTGTTCAACCTTCTAACATACTCTGACAGTTTCTCCTCCGGCTGCTGGAAAGTATGTTCAAATTGGTAGACCATCTCTGTCACCTTCTCCAGCTGTCCAAACTCTTCCTGCAGCATGGCCAGACAATCTTGAGCTGTACAGTTTGCATTTCCAAAACGGAAGCTCTTCACCGCTTCTGCCGCGGCACCTTTCAAACTTTCTAAAACTCGTTGTCTTCTCTGTGCTTCAGGCACCTCCCATGCCTCTACTGCTTGTAATGCCTGTTCCACCCAAGTGTCAAAATCTTCCTCCCCCGCAGGGACGGGGAGCTCCCCCGAGAATGTTTTTAGTCTCCGGTAGCTAGTCTCTACGTGCACTGTGCTTGTCTTCTGACAGTTTGTTAGTAGATCCCCTAACGCCTTTATCAGTTCGGGTGATATGGCCGTGGCAGGTGCAGGCGTCACCGGAGGTGTCGCTCCGTCTTTCCTCTCTGGCGGGGTACGGGCCGCAACTGGCGGTGATCCCGTTGGTGATAGCTCTTTCTTAGTAGCGTACGCCAAACTATAAGATCTGTTATCCGGCATCCGCGCATATTTGCATTTACAAGCCTCTGGCTTCCCATCTGAATATTCCACTAGCGTATACTGGTGTGAGGTGTCTGGGTCTGACTTCATTAACCCTTCCACCGTTTCGGTCGACCATTCCTGACCCGGAATGTTAATGACCACTGACTGGCTTGGATCTGTCTTGGCTACTTCACACCACGTTCTGATGTCTTTCGGGTCCATGCCGGTAAGTCTTGGCGGGCTCTCACCGCTGTCTCAGTAATCCCGGATTTACGAGCCCCCACGTGTAGCGATACCCTCAGCTTAAGAGAGCCGCAAGTTTTGATTTGGGCCCTGAGTGCGGCTTCCCCAACCCCCCGGCTATCTGCTCTCTCACTCTGGCACAGTTAACCCACAGCAATTTCACATAAACAATCACTTATGCTTTAAATGTGGGTGTGTGGATTGATAACTCAGACTCATAGACAATGTTGTAAATAATAACTGACTTTACTGCTAGTGGTAAGATAAAAGGGAATAGCATGCATGTAACATTTGGTTCACAACACATAAGCAGGTCCCTGCAGTTGTAAATCACAATACTGTGTGTGTGTGTACCCGCCTTGGAAAGGGGACGGAACGCCACGTGGGGCGACCGTTACCTAAACACCCTGTGGTGTGATAACTAACTTATAACTATCTAACGGATCAGGCCTGATCCCTAACCATGAAACTCAGTCTTAGAAGAAACACGAATCTTCACCGGCACATGATCTGTAAAGGTGGTGCACTTGAAGTATTCAAAACCATGTATTTGTAATCCAATAGGGGGGGGGGGTAATTCTCCCACACCGGAGGTGTTAGGCCTCGGAAGTCTAGTAGGCACAAAGTATAAAAGTAACAGTTTAAAGATGAGCTTTCGCTCGCTCACCACTCCGGAACACTTCCCTCAGTCCGGAACTTCCACCGGCTGTGTCGGTCCTCGTCCACAGCAGCTTCTACGATCGGATCCCCGATCCAGATAACTTTAGAAGAGATGAGTCTGGATGCCACCCAGGCTCGCAAAGGGGGGGTGGAAGGCTCTTTGGTTCGCTCCACAGGCCCCAGGCTTCAGGCCTGGAACAGCACAGATCCGCACAGGTGTATCTCTCTCTGTCGCCCCGTGTCCAAAAGAGAAAGAGCTAGGCCTCGCCCCCTCCTTATATTCCTTCCCCCCGACTCCCCTCTCTCTGGAATTTCCTGTCTCTGATTAAAGGGGAACACCCCGCTACATTACTCTTTTTTTTTTTTTTTTTTAGTTTTTTTTGATCACGTTTATTCCTATTACAAGGAATGTAAACATCCCTTGTAATAGGAATCTATTGTGACAGGTCCTTTTTATGGAGAGATGCAGGGTCAATAAGACCCCACATCTCTCCTCCAGGCTGGAAAGCATGAGATCGGTCAAAAAAATTCATTTATCTCATGCTGACAGCCGAGATAACGTCCCGCCCGGGCCTCCGACGGTCATAGAGATGACTGGTGACCATCTGGTCACCAGTCATCTCTATGCTTCCCATCCGGCGCCGGCCAATTCGTTCTCCGAGACCCAGGTGGCATGGGAGAGCCCGGAGCAGCACCGGATGTCGGCGGGAGGGGGGGACGTCCCCTCCCGCCGCCTATAAGAATGATCAGTCGGAGGAACTGCCACTATGATCATTTTTATCGTGCACAGAATCGACGGCTGAAAAAAATATCTGAATGATGCCTGCAACTGCAGGCATCATTCAGATGTCACCGCACAAAGCCAAGGACGTCATTTGACGGTGGGCGGTAGGAAAGTGGTTAATATTTCGACAATTTAGAAAAAAGGTAATTTTTATCCTTCATTGATGAGACTGCACTGATTGGCTGCACTGATGGGCACCGATAAGGTGGCAAGGGTGGGCACAGAGGTGGCATTGCTAGGTGGCAATGATAGTTGGCAGTGATGGGCTCTGATAGGCAGCACTGCTAGGTGCCACTGATTGGCACCAGTGGTGGGCATTGATAGGTGGCACTGGCAGGGGCTACTGATTGTCACAGAATTGCCTCTTCCTCTTCGGGCCCGATGTCCCTTTCACATAAGCCGGTGATTGCCTTTTTTTTATGCTCACGCTGTCAGCACAAGGAGAAAACAAAAACCATTACCCAGCTTTTGTTTACATCACGTGATCAGCTGTCATTGGCTGACAACTGATTACATGGTAAGGGGCAGGGATCGGCCCCTTACTCGGATCTGTCATCACCCGAGACTCAGTGACCACAGCGCACGCGCGAAGGGGAGGAGGTCTATTGACGGACTCCCGGCAATTGAGGACTGTGCTGTGGCCGTCGATCAGTTATAGCGCTGATCTCAAGTGATTAAAGAGGGTCTAAATGGGCCATTGACATGCATCACAATTCAACTTAGGAATGTGTCTTTGCAAAGTTAAACTAAATTAAATCCTTTCTTATTTTTGCTTGGGGATAGAGTGCAGAGGGATTACAAGTCTAGACAGTTTTGGGGATGTCTGCACCCCTGATAGGGTGAAGACAACTCCAAAATTTGGCCACTTTATCCTTCCAAATAATTCACTTCCTGTCACATAGCCACACAGGAAATGAGGGGAAATCCCTACCAATGTCTTTCCTTGGAGACACACAGGTCAATCTAAATACTTTACCCATTATGTGCATTGCACTCCAGCATTTTGCGGGGTACACCCCAAATTATTAGGTATTTTGGACTTTGGGGTTTATTTACTAAAGGCAAATCTACTTTGCACTACAAGTGCACTTGCTGGATATCCGAGGGGGACATGCAAGCAAACCAAAAAAACACCATCTTTGCTTTTACATGATTGGATGTTACAATCACCAGTGATCCCTCAGATTTTCAGCAGCTACACTTTTACTGCAGTGGATTTGTCTTTACTAAACCCCAAACTACCCAATGATTTGGGGTGTACCCAACAAAGTGCTAGAGTGCAATTTGCTTAATGGGGACACTAGTTAGATTGATCTGTGTGTCCCCAAGAAAAGACAATGGTAGGGTTCTACCTTCACTTCCTGTTTAGCTGTGTGACAGGAAGTGAAGACAATTTTACTAAAAGGGGACACAAAGCCCAACCTAAAAAAAACAAAAACAGGGGTTCTAACACTTTGTTTCCCTCAAAATGCCCACAATTAGAATCGGATTGCCTTGAGCTATTCTTAAGTGCAGTGCTCTAAATCAGTGCTTCTCAAGTACCCCCCAACAGGCCATGTTTGAAGGTTTTCCTTCATCTTGCACATGTGCTTTAAATCAGTCAATGGTTTTGAATTTTGGACAGCAATTCTCGATAAGATAAATTCACAAAACATGTCCTGTTGGGGGTACTTGAGGATTGAGGTTGAGAACCACTGCAGTAAAAAGGAAAATTGAATACTTACCGCTCTGTATTTTTCATTTCCTGGTGACCATCCATGGCAGCACACAATACAATACATGCATATGCTAGCATGAAGGCACCAGGGTAGACAAATCACATCTGTTGTTTTGACATGCCAATCAGCTGTCACATTTGTTGCAAAGAAATCGCAAAACAAACTTCAAAACTTTGCATCAAATTTTATTGGTCAACAAAACAAAAGTGAAGCCAAAATTTAAAAAAACAGGGTCAATTTGAAACAGTTACAGACTCACAACATCTTGAGAACGTTTTCGCAAAATAATGCAGCACAGACAATTAAATCAAAGTGAACAAACGACACACATTAACAACATCAAAATAATTTCAGGGGAACATTTCCCCCACACAAAAAAATACAATCCACAAAATTTAAACAAACACCTGTTTTGCAAAGACATAACAAATAAAATACATGTGTTACAAACTCGATAAGGACACCAAAATGTACTGACTGACTGACTGACTGACACAGACACACGCCTCTTTTCAGGGCAAGAGAGAGGATGCTATCTGCTAGCTTTATATAACATAGGCAGGATGCCTGTAGCCAATTATTGCTCAGGGGGGTTTAGTACACGCCCCACACTATAAAAGGCCGCCAGCGCGGCAGCCTTGTGTAGTGTGTTCCGGTTCAGGGAGAGAGAAGGATAGGCAGGGACAGTGTTAGTGATATTTGTTCATTTACCTTGTGTGTTGGGAGAGAGAAGGATAGGCAGGGACAGTGTCAGTGATATTCTGCTAAACCTTGTGTGCAGGGAGAGAGGATAGGCAGGGGACAGTGTCAGTGATATTTTTGCTAAGCCTCCTGCACAGTATACACCTGAAGCTAGCCCTTATTGCTGTGTTTTCCTGTTGTGTAACACAGGAAGGCATTTGCAGCACTTAAAGCAGGCGTAGTGTGATTCCTGCAAAATATACAGCTGAGCTAGGCCTTATTGCTGTGTTTTCCTGTTGTGTAACACAAGCAGGCATCTGCAGCACTTAAAGCAGGCGTAGTGTGATTCCTGCAAAATATACACCTGAAGCTAGCCCTTATTGCTGTGTTTTCCTGTTGTGTAACACAGGCAGGCATCTGCAGCACTTAAAGCAGGCGTAGTGTGATTCCTGAGAAAATATACACCTGAAGCTAGCCCTTATTGCTGTGTTTTCCTGTTGTGTAACACATGCAGGCATCTGCAGTACTTAAAGCAGGCGTAGTGTGATTCCTGAAAAAATATACACCTGAAGCTAGGCCTTATTGCTGTGTTTTCCTGTTGTGTAACACAGGCAGGCATCTGCAGCACTTAAAGCAGGCGTAGTGTGATTCCTGCAAAATATACACCTGAAGCTAGCCCTTATTGCTGTGTTTTCCTGTTGTGTAACACAGGCAGGCATCTGTAGCACTTAAAGCAGGCGTAGTGTGATTCCTGCAAAATATACACCTGAAGCTAGCCCTTATTGCTGTGTTTTCCTGTTGTGTAACACAGGCAGGCATCTGCAGCACTTAAAGCAGGCATAGTGTGATTCCTGAAAAAATATACACCTGAAGCTAGGCCTTATTGCTGTGTTTTCCTGTTGTGTAACACAGGCAGGCATCTGCAGCACTTACAGCGGGCGTTGTGTGCCTCCTGCACATTATACACCTGAAGCTACCCCTTATTGCTCGTAGTTTTTTTTTCTTTTGGGTTACACTAACAGGCATCTGCAGCACTTACAGCGGGCGTAGTGTGCTTCTTGCAAAATATACACCAGAAGCTAGGCCTTATTGCTGTGTTTTCCTGTTGTTGTGTAACACAGGCAGGCATCTGCAGCACTTACAGCGGGCGTAGTGTGCTTCTTGCAAAATATACACCTGAAGCTACCCCTTATTGCTGGTTTTCCCATCTCCCTGCAGGCCGTTAGAATGTCTGGAAGGCAAACAAGGAGAGGCAGACAGTCAGGAGCCAATAAAAGAGGGCAAGCAGGCTCTGTGTCTAGAGACAACAGTGCTGGTCGTGGACGCGGTGCATCGTCATCATCACGTGGCCATGGGACACGCTTGTCCTTATTTTCGGCAGTTGGACGTGTTGAGCCGCATCATGCCGAAGACTTGGTAGAGTGGATGACCAAGCCCTCCTCATCCTCTCTCACCCAGGTTTAGGGTACTGGCAAAGCAGCTGCCAAAGCATCCTCAATGTCATCATCAGTCACTCCTTCCCTAGACCCACCGTGTCCTCCTGAGGAGTCCCCCAAACTGTTTGAGCACAGTGTTGGGTACATGCTCCAGGAGGATGCCCAGCGTTTCGAAGGGTCTGAAGATGATACCCAGCTAGAGGAAGGCAGTAGCGTGAGAGCAGAGAGAGGGGATGCTCAAGAAGGACACCAATCTGGCAGTCATGTTCCAGCAGCTGCAGCATACTGCCAGATTGGTTCCAGTGATGAGGAGGGAGGGGATGATGAGGTCACTGACTCCACGTGGGTGCCTGATAGGAGAGAGGAGGAGGAGGATGAGGAGGAGGCACATCTCCAATGAGGCAGGATGCCCTCCGGGGGCCAGGGTAAGGGCAGCACACTGACTGAATCACACCGCAGAGCTCCGCCTGTGCAGGGCACTGCCTCTGCCCGTTATTCCAAAAGTTCTTTGGTGTGGGCCTTTTTTGAGTCGAGTGCATCAGATCGCACCGCTGCTGTTTTCAACATATGTCTCAAGTGTATCTCGTGTGGCCAAAACATCAGCCGCTTGTGCACCACATGCTTGACCAGACATATGTTGACCTGCCATGCAGCTCATTGGCAAGCCTACCTTAAAGACCCACACCAAAGAACAAAGCGGACCTCTCCTTGTTCTGCATCAGCTGGGATCTCCAACCCCACTATACCTTCAGTCCTCTCTGAAACCTGCACTGAGAGGAATGAAGGTGTAGAATTAGGTGTGTCACAGCCAAGTACTTGAGGGCACTCTGCTAGCAGTACACCGACGTCTGATTCTAGCAGGCAAATTTCCCTGCCCCAGCTGCTGGACCGTCAAAAGAAGTTCACTCCCAGCCATCCACATGCCCAGCGGTTGAATGCTAGCTTGGCTAAATTGCTAGCACTTCAACTGCTGCCTTTTCAGTTGGTAGACTCGGCCCCCTTCCGTGAGTTTATGCAATGTGCGGTTCCTCAGTGGCAGGTTCCCAAACGCCACTTTTTCTCACGGAAGGCGATTCTGGCTCTCTACCGGCATGTGGAAGGCAATGTCCATGCCTCACTGGACAGGGCGGTCAGCGGTAAGGTGCATATTACCGCTGACTCATGGTCCAGCAGGCATGGACAGGGACGTTACCTTTCTTTCACGGCCCATTGGGTCACTCTTTTGGCAGCTGGGAAGGATGCAGGACAAGGTGCAGTAGTCTTGGAGGTTGTTACGCCGCCACGCCTCCAAAATGCTACTACTGGTTGTTGTGACACACCTCTCTCCTCCACCCCCTCCTCTTCTTCTTCCTCCATGGCCTCTTCCTGTGCTTTGTCCTTGGAACCAGCGGTGCTCTGTAGGCGTTCAAGGGGCTACGCAAGTACGCAGGCAAAAAGATGCCATGCCGTGCTTGCGCTGGTGTGTTCTGTCAGCTCTGCAGGGGCAGGCCGAGAGATGGTTGACGCCACGCCAGCTTAAGGCAGGAATGATGGTTTGCGACAATGGCACCAACCTCCTCTCCGCCCTCCGACAGGGACAACTGATCCATGTGACCTGTGTGGCTCACGTCCTTAACCTGGTGGTGCAGCGGTTCTTGGGCAGGTACCCGGGCTTACAGGATGTCCTGAGGCAGGCCAGGAAAGTCTGTGTGCATTTCCGCAGATCTTATAATGCCAGTGCTCGCCTGGCTGAGCTGCAAAAGGAGTTGAACCTGCCCAAGAACCGCCTTATATGTGACATGCCCACCAGGTGGAACTCAACGTTGGCCATGCTGCAGCGGCTGCACACGCAGCAGAGAGCCATCAATGAGTACCTGTGCGACTACGGCACCAGGACAGGGTCAGGGGAGCTCGGGTTTTTTTCACCACGCCAGTGGGGCATGATCAGGGATGCATGCACTGTCCTGGCACCATTTGAGGAGGCCACGAGGATGGTGAGCAGTGACAGTGCATGCATCAGTGACACTGTACCTCTTGTCCACCTGTTGGAGCATACGCTGCGTGGAATAATGGACAGGGCACTTGAGGCAGAACAGAGGCAGGAAGAGGAGGACTTCCTTTGCCTCTCAAGGCCCCCTTTACCCAGACAGTGTACCTTCTGTCCCACCCATCCCACAGGAAGAGGAGGAGGAGGAGGAGGAGGAGGAGGATTGTGTCAGCATGGAGGTGGAGCCTGGCACTTAGCATCAACAGCAGCAGTCTTTTAGGGATGATTTACAGTCCCAAGAAACACGTGGACTTGTACGTGGCTGGGAGGAGGTGGCTGCGGATCATGTCGTCCTTAGTGACCCAGAGGACTCTGGACCGAATGCCTCACCTAACCTATGCTACATGGCCTCCCTGATCCTGCAAAGTCTGCAGAAGGATCCTTGTATTCTTCGGATCAAGGACAGGGACCATTACTGGCTGGCCACTCTCCTTGATCCACGGTACAAGGCTAAGGTTGCGGACCTTATCTTACCATCGCAGAGGGAGCAGAGGATGAGCCAACTCCGGGAGGCCTTGCAGAAAGGTCTGTGCAACGCGTTCCCAGAGACTGGGAGGTTACAAACTCCTGGTCTGGGACAACGAGTTGCTGAGGCTTCGGTCAGTCAAAGAAGGAGCGGTGGGGAAGGTGGCCATCTGACCGATACGTTCAGATAATTCTTTAGTCCGCAGCCCCAAGGTATGATCGGTTCCAGCAACCATCGCCAGCATCTGACATACATGGTGCAGGAATACCTAGGGGCAAGGTCAGATTTGGACACCTTTCCCACCGAAAATCCTCTGGCTTACTGGGTCTTGAGGATGGATCACTGGCCAGAGCTTGCACAGTATGCAATTGAGCTACTGGCCTGTCCTGCATCCAGCGTTCTTTCGGAACGCACATTCAGTGCTGCTGGAGGATTTGTCACGGATCACAGGGTGCGCCTGTCCACTGACTCGGTTGATCGACTGACCTTCATAAAGATGAACCAGTCTTGGATCACCACCAGCTACCAAGCACCTGAAGCTGATATAACAGAATAATTTATTTTCAAATGTCACATCCCTTCAAGACTGATGCTGATGCTGAGTGACTGTCCTGTTATGTTGACTGTCTATCCTCCTCCTCCTCCTCAATGATCCGATTCATGATGATATCTTGGAAAAAACATTTTTGTTTCTGGGTGCCGCCACCAGTGGCTAAGGACCAATTTTTCAGCCCCTGTTTAACAGGGGCGTGTAATTACAATTTTTGATGCAATGCTTTGCAGCAGGGCCCATTCCTGCGCTCCAACTAGAGTATCTGGGAGAGGTTGCAGTGTCGTGGCACCAGCACCAGTGCCTAAGGCCCAATTTTTCAGCCCCTGTTTAACAGGGGCGTTTAATTACAATTTTTGATGCAATACTTTGCAACAGGGCTCATTGCTGTGCTCCAAATACAGTATCTGTGAGGGGTTGCAGTGTTGTGGCACCAGTGGCTAAGGCCCAATTTTTCAGCCCCTGTTCTACAGGGGCATGTAATTACAATTCTTGATATAATAGTTGACAGCAGGGCGTTCCAGCGCCCACCAAGAGTAACTGTGAGTGCTTACAGTGTTGTGCCAACACCAACACCCTAAGGAGCCAATTTCTGCAGAGTGTATACGGCAGGCCCCTACTTTCAAACATCCAACTTACAAACGACTCCTACTTGCAAACGGAAGGAGACAACAGGAAGTGAGAGGAAATCTACCCCTAGGAAGAGAAATTCTCTCCTGTAAGGGTAATATGGGAAAAAGGTGTCTCCTCTCTACTGATGCTTTATCACCAATCCTTGTTTCAATAAAAACCCCACTTTTCAAAAACAGTTGTCATTGGGACGGAAAGTGAGGTGAAATGTTCTGAACAGGGGCACAGACAGCAAAACAAATGTTACAGGGGTGATAACCCTTCCCTATCTTTTCCAAAAAGCTTAAAAATAGATTTTTTGGCTGGAGCTACACTTAAACAATGTACGTGTTCAAAATTACAAACAGATTCTACTTAAGAACAAACCTACAGTCCCTGTCTTGTTTGCACCACCTGTATACTGCTGTTCAGAGTATATAGGGCCTTTTTTTAATTTTGGGTGTGGGGTTCCCCTTAATATCCATACAAGACCCAAAGGGGCTGGTAGTGGGGTGGGGGGGTACCCATGACATTTTTCTCAAAGATTTTCATCCATATTATCGGGACCAGACATGACATTAAAGCCGCAAGCAGTTTTAAATGGCTTTTTTTCCTTTAGAAATTTCATGGGCTCGTACAAAGGGACTCAATAAAGAGAGAACACAACGATAAAAGGTGCAAATAAATTTATTAATAAATCTTTGGCATTTTAAATGGCCACGGTGTATCCAAGGGGTAACCTGATAATTACTATATTTAAATTAAATAAGAAAGCCATCTTGGCTAATAATTAAAACGAGATTAACGGGGTCCATCCAGACATGCTGGACAACTACACCCCCACTGAATACACCATGACTTTAACAATAGGGAGGGCGGGTGGGCGTTGAGGTCCGGTTCAAACGGTCTGAGGCGCCCCGCTCACTGGTCCCTTATATAACCTCTCTCCGCGCGGGCTTTTCGCTTCCTGTAGCCGACCAATCCTCTTCTGATACAGGTAACCAATCCCATGGCTGTTGCTGCCCAGGGAAACTGCTAATATATCATACCTAGAAAATAAAGCACAGTATCTGCGGTCCCCTTTGAACTCCCCCATGTTGGTCCAGCATATTGCTAGGACCTTTCATGGGCTCGTACAAAGGGACTCAATAAAGAGAGAACACAACGATAAAAGGTGCAAATAAATTTATTAATAAATAATTCTTTGGCATTTTAAATGGCCACGGTGTATCCAAGGGGTAACCTGATAATTACTATATTTAAATTAAATAAGAAAGCCATCTTG
The DNA here is from genome assembly GCA_029206835.1 of Rana muscosa. Classification (NCBI taxonomy): domain Eukaryota; kingdom Metazoa; phylum Chordata; class Amphibia; order Anura; family Ranidae; genus Rana; species Rana muscosa. Next base: position 346,629,857 of record CM055127.1, read on the forward strand.
GCTAATAATTAAAACAAGATTAACGGGGTCCATCCAGACATGCTGGACAACTACACCCCACCGGCTGAGGCCAGTAGGGAAACTACTGGTTGAAGCCCCCCCCCCCCACCGTGGCCGACTCGATTAAACTTTGCAAACCCATACAAAAAATGTCCAAACCTATAGGGGATAAATGGATTGAATCCTCCCGGAACAAACCCGGAATGAAACCTTCCAACTCCGAGTGCCGATAAGAGACACCACCTGACGCTCTAAGAAAACTATGGATTGTTCTATTTAGGCGCCTCCTTATCCTGTCCACGTAGAAGAGATTACTGGCAGGAGACCGTACTAATCTCGGAATCATTTCCGAGAACGCCAGAATGGAAGAAGGAAACATCACCTTAATAGAACCTAAGTCTCTTTTCATTTCGCATAACAGGTCCCAAGTCCTAACTTTACCTAAGTTGTTCGCCCCTGCGTGAATCACTAAAACCTGAGGAAAAGGCCAAATACTGGACAAATAAATCAAATGTTCCCTTAGGCCCCTCCATCTCAAACCCCGTACACCTGACCATAAGACTAAATAAGACTTAGCGTCCAGACCTAAAGTGGTGGAGTAGTTCCTGTTTCCGGCATGTTGAGCAGCCCAGAAAACGAAGGAATGACCCACTATCCAGATAACTTTTCTGGAAATATCTGAAAGAGAAAATCATACAATTAGTAGATCAGGGCGGACATAAATTCTATATCTATTACTCTCCCAGCGACCAACTCTTTTTAACATTTCCGAAGAGAAACCCAATGCATCGGCCGTAGTGGCTGCTCCAATCCGAAAGGAATGTGACGAAAAGCAAAAACCTGACAGATTTAAGCGTTTCAAAGAGGAAGCCAGTACGGACGAGAATTGATATCTGGTAAGGGAAGACAGGTCTTGGTGAATAAAGAAGGAATCCCCAGAGGGAGGTCTGACCGCCAAATACCTCGCAACATTCCGTACAGGACAGATCACATGACTCAAGGATCTAGCTAGAGAGAACCATTGGCCCTTACCACCGGGCTGAGACTTAGATCTAGCCAGAAAAATGTGAAGAAAATCATTGTCTATACGAACGTGGTGAAAAAGCAGAAAGGCCAAAGATCTTTTATTGGCCGCTGTAAATTCACCCAGCCTCATAGCACCAAAGAAAGCCAACGCAAAGGATGCACGAAAAAGGAGAAGCTCAGATTTTGAAAAACAGACTTCCTCTATAACCCTTAATAAATCAATCAGCAAAGGGATTGAAATGGGACGCCGGGTATCCAAAGACGGACAGGACCTCCGAAGGCCTTTTAAGACTTGACTGACCTGAAAGAATGAGGTTAAAGCCGGTACACCTGCAAACTTCAGAAAGAAAGATACTCCTGCTAGAATCCGGCTTATGGAAGCAGGACTTAAATTTGATTGCATCAGAGCGGACAAAAAGGATAAAGAGGTGTATGATGTCACAACTAAAGAATCCAAACCTGAATCGTGACAAAAAGAGCACCATCTGTACCAGGAAAGAAGATAATCCGACCAAGTCTTCTCCGAAACCGAGTTCTTGAAATACGGAAGTATCAGCTCCGGATTAAGCCCCAGAGGAAATCTGGGCAAGGAGTTCCATGCAGGTCTGCCTCCGGCGCCAAGTCCCGAAATCTTTCGAACTGTAGACGAGACAAAGCGTCGGCGATGTTATTCTTTATGCCTGCTATATGTGCAGCTTTTAACCAAATATTATAACGCAAACAATGCAATACTAAAAAACGTAATAGGTTAATCACTGGTTCCGACTTTGAGGACAGGGAATTAACCGCAAAGAAAACACCTTTGTTGTCAGTGTAAACCAAAACTCTACGATTCTCAAAGGTCTCTTTCCAAATTACCACGGAAACCACAACAGGAAATAATTCCAAAAGCACAAGGTTATGGAGAATATCCTGGTGAAGCCACTCCTGATGCCACCGCTCTGCGCACCAGTGGCCATCGAGAAAAGCCCCAAAACCAACAGATCCAGCTGCATCTGTGAAGAAATTCAACTGAACACTAGAGACAAACTCCTTTTGCCAAATGGTCGTACCATTGAAATTACACAAGAAGGCATCCCAAACCTTCAGATCTTCTTTAATGGTTTTAGAGATGTAAACGTGGGAGTACGGGTTCTTAAGACCTTTGGTAGATAAAGAAAACCTGCGAGAAAATACCCTGGCCATCGGAATTACCCTGGCTGCGAAGGCAAATAGCCCCAACAGTGACTGAGCCTCTTTGAGAAAAACTTTACGTTTAGATAGAAAGACAGAGATCATAGATCTCATCCTTTCTAACTTTTGAAGAGGAAGCCTGAATTCCATAGCAGAGGAATCAATGACAATCCCCAGAAACTCAAGAGACATAGCTGGAAGAACTGTCTTCTCTACAGCCAGAGGAACCCCGAAATCATCACAAATGGAGAAGAATGTTTGCAGGTAATTTAAACATGAAGGAGAACCCGGAGGGCCAACAAATAAAAAATCGTCTAAATAATGTAAAAAACCGCCTTCAGGACACCTCTGAGTCAATACCCAGTGCAAAAAGGTAGAAAATGATTCAAAATAAAAACACGATAAGGAGAAACCCATCGGCATACATTTGTCAAAGAAAAATTGATCTTGAAAATGAAAACCTAAAGAGTTAAAACCTTGAGGATGAACCGGGAGCAATCAAAGCAGACTTGATGTCTGCTTTTGATAATAAAGCACCCCGGCCGTGTTGTTGCAAAATAACCAAAGCATTATCGAAAGAAGAGTAGCAGACTGGAGCCTCCACATCCGACACTTCATCGTTCAAAGAAAAATTTACAGGATAAGAGAGGTGATGAATTAAACAATAACAACCCGCCTCTCTCTTGGGGACTATTCCCAAAGGAGAAAGCCTGAAGTTGGAAAATGGAGGGGATGAGAAAGGGCCCGCTACTCTACCTTCCACCAATTCCTTGGAAATTTTTTCCTGCACCACTGCATAATTCAAGGCAACTGATTTCAAATTGTTGACCATAGAACAGCCAGGACCTTTGAAAGTGGGTACCAAAAAACCCTCCCGAAAGCCTTCAATGAGCAGTGTTGTCATCTTGCGATCGGGGTATCGCTCTAACCACTGGAGCATGTTTGGTAAGCTCACTGGTGTCCAAGCTTTTTGGCCCAGCATCCCTGGCATGTGATTGAAAAGAGGTTGCAGAAGACTTGCGAAAACATCTGTTGGCTGCATGGCTACCAGAACAATTAGAACATTCGTGCCGATAACGTCAATTAGTAAGGAATTTACACTGCCCTTCATTAAAGGCGAAACAAAAACCTTTGCGAAAAGGGGACTGTTGATTGGACGCTAACCTAGGAGCAAACTGAGGCTTTGGAGGTAGCATTAAATTCAACCACAATCCGACGTCCTTAGATCCCCAGTTTAGAGAGGGATGAACCGCCAATTTCTGGCGAAAATTTTCATCATAAGAATACCAAGCCGAACCGCCAAAGTGGCGGAAGGCTTCAGCAATAATATCCACATGTTGAAATAAACCCGAGCACTTGCCTGGAAAGCGTTCCCCCAAAACCGCAGCAAAAATACAAAAGGCCTGAAGCCAGTTTTGGAAAGTTTTGGGAATCGCTCTTCTTCTATCCTCCTCAGATCTATCACCTGACAGCTTATCACTTTTAGCCAGAAATTCTTTTGAAGCTGGCAACAATGATAATAGGTCAATGAAGTCACCTCTCCAAATTTTTTCTTTCACTGACTTTGACAAGTGAAAGCCCAGAGGTGATAATATACACGGTAGGGGTTCTTTAAATGAGGATTCACCAACCAAAGTAGCAGAAGGTCTTAGATGCAAGGCAGGGTTAATAAACTGTGAAGGGTTAAAGCTCCTAATATTCGACAATAAGGTAGCATCATTATTCATAGATTGCTGAGCATTCAAACCCTGCCATACAGAACCAGCGTCCGCATCACCTTCATCCATAGCACCATATAAATGTGCACCTTCATATAAATCTTTAGAATCAGTCATATAACTGCAGCCTGCACCAGATACCTGTGCCCTCTTATTCTCATTAACCTTCATACTAGGATGAAAATTTTCGTTTTCACTGGGGACTTTGCCCATTAATGTACCAACCTCCTCCAATGATTCAGCACCAGAGACCTGTGCTCCCTGACCCAACAAAGCACCATATGAATGTGCCCCTTTCATCTTAAACGTGTTAGATAGTGAGATAAAAAGTGCTGACATGTCAGCCATAGATACAGAACACTTCTCACCATCTTCTGGATGTTCACAGTTTGTGACCACTTGAGGCAGCGGAGTAGCGTCTTTTTTCCTCACAGACTGCAGGCTCCCGCCGGCTCTCTCCCTGTCAGGTACCTGAGGAGAAGCAGAAATCTTCCGTTTCTTGGCTCTGCCTGGCTGCTTGCGCGGACCGCTCTTCACTAATACTGACTCTGGGGATGCGATAGCCGCCTCCACTGGCAGAGCTGAACCGTGACCTTCATCCAGGCAACGAAGCAGCCACTCCTCACCGCCCTGTCCCTCTGCCTTCTCTAACAAGCGGCGTAAGAGGGACTCGCGATCCTGAGAACTGCGCTGCATGCTGCTGCTGTTGAGGTCCGGTTCAAACGGTCTGAGGCGCCCCGCTCACTGGTCCCTTATATAACCTCTCTCCGCGCGGGCTTTTCGCTTCCTGTAGCCGACCAATCCTCTTCTGATACAGGTAACCAATCCCATGGCTGTTGCTGCCCAGGGAAACTGCTAATATATCATACCTAGAAAATAAAGCACAGTATCTGCGGTCCCCTTTGAACTCCCCCATGTTGGTCCAGCATATTGCTAGGACCTTTCATTTTATGCAGGGACAGTTCTAAACACGGAAAACACGTGGCACTTCACAGGCATACTTTAGACACCCCCCAGGTACGATATTTATTTAAAGGAATATTTGACTTATTGTTTTTCACTTTATGCATCATTAAAATGACTGCTGCCGAAAAACGTCCGTTTTTAAAACTTCGTTTTGCATTGATACATGTCCCCTGGGGCAGAACCCGGGTTCCCAAACCCTTTTTAGGACAATAACATGCATATTAGTTGTTATAATTAGCACTTTAGATTTCGAACGTTCGCATCCATTGTATTTAATAGGGTTCTAACGTTCGTGCGAACTTTCGGTCCGTTCGCAGGTTCTGGTGCAAACCGAACCCGGGGGTGTTCGGCTCATCCCTAGTCCCCACTTGCCTGGCTTATCTTCTAGTTCCAGTGCGTTCCAGTTCCACCAAAAAAGTAGAACATGCTGCATTTTACCTGCACTGGACTGTACTGGAACGCAGCAAAACGCACTGGAACGCACAGGAACACATCTAAATGCACCAAAAACGCACTGGAACACACTTGTCCTTATCTATGGTTAATAAAAAAGAGGGGTGAAAAAAAAGCACTGGACTGCATCAAAAACGTACCAAAAATTCACCGGAACGCATCAAAAACGTGCATGCAAAAAAGAACCTGGAATGCATCCGGATTGCGTTTCTATGGTGTGAACTGGCCCTAGTTCACACCATAGAAACGCAGTCTGGGTGCGTTCCAGGTGCTTTTCTGCATGCGCGTTTTTAACACGTTCCAGTGCATTTTTGATGCGTTTTTATGCAGTCCAGTGTTTTTTTACCCCTCTTTTCACTTAGGACAAGTGTGTTGCAGTGCATCTTTGGTGCGTTCCGGTGCATTCCAGTGCATTTTTGGTACGTTGCGTTGCTTTTTTGATGTGTTTTACTGCGGTCCAGTACTGTTCTGTACCTAAAAAATGCAGCATGACCATTTATTTTTTTCCTTTCTGAAACGCACTGGAACGGACTGCAGTTGGCATTAATGGCGTCAACTTTCTTTGCATTTTTCATGCATCAAAAAAACGCACTGCACTGCATCCGGTGTGAACTGGCCCTAAATATCATACCTGGGGGGTGTCTATAGTATGCCTGTAAAGTAGCGCATGTTTTCCATGTTTATAACAGTTCAAGAGCAAAATGACATTTCTAAAGTAAAATAATAGTCATTAAAAAGTACTCGTGGCTGTAATGAATTGCTGGTTCCCATCAATACAGATAAAAGTCATTGAAAGTCTTTGAAAAAAAAAAATGCGTGGGGGTCCCCCAAATTCCATTACCAGGCCCTTCAGGTCTGGAATGGATATTAGGGGGAACCCTGCCGCAAATTAAAAAAAACATGCGTGCAGTTCCCCCAAATATCCATACCAGGCCCTTCAGATCTGGTATGGATTTTAAGGGGAACTCCACCCCAAATAAAAAAAAATGGCGTGGAGTCCCCCCAAAAATCCACACCAGACCCTTATCCGAGCACGCAACCTGGCAGGTCGCAGAAAAAGAGGGGGGGATGAAAGAGCGCCCCCCCCTCCTGAACCGTACCAGGCCACATGCCCTCAACATAGGGAGGATGTCCCCATGTTGATGGGGACAAGGGCCTCATCCCCACAACCCTTGCCCGGTGGTTGTGGGGGTCTGCGGGCGGGGGGGCTTATCGGAATCTGGAAGACCCCTTTTACAAAGGGGACCCCCAGATCCCACCCCCCCTGTGTGAAATGGTAATGGGGTACATTGTACCCCTACCATTTCACAAAGAAAGTGTCAAAAATGTAAAAAATTACAATAGCCGGTTTTTGACAATTCCTTTTATTAATGTCTTCTCCTTTCTTCCATCTTCTTTCTTCTTCTTCCATCTTCTTCTGTTCACTATTTGGGTTTCTTCCTCCATCTTGTTCTTCATCTTCCTCTTCCTCTTTATCTTTATCTTCATCTTCCTTCTTCTTTCAGTGTTCTCGTCCGCATCTTGCTCCGGCTTCTTCTTCCCGATAAGCCCCCCGCCCGCAGACCCCCACAACCACCGGGCAAGGGTTGTGGGGATGAGGCCCTTGTCCCCATCAACATGGGGACATCCTCCCCATGTTGAGGGCATGTGGCCTGGTACGGTTCAGGGGGGAGGGGGGGCCGCTCTCTCTTCCCCCCCTCTTTTCCAGCGGCCTGCCAGGTTGTGTGCTCGGATAAGGGTCTGGTGTGGATTTTTGGGGGGACTCCACGCCATTTTTTTTTTAAACTTGGGGTGGAGTTCCCCTTAAAATCCATTCCAGATCTGAAGGGCCTGGTATGGATATTTGGGGGAACCGCACGCATTTTTTTTTTAATTTGCGGCGGGGTTCCCCTTAATATCCATTCCAGGCCTGGTAATGGAATTTGGGGGGGCCCCCACGCTTTTTTTTTTGTTTTTATCAATGACTTTCAATGACTTTTCTCTATATTGCCGGGAGACGACAATTCATTTGTGCTTTTAAATGCCTTTTTTTTTCCTTTAGAAATGTCATTTTGCAGGCGCACTGGGAAGTTCAGAGCTGCGCCTGTTCAACTTATGAAAATTGAGTTATGTGACTTGACATTTACTAAGATTTTGCCGGCACAGTGTCTTGGCGCATTTGAACAAGTAAAATTCCCACGCTGAACTAAAAAAAAAACTCCCGCAGCTCTAATCGTACTTGCGGCGCAGCGGGCTGGTTTTGAAAAAGTTACTTTCTCACTCTATTTTGGGCATATTAGTTATTTGGGCAGGTGTCACTACACTTCCTCACATCACCCCACATCACCCCCATTATATTCGCACTTCCAGCTTCTTTATATTTCGATTTTAACATGCTGTGCGCCAGGTCCATAGTGGTGCACTGAGCGCCTCCTCCCGTCCGCCGAGAACACTATAGTAAATGGGAAATAGGGTTGCGATACCGGCGCTAATGTTTTGCAAATACCAAAACAGCTATTGCGCGCGCAGATGCGCCGATACTCATGGCGCAAACGTTTCGTAAATCAGCTCCTATATGTCATATGCAGTTGCCCCACATTTGGCAATAGCCTTAAAATCCTTATTTGCATTTGTCAGTAACCAATAAACAATAATGGACCCTCTCTAGTAGTCAACTACTAACAAACCATGAGTCAGCACACATTGTAGTACAAAGTTTTTAAATGTATGTGTAATTGTTTATTAGTATCTTGAGCCTTCTTCTATTTAGAACTTTAGAGGCTTTACATGGAACTTTACCAGACAAATCATAATCCTTAATGTTGAATAAAGTGAGAAAAGATTAGGACTTTTGTAAGGTTTGGAGAGATTTCCTGTCCCAGGCTCACAACAGGAATCAAGAAATTGTGTTCCTAAGTCCTCATGCACACAGGGCGTTAAAAAAACAAGCTGCAAAGCCTGTACCAATGCCAGTAAAAAGTGGCGTTAAAAACGCGCTTTTAGAAGCATTTTGCATTGGCGTTAATGTGTGTTTAGCCGTGTTAGCGTTTAACAGAGTTTTTTACAAAGAAAACAGCCCTCTTCTATTTTCCACTCCCAAATTTGCCACAATGGCAAAATAAATATGCTATACAGCATGTATAAGTGCCATTTTGGTTGGAGAGAGAGGACAGGGAGCATCTGCAAGTTTTTGGAATCTTTGATTGCTGTTATGGATCCCATCGTTCAGAAAATTGAGCAGTCGTCATTTCTGGACCCATCCTATTGCATCCCAGCATCTTTCTTTGGGGTACTTTACCAAATTTCTGAACTTCACACGGATGTCCGTTCCTGTCTTTGACGACCTGTGGGGAGAAGCTCAGACCAAGGTTGGCAAGGATGAACACTCAGATGCAAACCAGAATTCTGAGTTTTTCTTTTCCAATTGTCATTAAAACAGGTGTCCTCTTTGGGAGATTCCCACTCACCTCTTGTTTCAAAGACAAACGTAAAATTTTGGTTTACCCTAACTCTTTGCCCTGATGACCAAGGTTACCAGAACTAAAAGTGATGGAAATTACACTGACAAAAACAAAGGCCGCCATAAAAATTGAACAAATTTTAACCCTTCAGCCTCGTACACACGACCGAGAATCTCGTCATAAAAAAAACAGTCGTTTTTCTCGACGAGATTCTTGTCAAGCTTGACGAGCTTCTTGTCAAGCTTTCCTTGCATACACACTGTCAATTCCAAATCTCGTCGTTGGAAAGCGCGGTCACGTACAGCACGTACAACGGCAGTATAAAGGGGAAGTTCGATTTCAATGGTGCCACCCCTTGGGCTGCTTTTGCTGATCTTGTGTTACCGCGTGTTAGTAAAAGTTTGGAGAGAGACGATTCGCGCTTTTCAGTCTTTGTGGTTTCAGTTCGTTTTAGCGTGACGAATGTGCTATCTCCATTACGAACGCTAGTTTTACCAGAAGGAGCGCTCCTGTCTTATACTTGATTCTGAGCATGCGCAATTTTTTAAGACTCGGAAAAGCATACACACAACTGGTTTTCTCGTCGGGAAACAGGCCGACGAAAATCTCGATGAGAAAAACGAGAATCCTGGCGAGAAAATAGAGAGCAGGTTCTCTATTTTTCTCATCGAGATTCCCGGCAGTTTTCTCGACGAGAAACCATACACACAAACGGTTTTCTCGGCAAGAAAGCTTTCCCAACAGGTTTCTTGGCGTTTTTTGCAAAGAAAATCGGTCGTGTGTACGAGGCTTTCCTTAACCACTAGCAAGAGAATAATAACAAAAATTTAGCAAAATATGAATATATGAAATATAAAGTGATATCATTACTCACAGTGATTGTCATATGACCTTTTTATTTGTCTTGTTCGAATTTTGTACCCGATACTAAGCTTGGTAGATCAGTAAACAAGCTAACAAATGAGCATCTTGAATTATGTCTTTAAGTGGATAATTTAGGCACAACCCATAAAGGATGATGCTATAATTGAGATGTAGGCACATAAGCAGGAACAAAGACAGGGGAGGTCATGTAAAGTTCAATTAGCAATAAACAAGTAATTAGACCGGTGATTAGAATAACAAGCCTGTACTGTAACAGGTTCTGCTAACCTCTCTTGCCTCAAGCATGGTCTCCACTGCCAAAAGAACACAGGCCCACACACCTACAATCCTGCCACTAAGCACTTCTGATCTGCTGCCCACAAAATGCCTCATCACACCTACTCCTGCCATTCATAGTGATTTAATGGGAAAATGGAATACAAGATGATAATTGCTGGCACCAAATACATTTTCTTTCTTTTCACAATCTTTTTTCACAGTTCTTGATGAAGGGGTAACTTCCCTAGGGAACAGGACTCTCTTCATCTTTATGTAGCATTTATTTGTAAATATTTAAGATCAAATGTTGGCTCTTCATCTTTCATACTTGACCCAGACTTCTTTAGCCAAGAGGGCAGAGGCATTGTTTGACCAAGGGAACAAGGATGGTAAGCTCTTAGCCATTCTGGTCGCAGATCAGAGGGCTCAGACTAATATTCCTTGTATTAAAAATGAGTAGGGAGTACTAGTTACAGACCCCTCGGACATTATGAACACATTTGTGCAGTTTTACTCAAAACTATACGCACAGCTTTCGGCATGGCCGCAGGAGAAGTTGGAGTGGTTGTTAGCTCCCTTAGCACGCCCACTTTGAAGGACATAGATAGGAATATGTTGGAGGCAGGCATTACGGAAGAAGAGGTTGAAGTGGCCATTAGATGGGTTCCTCCACACAAAGCTCCCGGACCGGGTTCTATATTGAGTGGAATAGACAACATATTGCCCTACTGGTTCCCAGACTCAGGTCCCTTTTCCATTACTGTTTAGAGAATCGGGTCTTTCCCTCATCTTTGCTGGAGGCTCATGTAATCCTACTTCTTAAACCCAGTAAGGACCCCTTGGACTGTTCTTCGTATAGACCAATTACTCTCATGAACCAGGATCTGAAAATCTTAACAAAAGTTTTAGCAAATAGAGTGTCCCAGGTCATCACCACATTAATAGACATTGATCAGACGGGATTTATGCCAGGGAAGTCCACTGACACTAATTTGAGAGGACTGTTCACACATCTAGAAGCAGGGCATGAGCAGTCTGGGAGAAGGGTTGTGCTTTCTCTAGATATGGAAAAAGCATTTGACTCTGTAGATTGGAAATTCATGGCTGCTGTGCTGGGTAGAATGGGATTTGGGTCTAAGTTCCTTACATGGATTTCCTTATTATATAGTAGTCCGGTGGCAGCGATGCATATCGGAGCTACAACATCTGAATTTTTCTCGGTGTGTAGGGGCACGAAACAGGGGTTCCCGCTGTGTTCCTCTTTATTTGCTTTGATGATTGAGCCCTTGGTGATCGCTCTGCGGGTATCTCCGGAGGTTCGGGCACTAGAAATCGGGGGCATTCGTGAGTGCACTGCTCTCTATGCAGATGGCATGTTACTTTTTCTCCAGAATCCAGGCCCACTCCTATGAACATTTTTTACAATACTGGCAAAGTTTGCAAGGTTTTCCTGTCTCAAAGTCAATTGGACTAAGTCAAGTGTGATGCCAATTGATGATGGGGCTCAGGCGTTTGCTGATCCTAACATTCCGATTATCTGGATATCCAAAATAAAATACCTGGGTATTTAGATATCACCTAAAGCGGCGGATTATATGACCCTTAATTTACTACCCTTAATTCCAATGGTTAAACGCAAATTGGAGGCTTTCTAGAAATGTACCTTTGTCATTAATTGGAAGGGTGAACCTTCTCAAAATGAAAATATTACTGTTATTTTTATATTTTCTTCAAAACTTTTTGATATGGATTTCACAGATTTACTTCAAACGTATTGATAGTCTTTTTAGTAAGTTTTTATGGCCCGAATCGCGTCCTAAGATCGGTATTCGCACCTTACAAGAACCAATGGGACAGGGAGGTTTGGCACTACCGAACCTATATAAATATTTTCTCGCAGGACAAATGCTGTTTGCAAGACGTTGGCTTTTGAGGGATGATGAGGATGCTGCCACAGGTCTGGCTAACCTAATTCATAGAGGTTCCAAGGTACAGTCCTCTTTAACAGGATCTGTGAAAGTGACGATTAGGGCATGGGATAGGGTGCAAGATCTCATGGCTCCTGGAATAAAATGTATTTCTCCATCTACCCCATTGTGGCTTAACCCTAAACTACAGCATTTTAGTGGCATTCCTAAACCGGTCATATGGGCAGGAGTCGGAATCAAGAGGTTGCAGGATGTGGCTGAAGGGGGGAAGTTATGTACTTTGGATAGACTCAAGACCAGGTTTCAACTGCCAAACTGGTATCTGTTTCGATATCTGCAATTGGGGAAAGTTTTTCTGTCCTGGATCTTTGGTCATCTGCATTGGAACTGCTTTTACGTGAAGATTCCCGGGTTAGGTCTATGTCAACGATGTATGCAGAATTGTTCACCACCAGACCAAAGGCTCTGACCAAATATAGAGAGGTTTGGATGCAACTCCTCCCGAATTTTAAAGGGGAGGACTGGGACGATATATGGGAGGTTCCGTTTAAGGCACTGGCATCGGTTAAATATCGCCTCATACAGTTCAAAATAGTTCATAGAATTTATTGTAGCCAAGGTTAGCTACTGTGCTTATAAGTTAAAGACAATTTCTTTGTTGTTAATATGGGGTTGGCTCCCTCTAGTGTATGCTGGACTCTGTGTGTGTGTTTCTTTTCTTCCTGCATAAGGATACAGAGCAAAGCATCATGGGGAGTGTCGTTCGGAATGCTGAAGTGACTCTCCCAGCCGGACTGATCTGAACTACAGAGAACAGAATGCTGAGCGAACTGAACAGACTGCTGGGAGAGGATATAAAAGGGACTGGCGCGGCCTAGATCGCTCTCTCTGGACACCTTTTGGCTCTGCCAGCAGGAGGTCCGTGTGACAGGGAGTTGCTGACGATTTGCGGCCTACACAGGGGAAGCCGGAAAGCCATACCCAGAGGGATCTCTGGGAACAGCATAGTTTCTTTAGTACAGCGGACCGGGGGGGGGGGGTTCCAGAACATCCAGAGACGCCTGCAATCCAGATTACAGTGAGCGCCGCGTGGGGCGGCAGCCGCCATCTTTACAGAGCAAAGACACAGAGAAAGAGAGAGTTCTGGCTGAAGTGAATGAATTAATGAATTAATGAATGAATGAGTGACTTGTATAGCGCTACACATGCAAACTGAATCGCATCTATGCGCTTTTTGCAGCCAGTGTCTGATTTTAGTCGTACACACATATATACATATATACTGGGCCAATTTGGACAAGATCCAATTAACCTAACAACATGTCTTTGGAGTCTTCTCATCATCTGCCTCGTGATCTATCCATCTGATGTTCGATGTGGTGAGCGGGCATAGCCCTTGTGATAGATAAGGACATTACTGTTACAACACTCATACAGATTGGCTGGTGGTACTTGTAGTCCCACGGAAGTTAGACCTACTGTTATACAGGCCATAGCCAGTAGATGCCTATGCTCAGTACACATTGCTGTTCTCAGTAATCACTTCAGATGACATCCATAGGATTCTAAAAAGAGGAAAGCTATACTATAATCAGCATAAATCACGCTTTTGCTAATCCTGCCACATTTTGCTTTTTGGATCATATATTGACAACTAAAGAAAGAGGCTAGCCGAAGACATCTGGATTTCAAGGAAAATTCTTCCCTCACCCTGTTTATATCTTTTACTCTCCATCTGCTAAATTGCATTGAGCTGCTACAGGGAGCCATACTGTACTATTGAATATATTATTGTTTATTTGTGAATGAGGGGTTCAAAGCCCCAGAACCAGCGCAAAGTGGAAGGATAATTAGTAACAACAACTAGAGTAATTAAACCGGTGAGTGTTGGTAAGGAGCAGCACGTTGTATAAAAGAAAATGAATGAATAGAAATCAATACTAAATTGATTAAACTGCGCTCCTTCCATAATAAAGTGCAAACATGCCAAAGTGATTTCAACTGAGCACCAATTTAATAATATGATAATATGTGTATAAAAATCCAAACACAAAATAAGTGAATATTCAAACATTGTATGAAAATCTTCAGACAATGTATCAAATTCTTCAGATAGTGTACACAATCTTCAAATCCCTGCTGGACAGTAGGTAAATTTGACTGAAAAATCTTCCACCACCATCACCTGTCACACATCCTACTCACCAGATTTCCATGACCCCTATTACAGGTAGTCATAAAACACATATGGTTATATCCAGCAGCAGTTTAACCGACCTTCAGGACACGCACACCAAAATGAATCCGGATCGTTTGGGCACGTTCCCGGGAAAAACGATTTGAAGGCAGCTGTCCAATGGTTAATGGGAAAAATTGAAGAGAAAGGGCTTCCGTAGTGAAGTATGTCACAGTTTTATTCCAAAAAACAGATAAAAACAAGGTAAAAACAGCAAATTCTTGCAGCTTAAAAATCTATGTGCATAAATAATAAATAAATAAATATGCAAACTATTTTTTGTTATAACAAATTCAATTAAAGAGAGAGGGGGGGGTAGAGAGAGGGGATGAGAGAGGGGTGAGGAGTAAGGGAGGGAGGATGAGAGAGAAAGTGGGGATGATAGAGGAGAGAGGATGCGCATGAGCATGCGTGGGAATGACATCAACGCAGCCCGGCCAAGGCAGGTGACCGAAGGCACAGAACCCAGAAGGAAGACCTGGTGAAGATGGAAGCGCCCGGGACCCGCCGGATTGATCACAGCGCAGCACTGGAGGGCTCAGTCTGACAATTAAGTGTACCCTAATGTGCCAATATGCTGTACATATTTGTACATTGTGGCATAACCTACCTCAGGGCCTCTAAAAAGTAGTAATGTTAGCAAAGTTTACTATCGCTTTATTATCACAGGATCCCAGGAGCCTCTCATGGGGCCCCCTACTGACCCGGTGGCCCTTGGTCAGTGCCTAAGTGCATAGTTGCAAACATTAAAAAAATATTTTTAAGGGGCACTTTTTACACCAGTGCTATATTTAGAGTAGCTGAGATCCCCTATGTTCCTCTATACATCACAGTAGTAATCACAAAATGAAATGAGTACTAATAATGGGGCAGAACAAATATGAGGACTGAAAATATTTATTTTAGTTGAGCTAACAAAAGTGTGCCCATTCTAGAGCTGGTAACATTGAGGATATTCAGCATAATTTTAAAGAACTGTTTTTGTGGGTAAGAGGCATAGGGGAGAAGTATGGACGGTATAAAAGTGGGAAGTATGTGCAGGTGATGGAGAGGAATGTGGATGCTCTAACAGTGGGCACTATGTACAGGAGAGGAGTGTGGAGAGTATGACAGTGGGCACTATGTACAGGTGAGGAGGATGAAGGAATCTGGGAAGGAAAAATGTAAAGGTATGTGGAAGGATGTTTAGGGACTGCGTAGTGGTTAAGCGGGCCATACATGGATTGAAATTACGCCAATTAAGCAGAGACCAGCCATAGTCGATCTATGTATGGGCTAGCTGGTTTTAGACAAGTCAATCTATTATCTGACTTGAGTACAACCAGCCTGTCAGGTTTTCCCCAAAACAATCAGTGCTGCCAGCTATAGTTAGCAACACTGATCATTGTATTTACTGGCAGAACACAATAACACTGCAGCAGTGTTTCCCCCATTCACAGGTCAGCAGGTGAGAGGGTGTGTGGGGACAGGCTGGGGAGAGGTACTAGTCAGTGGCTGGGTAGGCACTGGCTAGTATCAGCCAGATACACACAGGTTACATACGCCACGATCGTTAGAGCGAGAACAATAATTCTAGCACTAGACCTCCTCTGTAACTCTAAACATGTAAACTGTAAAAAATGTAAAGCATCGCTTAGTATACAATATAAAATTGTGCTAACTTTAGTGGGTTTTTTTTGTTTTTTTTTATGAATGAAACAGTTTCTTTCCAAAAAAAACACGTTTGAAAAATTGCTGCACAAATACCGTGCAACATAAAAGTTGCAAAGACCACCATTTTATTCCATAGGGTGTCTGCTAAAACAATATATATAATGTTTGAGGGTTCTGAGTAATTTTCTAGCAAAAAACAAATGATGATTTTTACATGTAGGAGAGAAGTGTCAGAATTGGCCTGGGTGGCAAGGGGTTAATTACTATAAGACCCCTTTCACACTGAGGGCATTTTGCAGGTGCTATAGCGTTAAAAATAGCGCCTGCAATCTGCCCTTAAACAGCTGCTCTATTCACTCCAGTGTGAAAGCCCTCGGGAGCGGTGCGCTGGCAGGGCATCAGAAAAAGTCCTGCCAGCAACTTCTTTGGAGCGCATTAGGAGCGGTGAACTCACCGCCCCTAATGCGCTCCTGCCCATTGAAATCAATGGGCAGCACTGCCGTACCACTGACAATACGCCGCTGTAGCAGCGCATCGCGGGCAGTTTTAACTCATTCTCGGACGCTAGCGGGGGTTAAAAGCTAGCGGCCGAAATGCGCCGCAAATCCGATGGTAAAATAGCAGCGTTTTACCGCTATTTTACCGCCGACGCTCGGGGCAGCATAGTGTGAAAGCAGTCTTAGTAATATACAAATAATTATAGGCACTGTGAGCTCATCCTCTCAGTCTGCTGCAAAGTGTGTCAGCTTGTATTTAAACTGGCCGCTCTGTATGTAGCTTCTGACAGGCTGCGCAAGCAGCCCCATATCTCCGGAACCATAAATGATAGCAGCCCCAAGCCCACAAGTCGGGTGAGTAGGATGTGTGACAGGTGATGGTGGTGGAAGATTTTTCAGTCAAATTTACCTAGTGTCCAGCAGGGATTTGAAGATTGTGTACACTATCTGAAGAATCTGATACATTGTCTGAAGACTTTGAAAAACTGTTTGAATAATCACTATTTGCACTATTGAACTTTTTTTGTGTTTGGATTTTTATACACATATTATCATATTATTATGTTGGTGCTCAGTTGAAATTACTTTTGCATGTTTGCACTTTATTACGGAAGGAGCGCGGTTTAATCAATTTAGTATTGATTTCTGTTCATAATATTGTTTATACTGTTTCAATATTGTACAGGATAGCTGGTCTGTGCGCTGAGGAGGCAGAAGGGAGAGATCTGGCACATAAGATATAGTGCCAGGTGTTTACTTTCTGTTAACTTGTTCACATAGGTCTCTATTTTGGGTAAGTACTTGTGTCCATTCATGATTTAGGGAATTCTATGTCAGTTTATAGTGCCTGTTAGACAAGTTAAGGATACAGGGCAGTTTATACAGGAGTGTATTCATTATTGACGAAAGTTAATATACTTATGTACCTTGTATTGATCGTACAGTAAATATATTTTAACCATTTCTTTAATATTGTGTGAGTCTCTAATTACTACCACAGCTGTGACGAAATGGAACCCAGGGTGTCAGAGGTAAGACAGGATTTGCAGAGTCGAGGTAACCAATGGGGTACAGAGTCTATTAGCAGCCCCAACGCTGGTACCACTACATTATTATACCCCAACGCGGTTTTCGTCAATTTATAGCTCCACTATGGCGGAATGTTGGAGATGTACAGCCTTACTGGCTGATTTTGACCACATTTTTTGGCACTGTACGGCAATAAAGCATTTTTGGTCGGAGGTCCTGCATACGTTGCAGGAGCTCCTGTTGGTGCCGGTCCCTCTGACCATCTAAGTCTGTTTGCTCGGGCTGTTGGAGAAATTGGTACCAATGAGGGCTCAAAGGACGTTCTTATCTATTACATTGTTTTATGCGAGGAAAGCAATTGTTTTATATTGGAAAAAAAAAACGGAGGCACCGTCGCTTGCGTCTTGGAAGGGTATGGTTAATAACGATAGTTAGTTGCTTCTGTATAGTTAGTTGGTCCTTATATGTCTGTTGTACCATGTACTTGTGTTAAAAAGTATCCTGTTCTCTTTGCGTTGCTTGCTGTGTGTGAAATCCCTGGTGATCCTGTCAGTCCCCTTCTTTCCTATTTCAAATTGACCACAGTAGACATGAGAACTCATCTATCTCAGCGTAGTCAGTTTTCTGACTGTGCTGGGAGAACAGCCTTCCTGTCCTTCAATAGTAAGACTTGAACTGACATGCCCTCTGGACAGCCATTCACTGAAAAGATCATTATATTGCTTTTCTCTGCTGCTCGCTAATACATTCCCACTGCAGTATCTACCCCCCACCTCTCCAAGATCCTTATACAACTAGGAACAGTGGACATGGGGTCACTTATAAAAAAAAAAAAGGAAAAAGGTATTTATAAAGTTTTTTTTAAATGTATATACATACTGTATGTTTGCCTTTTTATTTCATTTATTTTTAACTGAATAGATTATAAGGTGAGGGTTCACATGTACTTTAAGCTTTTACAGAAACCATAGAAGCCCTTATGCTACAAATTACTTTATTGGTTCCTGTATAGCATCTTGGCAGAAAAAGAGGATCTGTACTCCCAAACAAATCAAGTGTAATCCTGGAAGCAGGGCAAGAGCTTGATGTTCTTATTAAATTGGGCTCTTCACAGTGCAGGTCACAGCAATGGGCCATTAATCATTTAGAAGAGGCAGGTTAGATGGGCCAGAAACAGATTGTTGGATGCATAACTGAGCAGCATGGATTTGGGGGTACCTGGGTTCTCTATGGCAAAGCTGGGGTGCAGGTACCTTAAAGTGCAATTTATTGTTGGTAAATGCCAATTTATCGTTTCTTTTTTTTTTGGGGAAGGCACAGTTTTATTTAAGCTTGTCATAGAGAATGAGACAGGCATGTAGCCACAATTTGGCAACAGAAAAAAGCTGCATCAGGCAACTGTCAGGTTCATACCTATGGCCTAGCTATTTATAAGTCACTTATACACCAATCCCTAGAACAACAGGGATAGAGGGGGAAGCACCAACTCTCCTATATATCATCTTCAAATGGCACTTGTGATGCTCAGTCTTTATGTAAGTTTTTTTTTCTGCAGCAGTAAAGATCTAGTATTACTCTAAAGGCGGCAGTGGAGGTTGCACATTAAAAAGGGCACAGCAGAAAAGGGATGTACAACACAATGAATGCACAGTAAAGGGAAACCTATCAAGGAGGGACACAACCAGGGTGGTCCTGGTCCAAGTGTTGCACTGCTGTCCATACATTCATAGCTATACCACTGGTACATGTTTAATAATATTTTAACTTTGATTGTACAGACTGATTATCAGATACTTAGCCTGATTCATTCACTTATTGGAAACCAGTCTGACAACTGATCCTGCCAACTTGTACAAGTTCCCAGTAAAATTCCTTCTGTCTGGTTAACATGTATGCTGTATGTATATACAGTATGTTGCTATGCCATGAGAGCATATTGTCATAACTGTTCAGCTGAGACTCCTGATAACTGGAAGTTGGTCACCACAATGTCAAATTTTGAAAGCTGATAACAGCAAAGGTAGTCTTGCAGTAACTGTCTCTGGACCGACCCTGCCTTTAAATACCCACAGTTACAACCTTTTGTACCACCTGCCCCACCCTATTAGATTGTAAGCTCTTCTGAGCAGGGCCCTCTAATCCTCTTGTATTTTTATTGTATTATAACTGTATTGTCTCCCTTTTATATTGTAAAGTGCTGCGTAAACTGTTGGCGCTATATAAATCCTGTAAAATAATAATAATAATAATACCTGTAGGGAAGTGTTCTTTTGTACACTGTCTGTGAGGTTGTTTACATTCATGCCTGTTAACTACCATAGAGTTCTTGTTACAGATTCTTCCTGTTAGGAGGTTGTTTCCTGTCCCTGCTTAAGGATCAAGAAACCCCTTAAGGCTATATATATATGGATATCTTACACATGCTGTGTAAGCCAGAGGTGCTGAAGGCTGATTTTGTGTTGTATCCATCCAGACTTAAAGGGGGCCCCTCCTGTAAAGGGGGACTCTGATTGGGACACCTGATGTAAAGGGGGACTCTGATGAGGACAGCTGATGTATAGGGGGATGCTGATGGGGACACCTGTTGTAAAGTGTGACTCTGATTGGGACACCTGATGTAAAGGGGGGCACCTGCTGTAATGGGGGACTCTGATTGGGACACCTGATGCAAAGGGGGACTCTGATGAGGACACCTGATGTATAGTGGTGTGCTTATGGGGACACCTGTTGTAAAGGGGGACTCTGATTGGGACACCTAATATAAAGGGGGCACCTGCTGTAAAGGGGGGCTCTAAATGGGACATCTGATGTAAAAGGGGACTCTGGTGAGGACACTTTATGTTAAGTGGTTTTATTTTATTTTACTTGAAATGTGGATGTGATTGGCCTACTGTGACAGGCACAGTGAGGCTGCATATGATGGGCACAGTGAGGCTGCAATTGATGGGCACAGTGAGGCTGCATATGATGGGCACAGTGAGGCTGCATATGATGGGCACAGTGAGGCTGCAGTTGATGGGCACAGCTAGGCTGCAATTGATTGGCACAGTGAGGCTGCATATGGGCGCAGTGAGGCTGCATATGGGCGCAGTGAGGCTGCATATGGGCGCAGTGAGGCTGCATATGGGCACAGTGAGGCTGCAATTGATGGGCACAGTGAGGCTGCAATTGATGGGCACAGTGAGGCTGCAATTGATGGGCACAGTGAGGCTGCAATTGATGGGCACAGTGAGGCTGCAATTGATGGGCACAGTGAGGCTGCAATTGATGGGCACAGTGAGGCTGCAATTGATGGGCACAGTGAGGCTGCAATTGATGGGCACAGTGAGGCTGCAATTGATGGGCAAAGTGAGGCTGCAATTGATGGGCAAAGTGAGGCTGCAATTGATAGGCATAGTGAGGCAGCATATGATGGGCACAGTGAGGCTGCAATTAATGGGCACAGTGAGGCTGCATATGATGGGCACAGTGAGGCTGCATATGATGGGCACAGTGAGGCTGCAGTTGATGGGCACAGCTAGGCTGCAATTGATTGGCACAGTGAGGCTGCATATGGGCGCAGTGAGGCTGCATATGGGCGCAGTGAGGCTGCATATGGGCGCAGTGAGGCTGCATATGGGCACAGTGAGGCTGCAATTGATGGGCACAGTGAGGCTGCAATTGATGGGCACAGTGAGGCTGCAATTGATGGGCACAGTGAGGCTGCAATTGATGGGCACAGTGAGGCTGCAATTGATGGGCACAGTGAGGCTGCAATTGATGGGCACAGTGAGGCTGCAATTGATGGGCACAGTGAGGCTGCAATTGATGGGCACAGTGAGGCTGCAATTGATGGGCACAGTGAGGCTGCAATTGATGGGCACAGTGAGGCTGCAATTGATGGGCAAAGTGAGGCTGCAATTGATAGGCATAGTGAGGCAGCATATGATGGGCACAGTGAGGCTGCAATTAATGGGTATAGTGAGGCTGCAATTAATGGGCATAGTGAGGCTGCAATTGATTGGCACAGTGAGGCTGCATATGATGGGCACAGTGAGGCTGCATATGATGGGCACAGTGAGGCTGCATATGACAGGCGCAGTGAGGCTGCATATGATGGGCACAGTGAGGCTGCAATTGATGGGCACGGTGAGTCTGCAATTGATGGGCACGGTGAGGCTGCATTTGATGGGCACAGTGAGGCTGCAATTGAGGGGCATAGTGAGGCTGCATATGATTGGCACAGTGAGGCTGCAGTTGATTGGCACAGTGAGGCTGCATATGATTGGCACAGTGAGGCTGCATATGATTGGCACAGTGAGGCTGCATATGAATGGCACAGTGAGGCTGCAAATGATGAGCACAGTGAGGCTGCATTTGATGGGCACAGTTTTATCTAGCATATTGATAAATAATCACCTGATAAATGGCTATTTACAGTCCTGCATTACTAACGGTTAAATTTTTCAGTTTGTTTGCACCCCTCCAAAAATTTTGAGCACCAGCCGCCACTGGCTGTCTGACACCCACCTTCCATACGACACTCTTCAGTGTGGGTGATAAAAGATCCTTCTCCAGACCAAGACCCCAGAACCATGCCCTCCAAAATTCCTGTAGTAGTCTTCTTCAGGCCCTCAGCCCAGCACCTGCTGAAGCTAGTCACACTCTAGCTGCCTCTCAGGGGCAGCAGCCCCAAAGAACTGAAACCCTCCTGGAAGATGAAAAGAGAACACTCTGGAAGGGACTCCCAAATATCTATCACACTCCTCAACCACCTTCTAGGTGCCTCCTGCTTGGGATTGGCCGAGGTTTGATAAATATTCATAACTGAGTAATTGACCCTCCCTGCTCTATTTTCTGGAAGCTCCCTCTAGAAACGGGAGGGAATAATCAATCACCCAGCCTGAAAAACCCCGACCAGACCTAGAAAAAAGATCACCATTCCACTGAGTACTGTACAGTGAAGCAAAAGGAAATAAAAATACACGTAGCCTAACTTTTTAGCAGGGTGCTACATCTGGGTAGAACAAAATGTGTATATTTAATACAAGGATCCTCCCCCCCTCATTAGAGAATAGATCCCTGCAGCTCATGTAATCAGTAAGTTTAAAAAGCTATAAGGTCTACACATACTGTAAGTTGTAGGAAGCATGAACAAAAATCAGATGGTGATGTAAAATAAAATTTATTTTTTTAACATTTTTAGACTTATTTTTATTTATAACACACAAGAAGGTGTGTCCCATTAAGTGTAATTTCTGACTTGGCCGAGCTTAGATAAAATTCCAGACATCTCTATCACATTTTTTTTCTGGACCCACTTTTGTCAGATGCAAAATTCCAATTAAGTTTGATTTCAAATGCT
This sequence comes from Rana muscosa, assembly GCA_029206835.1. NCBI lineage: Eukaryota > Metazoa > Chordata > Amphibia > Anura > Ranidae > Rana > Rana muscosa. The sequence continues at coordinate 346,652,463 of CM055127.1, forward strand.
GCTTAGATCAGTGTTTCTCAACTCCAGTCCTCAAGGCGCCCCAACAGGTCATGTTTTCAGGCTTTCCATCATTTTGCACAGGTGATTTGATCAGTTTCACTGCCTTCGTAATTACCATAGCTCAGGGATATGCAATTAGCGGACCTCCAGCTGTTGCCAAACTACAAGTCCCATGAGGCATAACGAGACTCTGACAGCAGCAAGCATGACACCCAGAGACAGAGGCATGATGGGACTTGTAGTTTTGCAACAGCTGGAGGTCCGCTAATTGCATATCCCTGCAGCTGTTTCATCTGAGGGAAATCCTGAAAACATGACCTGTTGGGGCGCCTTGAGGACCGAAGTTGAGAAACACTGGCTTAGATCATTCACTGGGAGGCATGTATACATTTTATCTAGCTGAAATATAAAGCTGTCAGTTTTCTAAAAGTAGTTATTCCTGAACGTTAGGTGACTTTTAACAACAAATCATTAGATTTAAAGCTCTATGATTCACATTGTGATGTCTGACCTATGACATGCTCTATCTATATTGTGGTCATCGTATAAAAAGTAGAATTTAATGTTGCAGGTGTCATACAAAGTTCATTTGAAAGTCATAATGTAATTGAGCCTCACTGTGTTTTTATCATAACAAGTAGAAAATCCTTTTGCCCCTAGGGCAAGACAAGTCTAGCGAATCTGACACCTACGCAATGCTCGCAATAAAAAAGACTCACCCGAAACAAGATTTGCAACACTCCTGGAAGAATTGGGAGTGTCCTACTGGCAAAGGCAAGGCAAGTTACTTATCCATGAAGTAAATCATTGACATAAAATATAGTAATTTTTTACTTAACATAAGAATCTAACCACACTGTACTTGGTCACATAATGGTGCAAAATAAATTCTGTCCTGTTCTGTGCATAGAGAATACGTTCTCAGAAGAGCTTGTTCAGTTAGAAAAGAACAGTTTGCAAAGTGCAACAGACCAAAGCAACCAAACTCTTTGAATTTATCACTTGACTTCAGTAGACTGAAATTTGATTGGCTGCTTTGGGTTGGTGCTTGTGATCTTTTCTAGGGATGAGGTTCAGATTAGCGCAAAAATGCTTTTGTGGCAAATCTGCTGGATTCAAATTTGTATGTGCCAGCCAATTAATGTAAGATTTCACTGGGTTGAACCTGTTTAAAACCATATTGCACTGCATGACTTTTGAACAGATGTACAAGTTCCAATAATGATGGTTATTGGATATGCCTCCCCCTCATTATAAAAGGGAGGGCTCATAGTGGCCATATTGTCAGTGTATGTTGAAAGAATTAGAAAGAGGATAGTGAGGGCTAATTCTGTGCTGTTCTCTGCTGTGGATTGCAGCATTGGGCAACATTGTCTTGTGTGTCCTGCCCATGTTTACAGACATGTTTAAATAACTCCTTGTTAGAATTACTGTTGCTGTAGAAGCATCATGTGTAATTACTTACTAGCTGTTTGCCCCTCACGTGCAGCTTTTTGGGGTTCTTTTTATTGAGCTTTTTTATTTCATGTTTATTTGTGTTTGATTTGAGGGCAGCAGTCCTTTCTTGCTGCTGTCCTGAAAACATCAAAGCCCCCTTTTTTCTATTTTCGAACCAAATTTTGTGTATTTGCATCTAGGCTGTAGCCAGCCTGAGCTTTTTTGATTTATCTGTGTTTGTTGGGTTTCTCGTAAGCTGAAGACTTTAATTTTGCGGGCCTGTACCTGCACCCTATAAACCTAAGCTATCAAATTGCTAATTTGTTACATTCAATTTGGCCGGCAGGAGAACCCCCCTTCACTAACCACATACGAACAATGGTGCACTAGGGAACAGGGCACTAGAGGGGGCATCTCCATGGTGAATGGATTTCAGCTCGTCCCGTCTTAGAAACAGCCATACATGCTGGCCTGGGAAAGGGATCTCATTTGTGATGATGACCTGGATTCCTGGTCATCCAGGCTCCTGGTCGTCTATAAAGGTATATTAAATGTCTCCCTTGTAGAGGCCAGACTCAAAGTGCTGACCAGATAGTACTTGGTCCCGACTCGCCTGGCCAGGATGTACAGTATACTACAGCAACCTCTGAATGTTTTCGGAGTTGCATGTTGCGGGATTCTGTGATGCATATCTGGTGGCAATGGCCTAAAATTAGGATCTAGAATAGGGTGTTCTCGATGCTCCAAAAAGTGACGGGGCTCTCTGTTGATCAGCAACCAAGCTTGGCCCTGCTTAATATTTTGCCTACTGAGTGGCCGCGTCCATTGAAACGTCTGATTTACTTTATTTTACTTTGAAATCACTATAGTGGGAGCATGGAGGACACCTTTAGTATCTTTTAGATGACTTAAACACAAAATATCATGGATTATGATACATGAAAAAATTGCTAGTATTATCAATGACCGAAGGGCTCTGTTTTAACGAACTTGGAAACCTTGGGTGTCATATATCCACGTACCTTTGTCCTTGAACACAGGTACTATGCGGACACTGAGCTACGGTATTCTCCACCCAATATGTCTACAGCTTGGTCCTAGTTCTCTCCTTGTTTCGGGGATTTCATTCCCATACCATTACTTATTTTTACCACCATTCAATGGAAGCTTAGAATCTCTTAAAGAAAACATCTGATACTGCTAAAAGCACCTGGGGAAAAAAAAAAAAAACTTCTTTACATTATTTGATTCAAATATTAGCAGATTGAGGTGCTGATGAAGAAAACATACTGCCAAAATACTCTGTTGCTGAGGCCATCAGTAAAAAACATGCTACAGGACATACAGCTTTAAGGCATATTCCATCCCTGTAATTTAAAGGATTAGTGTATTTTCTATGTTGCCCTCAAAGCCATAGAAAGGGACCCTTCCCCTGCTGTCCCACACAGAAGTGCCAGACTCTTCATGCTGCCTGACTGGCAATAGCTTGTAAGCGGGATGGCAATAGCCAGTTAGGTGCTGTCCTGGATGGGAGGGTAAGGGTTAATACTTTGCCGGTTCTTAGGTTTTTGGCAGGTTTTTCTCTGGGTCCAACCCACTGATCCTGTGTTAAAAAAGAGAGACAGTGGTCTGGAGGGGAGAGGTCCAGGGCCCGTAATAGGCCAGAGAGAGAGAAAGCTGAAAATGTCCCCACAGAGGCCGTAAGGGAAAGAGACGGAGAACAGTACCCATGAGGAGCAGAAGAATGTTACTTACTACTACCGGGATGTAAAGTTCATCAGAACTTGGGGTTCGCCCTGAAGACACCAACTGCTGGAGAATGCCTCTGACGGACTCTGTATGTACCTTTGCAGGTATGTCGAGGCAGCACATAGCCTAAGTTAGGGTTAGGGATGTAGGAAAGAATAATGTTCCGTATGATGGACTTTGTAATGACTTTTGAAACCTTGTTCCCACCTGGTCTGAAGTTACTGAAAGGTGTGTAATGCAAGTAACCAGCACCATTCCACGGTTCAGGTCACTAAGGTACTTTGGAGCATGAAGATATCAGTACAAAAGTTAATATAGCTAAGAGTTAAGTGAAGTGCACGCATGGAGTTCAAATTATGTACTGGGAGTGAGGTAGCAGTGATACGCTGGACAGGTGGATGTGTACAAGGCTCAGCGTGTCCCTCCTAAATGCAAATTACAGAGAAGGTGCACATTGTTACGGGGACCCAACAGTTAACTGGAGAACAGTTATAATACAAGTGTACACAGGGTATATTCATCTCTAAAAGCAGAGGCTCGCCTTAAGGTCGGATATTCCCCCATGGCAGCTTCAGACTGGTCCCATGGCACTGATGAAAACCAGATGAAATTTGCATAGTCATCTTCTGCTGGTAGTTGTGGAGCTTTGGGTAGATGAGAGTCATTAGGAGCAGCCACACTCCCTTCACCCAGGCTCAAAGCTGGCTCCCAAATGAGCCTAGATGGTTAGTTGTACCTGCAGAGACTTCTGAACTGTCCACAGGCACTGTAGTGGGGTTTTCCTTCTTCTGAGTTTGCCAGGGATGGAGGCTTCAGCACGAGAGGAGGCAGGTACCTTTTTGTCTGGAACTTCTTGTACTGATGGGATGTCCACGGCATCTGCGACCTCTCTGTCTTTGGCAGGTTTGGCAGAGCAATCACCACTCAAAACACAGGGTCTTGACAACAGGTTGCAGTGAAGCCATCCCTTGATGGGGTTGGGACCCTCTGATATCACGTCATACACTGGACTCAGAGGAAAGGGATGCTTCTAAAACCGATAGGGAGTGTGTTCCCACATTATTCAATTTACTGTCTTTTTCAAGTTTGGTATTTTTCACCAACAGTCTCCTGAGTCTCCCTGTAATGGGCTCTCAGCCTTAGAGGGAGGGGCCGCATCCCTTTTAAATGATAACATTTCTAGTTTTAATGAGGTTACGCCTTGAGAGAGTTCCCTTAATGGCATATGTATGGCCAACAGAGGCCTCCTCTTTCAGGTGCCAAGGGCCATAACTCTTTGTCACCGCTATAGTTGCTTGCTTATCTTCCTGTTACCACGCAACCGTGTCCGCCATGGAAAGAGATGGTGGGTTGTGCTTTGATTTGCTCCAGTAGGGCTCTCCTGACTGGGCCAGCCCTCATTCCTTAAACAAACTGGTCCCTCCATAGATGGTCTGAGGCAGGTATAGTGACACAGCCACGCACATCCCTCTTCTCCAGGCATCTCCAGAGACTCTGGAATGCTACCGTGAAGTGGGGGAGGCTTTTGTTCTCCTGCTGCCTGACAAAGAACCTCTGCCTCACTTTTGGAATTGTCACATTCTCTCCAAACAAGCCCTTTAGCCATGCCACCTCCAAGGAGTTGATAGCTAGCTCCGTGTTCAGCTGGGCAGGAACCTGATACAGGCACGCAGCATTTTCTAGTCTCTTCTCCCACTCAGCCAGGGGAATATTGGAGCCATTAAACGTAGGTACCAGGGCCAAGGCCGATCTTAACAGTGCCATGATGGCTCCCGCTCCTCCTTCTGCACCCGCTGCAAGAAGGTACGTATCCTGCTGACTGCTGCCAAGTGTCGGTAGGGTCAGTGTGGTGTGGCGGCAGTAAACACTCAGAGTCAAATTTCAGAAAAAGAACTGTGTTAAAATGAAAGTTCAGCAAAGTACAACTAGCCCAGCAGAAAGACAACCCAACAGGATGCACTCACAGAACATACAGCAGCGAGTTTAGCAACACGTCTCAGGTGTGTCAACAGCATCTGTTTCAAGGGGCAGAATGATTTCCTTTTTGGTCACCAAGACAAGAAGTAAAAAATGTTTTCCCTAAGGGCTTGTTTAGAATTACAGTAGGAGTTTGATAAAAATGCACAGATGAGCTACGTTTTTAGCACCACCAACTGCAACCCCTTAAGCTGCAAAGGCAACGAATGGGGGTGTTCACATGCCTCAGTAGCAATGTTTTGTTTCGCACTCCCGGCAAAAGCTATCGCTCCTGTTGCCTTCAAGCAAATGGGAAAGTGCACCTTGTGTAATGCACGCAGTTGCAGCATGTTGGTGTGGCAATAACGGGGTTAAAACATGCAGTGCGGAGGCAGTGGTCTAGATGCAAGTCTAAATTTAGCCTAACAGACCACAATAAAAAAATAACTTATAACAGAAAACTTTTTTGGGGGACTTTTCTGGATGGTCTTCATATATTGAATGGCAGTGCTTATACTGGAGTAGTGGTCGGCAACTCGCACGCTGCGGGCCGCAACCAGCCCGCCACTGTTAAATGTCCTGCCCGTCATTGCCGTGATAAATTTTTGGGCACCCAGCCCGCGGATATTTTCGCCGCTCTCCGCTTTATTGGACAGCAGTGAGTGGCCTGTATCACAGAGCTGGATGGGGGCGGGAACCTCTGGAGTTAACTTTTTACATTAAACGACAGGTGATTGGTTGCCGGGCGATCCTAGCAACCAATCACTAGCCTGTTAATGTGTAAAAGTTAACTTCAGCAGTTCCCACCTATATCCAGCCCTGTGATACTGGCCGACCTCTGCTCTGCTGTACACCTGTGTAAGGCAGGAGAGTTCTACCTACACAGTGTGTGTTTGTTTGTGTGTGTGGTGGGGTGTAGGGGGGCAGATGACACTATGGGGGTACAGAGGAGGCTACAGTGGGGGAGGGGGTACAGGGGACAGAGGACACTGCTTTCGGGGGCACAGGAAACTTGCTATAGGGGAGGGGGCAGAGGACACCATGGAAGTGATGTTAAGGGGGACAGAGGACACTGCAATAGGGGGGACCCTATTAGGAACCCCATCACCCCTGGGGACAGGGATCCCTTCTCCCCTGGGGACAAAGACCCCATCACCCCTGGGGACAGGGACCCCTTCTCATATGGGGACAAGGACCACCTCTCACCTTGGGACAGGGACCCCATCACCCCTGGGGACATGGACCCCTTCTCACCTGGGGACAAGGACCCCATCTCCCCTGGGGACAGAGACCCCTTCTCACCTGGGGACAGGGACCCCATCACCCCTGGGAACAGGGACCCCTTCTCCCCTGGGGAATCACCCCTGGGAACAGGGACCCCTTCTCATATGGGTACAAGGACCACTTCTCATCTGGGGTCAGGGACCACTTCTCACCTAGGGACAAGGATCCCTTCCCACCTGGGGACAGGGACTCCATCACCCCTGGGGACAGGGACCCCTTCTCACCTGGGGACAGGAACCCCATCACCGCTGGGGACAGGGACCCCATCTCTCCTAAGGGCAGGAACCCAATTTACCCTAGGGACAGGAACCCCATCTCCAGACCATGCTGGCTGGCAGGGCTGGCGTCAGCCACCATTGGGTGCCAGGATGGGGCAGTAAAATCTGAACCCCCAGCCACATGCGCCCTCAGGGTGAACTGGCTTTGTATTAGTGAAACACCTTAAAGTGCGGTAAACCTGTACTGTTATTATTACAATGTTAGGATTATTATTATCTTTATTTATTAGCAGGTGAATGCGGCGCTCCATGCATTCACATGCATTGAATCCAGGCCTTAAAGTGGTTATAAACCCGATTTTTTTTTTTTTTTTTTTTTTTTTTTTTTTAAATACCTGCAAGACAAAGCCATAATGAGCTAGTATGACTAGCATACTAGCTCATTATGCATTACTTACCTTAGATCGAAGCCCCCAAAGCCGTCCTCGTCTCCCCCTCCGGCCACAGACATCTCTCCGGAAGGTTACTTCCGGGTATCGCCGCTCCGGCGCTGTGATTGGCCGGAGCGGCGAAAACGTCACTCCGCGCATGCGCGCGGGTACCATCAAAGCCGGCTCTGCCGGTTATATGAATGGGATTCTCAGTGCGCCTGCGCCGTTGCCTTCAGCGCGCCTGCGCTGTAGACAATGGTGTATTCCTTTTGGCAAATATCTCCTAAACCGTGTATGTTTAGGAGATATTGCAAACACCTAAAGGTAAGCCTTAATCTAGGCTTACCTGTAGGTGTAACTTCCCCGGAAGGGTATACAACCACTTTAAGTGGAAAAAGGTTGATGACCCCTGTACTAGAGTTTACTAAAATTAGTTCTCTATCTGGTGTCTTTGTGCATACAGTTTAACTTCTGTTTTGTGTGAAGCTTTCAGAAAAGCAGCTACCTTTAAATTGCAGTTCCCATATCTTTCCCTGCCCTGCCTAACCTGAACCTACATCTCAAGGGATGCTGCATTACTTGTAATTATTTACGTTATTATTATTTTTATAGAAATTACAGAATTATTGGCAGTACTCCCTGTCCTGTGGTTGCTATGTTTCTAACCTTGGAAAAAAAGATGCATGCTGCAGTTTTGAGGCTTTTGTGTGTTATTCCTGATATTGCTAATGTTAAATTATTTGTAGCTTTATTTAGTTTGAACTGTTTTTAATATTGAGTTAATTTAATTATAAATACTTTATATAATTACCACCCAATAAAACTGACAAGTAAAGTCATTTAAACAAATCAAGTATTTCAGTTATGTGCAGGAATTATACCAGAATATAAAGCATAATAAGAAAGTAACACACTGCACCCTCTAGTGACTGCTTCAGAAATTACTACACTATACCACAATGGTTTGTATGCATTATTGGTAAAATATCTGTAATTGTAAGTAGTTCAAATTATTTTATAGTATGAACCTTATGAAATTGTAGTTCATCGTGATAACATGATATCGTTTTTTTCTATATGATCAACAAAATATTTCCCTAATATTCTAATAATGTATAGCACATTAAATAAGATATACTGTATGTTCTTTATGAAGCTCATAGTAAAGATATTAATAATAAGAGGCTTATATCATGACCGTTTGCATACTTATTTGGTAAAGTCACTGGTTCTTATTCTAAAAGCTGACATGACACAGAAAAGCAGATATAATCTAAATACAGGCATGTGTATTCTTAGTTGCTTTGTGTATTTCTTTCTGATCTCTGTGTAATCCAGCATGGAATTTTGCCTTTGTCCAGGAACTTCATGTAATAAAGATTGGTCATGTAGCCTCCCCCTCCTGTAGTTTTCTGCAGGCAGGATTTTCTCCATTTTTCCATTCTCTAAATTTGTTACTTCAAGCTGGACCAATCTAACTACCGGTATTTAAAAATTGCCCAATACCTAAAACTCAACTTTAAATTGGATCAATACACTATGTACTGTATGCTTGCTTATGTTTGGAGAATACATGAACTCATCCTGCCCTTTTCACCTGTCTTCTACCACCAGTGAACATATGAGATTATATTCATCCTATGCATTTAAAGCACTTTCCTTCCTGATTTCTGTTTATTCTAGAGGCTGTGATTATTATTAATTCGCTTTTTGTACATGGTCTCACTTAATTCAGCTTTTGCAAATCTAATATTTGTTGTTTTTGTGGAATGTCGTTTTAGCATATATTAAAGTGTAACTAAAAGCAAAACTTTTTTTTCATTTTGGATAGAGTAAGGGAGGGTTATAGCCCTGGCAGTTTTTTTCCATCTGTGTCCATTTGGGGAGATTTCCCATAACTTCCTGTCCCATTGCCAAAACAGAAAGTGAGAGAAAATCCCTCAAGTGAAGGAATCCCTTGTTGTCACCAGAACTAGTGTCCCCATTGGAAGATTTCCCCTCTAATAGTGTTCTGATGTCACTGAAAATTTGGGATTTTCTTTTACTTTCGATGATAATGGTAAACAGCATAAATAGAGAGGGTGAATCTCCCCAAAGCGGGCACAGATGGGTTTTCTAATCCCTCTCCACACTATCCAAAACAAAAAAAAAAGTTTTGGCTTTAGTTACATTTTTAAGTGCAATTTAACCACTTAAGCCCCGGACCATTTCGCTGGTCAAAGACCAGGCCACTTTCTTTTTCGTACATCACGGGACACAGAGCGACATAGTCATTACTAATGGGTTATATAGTTACCGTCAGGTGCTGGCACTGGCAACTTCCAAAACCGGAAGTACCCTCCCCTATATAAGCCCCTCCCATCCGGGAGCACCTCAGTTTTTTGCCAGTGTCTAAGGTGTTGGCCAAGAAGAAACATGTGTTTTTCACTGAGCTTGCGTACAGGTTCTTTTGGGCCTCAGTAAGCTATTCCGGATCCGACCAAAAAAGCTTCATAGCTAAACAGTCGGTACCCGGGCCTTGCAGAGAAGAGCAAGGTTCTGCCTGTAATGCTTCTCTTAGGAGAGCTGGACCCTGGGATCTAGAGCTCTGGTCATACCCACGACCAAGATGTTTTCTGTGCAGGGTGCTATACAGGTCCAGGGGAGTGGAATCCTTGGGAACCCGGTCCCTGAAGGTTTGATTACAATGCCTGCCGTGATAGGTGAAGTTTGGGCTTTTGTGGACCAAACAAAGTCCTGCGGCGGGGAACAGGTAAGTGGGGGCCCCCAGGAACTTGGTTCTATTGGGGGACCCCCAAGCCTAATTTGTCTTTCTGTCTGTTACCTAATGGTATTCCCGCTAATATCTGTGCATGCCTGTAACTACTAAAAAAATGTAATAATTTTTAATAGTGGTCAAGAAAAAAAAAAAAAAAAAAAAAGAATGTTTTTTTATATATGTTTAGTATATTAAACTGCGGTGCCTGTGTTTGTCCACTAGAGGCCGCTGTGGAATGTTTTTCTTGTCATATGGACTAGTTTCTTCTCAGAGAGCAAAGTCCAGGCAGCTGGTGAGTTCTCCTACAGGAAACTGTTTCCTCTGCCATGTTGCAGTGTTCGTCTATCCCCCGGCCTGCGGCAAAAGGGGCCCTGGCTCCTGTCCCTGGTTTCCATGTTTGAAAATTAGCGCCGAGGCGCACGTGGCCGCGCGCGTGCGCGTGCACGCGCCTCTATATATAGAGGTGGCCGGAAAAAGGGGCGGGGCCTGGGGGATGACGCTCTGTGCGCGCCGCAGCGCTTCTGCGCATGTGCGGGCGTCCCAGCAGGTTTTAAAAAGCCACATTATTGCAGTAAGCTGGCTATGAAGTACAGAGACAGAGCTGACAACATTTAAAGGCATACAGCAAGCGGTTGATACAGGCATCCCCTAGAAAGGCACATTAGTAGACACCAACTGTTTATTATAGCAGCATTTATGCTAGACTATTATCAGTAACTGGTGTATTTTCGGCTGGAATACCTCAGCTTTGTGGCTTAGGAATATGCCGTCTAAAAACTCCGGGACTAGAAATTCCAGGAGGAATAGGGGGTCTCCATCGGGCTCTGAGGATCTTGGGCATGCTTTGGCTGCACCAGTCTCCCCTGAAGAATCAGAGGTTAGTGACCGTAGGGCACCCCCAGGAGTACCTGGTACTGTGGCTGTCCCCAGTTCACCTGCTCCTGTGTATGTAACAGAGGAGGTTTTTTTCCTCAGCTCTGGGAGGGCTGGAAGAGAGATTGTCAGCACTAATTGCTGCTTCCCTGTCACAGGAGAAAAGTGCTCGATCTCCGTCTCCTCCCTCAGAGTGCCTGTTAACAGAGCAACAGTCCCATACAGAGGTCGACCTACCTGAGGGGGATCAGGATGAGGTTGATTCAGTTGTAGAGGAATCAACAGTGGAGGAGCCGTTCTCAGCATCACATGCTGAGAGGTTATGGGTTCAGTCCCTGACTAATATGGTCCGATCAGCATTTAAAATGCCACTTGCGGAGCCATCCTCCTCTTCTGTCTCCTCGTTGGGGTCGCTAAAAGCTCCCCAGACTGTTTGTTCTTTCCCGATCCATCCTTTATTGGAGGGGCTCATTTACCAGGATTGGGAGCATCCTGACAAAATATTTACTCCCCCCAAGAGATTTCCGGTGGTCTATCCTATGGAGGATAAGTTCGTCAGAAAATGGAAGGTCCCTACAGTGGACGCAGCCATCTCTTGTGTGAATAAATCACTGACATGTCCGGTGGAAAATTGTCCAAATGTTCAAGGACCCAATAGATAAAAAATTGGAGTCCTTATTGAAATCTGCTTTTTCTACAGCAGGATTGGTGACACAACCAGCAGTGGCAGCTATAGGGGTCTGCCAAGCAGTGAAGGATCAGTTGAAACAGGTCTTAAGGGACGTGCCAGATCAGCAGGCGCTTGCTCTAGCTGATCTACCTAGAGCCTTATGCTTTGCGGTGGACGCTATAAAGGATTCAATCCATCAGGCCTCCCGCCTTACGCTGTCTGTAGTACATATGCGCAGGCTTCTATGGCTCAAAAACTGGTCTGCTGAAGCTCCCTGTAAAAAATTGCTGGTCAGCTTCCCATTTCATGGGGAGCGTTTATTCGGGGAAGACCTGGACAAGTATATCCAGAGAATTTCCAGCGGTAAAAGTACACTCTTGCCGGTCAAAAATAGAGTTAGAGGTCCCTCTTTTAAGAGGCCGGCTTCTCCAGTCCCTAGGACATCGGCTGTGAAACAGTTCCGACGGCCTCCCCGGTCAAATCCCGGAGGTAAAAATCAGGGACAGTTGCAGGGTAACAAGAAGCCCTGGAGCAGGAGAGGTACAAAACCTCCCCCAAAGTCAAATGCATGAAGGGTTGCCCCCACCCAATCGGGTGGGGGGAAGACTTCAGTTGTTCACAGAAACCTGGCGGGACACGATCCGAGACAGATGGGTGCTCTCCGCAGTAAATCTGGGATACAAATTGGAGTTAAAAAACTCCCCTCCTTCCCGCTTTATAAGGTCGAACGTGCCAAGGGATCCCCAGAAGAGAGGATCCCTCCTGTTGGCACTGGAACAATTATTGCTTCAAGCAGTAATTATAGAGGTCCCCCTGGAAGAATGGGGGTTCGGGTTTTACTCAAACCTCTTTACAGTTCCGAAGCCAAACGGGGACGTGAGGCCCATATTAAATCTAAAAGGGCTAAACAAATTCCTGCATATCAGGACTTTCCGGATGGAGTCGATCCGATCGGTAGCCACTGCCCTACAAGGGGAGGAATGGTTAGCCTCGATCGACATCAAAGATGCGTATTTGCACATCCCCATCTTTCCAGCCCACCAAAAATTTCTACGCTTTGCGATAGAAGGGCGCCATTTTCAGTTCAGAGCCTTACCCTTCGGTCTGGCCACAGCACCAAGAGTGTTCACAAAAATTCTGGCCCCATTATTGGCCAATCTAAGAACACGAGGTGTAACGATAATGGCATATCTAGACGACTTGTTGCTGATAGACCACTCAGTGGAAAAACTAGAAGTGGTTGTTCACGAGACAATCAAGTATCTGGAATATCACGGTTGGATTATCAACCGAGACAAGTCAGCCCTAGAACCAGTCAAAAGTCTGGAATACTTGGGGCTAAGGCTGGATTCAGACCAGAGAAAAATTTTCTTGCCTCAAGAAAAGGGGTCGTCTTTGAGAGATTTGATCCACTTAGTGGGTTCAAAAAGACAGCCATCCATACGCCTGTGCATGAGGCTGCTGGGAAAAATGGTGGCATCATTCGAAGCAGTACCCTACGGTCAATTCCATTCAAGGAAGTTGCAAAGGGCCATACTGTCAGCCTGGAACAAAAAAGTTCAGGCTCTGGACGTACCAATGTCCTTGTCCCCTTCCGTTCGCAGAAGCCTCCGTTGGTGGTTGGTTCCCCGGAATCTGGAAAGAGGGAAATCCTTCAGTCCGATTTCCTGGAAGGTGGTCACTACAGATGCCAGCCTTTTAGGCTGGGGAGCAGTACTGGAGCAATGGTCTCTCCAGGGCAGATGGTCGGATGCGGAAAAGGCCCTGCCCATCAATCTCTTAGAGATACGAGCAGCCCGGTATGCCCTAGTAGCATGGACATCCAAACTCCAAGGGTCCCCTGTCAGAGTTCAGTCAGACAATGCCACAGCAGTGGCATATATCAATCGTCAGGGGGGCACCAGGAGTCGTGCAGCCCAAAGGGAAGTAAATTACATCCTGAGATGGGCAGAAAGATATGTCCCAGCCATATCTGCGGTATTCATTCCAGGGGTGGAGAATTGGAAGGCGGACTTTCTAAGTCGCCAACAATTATGCCCAGGGGAATGGTCCCTTCATCCCGAGGTTTTCCGGACAATATGTCAGCGGTGGGGAACACCGGATGTAGATCTGCTAGCATCCAGGTTCAACACGAAAGTGGACAGGTTTGTCTCTTGGACAAGGGATCCCCTAGCGTGCGGCTCGGATGCCCTAGTGTTCCCTTGGGATCAGTTCAAGCTGATATATGCATTCCCACCGCCACAATTGTTACCTCGATTACTCCGCAGAATCAGGGTAGAAAAGAAACCAGTGATTCTGGTGGCTCCAGCGTGGCCCCGAAGAGCATGGTACGCGGAGATCGTAAAAATGTCTGTGGGGAGTCCTTGGACCCTCCCACATCGTCCGGACCTGCTTTCGCAGGGACCGATATACCACCCTTCCTTACCAGCCCTAGGTTTGACGGCCTGGCTATTGAAGCCCACATTCTAAAAAAGAGAGGGCTCTCTAATGCTGTGGTGTCTACCATGATCAATGCCAGGAAACCGGTATCCAGGCAGATCTACTATAGAATCTGGAAGGCGTACATCGCCTGGTGTGAAGCCAAGAAATGGCATCCACGTAAATACGTAATAGGTAGAATTCTGGACTTCCTACAATGGGCTGTAGATAGGAAGCTTGCCTTGAGTACTATCAAAGGTCAGATTTCGGCCTTGTCAATATTTTTTCAAAGGCCCTTGGCTTCGCATTCACTAGTCAAAGCCTTTATACAAGGAGTGATGCGTATTAGTCCTCCGGTTAGTATTCCCATATGTCCATGGGATCTAAACTTGGTTCTGTCGGTTCTACAGAAACAACCATTTGAACCATTACAGCATATTTCCTTGGTGCTTCTCACCAGGAAATTGATTTTTCTAGTAGCCATTTGTTCGGCTAAAAGAGTATCGGAATTAGCAGCTATGTCCTGTAAGGAGCCATATCTGGTTATCCATAAGGACAGAGTAGTGTTACGTCCTCATCCAGCCTTTCTTCCTAAGGTGGTATCGAGGTTTCATTTGAACCAAGATGTGGTTCTTCCTTCTTTTTTCCCCAAACCTACTTCGGTAGAGGAAAAGTTATTGCATTCTTTGGATGTAGTAAGAGCAGTTAAAGCTTATCTAAAAGCCACTGCTCAGATTCGCAGAACGGATACTTTGTTTATACTGCCGGAAGGCCCCAGAAAGGGTCAGGCAGCGTCAAAATCTACTTTAGCCAAGTGGATTCGACAGGTCATTATGCAAGCTTATGGCTTGAGAAGGAGACCGCCTCCGTTCGAAGTTAGAGCGCACTCCACGAGAGCAGTTGGAACTTCATGGGCAGTGCATCACCAGGCCTCCCTGGCTCAAATCTGTAAGGCCGCAACATGGTCTTCAGTACACACGTTTACTAGGTTCTACCAGGTGGACGTTAGAAGTCAGGAGGATGTCGCCTTTGGGCGCAGTGTGTTGCAGGCCGCAAAAGATCCTCATGTCTGATAGCGCTCAGCTTATATATGGTGTATCCCCCCCCTCATTTGGCATTGCTTTAGGACATCCCATTAGTAATGACTATGTCGCTCTGTGTCCCGTGATGTACGAAAAAGAAAATAGGATTTTTATAACAGCTTACCTGTAAAATCCTTTTCTTGGAGTACATCACGGGACACAGAGCTCCCGCCCCTCTTTGGGGACACTTATTGCTTTGCTACAAAACTGAGGTGCTCCCGGATGGGAGGGGCTTATATAGGGGAGGGTACTTCCGGTTTTGGAAGTTGCCAGTGCCAGCACCTGACGGTAACTATATAACCCATTAGTAATGACTATGTCGCTCTGTGTCCCGTGATGTACTCCAAGAAAAGGATTTTACAGGTAAGCTGTTATAAAAATCCTATTTTTTGCGATTCGGCACTGCGTCGCTTTAACTGACAATTGAGCGGTCGTACGACGTTGCTCCCAAACAAAATTGATGTCCTTTTTTTTCCCACAAATAGAGCTTTCTTTTGGAGGTATTTGATCACCTCTGCAGTTTTTATTTTTTGCGCTATAAACAAAAATAGAGCGACAATTTTGAAAAAAATTCAATATTTTTTAGTTTTTGCTATAATAAATATCCCCAAAAAATATATAAAAAAAAGGTTTTTTTCCTCAGTTTAGACCGATACGTATTCTTCTACATATTTTTGGTAAAAAAAATCACAATAAGCGTTTATTGATTGGTTTGCGCAAAAGTTATAGCGTCTACAAAATAGGGGATAGTTTTATGGCATTTTTGGTAATATTTTTTTTTTTTACTAGTAATGGCGGCGATCAGCATTTTTTATCATGACTGCAACATTATGGCAGACACATCGGACACTTTTGACACCATTTTGGGACCATTGTCATTTTTACAGCGATCAGTGCTATAAAAATGCACTGATTACTGTAAAAATGACACTGGCAGTGAAGGGGATAACCACTAGGTGGCGCTGTAGGGGTTAAGTGTGACCTGGTGAGTGATTCTTACTGTAGGGGGGATGGGCTTTGTGTGACATGACACTGATCTCCGCTCCGATTACACGGAGTGGAGATCAGTGTCATTGTCACTAGACAGAGTGGGGAGATGCTTGTTTACATTAGCATCTCCCCGCTCTGTCTCTCCGTGAGACGATCGCTGGTATCCCCGCAGCGATCGAGTCCCACGTTCGGGCTCATGGAGCTCGAGGCAGGGTCGCAAGCGCGCCGGCGGTGGCGCGTGTGCGACCACACGGCGGCATCTTAAAGGGGACGTACCTGTACGCCCTTATACCTGTCCGTGCCATTCTGTCAACGTAAATAGTCGTGCGGCGGTCCTAAAGCGGTTAACTGCCAAATCCACGTACTTGGTATGTCATTTGACTTCAAATCCGATGGATTTTTCCATCGGAAACCTGATGAAGCTGACTTCCATCAGTCTTGCCTACACACCATCTGTCAAAAATCCGACCGTCCCAAACGCTGTGACGTAAAACACTCCGAGTCAAGAAAAATTAAGTTCAATGCTTCTGAGCATGCGTCGACTTGATTCTGAGCATGCGTTGGTTTTTTCTCCGTTGGAGTTCCACATAGACGATTGGAATTTGCTATAGTTTTTTTTCCATCGGATAAATTTAAAAAATGTTTATAAAAAGACAGATGGGGCCCATACACGATCGGTTTGTCCGATGAAAAAAGTCCATCGGACTGTTTTCATCTGTAAAACCGATCGTGTGTACAGGGCAATAGTGGATGTACCATGATGATGCCAGCTGCAGGCATAACCCCGGTACCGTTGTTTAGGCCTGGTTCACACTGGGGCGACAAACGCTCCGACATTAGGAGCTCATGTCGCATGACGTGTGAAAATCAATGAATCCCTATGAGAGCCGTCTTAACTGGTCCGACACAAGTCGGTCCGACTTTGAAAATGCTCTCTGTACTACTTTGGTCCGACTTTGATCCTACTTCAGCCCATTGAATATCAATGAAGTCGGATCAAAGTAGGATCCTTGTCCTAACCATCCAACATTTGACATCCGACATGGTGATTACAGCAGCAGTAAAAGGAATTTATCTCACCCTGGGATTGTTTTGATTGGTCAAAGGACAAGTCAGACTAGCACAAAGTCGGATCAAAGTAGTATCCTGTTCATGAATGTCGGATGGATGTCGGACCAATGTAGGATCAATGTAGGACTGATGTCGCAGAGCAAAGTAGGATGAAAGTTGGATGAATGTCGTGTCGTATCAGTGTGAACCCAGCCTTAGAGACAATGCTCAGCTCTGTTGTAATAGCAATTGGAGTGGGTAACTCGTCACTCGATTGCTATTACAAGCAGCTGGAGGGGACATCCCCTCCCGCCGCTCTCTCCCATCCCTGAACTTCCAGCCGACATGACTGCCAGCTGCCTGGAGACCAATACAAAGTCAGAATCAACTTTGATTGGGTCTCTGCTATGATAACCCATGAGCGATGACATGACCTCATTTCAAGTTTACCTGGCTGTCAACTGTGCCATTTTTTCAAAATTTTAAGTATTCAAAAACGCCAATCTTGGCGTTTTGAATGCTTTCAAGTGCAAAGAAGGGATTTGGGGACCCCAGATCCCTCCATAAGGAGTACCTGTCACATGCCTATTGCTGTTGCTGTCACAAAGATGTTTACAGCGTCCCACACATGTGAGATATCGCTACAACATCAGATCATGGGCGGTAATTATAGCACTAGACCTCCTATGTAGATATAAAGTGGTAACCTGTAAAGGCTTTTAAAGTGTAAATTTACGTTGTTTGTCGCCACTGTGCGGGCGTGCGCAACTTTTAAGCATGACATGTTTGGTATCTATTTACTCAGCATGACATCATCTTTTATATTTTCCAAAAAATTTGGGTTATGTATTGTGTATTTTTGCATGAAAATTTAAAAAGTGTATTTTTTGCACAAAAATTGCGTTTTGTGTCTATAGATGCACACAGCCTGACTAGGGGCCGAGCCCGCACATCTGTCCCCATAGAAAGCAGCTTGCTATGGTGGCAGACACAGAAGAGCAGGAGCCAAGAGCACTGATGGGGGACTCCAGAACAGGAAGTTCAGTACTGCTTTGTGCAATGGTATTACAGGTGAGTATAACATTTTATTATTTTAATAAAGAAATGTATTTGCCTTTACAACTGCTTTAAGGGTTATAGCAGCTTTATGATTCAGGGCACTTTTCCACTCTGTCCTTTAAAATAAGTTCACAGTCATGGGGTAGTGTGAAGACAATGGGGACATAGAAGGGGGTGTTATGCCCAGTGAAAGTACTGTATACATTGGGAAATCTTTATATACTCGTGAAACCTTTGATATATTGATTCTAAACATGAAATATTGACTCTATGTGAGTGTACAGCGATCAGCCATAACATTAAGATCACTGACAGGTAAGTGAATAACATTGATTATCTCATTACAATGGCATCTGAAAGTCAGTGGAATATATTGGGAAGCAAGTGAACATGCTGTCCATGAAGTTAAAGGGGTTGTAAACCCTTGTGTTTTTTCACCTTAATGCATCCTATGCATTAAGTGGAAAAAACTTCTGGCAGTCACCAACCCCGTTTTACTCATCTGAGCCCTGCAATGTCCCACAACGAGGACATGCTGTCTCTCTGCCTGGGGTTCTCAGCTCTTGATTAGATAGATTGATAGCAGCCCAGCCATTGGCTCCCGCTGCTGTCAATCAAATCCAATGACGCGGGCGCCGGGGGCGGGGCCGAGTCCTGCATTCGGCAGCTATGGACGCCTAATTATGGACTTGGGAGCGCGCCCGCAACGTAACCCCCCGGGACAGTGCTTCTCCTAGGGAGTTATCTGATGTGGGGAGGAGCCGCCAGAAGACGGTGTTCAGGGCCATTCTGTGCAAAACAAGCTGCACAGTGGAGGTAAGTATGACATGTTTGTTATTTAAAAAAAAAAAAATCGAACCTTTACAATCACTTTAATGTGCTAAAAGCAGAAAAAAATGGACTACCTAGTTTGTTGTATATGGAGTTGCGTAGTTGCAGACCGGTCAGGGTGCCCATGCTGACCCTAGTCTACAGCCAAAAGCACCTACAATGGTCACGTGAGCAGCAGAACTGGACTAGGGAACAATGGAAGAAGGTGGTCTGGTCTTATGAACCATGATTTCTTTTACATCATGTGGATGGCCAGGTGTGTGTGTGTTGCTTACAATATGAAAAGATGGCATCAGGGTGCACTATGGGAAGACGGAAAGCTGGCGTAGGCAGTTTGATGCTTTGGACAATGTTCTGCAGGGAAACCTTGGGTCTTGCCATTCATGTGGATGTTACTTTGGCACGTACCACCTATCAAACATGGTTGCTAGCCAAGTACACCCCTCTATGGAAACTGTATTCCTTGGTGGCAGTGGCCTCTTTTAGCAGGATACTGTGTTCTGCCACCCTGCAAAAATGTTTCAAGAATGTTTTGAGTAGCAAAACAATGAATTTCAGGTGTTGACTTGGCCTCCAACTTCTCCAAATCTCAATCCATCAAGCATCTGTGGGATGTGCTGGAAAAAAAAGTCAAATCCTTGGAGGCCCCACTTTACAACTTATAGAACTTAAAGGATCTGCTACTGACGGCTTGGTGCCAGATACCACAAAATACCTTCAAAGGTCTAGTGACATCCATGCCGTGACAGATAAGGGCTGTTTTGGTAGCAAAAGAGGATCTACTCAATATTAGGTGGGCCACCATAATGTTATGGCTGATCGGTGTATATTCACCTGCAGATCCGCCACTCATCTAAACCATTACAAAGACATGTCTCCTGCTCTTTATTTCTTCATTCTTATCAGAGTACATAGCACTGAGAGTTCACCACCCAATATTAGCAGTAGCAGGTCAGAGGTGATGAGAACTGAAATGTACATGCCAGTTCCTATGAGAGATGTATTAAAGCGGGATTCCACCCGCGATTTTTTTTTTTTAAAGTCTGCAGCTACAAACACTGTAGCTGCCGACTTTTAATAAGGACACTTACCTGTCCTACTCGCCCGCGATGATGCCCCCCCCCCCGATGCCGATCCCTTGATCACTGCAGGTCCCACGCCGCCATCCTCACTAAGGGAAACAGGCAGTGAAGCCTTACGGCTTCACTGCCTGTTTCCTACTGCTCATGCGCGAGTTTCGCGCCGATTTGTAAATGGGCGGCTGCTCTCTGGGATTACACACAGTTCCTAGAAGGCAGCGCGCCCCATTCACTAGAAGAGAATGTGGAAGGAGACACACCGCGGATAAGGGAAGAGGCAGATTAGGGACTTCCGCATAGCAACCGCTATTTCGAGTGAGTAAAATGTTGGTTTTTTTTTCAATTGTTTTTTTTTTTTTTTTTGCTGCATTTTGGTGTCATTTTTTTCAGGGTGGAACTCCACTTTAAATCAGGTGATGATTTTTCCTATTGTCATTCAAATGAAACGGAAATATGAAAAAAAATTATAAGGCAAAAATAAAAGAAAAATCTTCTTTTTTTCTCTGTGCTTGTAAAGATCAAAAAGCATTTCCATAGCATCCTAAGTGTTCTCAATAAAATGAAAACTTAGAAATAAAACTTATATGAAATCATGCATCTGATTTGGCGGTAGGCAATGTTATCTGCGTTCTGTACATTACTGATTATTCATCTTAGCATAACCAGTATTTGTTCAAATGTTCGTATTTAGGCTAAAGAGATAAGAGATTCAAATTTCACTATAGAAATGTCATAGATAGATATGAGTCACTTTTCCAAGAAACAGTATTTTAAAGTTCCTGGATTAGTAATATCATTTCAAAGTTAATATTCTAGGAAAAAAAATGACATAACAGAATAATAGGATGCCATTATATAGAACCATAGTGTATCTATGGTCAAAATGTCAAATTATACAATCATTTCCACATTGTATTTCAATTATTTCCAGCCTACCCCTATCAGTCTGAACAATCTTACAATTTGTAAACTTACCTTGCGAAGTAGGCGTGTAGATTTAACCATAGAACTCATTTAAAAACAGATGGGCTACTGACTTCTCTGAAAATTGAAGTTGCCTAACTGTTATAATGATCCGGTTGTTTCAATACTTCTTGAGTCACTTACCTAGAAGTGGCATAAAGATCAGGTGTTTTGACTTTACTCTGGCTCACCTCATTGAATGTTAGTTACAGTCTGTGACTGAGAATGTATTGATGCCAGGGGCACCCAACCACAAAGCTTTTTCACAAGGCAGTCTATAAATTAAATTCAGTACAAATATTGTTTAATGTAGAACTGAAGCCCCGTACACACGATCGGATAACCTATGGATTTGTCCATCGGAAATCCGATGAAACTGTTTTTCATCAGTCTTGGCCACACACCATCAGTCAAAAAACCGACCGTTCCAAACGCGGTGACGTAAAACACTCCGATGAGCCGAGAAAAATTAAGTTTAATGCTTCTGAGCATGCGTCGACTTGATTCTGAGCATGCGTGGGTTTTTTAACCGATGGACTTGCCCATAGACGATCGGAAATTCCCATCGGTTTTTTATCCATCGGAAAATTTTAAAACAAGTTCTATTTTTTACAACCGATGGAAAAAAGACCGATGGGTACCATACACGATCGGTTGGTCTGATGAAAACCGTCCATCGGACGGTTTTCATCAGTCAAACCGATCGTGTGTACGGGGCTTTAGTAAGCAGCATGTATATCCTATTGAACTTAAATAACCAGAAAAATATGGGGCCTGCCATTAAGGAAAAATGTTCTAGTTGCCTTGCTATCTCCGGCTTCAATTATTCATTTGAATCACTGACCAGGAACAAGTACGCAGGTTGGAAAGTGAAGTCAGAACTTCTAATCTGCAAATTCGTACTGGAAAAATATTAAATCCAGTGGATCAGGATAATAGACAATTAGCATTTTCCAAATGTGGTGTCTGGAATGGTGGCCTTCATATTCTCTCAGTTCAGGTTTTTATTCATGACTCTTGTGCAGTATATATTAATTTTATGTTTTTGGCTGTATAGACGCACATACCCGGTGTTAGATCTTGGTTGCCTTTGAAGCCTGAACCTTGACAAATGTATTGCTGCCATACAAGTCATACTAAGCAGCACTATCAATGCTCATTAGAGCACTTTGAAAGGCAGGTCATTTTACATCTTATGCCCCATACACACGGACGTTTTTTTTCCGTCGGAAAAAGTCAGATGAAAGCTTTTGGTCGGGAATTCCGACCGTGTGTATGCTCCATCTGACTTTTTCCGATGGGAAAACTGCCAAAAAGATAGAGAGCTGGTTCTTTTTCTTTCCATCGGGATTCCCGACTGACTTTTTCCTGTCGGAAATTCCAACCGTGTGTACGAGGCATGAGACTACTGTCACACTTGTGATCCTGTTGCAGGCTAGCGTAAGCTAGTGACAGGATCGCTAGAAAATGCAGGGAGATCACTCAGCTACTTTCTTTGTGTGGCCCTCCTGCAGGCTTTGTGCTAGCTGATTGTACACAAGATAGATCAACTTGTGCACAACCAGCTAGCCCATACATGGATGGAAATCAGGCCGGTACCTGCTGAGCTAGCCACATTTCAGTCCATGTATGGCCAGCTTTAGACACCTATACCAGTCAACTCTTAGATAAACATGAAAGACTACCCGATAAGCTAAACAATTGTTTATTCCATGGGACAAGTGCAAATAATAATAATCAGAGAAAGTTTTCTGACATTTCTGTTCTCCCACAGCAAGCCTCAGCCAGAAGAGTTGATGGTGCACCATATTGCCAGACAAGGAGATCATCTAATACCTGTTGGTACCTTTAGGATGCTATGAGTGGTTATGGATACACATTCATCCACTAAAAGCCTTAACTCTATCTTCACCTAGAGATATAGAGACATGTTTGTGAGTACAAAACATCTTAATTATGTCAACTTGACATTGTTTTTCAAAATCTAACCACCCTTAAGCTACAAGAGTTAGCTAACCTCTTTCTGCATAGAGAAAAGTGGAAGACTGGAGGGAAATTTCCAGATTGCCTTTATATGGTAGCTGGTCTTTAAAGCTGTGTATTTTTTTTCATAAATCTCTTTATTAATTTTCCATTTTCCTTCTCATACAAAAATTCTAAATATACGTATACATTCCATAATTTATATTTATCTGCTTTCTCCAAAATGTCATAAAAAAAATAATAATAATTCCACCTATCATTCATTTCATCTAACACAATTTGCATTACTTCCTCTCTCTTTATTCCCTGATGTGACTTATCCTCTCTTTATACCCTATTTATCCTGAAGCCGTCATGGGGTTCTCTATCCAATTTTCCCACACTCTTTCGTATTTCTCCCCATGTCCTCTATTACAATATGTTTCCCTGTATAGTGGCAGATTGCTGTTTACCAATTTTTTCCAATGTATCACCGAGGGGGCTTCCGCTTTCTTGCAATTTAGCACTATCGTCTTTCTAGCATAGAATAATAATAGGCCTACCTGTGTTCTCTTTCCTATAGAAATGATGTTCTTCCCTGTTAATTCTAAAGCCCTGTAAACACGATCGGATTTCCGATGGAATCAAATCCGATGGATTTTTCCATCGGAATTCCGATGAAGCTGACTTCCATCAGTCTTGCCTACACACCATCAGACAAAATTCCGAAGCGCCGTGACGTACAACACGTACGACGGCACTATAAATGGGAAGTTCAAATCCAATGGCGCCACCCTTTGGGCTGCTTTTGCTGATTTCGTGTTACTGCGTGTTAGTAAAAGTTTGGTGAGAGCCGATTCGCGCTTTTCAGTCTCCGTGCTTTTCAGTCCGTTTCAGCATGATGAATGTGCTATCTGCATTACGAACGCTAGTTTTACCAGAACGAGCGCTCCTGTCTCCTAATTCAGTCTGAGCATGCGTGGGTTTTTTCTCCGATGGAGTTCCACACAGACGAACGGAATTTCCTATCGTTTTTTTTTTCCATCGGAAAAATGTAAGACATATTCTATTTTTTTTCACTAATGGAAATAAGTCCGATGGGGCCCACACACGATCAGTTTTTCCGATGAAAACAGTCCATCAGACTGTTTTCATCGGTAAAACCGATCGTGTGTACAGGGCTTAAGAGGCAGATCTCTGCCTCTTGTTCCAAAACTATTGATGTTACTATGGGAATTATTCTCAGGACCTCCCTCCAAAATACCACTATCTTCGGGGCAAGACCAAAATATGTGAATAAAGTTTCCTGGACTGTTTGCACATCTCCAGCAGTTCTGAGAGTTTAAGGGAGAGAACTTATAGAGCCTATATGGTGTGTAGTGACTCCTGTGTGCTATCTTGAATTGTATTAAAGTGGTTGTAAACCCAATTTTATTTTATTTTTAAAAAGAATAACCTGCAAGAGAAAGGCATAATGCAGTACTTACCTTATATCGAAGCCCCCAAAGCCGTCCTTGTCTCCCCCTCCGGCCGCAGACATCGCTCCGGAAGGTTACTTGCGGGTATCGCCGCTCCGGCGCTCTGATTGGCCGGAGCGGCGATGACATCACTGCGGGAGCCGTCAAAGCCAGCATTATCCATTGATAACATCGGCGTTGACAGTGCGGCAGCGCCGTTGTCTATGGCGCGCATGCGCCGTAGACAACGGTGCATTCTTTTTTGCAAAATATCTCCTAAAACGTGTAGGTTTAAGAGATATTGCAAACACCTACAGGTAAGCCTTAAGCCTCGTACACACGGCCGAGAATCTCGTAAAAAAAAAACACGTTGTTTTTCTTGACGAGATTCTTGGACAAGAAACTTGTCCCGGCCGAGTGTACAAACGCTCCATTCAAAGAACCCGCGGTTCTTTGAATGGAGCGAACGCGGTGACGTCATCCACTATGACGAGCGTGCGCTCGTCACATTTGATGCCGTCACCGCCATCTTGCTACACCCTACCTATGCCTAGGAAGCTACCGCACATGCGTCGAAGCGGGCTTCCCGGAGGACAGGTAAGTGTACACACACACACTTTTCTCGTCGACAAACATGCTGACAAGAATCTCGATGAGAAAATAGAGAGCAGGTTCTCTATTTTTCTCGTCGAGATTCTTGACGGTTTTCTTGACGAGAAACATGATAGCCTCGTACACACGACCAATTTACTCGGCAAGAAAGCTCTGCCAGCAAGTTTCTTGCTGGTTCTTGCCGAGAAACTCGGTCGTGTGTACGAGGCTTAAGTCTAGGGTTACCTGTAGGTGCAAGTTGCATAAGTGGGTTTACAACCACTTTAATTTATCTCGAAGTGATACCAATATCAGAAATGGAGACTTCCATACCTCCTCCCAATTTTCCTCCACTAAACTAGGGACATCTTTTCTCCAGCATTCACATAATTTGCTTATATCTGACAATGTGGTCTTTGATAAGTAAGTATACGTGGTTGAGGTAAACTTCTTTAAACTTTTTCTCCTTAACTTTGTGTATACACTAGCAGAATTTCAAATGAAAATTATTAGGTAAATTTATATGAAAGTTCTCAGAGCATTCAAATGTCATTTAAAAGTACCGGTAGTTCAAGATTTTATTTGCTTTGTAGATTCCCTTTGGAATGAATGCACTTTTGCTGAAGGAAAATCACATACACTGTTAGAATTTTGTATATTCAAGAAAAAAAATTCATCCTGCTCTTTTGAATTTTCTCATCACTGTGGTCAAAAACAAAAATTGATTTGAACCCACTAGTGATTTAAAAAAAACAAACAAATGTTATTACAATGTTCTTACATCGAAAAACATCAAACACAATTCTATTATTGTATACCAGCTTAAAGTTGGTCATACACCTTAAGACTTCTCTCAATTTGCCCCGCCAATTACCCCAAAAATACTTTTTTTGAGCTAGTTGGTGCCGATAGGGCCACCTATGTACGGAGTTTTGGATGATTCAGCAACAATCTCCCAATTTCTTTCTCTGCATGGTCATCTTAATACTTTTTGATATCTGTAGTAACTTTTAGACTGCAGATGTTGTTACTAAGTGGAGCTTATTTGTTGTATGCATAACATTCATCCCTTTAGTTGTGGATTACAAACCTTGGTATATTTTTTACTACTTAATTAAACTTTTTTGGCTCACACGCATTTTCTTTGCAACAGAATTGGCTGTATGTTACAATTTCAAATAATTTTGAAACCATGGTCATATATTATTACCAATATTGGAACTGACTAGGAGATTCCATTAGCATTTCTTTCAACATGTTACTTTCATTCTGCACATGACAAGTTCATTTTCAGTATTTTTACTACACCTACTTTACGAAAGCAAAAGTAATCTACATGCTGTAAGTTCCACAGTGTTTAGACAATGAAAATAAACTCCAGTTCACATACCGTAATGAAGAAAAAAATATATTTTAAATAAAAAGAAATAGTTGTTTTTAAACAGGTACCTCAAATTACTGTAAAGGTAAAAGTTTTTTTACCTTAATGCACTCTGTGCATTAAGGTGAAAAAACATCTGCAGATTATCGGCCCCCCAGCCCCCCCGTTTACTTACCTGACCCCTCAAAAGTCCCGCACCGTGAACGCGCTTGCTTCTCAGCCAGCCTTCTCGGCTCATTCATTGGTTGATTGAAAGCAGCGCAGCCATTGGCTCGTGCTGCTGGCAATCACATTCAATGACGTGGCGCAACGGGGGGCGGGGGCGAGTGATACAGTGAGTGGCTATGGCCACCGGCTGTATCACGGGAGGGCGCCCGCAAGAACTTTCCACCATGCGAGCTCGCTTCCATGAAGGAGGAAAGTTCTTGCGGGGTGGAGCAGATACAGCCGCCAAGGGACCCCAGAAGACCAAGTTCGGGGCAACTCTGTGCAAAACGAGCTGCACAGTGGAGGTAAGTATAACATGTTTGTTATTTAAAAAAAAAAAAAAACGTGCCTTTAGTGTTCCTTTAAGTGGTCATTCCAGCTAAAATGTTATAACTGAAAATATCTCAGTTTTGTTGAATGCCAGTTACCAATGGGAAATAGGTGAATCACTGAAATCTCCAGAATGCAATCTGCTGTTCAAGATACCAGTTTTGACTAATAGACTTGGTGTTTTTGGTTCATTGAAACCTGTCTGCCACATCACTAAACCTTTTTTTACGGCAACATTTTAGCATATCTTCCAACTGTCTCTTATTTGTAAGGACTGTCTCTCTTTTAGAACCAAATCCCTCTGTCCCTCTTTCCCCTTGGTTGTCCTTCTTTTTGGACATACAGTGCTGTTAAAAAGTATTTGCTCTTTCCTGATTTTGTATTTCTTTGTATTTCTTTGCATTGCATATTTCTCACACCTAAATGATTCAGATCATCAAACAAATTTTAAAGCGGAGGTCCACCCTGAAAAAATATTTACATTAAAAATCCTAAAAAATAATAGAAAAAAAAATTATACTCACCCTAAATGCCTGTTGCTATGCGGAAGTCCCCTAATCTGCCTCTAATGTTCCTCTTCTCGTCCGCGGTGGGTCTCCTTCCGCTTCCTCTTCTTGTGAATGGGGCGCGCTGCCTTCTGGAACTGTGTGTATCCCAGGAGGCAAGCCGCCCATTCACAAAGCGATGTGCGAGTGGTGCATGCGCAGTAGGAAACGGCTTCACTGCCTGTTTCCCTTACTCAGGATGAAGGAGCCGGGACCCTGCCAGCAGCGATCGATCGCCGTGGCGGGACCGACAGGTAAGTGTCCTTATTAAAAGTCAGCAGCTACACTGTTAGTAGCTGCTGACTTTTTTTTTTGTTGTGGCTACACCTTCGCTTTAATATTATACAAAGATAACCTGAGTAAATCCAAAATGCAGTTTTTAAATTATTATTTCATTTATTAAAAGGAAAAAGTTGTTCAAACCTGCCTGGCCCTATGTGAAAAAGTAATTGCCCCCTCCCCATGATTAACCACAATTTTTTGGAAAGCTGGGTAGAGTTGAGCGGGTAGCTGGATATTCGGGTCCGGCGGATTCGGCCGAACTTCGGAAAAAAGTTCGGATTCGGGACCGAACTTTAACCCGAACCCGGACCCGGACTTCTGACGACTAAAAAGGCTCTAAAAAAGTAATGGAAAGGGCTAGAGGGCTGCAAATGGCAGCAAAATGTTGTTAAGAACATGGCAAGTGCTCTGCAAACAAATGTGGATAGGAAATAACTTAAAAGAACATAAAAAAAATTAAAAAATTAAAAAATATGCTGGAGGCCCCCTTTTCAGCAGAAGAGGTACAGGAAGTCATTAAGAACCTCAGAAACTCAACGGCACGATGCCACACATATGGTGGGAATGCCCCAGAATACGCCCTTTCTGGAATAAATTATTTAATTTAATGGATAAGCTAGTGGGAAAATAAAATACTTTGAAATAAAAATGTAGCGGGGTGCTAAATTTAAGGAAAGTGTTTGAGTGGTAAATAGGCTCAAATACCCTAATTCTGTAGGATTCATGGACCATTTTGTCCTCGGGGGACAGTATTGGTGTGCAGTTCCCTGCGGCCTACAGGTGGCGCCTTTTGTGTCCCCTCTTGGCAGTAGTACAGCGGGGCGGGGAACCTGCTGTGCATGCCGGGAGAGCATATAAAAGGGGCAGACCTTTGGCCTGGGGGCTGATGTCCAGTGGGGTCCGCGCCCAGGTGCCTTCGGCCTGGGTGCATGTGTTCCTGTTCCATCTCGGGCACCTTTAGCCCGGGGTGAGGTACTATCCTGGAGTTCTTGTTGCCCTGGGTATGGAGGCCTAGGGGCGGGAGTAAAGCCTGGAGTCCAGAGCCGCCTCGTGTACGGGACCCTGTTCCAGGGAAGGGAGGATCATTCTGATGGACCGATGCGGGAGTCACGGTGAAGGAATGGTCTGTTGACTCCCTGGAGAGATGTCTTCCCCTTGATATGGGCTAGGTTCGTAGAAGGAGAAGCTCAAGGTCACCTTGACTGTATCAGAGGCCTTATTCAACCGGCCCGTGGCAGGGGCCTTATACACCCTGGTCTGTGGCTGAGACCAAAGTTCTCCAGGACCGTGGCAGGGGCCTTGTACACCCGGTCTGTGGCAGAGACCAACCTCAATGTCTGTGGCAGAGACCGTGCGCCAAAAACTGTTTGAGAAACCTAAGCAGTGAAGTGAATGTGCTACGTTTGTGCCTGGACCTCCTCCACACCTTAAGCTGTCCTGTTTCTTTGCTCTAACCTTTTCTGAGTACAGTTTATTTTGCCATGAGAGAATAGGAGTTGGAGTTTCAGCTGGTGTGGACATTGACTTTACTGGCAATTAAAGGACTTGCCTCTACCTACAGTAGAGGTGAGAATCATCCTCTGGAGGAGTTTTGACTCCGGCTGTGGACACGGCCCGTCAAGTACACCGCTCAACCTCTTTATATAGGAGGATACGGGCTGGTAGTGCGGTGTGCCTTTCTCCCTCCTGCGAAGAGCCAACAACATAAAGGCAGGTAAGGGGGAAAGGATCTGTGCGCTACAAAAAAATAAAATAAAAATTTTAATCTTGGCCTAGCAGGACGAGGTCCATATGGAGTAGGAGGTTGAGGTGGCGGTGGATGTGGCTGTGTAGGTGGAAGCGGCGGTGGAGGAGGACGAGGTAGCCAACACTGGTTCAAAAATACAACAATGGCTGGGTAAGGCCGGTGATGTGTCGAATTCTGTCCCCTGTCGAATAGTGTCCGCCCTGTACTGCGCTTGCTGAGTATGTAGGACAAGGGGATTTCAAAAATCTCCCAAGACTAACGGCGCCTGCGTGTTGAGTTTAGGTGAAGGCCACACCATCCGTGGTTCAAGCCGAGCCAAGCAAGGCCGCGATCGAAGCGAGCCCGTGAGGGGCCCTGTTACTATGTGCTACCGTATGTCCTCTTGGATGGTGGGGCTTGAACCTGCACTCACAGCGCAGGCGCCGTTCATCTTCGGAGATTTTGTGAATCTCCTTGTCCTCTGTACTGCGCAAGCGCTGCGCCTGCGCAGTACGGGCCAGGCACAATCCGATGGCCGGACAGTTTTTGTCACAACACCGGTATACATGTCTATTCTGCACAAGGTACGGACAAGTCCTGTGGGATCCATGCCTGGTTCATTTTAATGAACGTGAGCTTGTCCACATTGGCTCTGGACAGGCGGCTGCGCTTGTCTGTGATAACGCCCCCTGCCGTGCTAAATACACGTTCAGATAATACACTGGCTGCAGGGCAGGCCAGCACCTCCAAGGCATAAACGGCAAGCTCAGGCCATGTGCCCAATTTGGAGACCCAGAAGTTAAAGGGGGCAGACCCGTCATCCAGTACGTGTAGGCCTGTGGACACATACTGCTCAACCATGTTGGTGAAATGCTGCCTCCTGCTAAGACGTTCCATCTCAGCTGGTGGTGCTGGTTGTTGTGGCGTGCTGACAAAGCTTTTCCACATTTCGGCCATGCTAACCCTGCCTTCTGAGGTGCTGCCGGTGCCCCGGCTGCGTTGGCGACCTCTTCCTCCTCTGCCTTCGCCTTGTGCTTCCACCGTACGCCCGCTGTCAGGTGGGAATGCCACCAGCAGCGCGTCTACCAGCGTGCGCTTGTACTCGCGCATCTTACGATCCCGCTCCAGTGAGGGAATTAAGGACGGTACGTTGTCCTTGTAACGGGGATCCAGCAGGGTGGCCACCCAGTAATCAGCACCAGTTAAAATGTGGGCAACTCGGCTGTCGTTGCGGAAACACTGCAGCATGTAATCGCTCATGTGTGCCAGGCTGCCCAGAGGCAAAGAAAAGCTGTCCTCTGTGGGAGGTGTATCGTCTGTGCCCTCTGTATCCCCCCAGCCACGCACCAGTAATGGCCACAAGCTGGTCTGAGTGTCACCCTGCTGTGAACATGGCTCCTCCTCCTCCTCCTCCTCCTCCTCCATCTCCTCCTCCACCTCGTCATCCTCCAGAACTGTGCCCTTTCTGCCGGACAATTGTGTACCTGGCGTTTGTTGGTGCAGGAACCCACCCTCGTAGCCACTTGTGAAAGACTGCCCTGAAAGCCTTTGAAATGATCCCGCTTCCTCCTCCTCCTCCTCATCCTCCTGTGCCACATCCTCTTCCATCATCGCACGAAGCGTTTTTTCAAGGAGGCATAGAACTGGAATAGTAACGCTGAGAACTGCGTCATTGGCACTGGCCATGTTGGTGGAGTACTCGAAACAGCGCAACAAGGCACACAGGTCTCGCATGGAGGCCCAGTTATTGGTGGTGAAGTGGTGCTGTTCCGCAGAGCGACTCACGCGTGATTGCTGCAGCTGAAACTCCACTATTGCCTGCTGCTGCTCGCACAGTCTGGCCAGCATGTGCAAGGTGGAGTTCCACCTTGTGGGCACGTCACATATGAGGCGGTGAGCGGGAAGGCCGAAGTTACGCTGCAGCGCTGACAGGCGAGCAGCAGCAGGGTGAGAACGCCGAAAGTGCGCACAGACAGCCCGCACTTTCTGCAGCAGCTCTGGCATATTGG
Source organism: Rana muscosa (assembly GCA_029206835.1). Classification (NCBI taxonomy): domain Eukaryota; kingdom Metazoa; phylum Chordata; class Amphibia; order Anura; family Ranidae; genus Rana; species Rana muscosa. Next base: position 346,683,801 of record CM055127.1, read on the forward strand.
GGTAATTTTTAAGGAACCTCTGGACCACCAAGTTCAGCACATGCGCCAGGCAAGGGATGTGCGTCAAACCGGCTAGACCCAGAGCTGCTACGAGATTTCGCCCATTATCGCACACCACCAGGCCGGGCTTGAGGCTCACTGACAGCAACCACTCATCGGTCTGTTGTTCCATGTCCCTCCACAACTCCTGCGCGGTGTGGGGATTTTCCCCCAAACAGGAAAGTTTTAAAACTGCCTGCTGTCGTTTACCCCTGGCTGTGCTGAAGTTGGTGGTGAAGGTGTTACGCTGAATGGATGAGGAGGCGGTAGAGGATGAGGAAGCGGAGAAGGAGGAGTTAGCAACAGGAGGCAAACTGAAGCGCCCTGCAATCCTCGGTGGTGGAAGGACATGCGCCAAACCGCTATCTGCCTTTACCCAGTGTGCTGTTAGGGAGATATAACGTCCCTGACCGTGCTTACTGGTCCACGCATCCGTAGTTAGGTGGACCTTGCCACAGATGGCGTTGCGCAGTGCACACCTGATTGTGTCCCCCACCTGGTTGTGCAGGGAAGGGATGGCTCGCCTGGAAAAGTAGTGGCGGCTGGGCACGACGTACTGCGGGACAGCCAATGCCATCAGGCTTTTAAAACTCTGCGTCTCCACCAGATGGAATGACAGCATTTCAAAGGCCAGGAATTTTGAAATGCTGGCATTCAGGGCCAGGGATCGCGGGTGGCTAGGGGGGTACTTCCTCTTCCGCTCCAATGTTTGGGAGATAGAGAGCTGAACGCTTCCATGGGACATTGTGGAGATGGTTGGTGACCCAGGTGGTAGTGTTGCTGGCAGATCCTCTGTTTGCGGGGTGACAGGTGCCACTGTCACTACAGAGGTGGATGAAGAGGCCGAGACTGCAGCAGAAGAGGAAGCAGGAGGAGCCAGAGACCTTTCTTGGTTTTTGAGGTGTCTACTCCACTGCAGTTCGTGCTTTGCACTTAGATGCCTGGTCATGCAGCTTGTGCTCAGGTTGAGAACGTTTATGCCTCGCTTCAGGCTCTGATTGCACAGCGTGCAAACCACTCGTGTCTTGTCATCAACACACTGTGTGAAGAACTGCCACGCTAGGGAAGTCCTTGGACCTGGCTTTGGTGTGCTCGGTCCCTTGCTGCGTTGGGCAGTAGCAGATGTACTGTCTAGGGGACGAATGCTCCGTTTTTGCACCCTGCTCCCTCTTCTGCTGTGCTGGTGGCTCTGTGCGACCACCGCCTCTTCCTCCGAACTACACTGGTCACCTGCATAACGTTGATTCCATGTGGGGTCGAGGACCTCATCGTCCTCCACATCATCTTCCACCCAGTCTTCACCCCTGCCCTCCATGTCTGTCTGCACAATTGCGAAAGCAGCAGCAGTTGGCACCTGTGTTTCGTCATCATCCGAGACGTGCTGCGATGGTCCTCCCATGTACCCATCATGAAACATAAGTGGTTGGGCATCGGTGCACTCAATCTCTTCCACTTCTGGGGCAGGGCTAGGTGGATGGCCCTGGGAAACCCTGCTAACAGAGTCATCGAAAAGCAGAAGAGACTGCTGCATGATTTGGGGCTCAGACTGCTTGGCTGATTTGCAAGGGGGTGAGGTGAAAGACTGATGGACATGGGCTTCAGGTGCCAACTCTGATCTTTCATCAGAAGAGTGGGTGGGAGACAATGTGAAGGAACCCGAGGCACTGTCAGCAACCCAATCTACTATCGCCTGTACTTGTCCTGGCCTAAACATTGGTACAGCCTCATTAGGCGCGACAAAATACCGCCGCAGGCTCGGTCGCCTACTCGCACCTGAGGAAGGTGTTTCACTTGTGCGTGTAGCTGGCACAGATCCACCACGTCCTCTCCCTGCAACAGGAGCTCCACCAGCAGCACCACGACCGGGGCCACCACGTCCCTTTGACCTTCCCCTCATATTTTCCAAATTTAGGATCTTGCCCTAAATGGCGTTTTTTGGAAGACCATAACACACCCACAGTATGTAATGGCTGAAACGCACAGCTACAGAACTGCAGAAAATGCTATTCCAAAAAAAAAGGTTGTTTTTTTTAGTATAGCACAGTACAAGGAAAATATATAGAAATTGTTTATTTCACACACCTCCAGATGTGTATTTCACCCTGCAAAATATTTTCTGTGGCCCTAAATGGCGTTTTTTGGAAGAGCACAACACAACCACAGTATTTAACCACTGAATCGCACAGCTATAGAAGTGCAGAGAATGCTATTAAAAAAAAATGTTTTTTTTTTTTAGTATAGCACTGTACAATATATAGAAATTGTTTATTTTACACACCTCCAGATGTGTATTTCACACTGCAAAATATTTTCTGTGGCCCTAAATGGCGTTTTTTGCAAGAGCACAACAACCCCAACAGTATATAACCGCTGAATCGCACAGCTGCAGAGGCCAGAGAATGCTATTTAAAAATAATGTTGTTTTTTCACACACCTCCAGATGTGTATTTCACACTGCAAAATATTTTCTGTGGCCCTAAATGGCGTTTTTTGCAAGAGCACAACAACCCCAACAGTATATAACCGCTGAATCGCACAGCTGCAGAGGCCAGAGAATGCTTTTTAAAAATGTTGTTTTTTCACACACCTCCAGATGTGTATTTCACACTGCAAAATATTTTCTGTGGCCCTAAATGGCGTTTTTTGGAAGAGCACAACACAACCACAGTATTTAACCACTGAATCGCACAGCTATAGAAGTGCAGAGAATGCTATTCAAAAAAAATTTTGTTTTTTTTAGTATAGCACTGTACAATATATAGAAATTGTTTATTTTACACACCTCCACATGTGTATTTCACACTGCAATTTATTTTCTGTGGCCCTAAATGGCGTTTTTTTGAAGAGCACAACAACCCCAACAGTATATAACCGCTGAATCGCACAGCTGCAGAGGCCAGAGAATGCTATTCAAAAATAATGTTGTTTTTTCACACACCTCCAGATGTGTATTTCACACTGCAAAATATTTTCTGTGGCCCTAAATGGCGTTTTTTGGAAGAGCACAACACACCCACAGTATATAACCGCTGAATCGCACAGCTGCAGAGAATGCTATTCAAAAAAAAGTTTTTTTTTTTTTTTTAGTATAGCATAGTACAAGAAAAATATATAGAAATTGGTTATTTCACACAACTAGAGATATACACTGCAAAATATTTTTTTTGCCCAAAAATAGGTCTTTTTTGCGCACAACAAAGTGCCTTTTTTTTTTTTTGCAACAGCACAATAAAGTGCCTTTTTTTTTTTTTTTTTTGGGGCCCAAAAATGGGTCTTTTTAGCAAAAGCACAATAAAGTGCCTTGCTTTTTTTTTTTTTTTTCTGCCCGAAATGGGTCTTTTAGCAAGAGCACAATACAGCCACAGTATGGAATAGGTGTATCACTCAACGTAATGCAGTGCTGGTGCACTGAGCTTGCAACACAAACAGATAAACCTATGCAGATCGCTGAGCTATTATATCTCTCAATCTGGACTCCTATCTAAATCTCTCTCCCTGAAAGCACAAACAGGATCCTGCCCCTACACTACACTACACTGTCTCTCTATCTTTTCTATCAGTAGATTGCAGAATCAGGACTAACTCCTATCATATAATTCTCTCCCTCACAGCAACAGCAGCCAGGATCCTTTCCCTACACTGTCTAAAAGCAGAGTGACGATCTGTGCTGTGTGCCTCTTGCTTATATAGAAGCTGGTCACATGCTGGGTCACATGTTGCACTGACCAATCACAGCCATGCCATTAGTAGGCATGGCTATGATGGCTTCTAAGAGCACACCAGCTAATCAAATGGTGATTGGCTGGCCCCTGAAGCATTTCTAACTGCGCCATTAAATTCCCGAATCCGGACCCGGACTTTAGCGCAAAATCCGGGTCCGGGGTCGGGACAACGCCAAAATTCGGTACGGACCCGAACTTTACAGTTCGGGTCCGCTCAACACTAAAGCTGGGTTAAATTTCACTTGCCACACCCAGGCCTGATTACTGCCAGACCTGATTACTGCCAGACCTGTTGAATCAAGAAATCACATATAAAGAAGCTTTCTGACAAAGTGAAGCACGCTAAAAGATCACAAAAAGCCACACATCATGCAACAATCTAAAAAAAAAATCAAGAACAGATTAGAAACAAATTATTTGAGATGTATCGGTCTAGGAAGGGTTTCAATGCCATTTCTAAGGCTTTGGAACTCCAGTGAACCACTGGGAGAGCCATTATCCACAAATTGAGATAACTTGGAACAGTGGTGAATTTTCCCAGGAGTGGTTGGTCTACACAAATTACAAGAGCATGACGATGACTCATCCAGGAGGTCATAAAAGAACCCAGAACATCTAAAGAACTGCAGGCCTCACTTGCCTCAGGTAAGATCAGTGTTCATGATTCAACAATAAGAAAGAGACTGGGCAAAAATGACATCCATAGGAGAGTTCCAAGGCCAAAGCCACTGCTGACCAAGAAGAACACAAAGGCTCAGCTCACATTTACCAAAAAACATCTTGATAGACTGATGAGACAAAAATTGTACTTTCTCTTTCGTCCATGGACGGACACAGCTCCTTTTATTCTTGACAGTAGGGTTATATGCCGTCTATTAGGAGAGGACTAGGCAGACATGTTAACAGTTAAAAACATGTAACTATAGCAAAGCTGAACAGTACCACCCAGGGGGCGGTCCCTCTGGCTATAACCCCTCACCCTGCACTCAGCAGCTCAGTTTTTTTCTGCCTAGCATAGGAGAAGGACCTGGCTCCCTATGGGGACCATTGGTCCTGGAGATTTAAATTTTTTTTCTACTTTTTTGATCCTGAGATCTACTATCAACTGCCGGCTGGGTGACAGGCTGGATAATATAGATCCTTGTAGTCTCCCCAGTCTGGCCATCGAGCGTGAGCAGACCTTTAGCTACGCGCTGGGTCAGCCACGACATACCCCGTTTGCTCCAGGGGTGGCCGGTGAGCTATATGCTCCGGGGCATACATATGACCGGGCTACTGCTGTCCGAGTCACAGTGTGCCGTGGCCGACAGCTACACGTACTGCTCGGGTGATGGGTCTGTCCAGAATGCGTCCTCGCAGGAGGGGTAAGTAGGGTTCCACCTGTTTCGGCAGGATGGAACAGCTGGGCATTCCTGGGGAGGTCGACTAGGGGGTCTCTCACTTTCCCTTTCTTCTCTCCCTGTCCCTTCCCTCCTCCTCATGCATCTGGCTGGACCTGCTGTGTACCTGACTGGGGGTCCTCCGGGGGGGCTCCGGGTCCTGGCTGGGGGCTGCGCTGGGTGTCCTAGGTCCGCTCTCTGTGGTGGGGTGTTGTCGGTCTGCCATATGTGGGGGACCTCCGCGCGGAGGCCCAGCATGTTTGCGGCCTTTCCTTTACCTCAGACATGTTCCAGCGGCCATTTTGGGTGAGCCGGTGCCATTTTCTTGTAGCCACGCTGTAATACAGCTGGCGGCCATTTTCCTGTAGCTCGCGCTCTTTTTTCTTGAGTCGGCCAGGGGCCATTTTCTTGTGGTTTTTGCCTAGTTTTGGCCTCTAGCGCTGGAAATGTCTTTCTGAATGTCGCGAACAGCACAGAACACCTCAGACGCAGGAAAACACCTCAGCACAGGCTGTGCAGTACCTGGGTCAGGGTGGTGAGTCCTCTGGGGGGCCCCTCGGTCTGTAGCAGCTAGGAGGGTGGACCTTTTATGTACCTTGCCTTTAGTCCCTGAGTGGCTGTCAGGCGAGTGTGGGTCTGCATGGTGTCAGAAGCTGGCGCTTCTTCCCCAGACATCCCTGTAGTAGCAACCGGTGCCCCTGCACCTGCGGAACCTATGGACGCTTTGTCGGCGGTCCTGGAATCATTTTTTGCCAGGGTGGAGGCGGTGTGCGGGCGAAAGGGGGGTAAAAAATGCCCCCTCCCCCCACCATCTTCTGGGGAAAGCTCTCATTCAGACTTGGGCCTGGCTGTGGCACACGGCCCCTGTTCTGACGTGTCAGAGGATGCGGACCAGGACCATTCGGACAGTGAAGAAGACTCCGTGTCCGGGTCAGCGCAGGAAAAGGCGCTTGTTGGAGGACTTATAACCGTAGTGCGGGAGACCCTAAAATTGGAAGATACGGCGGGAGCATCTACTGAGGTGTCGGTCCCTTTTGGGTCCCACAAGCCGGCCCGCACTGCTAAGGTGTCTCCCTACCTAACATATTATGATAAGTTTATATAAAAAGAATGGGAACGACCGCAGAGGGCCTTTTCGGTCCCAAAACGCATGGCGGTCCGTTGCCCCTTTGAGGAGAGTCTCCTGAAAAAATGGACATCTCCCCCGATTGTGGACCCCCCGGTATCCAGGTTAAACAAGGTAACCACGATTCCAGTAGAGGGGACCCCTGTCTTTAAGGACCCTGCAGACAGGAGGGCCGAGGCAGTGGCCCGGTCCATGTTCACGGTGGTGGGGTCAGCAAGCATTGCGGCCTGTATTGGCCACAGCCCTGGTGTCACAGACACTCACAGAATGGGCAAAATTGTTGCACCACGAGTTGGTAGAGCAACAGGCTTCCCCGGTCTGCGTGGAACTGGCCGACCAGTTGGTGCATGGCCTTAAGTATGTCTGCGATGTGGCCTTAGATACAGTTTCCTTCCTTTCCAGAGCCTCAGTATCTGCTGTGGTGCTCCGTCGCTTGATTTGGCTAAAATGCTGGTCCGCGGACCAGACTTCCAAGAAAGCTCTGGCGGATTTGCCCTTCCAGGGAGAGAGGCTATTTGGAGCCTCGCTGCATGACATTATTAAAAATGTCACTGGGGGTAAGAGCACACTGCTCCCACAATCCAGAAAAGGTAAGAAGCCACGCCGTAGGCCAGGGCCTTCCTTTTTCGCTCAAAAGAGTTTTTTTGTCAGCCCGGGCCTGCAGGTAAGCGTTCCCAGGCCGACAAGGGGCCAGCTGAGGGACAAAAGCGTCCCTGGTTTTGCAAGCCAAACAAGCCTGCGAACAAATCTGCGACAGCATGAAGGTTTGCCACCGCCCGACTCTCGGGTGGGGGGTCGCCTTCGCGAGTTTGCAGCTCAGTGGACCTCCCTGCTTTCCAACCAGTGGGTTTGCGAAGTGGTTTCATCAAACCTTCATCTTCTTCCGGCTCATTGGAACGCCCTGTTTGGGGCAGTGCAGGACCTGCTGATGCGCGGGGTAATAGTACCTGTGCCGCTGCCGGAAAGGTTTCAGGGATTCTACTCCAATCTGTTTGTAGTCCCAAAAAAGGACGGGGTCCATCCAATCCTGGACCTCAAGGCCCTCAAATCCTTTGTAAAAATACGAAGGTTCAGGATGGAATCAGTTCGCTCTGTAATCGCTGCACTCCATCTGGGGGATTTTCTGGCGTCCTTGGACATCAAGGACGCATACTTGCATGTCCCTATATATGTCAGGCATCAGAAATGTCTGTGCTTTGCAGTCGGGGATGATCACTACCAATTTGTAGCTCTCCCTTTTGGCCTGGCGTCGGCACCAAGGGTTTTCACCAAGGTGCTTGCCCCAATTCTGGCTCTGCTGAGACAGTGAGGAATCGCTATCGTGGGCTACCTGGACGACCTCCTTCTGAGAGAAGCTTCAGACTCAGAATTAGAGGAGGATGTGGCGATTGCCAGTCAGACCATTCAAGAATTTGGTTGGGTACTGAACCTCCAGAAGTCGGTGTTGGTGCCGACTCAGCGCCTGGAATACCTGGGCTTGATTCTGGACTCCTCAAAGGCGAGAGTTTTTCTCCCTTTGGAAAAATTGCAGACTCTTCGGGCTGCAGTGAAGCTGTTGGCATCCCGCAGGTGGTTGTCACTGCGCTTTTGCATGCGAGTCCTGGGTCTCATGGTAGCCTCCTTCGAGGCGGTACCGTATGCTCAATTCCACACTCGAGTCTTGCTGAAGGAGATCCTGTCCAAATGCGACAAATCTCCGTTGTCCCTGGATTGTCAAATCCGGGTGAGATAACTAGTCAGGGCTTCCCTGGTCTGGTGGCTAAGATTTCCGGCCCTTCAGTCTGGAAAGTCGTTCCTTCCCCTTCACTGGATGGTGATCACGATGGACACCAGCCTGACCGGTTGGGGGGAGTTTGGGGTGTTCAGTCGACACAAGGTCGCTAGACACAGGAAGAATCCCGCCTGCCGATCAATGTGCTGGAACTTTGAGCGATCAGGCAGTGCCTCTCCACATGGTCACAGAGGCTGCAGGGATGTCCAGTCAGGATCCAGTCGGACAACGCCACGGCGGTGGCGTATGTCAACCATCAAGGAGGAACAAGAAGCTTGGCTGCAGCATTGGAGGTCGTTTACATCCTGAGGTGGGCAGAGCGGAGCGTGCCTGGTCTATCGGCCGTATACATTCCGGTCGTGGAAAACTGGCAAGCGGACTACCTAAGTCGCCAGATGCTGGACCAAGGAGAATGGTCGCTACACACGGATGTGTTTCGACTCCTTTGCCTGAGATGGGGCACGCCAGACGTGGATCTCCTGGCTTCTCGACTCAATCGGAAGGTATTGAGGTTTGTGGCCCGGTCCAAAGATCCCTGAGCAGACACGACAGACGCATTGGTGGCTCCATGGGGACAGTATCGGCTAATTTATGCCTTCCCCGAACTGAAACTTCTTCCTCGTCTGCGCCGCAGAGTGGAGACCAAGGGTATTCCGGTGATTCTAACTGCCCCAGATTGGCCTTGGCGTCCCTGGTACGCCGACCTAGTACGCCTGGTGGCAGATGTTCCTTGGCAACTGCCGATGCGCGAGGACCTTCTGTCGCAAGGTCCTATACTTCATCCTGCTTTACAGTCGCTGGCTTTAATGGCAGAGCTGTTGAAAGTCAGGTACTAAGGGACCGAGGCCTGTCGGATTCAGTAATTTCCACCATGCTGAGGGCACGGAAATCATCTTCTCGGAAGATCTATTATCGCACATGAAAGGCCTACATCTCTATGTGTGAGGAGATGGAGTAGCGTCCACGGACATATTTGGTTTCCAGGATCCTGCTGTTTTTACAGCGTGGAGTGGATCAAAAACTTGCCCTAAGCACCATTAAGGGACAAATTTTAGCCTTGGCTGTTTTCCTTCAATGACCCTTGGCGGCTCATTCACTGGTGAGTACGTTTGTGCAAGGGGTTCGACATGTGGCTCCTCCAGTTCGACCACCACTGCCTGCATGGGATTTGAATCTGGTGCTCTCGGTACTTCAGAAACCTCAGTTCTAAGAGAGATTCCCCTTTTGACACTCTCTCAGAAAGTTGCCTTTCTGGTGGCTATTACATCAGTCAGGAGGGTTTCTGAATTGGCGTCCTTGTCTTGCAAGTCTCCCTACTTGATCCCCCACAAGGATAAAGCGGTGCTACGCCTGCAGCCTTCGTTTCTTCCGAAGGTGGTTTCGGCCTTTCATCTAAATGAGGACATTGTGCTTCCATCCTTGTGTCCTCGGCCGTCGCATCCCAAGGAGGTTGCGTTACATTCCTTGGACGTGGTCCGAGCTCTGCGGGTGTATCTGTCTGCTACGGCTCAGTTTCGGAGGTCAGACTCACTGTTTGTGTCGGTGACTGGTCCAAAGAGGGGCCTGGTGGTCTTGTCGGCCACCATTCCTCGGTGGATCAGACAGATCGTGATTCAGGCTTATGCCCTAAAAGGGCGGTCGCCTCCCTTTCCTATCATGGCGCATTCAACCAGGGCAATTGGTGCCTCCTGGGCTTTCTGACATCAAGCGTCTGTCTCCCACGTGTGTAAGGCGGCGACCTGGTCATCTGTTCCCACTTTCACTAAGTTTTACAAGTTGACGTGCATGCATCTGCTGATGCTTGCTTCGGCCGCAAGATTTTGCAGGCAGCTGTTTAAGGTTGCAACTCCTCCGTTGTGGAGCTATGGTTGTTTTGGGGTGAAGTTTGGTTTGATTGCTGTTCCCACCCCTCATTTTTTGACACTGCTTGGGGACGTCTCTACTGTCAAGAATAAAGGAGTACATCCATGGACAAAAGAGAAAATAGAATTTTTGTACTCACCGTAAAATCCTTTTCTCTGAAGTCCATGAACGGACACAGCACCCACCCCTCCTTTTTATGTTTGTACTGCTTTTTGACGAACTGAGCTGCTGAGTGCAGGGTGAGGGGTTATAGCCAGAGGGACCGCCCCCTGGGTGGTACTGTTCAGCTTTGCTATAGTTACATGTTTTTAACTGTTAACATGTCTGCCTAGTTCTCTCCTAATAGACAGCATATAACCCTACTGTCAAGAATAAAAGGAGCTGTGTCCGTCCATGGACTTCAGAGAAAAGGATTTTACGGTGAGTACAAAAATCCTATTTTTTTGGGAGTGTGCGTCCCGTTACATCTGGCATAAAACCAATACAGCATTTCATAACAAGAACATACCAACAGTCAGATATGGTGGTGGTAGCGTGATGGTCTGGGGCTGCTGAGTACGTAATTTCCTCTTCTGCGGCGAGCCCTCCTCCTTCTCCCCCGCTGCCTTCTGGGACCTGTGTGTGTCCCAGAAGATGAGGTGGCCATTCAGAAAGCCACACAGACATGTTCAGATAACGCGGGCTCCCTGGACAGGTAAGTGTCCTTATTAAAACTCAGCAGCTACAGTACTTGTAGCTGCTGACTTTTAAAAATAAAATTTTGAGGCTGGAACTCCTCTTTAAACACAGGTGGGTAGACAGATAAGGGTGCAGGAATCTCCCAAGCACATGCAAGCATTAGAGGACAGATTCTATAACAAAGTCCTTTAGTAGTAGCAGCCTTAAATATTGCTTGAGGTAAAGGGGACAGCTAGGTAGTCTGAGACTCTGTAACAACAGTCACAGTCCTTGTGGCAACCTCAAAGCAAAAGAACACCTGAAGCTCTAGGCAAAAGGTCCAACTCACAATGTCCACAGACAGCTCCCCAACCATCTTCCCTACCACACTCTTCAGTGAAACTGGTCCTTCTTCAGCCTAGCTTCCTAAGGTAGTGTATGTTCCGCAAACTCTTCTTGATCCAGGCTCCTTCAGGCCCTCAGCCATTCATGAGTCCTGGTAGCAACAACACTTCAGTAACACAGGCAGCCACCCAGGGGCAGATGCCCCAGGACAGAGAGCTCTAAAAAGGCCCTCCAAAACCTTTATCTTCTCCCCAGCCACACCTTCTGGGCACCCCCTCCCAGAGATTGTCTGAGGTCAAATAAATAACCCAGTGGCGCTAACCCTCCCACTCTATTTCTGGAAGCTTCTTCCAGAAGCAGGCAGGAGCAATCAACCACCAAACTTAGGGAGACCTGATCAGTAGGGATGAGCTCAGGCGTGTTCGCATTGAACACATGCAGAGCCTGCCAAGGAAGTCAGCACCGTCGGAACCGCGCTGCGCTAATCACAGGCAGGGAGACATTTCCCGATCTCTGCAGATGAGCATCAAGCCAATGTCTCCCTGCCTGTGATTAGCGCAGCGCGGTTCCGACGGTGCCGACTTCCTTGGCGGGCTCTGCATGTGTTCTATGCGAACACGCCTGAGCTCATCCCTACTGATCAGACCTAGAAAATAAATTGCTGCTTAGCTGGGTACAGCAGAGCAAAAAACTAAATGTATCCAGCCTAGGGCAGGGGCGGTACAAAAGGAAACATAGTGATGAAAAAAAACACATGTGGGTTCAACCAATCATGTTTTGCTTATTAATTCTTCATAGTCTGTGTAACTGGGGACATGGCGGGGATGTGTTCTATGCACTTTGTTCTAAAAGGTGGACCTCTTTCCCATCTGAGAAAAACAAGAGGTATGCTTGACCTGCTGTGTCAGGACAGAATCCCTAACTTAAAGTTTTTGTTTTTTTTAATGGAAGAGTTCTGAGAAAGGATGGACAGCAATCACTGAAAGAAAAAAAATCAAAGTTAATAAATGGGCCAGTAATGATGCATTGTATGGGTTTAAAAGAGTTGTAAACCCTCAAGGTTTTTCACCTTAATGCATTCTATGCATTAAGGTAAAAAAAACTTCTGTGCTGCAGCTGCCCCCCAGAGCCCCTCTTTTTCTTACCTGAACCCAATCGTTCCAGCAAAGTGAGCGAGCCCAGCAGCTCCAGCCACTGTCTTGGGTGCTCATTGGATAGATTGATAGCAGCAGGAGCAATTGGCTCCCGCTGCTGTCAATTAAATCCAGTCACACAGGAGTTCGGGCGGGGCCGAGTCCCACTGTCTGTGTCAATTGACGCATCAGCAGGACTCGGGAGCGCGCCCGCACGGGTGCCCCATGAAAAGCGTCTCTCTGTGGGGGCACCCGATGAAGAGGAGGAGCCAGGAGCACTGTCGGGACACCCCAGAAAAGGAGGATTGGGGCCGCTCTGTGCAAAACCCTTACACAGAGTAGTTAAAGCAGAAGTAAACCCATCGATTTAACAGTTTCAAAAAGCAGTTACATTCCCGGCATGCCGGAAATGCCAACTGTCACATTGGTTGTGCTCTCAACCAAACTGTCAAACCATTCAATGGCTGGTGTCATAACTGATCACATGTGCAGCATCACGGCAGTTGAAGATTAAACAGAGGCCAAGATGGCAGCTTCCTTGCCTGAAAATTATAGGAGGGTTTACTTCCACTTTAAGTATAACATGTTTGTTATTTTGCAAGAAAAACTAACCTTTACAATCACTTTAATCTGTTTTCAAGGTTCATTTTTAGATAAATAAAAGAAGCTAACTATGGCATCTGAAAAATAATTCCAGCCAGCTGATTTAAGAATTCTACCCTAACCTCTTTAGACATTATTTGCACACTGAAGTGTTTTATCACTCAGTCTGATACAGATACATGAAGTGAAGTGTCATACATCACATTTTCATGTCAATTCTTCCTCTGGAATAACATTTGAAGGTAGACACTTTAAGCATAAAACATAAAAAAAGTAGTTTCACATTTCATTAATGGTGTCAGAGATACTATGCTGTCCTCAAGATGTCACTTAGTTACAAAAAAAAATCCATATCACCATGAATTTTACCTGCAGAAAATATTTAACTGTTGTTCTTGTCAACAGGATATATAAATTTAAAGCTGCTCATAAATTAATATTTTTTATTATTGTCAGCCAACAGGCAAATGAAAAAAACCTACAGATTCTTCCATCAACACAGGTGAGGTGGATGAAGGAATCCTCCCCACTGTGCCATTGTACTCTGACAGTAGGATTCCTCCTGATGGTTGGCTGCAACCTCTGATCAACAAAAGTTTCCCAACATTCCTGTCCAGCGGGAACAGCCATAGATGGTTCCAAATTCGATCCATCTATGGCCAGCTTAGTTTGTGAATCAGAGAATCAGAATGGGCCAGTCATATGGATGTAACTAGAGACCTCTGTAAGCCTAGAAACAACCATGGATGAAACTGTAAGAACCTGTGACCAGAGGTTGCAATGGAACTGTTTAACATAACATCCAACATTAGACCATATAATCTAATACATAAACATCAAGCGTTGTGGGAGTACATCCATCAGCAGTACTTTATTTATACAATTGTCACTGGTGTCACATACAATGAAGACATGAAAACGAGATGGCTAAGTTACGCCATAACTCTCAACGCGTTTCGTGTATCCGTCAGATACTGGATGCACAGGAGCACTCTTTAGAAAGTCTGGCCCGGGGGGAGATGCCTCCTCCACAGCTCCCAGGCTTTCTGGAGTGAGCTCCTGTGCATTCAGTATCTGACAGATCAAAGTATACGCTCTTTAGATCTCTCTTTTATTACATTTACATGTGTAAATATATGGATGTTGTAGTAAAAAACCCACGGGGAATAGACTATTTGAGTTTGAACGTGATATATGTTTGTGGTTTTTAATGACATGGTCTCTTTGAGGAAAGGCACATTGCTGTGTGCTGGCGCAGAATGTCAAGGAGCTCGGTCCATGGCTAATTTGTAGGTGTGCAGGTGCGCGGGTGCGTGAATGAGTGCACAAGCACACACAAATGCTAAGTGTGCTATTTAAGCTGCACTATGACCTTGGGTCTTTGTCGTTTGGTCTACTACGTTTTTCCTGAGTATCTGTTACCTGTTTCTGTGTCAACTTCCTGTTACCAGCTTGATCTGTTCCTGACTCTGCCTGAATGCCGTCTGTACTGACCCCTGGCTTGTCTTGGGATTTTGTCTCTGCCTGCGCCTTCTGCCTATCTGCCCATGTGCCCGCTGTTACCAAACCTGGCCTGACCTCTGACTACTCTTCTGCCTGCTTTATTGTACTTGATCTGCCTATCAGTTGCTGACCTGGATTGCCTGACCCTGCTTACAGATTTTTGAGCCTGCTGATCTGTGCCAGTCTCCTGCTTCGGTCTACCTGCCATTACAGGTTCCAGCTTGTCTTCCTGCGACACCGGGACACACAGCCTGCTCTTCAGAAATTCACAGCCTGCTCATCAGCATCCTGTAATGGAAGACCAGTCAGGAACTTGTGCCCACTCTGTGCTCTGGCGCTCCTGCCACTTTACCAGGGCTCCTGAGCCAGAGGTGTAAGAGAAGCCTACCTCCACATGTCAGACTCCACCACCAGGTACATTACAGTCTCTTTATAGACATTCATTCAGCAATATCATCTCTTGATGAAGTGAACTAAGATTTACAAAATGCGTTGAGAGAATTATGGTGTGACTAAGCCATCTCGTTTTCATGTGTTCATTGTATGTGACCACAGAGACAATTGAATATTTAATACAGACAGAAGTAATCCCACAACGCTTGATGTTTCTGTATTACATCGGATGTTTTAAATAAATTTTTGGAATAAAAATATGTGATGTTTTCAACGATTGGATTGTTTATATGGTGGACCTCTTGAAAAAGTCCCAAGGGCACTGGCGATTTCTTTAGAGTCATGGTTAAATAAAATCCGAGCCTAATCACAGTATACAGTGCAAACATTTACTACAGTCTCTGCATCCAAAAAAAGATATACTTCATAATCACTGTGACAGACACAAAAAGAATAAAGACAAAACGTCTCCTTTAAGAACCACTTTATTAAAACAGATAGAAACTACATAACAACCCGTAAGTCACAAGAATGTATTGTATAGCAGATTACAGAATACAGTGGTTAGAACTATGTATACAGTACAGCAGCCTGGACAATGCAACGTTCAACATATGTATGTATAGCAGTCAGAAGTATGTGCATAGTGACCCTTATATTGCTGGTCAGTGGGAGAAAAGAATGACTGGCATCATTGGTCAGTGGGAAGAAAAAATGCCTCAGTGTCAGTGGGAGGCAAAAATACTCTGGTGTCAGCTGGAGTAAAAAAGTGGCCAGTATCGATGGTCAATTGAAGTAAGAAATGCCCCGGTATCAATGGTCAATGGGAGGCCAAAAATACCTTTGTGTCAATGGGACGTGTCAGTGGTGGAAAATTAAAACCCTGATGTCAATGCTGCTTCGGAACTTCATAAAGTTTAAAACTACTATCTAAAATCTCATATATTTTTTCATATATTTTTTCACATATTACTGTTTCAATCTTGATAAATCAGTAGCATTTATTATAGTAATAGCTGGTGATCCTGCTATGAAGGTCCTTGATCGGGTATTCGCTGTTTTGGGGTGACAACAATCTTCTAATTGTGCTCCTGTGTTGGTATTCTGACCCACATGACCCTGATGGAGACAAGTGGTGATGACAACACACAGTGCACAGGTTTTTACAAACAGGATAAACAAAAACAAAATTCCCAGCTCAACTTGCCAACCAGCCTGCAACAAACCGAATTGTCCTGTCTAACAGTTCAGGTTAAAAACAGATGCACAAATAGATTATTAAAAGGAGCAAACAATATTTTAACAAAATAGCAATTGTTTGTGATACATTGTGCTTTAGCAAAATATATGTCATCCAGTTAGGTTTTATACAAATTCAGAGTTTTGCCGCAATGATGAAGGGCCACACAGCCAGTAATAAAAACATGGTATATGTTTATTGAGTATGCCAGCAATAGAACTGGGAAAAGGTGTCATAATGCCAAACAGTTGGCCCAAATGTACAAATCCATTACATAGTTACATACAGTCATCAGATAATCCATGGTAATAGTGTCAAAGCATCTATGGTGACTAGGGATGAGCCGAAAACACTCTCCGGTTCAGTTTGCACCAGAACCTTCGAACGGACTGAAAGTTGGCGCGAACGTTAGAACCCTATTAAATACAATGGACGCGAACATTCGAAATCTAAAGTGCTAATTATAACGACTAATATGCATGTTATTGTCCTAAAAAGCGTTTGGGGACCCGGATTCTGCCCCTGGGGACATGTATCAATGCAAAACTAAGTTTTAAAAACGGCTGTTTATCGGGAGCAGTCATTTTAATGATGCATAAAGTGAAAAAAAAAGTGAAATATTCCTTTAAATATCGTACCTGGGGGGTGTCTAAAGTATGCCTATGAAGTGGCATGTGTTTCCCGTGTTTAGAACTGTCTCTGCACAAAATGACATTTGTAAAGGAAAAAAAGACATTTAAAACTGCTTGCGGCTTTAATGTAATGTCTGGTCCCGGCAATATGGATGAAAATCATTGAGAAAAATGGCATGGGTACCCCCCCACCCCACTTGTATGGATATTAGGGGAACCCCGCACCCAAAATTAAAAAAGGCCCTATATACTCTGAACAGCAGTATACAGGCGGTGCAAACAAGACAGGGACTGTAGGTTTGTTCTTAAGTAGAATGTTTTTCTAATTTGGAACAGGTACATTTTTTAAGTGTAGCTCTAGCCAAAAAAACGATTTTTAAGCTTTTTGGAGAACATAGGGAAGGGTTATCACCCCTGTAACATTTGTTTTGCTGTCTGTGCACCTGTTTAGAAGATTTCACCTCACTTTCCGTCCCAATGACAAATGTTTTTGGAAAAGTGGGGTTTTTATTGAAACAAGGATTGGTGATAAAGCATCAGTAGAGAGGAGACACCTTTTTCCCATATTACCTTTTACAGGAGAGAATTTCCCTTCCTAGGGGTAGATTTCCTCTCACTTCCTGTTACCTCCTTCCGTTTGCAAGTAGGAGTCGTTTGTAAGTTGGATGTTTGAAAGTAGGGGCCTGCCGTATATACTCTGCAGAAATTTTCCCCTCAGGTGTCGGTGTTGCCACAACACTGTAAGTTCTCACAGTTACACTTGGTGGGCACTGGAACGCCCTGCTGTGAACTATTATATCAGGAATTGTAATTACATGCCATTGTTGAACAGTGGTAGGAAAAATTGGGCCTTTGGTGGTGGTGCTGGTGCTACAACACTGTCAGCCCTCACAGTTACTCCTGGTGGGCGCATGAATGGGCCCTACTGTAAATTATTAGATCAAGAATTGTAATTGCATGCCCCTGTTGAAGAGGGGCAGAAAAATTGGGCCTTTGGTGGTGGTGGTGGTGTTGCCACAACATTGTAAGCCCTCACAGTTACTCTTGGTGGGCGCAGGAATGGGCCCTGCTGTGAATTATTAGATCAAGAATTGTAATTACATGCCCCTGTTGAACAGGGGCTGAAAAATTGGGCCTTAGGCACTGGTGCCACAACACTGCAACCCCTCACAGATACTATACTTGGAGCACAGCAATGAGCCCTGTTGCAAAGTATTGCATCAAAAATTGTAATTACACGCCCCTGTTAAACAGGGGCTGAAAAATTGGGCCTTAGGCACTGGTGCTGGTGCCATGACACTGCAACCTCTCTCAGATACTCTAGTTGGAGTGCAGGAATGAGCCCTGCTGCAAAGCATTGCATAAAAAATTGTAATTACATGCCCCTGTTAAACAGGGGCTGAAAAATTGGGCCTTAGCCACTGGTGGCGGCACCCAGAAACAAAAATGTTCTTCCAAGCTATTCTGAATCGGATCATTGAGGAGGAGGAGGATAGTCAGTCAACATAACAGGACAGTCACTCAGCATCAGCATAGGCAGTCTTGAAGGGATGTGACATTTCAAAATAAATTATTCTGTTATATCAGCTTCAGGTGCTTGGTAGCTGGTGGTGATCCAAGACTGGTTCATCTTTATGAAGGTCAGTCGATCAACCGAGACGGTGGACAGCCACGTACAAGTCCACAGGTTTGTTGGGACTGTAAATCATCCTTAAAAGACTGCTGCTGTTGATGCCGTGTGCCATGATCCACCTCCATGCTGGCACAATCCTCCTCCTCCTCGTCCTCTTCCTGTGTGATGGGTGGGACATAAGGAACACTGTCTGGGTAAAGGGGCCTTGAGAGGCAAGGAAGTCCTCCTCTTCCTGCCTCTGTTCTGCCTCAAGTGCCCTGTCAATTATTCCATGCAGCGTATGCTCCAACAGGTAGACAAGATGTACAGTGTCACTAATGCATGCACTGTTACTGCTCACCATCCTCGTGGCCTCCTCCAATGGTGCTAGGACAGTGCATGCATCCCTGATCATGCCCCACTGGCGTGGTGAAAAAAAACGAGCTCCCCTGACCCTGTCCTGGTGCCGTAGTCGCACAGGTACTCATTGATGGCCCTCTGCTGCATGTGCAGCCGCTGCAGCATGGCCAACGTTGAGTTCCACCTGGTGGGCATGTCACATATAAGGCGGTTCTTGGGCAGGTTCAACTCCTTTTGCAGCTCAGCCAGCCGAGCACTGGCATTATATGATCTGCGGAAATGCACACAGACTTTCCTGGCCTGCCTCAGGACATCCTGTAAGACCGGGTACCTGCCCAAGAACCGCTGCACCACCAGGTTAAGGACGTGAGCCACACAGGGCACATGGGTCAGTTGTCCCTGTCGGAGGGAGAGGAGGTTGGTGCCATTGTCGCAAACCACCATTCCTGGCTTAAGCTGGCGTGGCGTCAACCACCTCTCAGCCTGCCCCTGTAGAGCTGAGAGAACCTCTGCCGCAGTGTGGCTCCTGTCCCCCAAACACACCAGTGCAAGCACGGCATGGCATCTTTTTGCCTGCGTACTTGCGTATCCCCTTGAACGCCTACGGAGCACCGCTGGTTCCGAGGACAAAGCACAGGAAGAGGCCATGGAGGAAGAAGAAGAGGAGGGGGTGGAGGAGAGAGGTGTGTCACAACCAGTAGTAGCATTTTGGAGGCGTGGCGGCGGAACAACCTCCAACACTACTGCACCTTGTCCTGCATCCTTCCCAGCTGCCAAAAGAGTGAACTAATGGGCCATGAAAGAAAGGTAACATCCCTGTCCATGCCTGCTGGACCATGAGTCAGCGGTAATATGCACCTTACCGCTGACCGCCCTGTCCAGCGAGGCATGGACATTGCCTTCCACATGCCGGTAGAGAGCCGGAATCGCCTTCCGTGAGAAAAAGTGGCGTTTGGGAACCTGCCACTGAGGAACCGCACATTGCACAAACTCACGGAAGGGGGCCGAGTCTACCAACTGAAAAGGCAGCAGTTGAAGTGCTAGCAATTTAGCCAAGCTAGCATTCAACCGCTGGGCATGTGGATGGCTGGGAGTGAACTTCTTTTGACGGTCCAGCAGCTGGGGCAGGGAAATTTGCCTGCTAGAATCGGATGTCGGTGTACTGCTAGCAGAGTGCCCGCAAGTACTTGGCTGTGACACGCCTAATTCTACACCTTCATTCCTCTCAGTGCAGGTTTCAGAAAGGACTGAAGGTACAGTGGGGTTGGAGATCCCAGCTGATGAGGAGCAAGGAGAGGTCCGCTTTGTTCTTTGGCGTGGGTCTTTAAGGTACGCTTGCCAATGAGCTGCATGGCAGGTCAACATATGTCTGGTCAAGCATGTGGTGCCCAAGCGGCTGATGTTTTGGCCACGCGAGATACGCTTGAGACATATGTTGCAAACAGCAGCGGTGCGATCTGATGCACTCGACTCAAAAAAGGCCAACACCAAAGAACTTTTGGAATAACGGGCAGAGGCAGCGCCCTGCACAGGCGGAGCTCTGCGGTGTGATTCAGTCGGTGTGCTGCCCTTACGCTGGCCCCCGGAGGGCATCCTGCCTCGTTGGAGATGTGCCTCCTCCTCATCCTCCTCCTCCTCCTCTCTCCTATCAGGCACCCACGTGGAGTCAGTGGCCTCATCATCCCCTCCCTCCTCATCACTGGAGCCAATCTGGCAGTATGTTGCAGCTGCTGGAACATGACTGCCAGATTGCTGTCCTTCTTGAGCATCCCCTCTCTCTGCTCTCACGCTACTGCCTTCCTCTAGCTGGGTATCATCTTCAGACCCTTTGAAATGCTGGGCATCCTCCGCATGTACCCAACACTGTGCTCAAACAGTTCGGGGGACTCCTCAGGAGGACACGGTGGGTCTAGGGAAGGAGTGACTGATGATGACATTGATACGAGGGAAGAGCTTTGGCAGCTGCTTTGCCAGTACCCTGAGCCTGGGTGAGAGAGGATGAGGAGGGCTTGGTCATCCACTCTACCAAGTCTTCGGCATGATGCGGCTCAACACGTCCAGCTGCCGAAAATAAGGACAAGCGTGTCCCATGGCCACGTGCTGATGACGATGCACCGCATCCACGACCATCACTGTTGTCTCTAGACACAGAGCCTGCTTGCCCTCTTTTATTGGCTCGTGACTGTCTGCCTCTCCTTGTTGGCCTTCCAGACATAGTAATGGCCTGCAGGGAGATGGGAAAACCAGCAATTTGGTAGTGTATATTGTGCTGGAGGCACACAACACCCACTAACTCCAGCAGATGCCTTTATTAGAGAACAGCAATGACGGGTATATACAGGTGTATACTGTACTAGGGCACACAACACCCACTAACTCCAGCAGATGCCTTTATTAGAGAACAGCAATGACGGGTATGTACAGGTGTATACTGTACTAGGGCACACAACACCCACTAACTCCAGCAGATGCCTTTATTAGAGAACAGCAATGACGGGTATATACAGGTGTATACTGTACTAGGGCACACAACACCCACTAACTCCAGAAGATGCCTTTATTAGAGAACAGCAATGACGGGTATATACAGGTGTATACTGTACTAGGGCACACAACACCCACTAACTCCTGCAGATGCCTGAGAAAAGAACACACTGTCCCTGCCTGCCTATCTAGCTTGGAGAACAGCAATGACGGGTATATACAGGTGTATACTGTGCTGGGGCACACAACACCCACTAACTGCTGCAGATGCCTGAGAAAAGAACACACTGTCCCTGCCTGCCTATCTAGCTTAGAGAACAGCAATGAACAGCAACTCCTGCAGATGCCTGAGAAAAGAACACACTGTCCCTGACTGCCTATCTAGCTTAGAGAACAGCAATGAACAGCAACTCCTGCAGATGCCTGAGAAAAGAACACACTGTCCCTGCCTGCCTATCTAGCTTAGAGAACAGCAATGACGGGTATATACAGATGTATACTGTGCTGGGGCACACAACACCCACTAACTGCTGCAGATGCCTGAGAAAAGAACACACTGTCCCTGCCTGCCTATCTAGCTTAGAGAACAGCAATGAACAGCAACTCCTGCAGATGCCTGGGAAAAGAACACACTGTCGCTGCCTGCCTATCTAGCTTAGAGAACAGCAATGACGGGTATATACAGGTGTATACTGTGCTGGGGCACACAACACCCACTAACTGCTGCAGATGCCTGAGAAAATAACACACTGTCCCTGCCTGTTTATCTAGCTTAGAGAACAGCAATGACAGGTATATACAGGTGTATACTGTGCTGGGGCACACAACACCCACTAACTGCTGCAGATGCCTGAGAAAAGAACACACTGTCCCTGCCTGCCTATCTAGCTTAGAGAACAGCAATGAACAGCAACTCCTGCAGATGCCTGAGAAAAGAACACACTGTCCCTGCCTGCCTATCTAGCTTAGATAACAGCAATGAACAGCAACTCCTGCAGATGCCTGAGAAAAGAACACAAAGTAGAACACACTGTCCCTGCCTATGTAGCTCTTTCCCTGCACGCCGGAACACACTGCACAAGGCCGCCCTGCTGCCGGCCTTTTATAGTGTGGGGCATGTACTAAACCCCCCTGAGCTATGATTGGCCACAGGCATTCTGCCTGTGGCCAATTATGGCTCTCCTCGCTGCCGGCGCTGTGATTGGCCAAGCATGCGGGGTCACAGTGCATGCTTGGCCAATCACAGCGCCGGGATTGCACTGCGATGGCGCAGTGTATTGTGGGTCGTTCGCGTCACTCGAATTTGGCGCAGCGGCCCATAACGTTCAATCTTCGTCGAACGATCGAACAGCCGATGTTCGAGTCGAACGTGTGTTCGACTCGAACACAAAGCTCATCCCTAATGGTGACCCAACGCATTTTGTGAGTTCAGTCTCACTCTTTGGGGGTTGATGCATAGACATGATCTATAAAGTTAAATGGTTAAAAGAAATAACAGTAATGAACAGAGAATCTTCGAAACGGCAGCACACCCACACAGACAGTAAAGTAGAAAGTCTTTATTGAAGCATAAATATTAAAAGCACTGGATGAGTACAGGCAGGGTAAATGCAGGTAGGTTGACGCGTTTCACACTATGGAAGTGCTTTGTCAAAACAACAGAAGTTGCAAAAGCTACAATCACATTTATAACACATAAATCACATGACAGCACAAGTGCATCTCATTAAAATCAAACTCAGCTGTTGCAACTACAAACCCAATAAAATCTCCTGTTCAGAATTTTTTTAAAAACAAGAAACAAAAACACAAAAAAGAGAGAGATTATATTCCATACAGCAACCTTTAAAGAGCAGAGGAGAAAAAAGAAAATTACATACTTCCCTCCCGATCTGAAAAAAGGTTACACACTACTCAAAAAAGTGGATGTTACTTAAATCAAAAGGAATGAGATGCCAGATACACAGAAGAGACATAGTAATGAACATGGAAATATGACAGGTAAATTGAATTGTGGGAATCAGACTAAGGGATCCATCCGCACAAAGATGCAGGGTGCTGCATGCCAAAGTCGTACCGACAGCCGCCAGAGATGTCTGACTCAGGAGCTGTGGGTAAATGATCCAATGGACAAGCAGAGCAAAACAGGACAGATGAAAAATGGGCAAACAGAACCGTCCAGCATGGCCGCATGGATGGTGGCTAGAAAAAAGAGTTTATAAAGATGATGATGTGCACAAATAAATTAGCATGTGAAACTAAGTATATGTGTTATATAGAATAAAAAGCAACTTGGTGAAGCAGTGACACCAGTGCATGGGAATACCCCAGTATGCAAGGTCAAAACAGGTTATAAAAGTAAATGGTATGACTGACAAATAAGGATTAGTGCCTACCAGAATCAAAAT
The DNA here is from genome assembly GCA_029206835.1 of Rana muscosa. Taxonomy (NCBI): domain Eukaryota; kingdom Metazoa; phylum Chordata; class Amphibia; order Anura; family Ranidae; genus Rana; species Rana muscosa. The sequence goes on from CM055127.1 coordinate 346,707,071, forward strand.
AATGCTGACCAGAAATAGTGTGTTAGGGTTATCCAGTTAGGGTTTAGCTCTACTTTAATAGTTTATAGAGAAAGCCGGCGCTCCAGTGCAACGGCTATAATCAAATACTTTTTTTTAAGTTTGTGTAGTACAGTCATGTAAAAAGCCAGCGTGTTTCAGCCATCAGGCCTTACTAATGATTAAGGCTTGATGGCCGAAACGCGTTGACTTTTTTTATGACTGTACTACACAAACTTTAATAAAGAGCATTTGAACATAGCCGTTGTACTGGAGAGCCAGCTTTCTCTATATACTGTTTGAAGATTCAAGGTTACCAAAGACCTTTCTAGACAGATGCCCATGCTTGCAGACTGCGGTGAATAAGGAGGTAGCAGCTCTGTTTCACCTGTCTTACTTTAATAGCTAACTTCTATGTCTAAGGCCGGTCATAGAAAGAGTGATTTTCTTTCCTTCAATAGCTTGATTTCCCCATCTACACAGACAGTGTTGACAGGGGAATCCCTCCCGTTAAGCTATTGTGTTCTCCCAGCGGGGGGGCAGGGGAAGCCACCCCAACTGGGTGAACACAATGATTATGCCTAGTGGCCGCTAGCAATAATCGCATGTAAAATCCGACAGGCTGGTTGTACCCAAGTTGATAGATCAATCAACTTGAGTACATTATGCCTGGTCATACATGATTCAAACTGTCTAAGGCTGGCTTAAGGCATGGGTCAACAGCTCCCTCTTCAATGATGGTAAAAAATCAGCATCCAGGGGCAATTTTACTTTACTTGAGCTAGAATGCTTTGATCCAAGCAACATTTCATTTTGGTGTCAAACTGTAGTCGGTGTAAGCACTGTTCAATGTAACCTTGATGCTAGGTTTCCTGATGTGCGACAAAGAAGACAGAAGATTATAATTTTACATAATTTACAACGCATTTATGGAAAGTATAGTTCATCCATATGCTATAAAGCATTGTACCCCCATGCTATCATCATTGGTCAATAGTTGGGGTCACAGATCAGATAACATTTGGACTTGGTGTAACTGCACCGTGTTTGATCCCTGTTGTTCTGCTGATGAAGGACAACCTTAGAGAGAGAAGCCCTCCAAGTTCCCTGTCCTTAAGGGTGCCCTCCACATTAGTTTATTATTTATACCTGCAATCTATACATAGATTATAAAATTAATACAATGTACATAGATCATAAAATCTACACATATTTCTTTTTTTTTATGTTCATGTCCACTTAAAAAAATCGTCATAAAGCATTTAGGGAAAAACATGAAGTGTCACTTGAACAGCAGGTCCCTTTAAGATTTCACTGTGTCACTCATTTGTAAATGATCATAAACGTGTGTCTCTTGCATGTCTAGAAACTTGTAGAAATATAGATAAAGCTAGAGATAGGAAGAGGTGAGGTAAAAGATGGAAAAAGTGAAATGAATTGGTAGGAAGGAAGTGAGGGATGAAAGGGTAATGGACTGGTTTGATTGAAGAAGACAAATATGGGGTGGGTGGGGTTGCCTGGAAAGAATCTTTACATACTGTGGCAAGGCTTTACCAGAAAAGATTTACCACGTTCTTTGGTTTAAAACAAAGTGGAAAGGTACAACAGGTGCAGAATGGTGTTTCTTTCCACCAGAGATGAGGGAACACCAGCTAGTGGTTTAGGAAACAATGTTCAGGTGCTCTGCGTGTTGCGCTGTTTTTCCCCATTGTAGACACCTCAGCTTTCAGTTAGTGAGTTTTTGTTTTGAGTCACTACACCCCCTACAAATGTGGCAAGCCACAGAAACAAATGTTGTGTCTGAGAAGATTATGAAGACACCTGATGTAAAACATTACCGTCCATTCTATATATTGATATGACATGCTAAGGCAGTGGTAAACCTGCTGTGGGCAAAAGGATACAATGAACTTTGGGCCAGTGGCTGAGACTCAGCACCCATGGTAGTGAAGGGGTCATAGCAAGCTTTTTCATTCACAGAATGTGTGTGGAGGTCCATGATATATGTAACACAGGGTGACAGCTCATGTCCATGTCTAAGCACCATGTTGTGCCCAATTTCTACTGTTAAGCCTGCATAAGAGCTCTACATGTTGTTGTAGTTATGCAATTCTTTAATTAAAGGTACACAGGAAAAGCTTTAAAAAGTCAACTGCATAATGCATACAAGGAGCATACTCTTGTACCTGCTGCAAAGTTCACTTTTTCATCCAGACATTGATGTACTAAACCAGGCCACCCTTCTTTTTGTAAGTCATCTAGTGATCCTGGAGCACATCTACTGGTGAAGCTGAAACAGACTCCTTGCTGCCTCACAGACAGAAGGCCTGATGTAAAAAAAAATGGCAGTAGTAAAAAGTTTTTCACAACCTCCAAATTCAAATCTGTATTAGAGACTTAAAAATAATTGATGGCTCTTGAATTAAATAGAAAGATAATGTTGCAATCATTGGCTTCAGAAAGTACATCTGTCTGGAGTGCTCCTGTTTCTAATTCCAGCATCCTGGTTTTGGCTATGGCATTCTCCTTATCTGTCTGTCCACCCTGCAAGGTGATTAATGTGGCCAGTCTGGGAGACCAGACCTTATTTAAGCCAGCCAAAATGTCAGTGTCATGCCTGTGATAGAGTGTAATATCTGAATCTGATCAAGCTCCCTGTCTGTCCTGCTCTGCTAGATTGGATTTCCCTGTGTGTGACCTTGGACTGGATAATGACTATTCTCTGAACTCTGCCTGCCTTTTATCTGGACTGTCATTGAACCTCTCTGCCTGTCTGTCAACCGCAAGTACATGTTTGTTTTGCTCAGTTTGTGCCTGCCCTGGCATGGTAGCCAGGCACTATAGCATTGTGTATACCGTAAGTCCTAAGGGCAACCGAGTAGGGGTAGGCCTGCTTGCCTTATGGGAAAGGGAGTTGCTATAGGTGAAGAAAACAGTGGCCAGCTATAGTGCATGACCACCTGCGTTAGGGGTAAGCGTGACAACACCACTATGGAAGTAATACTTGTTCTCCCAGGAATCTTCATCATACCTACCTACAATCCTACTTCACTGAAAACTGCCCAAGCTTTGTCCTGAAATTTTCTCAGTTCTTCTGAGTACTATCAGGGCATGCCACAGATTCTACTCACTTTATTTGACAGCACAGGCTGGAGAAAAGAATTGGGCGCTGAAGTTCCTGAAGAGCATGTGAGCAGGGGGAGGAGTTGTCGCTCTGCAGAGGAGGAGAAGTAGACGCTGCTGTGTGCACCGCCATTACTAGTACACGTATTGAGATACTGTTACCCAGCCAGAGAGTATGGAGTAGTTCCAAGTCTCAATGTCAGATTGGAAAGTCTATGTACCGGGCTGATAGAGGTCCTTACTGATACCGAAGTGTGGTATATACCGAAATGTAGCCTGATGATTTATACAGCGGGAGGCTATGAAGCAATTGGGCTGTTGTGTGCCAAGTGTTCCAGCCTAGCTATGAATGTTCAGCCCTGGACTACCTGCAGGCACTGCGGGGAACCACTACTAGAGGTAGTTTCGCCAGCCCTACCCCCATGGGTGCTACAAGTGAATTGGGACAAGTGTGTTGCCATTCCAGCTCCAGAACCAGTTCCTGTGAACACCGCTACTGTCACCCTGCTTGCTAAAGTGGCTGCTTCTTCAACTATTGTGACCGCTCCAAAGCCAGGCATCCCAGTGATCTACCGGGGCCGCGGTCGGGCCTACCTGCATTCCCTGATTATGGAACCTCCTGGGGAGAAGACGACTGAGCCGGGTAAGCCTGATGTGAGTGAAGGCAGTGTGCCAGTGGGGACTGTTAAATCTGTGGCCACTAAGGAAACAGAGTTTGGAAGGTCTGCTGCTGCATATGTAAAGTGTGATTTGCTCCCGGCTAAAGAGTTTTCTACAGAATCAGATCCAGATATTCTGTCATATCGAATCTCTGAATTGCTGTCTGATAATGTGTCTTGGCCTGAGAGGTGGTCTGAAAGTGATGCTGAGCAACTGTGTGAGCCTGTGGAGGAGTAAACCTTCTTTACTACCTAAACCTCCAGCCTTAAGCATGAGTTGTCTGCATCTACCTCTCCTGTTCTTTGTCCTGCAAGCTCTCTGGAAGAGGAGTGGTGGGCCTGTTACGTTAAAGCCCCTGATGCTGTGGGGCCAGAATCTTCACCATCCACAAGTCTATCACAAAAGCCTGATAAAATTGCAGGTCACTGTGTCAAATGTGCTGTAGATACGCAAGTGTTGCCCGGATGTGGGGATCTGAAGTTGCTGCCAAGGTTGTCCAAGCTGCAAATAAATGTTCTGAGGAAAGTGGCTGAGGAGTATGGCTACTTGTACCCATATATGCCAGAAAGCCTGGAAGCTGAAATCCAATGTAAGCAGTTCATGCCGCCCCGGGAGGATGTTGTATGATGAAACGCATAGGGCGAGGTCAGGACGCTGATGCCAACACGCTGTCCAGGATTGTACTTGCAGCTTGCATAGAGACCACTGCGGCTGGAGATGATTTAGATACATTTCTATTCCTGAAATCCCTACTGTCGGGTCTGACACTTGTAAAGTGTGAGTTTAAATTTTAAATAAAACATTTTTATAAGCGGTATCACACTATTGGAGTATCCTTCTTCCCTCCTGACATTAGATAAGATAAGGGTGATGCAAGAACAGATTAGGAGTGTAGCGGGGTCCTCAATTTAGTGGGGTACACTTGGGGAGTAGTGTGACCCAAGTGTGTAATTATGTTAGGGTTCAGACCCCTTTTTCTTATTCGTGGAGGATTGGGTGGTGTAATATTCTCTTCGACCAGTAGGTGTCAGTGTACCTACTGGCTCGGGGTAGAATCACTACCGCAGTGCTACCCTTCTTTGTCCCTTCCTGGAGATGGTACGGCCGGGGCGGGGAACCCGCCGTGGTATCGACGGGAGGAGATAAAAGGGGGAGACGCCCTCGCCACGAGGTCTTCTTCCTGTCTTCGGGGATCATCTCGTCACGCACCCAGGCACCTTAGGCCTGGGTGCGGGCGGTTCAAGGTTCCGGCCTAGGCACCCTAGGCCTGGCCGGGATGAAGATGGAGTCCATCCCAGGCACCTTCAGCCTGGGATGAGGTACTATTGAGGAGGCCTGGGACCCGGTGACTCCGACTGGGTCCCGCGAGGGTGGAGTTGCTCCAGGGCGCCCCTCGCGAGGGGACCCGCATCTGCGGTGAGGAGGCTGGGGAGGTCACTCGTTCGAAGACCCGGTGTAGTGTCAACCCGGTGACGGATGGGCCTGCAGTAACTCCCTTGGAGGACATCTTCCCCTGATAGAGGCCTGCAGCGAAACGGAGGTATTCATGACGAGACTCCTACAACCCTTGGTCATAGCATAGGGGGTGTAGGGACCCAGATCAGTATAGTGCCTCGACCTGCTCATTCCACCGTATCATGCCATCGCATTGCCTTGTAACTGAAGATACGAAATAAATCTAACCGTTGAACTGTGATCGGTGTATGGACTCTGTTAATGGGAGCAAAGGGAGGTTCCTGCACGACAGACTCGGTATATGTTCAGGACACCAGCCCGAGGAAACATTAGGTATTGGCCTTCACCTCGCCTGCAAGTAGTGGGGAGGACATGGGCCGTAGCGCATCCTCACCCCTGTCGCGTGACATACCCCTAGGCTAAAGAAGACGGGGTGAGGGGGTGGCCGCTACACGTGGGGGCTCGTCCAGGATATCGTGTGTCTTGGCGATGGAACTGAGAGCGTCTGTGTTTGAACTTTGCTGCCCGGAGGAGTTCCGAGCGGGTCGGCCATGTGATTGGCCAGAGTGCATCCCTGCTCGGAGTTGTGGACATGACCCTAAGTCGGGAAAGGCCCACGCAGAGGAGCGTAGAAAGGGAAAGGTCCAGCCGTGTGAAGTACTACATGTGGGGACTGTTAATGCACTGCGCCACGAGGCACCCCATGACTGTACAATTCGTGGGCGGAGGCTGGCGGAAGCCCGCGAAAATGTACAAGTTGTGGGAGGAGTCTGGCCACGTGTGGAGATACACGTGGAGACTCCGGCGCGTGGTCAGCGCGTGATGGAACAGCAAGTGGTCGGGATGGCCTCAAGCTCCCCGTGGATACCGGTACCTTACCCCACAAAGATGACTGCATTTGCTGCTCCCCTGACAGACACGGGGATAAGACTTAGGCCCCGAGGACAGTTGGCTCTGTATTCATGCAGAGACACAGAGGCTCTCGGTGTGATCTGCCCCGGATGCTCGAGACTGGTGGTCCAACTAAAGCCATTCGGGCGATGTGAGGCCTGCAAGGAGTTCCTTTTTGAGGTTGAACCATACACGGAAAGGCCCCGGGCCCTACGCCTCAACTGCATCACAGGAACCGCCACTCCGGAGGGAGAGATCCAGGCCTCTGCGGAGGTCCCCGCACGCGTTGACCAGGGCGAAGTGACTGCCCAACCAGAGATTGAGAGAGAAAAATCCGAAGACACTGCTTCGGTCACCACAGACTCCCTGCTGCCACCCCCGAAGAGGAAGATAGGCCTGGTGCAGGCCTCCTGTGGTCGTGGTCGAGCTTCACCCCGCCGCTTGCCTGGCCTGGATGGCGCCGCTAGAGAAGAGAGTCCCGGACATCCCAGTTCTTCAGTAGGTCCAGGTGAACTAGGGGCTGGGACTGCGGTGTTGGTTGGAGGTGTCGGGAGTTCACAGCCGGTGGAGCCCGAAAGGGAGGGTAGCCTTCCGTCTACTAGAGACTACCTTCCCGCCGAGATGTATGACACCTCTGACTTAGAGTCGTTGTCAGACTGTGGGGATGACGGGGAAATAGACGAGCTGTTTCAACGGAAGGGCTGGGACAGACGCCCGCTACCTGTGCTGAGTAAACCACAGGATTCCCCCATGTCCATAGAAGATAATACGCTCCGGGCGCAGACCCCGGAGTTCCAGAGGAAATCTAACCCTTCGACCAACTTTCCTCACTCAACTACATCATCCGCTTTGATGGTGAGGACGTAGCGTGCTTCGTTGCGGGCACCAAAGACAAAGCAACCTGAGATGGTGAAGGTACCTCGGCACCCGGAGGCCATCGTACAGCCAGGAGAAGGTGAGCGAGATGTGATGCCGCCCCTAGCCAGATTGCAGAGACTTTTCTCCCAGAGAGTCGCCCGTGAATATGGGTGGGAGTACCCCTACTTGCCCCGGGACTTATTGTATGAAGTTGAGGTCCTGCGACCAAGGTGGTATGACGAGTTTGTATGGGAAAAGCTTAAAGTACCCCATGCCAGGCGATACCTGTCATGTTCGCCGCCTGTGTCTAAAAAGTTCAAGGACTGCAGAGCTGATTGGAGACTTGGGCGCCATATTCATGCTGATAAGGTGCTCATCTGTAGGAAAGAAGGAGAGGATGTCGAGTATTCAGTGGAAGTGTTTGACGGGCACCTGAAGCCTCTGTTTCTGCCGGATCCAAGGTTCTACTTATAGGAGGAGTGAGCTCCTATCTTGTTGCTGTTGAAACTTTCTGGATGAGACATTCCCAGACGCCTAGAACTGTGCCCTACTTTTGTTTTGATTTGGGCTTTTCTTTTACTCACTGGAGACTTGGGAGCTGTTGTGTTTTTTTTTCTCCCTTTTCTTCATGTGCCAAAGGCAGAGACTTTTGGGGTAGAGTCAGAGTAGGAAAGCAGGAAGAATAAAGATCTCACCAAGTGTCATTACCGCAGCTCTGTCACCAGGTGGCAGTGTTGTGCAACGAATGTTTGAAAATTTTACATATGCATTACTTGCTTATTGGAGTGAGCGGGTCTCTCGGCCGACAGACCCACTCATGCCAAGTTAACACAGAGTGTTAGGATGTGTTTTCTTTTTGTTTTTTCCCTTCTGCAGGAGATTCATCGGTCAAGACTACTTAGAGTGGGGTGGTTCTTAGACAGCGATGGGAGGGATTGTACATATGCACAGAACGGATGTTTTATTCAAATGTTTATCGTTTTATATTTCCCCTTTTCCTTTTGAGCAGGTCTTGGCACATTTAGTATCCAGAAATTTGAGGGATAGCCTCTGGGGCCCACTTCATGTCACCACTCCTTGGGAGACATGGGTGTGCACCTGACGCTGGGGACCAGCGTCAAATCACAGGGGGGAGTGTGTAGCGGGGTCCTCAATTTAGTGTGGGGTACACTTGGGGAGTAGTGTGACCCAAGTGTGTAATTATATTAGGGTTCAGACCCCTTTTTCTTATTCGTGGAGGATTGGGTGGTGTAATATTCTCTTCGACCAGTAGGTGTCAGTGTACCTACTGGCTCGGGGAAGAATCACTACCGCAGTGCTACCCTTCTTTGTCCCTTCCTGGAGATGGTACGGCCGGGGCGGGGAACCCGCCGTGGTATCGACGGGAGGAGATAAAAGGGGGAGACGCCCTCGCCACGAGGTCTTCTTCCTGTCTTCAGGGATCATCTCGTCACGCACCCAGGCACCTTAGGCCTGGGTGCGGGCGGTTCAAGGTTCCGGCCTAGGCACCCTAGGCCTGGCCGGGATGAAGATGGAGTCCATCCCAGGCACCTTCAGCCTGGGATGAGGTACTATTGAGGAGGCCTGGGACCCGGTGACTCCGACTGGGTCCCGCGAGGGTGGAGTTGCTCCAGGGCGCCCCTCGCAAGGGGACCCGCATCTGCGGTGAGGAGGCTGGGGAGGTCACTCATTTGAAGACCCGGTGTAGTGTCAACCCGGTGACGGATGGGCCTGCAGTAACTCCCTTGGAGGACATCTTCCCCTGATAGAGGCCCGCAGCGAAACGGAGGTATTCATGTCGAGACTCCTACAACCCTTGGTCATAGCATAGGGGGTGTAGGGACCCAGATCAGTATAGTGCCTCGACCTGCTCATTCCACCGTATCATGCCATCGCATTGCCTTGTAACTGAAGATACGAAATAAATCTAACCGTTGAACTGTGATCGGTGTATGGATTCTGTTAATGGGAGCAAAGGGAGGTTCCTGCACGACAGACTCGGTATATGTTCAGGACACCGGCCCGAGGAAACATTAGGTATTGGCCTTCACCTCGCCTGCAAGTAGTGGGGAGGACATGGGCCGTAGCGCATCCTCACCCCTGTCGCGTGACATACCCCTAGGCTAAAGAGGACGGGGTGAGGGGGTGGCCGCTACAGGAGTATATGGGGTGTCTCAGCCAATGGGCAGGGGTTTTCTTGGTCCCTTAGCCTGCTGGGAGAACCTATATATTTGAGTGGAGTCAGGTGATCAGTGTTCTGTGCCACCTTGATGGCTGTCTAGGTGGACGTGTGTTGTGCTGCCTGGGCTGCTAGGCCAGAGTTTGGGCCTATCCTGGGCACATCTGGCTGCTAGGCTGTCCGAGGGCCTATCCAGAAGCAGGAGAGCAGCGTAGGGTTGGGATTGCGGCTTGCAGATCAACCAGAAGTGACAGTTCTGCTGGCCGGAGAACCTGACATGGTCTGAGGTAGAGGGGAGGCTGTCGCAACTAAGGGACCATCCACCTTGTTACCAGGGACCACAGTGAGTAGCTGAAGCAAGTACCGGAGCAGTATTCTCACCAACCGGGGACAGTGAAGAATCAGGAAACTTCACCAGGTGCCATGCCAGGGGCCCAGCCTGTGGGGTGACGCTTAAGGAGTATTTGGAGTGCCAATCCAGGGACCCAACAGGGAAGCAGGGGTGATGCTTGAGTAAGATACTAATGTAAGAAAATTAGAAGAGCTCACAGGATTCAGTGGCAGTGAACCAGCAAGTCTAATGAGAGAGACTGGGAGCTCAGTGGGCTAAGGATCTACAAGAAGTGTTTATATAAAAGTAAAGGAGTTTGTTACAATTTGTGTTAGGAACTGTTCTAAGACTGTTGCCATAGAAGACAGCGCTCCTAACACATGCAGATGTAGTACCTTGCTTGGTGCCTTTCCCTGCATGGCAGTCTACCGGTAGAAGTCTCGGAGGCTGCCAATTGACATTTCAACTACCTAAGGGTGTCCTGGCCCTAAACCCTCTCTCCCACAGTTCTGTTCAAGAGAAAATAAATCTCTTTGCATTCAAGAAGTGTCTGCCGCCCATCTACCTCACACATTACACCCACTATGCCTTGCAACCCACTCTATACAGAAGGATGTCAGCTGTTCCTGGCTCTGGAGGTTCTCATTAGACTAAAGGAGGCCTGGGACCTTGCTACATGTTGAATATATTTAAACAAGTACATGTAACAACAATTCTTGTATTTATAAGTTTAACCACCCATTAATCAGCAAACAAAGTTTTCTCATTTAAGAGATTCTCCCATTCAGTAGAAATCAATTTCTGCATTGGAATGAGGGTAATAGTTAGCCATTCATGGCTTACAATTCTGGCAATTCCTGCTGAATAAGTGCTGACCCCTGTTTCTAGACTGCTGATGTTCTTGACTTTGATGGTGTTACTGGCCGGAGCAAATGTTGTCAGTAAACAGTATGAATGTTGCCTAAGGCAGTGCGGCAGAGATGCATGCTGTCTCTATGGTACAAAGAGGAGATCCAGACGGATGAAGGATAGGAATGAAGTAAAACTTGTACATGTCTGTTCCAACAGACTATAGATCAAGAAGCTTTACAAGTCTGTATTTTGTGGAATATGTTATTTAAATTCTTCATAAAGTTTTTATTCTCTTTTTCATTGATGCTTACTGTAACTAATCTAAGATTGCTTGAATAAAATCAATATGGTTCACACTAGTGACTCATGGTCACATTTTCCTGTTTTCCCAGTTACGTTGGCATGCTTCATGCAATTCCTTAGCAAACTGTCAAATTATCAGTTGTCCATGAAACTGTTTTTGTTAATGGAAAATAATTTCTGAAGAACTTTGATGTTGAATGTTACTAAATGTCTTTAGCACTATCAGTTTCAATAATTTATATGTTTATAAGTAACATTCTGTGCATCAAATTTCAGAACTGCTGTGTTTCCAGCCCTGTATGTGCCAGGCTTTGAACTAATTGATAAAGAGTCCTGCTTACACAGCAATTGATACTAAGGGAAGAGTACAAGATGTAGATGATACTCAATAATAGAGAATCCATAGATTCTCCATTTTTTTAAATGTCTTTTGGGAGGCTTCTTAGATGATTTTTTGTATTGTATCTTTGCTTTAAAGGACTATTTTAATTATATTAATACAAATTTCTATTTTGTATATATTTGCGTATGTGAATCTTTACTGTACCATGAAAGTCCAAAGTTGCCTCAAATTCTTTTTCTTGTTTTGCTTCTTAGATGATGATGAAGCTTCCCCCTGTGTGGATGAGTGAGGGGCAACCATTTACAAAAAAAGGAATGAGTAAATGAACTGAATCTTTTTAATAAAAAAAAGTCCCACAATTTAAAACCATTGTCAATCATGTCATCTAGTGATGCCGATCCTCATCAATCACAATGATTAATGCCTGCTGAAAGAATATAATCCATTCCTGCAAATTATTCATGCCAAATGACATCTCTCAGGGCCCCACTGCTTAAACTAAACAAAGGGTTGGGGTCCACTGGGTGACCTAATAGACCAAAAATAGACTCTATCTAATTTGGTTAGTGACATTATGGTGATCCCTGTGGCATCACTGCATTACAAGCAGTTGCAGTACAGCTGTGGTATGGCCCCATTCACTTGAATGGGTCACGTTTGGAGGCACTACTGCCCACCCAATGCAACTGGGGGTAGAATTTTTTAATGTGTATGTGTACACCCCTACCCTGCTGCAGCTTAAGAGGGGACGCATTAAGGTAAAAAACCTTCCAGTTATTCTCCCCCACCTTTTTCCTAGTACTTACCTGAGTCCTGTATCGATCTAACGCTGTGCCTAGCTTCAGTTCTTCTCTTTCCTCTCCATTTAATCACAAGCGTTGGCTAAGAGCAAAGGAAAAAAAGAGGAAAGGAAAAACGTACCGCTCAAAAGCTTGAGAATTCACCAAGTAGCTGCTTCCGCCCGGTCACTCACACAGGTGCTGGCTCTGCACTGATGCATGGGAGAAAAAGAAACCCTGGACTGCCGCACTCTGTATAGACAGTTATTTATTCCAAAATTTCAGGTAAAAAATCCAAATTCAAAATAAATCCATAAATCCAAAACAACGAATTGACGCTTACTCATAGCTCATAGCCATTGGCTCCTGCTGCTGTTAATCAAATCCTGTGAGGAGGGGACGGGTGTGGGGTCAGCCTGCGCTGTGTGTGTCTATGGAAGCACACAGCCTAGCTCGAGAGGGAGCCTGCATGTCTGCCTCCATGGCAAGTGGCTTGCTATGGGACAGACACAGAAAAGGAGGAGCCGCCAAGAGCACTGGCAGGGGAGCCCAGAAATGAAGGTTCTGTGCAATACCATTGCACAGAGCAGGTAAGTATGCATGTTTATTATTTTAAGAAAAAAAGAGCCTTTAGAACGACTTTTAGGCCTCATGCACACTGGACGTTTTTGGATGTTTTTATAGCAGCTGTTTTTGGCAGTAGACGTTTTTTTCTACAGTCATTAAACTCTCCATCATGTTATCCTATGTGTCCATGCACACATAGGCTATTATCAGCAGTTTTGGGCAGTGGTGTTTTTGAGCAGTAAAAAAAACCCCAAAACTAGTGGGTTCTGAGAGAAGTTTTTCAGCTGTAAAAACGCTCTAACGCTGATAAACGTTGATAAACGCTAAAAAAACTTCGCTTACCAGCGTTTTTTTAATGTTTTTGATCCATTGAAAAAAAAAAATGTTTTTTCTTTAAAAAAAAATGCTAAAAACTGCTAACGTGGAAAAACGCTAATTAACGCTAAAAACCGCTATTGTAAAAACGTTGAAAAAAGCTGAAAAAATATGAAAACAGTTGAAAAACTCACTGCAAAGCTACTGGCGTTTTTATAAAGCTATTTTAACGTCCAGTGTGCATGAGGCCTAAACATTCCCCCCGGAAATTAATGGTAAACACACAAAAATGTATCATGCCGTTTTCTGTATATTTATAGGATCCACATCATGGAAAATTCCTATTTTGAAACATATACACAAATGTCTATAGTACACATATAGTAATGCACATCAAAAAACACATGTAAGTGTGAAATGATCTCAGTAAGGATACTTTACGTTAACATGTAGCTGTTATGCATGACAGGATCACTGTCTGGCCAGGGGGCATCATTCTGTAATGAGCTACAGTATGTGATGGCAGTCGCCACTATTAGGGAGCACAAGAAATTACTTTTAATTGTGCATCATGATTAAATACAATGAAACCATTGCAATTGGTTGATACTTTACTGCAGGGAAAATATTTTTTAGGGACATTCTTCAGTCTGCATGCTTTACTGTCTCCATAATATTCTGGACATTTGGCAACCTTGCTCTTGTGACTCTTTTGACCTCTAGCCTCTTGATTGATCCAGGTTATTCTGCCCTGACTTGTATTACCTTCTGAATTCTTCTACTTCTGTTTGTCTGTACATCCGTTCCTTTCCCAGTCTGTCTCTCTGCTTTGCCACATCTGTCTGGGGGAGGAAAGTCTGTAGAAACTCCAATGTCATGTCCACACAAGATGTAAAACCTTAAGCAGTTAGGTTTTATTTTCCTTTTGCATAAACAGATGAACAATGGTAGAAGGGTGAAGGGAAGGGGTAGGTTCGGGCACACAGCACAGATCACTAGGGAAAACTTCTTAACCACTTGCCGCCCGCCCTATAACAGATTGACGGCGACAAAGTGGTTTCAAAATCCTGACTGGACGTCATATGACGTCCTCAGGATTTTGAGCCGCTGCGCGCCCCCGGGGGCGCGCATCGCGGCGATCGCTGCTGCGGGATGTCAGTCTGACACCCCGCAGCACCGATCTAGGTAAAGAGTCTCCGACAGAGACTCTTTACCACGTGATCAGCCGTGTCCAATCACGGCTGATCACGATGTAAACAGGAAAATCCGGTCATCGGCTTTTCCTCACTCGCGTCTGTCAGACGCGAGTAGAGGAGAGACGATCGGCTGCTCCTCTGACAGGGGGGGGGTTTGTGCTGATCCATTATCAGTGCAGCCCCCCCGAGGATGCCCACTGGACCACCAGAGATGCCACTAGACCACCAGGGAAGCCCACCTATAGGTATTACACACTAGACCACCAGGGATGCTAATTATATACTAAGTGGATGCCAATCAGTGCCCACAATGGATGCCAATCAGTGCCCACAATGGGCACCACTGATTGGCAGGCATTATTGTTTGGCACTGATTGGCATCCATTAGTACAGTACAGTGCCACCTATCAGTGCCCATCCATGCCACCTATCAGTGCCCATCCGTGCCACCTATCAGTGCCCATTCATGCCGCCTATCCATGCCCATCTGTGCCCACCCGTGCTGCCGATCGTTGCCCACCCGTGCCACCGATCGTTGCCCATCCATGCCGCCAATCGTTGCCCATCCGTGCCGCTGATCGTTGCCCATCCGTGCCGCCTCATCTGTGCCCATCCGTGCGGCCTTATCCGTGCCCGTCAGTGCAGCCCCATCAGTGCCCATCAGTGAAGGAGAAAACTTACTTATTTACAAAGTTTTGTAACTGAAACAAAAACGCAGAGGTGATCAAATACCACCAAAAGAAAGCTCTATTTGTGGGAACAAAATGATAAAAATTTAGTTTGGGTACAGTGTAGCGTGACCGCGCAATTGTCATTCAAAGTGCAACAGCGCAGAAAGCTGAAAATTGGTCTGGGCAGGAAGGTGTATAAGTGCCCAGTATGGAAGTGGTTAAGTACAAAGTTAGTCACCACTAGTGATGAGCCGAACACCCCCGGGTTCGGTTCGCACCAGAACCCGCGAACGGACCGGAAGTTCGAACGAACATTAGAACCCTATTAAATACAATGGATGCGAACGTTCGAATTCTAAAGTGCTAATTATAACAACTATTATGCATGTTATTGTCCTAAAAAGGGTTTGGGAACCCGGGTTCTGCACCAGGGGACATGTATCAATGCAAAAAGAAGTTTTAAAAACGGTCGTTTTTCGGGAGCAGTCATTTTAATGATGCATAAAGTGAAAAAAAAAAAGTCAAATATTCCTTTAAATATCGTACCTGGGGGGTGTCTAAAGTATGCCTGTGAAGTGCCACGTGTTTCCCGTGTTTAGAACTGTCCCTGCACAAAATGACACTTCTAAAGGAAAAAAAAGCCATTTAAAACTGCTTGCGGCTTTAATGTAATGTCTGGTCCCGGTAATATGGATGAAATTCTTTAAGAAAAATGGCATAGCTACCCCATGACCCCCCCCCCCCTACCCCAGCCCATTACCAGCCCCTTTGGGTCTTGTATGGATATTAAGGGGAACCCCGCACATAAAATAAAAAAGGCCCTATATACTCTGAACAGCCGTATACAGGCGGTGCATACAAGACAGGGACTGTAGGTTTGTTCTTATGTAGAATCTGTTTGTAATTTTGAACAGGTACATTGTTGAAGTGTAGCTCCAGCCCAAAAATCTATTTTTAAACTTTTTGGAAAACATAGGTAAGGGTTATCACCCCTGTAACATTTGTTTTGCTGTCTGTGCCCCTGTTCAGAACATTTCACCTCACTTTCCGTCCCAATGACAACTGTTTTTGAAATGTGGTGTTTTTCTTGAAACAAGGATTGCTGATAAAGCATCAGTACAGAGGAGACACCTTTCTCCCATATTTATTCTTACAGGAGAGAATTTTCCTTCCTAGTGGTAGATTTCCTCTCACTTCCTGTTGTCTTCTTGCGTTTGCAAGTAGGAGTCGTTTGTAAGTTGGATGTTTGAAAGTAGGGACCTGCCGTATATACTCTGCAGAAATAGGCCCCTTAGTTGTTGGTGTTGGCACAACACTGTAAGCACTCACAGTTACTCTTGGTTGGTGCTGGAACGCCCTGCTGTCAACTATTATATCAGGAATTTTAATTACATATAATTGTTGAACAGTGGTAGTAAAAATTGGGCCTTTGATGGTGGTGCTGGTGCCACAACACTGTAAGCCCTGACAGTTACTCTTGGTGGGTGCAGCAATGGGCCCTGCTGTGAATTATTAGATCAAGAATTGTAATTACATGCCCCTGTTGAACAGGGGCTGAAAAATTGGGCCTTAGGCACTGGTGGCACAACACTGCAACCCCTCACAGATACTGTACTTGGAGCACAGCAATGAGCCCTGTTGCAAAGTATTGCTTCAAAAATTGTAATGACACGCCCCTGTTAAACAGGGGCTGAAAAATTGGGCCTTAGGCACTGGTGGCACAACACTGCAACTCCTCACAGATACTGTACTTGGAGCACAGCAATGAGCCCTGTTGCAAAGTATTGCTTCAAAAATTGTAATTACACGCCCCTGTTAAACAGGGGCTGAAAAATTGGGCGTTAGGCACTGGTGGCGGCACCCATAAACAAAAATGATCTTCCAAGCTATCATCATCAATCGTATCATTGAGGACTCGGAGGAGGAGGATAGCCAGTCAACATAACAGCACAGGCACTCAGCATCAGCATCAGTCTTGAAGGGATGTGACATTTTAAAATCAATTAGTCTGTTATATCAGCATCAGGTGTGTGGTAGCTGGTGGTGATCCAAGACTGGTTCATCTTGATGAAAGTCAGTCGATCAACCGAGTCGGTGGACAGGCGCACCCTGTGATCCGTGACAAATCCTCCAGCAGCACTGAATGTGCGTTCCGAAAGAACGCTGGATGCAGGACAGGCCAGTAGCTCAATTGCATACTGTGCAAGCTCTGGCCAGTGATCCATCCTCAAGACCCAGTAAGCCAGAGGATTTTCGGTGGGGAAGGTGTCCAAGTCTGACCTTGCCCCTAGATATTCCTGCACCATGTTTATCAGACGCTGGCGATGGTTGCTGGAACCAATCATACTTTGGGGCTGCGGACTAAAGAATTGTCTGAACGCATCGGTCAGACGGCCACCTTCCCCACCGCTCCTTCTTTGACTGGCCGAAGCCTCAGCAACTCGTTGTCCAGGACCAGGAGTTTGCAACCTCCCAGTCTCTGGGAACGCGTTGCACAGACCTTTCTGCAAGGCCTCCCGGAGTTGTCTCATCCTCTGCTCCCTCTGCGACGGTAACATAAGGTCCGCAACCTTACCCTTGTACCGTGGATCAAGGAGAGTGGCCAGCCAGTAATGGTCCCTCTCCTTGATCCGAAGAATACGAGGATCCTTCCGCAGACTTTGCAGGATCAGGGAGGCCATGCAGCGTAGGTTTGCTGAGGCATTCGCTCCGGAGTCCTCTGGGTCACTAAGGACGACATGATCCGCAGCCACCTCCTCCCAGCCACGTACAAGTCCACTGGTTTCTTGGGACTGTAAATCATCCCTAAAAGACTGCTGCTGATGATGCTGAGTGCCAGCCTCCACCTCCATGCTGACACAATCCTCCTCCTCCTCCTCCTCCTCCTCCTCTTCCTGTGCGATGGGTGGGACAGAAGGAACACTGTCTGGGTAAAGGGGGCCTTGAGAGGCAAGGAAGTCCTCCTCTTCCTGCCTCTGTTCTGCCTCAAGTGCCCTGTCCATTATTCCACGCAGCGTGTGCTCCAACAGGTGGACAAGAGGTACAGTGTCACTGATGCATGCACTGTCACTGCTCACCATCCTCGTGGCCTCCTCAAATGGTGCCAGGACAGTGCATGCATCCCTGATCATGCCCCACTGGCGTGGAGAAAAAAAACCAAGCTCCCCTGACCCTGTCCTGGTGCCGTAGTCGCACAGGTACTCATTGATGGCCCTCTGCTGCGTGTGCAGCCGCTGCAGCATGGCCAACGTTGAGTTCCACCTGGTGGGCATGTCACATATAAGGCGGTTCTTGGGCAGGTTCAACTCCTTTTGCAGCTCAGCCAGGCGAGCACTGGCATTATAAGATCTGCGGAAATGCACACAGACTTTCCTGGCCTGCCTCAGGACATCCTGTAAGCCCGGGTACCTGCCCAAGAACCGCTGCACCACCAGGTTAAGGACGTGAGCCACACAGGGCACATGGGTCAGTTGTCCCTGTCGGAGGGCGGAGAGGAGGTTGGTGCCATTGTCGCAAACCACCATTCCTGGCTTAAGCTGGCGTGGCGTCAACCACCTCTCGGCCTGGCCCTGCAGAGCAGACAGGACCTCTGCCCCAGTGTGGCTTCTGTCCCCCAAACACACCAGCGCAAGCACGGCATGGCATCTTTTTGCCTGCGTACTTGCGTAGCCCCGTGAACGGCTACGGAGCACCGCTGGTTCATAGGACAAACCACAGGAAGAGGCCATGGAGGAAGAAGAAGAGGAGGGGGTGGAGGAGAGAGGTGTGTCACAACCAGTAGTAGCATTTTGGAGGCGTGGCGGTGGGACAACCTCCAACACTACTGCACCTTGTCCTGAATCCTTCCCAGCTGCCAAAAGAGTGACCCAATGGGCCGTGAAAGAAAGGTAACGTCCCTGTCCATGCCTGCTGGACCATGAGTCAGCGGTAATATGCACCTTACCGCTGACCGCCCTGTCCAGCGAGGCCAAGACATTGCCTTCCACATGCCGGTAGAGAGCCGGAATAGCCTTCCGTGAGAAAAAGTGGCGTTTGGGAACCTGCCACTGAGGAACCGCACATTGCACAAACTCACGGAAGGGGGCCGAGTCTACCAACTGAAAAGGCAGCAGTTGAAGCGCTAGCAATTTAGCCAAGCTAGCATTCAACCGCTGGGCATGTGGATGGCTGGGAGTGAACTTCTTTCGACGGTCCAGCAGCTGGGGCAGGGAAATTTGCCTGCTAGAATCGGACGTCGGTGTACTGCTAGCAGAGTGGGCGCAAGTACTTGGCTGTGACACACCTAATTCTACACCTTCATTCCTCTCAGTGCATGTTTCAGAGAGGACTGAAGTTATAGTGGGGTTGGAGATCCCAGCTGATGCGGTGCAAGGAGAGGTCCGCTTTGTTCTTTGGTGTGGGTCTTTGAGGTAGGCTTGCCAACGAGCTGCATGGCAGGTCAACATATGTCTGGTCAGGCATGTGGTACCCAAGCGGCTGATGTTTTGGCCACGCGATATACGCTTGAGACATATGTTGCAAACAGCAGCTGTGCGATCTGATGCACTAGCCTCAAAAAAGGCCCACACCAAAGAACTTTTTGAATGACGGGCAGAGGCAGCGCCCTGCACAGGCGGAGCTCTGCGGTGTGATTCCGTCGGTGTACTGCCCTTACGCTGGCCACCAAAGGGCATCCTGCCTCGTTGGAGATGTGCCTCCTCCTCATCCTCCTCCTCCTCCTCTCTCCTATTAGGCACCCACGTGGAGTCATTGACCTCATCATCCCCTCCCTCCTCATCACTGGAGCCAATCTGGCAGTATGCTGCAGCTGCTGGAACATGACTGCCAGATTGGTGTCCTTCTTGAGCATCCCCTCTGTCTGCTCTCACGCTACTGCCTTCCTCTAGCTGGGTTTCATCATCAGACCCTTCGAAACGCTGGGCATCCTCCTGGAGCATGTACCCAACACTGTGCTGAAACAGTTCGGGGGACTCCTCAGGAGGAGGACATGGTGGGTCTAGGGAAGGAGTGACTGATGATTTGTCTGACATTGATACCAGGGAAGACGACGCTTTGGCAGCTGCTTTTCCAGTACCCTGAGCCTGGGTGAGAGAGGATGAGGAGGAGGAGGAGGGCTTGGTCATCCACTCTACCAAGTCTTCGGCATGATGTGGCTCAACATGTCCAGCTGCCGAAAAGAAGGACAAGCGTGTCCCATGGCCATGTGCTGATGACAATGCACCGCGTCCACGACCAGCACTGTTGCCCCCAGACACAGAGCCTGCTTGCCCTCTTTTATTGCCTCCTGACTGTCTGCCTCTCCTTGTTTGCCTTCCAGACATTCTAATAGATGGCCTGCAGGGAGATGGGAAAAAAGCAATAAGGGCTACCTTCAGGTGTCCTTCTCTGTCCCTGGAAACAAGGACTTGCAGAGTGAAAGAAAAAAAACACTCTCCCTACCTACAGTTTTCTGTCCCTAGAAAAAATGTTTTTTTTAATCACAATATAGCACAAGGAAAATTAACTCACTGTCCTTACAGGTCCCTGGAAACAAGGACTTGCAGAGTGAAAGAAAAAAAACACTCTCCCTACCTACAGTTTTCTGTCCCTAGAAAAAAATGTTTTTTTTAATCACAATATAGCAAAAGGACAATTCACTCACTGTCCTTCCAGGTCCCTGGAAACAAGGACTTGCAGAGTGAAAGAAACTGACACTGTCCCTACCTAGAGTTTTCTGTCCCTGGAATAAATGTTTTTTTCAGCACAATATAGCACAAGGACAATTAACTCACTGTCCTTACAGGTCCCTGGAAACAAGGACTTGCAGAGTGAAAGAAAAAAAATACTCTCCCTACCTACAGTTTTCTGTCCCTAGAAAAAAATGTTTTTTTTAATCACAATATAGCAAAAGGACAATTCACTCACTGTCCTTCCAGGTCCCTGGAAACAAGGACTTGCAGAGTGAAAGAAACTGACACTGTCCCTACCTAGAGTTTTCTGTCCCTAGAATAAATGTTTTTTTTAATCACAATATAGCACAAGGAAAATTAACTCACTGTCCTTACAGGTCCCTGGAAACAAGGACTTGCAGAGTGAAAGAAAAAAAACACTCTCCCTACCTACAGTTTTCTGTCCCTAGAAAAAAATGTTTTTTTTAATCACAATATAGCAAAAGGACAATTCACTCACTGTCCTTCCAGGTCCCTGGAAACAAGGACTTGCAGAGTGAAAGAAACTGACACTGTCCCTACCTAGAGTTTTCTGTCCCTGGAATAAATGTTTTTTTCAGCACAATATAGCACAAGGACAATTAACTCACTGTCCTTACAGGTCCCTGGAAACAAGGACTTGCAGAGTGAAAGAAAAAAAATACTCTCCCTACCTACAGTTTTCTGTCCCTAGAAAAAAATGTTTTTTTTAATCACAATATAGCAAAAGGACAATTCACTCACTGTCCTTCCAGGTCCCTGGAAACAAGGACTTGCAGAGTGAAAGAAACTGACACTGTCCCTACCTAGAGTTTTCTGTCCCTGGAATAAATGTTTTTTTCAGCACAATATAGCACAAGGACAATTAACTCACTGTCCTTACAGGTCCCTGGAAACAAGGACTTGCAGAGTGAAAGAAAAAAAATACTCTCCCTACCTACAGTTTTCTGTCCCTAGAAAAAAATGTTTTTTTTAATCACAATATAGCAAAAGGACAATTCACTCACTGTCCTTCCAGGTCCCTGGAAACAAGGACTTGCAGAGTGAAAGAAACTGACACTGTCCCTACCTAGAGTTTTCTGTCCCTAGAATAAATGTTTTTTTTAATCACAATATAGCAAAAGGACAATTCACTCACTGTCCTTCCAGGTCCCTGGAAACAAGGACTTGCAGAGTGAAAGAAACTGACACTGTCCCTACCTAGAGTTTTCTGTCCCTAGAATAAATGTTTTTTTTAATCACAATATAGCACAAGGAAAATTAACTCACTGTCCTTACAGGTCCCTGGAAACAAGGACTTGCAGAGTGAAAGAAAAAAAACACTCTCCCTACCTACAGTTTTCTGTCCCTAGAAAAAAATGTTTTTTTTAATCACAATATAGCAAAAGGACAATTCACTCACTGTCCTTCCAGGTCCCTGGAAACAAGGACTTGCAGAGTGAAAGAAACTGACACTGTCCCTACCTAGAGTTTTCTGTCCCTGGAATAAATGTTTTTTTCAGCACAATATAGCACAAGGACAATTAACTCACTGTCCTTACAGGTCCCTGGAAACAAGGACTTGCAGAGTGAAAGAAAAAAAATACTCTCCCTACCTACAGTTTTCTGTCCCTAGAAAAAAATGTTTTTTTTAATCACAATATAGCAAAAGGACAATTCACTCACTGTCCTTCCAGGTCCCTGGAAACAAGGACTTGCAGAGTGAAAGAAACTGACACTGTCCCTACCTAGAGTTTTCTGTCCCTAGAATAAATGTTTTTTTTAATCACAATATAGCACAAGGAAAATTAACTCACTGTCCTTACAGGTCCCTGGAAACAAGGACTTGCAGAGTGAAAGAAAAAAAACACTCTCCCTACCTACAGTTTTCTGTCCCTAGAAAAAAATGTTTTTTTTAATCACAATATAGCAAAAGGACAATTCACTCACTGTCCTTCCAGGTCCCTGGAAACAAGGACTTGCAGAGTGAAAGAAACTGACACTGTCCCTACCTAGAGTTTTCTGTCCCTGGAATAAATGTTTTTTTCAGCACAATATAGCACAAGGACAATTAACTCACTGTCCTTACAGGTCCCTGGAAACAAGGACTTGCAGAGTGAAAGAAAAAAAATACTCTCCCTACCTACAGTTTTCTGTCCCTAGAAAAAAATGTTTTTTTTAATCACAATATAGCAAAAGGACAATTCACTCACTGTCCTTCCAGGTCCCTGGAAACAAGGACTTGCAGAGTGAAAGAAACTGACACTGTCCCTACCTAGAGTTTTCTGTCCCTAGAATAAATGTTTTTTTTAATCACAATATAGCACAAGGAAAATTAACTCACTGTCCTTACAGGTCCCTGGAAACAAGGACTTGCAGAGTGAAAGAAAAAAAACACTCTCCCTACCTACAGTTTTCTGTCCCTAGAAAAAAATGTTTTTTTTAATCACAATATAGCAAAAGGACAATTCACTCACTGTCCTTCCAGGTCCCTGGAAACAAGGACTTGCAGAGTGAAAGAAACTGACACTGTCCCTACCTAGAGTTTTCTGTCCCTGGAATAAATGTTTTTTTCAGCACAATATAGCACAAGGACAATTAACTCACTGTCCTTACAGGTCCCTGGAAACAAGGACTTGCAGAGTGAAAGAAAAAAAATACTCTCCCTACCTACAGTTTTCTGTCCCTAGAAAAAAATGTTTTTTTTAATCACAATATAGCAAAAGGACAATTCACTCACTGTCCTTCCAGGTCCCTGGAAACAAGGACTTGCAGAGTGAAAGAAACTGACACTGTCCCTACCTAGAGTTTTCTGTCCCTGGAATAAATGTTTTTTTCAGCACAATATAGCACAAGGACAATTAACTCACTGTCCTTACAGGTCCCTGGAAACAAGGACTTGCAGAGTGAAAGAAAAAAAATACTCTCCCTACCTACAGTTTTCTGTCCCTAGAAAAAAATGTTTTTTTTAATCACAATATAGCAAAAGGACAATTCACTCACTGTCCTTCCAGGTCCCTGGAAACAAGGACTTGCAGAGTGAAAGAAACTGACACTGTCCCTACCTAGAGTTTTCTGTCCCTAGAATAAATGTTTTTTTTAATCACAATATAGCAAAAGGACAATTCACTCACTGTCCTTCCAGGTCCCTGGAAACAAGGACTTGCAGAGTGAAAGAAACTGACACTGTCCCTACCTAGAGTTTTCTGTCCCTAGAATAAATGTTTTTTTTAATCACAATATAGCAAAAGGACAATTCACTCACTGTCCTTCCAGGTCCCTGGAAACAAGGACTTGCAGAGTGAAAGAAACTGACACTGTCCCTACCTAGAGTTTTCTGTCCCTAGAATAAATGTTTTTTTTAATCACAATATAGCAAAAGGACAATTCACTCACTGTCCTTCCAGGTCCCTGGAAACAAGGACTTGCAGAGTGAAAGAAACTGACACTGTCCCTACCTAGAGTTTTCTGTCCCTAGAATAAATGTTTTTTTTAATCACAATATAGCAAAAGGACAATTCACTCACTGTCCTTCCAGGTCCCTGGAAACAAGGACTTGCAGAGTGAAAGAAACTGACACTGTCCCTACCTAGAGTTTTCTGTCCCTAGAATAAATGTTTTTTTTAATCACAATATAGCACAAGGAAAATTAACTCACTGTCCTTACAGGTCCCTGGAAACAAGGACTTGCAGAGTGAAAGAAAAAAAACACTCTCCCTACCTACAGTTTTCTGTCCCTAGAAAAAAATGTTTTTTTTAATCACAATATAGCAAAAGGACAATTCACTCACTGTCCTTCCAGGTCCCTGGAAACAAGGACTTGCAGAGTGAAAGAAACTGACACTGTCCCTACCTAGAGTTTTCTGTCCCTGGAATAAATGTTTTTTTCAGCACAATATAGCACAAGGACAATTAACTCACTGTCCTTACAGGTCCCTGGAAACAAGGACTTGCAGAGTGAAAGAAAAAAAATACTCTCCCTACCTACAGTTTTCTGTCCCTAGAAAAAAATGTTTTTTTTAATCACAATATAGCAAAAGGACAATTCACTCACTGTCCTTCCAGGTCCCTGGAAACAAGGACTTGCAGAGTGAAAGAAACTGACACTGTCCCTACCTAGAGTTTTCTGTCCCTAGAATAAATGTTTTTTTTAATCACAATATAGCAAAAGGACAATTCACTCACTGTCCTTCCAGGTCCCTGGAAACAAGGACTTGCAGAGTGAAAGAAACTGACACTGTCCCTACCTAGAGTTTTCTGTCCCTAGAATAAATGTTTTTTTTAATCACAATATAGCAAAAGGACAATTCACTCACTGTCCTTCCAGGTCCCTGGAAACAAGGACTTGCAGAGTGAAAGAAACTGACACTGTCCCTACCTAGAGTTTTCTGTCCCTAGAATAAATGTTTTTTTTAATCACAATATAGCAAAAGGACAATTCACTCACTGTCCTTCCAGGTCCCTGGAAACAAGGACTTGCAGAGTGAAAGAAACTGACACTGTCCCTACCTAGAGTTTTCTGTCCCTAGAATAAATGTTTTTTTTAATCACAATATAGCAAAAGGACAATTCACTCACTGTCCTTCCAGGTCCCTGGAAACAAGGACTTGCAGAGTGAAAGAAACTGACACTGTCCCTACCTAGAGTTTTCTGTCCCTAGAATAAATGTTTTTTTTAATCACAATATAGCAAAAGGACAATTCACTCACTGTCCTTCCAGGTCCCTGGAAACAAGGACTTGCAGAGTGAAAGAAACTGACACTGTCCCTACCTAGAGTTTTCTGTCCCTAGAATAAATGTTTTTTTTAATCACAATATAGCAAAAGGACAATTCACTCACTGTCCTTCCAGGTCCCTGGAAACAAGGACTTGCAGAGTGAAAGAAACTGACACTGTCCCTACCTAGAGTTTTCTGTCCCTAGAATAAATGTTTTTTTTAATCACAATATAGCACAAGGAAAATTAACTCACTGTCCTTACAGGTCCCTGGAAACAAGGACTTGCAGAGTGAAAGAAAAAAAACACTCTCCCTACCTACAGTTTTCTGTCCCTAGAAAAAAATGTTTTTTTTAATCACAATATAGCAAAAGGACAATTCACTCACTGTCCTTCCAGGTCCCTGGAAACAAGGACTTGCAGAGTGAAAGAAACTGACACTGTCCCTACCTAGAGTTTTCTGTCCCTGGAATAAATGTTTTTTTCAGCACAATATAGCACAAGGACAATTAACTCACTGTCCTTACAGGTCCCTGGAAACAAGGACTTGCAGAGTGAAAGAAAAAAAATACTCTCCCTACCTACAGTTTTCTGTCCCTAGAAAAAAATGTTTTTTTTAATCACAATATAGCAAAAGGACAATTCACTCACTGTCCTTCCAGGTCCCTGGAAACAAGGACTTGCAGAGTGAAAGAAACTGACACTGTCCCTACCTAGAGTTTTCTGTCCCTAGAATAAATGTTTTTTTTAATCACAATATAGCAAAAGGACAATTCACTCACTGTCCTTCCAGGTCCCTGGAAACAAGGACTTGCAGAGTGAAAGAAACTGACACTGTCCCTACCTAGAGTTTTCTGTCCCTAGAATAAATGTTTTTTTTAATCACAATATAGCAAAAGGACAATTCATTCACTGTCCTTCCAGGTCCCTGGAAACAAGGACTTGCAGAGTGAAAGAAACTGACACTGTCCCTACCTAGAGTTTTCTGTCCCTAGAATAAATGTTTTTTTTAATCACAATATAGCAAAAGGACAATTCACTCACTGTCCTTCCAGGTCCCTGGAAACAAGGACTTGCAGAGTGAAAGAAACTGACACTGTCCCTACCTAGAGTTTTCTGTCCCTAGAATAAATGTTTTTTTTTAAGCACACTATAGCAGAAGCACAAAACACACTGACACTCTCCCTACCTATCCTTCTCTTTCCCTAAACTAAAGGAATCCAGGTTAAGCAAGAAAGAAATAACAGTCACTGTCCCTGCCTATGCTACTCTATCCCTGCTCCGGAACACACTACACTAGGCCGCCGTGCTGGCGGCCTTTTATAGTGTGGGGCGTGTACTAAACACCCTCAGCAATAATTGGCCACAGGCATCCTGCCTGTGGCCAATCATTGCTCTCCTCGCTGCCGGCGCTGTGATTGGCCAAGCATGCGGGGTCACAGTGCATGCTTGGCCAATCACAGCGCCTGGATGACACTGCGATGGCGTAGTGCATTGTGGGCCGTTCGCGTCACTCGAATTTGGCGCGAACGGCCCAAATCGTTCGATCTTCGTCGAACGATCGAACAGCCAATGTTCGAGTCGAACGTATGTTCGACTCGAACACGAAGCTCATCCCTAGTCACCACTCCTCCCTGAGTGTGTATTGCACACCCAGATATGCCCCTTTCACCTGGCCTAGCAGCCGGAATGATGCAGGAACTTTAATCAGGACCAGTCTCTGCCACAGGCCGGTTGTGGACAAAATTGGATACTCCGGGATCCTCTGCCACAGGATTTAACGCCCGGACTTCCAGCCAAACAGTCAAGATCCTTTAAGCCGACCCGGCAGACTTCAAGGTAACTTTAGCTACGGTGCATCCTCCAATAGAATTACCAGGCCCTCCTCAAGACAACAGCCTTCCGCTTGGTCTTTTCCAGGACAGGTCCTCCCCTGGTTTTCCCCATTGAGTGGCTTCCTCCCTCCGGACGGACAGCACAGGATCACCTTCAAAGGGTAGGCCCCAGTCAGCATAACTGGGCCTACTTGTTGGAGTTGCAGCCTCGGACCAGCATGGTTCCGAGGCCAAAAATCACACAATACACCCCTCAAATGGCGTCTGTCCCTTAAGTACCCTTCACCAGCATGCTCAGCGGGTAGACCACGCCCACTGAACTGTTCCCGGGGGAAGGTACCCAATACACTCTGGCTTGTCAGTCTTCCACATTGGCCCGAGGTGGTAACGCCACCTACAGGCAAACAGTGGGAAGTCTGCCCAACACAGCCATAGCCGGAACAGAGGCTAATTTGGCATTAATTATTTACATCTGAGCCTAACTATTGGCTCAGACACCCTCTAAATTGAACATAGTGCCCAGTCATTGGGAGCAGGGCGCTACAAATGGTTTTCAATTTTTTTTACAAATAAATATCTAAAAAGTGTGACGTGCATTTGTATTCAGCCCCCTTTACTCTGATACCCCTAACTAAAATCTAGTGAAACCAATTGCCCTCAGAAGTCACCTAATTAGTAAATGAAGTCCACCTGTGTGTAATTTAGTCTCAGTATCATACAGCTGTTCTGTGAAGCCCTCAGAGGTGTGAGAACATTAGTGAACAAACAGCATCAGGAAGGCCAAGGGACACACCAGACAGGTAAGGGATAAAGTTGTGGAGAGTTTAAAGGCAGTGTTAGGTTATAAAAAAAAATCCCAAGCTTTGAACATCTCACAGAGCACTGTTCAATCCATCACCTGAAAATGGAAAGAGAATGGAACAACTGTAAACCTACCAAGATATGTCCATCCACCTAAACTGACAGGCCTGGCAAAGAGAGCATTAATCAGAGAAGCAGCCAAGAGGCCCATGGTAATTCTGGAGGAGCTGCAGAGATCCACTGGTCAGGTGGGAGAATCTGTCCACAGGACAACTATTAGTCGTGCACTTTACACATCTGGCCTTTATGGAAGAGTGGCAAGAAGAAAGCCATTGTTGAAAGAAAGCCATAAGAAGTCCCGTTTGCAGTTTGCGAGAAACCATGTAGGGGACACAGCAAATGTGTGGGTCAGTTGAGACCAAAATTGAATGTTTTGGCCTAAAAGCAAAACGCTATGTGTGGCAGAAAACTAACACTGCACATCACCCTGAACACAACATCCCAACTGTGAAACATGGTGGTGGCAGCATCATGTTGTGGGGGTGCCTTTCTTCAACAGGGAAGCTGGTCAGAGTTGATGGGAAGATGGATGGAGCCAAATACAGGACAATCTTAGAGGAAAAACTGTTAAGCCGTGTACACACGATAGACTGTTTTCATCGGTAAAACCTATCGTGTGTACACGGCTTAACAGTTTCGATTGACTGTTTTCATCGGACAAACCGATCGTGTATGGGCCCCATCGGTCTTTTTCCCATCGGTGTTTAAAAATAGAACATGTTTTAAATTTATCCGATTGGTTGAAAAACCGATAGCAAATTACTATCGTCTGTGGGGAATAAAAAACCCACGCATGCTCAGAATCAAGTCGACGCATGCTCAGAAGCATTGAACTTAATTTTTCTCGGCTCATCGGAGTGTTTTACGTCACCGCGCTTGGAACGCTCGGTTTTTTGACTGATGGTGTGTAGGCAAGACTGATGGAAGTCAGCTTCATCGGTTTTCTATGTGCCACTTTGTGTTGGTTTATCACGTACAATCCCAATAAAATACATTTATATTTTTGGTTGTAACTTTACCAAATTTGTAATACTTTTTCAAGGCATTGTAAATCATAAATTTAGGCCAAAATATTTTCTGCTACATGTCTTTGGTAAAAAAAATCCCAATAAGTGTATATTAATTGGTTTGTTTGAAGGTTATAGTGTCTACAAACTATGATATAATTACTGGAATTTACATAGCTATGGATGCTATACTGTAATGGCGGTGATTAGCGACTTGACACTGGGAAGAAATTAACATCTAGGGGCACTCAAGGTGTTAATTGTGTGCCTTACAAGTGTAATATGTGCTGCTTTTACTTATAGATCTGGCTGTTTTTTCTCCCTGCTTTGCAAGATCACTGCTCTGTGTACCGAGTCCTCTGGGTTTATAAATTGGCTACAGCTGATCAGCAGGTCCATGGTCAAAGTCATTGGCCAGGACCTGCTGACAAATTCACGCTGTAGCCAGTAACAGCGCTGGTCACTAGGGGGCATGCGTATGCACATCACAAACCTGGAGGAAGCTGGAATATGTACATGTATGTGATCTAGAATTGCTGTGCTGCCCATCCACAGTAAATGTATTATGGGCAGCAGGCTGTTAATCTCATGCAGGGGTATAACAGAAAATCATGGAGAGCAATAGCTAAATTTTATTGGGCCCCACAATGACCCCTCTCTATGGTTCCCAGACTTACTTCAGGGATGCTGACCCTGCAGCTTTTCTCATTAGAACACTGAAAGTGCATCAGCTGAATAATAATAAAAAAGTCACTCCCATTCAGATTCAGTTTACACACAACAAATAGCTATTTCTTCTTAGTAGAAACAGGTAGTAATTTGCAATGAAGTTGGTTAAAATCCTTTCAATATACATACATTATTCATTGTTTGGTTTCGACTGTTTTTTTTTTTCCTCACCATAAGTGGAGTTACTCTTTAAGCTGGCAATAAATGATTACCCTTTTTTTTTCTTTCAGCCAGTGGGACGGATTTCTCCATCCACACAAGCAAGGTGGATAAAGAAAAATAACCCCCCCCCCCCCCCCGCAACCAACCAAATCCTGATAACTCCTGTTTTGCATGTTAGTTCTTCTAGACTGAAGACTACACAGAGAAAGGTTACAGTTTTAGTGTCCCCAGCAACCTCTCCAACCCTTAATGATACAGTGATGGATATGCATGTTCTATGTTTATTTTGCCTCAGCAGTATCTCTAATGGGCCTCCTCATACCCCAGGCCCCATAGGAACTATATTCTCTACAATGGCTATTTTACACCACTAATCTCATCCCTTTTATCTGTTAATTGCATTTTGTCCCAGTCTGGTTCCTTCACCTATCTTCTCAGTTATATTGGGATACTTCTTTCCATTCCTTTCCTTCCAAATTCTGTCCCATTATAGCAGGGGTTCATTATCCACCATGTGAGTAATGTATCTATTAAAACCAGTAGGCAAAGAAAACTGCCAGGCAAGTAGCAGTATCCTAAGAAAGCAGTCCCCCTCTCTCATTTCTCTCATGACAGGAATACTGTATGGGGAAGTTAGAATCTTACTGATGTAAAAGCACGCTGAGAAAAGTGGCCCCTTCTTGTACCGGTGATTTGATTCCTAGTCAGTCGCTCTGTTCCTTGTAGTGTATGATGTGTATAGATATTTTGGCTATTGACCTCTAGACTGGCTACTACCTACATAACCTCTAAGAATATGAGGGTAGTCAACAGACCAGGGCTGAATAAACTTCCCAGAAACCATCTACTGTATTTTATCCACCTCCCAGATTTAAAGCTAAACTCCAGACACAGAAACTTTCACTTTAATTAATTCTTCTACAGCCACACGGGATATCAATCGACTTCTTGTGCACCAAATGCCTTTGAAAACCCAGATGCAACCTTGCAAAAATAGCAGTGTATTCATCAGTGGGCTGCACATAGCCTGTGCAGAGAGCAGAGCTGTGGGAGGAACCCAGAAGGTCCAACCACTGCAGGCTGCCTGCAGCAAAACTTCAGGAGGGGCGGAGAGAAGACCATTCACCCAGTACAAGGAGAGGGAGCAGCAGTGGCTGGTCTTTATTACAGGAAACTGCTGCACAAAAGGTAAAGTTTGTACCTGGATTACTACATAGAAAAAAAAAAATATGCAAATAACATCAAGATTTAAGTAAGAATGCACACACCTTTTGTATTTAGACAATATTTTCAGCTCTATGGATTATAACACTAAAATTAATTAATTTACCATTTTACTGTCGCCTTCAATATGGACACCTGGCTGTGACAGATTGAGGCTGCACAAGGGTGCCCACTGTGCATGCGCAAGTCATGCTGCGCATTGTAAATGGTGGATGCAGTCTTCTGGACAGTCAGTGTCCCAGAAGACTGCAGGGGAGAGGGAGGGAGAAGAACTTCCATTTCTAACCGGAGTGGAAGTGGAAAGTGGGTACCTGTCAAATTCGGGTACCTGCCCCCCCCCTCCTCCTCAAAAGAGTAAATTGTACAAGAGGAGTGGGGAACAAGTTCTTAAAGCAGAACTTCCCCTTTGGGTGGAGCTCCACTTTAACATCTGAATTGGACGTTTGGTACTCCTCTGAGATCCAGGTTTGTTTTGTTTTATTAATAGTTGTCTTCTCTGTCACACATCTGAACTAAATGTTGTTTTCTCCAGCTGGTATGGAAGCAGTTGAACTGACAAGCTGGCATATAGGCCCTTGACATGTGGAGGGTTTGAAGACATTTTTTTCGTTCCACTCCTGGGATGGGAAGGATTTTACTGGAGACAGTGTGGTGGCTGTTGGCAAGTGCTGCTTTGATTTGTAAGTCTTCTTTGGGGAAAGGTGGGCAGCCTATGGCCATAGAATTATATGCTTAATTTTCTTTGCTGACTGCCCTTTCCCTCTAGTCCCTGGACCAAGACTCACAGGAAAGGGACAATAAAGACCAATGGGGATTGAAATGAGCCTCCCATCAAATTTGGTTGCCCCTTGAAATTCAAAATTCAATTTGACTCCCTTTTCAACCTGCCATTATTTTATCCCTCAAGAAAGACTTATATGAAAAAGGCCAACTAGGGGCAAAGGGAATTTAAAGGTGTCTCCCACCAAATGTAGTGACCCCATAAATCTAATTGGGTCCTACTTCCTAATTGCCAATATTTTTACCCAGTTTGCATTGCTGTCACAGGCCAAGTTTGCTTGACCAGGGCAGGGGGAGATATGTTTTAATGTAGAGAGAAAATGTGTAGAAAATACTAAAGCGCTAAAATGGTGCAAAGGCAATAAAATTTGTGAAATAAACCAAGGATAACTAAATGATTCAGCTGCAATCAATCAATGTGTCTGATAACATATAAGTGAAGTTGCAATGTGATATTGATGCGCTGCAAATCAACCCTAAGGCCGGGTTCACACTGGGGCGACAAATCCTCCGACATTGGGAGCTCATGTCGCATGACGTGTGAAAATCAATGTTTCCCTATGGTAGCCATCTTAACTGGTCCGACACATGTCGGTCCGACTTTGAAAATGCTCCCTGTACTACTTTGGTCCGACTTTGATCCGAGTTCAGCCCATTGACTATCATTGAAGTCAGATCAAAGTCGGACCGCAGTCTTGCATGATCCGACTTTGGCATGCGACTTGTGCTCTGCTGCTCTTGAGGGGGAATTCCAGGCCAAATTTTAAATAAAAAAACGGCATGGGTTCCCCTCCAGGAGCATACCAGGCCCTTGGGTCTGGTCTGGATTTGAAGGGGAACCCCTACGCCGAAAAAACGGCGTGGGGGTCCCCCCCAAAATCCAAACCAGACCCTTATCCGAGCACGCAACCTGGCAGGCCGCAGGGGAAGAGGGGGGGACGAGAGAGAGCGCCCCCCCCCCTCCCTCCTGAACCGTACCAGGCCGCATGCCCTCAACATGGGGGGTTTGGTGCTCTGGGGCAGGGGGGCAACCTGCGGCCCCCCCACCCCAGAGCACCCTGCCCCCATGTTGATGAGGACAGGACCTCTTCCCGACAACCCTGGCCGTTGGTTGTCGGGGTCTGCAGGCAGGGGGCTTATCGGGATCTGGGGGCCCCCCTCTTGATAAGGGGGCCCCCAGATCCCGGCCCCCCACCCTATGTGAATGAGTATGGAGTACATCGTACCCCTACCCATTCACCTGGTGGGAAAAAAAATGTCAAGAAAAAACACAACACAGCTTTTTAAATTAATTTATTGCACAGCTCCGGGGGTCTTCTTCTGACTTCGGGGGTCTCCGGTTCTTTCTTCTGCCGGGCCTCCGCTATCTTCTTCCAGCTCTTTTGCTAGCGGGGCCCGGTCTTCTCCGTCGCCTTCTTCTTCTCCCGCTCTCCGGTTCTTCTCCCGCTCTCCAGTTCTTTCTTCCGCCGGGCCTCCGCTATCTTCTTCCAGCTCTTTTGCTAGCGGGGCCCGGTCTTCTCCGTCGCCTTCTTCTTCTCCCGCTCTCCGGTTCTTCTCCCGCTCTCCGGTTCTTTCTTCCGCTGGGCCTCCGCTATCTTCTTCCAGCTCTTTTGCTAGCGGAGGCCCGGTCTTCCCGTCGTCTCGTCCGGCTCTCCGTTGTCCTTCTGCCGGCCCCTCCACTACCTTCTTGTAGCTCTTTTGCTAGTGGAGGGGCCGGTCTTCCCGTCGCCGTCGCCGTCTTCTTCTCTCTTCTCCTCCTCGATGTTGACGCGTCGCTTCCTTCCGCTGTAATACTGGCTGTTCGCTCCGCTCCGCATTAATATAGGCTTCCCATGACGTCACAGTCACATGCTCCGGTGGCCCCGGAGCATGTGACTGTGACGTCATGGGAGCATGTGACTGTGACATCATGAGAAGCCTATATTAATGCGGAGCGGAGCGAACAGCCAGTATTACAGCGGAAGGAAGCGACGCATCAACATCAAGGAGGAGAAGAGAGAAGAAGACGGCGACGGCGACGGGAAGACCGGCCCCTCCACTAGCAAAAGAGTTACAAGAAGGTAGTGGAGGGGCCGGCAGAAGGACAACGGAGAGCCGGACGAGATGACGGGAAGACCGGGCCTCCGCTAGCAAAAGAGCTTGAAGAAGATAGCGGAGGCCCGGCGGGAGAAAGAACCGGAGACCCCCGAAGTCAGAAGAAGACCCCCGGAGCTGTGCAATAAATTAATTTAAAAAGCTGTGTTGTGTTTTTTCTTGACATTTTTTTCCCACCAGGTGAATGGGTAGGGGTACGATGTACCCCATACTCATTCACATAGTGTGGGGGGCCGGGATCTGGGGGCCCCCTTATCAAGGGGGGGGCCCCAGATCCCGATAAGCAACGGATATGGTTGTCGGGAAGAGGCCCTGTCCTCATCAACATGGGGGCAGGGTGCTCTGGGGCGGGGGGGCCGCAGGTCGCCCCCCTGCCCCAGAGCACCAAACTCCCCATGTTGAGGGCATGCGGCCTGGTACGGTTCAGGAGGGAGGGGGGCCGCTCTCGTCCCTCCCTCTTCCCCTGCGGCCTGCCAGGTTGCGTGCTCGGATAAGGGTCTGGTTTGGACTTTGGGGGGGACCCCCACGCCATTTTTTCGACGTAGGGGTTCCCCTTCAAATCCAGACCAGACCCAAGGGCCTGGTATGCTCCTGGAGGGGGAACCCATGCCGGTTTTTTATTTAAAATTTGGCCTGGAGTTCCCCCTCAAGATTCATACCAAACACAGTGCCTGCCATTGGCGAGGATCCAAGTCGGATCCCCGTTCATTGAAAGTCGGACATATGTCGGCTTCATGTCGCAGGGCAAAGTCGGATCCAAAGTAGGACAGATGTCTTGTCGCACTAGTGTGAACCCAGCCTTAGTGAACCAATCATACCATATACCATTAAAATAAT
Source organism: Rana muscosa (assembly GCA_029206835.1). Lineage (NCBI taxonomy): Eukaryota > Metazoa > Chordata > Amphibia > Anura > Ranidae > Rana > Rana muscosa. Next base: position 346,741,502 of record CM055127.1, read on the forward strand.
GTGACCCAGATGCAACCTGCAACAAATATCCAAATGTGCAAACAGTGCTGAAATTAGTGCTGAAAATAATGTGCTGAATTAATAAATTATACGGAGACCCCAATTGGGATCAATCATGTGCAATAAGCAAACAAATCAATTTACAAAAAAACAGCCTGGAAGGGAACTGCTGCTGGTAATGCTGCTTCGCTCCAAACACTAAGGATTATAAACATAACAGTTTTCACAGTCCTTTTGTGTTGACCAAACAGAGCACTCCTTCACTAAATCCCACTCCTCCAGTTATTCACAGATCAGCACAACTGTCAGATTATATATCTTGAGAAGTCTTGATTATACCTCATATGAATGGATCATGGAAGACAAAAGGAAACAAACCTCATTGCGCAGTGCTCACACACACAGAGGTAATGTTAAGCACACAGCGCTTTCACTCCCGTGACCAAAATAAGTGTATCGCAAAGACAGCCACAGTTCAGCTCAGTGGGCACTTCTCCTTCACAGCTCCAGCTGGGAACACATCCGAGTGCCGCTGGTAGCGTGATTAGGCTCCTCCCCCTACACGTTGCGTCACACGTCACGTGACTTAGTTCACTGAGCTGAACTGTGGCTGTCTATGCGATACACTTATTTTGGTCACGTGAGTGAAAGCGCTGTGTGCTTAACATTACCTCTGTGTGTGTGAGCACTGCGCAATGAGGTTTGTTTCCTTTTGTCTTCCATGATCCATTCATATGAGGTATAATCAAGACTTCTCAAGATATATAATCTGACAGTTGTGCTGATCTGTGAATAACTGGAGGAGTGGGATTTAGTGAAGGAGTGCTCTGTTTGGTCAACACAAAAGGACTGTGAAAACTGTTATGTTTATAATCCTTAGTGTTTGGAGCGAAGCAGCATTACCAGCAGCAGTTCCCTTCCAGGCTGTTTTTTTGTAAATTGATTTGTTTGCTTATTGCACATGATTGATCCCAATTGGGGTCTCCGTATAATTTATTAATTCAGCACATTATTTTCAGCACTAATTTCAGCACTGTTTGCACATTTGGATATTTGTTGCAGGTTGCATCTGGGTCACATTAATTTAATGGTATATGGTATGATTGGTTCACTTAGCGTTGATTTACAGCGCATCAATATCACATTGCAACATGTTTTAATGTAGAACAACCCAGGCCATGTACTGGAGGAAGAGGGCTATTTTCCGCAGTTCTTCACCACATTTGATTCTGTAAGCATATTGCCTCTTTATACCTCAAGCTACCCAGAGCCTCTCATTGTGCCATAATCACATAGAAAGGAAAGGAGGTTGAGGAGGAAGAGGTGAAAGAGGAAGGGGTGGAGTAGAGAGAGGAGGGGGAGGAAAACATCTCAGCTCAGCAATTCTCAGCTGCCTCCACGTGGCAGCACTTCTACTTTCCCCTTTAGACCTTTTAGAAGGCCAGTAATCTTGGCAATCAGGCAGAGTGGACTTTTTACTGCCATTCTATTCATTGTTTCCAACAAGGCCCCTGATCCTGTTGTTTATCTGATTAGAATATGAAGATTCCCAAATAAGAAGTTCATGACAGAAGTTTCGATTCTACCACGTACGCCTAATAAAAATAGGTCATCACACGTCAGTCCCCATGAATCAGAATGTATTCTAGCCATGATGTGTTTCCCACAAACACAATCACAAAGTTCTGTAAGAATTTAGCGACAGGGATGCAAACACATTCCAGACACTCCTTGGCAAACAATGTGATGGGGCAGGATTCCTGTCAGATTGCAGGCTGTAATTTGGATTGTGCCTCGGGAAGTATGAACCTAGATTGCAGCTTGAAATAGCTTTCCTTTCTCTAAAATAGTATTAGTTCCTGTATACCCTAAACAATCCTTTCTAATATATTATAGACTGGTTCACAGATAATTAATGTACCTGTTAGTGTAATTCTTTTGTATGTCATTACCTTATTACTTCTAACTAGTGATCAACAAGGGCATCAAACCAATTATTAGAAATATGGACTGATATATAGGATATGGGCATTCTTCACAATATTCACTGTATATTACTGCCCCTTCTATGAATGAAAAAGTTTGTGAATGGAGGGGGTGGACCTGACAATTATCCACCTATTCTTCGCTCATAGATCACTATTCATTCATGTATGCTGTACATTACTTCTATGAATGGATCAGCTGGGAAGAAAGAGTGGGCATAGTCACATCCTCTTCCATCCATGCCCCACCCATCCATGTTGCTGTATTTTTCCGATGCTGTGGGGGTTAATATACCTAAGGCACTGTTACAGGCTCTTATCAAGAGAGCCTGACTATGCCTTCCATTTCGCCCAGCTTCTCCATTTATAGAAGCCATACTGCAGCTTCTATGAATGAAACAGGGTCTATGAACGGAGGGGGCAGAGCTAATAATCATTCACCCATCCTCATAGATCATGTTTCATTCATAGAAGCTGTAGTAATGGCTTCTATGAATGGAGTAGCTGGTCGGAAAGGGTGGGCAAAGTTGGGCTCTCTTAAAGAGAACCTATCAGCCTCTTAGTTCTATTAACTCCCATCACACTGAAAGAGTATGGTGGGGGGGGGGGGGGCATCAGAGGAGGAAGATTATGGCGAAAAAAGAACACAGTTGTGCTGATTATAATTTTTTTTGTTTTCAGTAAACTTTGGTCTTAACATGGCCTAAGGTATCCTTGCTCATAGTGTTTCTATCAATTCCTGCAAAATGTATTAAAAATAACATACAGAAGGTGTAAGTGTACCCAAAATAATAATCTATTGACAAAGCAGCAAATGCTAAGCTACGTGTGAGATTTTACATTATGCTATAGCTCAGCTAAAGTTGTAATTGATCAGTGATGCCCCATACACACGACCGGGTTTTCCGACGGGAAAATTGCGAGGAGAGCTTTTGGCCGGTAATCCCGGCCGTGTGTATGCTCCCTCGCAGTTTTTCCAATGGGAAAATTGCCAAACCCGACAAAAAAAGAGAACCAGCTCTCTTTTTTCCCACCGGGATTCCCGACTGATCTTTATCCATCAGAAAACCCGGCCGTGTGTAGCCGAAAACGCCCATTTTTGGCCGTTTTCCTGTGGGGAAAAACTCGGATGGAGCATAAAACACGGTCGGGATTCCCGAGGAAAGGCTCTCATCTGAGTTTTCCCGACGGGAAAACCGATCGTCTGTACGGGGGAAAACTAGAGAGCAGGTTCTCAGTTTTCCCCTCTGGATTTCAGACAGGCCTTTTCACATCGGGAATCCCAGTCGTGTGTACTAGGAATTAGAGAATTACCTGATTGCTTTATACAATTTCTAAAGCTTACTGGAATTTAAAAAGTGCTAAAATATTGTGTAGCGGCCTCCACTCTCTCTCTCTTGCTCCGGTTTCTTTCTCTCTGGCTTTTGTCTAGGGGTACCTAGGAGGAGAGAGTGCGGGGTCACCATGCCAAGCTTTCACCGCAGATGTTTGTGTGGTGTGAGCAAAGTTTCTTTACCTTCGAGTCGGTGTTTGGAGCCTACGCTTCTTCTGTGGAACAGTGTCTGCCAGTAAATGAGCCCCACACCAATAAAAGTCCAACACTCCTTTATTTTCCAATGTCAGGATGAAACACAATCAGTTGGACTCCCTCAACGAACAGACAGGGGGTGTGGATACGAGTAGGCCCAGGCACAATGAACTCTCCTATTCCTCTATCAGCGAATAGGCCTGGCGCACGGTCACTGCCACTGACCATGAGTTTTGGTCGCTGCCACCGCCCGAGTGTACCGTTGAGGCCTCTGCCACAGGCCTGGGTTGAATACTTGGACCGCTGCCACCGGTCATAGAACGCAAACTACCTTCCTCTCTTGACTTGGCCCCTGTTCGGGAGAGGATATCCCTCCGGGCGGTCTCCAGAGGCTCACCCGGCACCGGCAATCTGCTGCACCAGATCTTCGGATGAGTACCTCCTCTGGTCCATTACACCTCTGGACTCGAGTGCCCCACTCCTGAGGCCCCCTAGAAAATCCTTCCCTCGCGGGACCCAGCGAAGGAAACTGGGCCCCAGGCCTCCAACCGAGTACCTCACCCCAGGCTGAAGGTGCCTGGGATGGAACACGAGCTCCGGGCGTCCAGGCCTAGGCCGCCTGGATACCAACCACGAACCACAGCCCTCAGGCTGAAGGTGCCTGGGACTCGACCCCTTGACAAAGATGTCCGGCCCCCTTATACCCTCTCCCAGCAACCCCAGCAGGTTCCCCGCCCCGCTGTACAGGTGCCACGAGAGGCCACAAAGGCACTGCAGTGATGGTTCAACCTCGGCCCAAAGTGACACCGCCACCTACTGGGCCGCAGGGAACTATGCATCACTGGTGTCTTCACCAGTTTTAAACATGATAGAAAAGCACATACCCGCTACACTCTCCCCCTGGTTGTTAGACACTGGTCCCCAGTGTCTGGAATAAACTATGCCCTCAAGGGTTGACACAGTCCAGTCCAGAAACCAACTGAAAATTTTAAAAACCCCAAAAGTTTTGGAAAAAAAACTAACTACCTAGAGCAGTTGTGCCTGAGTCTGACATGCAAAGGAAGGGAAGGGAAACATATAAACACTTAACAATAAAACATCTCAAAAGTCACATCATTGACATTTTTTTTCCACCCACATCACTGACTAAGACCCGCCCCATTCTCAGCGGTCTTGATGGGATGTTCTCCTGCAAAGGGGAAAAGAAATGTTAAGCACACAAATTCCTGACACATATATTCGTGTGAGAACGAAAGAACCTCTCCGTAGAGAAACCCTTTCCCTCTAAATGTGTATGTGTGAAAAGTGAATGCCGATGCACGACACTGCCACCTGGTGACAGCGTCGCGGTAACTGCACTTGTGGAAACCTTTTCTTCTTTGGCCCTATCTACCCCAGAGTCCATGATCACTTGTTGGGGAATGAAGAACAACAACAGGAAGAGTCCTTCAATTCCTCCGAAGAGCACAAACACCCATTAGCTCGGGTACAGTCATTGAGTTCTCCCGGGAAACAAACAACAAACCCGGAGAGTTCAGCAACATTAAATGGCAAACAGAGTCTTTTATCTCCTACAGATAGAAACGAGGGTGCGGCAGGACAAGTGGTTTCAAATGCTGGTCCATTGTTTCTAGATGGTATTCGACATCTTCCCCTTCCTTGCGTCGAATCAGCACCTTGTCCGCGTGGATATGCCGCCCCAGCATCCATTCTGCCTTGCAGTCTTTGAAATGCTGAGATGCCTTGGGAGAACACGCAAGGTACCTGCGGGCGTGTGGGACCTGAAGGTGGGTCCATACAAAGTCATTGTACCAGCGCAAACTTCCACTTCATACAACAACTCTCTAGACAAGTATGGGTACTTCCACCCATACTCAGCAGCAACCTTCTGGCAAAACAGGCGTTGTAGTCTCGCCAGTGGAGGCATTGTGGCTTTGTCCCCTTCACCTGGCAAATCTATAGCATCCGGGTGACGAGGTGCTCTGCTCACCTCTGTTCTGGGCATAGGCGCCTGCAGCGACAGTCTCTTATCCCCAGAATTAGGTGCAGGTGGCACCGGGGATGTAAAGGTAGGCTGGGAACGGGATCCCTCCTCAGGCGCTGGTGCCTCCACCCGGGGTGTAGGCGGGCAGGATGATCCACCGCGACCGCTGGACGGGGCTACCATGCCGGTCTTCCTCTTCGGCGGTGGACGCTGGGAGACAGTGGTGACCGAGTCAGCATCCTTGGATTTCTCCCGTACTTCGGTGATCGCGACCTCCCCCGTGGTCGCTGCAGTGCGCACAGGGATGGCTGTCAAAGCGGTGATTCCTCCTACTTGAGTGGTGCTGCCTGTAGTGCGGTTGAGGTTGATGGTTCTTGGCTTTTCGATAACTGGGTCCACCTCAAATAAGAACTCCCCGCAGGCCTCGCATCGCCCGAAAGGCTTCAGTTGACACACCAGTCCCGAACAGCCGGGACAAATCAAACCCAGGGCCTCAACGTCCATGCACGATTTCAGGGCGAATCATCCCCGGGGTTTTAGCCGGATCCCCGTATCGGTCACTGGAGCAGCAGTAGTCAAGGTCGTGGTAGAAGGGTGAAGTAGAATCCACTATGCATTTCCGAACATGGTGACTCGCTGCTGATTCATTGCACACTGCAAGGTTGGCGCCAAAGTCCCCACCTGTAGTCCTTCACAAGGCTGGAATCCTCCCCTATTGTGCCCCAGTTTGCGGGCTTTCTCCCGGCCTAGGTCACGCCCACGAACTGAGCAGGGAGGGTGTGCCTCGTGGCGCAGTGCAATAGAAGCCCCCACGTGTACTACTTCACACGGCTGGACTCCCACCTCTTCTCGCTCTTCTGCGTAGTCCTTTCCCTTCTTAGGGTCATGCCCACGACTTTGAGCAGGGTTGCACTTTGGCCAATAATATGGCCGACCTACTCGGAACTCCTCCGGGCAGACATGTTCAAACTCCGTCCATTCTAGCTCCATAGTAACACGAACACCATCCCGCACCCAGAGCCCCCACGTGTAGCGGCCTCCACTCTCTCTCTCTTGCTCCGTTTTTTTTCTCTCTGGCTTTTGTCTAGGGGTATCTTGGAGGAGAGAGTGCGGGGTCACCACGCCAAGCTTCCACCGCAGATGTTTGTGTGGTGTGAGCAACGTTTCTTTACCTACGGCACTGCAGTGATGGTTCAACCTCGGCCCAAAGTGACACCGCCACCTACTGGGCCGCAGGGAACTATGCATCACTGGTGTCTTCACCAGTTTTAAACATGATAGAAAAGCACATACCCGCTACAATTGTCTTATAAGTGTGCGTTGTGGTCCATTCACAGTAGTTGATTTGCTAAGGAGTAGAGACTGTTCGGGAAGTAAAGTGAATGATCGCTGTTCAAAATGAATATTTACTGAGTTTAGAAAATAACAATATGTTTACATTAAATACTCTCAAATGATTTTTAAGTTAACACGGTCTCACCTTATTTAGCACAGCAAATATTACTAAGCGAACACTCTCTATTCCTTTAGAAAGCCCACATAAGCAATTAAAGGGCAGATAAAAAAAAAGTAAATCAAGGACTAATACTACTCAAAGAAATCTTTACAATTGCAGCAAATTATTTCCAAGCATGTCTATAGACAAAATTCTTGTCATGTGAGGGGTTGTCAGATGTTAGTGATTGTGACTGCAGAGAGGGGAACAGGTGCAGCCATACAGGAATCCTGTGTGGTTAACTTCAGGATGTATTGGGCCCAGTATGGCAGACATCGCAGCTGGATGTAAGAATGCCAAAGAGAAAACCCCAAACAAACATTCAAACAGCTGCTCAACATTTCTGTAGTTCCCCATAACACAAATGAAATCTGTCAAATGAAACCTGTTCTGAGGGAAATACATAAACTGCCATTGCTTACCTCCTTCTGAAAATACTAGCTTTTTGGCTGTCCTGCTGAACCCCCAGCTTCAACTGTAGCCACAACAAATATGCAGCCAGTGAAGTCAGATTGAGATCAGAGTCAGAGATAGTATTAGAGGATGAGTTCACCTTTTTAAAAAAAAAAAATTAAAATGCAAATTTTTTGTAGATGTATGTGCATTTATTATTTTTTTCTGAGAAGCCTGCAGAGCATTACATCCGCAAAAGTGAGACATCAGCGGTCTCTTTAAACTCCTGATATTTCACCAAAGTATCCCCCCCCAACAGAACAGGTAGAAATATAAATATATAAATAAAAAAAGAAACATTTCCTTAAAAAAAAAAGAAAATTTTTTTGTATAATTTTTTTTTAATGAAAGGTTCATTCACATGTGCTTTTGCTCTTTGAAGAGCGGTCAGCATTTGGATTGCACATCAGAGAGCATTGGACAGGTGGCGAGGAGCCATGTTTTGCACGCGATTGTAGTGCAGCATTATTCACTTTTTAGGGAAAATATCATACTTTATGTGTGGGGGGAGCCCTATCAGGCACGTTTTGCAATAAGCTTCCACATGAACTAAGGAGTGTTTATAATTTGGTAATTTTCATGGGTGTGACATATGCTATAAAACCAAGATAAAATACCTCCCAATGATGGGCTGCAAGGAGAGGAGAAAAAGAAGTCTGAGATGGTCCAGCAATATCTTCTTCTGATTGCCAAATATTAGCCACTGGGAAATAGAAGTTGGCATCCCAGTAGAATCACCAAGTAAGCTTAGCACATTGCCATCTACCATCCCATTAGGAATTTGTTAGCAGGACCAGGAAAACAGTGCCCCAATGTAGCCAAACCCAGAGCACTCCACTGCCGACAGCAGCAGTCCGTGTCTGGTGTAGCAGCAGCAGTCTCCCAAGTACAGCAACACTGTCACAGGTCTCAGCAGCAACACTCTGCAGCAAGCAGGGACATCGCGCTCTCTGACTGCTCAGCCCACTTTCTGCATTGTCCCTCGGGGTTCACAAATTACTGCCCTGGGCAAGCTACTGTCCTCCAGCAGCTCCTGTCGCTCTCACAACCTGCCCAATGCAGCCATCTTCCCTGCTTTGTAGCTGCCTGCTGTCTGACTTTCAGCACAGGCTCGCTCCCTCTTCCATTAGGCATTGAGTGTAGTTTCAGTCCCTGGATGCTCAGCACTGAATTAGGGTCCTCCTATCCTGCTGTTAGGAGCAGACTTTCTGGCAGCAGGGGCAATTACAAATTACGTTTTTTTACTTCACCAAAATGGCTGCTCCTCCTCTGTGTTGGGTTACACCTTCTCCTCTCTGCACTGTCCAAATAGCAGAGCGAAGTAAGATACTAGAACAAGGAAGACCATTCTGCAGGGTCGCTTAAGGGGGCCACAAGCTCCCTACCTTATACTGTAAATATCCAAGACAAATAAGAAGGTGGGGCTGAACAGGTCCACCAGGCTCGCCCTAGAAGTTGGGTTGACTGACTCTTAAAAGCAGGCCACATAGGGCCCAAATCCAGTGTTTTCATGGTCCTCCTGAAGGTTTAAAATAAGCAGCTCAGGGTTTAATACTCACCTTTAATCTAGGGCTGTTTCCCAAAATACTTCTTCATTGCAACAACAATGTTCTTGGTCTTCCATGTTGAATGACACCGAGCACTAGAAGTCTGAGGAAAGACCCAACATAAAAATAATATAAAAATATATTGCTGGAGACATCAAGGAGGAGAGGAGTTCTTTGGGGAAAGGGGGCATTTTGTGCTCACACTGATACTTTCTTATAGCCCCGATGGCAAGTACCAGAAATGCCTGAATTCTAGCTCTTGGTGGGATATTAAAATTAAATTAGAAAAGACCTAAAGCAATAGCTGTACTATGAGTTGAATCAAGGTAAAAGGTAAAGGTAGAACATATTGTATATGTATTAGACTTGTGCACAACGGAAAAATTTGTTCCGTTTCGGTCCGTTTCTTTCCGGTCCTGTTGATTCGTAATCATTCGTAATTTTGCTAGACGGGATTTTTCGTGTTCGGACTCATTCGTATTTTTGCAAGCGACATTTTTCGTTGAATTTTTTGTTGCTTTATAATTCGTACTTTCGGTAGAGTACGTTGTTTTTCGTTGATTCTGGACACAACTCCTACTTTCGTAACTTTTTTTGGGTTCGTTGATTCGTAATTTTCCGTGTCTCTCTCACAACGACGCTGCCTATTATGCCTAATGTGCTTCGAATGGATTTGTACTTTTCTAAATACATAGCGGTTATTTGTAACGATTCGAAATCTCGTATTTTACTTTTGTTTTTTACATGCGGCTATAGGCTCCGCCCCTGTACACCATTTTGAGAGGGTTCAGCACGGTGAGGGAGAAGCAGAGAGCAGAGCAGAGTGAGTGTTATTGTGCTTCGAATGGATTTGAAATCTCGTATTTTACTTTCGTTTTTTCATGCGGCTATAGCCTCCGCCCCTGTACACCATTTTGAGAGGGAGTTCAGCATGGTGAGGGAGAAGCAGAGAGCAGAGTGAGTGTTATTGTGCTTCGAATGGATTCGTACATTCGTAACTTTTTTCATAACGAATTATGCCGAAGACCTTCGGGCATTCGCTATTTTGCGGTATAATTTATTTCGGATTCGGTTTTATTCGTAATTGCTCTGTTCGGAAATTCGAATGCTTCCGAATGTCCGAAAGTTGCTAAATTCGGACGAATTTTGATTCGTTACGAAACGAATTGCACAAGCCTAATATGTATGTATGCATTAAATAATGATACATGCAGTCAGGGGCGTAACTAGAAATCACAGGGCCCCATAGCAAAATGTTGTATGGGCCCCCCCCCCCCCACAAAAAAAGGTCGGACTTAAATTAAATAGTGGTCGTGGTTCAAAGGGCGTGAAAGAAAGAAAGAAAGAACCCAGATCCTACACCACAATAGCAATATATGTATTCCAGAAAGTTTAATCAACAGATAAAGATACTCCAAACACCTGGTGTTAGCGCTTCAATAATCCTCACCTGTGCCCAATGCAGCGTGGTCTGCCCGTGCCCAATACTGCCTCACCTGTGCCCAATGCAGTGTGGCCTGTGCCCAATGCAGCATGTCCAGTGCCCAATGCAGCGTCACCTGTGCCCAATGCAGTGTGGCCTGTGCCCAATGCAGCGTGTCCAGTGCCCAATGCAGCCTCACCTGTGCCCAATGCAGTGTGGCCTGTGCACAACGCAGCGTGGCCTGTGCCCAACGCAGCGTAGCCTGCCCATGCCCAATACAGCCTCACCTGTGCCCAATGCAGCCTCACCTGTGCCCAATGCAGCCTCACCCGTGCCCAATGCAGCCTCACCCATGCCCAATGCAGCCTCACCCATGCCCAATATAGCGTGACCCATGCCCAATGCAGCCTCACCTGTGCCCAATGCAGCGTGACCCATGCCCAATGCAGCATGACCCATGCCCAATGCAGCCTCACCTGTGCCCAATGCAGCATGACCCGTGCCCAATACAGCCTCACCCGTGCCCAATGCAGCATGACCCGTGCCCAATGCAGCATGACCCGTGCCCAATGCAGCATGACCCGTGCCCAATGCAGCCTCACCCGTGCCCAATGCAGCATGACCCGTGCCCAATGCAGCCTCACCCATGCCCAATGCAGCCTCACCTGTGCACAATGCAGCATGACCCGTGCACAATGTAGCCTCACCTGTGCAGTGGAAGAGGCGAGCCAGTGGCGGAACTACCGGGGAGGATGAGGAATGCATACTGCAGCCCTCAAATGGCTATTGGCGAGCATGGGGCTGCCTCAGAGTGGGGGGGCGAGCACCGCCCGCACGGTCCCCCAGCCAGGGGAAGTGAGGAGAGGAAGAGGCGCACTGTGCGTACAAGCAGAGAGCTGTAATAGCTTTCATTTGAATGTCCTGCGTTCTCGGGGCTCACCGTCACATAGCCCCACCTCTTGGCCCGACGCCTTTGATGACGTCACATGTCCCGCATTGGACCGGCGTTCTGTCTATCAAAGGCGCTGGGCCAAGAGGTAGGGCTATGTGACGGTGAGCCCCGGGAACGCAGGTAGGGTTGCCACCTTTTCCTCAAGCCAAACCCGAACACTTAAGCGGCGCATGGCAAATTTTTTGTGGTATACACTAAAGGATTTTAAAGACCTGGAGGAGAGCAATAATGTGTCACGGTTAGCGTGGATGGTAACTACTGGTACCATCCACTGCCCTACTGACACTGTCCACCTCCCTCCCCACAGACTCCCCTCCCTTATATCGGTCCCCCCTCGATTAGATCAGGGAACCCCCCCATCAGTGTCCCCTGCCCCGAAAGACCCCCATTAGACTGCCTTACCGAGAGCCGCTTCAAGCCAGGAAGTATGGGAGCTGGAGTTTGGGGGTGGAGCTCCTCTACTGTAGTGCTGTTTTCCTTCCTTCCATTGGTGGGGAGCCTTGGGGAGAAGTGTCGGCAAGACACAGGATCCGGGACATGCGCTCACTCAAAGGGCTGCTGTTTGCAATTATTGGGGCCCCATACAGCCATCCTCATTGGGCCCCCACCCCCTGAGGAGGAAAAGAGGTGGGGGGAGGGAGGTGAAAAAGGGGAAGGTAAGAGGAGGAGGTGAGAGAGAGGCGGCGGTGAGGGGGGGGTGAGAGAGGAGGAGGTGAGGGGGGTGAAAGAAAGGGGGAAGGAGGCAGGAGAGAGAGGCGGCGGTGAGGGGGTGAGAGAGAGAGAGGGTGGGTGAGATGGTGGGGGTGAGAGGGGTGGGGATGAGAGAGAGTGGGGGTGGGGTGAGCGAGGTGGGGATGAGAGAGTGGGGGTGAGAGAGGGGGGATTAGAGAAAGAGTGGTGGGTGCGAGAGAGGGGGTGAGCGAGAGGCTGAGAGAAAGAGAGTGAGAGAGAGACAGAGGGAAAGGGGGGCTTACACAGAGGAGGGGGAACTGACACAGAGGAGGGGGGGTGACACAGAGGAGGGGGGGTGACACAGAGGAGGGGGGGTGACACAGAGGAGGGGGGTGACACAGAGGAAGGGGGCGGACACAGAGGAGGAGGGGGGTGACACAGAGGATGGGGGGGTGACACAGAGGATGGGGGGGTGACACAGAGGAGGAGGGGGGGTGACACAGAGGAGGAGGGGGGGTGACACAGAGGAGGAGGGGGGGGTGACACAGAGGAGGAGGGGGGTGACACAGAGGAGGAGGGGGTGACACAGAGGATGGGGGAGGGTGACACAGAGGATGGGGGAGGGTGACACAGAGGATGGGGGGTGACACAGAGGATGGGGGTGACACAGAGGAGGAGGGGGGGTGACACAGAGGATGGGGGGGTGACACAGAGGAGGAGGGGGGGGTGACACAGAGGAGGAGGGGGGGTGACACAGAGGATGGGGGGACACAGAGGAGGAGGGGGGTGACACAGAGGATGGGGGGGTGACAGAGGAGGAGGGGGGGGTGACACAGAGGATGGGGGGGTGACACAGAGGAGGAGGGGGGTGACACAGAGGATGGGGGGTGACACAGAGGATGGGGGGTGACACAGAGGATGGGGGGTGACACGGAGGAGGGGGGGTGACAGAGGATGGGGGGACACAGAGGAGGAGGGGGGTGACACAGAGGAGGAGGGGGGGTGACACAGAGGATGGGGGGACACAGAGGAGGAGGCGGGTGACACAGAGGAGGAGGGGGGGTGACAGAGGAGGAGGGGGGTGACACAGAGGAGGAGGGGGGTGACACAGAGGAGGAGGGGGGTGACAGAGGATGGGGGGGACACAGAGGAGGAGGGGGGTGACAAAGAGGAGGATGGGGGGGGTGACACAGAGGAGGAGGGGGGGTGACACAGAGGAGGAGGGGGGTGACAGAGGATGGGGGGTGACACAGAGGAGGAGGGGGGGTGACACAGAGGAGGAGGGGGGGTGACAGAGGATGGGGGGACACAGAGGAGGAGGGGGGGACACAGAGGAGAAGGGGGTGACAGAGGATGGGGGGGTGACACAGAGGAGGAGGGGGGTGACAGAGGATGGGGGGACACAGAGGAGGAGGGGGGTGACACAGAGGATGGGGGGACACAGAGGAGGAGGGGGGGACACAGAGGAGGAGGGGGTGACACAGAGGATGGGGGGACACAGAGGAGGAGGGGGGACACAGAGGAGGATGGGGGGACACAGAGGAGGAGGGGGGGACACAGAGGAGGAGGGGGGGACACAGAGGAGGAGGGGGGGACACAGAGGATGGGGGACACGGAGGAGGAGGGGGTGACACAGAGGAGGAGGGGGTGACACAGAGGATGGGGGGACACAGAGGAGGAGGGGGTGACACAGAGGAGGAGGGGGGGTGACACAGAGGATGGGGGTAAGCTGACAGAGCAGATGAGACCTCAGGATAAACACATTGTGAAGCAGGACTCCGTCTCCGGGAGCAAGCAGGCGCGATTATCAAATCCACAGTCCAGCCCCGCCCCCGCCTCCACACGTGACCAGCACCAGCTCCGCAGGGCTATTCACAGACCCCCATATCTGCTGCTCGGCCCGCCCCGCACATGGCCCGTTCAGCCAATTACAGGGCACCCGCCGGCAGTATGCATTCCTCCTCCTCCTCACGGGCCCCTCTCGGTTGCGGGCCCCATAGCGGCCGCGTGTGTCGCTATGGAGGTAGTTCCGCCACTGCATGCAGTCATTTAGGGACACGGAAAGAAAGGGCAATTACTCTATGAGTCACTTATACACATAGGTGTGCGCAGCCTTTGGCATTAGGGTGTGCACCCCAAAGCTCAAACACACTCTACCGATCACTCACGATGTTCATTCAGAAAGGGAAGGGGCCGGTAAATGGCATATTTACTGGCCCCTTCCCCACTCATCCTAAAACATCCACAGGAACAACTGGTGGGAGAGGAGGGAAGCTGGCAGTGCTGTGGGGGGAATCTGTTCTGCACAGGGTGATTAGGGTGTGCCTGGGCACACCTGGCACACCCTGTGCACACGCCTATGCTTATACAGCATTGCAAATGGTCAACTTGTGAAGATTATCCTTTTAAAAAAAAATTGGGGGAACTTTTACTGTAACTGCAATTTAGTTTAACAAGGTAGGAACCCCCAAAAATAATAGCAAAATATATTATATAGATAAAACCAAGGTTGTGAATGTCTGATATCATATATCTGTTGAATTTACACGCAGGTATGACACATTTTAATGCTGAATCTGCTATTTGTGTTTATTGTTGCTCTTTTTCATTTCATTTGTGCAGTGGAATGCTTCCGTCTTACTTAACGTTGTACTCCAGCCAGGGAACCACTGAACTTTACTCCTCACACCCTTCTAGTTAATCGCTCTGGTAATTAAAAAATTAAATTGCTTAAATCACGTGGTTACATAATATGCTTAATCCCTTATATTCTTTCTTTTGGACCTCAGAATGGGAGAGTTCTCCTACAGGTACCATATCGCTGCCTGGTGATGTGGACACTTTCCATCGCCTGTCCTTCACCACATGGCTCACAGGTTCCTGAAAACTGATCATGAGGAGTAACAACAAGACTGGTTAGCAGTGGGCCCAGACTGCTGCCGTGGATCATCAGTCTTCACTCCTGGAAAAGGCAATGTGTAGATCTAGTAAGGTGGGTGGTTGGAAGGAATAATTAAATTGGCAATATTTTCTCAGATATGAGCTTAATTTTTGCCTTTTTTATGAATAAAAACATATTCTGGTCTATAATTCACATTACCAAAGTGGCAGAGGGTTACATTAAGTGTTCCTATTTATTTAAATCTTTATTTAATTATTCAGATGGCCTGGTGTGGATGTGCCTTTTTATTGGAACATTGTACAATGGCAGCAGGGGATTGACTTCATACTTTATGGTGCCTACAAACAAAAAAGAACATTCATCTCATCCATAGGCATGCGCACAGGGTGTGCCAGGTGTGCCTAGGCACACCCTAATCACCCTGTGCAGCACAAATTACTCCTACTGCCCTGCCCCCCCCCCCTTCCCCACACAGTACCTCTGGCTTCCCTCCTTTTCCTCCCCTGCCGACTGTTGCTGCGGGGATGTTTTAGGATGAGTGGGGGAAGGGGCTGGCAAACATGTACCGTAACTTACTGGCCCTTTCTCTTTCTGAGTGAACATCGTGAGTGATCGATAGTGTGTGTTTGAGCTTTGGAGTGCACACCTTAATGCAATAGGCTGCGCACACCAATGATCTCATCCAAATGATTATGGTCAGATCGAGGAATGTTCATATGTCTGTAGGCATTTCCCAATCTATGCTGAGTGATCCTGACCAGCAGCTAAATTAATTGGGGCTGATAATTTTGTTTTTCCCTGAGATAAATTACCGTATTTATCGGCGTATAACACGCACCCCAAGTTTAGGAGGGAATTTTAAGGAAAAAAACTTTTAGGAGGGAAATTCAAGGAAAAAAAACTTACATTTAAATGCAGCATGCAGCCTTGCCCAGTGTCCATCTGCAGCCTTGCCCAGTGTCCATCTGTCCATCTGCAGCCTTGCCCAGTGTCCATCTGTCCATCTGCAGCCTTGCCCAGTGTCCATCTGTCCATCTGCAGCCTTGCGCAGTGTCCATCTGTCCATCTGCAGCCGTGCCCAGTGTCCATCTGTCCATCTGCAGCCTTGCCCAGTGTCCATCTGTCCATCTGCAGCCGTGCCCAGTGTCCATCTGTCCATCTGCAGCCTTGCCCAGTGTCCATCTGTCCATCTGCAGCCTTGCCCAGTGCCTTTGCGATCGTGTCAGTCCCGGCGTTTTTTAAAATTTGGCGCCGATTTCTGTGGAGAGGAGCGAGCGGGGCCGAGTGTACTTCGGATAGACTCGGCTCCTCTTGCAGTCCCGCCCATCTCCACTGACTGCGCCGCTGACGGAGAAAGCCGAGTGTACTTCGGCTAGACTCGGCTCTGCTCACAGTCACAGGCAGGACTGCGAGAGGAGCCGAGACTAGCCGACGTACACTCGGCTTTCTCTATGTCAGCGGCGCAGTCAGAGATGGGCGGGACTGCGAGAGGAGCCGAGTAAAGCCGATTGTACTTCGGCTTCGGCTCCGCTCGCTCCTCTCGCTCGTTTTCAGCAGGGGAATTCGACGGAGTATCGGCGTATAACACGCACCCACGATTTTCCCCTGATTTTAAGGGGAAAAAAGTGCGTGTTATACGCCGATAAATACGGTAGTTCCTAAAGCCTGGTACACACGGGCCGAGTATGGCTGATTCTCTGTTGAACCAGTCGATACCGGCCCATATTCGGCCCATGTTTACAGCAGCTTGTCCGACAGAAGCCGGCTGAACGTCAAGCTTTTGTAGATCCATAAAAAACTGAAAAACATCTGCAGATCAGCACCTGATCAGCGCTCACAGCCAATTGGTAAAGAAAAAACTGCACCAAAATTATTATTTTTTTTTAGAAATGTCCCAATCTAGGGTATCCAAATCCAAAGAAATGTCCACCAGATAGAATCAATGGGCTACAGTGTGTCCAAACAGTCCTGTATAATAACAACTCCTGCTCGGCATCAACACTATTAAAGTGGCTGCTTACCAGATGTAAAGCAAATAAACACGGTCGGCTATGACCCAGCCGCGGCCTTGGTACAAAGGAAATCCAAAGATATTGCAGACACTCCTCCACTGGTTAGGGACCTCTTGATGGCTCAATAACACAAAAAAATAAAAAACACATAGAATAATACCATTTGAAAGGTATAAGAAGGAAAAGCACCACCACCGTGAATAGTGAATCAAACGTGTTAAACACCCTGATGGTAATGCCTCCTTACCAGACGCAAGAATAAAGCTGACATTCAATGTAACTTGATCACGGCCTATATCCTCCACCACCGGCTTGATACAGATTCACGGAACTCTCCTCCACCACTCTCCGGTGTTTTGATAGAAGGTTCCAATGCACCCTTTCTTTTTCTGTAATCAACAGATAACTGGTTGCTTCATCCTTTCCTGCTCCTGTTTGTCTGCAATGGCTGCAAGTGCTGATTGGTGTGCTCTGGCAGGGGGGCGGTGTGTTCTAGCAAGCGGGAAGAACGCTGTACCAGCATCGCATAGTTAGTACCCCCTCGTGAGCTCTTCAGTTTTTTTTGTTCAGCCCAAAAACGCATGGTATGTACCAGGCATCCTACCTTCTTCATTGTCACAATTATGCATGATTATAAAATGATCTTTTGCATGCAGGTCCAGCTGACCACGTAGTGTCTGTAGGTTGTTTCAGGTGTGTGCATGTACTATCCAGAGGTACCAATGCTGGAACATGTTCACACTCAGACACCTACCATCTCAACCCCCTTTTTGCTATCATTGGGTTACTGTAATCTATGGTGGGGTACCCAAAGTGCACACAGTAACTCCCATTAAATATCTGGTTGTTGCCAAGTTTACAGCATGACACACTCC
This sequence comes from Rana muscosa, assembly GCA_029206835.1. Classification (NCBI taxonomy): domain Eukaryota; kingdom Metazoa; phylum Chordata; class Amphibia; order Anura; family Ranidae; genus Rana; species Rana muscosa. Next base: position 346,759,330 of record CM055127.1, read on the forward strand.
TGAAGAAATGCAGGAAAACAGTTTCCAAACAAGATCAAAGGCTGGGAGATATTTCTTATGGCCCTCAATTTTCTATTTGTATTCCAAACATTGGACATTTGGCCAATAAGGTAACCACTACTACTGCATTGTGAGAGGTGCAGGCTGTGGCCTTCCATGATGAAAGATTACTACTAGTGGTTAATTGCATCTATGCATCATAGCTTAACCAACTGCTAATCATATGAGCCATGCTGCTGCAACCCTATCATTAGCTTGAGTTGGTCAAAAACATTACTGCCACCAAAAAAAGACTTAAGCCCTGTACACACGAGCGGATTTCCTATGGATTTTAAACCGATGGATTTTTCCATCAGTAATCCGATGAAGCTGACTTCCATCAGTCTTGCCTACACACCATCAGTCAAAAATCTGACCGTCCCAAACGCTGTGACGTAAAACACTCCGACAAGCCGAAAAAATGAAGTTCAATGCTTCTGAGCATGCGTCGACTTGATTCTGAGCATGCGTGGGTTTTTTTGTCCGATGGAGTTCCACACAGACGATCGGAATTTGCTATCGTTTTTTTTACCATCGGATAAATTTAAAACGTTCTATTTTTTCTCACGATGGAAAAAAGACCGATGGGGCCCATACACGATCGGTTTGTCCGATGAGAAAAGTCCATCGGACTGTTTTCATCGGTAAAACCGATCGTGTGGTACACGGCTTTACTGTCTGCACCAAGTCATATGCTGGTTGACTTTTCATGAATGTATGCTTATGGCACTGTTTTACAGTGTTGAGCTTACACAGAATTAAACTGTGTGCACAACAAAAGCATCCCTGATGAAAAACTTGCATTTAGCACATCAGCGTGAGATATCAAATATTATCAAACAGTCAGATAACCACTCTTTAATTTCAAGTGGATTTGCTTGTCAAATGAACCATTGTCTCCTGTATAGTTACCACATCCATCAGCACCCCTGAAAATAGGATCTCAGTGAGACAAAATCCTCAATGTATTCACTCCCAAATAAGAAAACAGAAACCAGCCCGTATTTGTTTAAGAAGGATCTTTTAAGACAACAACGCTGGAGCTCTATCAGGGTGAGTGAAGAGGAACTGAGGAAGGATTAGACTGGTTTGTGTGGAGTTATGGGAGGGCTTGGTTTAGGAGTTACTATGGAAAGCTGGAATCCTGTATGACAGGTGTACTGCAGGAATCTCATAATTGTGGCCAGATTGCTTATAAAAATACTGATGTTTGTACAAAAACAGGGCGAAAGTTCACTGTAAAGGAGATAATGACTGAGGAGAAGACAATATTCATGTCTGAGACCACAAGCAGAAATGTTAAACCTACTGAAAAATCTGTGCTAACAACGACACTAAAAATTACTTAAAGTGAGGGATGTCCCTCACTTTAGAGAGAATACTTTTGACTTCCTGTTGGACAGGAAGTGAAGGGAAATCTCCCCAAAAGGACACAAATGACAAAAAAACAACTGCCAGGGGTTTACCCCTTTCCTGCAATATACAAAATAAAAAAATAGGTTTTGTTTTTGGATGTACACTAGTTTGATCTATTTATTTGCTGCCCATAGTCACCTTTGTCAGCAAGCCCCTAACCATGATACCTGAAATATGGTAAGAGTTTGACCCCAAGCCAGGTGCCAGGCTCTTACTTTCTGCTTGATTCAGCTCCCCCATCCCCTCTTTTTGAATGTTTATTTATGTTTACATCATGCCTGCACGAATCAATGCCCTCTCAAGTCTCTGCACAATGTACAGCTTTCTTATACACAGCAGGTACCAAAAATAATTTCCTAATCTAATCAGTGAAGAACACTGTAAAAGGTGTCACATTGTGAACCAGATCCTCCCTGAAATCTGTAGATATATATTCCCAAGCACAATACTTTGGAAACTACATTTCCCTTAACATTTTGAGGGCACCTAGCTGTCACTGACAGCTGCCGGTCTTTAAAAACAAACCCCATGATCTGTCAACTATTTGGAAAAAGCATTCCTTAGGCTCTAGTATACTAACTTTGCCTAAGGTAAGATGAGTGCATCTATAAGCAGGTGCAGTCTGTATTCTCTACTGCAGGTGGCGCTCAACTGTAGCGGGAATATAGGTGGGGGGAGAAAGTTGAGAGGAACTCGGTTCTTCTATGATTTTCCTTGATCACAAGGAGACCGCTATCCGATTGGATACTGACACCCCATGTGACTCTGGTGGCCATCTTGGGCCAGGAAGCATATATTTAAGCCTCCAGCTCCTAGGCTTGGTGCGCTTTTTGCAAGATGCTAGTCTAGAGAAAGAAACCCCATCTGTTTGGGACAGTATTGGAGTTGGGGAGAGGTTCCAGAGGAGTAGAGACAGTGCATGGACCACGTCTACCTGCCAGGAAGCCTTCCCTTTTGGGTGTGGATCGGCCAGACTGCATTCCGCTCCTCCATGGCAGATGCTGTCGGCATCTTCCATTTTGCATCTTATGAGTCCACCGCTTTTTCAGTCGTAAGTGGCTTCTGTTGTGTGTGCTCCCCACTGGGCCTGTTGTTCTCACTTCTCACCAAACTGTTCTACAATACACTGTTACCTCCGAACCCCAACTCTATGAGTTTTCTGCCCAACGCGCAATGGTTTGCTGCAGGCAGGAGGAAGCATCTCCCCTAATGACTGCAACATTGTAACATTTTAGTAAATCATAAGATCAGGGGCCGTATCAGGGACTGATCTGTGCCAAACATTTTTTTAAACACAGCCAAGGACTGCACATGCTCTAGAATTTACAGTATATGATTGTGTTGACTCTGAGCCAGCATCTCAGCCCCAGAAGAAGCTGGTGGGTTCTGAATGTTGTCTGAACATAGATGACACCCTCCTTCTGGAAAGGATGAAGGCATTGTCAGGAGAGTATTGTGATCTCTGTGAAAGGTATGCCTGATGCTTGACTGTCCTTCCTGATAGAAAATCAGATGAAGGCATTGTTATAAGCAATACACTTACACAATACTTAGAATGCAGGCATTTAGTATAAAAGAAAACCCTATCCCATGCTATGTCCACTTTAATGTAGCATGATTCTAGGTGTATTGTTTTTTGCAATAGCAAAGGGAAAATTAACAACCGCATAGTTGAAATGAATGGGGTAATAACAGGTTAGATATAATACACAAAGTGGACAGCAGAGACATACTGGCATAGTGAACTGTAACAAAGTAATAAGCACATATAGGTAATAAAGCCCAAAGCTACTTGCCCCAATGTACTGATGACATTGGGTGAAATTAATTTTCACAACTAATGACTGAATTAAATCCCTTGGTCAGCTTTATAAATTTAAAAGTGATTTTGAGAAATCAGATAGTATGCTCTTAATTACACCATGACCTTTTTTCTTACCAGAATCTGCTTTCTGCTAATGACATTGCTATGCTAAGTATCTGATAGAGATTAATGTAACAAATTACTTTGTTTCAAAATTTGCCAGTTTTTAGTACTTTAGAATGTGTTGAATCAGCGACGAACCAAACACAGAGACACAGACTTTAGAGAATATTTGATAGATGAGAGTTAATCTGCCATTTTAAAGGTTATTTTATCTAGTTTCTTTTCCACAGCAGTGAACAAAAATCTCATGATCGATACAGGTAAACACTTGAATCTGAAGCCTGATATTTACTTTGATGGCTGTTTTTGGGGTAAACAAAGACTGTATATTGATTAGTATTTAATAGCTTTTCAGAAAGCAATATTGGTACAGCAGTGCTACTACTTTACTGTAAGCATACCTCCCAACTTTTTGAGATGGGAATGAGGGACACCTATCAGCAAAAGTGTGCAGGCATAGGACACACCCCTTGCCATGCCCCTTAAAGGAGAGTTGTACAAAAAAAATAATTGGTTAAACAAATGAGGAGAGAAGTGGGACCGAGGGACTTTGTTCCAAATCAGGGACAGTGCCTCAAAATCAGGGACAGTTGGGAGCTATGCTGTAAGTGGTGTACGTGCCATGCTCTATCTTCCCACACTGCACCCTTTAAATTATACAAAATCCAAAGGCACCCCAGTCTAAAATGTAAAAAATGTCAATGTAACTTATCAGTAGGAGATCTGAGCCTGTGACGATGAACACAACTGTCTTGATTAACATCAGTCTTGTCTGTTGGTCCCAGCAGCTCAGCAGAGGGCAGGAGGTGGAGCAGGTCTGGAGACTGGAGTAGGGATGAGCCTAACACCCCACTGTTCGGTTCACACCAGAACATGCAAAAAAATTGTTCGAACGCGTGAACACCGTTCTAACTTTAAAGGCTAATATGCAAGTTATTGTCATAAAAAGTGTTTGGGGACCCGGGTCCTGCCCCAGGGGACATGTATCAATGCAAAAAAAAGTTTTAAAAACGGCCGTTTTTTCGGGAGCAGTGATATTAATAATGCTTAAAGTGAAACAATAAAAGTGAAATATTCCTTTAAATTTCGTACCTGGGGGGGGGTGTCCAAAGTATGCCTGTAAAGTCGCGCATGTTTCCGGTGTTTAGAATTGTCCCTACACAAAATGTCATTTCTGAAGGAAAAAAAGTCATTTAAAACCACTCGCAGCTATAATGAATTGTCCGCTCCCCGGCAATACAGATCAAAGTCATTGGAAAAAACGGCAGGGATCCCCCCCACAGTCCATTACCAGGTCCTTTGGGTCTGGTATGAATATTAAGGGGAACTCCGAACCAAAAAAATAAAAACATGGGGGTCCCCCCAAATTCCATATCAGGCCTTTCAGGTTTGGTATGGATATTAAGGGGAACCCCGCACCAAATTTAAAAAAAAATGGCGTGGGTCCCCCCAAAAATCCACACCAGACCCTTCAGGCCTGGTATGGATTTTAAGGGGAACCCCGCACCAAAATTAAAAAAAAAATAGCGTGGGGTCCCCCGAAAAATCCATACCAGACCCTTATCCAAGCATGCAACCTGGCAGGCAGCAGGAAAAGAGGGGGGGCGAGAGAGTGGCCCCCCTCTCCTGAACCGTACCAGGCCACATGCCTTCAACATGTTAATGAGGACAAGGGCCTCATCCCCACAACCCTTGCCCGGTGGTTGTGGGGGTCTGCGGGCGGGGGCTTATCGAAATCTGGAAGCCCCCTTTAACAAAGGGGAACTCCAGATCCCGGCCCCCCCTATGTGAATTGGTAACGGGGTACATTGTACCCCTACCATTTCACAAAAAAGTGTAAAAATTTGTAAAAAACACACAGGCACAGTTGGGCAAGTCCTTTATTTAAGAAATAAAATAAAAATTCCAGCGATGTAATCCCATCGATGTCCAACAATGATCCATTCTCCAGCGACGCTGCAGTCTCCCCTCTCCAGCAGAAACAAAACTCCCATGACGTGTAAGAGGGGGCGGGGTCACCGGGGGTTCCCTATGATAAGGACGGGTGACCCCGCCCCCTCTTACGCGTCATGGGGGTTTCGTTCCTGCTGGAGAGGGGAGACTGCAGCATCGCTGGACAAGAGGGTAGATAGGGTAGATAGGGTCCAGGCTCACTAAATACAAAAATACTGTGTCAAATAGCAATCTTGGCACAGTATCCCATTTAGGGCGGACCCAATAAAGGTGCGGTCTCTGTGGCACTAAACAATATCTGAAACAAAAAACCCGCCCTGGGGCAGGATAAGAAAGAAGCCGCCCCAGGATAAAGGAGCCACAGGCGGACCACGCCTCATATGCAAAATGGTTTATTAGTAAAAAAAAGACAGTAGACACAATTAATGATGTACAAAACCCTCCACCAACACCCAAAATATATTAAAATAAATGAGACAACGTTGTCAAATTTAAAAACAAACAGCTACATGGGGATGCATGCATGCGATAATACTCAAACAGAGCAGTTGGCTGGACTAATTGTCCAGTCGATTGCACTGTGTGTTGTATGGTCAAAAAAACGTAGATCTGACCAGACCCCTATGTGGGCATACAGAATAAGATAAAGTGGCTAGGTACTGTAGCTCAGAGGCTATGGGAGTGGTGGCATGTAGCAAAATTAGGAAAATTATCTCCAGTAAAGGCTGTTGATTGCAACCAGGTCATGGAGTGGATGAGTACACATATGAAGCAGGGATTTAAGGCAGTTTATGGAGGTTAGCAATGTAGTTGTATACAAAGCCAGTCCAAATAAAGCACAGATAGCAGACTGTTGATGAGGCATCTTGATTGGCTGAAACATGTCGGGTCAAATCCTGCCCCTGGGGGGGTTTTTTGTTTCACTTGTCCAACTGTGTCTGTGTGTTTTTTTTACAAATTTTTACACTTTCTTTGTGAAATGGTAGGGGTACAATGTACCCCGTTACCAATTCACATAAGGGGGGGCGGGATTTGGAGTTCCCCTTTGTTAAAGGGGTTCCAGATTTCGATAAGCCCCCCATCCGCAGACCCCCACAACCACTGGGCAAGGGTTGTGGGGATGAGGCCCTTGTCCTCATCAACATGGGGACAGCCTCCCCATGTTGAGGGCATGTGGCCTGGTACGGTTCTCTCGTCCCCCCTCTTTTCCTGCGGCCTGCCAGGTTGCGTGCTCGGATAAGGGTCTGGTATGGATTTTTGGGGGACCAAACGCCATTTTTTTTATTTTGGTGCGGGGTTCCCCTTAAAATCCATACCAGACCTGAAGGGTCTAGATTTTTGGGGGGACCCCACGCCATTTTTTTATTTAGTTACGTTTTTTATGACAATAACTTGCATATTAACCTTTAAAATTAGCACTTTTGATTTCTCCGATAGACTTTTAACCGTGTTCCGCGGCTTTTCGAATTTGCCGCGAACACCCCAAATTGTTCGCTGTTCGTCGAACGGGCAAATGTTCGAGTCAAACTCATGTTCGACTCAAACATAAAGCTCATCCCTAGTCTGGAGGAGTCAGATTTTCATCCTCTCCTGAATCCTAGAGGTGGACCTGCATGCCGCCTGCCCTGAATCAGGGATTTGTACTGTCCTGGCATTTTTGGTCTTTAAGAAATATGATAGGCCGTCAGTACATCAGGATTGATCGATTTTCAAATATATCTATACTATAGTTGGTAGACTCTTATTATTATTATTATTATTATTATTATTATTATTATTATTATAATACAGGGTTTATATAGCACCAACAGTTTGTGCAGCGCTTTACAACATGGGGGCAAACAGTACAGTTACAATACAATTCAATACAGGAAGGATAAGAGGGCCCTGCTCGTTAGAGCTTATAGTCTAGAACAGTGGTTCTCAACTCCTGTCCTCAGGACCCACTAACAGGCCAGATTTTAAGTATTACCTTGGTGAGATGCAGACTAGAATACTGCAATCCCTGAGCAGCAAATTATATCACCTGTGATGCATTTCAGTTATCTTGCAAACCTGGCCTGTTGGTGGGCCCTGAGGACTGGAGTTGAGAACCACTGGTCTAGAAGGTAGAGTCAAGTACTGTATTTATTGGCGTATAACACTCACTTTTTTACCCCGAAAATAGAGGGTAAACTGTGCCTGCATGTTATACGCAGGGGGCTGTGTAAAGTTTTTTTCCTGAAACTTCCCTCTTAAAGTTAGGGTGCGTGTTATACGCCGATAAATACGGTATATATATTTCACACAGACTGAATATACACTGATTTGGGTTCTCTTTATGAAAGAAATCTAGCAGTATACATTTTACCCTAAATTTATGAAGAGATATAATTTATTTGCAAAATTTTAAAACAGAAATAAAGAAAAACGCTGAAAATGGGTCGCAGGTGTGCAGAACGAACTGCACTCCTGTGATACACAAGAGAAGTACAGCCAAACGAGCTTTGGCTGTACTTCTTTAATTTGCAGGTACTGTATTGCCTAGAAACCCATGGAGGCTCAGTTTCGCTTTAGGTAGTGTTACAATTGGATTGGCATTTCCAAGCATCTTTAAATATTGCAAATTATTGGTTATATTGTCAAACTAATATGGTTATCATGTTATTTAATGATGTGTGTTTGAGTAAACCCCTGTTTAGTAAAGAGCCATATTAATTAAAATGGCAATTTAATCTGGTTAAATGTCATTATTTAAAGTGGTTCTAAAGGTAAAAGGTTTTTCATCTTAAAGCGGGGCCAATCGTTTTTTTTTTTTTTTTTTAGCATTCAATGGGGTTTTACAATACAAAGGTATACTCACTTGTTTGGTGTCTGCAATTTTCCCATGTCCGTTTTCGTGGCAAAGAAGATCTTATAAAATCCGTTACAGTCAGTTTCCATTTTGCTTGTGGGCATTGTGAAGCCCACAAGCCATCATTTCCTGGAAGCGGTGAATGCTCATCTCCCAGCATTCACCGCTCATTCTCGCGCCTGTGCAGTGTTTGCGGCGAGTAGCGCCGTAAACTTACTGGCTGCCATCACAACGGGCGGCGTCATTGAAAGTTCACGCCCCATTGTGATGGTATGCACAACAAAAAAAAAACTATCACGGCTCAGTACAGTACTGCATGCCCTTTGTTTAAATGGCGAAATTAGAGACGCCCTCGTCACATGAACGGCGTCACTCGTCACTTCGTATGTGAAATCTCTCGAGATTTCGCAGCAGGGCGTTCCACATTGTATCTTGGGAAGCATAACACTGTGCTCCCAGAAGACATTGCAGCGAAGTCCGACATTGCATTGCGGCGCCGGGGAAAGGATTAGAAACGCCTACTCCCACGGGAGGGGAAACCCACAAGTTGCACTGTGAAAGGCTATACTACGGTATTTATCTCAGAAAAAAAAAATGTTGTGGCTTTTGAGCATGTAGGTAGTGCAATGACTGTGTTAGAATATAGTTGTGATTTTGGGTGAACCTCCGCTTTAATGCATTGTCCGCATTAAGGTAAAAAACCTTCTGTTTTTAGGATCCCTCCAAGCCCCCCTTACCTGAGCCCGAACGCGATCCAGCACTGTGCCCGAGAGCTGCATCTCTCTCCACTCTTTTACTCCTTTCAGGACAGAGAGGAAGCAGAGGGAGCCATTGGCTGCTGTCAATAAAATCCTGTGATGAGGGAGTAGGGGACGGGGCCAAACCGCACTGTCCATGTCTATGGACTCAAGCAGCATGGCCCAGGATTGAGCCCGCATGAGTGCCCCCATAAAAAGCAGCTTCCTATAGGGGCACTCGCCTAAGAAGAGGAGACAGGAGCACCACCGTGGTACTCCAGAAGAGGAGAATCAGGGCTGTGCAAAACCATTGCACAGTGCAGGTAAGTATGACATATTTATTATGAAAAAAAAAAAAAAGAAAGCTTTAGAATCAGATTAAAGCATTTGTAAAGTTTTTATTTTCCTTTAAAATAACAAACATGTTATACGATCCCCGATCCTCCTCTTCTTTGGTCCCCTTCTGGCACTCCTGGCTCCTCCTCTTTTTGGTGTGCCACCATAAGAAGTTGCTTCCTGTGGTGGCACACTTGCAGGCTCAATCTCGAGCTGCCCTGTCTGCATCTATAAACACAGACAGCGAAGCTTGACCCCACCCCCGGCTCCTTCATCACAGGATTTGACTGACAGCACTGCTTTCAGCAAAGCCTGTGAAAGCAGAAGAGGAGAGAGCCGCGGCAGATGGGCACAGAGCTGGATCGAGAAAGCATTTCACATTGGTGTAGCACATGTTTAGAGATTCAAGAAATCTGCATATTTTCTGTTTTAAACTTGAATAACAGGTATGTAGACAGGTGCAGTTAGCCTTCCTGCCAGTAGGTGGCTTCACACCATTATTGCATGAGAAGGAGGATCTTTTAAGGAAATTGGTACTTTGGATATTCCGTACAGTGCCCTGAGAGATGAAGATAGTCTGATTGGAAACCGAACTCTCAAGAGACTTTGGTGGCCATCTTGGGTGAGGGAACCTTTTAAATAAGGGTCCCCATGTAATTTTGGCATGCTTCTGATGAGGGTGTGGTAGGGAGAGGAGCCTGCTTGTGATGGACAGTGCTTAGCCCAGGGTCAAGTTCGAGACAAAGTGAGATAGTTCAGGGATGCGCCTTCTTCATCTTTACACTCTGGTAAGCGGTGCAGAGGTGTGGAGACAGTACAGGCTCCAGAACATCCTATGTCTAGGACACCATCCCAGTAACGGAAGCTGTCCTTCAGTAACAAATACTGTATGTAGTAAGACTGTATAGTCTCTGTATTGCTCATATCAGTGCTCAGAACAGCTATCTGTTGCTGCAACAAGCTGTGCACAATTTATATAAATGACATCAGGACTCTATATACTGTAAAACAGGCCCCACTAACAGGTAGAAGTTAGGTTCAATATTGAGTTGGCCCACCCTTTGCAGCTATAACAGCTTCAACTCTTCTGGGAAGGCTGTCCACAAGGTTTACGAGTGTGCCTATGGGAATGTTTGACCTTTCTTCCAAAAGCACATTTGTGAGGTCAGGCACTGATGTGGACGAGAAGGCATGGCTCAGAGTCTCTGCTCTAATTCATCCCAAAAGTGTTCTATCGGGTTAAGAGTCAGGCCATTCAAGTTCCTCCACCCGAAACTCACTCATCCATGTCTTTATGGACCTTGCTTTGTGCACTGGTCCAAATCATTTGCTGGAGGGGGGCATATGGTGTAGGGTTGTTTTTCAGGGGTTGGGCTCGGCCCCTTAGTTCCAGTCAAGGGAATTCTTAAGGAGTCTGCATACCAAGAAATTTTGAACAATTTCATGCTCCGAGCTTTGTGGGAACAGTTTGGGGATGGCTCCTTTCTGTTCCAACATGACTGTGCACTAGTGCACAAACAAGGTCCATAAATACATGGATGAGCGAGTTTGGGGTGGAGGAACTTGACTGGCCTGCACAGAGTCCTGACCTCAACCTGATAGACCACCTTTGGGTTGATTTAGAGAGGACCTGTGAGCCAGAATGCGCTTCTGGAAGAATGGTAAAACATTCCCATAGACACACTCCTAAACTTTGCAGACAGCCTTCCCAGAAGAGTTTAAGCTGTTATAGCTGCAAAGGGTGGGCCAACTCAACATTGAACCCTGCAGACTAGGATGCCAATAAAGTTCATGTGCGTGTAAAGGCAGGTGTCCCAATACTTTTTGTAATATAGCGTATTTGTGTACTAGCACACTTTATAACAATTGCTAACTTGAGTGCATCTATTGTCATACAGTAAAAAGAGTTTACATCTACGTCAAAAATACACTATAATCAAATATAAAAAATGACAAAACACAGATACAGACTTTCTGTTGATTTTTCAGCATGACATTCTTCTTGAGTGCCATATTTTCTGGCGCGGATGGCATCCTTTTCCTTATCTTCCTAAAGAAGTGGAACATTGAAAATATAAGCAGTAATCTCATATATTGGAGTACAAAGGGAAGGTTACACAACAAATATGCATTCAACAGGAACCTAAAGTCGTGGCTCTACAGCAAGTTACAGTACAGTACAGTAACACTCTACAGTTAGGCCCCAGAAGTTCCAACCAATAGGCCAGGCTTGATGCCCCTACTCTGTCCCTCCTCCACTGGAACCTCTCTCTATGCTATGCATACTGTCCCTCACCGGCAGGGTTCTGTCCCTAACTTAAAGGGGTTGTAAAGGTTTGTTTTTTATTTTCTAAATAGGTTCCTTTAAGCTAGTGCATTGTTGGCTCACTTACCTTTTCCTTCGATTTCCCTTCTAATTTTTTTTTCTTTGTTTTCTTTGTCTGAATTTCTCACTTCCTGTTCCTCCTCAGTAAGCTGTTCAGTAAGCTGTTCTGGCTGACTCAACACCACTCGGATGATGGTGTGAAGTTTACTGAGGAGAAACAGGAAGTGAGAAATTCAGACAAAGAAAAAAAAAACATTTAGAAGGGAAATCGAAGAAAAAGGTAAGTGAACCAACAATGCACTAGCTTAAAGGAACCTATTTAGAAAATTAAAAACGAACCTTTGCAACCCCTTTAACCACTCGCAAATTGTGCAAAAATGCAGTAAGCCAATGCTTTTTACAAGCACTGACCTAACTAACGATGGCTGCAGAGGTCATCCAGAGTTGCAGAGTCCAATCGGACAGCTGCTTCCCTGCTGACACATACAGAAGCTTCAGGGGAACAAAGCTCCCTTTATCCTCCTTTCCCTTCTGTATGGTTGCTGAAAAACAGCACCACCTACAGATGGGAGGAAAAACTGCACCTGCTCACAGGTGTGTGGCTATTTGTCTCTTTTTTAGGTTAAAGTAACTTGACTGAACTTCAGCACATTTGCAATATTTCCTCAGTAGGCAGTTCACTTTACAAAATATAAAAAGTTAAAAGTGGCTTCTTCCATATTTCAGGTAGTGAGGTGGTTAAGTAGCTTCCTAGCGCAGATCCTATCTTCTAGGACAAAGTGATTCTCTGTGTACTTTGACCGCAGGCTTCGAGGAGGTGTACATTTTCTGCTCCCATTTTAATTATAGTAAAAAAGAAGAGGGGTCAGCGAAGACATTCACAGCCATTGTTGTAGCATGTCGTGACTGGTTTAAAGACCTGCAGATCCAATCCTTGGGGTGGTGATCCTGTCCTGATACACTTTCAGACCTCAATGCTCCGAGTCCCAAGGCCTCCTCACAAGACTCCTGTTTCTGTCATTGCTGAGCGTGTAACAGGGAACACACCCAAGGTCACTTAGAACAAAGTAAGGACTTTCTTTATGATTGCACAAAATTATGTTCTGCAGAAAATGATTGACATGAAAGCCCATGGGCTTATTGTGCCCTGTGGTGTAACATTTCCAAAGTCATTTTACATAATTATTAAAAGGAAAAAATACCTCTATACCTAAACAGCTTAAAGCGGTAAACCCAAAGCCGTGTAATATATTGGAGCTTACCAATCATTAGATATGGTGGCTGCATTTGTTTTCTGTTTTTTTTAGGCTTCTATCTCTGTTTTCACCTGGTGATTTGGCCATTAACACACCTCCTGTATTAGAGTCCCCCCACTGGATGAATGAGCGCAGGGCGCGCATTTGGGAAGAAGCATTGACAGTCTGGGGGAGGGGAGTGTTACATGTACTAGTAGATTTAAATACACTAACAAGCCAGACCAACAATACTAACAAGTTGAAACCAAACTCCAGCTAATAGTTAATAAGCAGTTATAAACAGATCCGGTCCAGGCTCTGTGACGTCAGCTGACCAGTAGTGATGAGCCGAACACCCCCGGGTTCGGTTCGCACCAGAACCCGCGAACGGACCGGAAGTTCGAACGAACATTAGAACCCTATTAAATACAATGGATGCGAACGTTCGAATTCTAAAGTGCTAATTATAACAACTATTATGCATGTTATTGTCCTAAAAAGGGTTTGGGAACCCGGGTTCTGCACCAGGGGACATGTATCAATGCAAAAAGAAGTTTTAAAAACGGTCGTTTTTCGGGAGCAGTCATTTTAATGATGCATAAAGTGAAAAAAAAAAAGTCAAATATTCCTTTAAATATCGTACCTGGGGGGTGTCTAAAGTATGCCTGTGAAGTGCCACGTGTTTCCCGTGTTTAGAACTGTCCCTGCACAAAATGACACTTCTAAAGGAAAAAAAAGCCATTTAAAACTGCTTGCGGCTTTAATGTAATGTCTGGTCCCGGTAATATGGATGAAATTCTTTAAGAAAAATGGCATAGCTACCCCATGACCCCCCCCCCCCCTACCCCAGCCCATTACCAGCCCCTTTGGGTCTTGTATGGATATTAAGGGGAACCCCGCACATAAAATAAAAAAGGCCCTATATACTCTGAACAGCCGTATACAGGCGGTGCATACAAGACAGGGACTGTAGGTTTGTTCTTATGTAGAATCTGTTTGTAATTTTGAACAGGTACATTGTTGAAGTGTAGCTCCAGCCCAAAAATCTATTTTTAAACTTTTTGGAAAACATAGGTAAGGGTTATCACCCCTGTAACATTTGTTTTGCTGTCTGTGCCCCTGTTCAGAACATTTCACCTCACTTTCCGTCCCAATGACAACTGTTTTTGAAATGTGGTGTTTTTCTTGAAACAAGGATTGCTGATAAAGCATCAGTACAGAGGAGACACCTTTCTCCCATATTTATTCTTACAGGAGAGAATTTTCCTTCCTAGTGGTAGATTTCCTCTCACTTCCTGTTGTCTTCTTGCGTTTGCAAGTAGGAGTCGTTTGTAAGTTGGATGTTTGAAAGTAGGGACCTGCCGTATATACTCTGCAGAAATAGGCCCCTTAGTTGTTGGTGTTGGCACAACACTGTAAGCACTCACAGTTACTCTTGGTTGGTGCTGGAACGCCCTGCTGTCAACTATTATATCAGGAATTTTAATTACATATAATTGTTGAACAGTGGTAGTAAAAATTGGGCCTTTGATGGTGGTGCTGGTGCCACAACACTGTAAGCCCTGACAGTTACTCTTGGTGGGTGCAGCAATGGGCCCTGCTGTGAATTATTAGATCAAGAATTGTAATTACATGCCCCTGTTGAACAGGGGCTGAAAAATTGGGCCTTAGGCACTGGTGGCACAACACTGCAACCCCTCACAGATACTGTACTTGGAGCACAGCAATGAGCCCTGTTGCAAAGTATTGCTTCAAAAATTGTAATGACACGCCCCTGTTAAACAGGGGCTGAAAAATTGGGCCTTAGGCACTGGTGGCACAACACTGCAACTCCTCACAGATACTGTACTTGGAGCACAGCAATGAGCCCTGTTGCAAAGTATTGCTTCAAAAATTGTAATTACACGCCCCTGTTAAACAGGGGCTGAAAAATTGGGCGTTAGGCACTGGTGGCGGCACCCATAAACAAAAATGATCTTCCAAGCTATCATCATCAATCGTATCATTGAGGACTCGGAGGAGGAGGATAGCCAGTCAACATAACAGCACAGGCACTCAGCATCAGCATCAGTCTTGAAGGGATGTGACATTTTAAAATCAATTAGTCTGTTATATCAGCATCAGGTGTGTGGTAGCTGGTGGTGATCCAAGACTGGTTCATCTTGATGAAAGTCAGTCGATCAACCGAGTCGGTGGACAGGCGCACCCTGTGATCCGTGACAAATCCTCCAGCAGCACTGAATGTGCGTTCCGAAAGAACGCTGGATGCAGGACAGGCCAGTAGCTCAATTGCATACTGTGCAAGCTCTGGCCAGTGATCCATCCTCAAGACCCAGTAAGCCAGAGGATTTTCGGTGGGGAAGGTGTCCAAGTCTGACCTTGCCCCTAGATATTCCTGCACCATGTTTATCAGACGCTGGCGATGGTTGCTGGAACCAATCATACTTTGGGGCTGCGGACTAAAGAATTGTCTGAACGCATCGGTCAGACGGCCACCTTCCCCACCGCTCCTTCTTTGACTGGCCGAAGCCTCAGCAACTCGTTGTCCAGGACCAGGAGTTTGCAACCTCCCAGTCTCTGGGAACGCGTTGCACAGACCTTTCTGCAAGGCCTCCCGGAGTTGTCTCATCCTCTGCTCCCTCTGCGACGGTAACATAAGGTCCGCAACCTTACCCTTGTACCGTGGATCAAGGAGAGTGGCCAGCCAGTAATGGTCCCTCTCCTTGATCCGAAGAATACGAGGATCCTTCCGCAGACTTTGCAGGATCAGGGAGGCCATGCAGCGTAGGTTTGCTGAGGCATTCGCTCCGGAGTCCTCTGGGTCACTAAGGACGACATGATCCGCAGCCACCTCCTCCCAGCCACGTACAAGTCCACTGGTTTCTTGGGACTGTAAATCATCCCTAAAAGACTGCTGCTGATGATGCTGAGTGCCAGCCTCCACCTCCATGCTGACACAATCCTCCTCCTCCTCCTCCTCCTCCTCCTCTTCCTGTGCGATGGGTGGGACAGAAGGAACACTGTCTGGGTAAAGGGGGCCTTGAGAGGCAAGGAAGTCCTCCTCTTCCTGCCTCTGTTCTGCCTCAAGTGCCCTGTCCATTATTCCACGCAGCGTGTGCTCCAACAGGTGGACAAGAGGTACAGTGTCACTGATGCATGCACTGTCACTGCTCACCATCCTCGTGGCCTCCTCAAATGGTGCCAGGACAGTGCATGCATCCCTGATCATGCCCCACTGGCGTGGAGAAAAAAAACCAAGCTCCCCTGACCCTGTCCTGGTGCCGTAGTCGCACAGGTACTCATTGATGGCCCTCTGCTGCGTGTGCAGCCGCTGCAGCATGGCCAACGTTGAGTTCCACCTGGTGGGCATGTCACATATAAGGCGGTTCTTGGGCAGGTTCAACTCCTTTTGCAGCTCAGCCAGGCGAGCACTGGCATTATAAGATCTGCGGAAATGCACACAGACTTTCCTGGCCTGCCTCAGGACATCCTGTAAGCCCGGGTACCTGCCCAAGAACCGCTGCACCACCAGGTTAAGGACGTGAGCCACACAGGGCACATGGGTCAGTTGTCCCTGTCGGAGGGCGGAGAGGAGGTTGGTGCCATTGTCGCAAACCACCATTCCTGGCTTAAGCTGGCGTGGCGTCAACCACCTCTCGGCCTGGCCCTGCAGAGCAGACAGGACCTCTGCCCCAGTGTGGCTTCTGTCCCCCAAACACACCAGCGCAAGCACGGCATGGCATCTTTTTGCCTGCGTACTTGCGTAGCCCCGTGAACGGCTACGGAGCACCGCTGGTTCATAGGACAAACCACAGGAAGAGGCCATGGAGGAAGAAGAAGAGGAGGGGGTGGAGGAGAGAGGTGTGTCACAACCAGTAGTAGCATTTTGGAGGCGTGGCGGTGGGACAACCTCCAACACTACTGCACCTTGTCCTGAATCCTTCCCAGCTGCCAAAAGAGTGACCCAATGGGCCGTGAAAGAAAGGTAACGTCCCTGTCCATGCCTGCTGGACCATGAGTCAGCGGTAATATGCACCTTACCGCTGACCGCCCTGTCCAGCGAGGCCAAGACATTGCCTTCCACATGCCGGTAGAGAGCCGGAATAGCCTTCCGTGAGAAAAAGTGGCGTTTGGGAACCTGCCACTGAGGAACCGCACATTGCACAAACTCACGGAAGGGGGCCGAGTCTACCAACTGAAAAGGCAGCAGTTGAAGCGCTAGCAATTTAGCCAAGCTAGCATTCAACCGCTGGGCATGTGGATGGCTGGGAGTGAACTTCTTTCGACGGTCCAGCAGCTGGGGCAGGGAAATTTGCCTGCTAGAATCGGACGTCGGTGTACTGCTAGCAGAGTGGGCGCAAGTACTTGGCTGTGACACACCTAATTCTACACCTTCATTCCTCTCAGTGCATGTTTCAGAGAGGACTGAAGTTATAGTGGGGTTGGAGATCCCAGCTGATGCGGTGCAAGGAGAGGTCCGCTTTGTTCTTTGGTGTGGGTCTTTGAGGTAGGCTTGCCAACGAGCTGCATGGCAGGTCAACATATGTCTGGTCAGGCATGTGGTACCCAAGCGGCTGATGTTTTGGCCACGCGATATACGCTTGAGACATATGTTGCAAACAGCAGCTGTGCGATCTGATGCACTAGCCTCAAAAAAGGCCCACACCAAAGAACTTTTTGAATGACGGGCAGAGGCAGCGCCCTGCACAGGCGGAGCTCTGCGGTGTGATTCCGTCGGTGTACTGCCCTTACGCTGGCCACCAAAGGGCATCCTGCCTCGTTGGAGATGTGCCTCCTCCTCATCCTCCTCCTCCTCCTCTCTCCTATTAGGCACCCACGTGGAGTCATTGACCTCATCATCCCCTCCCTCCTCATCACTGGAGCCAATCTGGCAGTATGCTGCAGCTGCTGGAACATGACTGCCAGATTGGTGTCCTTCTTGAGCATCCCCTCTGTCTGCTCTCACGCTACTGCCTTCCTCTAGCTGGGTTTCATCATCAGACCCTTCGAAACGCTGGGCATCCTCCTGGAGCATGTACCCAACACTGTGCTGAAACAGTTCGGGGGACTCCTCAGGAGGAGGACATGGTGGGTCTAGGGAAGGAGTGACTGATGATTTGTCTGACATTGATACCAGGGAAGACGACGCTTTGGCAGCTGCTTTTCCAGTACCCTGAGCCTGGGTGAGAGAGGATGAGGAGGAGGAGGAGGGCTTGGTCATCCACTCTACCAAGTCTTCGGCATGATGTGGCTCAACATGTCCAGCTGCCGAAAAGAAGGACAAGCGTGTCCCATGGCCATGTGCTGATGACAATGCACCGCGTCCACGACCAGCACTGTTGCCCCCAGACACAGAGCCTGCTTGCCCTCTTTTATTGCCTCCTGACTGTCTGCCTCTCCTTGTTTGCCTTCCAGACATTCTAATAGATGGCCTGCAGGGAGATGGGAAAAAAGCAATAAGGGCTACCTTCAGGTGTCCTTCTCTGTCCCTGGAAACAAGGACTTGCAGAGTGAAAGAAAAAAAACACTCTCCCTACCTACAGTTTTCTGTCCCTAGAAAAAATGTTTTTTTTAATCACAATATAGCACAAGGAAAATTAACTCACTGTCCTTACAGGTCCCTGGAAACAAGGACTTGCAGAGTGAAAGAAAAAAAACACTCTCCCTACCTACAGTTTTCTGTCCCTAGAAAAAAATGTTTTTTTTAATCACAATATAGCAAAAGGACAATTCACTCACTGTCCTTCCAGGTCCCTGGAAACAAGGACTTGCAGAGTGAAAGAAACTGACACTGTCCCTACCTAGAGTTTTCTGTCCCTGGAATAAATGTTTTTTTCAGCACAATATAGCACAAGGACAATTAACTCACTGTCCTTACAGGTCCCTGGAAACAAGGACTTGCAGAGTGAAAGAAACTGACACTGTCCCTACCTAGAGTTTTCTGTCCCTAGAATAAATGTTTTTTTTAATCACAATATAGCAAAAGGACAATTCACTCACTGTCCTTCCAGGTCCCTGGAAACAAGGACTTGCAGAGTGAAAGAAACTGACACTGTCCCTACCTAGAGTTTTCTGTCCCTAGAATAAATGTTTTTTTTAATCACAATATAGCACAAGGAAAATTAACTCACTGTCCTTACAGGTCCCTGGAAACAAGGACTTGCAGAGTGAAAGAAAAAAAACACTCTCCCTACCTACAGTTTTCTGTCCCTAGAAAAAAATGTTTTTTTTAATCACAATATAGCAAAAGGACAATTCACTCACTGTCCTTCCAGGTCCCTGGAAACAAGGACTTGCAGAGTGAAAGAAACTGACACTGTCCCTACCTAGAGTTTTCTGTCCCTGGAATAAATGTTTTTTTCAGCACAATATAGCACAAGGACAATTAACTCACTGTCCTTACAGGTCCCTGGAAACAAGGACTTGCAGAGTGAAAGAAAAAAAATACTCTCCCTACCTACAGTTTTCTGTCCCTAGAAAAAAATGTTTTTTTTAATCACAATATAGCAAAAGGACAATTCACTCACTGTCCTTCCAGGTCCCTGGAAACAAGGACTTGCAGAGTGAAAGAAACTGACACTGTCCCTACCTAGAGTTTTCTGTCCCTAGAATAAATGTTTTTTTTAATCACAATATAGCACAAGGAAAATTAACTCACTGTCCTTACAGGTCCCTGGAAACAAGGACTTGCAGAGTGAAAGAAAAAAAACACTCTCCCTACCTACAGTTTTCTGTCCCTAGAAAAAAATGTTTTTTTTAATCACAATATAGCAAAAGGACAATTCACTCACTGTCCTTCCAGGTCCCTGGAAACAAGGACTTGCAGAGTGAAAGAAACTGACACTGTCCCTACCTAGAGTTTTCTGTCCCTGGAATAAATGTTTTTTTCAGCACAATATAGCACAAGGACAATTAACTCACTGTCCTTACAGGTCCCTGGAAACAAGGACTTGCAGAGTGAAAGAAAAAAAATACTCTCCCTACCTACAGTTTTCTGTCCCTAGAAAAAAATGTTTTTTTTAATCACAATATAGCAAAAGGACAATTCACTCACTGTCCTTCCAGGTCCCTGGAAACAAGGACTTGCAGAGTGAAAGAAACTGACACTGTCCCTACCTAGAGTTTTCTGTCCCTGGAATAAATGTTTTTTTCAGCACAATATAGCACAAGGACAATTAACTCACTGTCCTTACAGGTCCCTGGAAACAAGGACTTGCAGAGTGAAAGAAAAAAAATACTCTCCCTACCTACAGTTTTCTGTCCCTAGAAAAAAATGTTTTTTTTAATCACAATATAGCAAAAGGACAATTCACTCACTGTCCTTCCAGGTCCCTGGAAACAAGGACTTGCAGAGTGAAAGAAACTGACACTGTCCCTACCTAGAGTTTTCTGTCCCTAGAATAAATGTTTTTTTTAATCACAATATAGCAAAAGGACAATTCACTCACTGTCCTTCCAGGTCCCTGGAAACAAGGACTTGCAGAGTGAAAGAAACTGACACTGTCCCTACCTAGAGTTTTCTGTCCCTAGAATAAATGTTTTTTTTAATCACAATATAGCAAAAGGACAATTCACTCACTGTCCTTCCAGGTCCCTGGAAACAAGGACTTGCAGAGTGAAAGAAACTGACACTGTCCCTACCTAGAGTTTTCTGTCCCTAGAATAAATGTTTTTTTTAATCACAATATAGCAAAAGGACAATTCACTCACTGTCCTTCCAGGTCCCTGGAAACAAGGACTTGCAGAGTGAAAGAAACTGACACTGTCCCTACCTAGAGTTTTCTGTCCCTAGAATAAATGTTTTTTTTAATCACAATATAGCAAAAGGACAATTCACTCACTGTCCTTCCAGGTCCCTGGAAACAAGGACTTGCAGAGTGAAAGAAACTGACACTGTCCCTACCTAGAGTTTTCTGTCCCTGGAATAAATGTTTTTTTCAGCACAATATAGCACAAGGACAATTAACTCACTGTCCTTACAGGTCCCTGGAAACAAGGACTTGCAGAGTGAAAGAAAAAAAATACTCTCCCTACCTACAGTTTTCTGTCCCTAGAAAAAAATGTTTTTTTTAATCACAATATAGCAAAAGGACAATTCACTCACTGTCCTTCCAGGTCCCTGGAAACAAGGACTTGCAGAGTGAAAGAAACTGACACTGTCCCTACCTAGAGTTTTCTGTCCCTAGAATAAATGTTTTTTTTAATCACAATATAGCAAAAGGACAATTCACTCACTGTCCTTCCAGGTCCCTGGAAACAAGGACTTGCAGAGTGAAAGAAACTGACACTGTCCCTACCTAGAGTTTTCTGTCCCTAGAATAAATGTTTTTTTTAATCACAATATAGCAAAAGGACAATTCACTCACTGTCCTTCCAGGTCCCTGGAAACAAGGACTTGCAGAGTGAAAGAAACTGACACTGTCCCTACCTAGAGTTTTCTGTCCCTAGAATAAATGTTTTTTTTAATCACAATATAGCAAAAGGACAATTCACTCACTGTCCTTCCAGGTCCCTGGAAACAAGGACTTGCAGAGTGAAAGAAACTGACACTGTCCCTACCTAGAGTTTTCTGTCCCTAGAATAAATGTTTTTTTTTAAGCACACTATAGCAGAAGCACAAAACACACTGACACTCTCCCTACCTATCCTTCTCTTTCCCTAAACTAAAGGAATCCAGGTTAAGCAAGAAAGAAATAACAGTCACTGTCCCTGCCTATGCTACTCTATCCCTGCTCCGGAACACACTACACTAGGCCGCCGTGCTGGCGGCCTTTTATAGTGTGGGGCGTGTACTAAACACCCTCAGCAATAATTGGCCACAGGCATCCTGCCTGTGGCCAATCATTGCTCTCCTCGCTGCCGGCGCTGTGATTGGCCAAGCATGCGGGGTCACAGTGCATGCTTGGCCAATCACAGCGCCTGGATGACACTGCGATGGCGTAGTGCATTGTGGGCCGTTCGCGTCACTCGAATTTGGCGCGAACGGCCCAAATCGTTCGATCTTCGTCGAACGATCGAACAGCCAATGTTCGAGTCGAACGTATGTTCGACTCGAACACGAAGCTCATCCCTACTGACCAGCAGCTGGCTTAGCCTCTCAATAGGCCACTAAGAGCCTGAGCCAGCCATTCTCACCTCCTTCACAGCCTGGCGCTCCACTGAGTGCTGGAGGACCAAAGCAGAGAGCCAGTGACTAACAGTCATTGGCTCTCTGATCACTAATGACCGAGAACAGAGCAATCAGTGTTTTTGGTCATTCAGTTCAAAAATGTGAGAAATATACACATAAACAAACATAGAATACAAAGCAAGTTGCACTAAGTGAACATAATATAAATGTGGATGCATGGTAAAGTCCCCCAAAAATGTCAGCAAAATAAATTAATAAGTCCAATTCCCTGAAACATATGCTGAATAAATTGTTGGGTGCTGTGAACTCCAAATGGTATCCTTCACCAGGTGAATCACCAGCATAAAGTAATGCCCCATACACACGATCATTTTTCATGCCGTTTAAAAATGCCATTTTTAAAAATGGCCATTAAAAATGATCGTGTGTATGCTCAAGAGCATTTTTAACAACGTGAAAAACGGACATTAAAAATTTCGAACATGCTCTCTTTTTTTACGTCGTTTTTCATGTCGTTTTTTTTAACGACGTGAAAAACGATAGTGTGTATGCTTTAACGACGTGAAAAAAACCGCGCATGCTCAGAATCAAGTATGAGACGGGAGCGCTCGTTCTGGTAAAACTAGCGTTCGTAATGGAGATAGCACATTTGTCACGCAGTAACGGACTGAAAAGCACGAGGCTGAAAAGCGCGAATCGTTGCTCAACAAACTTTACTTACATGAAGGGTGGCGCCATTCGAACGGAACTTCCCCTTTATAGTGCCGTCGTACGTGTTGTACGTCACTGCGCTTTGCTCGAGCGTTTTTTTTAATGATCGTGTGTACGCAAGACAGGCTTGAGAGGAAACATGAAAAAAAATTACAAGAAAAACGTTGGTTTAAAAAATGGCATGAAAAATGATCGCGTGTATGGGGCATAAGGCTGTACTCTTACCCCACACGGTGGACCCTCTGTTATGGAAGGTCAGACAAGCATAGGAAACTGTCAGCTCCTGGTGCCAAGGGGAAACAGTGGTATAAGGAATATACCTATTTCCAACAGCTCCTCCAGACGACTGGATCAGAACCTCATGTCTGCCGAATAGATTCTCAAAAGAAATAAGAAGCGGACTTCCAATAGTGTAAAAAAACTTTTAAAAGGTGTTTTATTCTGACACTGTGCACAACATAATAAGATACATGGTGCATAAAAGGCATAAAAACTGCAGTTTAAAAGTCAAAGTTTAAAAGAACTCGCGGTGGCGTAGATAGTGGTGAGTTTTTAAACTTTGATTTTTAAACTGCAGTTTTTATGCCTTTTATGGTGATTCACCTGGTGAAGGATACAATTTGGAGTTCACAGCACCCAACACTTTATTCAGCATATGTTTCAAGGAATTGGATTTATTAATTTATTTTGCTGACATTTTTTTTGGACTTGACCATCCATCCACATTTATATTATGTTCACTTAGCGCAATTTACTTTGTATTCTATGTATGTTTGTTTGTTTGTATTTGGAAACTCGCACTTCTCTTTTAAAATCAATACAATGCACAGTTTTGGACCCCACAGTATGCCCTTTCCTAGATCAAATTATTTATTTTGGCACTGCCGCTGTAGTAGAGCTCCTAGCATGCTCCTGTTAGCCCACAGTAAATAATGACCAACCAAACATAGATCTCTCCCACCCCCAAATAGAACACTGGACGGCTGGTGGAGGAATTACTGCAGTAGCAGTAGATGAAGCAAACAGAAGCCTGGAATCAAAGTCTGCCATCTCATCCCTCCAAAACGGAAGAGATGAATCACACAGATTCTGTGGTTAGTGAAGGTGCCATTTAGATTTGTAGTGCCTTACCTGAATTTAATAAGCAACAAAATCTACGTATGTTATGAGTTCACTTTAACCTCCTCCCACTGCCTTCCGGCCCTTTAAGAGCTCCTAAATGCCGGGAGGTGGAGGGGGTCATACAGGTCATGTGATCACTGTGATTGGCTTTCACAGCATTCACGTGATTGGAAAGCTCCTGATCGCAAGTATGCATCAGGAGCTTTCCGGACCCCATAGGTGACAGTGCTGGGAGTGTGCAGGGTGTACACTCTCAGCACAGAAAACTGTTTACATAAGGTTGCATATATGTGGCCTCTCAGTGTTAAAGCCCACCTGCCAAGAGGCCGCATATATGCGCCATACTGGCAGGAAGTTGTTAAAGTATAACTAAAGGTTATTTTTTGGGGGGGTTTTGGACAAAGTTGAGAGGGATTGGAATATATATGAGTGTAGCAGGTATTTGAATTTAGGGGAGGCATCTGGGTGGTAGTGTAACCCAGATACATTGATTGTTAGGGAATCTGGGACCCTTTTTGGTTCTTGGAGGACTCTGGTGGTGTGAGGTTCCCTGCGGCCTGCGGGTGGCGCTGTCGCCCTGGCCGGGACTGAACACTCACCACAAGACTGCATCCTTTTTGTCCTTTCCTGACGCTGGTACAGCGGGGCGGGGAACCTGCTGTGACGTAAAGGGAGAGGAGATAAAAGGGGCGGACGCCCTGACCTTAGGGTTCAGAGTCGGCACCTTCAGCCTGGGTGCTGGCGTTCCGGAGTTCCGGGCCCAGGTGCCCTTGACCTGGCCGGAGTGGGAGATGGAGTCCATCCCAGGCACCTTTAGCCTGGAGTGAGGTACTAATGTGGAAACCTGGGACTCAGTACCTTCGACTAGGTTGCGCGAGGGTGGAGGAATCCAAGGGGGCCCTAACGCCTTGGGTGCCCGTGTCTGAGATTGAGGAGGCCGGTGAGCGGAACTTCTCTGGAAAGTCTGGCGCAGCATTTGCCGGTGACGGACAGGCCTCCGGTAACTCTCTTGGACGGATGTCTTCCCTCTGACAGGGGCTGTGATAGTGAAGGTAATTCATACTCTTGTTCTATATAGTCGGTGGCAGTGACTATACATCATAACCATTGGTGACACCACAGTGGTTAGCTCTACTACAAGAATTGTGCCTTGACCTACTCCCCACAAATACTGAAGTGTTCTATGGGTCTCAACCTGTCTGTGCTGTGTGACTATTTATTGCTGGAAGAGAAATAAATATGAGTTGGACCTTTTCAGTGTGTGGAACTCTGGTTACTAGGAGCAAAGGGAGTCACTTCGAAGAAAGGATTTGACTCTGGGACACACACACACAAAACCCGATAGTTCTGGCTTTCACCTCCAGTCCCTCTGGAGGACATGGGCCGTGGTGTATTGCATCCCTCCCCCAGTACTAAACCCCTAGACAAGACCAACAAGCCGAGAATGAGAAGGGGTGAGAGGGGTGAGGTCGCTACACGTGTTTCTCCCTAATGGGGATACAAACAACCATAAAAATCTCTTTATTTGTTTTTTATCACCAAAAGTGAAAGAAAATCCCAAATTTTGGGTTGTCTCCAGAACAGGAATAGTGGGGAAATTTCCATTGGGATTATCATCAACATCAAAAAGCGAGAGTGGCCAGACTTGGGAGTGAAAAGCACCACCACGGGCCTGTACTTGAGCTTTCTTGAGGAGGGGGGACCTTGCAGGCACTGCAGGATTTCAGTCCTTCACGACATAGTGTGTTACCAATTGTTTTCTTGTAGACTATGGTCCCAACTGCCTTGCGATCGTTGACAAGATTTTACCATGTAGTTCGGGGCTGATTCCTTACCATTCTCATGATCATTGAAACTCCATCAGATCTTGCATGGAGCCGCAGACCGAGGCAGGTTGGCAGTTATTTTGTGTTTCTTCCATTTGCGAATAATTGCACTAACTGTTGTCACCCTCTCACCAAGCTGTTTGGTGATGGTTTTGTAGCCCATTCCAGACTTTTTTAGGTCTACAATCTTGTGCCTGACATTTTTAAACAGCTCTTGGTCATGGTGGAGAGATTGGATGGTGACTGATTGATTGATTGATTGATTGATTGCTTCTGTGGACAGGTGTCTTCTATGCAGGTAACAACCTGAGATTAGGAGCACTCCCTTTAAGATAGTGCTCCTAATCTCTGCTCGTTACCTCTATAGAAGACACCTGGGAGCCAGAAATCTTGCTGATTGATAGGGGAACAAATACTTATTTCCCTCATTAAAATGCAAATCAATATATAACTTTTTTTAAATGCATTTTTCTGGATATTTTTGTTATTATTCTGTCTCTCACTGTTAAAATAAACCTACCATTAAAATTATAGACTGATGATTGTCAGTGGGCAAACATACAAATTTAGCAGGGAATCAAATACTTTTTATCCTCACTGTTTATGGCAGTCTTGTGACTTCTATCATTGTCTGGTTTACACTTGTAGGAGAATTTTTCATTCCCCTCT
Source organism: Rana muscosa (assembly GCA_029206835.1). NCBI lineage: Eukaryota > Metazoa > Chordata > Amphibia > Anura > Ranidae > Rana > Rana muscosa. The sequence continues at coordinate 346,785,590 of CM055127.1, forward strand.
GACTTTTCTATGAGGCTGCAGGACCCCTGGCCCTTTATCTGGACAGTGCTAATTGGCCCTGTGCTGATCACATGCACCCTCCCAAGATGTTTTTATTTCTAGCAATACACACCAAACTGAGCATGTGCAGAGTTACTCCAAAGGCTCTGTCTTATCAGGAAATGGATTGGGGACTGTGGAAGAAGAGGAGGATCAGAGAAGACAGGATCAAACAGTCTTTTTTTTAGACAAAGCAGAGGATTAACCCTTTAGGTTCCACAGTGAGTATAACAAGCATGCTTTACTACATATACAAACTGATTTTACTGTTGTGGGTTTAGTAACACTTTAAAGAGTTCTCCTTCCTTTCTCTCTTATAAAAAGTTGTCAGCAGGACAGGAAGTCTTTGTGGGGAAATCTCTCTAATGGTGCCCTGAACAGCAGTAAAAATCAGTCAGCGGTTCTATCTCTTCTCAACTTTATCCATAACTAACCTCCTAAACAAACCTAAACTGAATAGGATTTCTGCAAGATTTTTATTTCTGTCTGTGTCTCCGTTGCAGTTAAAGCAATACACCTAGGTCACGTCTCACAGCCTGTAATTGAGGAATGAAGAAGTAGCATAGTTGCCAACAGTCTCGAATTTCCCGGGACAATCCCGAATTTTGGACCCTTGTCCCGGATTGGGCTTGTCCCGATTCGGGACAAGCCCAATTGTTTTTGTCCCGGGAAATTCGGGAATGTTTTAGGCTAAAAACGGCAGCAGCTACACCAAAATGGCCGCCACCGCCACAAGAGTTCTTTCCTCTTTACCTCTAGTGTGAGGAGAGGGGCAGCCAATCGTGGCTTCTCTCTCTTTCGGCAGCCACTCCCCGCTCTTCACTCTGTGATTATTTATTTATTAGGTGTTTTTGCAGGGGCTTCTTGGCAGTCCAGATCTCGTCCCATCGCTGTACACTGTCATCGCCCTGTTATTACACTGCAGCTCCCCCCACGCTGCAGCACAGGCTCACTCTGATTTATGACAAGTGATCCCACTTCAGGATCACACCCAAGGCAACACAGCAATGCGAATGACAAGAACAAGCATCTTAGTTCGTAGCTGGGAGGTCTAGTGAAAGTAGTATTTGACAGAGACACAAGTGTGGAGGGGCTCTGATGGGGGACACAAGTGTGGAGGGGCTCCGATGGGGGGACACAAGTGTGGAGGGGCTCTGATGGGGGACACAAGTGTGGAGGGGCTCTGATGGGGGACACAAATGTGGAGGGGCTCTGATGGGGGACACAAATGTGGAGGGGCTCTGATGGGGGACACAAGTGTGGAGGGGACTCTGATGGAGACACAAGTGTGGTTGGGGCTCTGATGGGGACACAAGTGTGGTGGGGGCTCTGATGGGGACACAAGTGTGGAGGGGGCTCCGATGGGGACACAAGTGTGGAGGGGACTCTGATGGGGGATACAAGTGCATACCTCCCAACTGGCACAGATTGTGCGGGTTTTACCCGCAGAGGCTCCTCCTTCCCGCACTCCCGCGAGACTATCGTGTTTCCCGCACAGCAGGAAACATGAAGAGAAGAAGAGGAGCAGCAGCAGCAGGTAAACCCCCCCCCCGATCGGCACTAGTATGCCCCCCCCGATCGGCGGCCCCCCGCCCCGCCCCAAACCCCCCCCCCCCCCCCCGGTTAAAAATCTTTTTCTTTTTTTTTTTTTCAAGTCCTTTTTTTTTTTTTGTTAATGTTCCGGCGGCAACCCCCGCCCGACCCCCCCCCCCCCACCGCTCAACAACTTCTGTGGCAATTCCCGTTTTTTTTGCCAATGTCCCGCACCCCCCCGCTCAACAACTCTGGTTGGCAGGGGAGAGGGGACATCAGAATGTCCCGCGAAGGGACTTTACAAAGTTGGGAGGTATGCAAGTGTGGAGGGGCTCTGATGGGGACACAAGTGTGGAGGGGGTTCTGATGTGGGACACAAATGTGGGGGCGCTGATTGGGGCATGGGCAGGAAGGGTTTTAATGGGTGTGGGGAGGTGGCTCTGAGGGGACACAAGCGTGTGGCAGGAGTTCTGAAGGGGACACAAATGTGTGGGGGGTGACTGTGATGGGAACAGAAATGTGCAAGAGGGGGTGTTAATGGGGACACAAGCATGTAGGGAGAGTCTGACGAGGATACAATTGTGTTGGGAGATTATGCTGGGGACACAATTGGGCATGGAGGCTCTGACAGGAACACTGATGTAAGGCCTCATGCACACTTAATGTTTATAATGTTTATCCCTGGTGCCTGAGGCTCTGGCAATTAGGTGCAGGCGGAGGATAGAGGTGCACCATCCAGCCCCGCTGATGGCAGCCTTTTTTTAATTCTATTCTCTTTCATGGCTGGGGATTCATTTATAAATAACTTTTTTTTTTCGGCCTACGAATAAATATACAATGTGGCCCTCGAAGTAAAAAGTTTGGAGACTCCTGGTGTAGTGTATTAATCAGTGTAGTGTAGTAGTTAGTGTAGTGGGTGGTGTAGTGAACAGTGTAGTGTAGTGCGTGTTGTAGTAATTAGTGTAGTGCTTGTTGCACCTGATGCAAGGACGGACTATGCTGGGGAGGCACCTGATGCAAGGACTGACTATGCTGGGAAGGCACCTGATGTAAGGACAGACTCTGCTGGGGAGGCATCTGATGCAAGGACGGACTCTGCTAGGGAGGCACCTGATGCAAGGACGGACTCTGCTGGGGAGGCACCTGATGCACGGATGGACTCTGCTGGGGAGGCACCTGATGCAAGGACAGACTCTGCTTGGGAGGCACCTGATGCAAGAACGGACTCTGCTGGGGAGGCACCTGATGCAAGGATGGACTCTGCTGGGGAGGCACCTGATGCAAGGACGGACTGCTGGGGAGGCCATCTGGTGGCAGGTGACGTGGCAGGTGACACGATTCCACTGATTCAGCATTATGGTGAGTTTAATGATTTCATTTTATATTACAATGTAATAATAGAAATAATGCGCTTCAATCACCGTGACACCATAAAAACCATGGTGCCGGGATGATTGAAGCGCCAACAACAGGTGTTTTGGAGTATCTTTATCTGCCGATTTTGTTAAACTTTCTGGAATACACATATTTCTATTGTGGTGTAGGATCTGGCTTTCTTTCTTTCTCTTTTTCTTTCTTTCTTTATCTCGGACTCTAACCACACCCCTTTTGAGGCAAGTCAATTTAAGCCACGCCCACTATCATATGTAAACCACGCCCATATTTTGCGTGTCCCGCATAAAAAAAATTGCAATGTTGGCAACTATGAAGTAGTAGAAAACTGATGAAAGGTCTGAGGGATAGAACATACAGTATCTGGAAATCCAGAAAAGGGGAGACATGACTGAAATGTTTTAAATAAATTAAGGCTGGGTTCACACCAGTGTGCTGCGGTTTGGATGCAGTGTCATTAATCTGCATTTTTCATGCAGTTTTAAGTGCACTCCCATTGACTTCTATTAGACTATGCATTTTCATGAAAGCACATCAAAGTCCTGCATGCTGCATCTTTGATGCACTTTCAGAAAACACTGCGACTGGTCAGTCACAGCTGCCTCTGTAACCTGTGACTGGTTCCAGTCCCACTCAGCATACAATACAGGGCTAATATACCAGTATTGTACATGATGACGCAGAGGTTCTGCCAAAAACTGGAGCTTCAGGCAGAGGAAGAGAGTGCCGAAACTTAAGCCTCATACACACGATCGGATTTTCCGACGGGAATTGTGCGATGGCAGGCTGTTTTCCGACCGTTTGTATGCTCCATCGGACAATTGTTGTCTGATTTTCCACAGACAAATGTTGGATAGCATGTTTTAAAATTGTCCGCCAACAAATGTGTGTTGGCGGATTATCTGATAGTATGTACACAAGTCCCTCGGACAAAGCTTATGCTCAGAAGCAATGCTCACCATAACACAACATTAGCAGAAGTTGCCCAAAGGGTGGCGCTAAAAAGCTGAAAAACCACGTAGTTTCGTGTTTGTTGGCCGTTTGTATGCAATACAAGTTCATGGCCAACGCCCTTCGGAGAAAAGTCCTACACTTTGTCTGCAGAAAATCTAATCGTGTGTTTGAGGCTTAACTGAGGCAGGGATGTCAGGTAAGTAATCCTGCCTATACTTTAATCCATTAATATAATGAGCATTTAATCCTTGCAGTTTGAGAGGGCCCTACTGTGGTAGGTTTTATAAAAATTCCTGGAGTTGAGCTTTAAGCTCCATAGCTTTTATTTGAAAAGGTAAAATAACAAGGATCAAAGTTTGGTAAAGCATAGCAACCATATGGCAATAAATCATTAAAGTGGGAGTAAACTCCCATGTATGAATTTTACCTATACAGGACCTATACCTATATACCTATAGGTCCTGTAAATATCTCCTAAACGTGCACCATTTAGGTGATATTTACTGTACATGCAGCCAGTGACATTACAGGGAATGCATACCCAAGGCGTTCCTTCAGAGTCCTGTGCCGTAAATGGCGGCTCCCGTGCGCATGCGTGGGTGTGACGTCATCGCGGCTCCAGCCACTCACACAGCCAGAGTCTGCAAACCCGGAAAGTAGACTGGGTGAAGATGAAAACACCTTCAGCGGTGACAGTGTGCCACTGGAAGGCTTCGTTTTCAGGTAAGTTTCACATAATTTGCTACTATGCGATGCATAGTTGCATACTAGAACATTATAACATTTAAAAAAAAAAAAAATACCCAGCGGTTTACCACTTTAACACACTTTCTGCCATGAACTAAGGAAAAGGGAAAAATGATTAGATGGTATGGTTTACTGCATATTTGTATTACCAGTATTTCTAAAGAGTCCTTGAACTGCCTATTCATATCAAGAAAAATTGTGTCCTTATGCAATGAGATAGATGGAAATGTAGCTCCTGTGTGTGGCTACCCTCCTCCTCCTATGCAGGCAACAGCTACATTTTAGGAAATCAGATCTGTTTTTATAATACAGTAGGTGCTGTCTCTGCTCTACATCAGGATAAAGGTCCATTCACACTAGCTGCACGCTAAAACGCTCCATTTTAGCATATGGGCTAGTGTCCATCTTGACAAGCGGCAGTGTAATGCACTGTTTAAGCACTTTGCATGATTTACCTTTTTCTTTAACATTATTGAAGTGTGACCAATTTAAGCAGGCCATAGACAGTTTAAATGTATTTCCTGCAACCACAGGTTCCCCCATCAACACAGACAGTGCTGACAGGGGAATCCCTCCTGCCGAGACATTGTGTTCTTCCGGCGGGGGAAGCCACCCCAGCCGGGAGAAGACAGTAAATATTGCTAGCGGCTATAGCTGCTGCTAGCGATAATTGGAAGTAATATCAAACAGGCTGGTTGTACCAAAGTTGATCGATCAACTGGGTACATTCAGTCTGCCCATACATGGTTTGAATCAGTTCCTGCTGAACCAGCCGAGATTCTAACCCTCTATCGCCAGCCATGGCACAGCTGTGTGTTGCAATGCACTGCCATGTCATCAGCATGTCTGCATTTTTCTGCACTGCATATCATAACAGAATTGTGGTGTATACAATCATTTTCTAAGCTCCGTGGCAGTCAGTGACTGGCATTGATGGGGTGCAGAATAATGAGAACAAGATTTAAGCTGTCTGTCATGCCAAATGGTGTGATCTAGCGCAAAGGGTGGGCACAGGCTTATCATTTTTGGGAGTGCCAGGTTCTTGATTAAAGTATAAACTACTCTCCTACTGAAATGACACTTGGTAAAAGTGTTGATTAGGTGAAATCTCTCATTTGCAATAGCAGCTTGTAAAGCAATATCTGCCTTGTAGACAGCATACAAATGTATAAGGTCTCAGAAATGTCCCTACAGGGTTAATTCCTCCAGCACCAAACCCTAGTATTCCAGCAGGGGAGAGGTGTATGTGGAAAGGCTTCATTGCACTTCACTGTAAACGCAGAACATTTTCAAGAGACAAACAAGGAAATATTCTATTGAACAAGAAGCCGTGTGAGGGTGGGACAGGTGCACCGAAGCTATCAAGTGAAGGTGTGCCTGGTGGGGATTAACTAAAAGTAGCTGTGCAGGTTTATCTGTTGCTTTGAATCTCACCATGGTAATTTCGGATAAGCCATGCTCCATACAGTCGTTCCCTTCACCTCAATTCCTCCCAGAACTCAAGATTAGAACAAAGCCTGAATCATCAGCCCTGCCAGTCCTTGAGTTTGATTCCTTTTGAGGACTTTCGTAATCCCAATGTCCCATTCACCTGTCACTTTAACCTTGTAATTATATAAATGTCACGTTATCCATAAAACAAGGCTTAGAGCAACATGGAAGAGTATTAACCCCAACACTGTTCCTTTACAGAGCACATACTACTATTAAGTGCTGGCCTGAAATCGTCATGTCACGATCACTGTCACCCAGTTTCTGCACGTGAACAACAGTTCAATACAACGGGACACGGTAACTGTTTACAAACTCATTATAATCTAAGGGCTAAACTACATGGATGATTTTAATGGTTAATGAAAAGATTCTAAAGAAGCCTTTCCTGACCAAAAATTGGAGACTACCATTGCAAACTTCTGATTTTGGAAAAGCTAGTTGCCAATACTTTAGTCCAGTGATTCTCAACCAGGGTTCCGTGGAACCCTAGGGTTCCTCCAGAGGTTTCTAGGGGTTCCTTCAGCATTGGGCAATTTCCTACTGACACCATTGATCTTTTTAGCCATCTGTAAGGAGGTAATTCTTCCCAATGACCATCACAAGTGTAAGGACCATCCTTCCCACTGACCATCACACTAAGGTTTCATGAATTGTAGATCTGTAATTTTTAGCAGGGGTTCCCCGAGACCGGAGAACTATTTCAAGGGTTCCTCTGTGTTGAAAAGGTTGAGAAAGGCTGCTTTAGTCACTCGAAACAAGTATGCAGATCAAGACTTCTGGTGGGAGGTTTACAGGTGGTCCCCTACTTACAAACGACTCCTACTTACAAACGGAGGGAGACAACAGGAAGTGAGAGGAAATCTACCCCTAGGAATGGAAATTCTCTTGTGTAAGAGTTAATATGGGAAAAAGGTGTCTCCACTTATGCTTTATCACCAATCCTTGTTTCCCTAATAACCCAAAATTTTCAAAATCCAATCTTAATTGGGACAGAAAGTGAGGTGAAATCTTCTGAACAGGAGCACAGACAGCAAAACAAATGTTACAGGCGTGATAACCCTTCCCTATGCTATCCAAAAAGCTTAAACATTGATTTTTTGGCTGGAGCTACACTTAAAAAATGTACGTATTCCAACTTACAAACAGATTCAACTTAGGAATAAGCCTACAGTCCCTGTCGTGTTTGGGACCACCTGTACTAATATGCCAGTTAGCTGATTTCCAATACCAACTCCAAGAAAAATGTATTGTCTCTGATCTCCCTGATATCAGTTCACTGAAAATCAATGTACCTATACCCAACCTATAAGTGCATCATCATAATGCATAGGAAAAAAAGGTATTGCATACCTTTTAAGTTTTTGAGATTAGAAAAATGGACACTTTGTAGCATATAGTATATATGTAAAAGACACAGACCTGCCACAACCCCAATTAATTGGACCATGAAGAAGGAATACACAAAAAAAAATAGCTAAACACTCAAAGTAGAAAGTGCAATTGTTTGTAGCAGCCTTTCATAACCAGGGTTCCTCCGGAGGTTGCTAGGGTTTCCATGAGCAATGATAAGTTTCTTTCTCACAGATAAGTAACCACTGATATCAATTATCTTTTTAGCCAATGTATGCGGAGCATTCTTAAAAAAGCAAAAAACAGGAGGGCGCACCGACCTAGTGTATTACCAGATAAAATCTTTATTTTATCTGGTAATACACTAGGTCGGTGCGCCCTCCTGTTTTTTGCTTTTTTACAGTTGTATGAACACCCATAGTTCTGAGGAGGGCTGCAAGATTCCTAAAGTGTTGCCTGTTTACTGAGGAATGATCGACACGCCCCGCATACACCAAAACATCAGAGCGCAGGAGTATTGTTTTGTTGCGGAGCATTCTTCCCATTGACCACCAATAAAAGAAGCATTCTACGCCACAACAATAAGATTCACAATTTACATAACCCATCTTACAGCCTCTCCTATACACTCCCATGCTATATTGTTGGCTCCTATTAATCAACTGTATTTTGCTAGTATACCCGTATGTAGGGTTCGAGAAATCTTGCCTTTTACCTCATTGTGTATCTTTTATCATCATTGTAACATACCGCTTGACTCATGTTTGATGCCTTTCTTCTGCTTAACTCATGTACGATACCTCATCATCAATGCATATAATGTCTCACTCTGTACTGAAATTTGTCATCCTCCAATCTTCCAAATAAAACTTTTGTAAACAAAAAAAAAAAAAGAAGCATTCTTCCCACTGACCACCAATGAAATAAGCATTCTTTCCACTGACCACTAGGTTAATGTATTGTGAGCCACAGATATAGTAATTACTAAAAGAGGTTCCTTGAGACCTGAAAGGTATTTCAAGGGTTGCTTCATGTTAAAAAATAATAATAAAGGCTGGTTTAGAGGTTGGGAAAAAAGCTTTATGGTAGTACAACACTTTTGGTAGTTAAATAGTAAATTTTTATAGGGCTCTATACACCTTAGGAAAGAGAAGGACAAATGAGGGGAGAGGGAGTGACTGAGGTATCGGTATGGGGAGCTGAGGTTTTTTTTCCCCCTAAAGGTCTTATAAACCCTAAAGCCCTGTACACACGATCGGATTTCCTATGGATTCAAATCCGATGTATTTCTCCATCGGAATTCCGATGAAGCTGACTTCCATCAGTCTTGCCTACACACCATCAGTCAAAAATCAGACTGTCCTAAACGCTGCGATGTAAAACACTCAGACGAGCCGAGAAAAATTAATTTCAATGCTTCTGAGCATGCGTCGACTTGATTCTGAGCATGTGTGGGTTTTTTCTCCGATGGAGTTCCACACAGACCATTGGAATTTGCTATCGTTTTTTTTTCCATCGGATAGACCGATGGGGCCCATACACGATCGGTTTGTCCGATGAAAAAAGTCCATCGGACTGTTTTCATCGGTAAAACCGATCGTGTGTACAGGGCATAACAATTTATTTTTCTTACATCATTCTCAGTAATCTTTGAGGACTAAAGAAAACTCTATGTTTTGGAGAAGAGGAAAGGGGAGGATATTGTAGTTCTGTCCTCAGTAACTGTTGGAAACCTAGGAGAGGAAATTTGTTACTGGTAAGGCCCGTACACACCATCGGATATTCCGACAACAATTGTGTGACGGAAGGGTTTTGTCGGATAATCCGACCGTCTGTATGCTCCATCGGACAATTGTTGTCGGAATTTTTTTTCCTTGATGGAAACAACGGGAGTCAACATGATTTCTGGTCTTGTTAAACTACATTACCCTAAGGCCTCGTACACACGACTGGTTTTCCCGGCAGGAAAACTGCCATGAGAGCTTTTGGCTGTGAATCCCGGCCGTGTGTATGCTCCATGGCAGTTTTCCCGACAGGAAAACCGCCATGAATCCCAGCGGGAAAAAATAGATCAATGTTCTCTTTTTTCCCACCGGGATTCCCGGGGGACTTTTTCCCGTCGTGAAAACCGGTCCCCTTTATAGTGCCGTCGTACGTGTTGTACGTCACCGCGCTTTGGACCGGCGGGATTTTGTCTGACAGTCTGTACACAAGACAAGCTTGGCAGGAATCCCATCAAGCTTGACAGGAATCCCATTGGGAAAAACTACGATTTTCTATCCGACGGGGAAAACGGTCGTGTGTACAGGGCTTTATACTCATTCTCCTCACTGAGTAGCCCTCAATTTGCATGCAGGAATGTTACTAACTAGAATAACATGCTCCTTGAGGAATCGTTTTCCTGTCCACAGTTTTAACACTTTAATAACATTTGACCTGGGTGACAAAGGTGTTCTGTTCATACAATCCAATTCATAAAACCTAACAAACCTTCGTCCCTATCATACATGTGAGTTGACAGTTAAAGCAGCAAATTCAAAGTGCTCCCAAGGATGTAACAATAATTCAGTTTTTGACGGCTTGTCATATAGTATGCAGGTCTGTAATTACACTTGCATAATGTATTCTAACATGTCATAGATCTATATAAAATTATCTCTTGCCATGAGAAATTGTGTAGAAATGTTGTGACAATTAGTTCCACCTCATCTTTCTTTCAGCAGTGAAGGTCATCTATTCACCAACACCAACTGATATGTCTCCAAGGCCTGAGCGTGGAAATAATAACAATGGAGTGTCTTTTCTGCCGTCATAGTTTGTCCTTCAAGAGTTCAGTAGCTTTTTTAAATCTTATGTTATACTGATGTTACCAAGTAAATTGTCAAAGAATGAAGATTTATCCTAGCTTCATGTACATATACCATCATTCTGTTCAGCAGTGGCACTATAATCACAGCTGAACCTCTAAAGATGCATTCACACATTACAGAGTGTCCCTAAAATCTAGCCATTTTTGGTTGGTTTGGGGATGTTCCCATATTTGCAGCAGGTACCACCACAGTTTTGACTGATGATGCTTGGTGAAAAAGTTGTCAACATGGATTTTTAGACTATTTTACCATTTACCATTTTGTAAAATACCAAAATTTTATTTTTGATAAACAAGTGGTCGAATTACATAATTTACATGAGGCACTACGAATATAATAATGGTCAGTTTGTTTATATTTTTGAGCACTGCTGGTTTGTTAGGGTCATCCATAGAATATTTGTACTCAACGGTAGAGGTGAATGAACCGTGCAGATAGATCTGCACATCTATTACAATGTGGTCTTCTTCCAGTAGGATAAATTACATGAAAGTTGCCAAAGGTTGTACTTTTTTTTTTTCTAAGAAAGCAAGTCTTACCTTTTAGCAATCGAGTTTTCTTGCGATTATAAATAGTACTTTACTGCAAGAAACTGTTTGGTCCAGGTTCTCTTAAATACTAATCTAGATATCAATACAGCATACAGTTGATTGTTTTGGTGACAGCTGAATGACAATTATCCCTCCATACACAAACACAATCCCATCCATTGACGTCACGCCAGGAAAGGTTGGGTCTTCTTTCGAAGGATCCGCAAGGCCGCTGAGAATGAAAGAGTCTGGCTATTTTAACATTCTTCCCACAAGCTAAACTAACCGTCCCATTCCGTGTCACTAGGAAATTTATGATCTTGTATAACAGGTTTTTCAGGATTATTTTATTATTTACTGGCCACATGGAAAGTCTCAAGTGTAATTTCTGCTTTTCTAAAAATAAAAGCTGCATGCGGCGGGCTCTTTTCTTTTTACCGTTTTGCTAGATTTTAATTTGTAAAATATGATAGCCACACTATTGCATTGGTATGCCCAGTGAAATATTTTAAATGCATATTATAATGTGATTGTTTTTAAACAATTTATTTTGTTATTTGGGGAACGACACCCTATAGGCAAAGAGTTCAGGTTTCATTGAACTCAGTAACTATAACACTTGCCGTACATCCTTCAGCATCCATCAAAATGTCTTCTTGGTACCACTAGAACTACCCCCACCGCTGTGAGCTGAACCTTTTTTTTGTTTTGTTTTTCTATTTGTGCAGTACAGCATTGCTTTAGCATGGAATCGGTCAAGTTTACTAAATACAAAAGGGGAATTTATTGTGGATGTATAGTGACCAAACAATGGATCCTGTATTATTCATCAAAGTGGACCCAACATCAGATATATTTTTTCATGTTAGGTACATGCATGTAAGTGCAACACATTCTATGTATTATCTCTCACACATATCACAGTATATCAATGACAATCCCATTGCCTGCTTTTTTCTAAAGTAGGATGACTTTTTTTGAGGCATCATCCTGGGTCAGCATGTATCACCTGGATGGAGATGCTACATCAGACTCCCGCTGTGGCCTCTTACATTGTGATTTGCTACAAAGTTACAATGTTGCAGTCTGATCACTGGGGGAGGAGAGATCTGTAGCAGTATGAGGACATAATCTGAGCCAAAGCAAAATCACCCGACTGGAGCTCAAATTGATGATAAAAGGTAGAGATTTTTGGAAAACATTTTCCAAAATACAATTGTATCATTGTTGCATATTGTGACATGTATTCAATTTAATTGTGCAGATTTGACTGAAAGGTCCATTCTAAATAGCTGGGCTGGCATCTTACATGTGTAGCGCTACCCCTGTGGAATCCGCTAGACAGAATAGTCTTCTGTTTGAACTCGTTACCTGTATAAAAGACACCTGTCCACACATTCAATCAAACAGACTCCAACCTCTACACAATGGCCAAGACCAGAGAGCTGTGTAAGGACATCAGGGATAAAATTGTAGACCTGCACAAGGCTTAAATATGCTCTGCCTGACCCAAGATGGCTGCTTGAGTCACATGGGATGGCAGCATCCAATAGGATAGCTTCCCCAGTGACCCAGGAAGCCATAGAGGAACCTTGTTCCTCCTGAATTCCTCTCCAGCAACAGTGCTGCATCGGCTGAAAAACGCCTGCTGTGGAGAAAATAGACTGCACCTGCCTACATGCAGACTTAATTAGTATCTGCTCACCTGAGTCCATTTAAGCGCAGTCAAAATTGACTGTGGGAGTGTGTTTGGCCCCCCAAAATTTATTGGATTCATCCTGTTAATAAGTACCTTGGATTTTTGGATGTTTTTTGTTACTCATTCAATTTTATGTCGACAGACTAGCAAAATGTCTGCTAAAGAGCAGGAGCTGTTACAGCTTGCTTATTACATATCTTTTCACATTACTTATGAGCAATATCCTAAGGTGGCTAAGCTCTCTCACAGAAAGCAGTATAGTCTATTGCAACTGAAGAAAGCACTCAAGAGGGTATAAGGGCTTATCCACACCATAACACTCAAACATTTTGCGAGCTGCATTAAGGCAGCCCAATCATTTTAATTGGGCCATCAAGAGTCCTTAGTGCATGAAAAAAACTGTACCAGTGTTATTTTTGACAGCACTGTCCATTGCAATGCACAGAGCCAGTTACAGAACAATAGCCATAGTAGCTAACGCAGATGCTATGGGGCATGGGGTAGGAAGTGGTCCCCATTTGGAGGCTCTTTATAAAAAAAAAAAAAACTGTGAAGTTTCAACCCCTGTGCAGTAAGAAGCATTTTCTTAGCTGTCTTAGTGGTATAGTTTTATTGTCCTGTAAACTCCTGAAACAGACTGAAATTAACCCTTTATACCTATTGCAGTCAAGAATCCCAGAGTTTTGACTCTGCTAAAAGTATGATTAACTATGCTGACAGCTCCCCTGCTACCTATCCTTAATTTAGGCATACTTTTTATTTAGATCAATGACACATACTGTATTGTCACAGTTGTCACTGCAAGCTGTGATATAGAGAGTTAGCCAGAGAGCCCCATCAGAATGTTGCTATAGGGCCCCATGATTCATAGTTACACCCATGAACAGAGTATTTACTTTTATACATTGTAAGGTACAATTAAGAATGAATGGCAATGTACTTCAATGCACATACAGTGCCTTGAAAAAGTATTCATACCCCTTGAAATTTTCTTCAGTCCGTCATGCTACAACCAAAAACGTAAATGTATTTTATTGTTTTTTTTTTTTATGTGATAGACCAACACAAAGTGGTACATAATTGTAAAGTGGAAGGAAAATGATAAATGGTTTTCATTTTTTTTTTTTTTTACAAATAAGTATCTGAAAAGTGTGGCGTGCATTTGTATTCAAAGAGTCAATACTTTGTAAAACAACCTTTCGCTGCAATTACAGCTGCAAGTCTTTTTGGGATGTCTTTACCAGCTTTGCACATCTAGAGAGTGAAATTTTTGCTCATTCTTCTTTACAAAATAGCTCAAGCTCTGTCAGATTGGATGGATAGTGTCTGTGAACAGCAATTTTAAAGTCTTGCTACAGATTTTGAATTGGATTTAGGTCTTGACTTTGACTGGGCCATTCTAACACATGAATATGCTTTGATCTAAACAGCAGGTGTCAAACACAAGGCCCGCGGGCCGAATCCGGCCCTCCAGGCCATTTCATGTGGCCCTCGCACCTCTCCTGCAGCTGCTGGAGAGTTCCAGCCCTCCTCTGGTCCTCCTTCAGTCCCCTACTTTCTGCTTTCAAGCAATGCATCCAGCTTCTTTCCAACAGCAGCATAAGGAAAGGGGGGTGCACTGTGATGTAAGGGAGAGTGGGGGACTCAACTTCTGATGGTGGGGTGGCTCTTGACATCTAATGTAAGGGGAGGGGATGCGCTGGACATCTAATCTTACAGATACAATCGGCCCTTTTGAGGGCAATCATAATGCTGATGCGGCCCTCGATGAAATTGAGTTTGACACCCCTGATCTAAACCATTCCATTGTAGCTCTGGCTGTATGTTTAGGGTCATTGTCCTTCTGGAAGGTGAACCTCCACCCCAGTCTCAAGTCTTTTGCAGACTCTAACAGGTTTTCTTCTAAGATTGCCCTGTATTTGGCTCCATCCTGTCAGTTTAGGTGGACGGCCATGCCTTGGTAGGTTTGCAGTTGTGCCATACTCATTCTATTTTTGGATGATGGATTGAACAGTGCTCCGTGAGATGTTCAGAGTATGGGATATGTTTTTATAATCTAACCCTGCTTTAAACCTTGTCCACAGCCTTATCCCTGACTTGTCTGGTGTGTTCCTTGGCCTTCATGATGCTGTTTTTTCACTAAGTTCTCTAAAAAAAACTCTATGGGCTTCACAGAACAGCTGTATTTATACTGAGAGTAAATGACACACAGGTGGACTCTATTTGCAAATTAGGTGACTTCTAAAGGCAATTGGTTCCACTAGATTTTAGTTAGGGGTATCAGAGTAAAGGGGGCATGAATACAAATGCATGCCACACTTTTCAGATATTTATTTGTAAAAAAAATTGACAACCATTTATTATTTTCCTTCCACTTCACAATTATGTGCCACTTTGTGTTGGTCTATCACATAAAATCCCAATAAAATCCATTTACGTTTTTGGTTGTAATATGAAAAATGTGGAAAATTTCAAGAGGTATGAATACTTTTTCAAGGCACTGTAGATAGCATTATATACACAATATCATATGCCACAGTGAGCCCCAATTCTTGCTTTTAACACTCAGTAGTAAGCTGGTGTTTACACTTAGATGGTGCTTAATGGTAGGGCCGGTGCAAAGATTTTTGTCCACACAGGCAAAGAGGCATTTTTTACATTATTGCCCCCCCCATTCTCCTGCCACTCCCACCATCACCATTCTCCCATCACACCTGCCATTGTGACAGGAGGGGGGCAGTGTGACAGGAGGGGTACAGTAAGACAGGAGGGGTGCAGCGAGACAGGAGGGGTGAAGTGGGACAGGAGGGGGGCAAGGAGACAGTAGGGGACAGTGTGACAGGAGGGGGTGGGCGGTGAGAAAGGAGGGGGGAAGTGGCACAAAATGGGGGCAGTGGGACAAAAGGGGGCATTGGAACAGGAGTCGGGCATTCTATGCCAGTTGAAAAGGAGAGTCTCACACCGCTGGTAGCATCCACAAGAAACTTTGTTGGAGAATGCTTAGATAGAACACTATTGCAGAACCATTTTCTGCCTGAGCAGTCTTCAGATACAACCGGGCCTTTGAGAGCAACCATAATGCTGATGCAACCTGTGATGAAATTGAGTTTGACACCTGTGCCCATAGACCAATTGGACTTAGAGGGGCACAATCCTTGTATAGTCATGGTGTAGCTTTTCCAGAATAGAGATGGTGGCACAAGGTGCCATCCATGACTTTTACATTTTCTAACTGTTCCTCCATATTCCACACTTCATCTGAAAACTTAACCCCCATTGATACTCAAAACTGAAAATGTTTAGAGGACAAGAAAGCACTGGATTTCCAAATTACTATTATCTAAAGCAAGTAGTAACAAAAATTATAATCTGCTACCATATCATCAAAACCAAAAAAGGTCATTGATTGCATATAAACATTTACAGCCTTCTCTCATATAGTACTTGGAAAACTGAAGAAAACAACAGGATGTAAAATGAACAGTTTTCAGTTTCATGTTCTAGGAAAGTGGGTGAATTCTGGGCACAGTAACCCAGTTTTCATCATATGAAACTACATCTGTATTGTTGCTCCCCACCTCTAGGAAGTCACACCTGAATTAAATGGGTCCATGAACCACTTTTTGTCTGCATCCATTCGCCAACTGAAAGTATTGTAGATCTATAGAAGCAGATGGATGCAAGAAAACATATACATACAATGCCTTGAAAAAGTATTCATACCCCTTGACATTTTTCAAATTTTGTCATGTTACAACCAAAAACATAAATGTATTTTATTGTTTTTTTGTGCTAGACCAACACAAAGTGGCACATAATTGTGAAGTGGGAGGAAAATAATAAATTGTTTTCCAATTGTTTTACAAATAAATATCTGAAAAGTGTGGCGTGCAATTGTATTCAGCCCCCGCTGAGTCAATACTTTGTAGAATCACCTTTTGCTGCAATTACAGATGCAAGTATTTTTGGGTATGTATCAGCTTTACACATCTAGAGTGAAATTTGTGCCCATTCTTCTTTGCAAAATAGCTCAAACTCTGTCAGATTGGATGGAGAGCATCTGTTAACAGGACTTTTCAAGTCTTGCCAGATATTCTGCCAATGATTTCAAAACGCCCAGGTGTGAATAATAAATCGCACAACGCACATTTCAGATGCCATTCATTTGAATGGCACTAAAAACGTGGTGCGGTTCTGCCGCTATTGACGCGCAATAAATCGTGCTGCAAACGCAGCAAACCGCATTGCATGAAGCATGTTGCCCAAAAGAAGCTCCTGAACTTTTTTGGGCGACAAGCTTCATGCGCATTTAAAGTTTGTTACCTGTCTGTCAGCCCCTGTACACTGAGCTGCGCATGCATTTTTGGCAATGTCGGGATAACTGAACACACAGGAGTGATGTCATTCAAGCCCAGCCAATGGAAAAAGTCAGGGTTTGATACCTGGAAGCTGCCAGGCTGAAGCTCCAGGACATTGCAGCGCTGCAGAACATGTGAGTATAATTTCGCTTTAACCACTTGAGACCCGCGCTATAGACGAAAGACGTCTGCAGCGCGGCTCTGAAGTGCCGGGTGGACGTCCCTGGACGTCCTGCTGTATTCATTCCCCCTGTGCCCGCCGTGTCACGTAATGCTGATGCGCGTGCCTGGCGGCCGCGATGTCCGCCAGGTACACGCGATCGGCTGTTACAGAGGCAGGACGTGGATCTCTGTGTGTAAACACAGAGATCCACGTCCTGTCAGGGAGAGAGGAGACCGATGCTGTGTCCCTTGTACATAGGGACACAGATCGGTCACCTCACCCAGTCAGTCCCCTCCCCCACACAGTAAGAATCACTTCCAGGGAACATATTTAACCCCCTGATCGCCCCCTAGTGTTAACCCCTTCCCTGCCAGTCACATTTATACAGTAATCAATACATATTTTTAGCACTGTTCGCTGTATAAATGTGAATGGCCCCAAAATAGTGTCAAAAGTGTCCGATATGTCCGCCGCAATATCGCAGGCCTGACAAAAATCGCAGATAACCGCAATTACCAGTAAAAAAATAAATAATAAAAATGTCATAAATCTATCCCCTATTTTGTAGGCGCTATAACTTTTGCGCAAACCAATCACTATACGCTTATTGCAATTTTTTTTACCAAAAATATATAGAAGAATACGTATCGGCCTAAACTGAGAAAAAAATCGTTTTTTAAAAAAAAATTGGGATATTATTATAGCAAAAAGTAAAAAAATATTGTGTTTTTTTCAAAATGTTCTGTCTTTTTTTGTTTATAGCGCAAAAAATAAAAACCGCAGAAGGTGATCAAATACCACCAAAAGACAGCTCTATTTGTGGGAAAAAAATGATAAAAATATCATTTGGGTACAGCGTTATATGACCACGCAATTGTCATTCAAAGTGCGTCAGCGCTGAAAGCTGAAAATTGGTCTGGGTACGAAGGGGGTTTAAGTGCCCAGTAAGCAAGTGGTTAAAGACACATGGAGTGGCAACCGTTCAATCATATGAGGTGATTTTGTTGCCACTTTAAAGATTTGCTTACTCTTTATATTTAGTATATTGACACAGACAGTTTACATACTTATACTTATATACTTATATCTATTATCTGTTTTGCATTACCATTTGTGTTTGAAGTTTATTGGCCCTCTAATATAGCTTATTGCGATAGACAGAGCATCTTCAACCACTATACTGATGCTTCCAAACTTAGTGATAACAAACTGAAATGTCTTTCCTTAGATAAATGTTTACCCCAATTCTGCCTTAAATGTCAAATAAAAAAAGCAACTGAAACCACAGACACAACTGTTCCATCAGTCAACTGAAAGAGGAACAGACTCCTGATTTTATCTCGCTGTGAGGTTACACTATCAGGCCTTGCCCTCCTCACCTCCCAGGCTACTGTCCCAATCGCATCACATCTTAACCTCCTCCTACATATACAAAACTTGATTTTGGGTCTAAAACATAAAAGAAAAAAGACGATGAGGTTCCCAGCTTATCAGAAACACACATCTTTCAGTTCTGAGGAGACCATATCTGGAGCATCAGACACTGGGAAATATGTGTCATAAGTAAACACATCTTATAGAGAGAGATATCATGGACATACATGAAGCAACAGGACAATCTGTTATTGTTTTTACCGAGTAAGGAACATCCTTTCTTTTTGATATGACTGAATACTCAAAACTATGTAACAATTGTTTGGACGCTTACATTATTATCTATACAAAATTAAATGTCAGACAGAATTTTCTGTTGATCTGCGCTTGTCAGATGTTTGTAAACACTTACAAACTTCTCTAATTTGCTCTGTTAAATATACAATAAAAAACATCGTTTTAACCACTTCAATACTGGCTATTTTCACACTCTACCTGCCCAGGCCAATTTTCAGCGATGTCGCACTTTGAATGAAAATTGCGTGGTCATGCAACACTGTACCCAAATGAAATTTGTTATTTTTTTGAGGCGTCGTCTACAGCTGATTCACAGCTGTTCATGTTCGGCGATTTTCAGCGGCTCCGTTTGCTAAAGCGCTGCGCCTGCTCAGTCCAGGGCGGGCATTATCCGCCAGGGGGACCCATATCTGCAGAACACCGGCATTCTTTTTGCATTATTGTATTGTACAGTAAAGAATTTTTGTTGTTTATATTTTTGTGTTCTGTATGTAGCGACCTCATCTCTCACTCCCTCCTTCTCTGTCAATGTCAATGGCTCTCGTCTAGGGGACCAAGGAGGAGAGTGTGACGCACCACCAGCACGTATCCTCTTATGTGTAGAGGTGTGAGCTATAACCAATTACCTTCGGGCCTGTGCCCCTGTCCAGAGCCAAAACTTCCCTTGAGAATGACCTTTAACTCCCAGAAAGCCGAGTTCCACACCATTGAAAGTCCAACACTTATTTATTCTTTTAGAGCAATAAATAGTCCTTTTAGAGCAGACTGGTTAGACAACGAACATACAAGGTGAAGAGGAAGGTCCAGGCACAAACATGAACTTGTTACTCTCCTGTTTCGGTGTGCGCAAACAAGCTTGGCGTACGGTCACTGCCACCAACCGTGAGGGTGGTCGCTGCCACCGACCGGGTGAATTAGGCTTGAGGTCTCTGCCACCGACCTGGGTTTCAGTTGGGTCGCTGCCACCGACCATGAGAACGTGGACTACCTTCTTGAGAAGCGGCCCCTGTCAGGGGGAGACATCCATCTGGACGGTCACCAGAGGCCTCTATCGTCACCAGCCAATGCTGCGCTGGGTCTTCGGGAAGGTCACCTCTCTGGTCCCCCTCGCCCTAGATTCGGGTGTCCAACACCCGAGGACACCCTAGGAATCCACCATCCCATGCGGGACCCAGTCGAAAGTACTGGGCCCCAGGCCTCCTGAGAGTACCTCACCCCAGACCAAAGGTGTCTGGGGTGGAATCGCAGCTCCGTCTCCGGGCCGAGGGCACCCGGAGACCACCAGCACTCACACCCAGGCTGAAGGTGCCTGGGCGTGAACCCCGAGCGGAAGATGTCTGCCCCTTTTATCCCCTCTCCCGGCATGCACAGCAGGTTCCCTGCCCTGCTGTACCACTGCCGCGAGAGGACAAAAAGGCATAGACCTCCAATGGTGGTTCAACCCTGGCGTATGGCGACAGCGCCACCTATAGGCCGCAGGGAACTGGACACCATTGATATCCTCCACTGGCATAAATTGGTACATGAACCCTAACAATTGCTGCATCTGAGCCTGTTATCACTCAGATGCCTCCCCTAAATGTAACCAACCGCTACACATCCCCCCCAGTGTCTGGAACCAATTTATGCCCTCTAAATCAGAGTCCGCACAAATTCGATCCAGAGACAACCTAATCAAAACACAAAAAAAATGTCAATTTAAAAATTGTTTCGCTTGTGCTTGAACCAAGGGGAAGGGGAAGGAGGGAAGGGAAGGAACAACAAACAAACACACACAGGTGTAAACATTCAAAGAATAAACAAATTCAAAGAGGATTGAAAAAAAGAGGAGGCTCATGAACAGTATGTGCAAAAATATCAAAATGGATTTATTAATTATAAAGCATGGTAACGCGGGCTATATCCAGGGGACTGGAAAAAAACATGTACAGTAGTGATGAGCCGAACACCCCCCCGTTCGGTTCGCACCAGAACCTTCGAACAGACCGAAAGTTCGCGCGAACGTTAGAACCCTATTAAATACAATGGACGCGAACGTTCGAAATCTAAAGTGCTAATTATAACGACTAATATGCATGTTATTGTCCTAAAAAGGGTTTGGTGACCCGGGTTCTCCCCCAGGGAACATGTATCAATGCAAAACGAAGTTTTAAAAAGCAGTCATTTTAATGATGCATAAAGTGAAAAAAAATCAAATATTCCTTTAATTTTTCTGATCGCTGTCTTAGCGTCGGTGATGCAGATCGGTAGCCAGTAATTTTTTTTAGGTTCGCCGCAGGTTTTTATAGTTTCAGGTACCCCCATAAATGATCTAATAAAGGTTTAACCCCCTTGATCGCCCCCCAGGTAACCCTTTCACCCCCTATCACCACTGTCGCTAAGCGATCATTTTTCTGATCGCTGTCTTAGCGTCAGTGATGCAGATCGGTAGCCAGTAATTTTTTTTAGGTTCGCCGCAGGTTTTTATAGCGTCAGGTACCCCCATATATTATCTAATAAAGGTTTTAACTCCCTAATTGCCCCTAGTTAACCCTTTCACCAGTGATCATCATATAAGTGTTACGGGTGACGCTGGTTAGTTAGTTTGCTTTTTATAGTGTCAGGGCACCCGCCGTATATAACCCAATAAATGTTTAACCCCCTGATCGCCCGGCGGGTGATATCAATTAGGTTTTAGCGTCAGAGAGGGTCTGCGTCACACCCCAGGCAGCGTCAGGTTAGTGCCAGTAACGCTAACACCCACGCGTGAAGCATACACCTCCCTTAGTGGTATAGTATCTGAACAGATCAATATCTGATCTGATCAGATCTATACTAGCGTCCCCAGCAGTTTAGGGTTCCCAAAAACGCAGTGTTAGCGGGATCAGCCCAGATACCTGCTAGCACCTGCGTTTTGCCCCTTCGCCCAGCCCAGGCCACCCAAGTGCAGTATCGATCGATCGCTGTCACTTACAAAACACAACACACATAACTGCAGCGTTCGCAGAGACAGGCCTGATCCCTGCGACTCCAGTGCTGTAGGAGGTGATTTCACCACCACAGTTAAAAAAAAAAAGCATATATGCCGAAGCATTGGGGCAGCAGGAGCAGAGGAGCGATTTTGCTCCTAATGCCACGTACATACGGTCGAAATTCTGACGGAGGCTTGCCCATGGAAAAGTCCGACCATGTGTACGCGGCATAACTTTTTTGCGGGAGGATGCCCCCATGCTTCGGCATATATAAATGGTGCATGTATGCCCATCATTAGAAGTGGGAGGATGAAGGGCGGTATTCTAATGGTGGGCATACCCACCGATCAATCTCTTTTTTCGTTCAGCCACCTGGCTGCATGAAAAAAAAAGATTACAATACATGTCCAACAAGGACCAGCAACGTACTGGTATGTTGCTGGACTTTGAATGGTTATACCAGATTGATGCCTGCGGGTTTAGGTATCATCTTGGTATCATTCTTTTCAGCCAGCGGCCAGCTTTTATGTAAAAGCAATCCTAGTGGCTAATTAGCCTCTGGACTGCTTTTACAAGCAGTGGGAGGGAATGTCCCCCCCCCCCCGGATATAAAAAGCGCCATTGGGAAATTGGGAAAGCATTTTATCACACCGATCTTGGTGTGGTCAGATGCTTTGAGGGCAGAGGAAAGATCTAGGGTCTAGACCCCAGTTTTTTCAAAAAAAGAGTACCTGTCACTACCTATTGCTATCATAGGGGATATTTACATTCCCTGAGATAACAATAAAAATGATAAAAAAAAAAAAATATGGAAGGAACAATCTAAAAATAAAATAAAAAAGCGTAATTAATAATAATAAAAAAAAAAGCACCCCTGTCCTGCCCTGCTCTTGCCCAATGGCGAACGCAAGCGTCGGTCTGGCGTCATATGTAAACAGCAATTGCACCATGCATGTGAGGTATCACCGCGAATGTCAGATCGAGGGCAGTAATTTTAGCAGTAGACCTCCTCTGTAAATCTAACGGGGTAACCTGTAAAGGCTTTTAAAGGCTTTTAAAAATGTATGTAGTTTGTCGCCAATGCGCGTTTGTGCGAAATTTTAAAGCATGTCGTGTTTGGTATCTATGTACTCGGCCTAAGATCATCTTTTTTATTTCATCAAACATTTGGGCAATATAGTGTGTTTTAGTGCATTAAAATTAAAAAAAGTTAATTTTTTCCCCAAAAAATGTGTTTGAAAAATCGCTGCGCAAATACTGTGTAGAAAAAAAAATGCAACACCCACCATTTTATTCTGTAGGGCCTTTGCTTTAAAAATATATATAATGTTTGGGGTTCAACATAATTTTCCTGCAAAAAAAAATATGTTTTCATGTAAACAAAAAGTGTCAAAAAGGGCTTTGTCTTCAAGTGGTTAGAAGAGTGGATGTAAGCTTCCTAATGTTGTGTATAAAATGCCAGAACAGTTCAAAACTCCCCCAAATGACCCCATTTTGGAAAGTAGACACCCCAAGCTACATACTGAGAGGCATGTCGAGTCCATGGAATATTTTATATGTTGACACAAGTTGCGGAAAAAAGACAATTTTTTTTTTTTTTTTTTTGCACAAAGTTGTCACTAAATGATATATTGCTCAAACATGCCATAGGCATATGTGGAATTACACCCCAAAATACATTCTGTTGCTTCTCCTGAGTACGGGGATACCACATGTGTGAGACTTTTTGGGAGCCTAGCCACGTACAGGACCCCAAAAACCAATCACCGCCTTCAGGCTTTCTAAGGCCTCGTACACACGGCCGAGATTCTCGTTGAAAAAAACATGTCGTTTTTTTCGACGAGATTCTTGGACAAGAAACTTGTCCCGGCCGAGTGTACACACGCTCGTTTCAAAGAACCCGCGGTTCTTTGAAAGGAGTGTACGCGGTGACGTCATCGACTACGTCGAGCATGCGCTCGTCACATTCGATGCCGTCGCCGCCATCTTGGTATACCCTACGTATGCCTAGGAAGCTACCGCGCATGCGTCAAATTCATTTTGAACATGCGCGGGCTTCCGGGCGGACAGGTAAGTGTACACACACTCACTTTTCTCGTCGAGAAACATGCCGAGGAGAATCTCGACGAGAAAATAGAGAGCAGGTTCTCTATTTTCTCGTCGAGGTTTCTTGTCGGTTTTCTCGACGAGAAACCCGCTAGCAGCGTACACACGACCGATTTACTCGGCAAGACCTCTCTGCCAGCAAGTTTCTTGCTGGTTCTTGCCGAGAAAATCGGTCGTGTATACGAGGCCTAAGGGTGTAAATTTTTGATTTCACTTCTCACTGCCTATCACAGTTTCGGAGGCCATGGAATGCCCAGATGGCACAAAACCCCCCCAAATGACCCCATTTTGGAAAGTAGACACCCCAAGCTATTTGCTGAGAGGTATTGTGAGTATTTTGCAGATCTCGCTTTTTGTCACAAAGTTTTGAAAATTGAAAAAAAAAAAGAAAAAAAAAATGTTCTTTCTTCATTTTCAAAAACAAATGAGAGCTGTAAAATACTCACCATGCCTCTCAGCAAACAGCTTGGGGTGTCTACTTTCCAAAATGGGGTCATTTGGGGGGGTTTTGTGCTATTTTGGCATTTTATGGCCTTCGAAACTGTGATAGGTAGTGAGGAGTCAAATCAAAAATTTGTGCCTAGAAATCCTGAAGGCGGTGATTGGTTTTCGGGGTCCCGTACGCGGCTAGGCTCCTAAAAAGTCCCACACATGTGGTATCCCCGTACTCAGGAGAAGCAGCAGAATGTATTTTGGCATGCAATTCCACATATAACCATGGCATGTGTGAGCAATATATCATTTAGTGACAACTTTTTGTAATTTTTTTTTTGGTCATTATTCAATCACTTGGGACAAAAAAAATAAAAAATTCAATGGGCTCAACAGGCCTCTCAGCAATTTCCTTGGGGTGTCTACTTTCTAAAATTGGGTCATTTGGGGGGGTTTTGTGCTATTTTGGCATTTTATGGCCTTCAAAACTGTGATAGGTAGTGAGGAGTTAAATCAAAAATTTGCGCCCTTAGAAATCCTGAAGGCGGTGCTTGGTTTCCGGGGTCCCGTACGTGGCTAGGCTCCTAAAAAGTCCCACACATGTGGTATCCCCGTACTCAGGAGAAGCAGCAGAATGTATTTTGGCATGCAATTCCACATATAACCATGGCATGTGTGAGCAATATATCATTTAGTGACAACTTTTTGTAATTTTTTATTTTTTTTGTCATTATTCAATCACTTGGGACAAAAAAAAAATATTCAATGGGCCGAACAGGCCTCTCAGCAATTTCCTTGGGGTGTCTACTTTCCAAAATGGGGTCATTTGGGGGGGGGTTTGTACTGCCCTGCCATTTTAGCACCTCAAGAAATGAGATAGGCAGTCATAAATTTAAAGCTGTGTAAATTCCAGAAAATTTACCCTAGTTTGTAAACGCTATAACTTTTGCGCAAACCAATAAATATACACTTATTGACATTTTTTTTTTACTAAAGACATGTGGCTGAATACATTTTGGCCTAAATGTATGACTAAAATTGAGTTTATTCGATTTTTCTTATAACAAAAAGTAGAAAATATCATATTTTTTCTAAATTTTTGGTCTTTTTCCGTTTATATCGCAAAAAATAAAAATCGCAGAGACAATCAAATACCATTAAAAGAAAGCTCTATTTGTGGGAAGAAAAGGATGCAAATTTTGTTTGGGTACAACATTGCATGTCCGCACAATTTACAGCTAAAGCAGAGCAGTACAAAATTCTGAATTCATCTCTGGTCCTTTAGCTACCAAATGGTCCGGGGCTTAAGTGGTTAAATATCGTACCTGGGGGGTGTCTAAAGTATGCCTGTGAAGTGGCATGTGTTTCCCGTGTTTAGAACTGTCCCTGCACAAAATGACATTTCTAAAGGAAAAAAAGCCATTTAAAACTGCTTGCGGCTTTAATGTCATGTCTGGTCCCGGTAATATGGATGAAAATCAATTTTGCAGGAGGCACACTACGCCTGCTGTAAGTGCTGCAGATGCCTGCCTGTGTTACACAACAGGAAAAAACAGCAATAAGGGCTAGATTCAGGTGTATATTTTGCAGGAAGCACACTACGCCTGCTATAACTGCTGCAGATGCCTGCCTGTGTTACACAACAGGAAAACACAGCAATAAGGGCTAGCTTCTGGTGTATATTTTGCAAGAAGCACACTATGCCCGCTGTAAGTGCTGCAGATGCCTGTTAGTGTAACACAAAAGAAAAAAAAACTACGAGCAATAAGGGGTAGCTTCAGGTGTATAATGTGCAGGAGGCACACTACGCCCGCTGTAAGTGCTGCAGATGCCTGCCTGTGTTACACAACAGGAAAACACAGCAATAAGGCCTAGCTTCAGGTGTATATTTTGCAGGAAGCACACTACGCCTGCTATAACTGCTGCAGATGCCTGCCTGTGTTACACAACAGGAAAACACAGCAATAAGGCCTAGCTTCAGGTGTATATTTTGCAGGAAGCACACTACGCCTGCTGTAAGTGCTGCAGATGCCTGCCTGTGTTACACAACAGGAAAACACAGCAATAAGGGCTAGCTTCAGGTGTATATTTTGCAGGAAGCACACTACACCTGCTATAACTGCTGCAGATGCCTGCATGTGTTACACAGCAGGAAAACACAGCAATAAGGGCTAGCTTCAGGTGTATACTGTGCAGGAGGCTTAGCAAAAATATCACTGACACTGTCCCCTGCCTATCCTTCTCTCTCCCTGCACACAAGGTTTAGCAGAATATCACTGACACTGTCCCTGCCTATCCTTCTCTCTCCCTGCACACAAGGTTTAGCAGAGCATCACTGACACTGTCCCTGCCTATCCTTCTCTCTCCCTACACACAAGGTAAATGAACAAATATCACTAACACTGTCCCTGCCTATCCTTCTCTCTCCCTGAACCGGAACACACTACACAAGGCCGCTGCGCTGGCGGCCTTTTATAGTGTGGGGCGTGTACTAAACCCCCCTGAGCTATAATTGGCCACAGGCATCCTGCCTGTGGCCAATTATGGCTCTCCTCGCTGCCGGCGCTGTGATTGGCCAAACATGCGGGGTCACAGTGCATGCTTGGCCAATCACAGCACCGGGATTGCACTGCGATGGCGCAGTGTATTGTGGGCCGTTCGCGTCACTCGAATTTGGCGCGAACGGCCCAAAACGTTCGATCTTCGTCGAACGATCGAACAGCCGATGTTCGAGACGAACGGATGTTCGACTCGAACACCGAGCTCATCCCTAATGTACAGTAGAAAAATGATCTCGGTCAAGAAGGAGGTACCGGATCACACAAAAACACACACATATAAACAGGACAAACATAAAATGAACAACACAAATGAGACACGTCCGGACGCCAAGTAGTTTAGGGAGGGGTCTCAGGGAAAGAAAATTCCAAATATGTAACAGCAAAAGCTGTGTATATACCGAGAGACCGATCCCTAAAAGCCCTGGAGGCTCGAGCCCTATAAATGAATGGCAGGGGGAGGGAGGGGAAGGGAGGAAGGGCAGGGTAAGTCCGTTGAAGAGTGGCCGAAGTCCTAAAGGCCAGTAAGAGGTGGAAGCAAAAGGGGAGAAGGTGAAAACATCTGATTTTAAGGCACTGCATCCATCAAATCACATCTTCCTGGGAACATTCATGGAGGCACTACTATTGTATATGGGGTTCACCTTGGGACAGGTATAGTCTAACGTTGCAGTCCTAACTGACTGATGTAGAGAAAATATAGCCTGTTATCAGGTGTAAAGCAGTTCCACATTCCTGTCAAGTTTATAGGTGATTACGTTACCCCATCACTAGGAATGAGCTTCGCGTTCGCGTCGAACACACGTTCGACTCGAACATCGGGCGTTCGATGAAAAGCGAACTTTATGGTCCATTCGCGCTAAATTCGTGTTGCGTGACACGACCCATAATTCACTGCGGCATCGCAGTGCATTGCTGGCTGAAGATTGGCCAAGCATGCACTATGACCCGCATGCTTGGCCAATCACAGCACGGAAAAAACGGAGAGCCTTAATTGGCCAAAGCCAGGGTGGCTTTGGCCAATTATGGCTCAGGGGGTTTAGTACACGCCCCACACTATATAAGGCCGCCTGGAAGTCGGCCTTGTGTAGTGTGTTAGCGTTTGTGAAAGAGGCGGTTTCAGAGAGATAGACAGTGTCATTTATATTGAGTTAGATAAAGCAGGCAGGCGAGTCAGTTAGCTGCTGTTACAGTGTGTAGAGGATATATATGCATCCTAGGTGTTGTATATATATTTATACACTGTATTGAGTTTAGATAGATCCGTTCCTGTTAGTCTCTATACTGTGACAGGCAGGCAGGTGATTGTGCTAGCTGCAGACAGTCAGGCCCCTTTCACACTGGGGCGGTTTGCAGGCGCTATTGTGCTAAAAATAGCGCCTGCAAACCAAGCCTAAACAGCGGCTGCTGTCTCTCCAATGTGAAAGCCCGAGGGCTCTCACACTGGAGCGGTGCGCTAACAGGACGTGAAAAAAAGTCCTGCTAGCCTCATCTTTGGAGCGGTGAGAGGAGCGGCGTGTTTACCGCTCCTACACCGCTCCTTCCCATTGAAAGCAATGGGAAACCGCGGTAATAGCGCCGGCAATGCACCTCTACAGAGGCGCATTGCGGGCGGTATTAACCCTTTTTCGGCCGCTAGCGGCCGAATACCTCTGCAATTCCGACGGTATAGTGCCGGTAAAAATAGCGGCGCTATACCGACACCGCACCCACCGCCCCAGTGTGAAACCAGCCTCAGTGTTTCACTGAGGCTGGTTTCACACTGGGGCGGTGGGTGCGGTAGTGGTATAGCTATTTTTAGCGGCGCTATACCGTCGGAATTACGGAGGTATTCGGCCGCTAGCGGTGCGGTTTTAACCCCCACTAGCGGCCGAAGAGGGGTTAATACCACCCGCAATGCGCCGCTGTAGAGGTGCATTGCCGGCGGTATTACCGCTGTTTCCCATTGCTTTCAATGGGAAGGAGCGGTAAACACACCGCTCCTCTCACCGCTCTAAAGATGCGGCTAGCAGGACTTTTTTTCACGTCCTGTTAGCGCACCGCTCCAGTGTGAAAGCCCTCGGGCTTTCACATTGGAGAGACAGCAGCCGCTGTTTAGGCTTGGTTTGCAGGCGCTATTTTTAGCACAATACTTTGCAACAGGGCTCATTGCTGCGCTCTAAGTACACTATCTGTGAGGGGTTGCAGTGTTGTGGCACCAGCACCAGTGGCTAAGGCCCAATTTTTCTGCCCCTGTTTAACAGGGGCGTGTAATTACAATTTTTGATGCAATACTTTGCAACAGGGCTCATTGCTGTGCTCCAAGTACAGTATCTGTGAGGGGTTGCAGTGTTGTGGCACCAGTGCTTAAGGCCCAATTTTTCTGCCCCTGTTCAACAGGGGCATGTAATTACAATTCTTGATCTAATAATTCACAGCAGGGCCCATTCCTGCGCCCACCAAGAGTATCTGTGAGGGCTTACAGTGTTGTGGCAACACCACCACCACCACCACCACCAAAGGCCCAATTTTTCTGCCCCTCTTCAACAGGGGCATGCAATTACAATTCTTGATCTAATAATTAACAGCAGGGCCCATTTATGTGCCCACCAAGAGTAACTGTGAGGGCTGACAGTGTTGTAGCACCAGCACCACCACCAAAGGCCCAATTTTTCCTACCACTGTTCAACAATGGCATGTAATTACAATTCCTGATATAATAGTTGACAGCAGGGTGTTCCAGCGCCCACCAAGAGTAACTGTGAGGGCTTACAGTGTTGTGGCAATACCAACACCTAAGGGGTAAATTTCTGCAGACTATACAGGTCCTTCTCAAAAAATTAGCATATTGTGATAAAGTTCATTATTTTCTGTAATGTACTGATAAGCATTAGACTTTCATATATTTTAGATTCATTACACACAACTGAAGTAGTTCAAGCCTTTTCTTGTTTTAATATTGATGATTTTGGCATACAGCTCATGAAAACCCAAAAATCCTATCTCAAAAAATTAGCATATTTCATCCGACCAATAAAAGAAAAGTGTTTTTAATACAAAAAAAGTCAACCTTCAAATAATTATGTTCAGTTATGCACTCAATACTTGGGCGGGAATCCTTTTGCAGAAATGACTGCTTCAATGCGGCGTGGCATGGAGGCAAACAGCCTGTGGCACTGCTGAGGTGTTATGGAGGCCCAGGATGCTTCGATAGCGGCCTTAAGCTCATACAGAGTGTTGGGTCTTGCGTCTCTCAACTTTCTCTTCCCAATATCCCACAGATTCTCTATGGGGTTCAGGTCAGGAGAGTTGGCAGGCCAATTGAGCACAGTAATACCATGGTCAGTAAACCATTTACCAGTGGTTTTGGCACTGTGAGCAGGTGCCAGGTCGTGCTGAAAAATGAAATCTTCATCTCCATAAAGCTTTTCAGCAGATGGAAGCATGAAGTGCTCCAAAATCTCCTGATAGCTAGCTGCATTGACCCTGCCCTTGATAAAACACAGTGGACCAACACCAGCAGCTGACATGGCACCCCAGACCATCACTGACTGTGGGTATTTGACACTGGACTTCAGGCATTTTGGCATTTCCCTCTCCCCAGTCTTCCTCCAGACTCTGGCACCTTGATTTCCGAATGACATGCAAAATTTGCTTTCATCCGAAAAAAGTACTTTGGACCACTGAGCAACAGTCCAGTGCTGCTTCTCTGTAGCCCAGGTCAGGCGCTTCTGCCGCTGTTTCTGGTTCAAAAGTGGCTTGACCTGGGGAATGCGGCACCTGTAGCCCATTTCCTGCACACGCCTGTTCACGGTGGCTCTGGATGTTTCTACTCCAGACTCAGTCCACTGCTTCCGCAGGTCCTCCAAGGTCTGGAATCGGTCCTTCTCCACAATCTTCTTCAGGGTCCGGTCACCTCTTCTCGTTGTGCAGCGTTTTCTGCCACACTTTTTCCTTCCCACAGACTTCCCACTGAGGTGCCTTGATACAGCACTCTGGGAACAGCCTATTCGTTCAGAAATTTCTTCCTGTGTCTTACCCTCTTGCTTGAGGGTGTCAATGATGGCCTTCTGGACAGCAGTCAGGTCGGCAGTCTTACCCATGATTGCGGTTTTGAGTAATGAACCAGGCTGGGAGTTTTTAAAAGCCTTAGGAATCTTTTGCAGGTGTTTAGAGTTAATTAGTTGATTCAGATGATTAGGTTAATAGCTCGTTTAGAGAACCTTTTCATGATATGCTAATTTTTTGAGATAGGATTTTTGGGTTTTCATGAGCTGTATGCCAAAATCATCAATATTAAAACAAGAAAAGGCTTGAACTACTTCAGTTGTGTGTAATGAATCTAAAATATATGAAAGTCTAATGTTTATCAGTACATTACAGAAAATAATGAACTTTATCACAATATGCTAATTTTTTGAGAAGGACCTGTATATGGCAGGCCCCTACTTTCAAACATCCAACTTACAAATGACTCCTACTTGCAAACGGAAGGAGACAACAGGAAGTGAGAGGAAATCTACCCCTAGGAAGGCAAATTCTCTCCTGTAAGAGTTAATATGTGAAAAAGGTGTCTCCTCTCCACTGATGCCATTTTTCTCAATGATTTTCATCCATATTGCCGGGACCAGACAATACATTAAAGCCGCAAGCAGTTTTAAATGGCTTTTTTTTCCTTTAGAAATGTCATTTTGTGCAGGTACAGTTCTAAACAAGGGAAACACGTGCCACTTCATCGGCATACTTTAGACACCCCCCAGGTACGATATTTAAAGGAATATTTCACTTTTTTTTTTCACTTTATGCATCATTAAAATCACTGCTGCCGAAAAAACGACCGTTTTAAAAGATTATTTTTACATTGATACATGTTCCCTCGGGCAGGACCCAGGTCCCCAAACCCTTTTTAGGACAATAACATGCATATTAGGCGTTATAATTAGCACTTTAGGTTTCGAACCTTCGCGTCCATTGTATTTAATAGGGTTCTAAAGTTCGTGCGACCGTTCGGTCCGTTCGAAGGTTCTGGTGCGAACCGAACGGGGGGTGTTCGGCTCATCCCTACCTATCACTGGTGCTCTTCAATGACCGTTCGGTGTCTCTCTCCCGTTCCTTTAGTCCTGCGGATGATAGCAAGATACGGCAGTATCTGAGGTACACATATAGGGATGATCCCTAGTTAGTTCAGTTTCTGCAGCTCGTACTCACGTCTGCCCGTCTACATAGCCCACTTCCTCCTCCTCCTGCCGGGACTTGTCGTCACAGTCAGGGCATGAAGCCGCGTTGCAGCGCGGCGTCCGGGCGGAAGTGACGTCGACTAGTTTCACAGGTGGGAGGTGCGTAGCTTCATCTGGACGTACGTCCAGATGAAGCTACGCACCTCCTACCTGCGAAACTGAACGGTCATTGAAGAGCACCAGTGATGGGGTAACGATGGGGTGATGGGGTAACGTAATCACCTATAAACTTGACAGGAATGGGGAACTGCTTTACACCTGATAACAGGCTATATTTTTTCTACATCAGTCAGTTAGGACTGCAACGTTAGACTATACCTGTCCCAAGGTGAACCCCATATACAATAGTAGTGCCTCCATGAATGTTCCCAGGAAGATGTGATTTGATGGATGCAGTGCCTTAAAATCAGACGTTTTCACCTTCTCCCCTTTTGCTTCCACCTCCTGCTGGCCTTTAGGACTTCGGCCACTCTTCAGCGGACTTACCCTGCCCTTTATCCCTTCCCCTCCCCCCCTGCCATTCATTTATAGGGCTCGAGCCTCCAGGGCTTTTAGGGATCGGTCTCTTGGTATATACACAGCTTTTGCTGTTACATATTTGGAATTTTCTTTCCCTGAGACCCCTCCCTAAACTCCTTGGCGTCCAGACGTGTCTCATTTGTGTTGTTCATTTTATGTTTGTCCTGTTTATATGTGTGTGTTTTTGTGTGATCCGGTACCTCCTTCTTGACCGAGATCATTTTTATACATGTTTTTTCCAGTCCCCTGGATATAGCCCACGTTACCATGCTTTATAATTAATAAATCCATTTTGATATTTTTGCACATACTGTTCATGAGCCTTTTTTTTCAATCATCTTTGATTAAAAGGTTTTTTGTTCATGCAGATAGGGGCTGAACAGCAATTACTTAATTGTGCCTTGACGTGGTAAATCACATTATAGCCCTCTTTACATACCTATATATTGTAAACATTCAAAGGCATAACATCATTTTTTCCAAAATTATATTTTCCCCCTCCCACATCACTGACTAAGATCTGCCCCCTTCTCAGCAGACTTAAATGACGTTCTCCTGCAGAGGGGAAAAGAAACACATTATCTGACACAGTATGTAATTTGGAGTGAAAAGGCCATGTCGCTATCTGGAACACTTCTCTTGATCAGCAATTTCTTCATCTGTATCTTTGCCCTGCCTTAACCAAACCCCAAAGTCCTCATTATCTTTGCGGTGGAGAACAGGGAGAACAAAAAAAAAAACAACTGCTCCCAATTCTCCCAAGGAGTAGCCAGCTCCTGCAAGTCAAAAGAGTCCCTGAGTTCCGGCAAAGGCACTCCGGAATGTCCAGCAACAACAACAAAAGAACACAGGAGTCTATTCTCCTATAAGTAAAATCTTGGGTGCAGCAATATAAGGGGTTTCAAGTATCTGTCAAAAGTTTTCATATGGTACTCCACATCATCTCCATCCTTTCGACAAATAATCACTCTGTCAGCATGAATGTGCCGACCCAGCATCCATTCAGCCTTGCAATCTTTAAACCTTTTGGAGGCTACAGGAGAGCATGAGAGGTACCTGCGAGCGTGGGGCACCTTGAGATGTGTCCAAATGAAATCATCATACCATCGCTGCCTGTGTGCCTCCACTTCATACAACAACTCTCTTGGTAAGTACGGGTACTCCCACCCGTACTCGCTGGCAACCTTCTGGCAAAACAGTCTCTGCAGTCTGGACAAGGGTGGCATTGTGGCACGGTCTCCCTCACCAGGCATGACAATTGACTCCGGGTGCCGAGGTGCCTTGACCACCCCCATACTGGGCATAGGAACCCGCAGCGACACCCGCTTCGCCCTAGCTTCAGGCGCAGGTGACTCCGGAAGCAGAAGGGCAGGCAGGGGACCAGATTCCTCCTCAGGCCCCGGGGCCTCCACCCGGGGCGTGCTATCCCCAGTAGACATGGGTGAGTCCCTTTGCATACGGGACGAGGCCAGGGGCATCTTGTCCCAGCTCTTCCGCTCAAAAAGTTTGTCTATAATGCCATCATCTCCAGCATCATAGACCGACTCCAGGTCGGAGATGTCACACTCCTCCGCGGGCAGGTAATTCCTTGTGGACGTGGAATCACCCCCTCCCTCGGGCTCCCGTGGCTGTGGATCCCCGACACCTCCGACAAAACACCAAGTCCCATTCCCCGGCTTACCTCGGCCTTTACTTGAACTGGGATGCCTGGGGCTTTCTTTTTTTTAATCAACAAAAAAGGTTTTTATTAATGAGAGCACAAGGCATTACATCTTATACATGACAAATGTATGACACTGTGGATATATACATCAAGAGTATCAACTGTCTTAACTTTCCAGTCTCTTATACTTGTACAAACAATACTGGAATCATACTCCTTTATAGATAGGGTAATGCCATATCCAAGTGCTCATTCTATATAAAGAGAGAATGGTAGTAAAAACTAAAATTAAGAATATAAAAGAAACAAAGGGAAAACCAAACAGTAGATAGTAATTGAATGTTAGTAACAAACCAACCATTGACGTTTCACCTTGACTCAGACTCGTCAGTTATAAATAACTCTCCCTGTGGTGTGATAGCAAAGAAGACATGCATGCATTTAGATAGTCAGTCATTTATCCCTCATCCCATTAGTAGCCTATCCAGGGCCAACTGTGGCGGTGCCACTTCTGGGGAGCTCAACCAGTCCTGCCATATATTGGTAAATTTGTTTGGTGATTTCCTATGCTGATAGGTGTATTTTTCACGGATAAGAGTGGTATTAACCATTTGTATCCATTGTGCCTCCTGTGGTATACGTGCTGACAGCCACAAACGGGCAATAAGTTTCCTGGCCAAGTATAGCAGTCTCGTAATAGCAATATATATTGGCGGTAGATATAAATCTTCATCCAGACTGCCCAGCAGGCACACCAGTGGCTCCAACCCAAGCTGGACCTGAAAGGTGTTATTTGTTCTGGCAACAACATCGCTCCAATACCTCACTAATTTGGGGCACCTCCAAAGCATGTGGATGAGATCACCTGGGTGAGCCTGGCATTTGGGACATATGGGAGAGTCACGTCTACCCCATCTATGAAGTTGAATAGGTGTGCGATACACCCTGTGCAGTATAAACAGTTGAGAGAGTCTTTGTGCTGCTGACACTGAAACCACCGGACCTACCCCCAATATCTGATTCCACTGCTCGCCATCAATGGGACCTACATCTCTCTCCCATCCCTCTCTGCATGGTAGTAAGTCTGGGGCCTGTATGTGTGATAGAAGATGGGCATAGATTCTAGAGATGATTCCCTTTTTCTCCGGGTCGGTGAATATAGATTCGAGGAATGTAGAGTTTTCTAGTTGCAGATTAGAGTTTCTGCTCTGATACCTAAGAGCATGTTGTAGTTGTCTGTACTGAAAGTGGTGTCCCCTAAGGGCAGGAAATTCATTTAGCAACTGGGTGAAAGGCTTTAAAACTGAACCATCCAGTATTTGGGCAAGAAATCTGACCCCAGCTCTTTCCCACTCTAATGGATCGGGCACTCTATTTAGTTCCATGTAGAATCGGTTCCTCCATATAGGAGTCTGACGGAAATAACCCGTCACACCCAATATGGACTTGACCCTCTTCCAGATTTTTATTAGCGACCGAATTGTAGGGCGGGTTATAGGGGCTTTAGAGAAGCCCATCTCCATATTGGATAGTGCAGTGTAATTCGTGTCACTGCCCAGGAGGAGGCCCCTAGAAGGATCTAGCACCGTCCCAAGATCCCAGCCTTTGAAGTGCTGTAACTGTGCTGACAAATAGTACATTTGGGGGTGTGGAACCGCCATACTCCCCTGATCCTTAGGAAGCTGTAGAGTGGCCAGTTTAATTCTCGCCACTCCACCTCTCCATATAAGAGCCCTGAACTGCGAGTCCATACGTTGGAACCAATATTGTGGTATCCAGAGAGGAGCATTGTGTAAGATATATAACAGCTGTGGTGCCCAGATCATTTTTATGAGATTAGTACGGCCAGTCACCGACAGCGGCAGCCTACTCCAACTTGCTTGTTTCTGCTGACATTTTTGCAATATAGGTTTAAGATTTAGGGCTATGTAGTCCCGTGTTTCCCCAGTCACCATTATTCCCAAGTATTTAAATGATGAAACCACCTGTATGTGGGACACGTCCTCCGGCAAAGTTGCCGGCAACGGATCCAATGGTAGTAAGGCAGATTTATGCCAATTGATGGCAAATCCCGACAGCCAACCAAACTGGTCTATTAGTTTCATTACTGCTCTTAGAGAGCAGTCAGTGTCTCCCAAATATAACAGTGTGTCATCCGCGTACAAGGAAATCTTTTCCTCTCCTAGTCCTCTACGGAAGCCTGTGATTTCTGGCGAGGTCCTCACCATAGCCGCTAGCTGCTCCAATGCAAGGGCGAACAGCAGGGGCGACAATGGACACCCCTGCCGTGTGCCCCGATATAAAGGAAATGGTTCCGAGAGGGAGTCATTTATCCGCACTCTAGCCACCGGAGCAGCATACAGCAACTGCACCCAGGAGACAAATCTATCCCCCAGACCAAATCGCCGCAGAACCTCCCACAGGTATCTCCACTCGACGCTGTCAAAGGCCTTGGCAGCGTCGAGGGAAAAGATGGCCCTATTGCCCGGGTTATCCACCGGTACTTGGGTATTGAGGAACAGTCTTCTAATGTTCAGTGCTGTAGATCTAGCCGGGATGAAGCCAGACTGGTCAGAGTGGACCAGTTCCGCCACAACTCCAGACAGTCTTGTGGCCAGCACTCTAGCCAATAATTTGACGTCTGCATTGAGCAGAGATATAGGTCTATAGGAGTCTGGCTGCAGTAAATCCTTGCCTGGTTTTGGTAATACAATAATAATAGCCTCATTCATAGAGGTGGGTAAATTGCCATCCTCTAGGGCGCTGTTCAGTGTTTTTAGGGTGGGCAACAAAATGTCACTGTATTTCCCATACGTCTCTGTGGGTAAACCGTCAGCCCCCGGGGACTTATTATTAGCCATCTGTGCTACCGCCGTTGTCAATTCTTCCAGTGTCAGTGGTGCATTAAGTGCTGTAAGTCCCTGCGGCGCCACCCTGGGAAGAGAGCACTGGTCTAGAAAGTGGGCCAAATCCTCTTGTGTGGGATGCACCTTGGATGTGTATAGGTCTTTAAAAAACTGCGAGAACACTTCAGGTATGTCGGTCGGGCCCGTAACTGTCACTCCGTCTGTGTTTTGAATAGCCTCTATAGGAGTCAAGCTCTGCTTGTTTTTAGCTACCATAGCTAGTAAATGTCCTGTATTTTCTCCTTCATTGAAGTACTTTTGCTGCAGGAAGAACCTTTTGTTCTCGGCAGCTGTTATCGAGACCTGCCTGGACAGGGCCTGTGCCTCCTGCCAGCTGCGTTCTGTCTCCACTAAGGGTACTGATATGTATCTCTCCTCTGCCCTAGCCCCCTCATTCATCACCACATTCTCCCACTCTTTAGTTTTAGTTTTAATTGCATTAATCTCTTTAATAACAAGACCCCTAAGGTGGGCTTTTAGTGCATCCCAAATCACTCCTGACCGGGCAGTGTCTTGATTATGAAGCATAAACTCCATCAGGCCTCTAGGGATAGTATCCGTATCTGGGAATATTGTAAACCAGAAGGGATTTACCTTCCAGAGTCTGCGCTTCGGGCTCGGGGATGTCATAACAGCAACACTGACAGGGGAGTGATCAGATATGTTACGCGGGGCATATTTCACATAATCAGTCAGTGCATATGCTAGATCATTAGATAAACACAGATCTATCCGGGATAAACATTTGTATGTTACTGAATAGCACGAGTAGCACTGTACAGCAGGATTTTGATCCCTCCACACATCTCTTAGGCCTATTTCCGCTAGGAATTTAGCGAAAGGAGTGGGACCACCCACTTGGGAAGCACTGCTGACTCTTGATGAGAATTTGTCTAGCTTCTTATCCATTATGTTGTTAAAATCACCTAGCACCCAAACCGGAACCCCGGGGTATGCAGCCATAAATTGAGCTAACTGTTTCAGGGGATCAAAAGAGAAGGGCGGAGGGACATAGATATTTGCAAGTATACATGTAAAGCCTGCAAGTTTGCATAAGAGGAACACATATCGTCCCTGCCTGTCTATCATAGATTGTAGCAATTGGAAAGTGGTCGTCTGTGAGATAAGGACACTGACTCCCCTCGAGTAGGCTGAGTGAACGGAATGAAACTGGGTGGGGTATCCATGGTTTTTAAGTGTAGATATGGTACTGTCCTGCAGGTGAGTTTCCTGCAGGCATAGCACCGAAGGTCTGTAAGCCTTCACCGTGGAGAAAAGTGCCATTCTCTTCACTCCGTCACCCAGTCCCCTCACATTCCATGAAATTATGATGCAAGCATTCGACATGTTGAGGTAAATAGGTAATCATGCCATAGAAGCTTTGTCAGGTGCAGAGGCTCACCAATGGGTGCTTTGCGTCTCCACCTGACAGCTTTAAAGATAAAACATAGGTATAAGTACAGTGGCCTCGTCCACTTATTTACATTTCTGGTTGGTAAGATAGTGCAAAAAATGAATGAACTGTTTGTACGGCTCACAACAGCCAGTTGTATGAAAAAAAGGAAAAAAATGCCCCGTAACATGGAGCAACAAACAAGAAAAAACAAGGGGAAAAATTAACAAGGGTTTGTCCGTGCATCCAGTAGACTGTAGGAGAACTTGACGGACAGAAAAAACGAAAAAAGGGCAAACAAAAGAGTAAACGTGTCCTCGCAGGACAAATGTAGGGGGGGGCCCCAACGTCTCAGTACAACTCCGATTCAGAGGAACTTGCGAATCCAACTTGTTAAAGAGTAGCGCAAGTTACAATCATCGTTTCCTCCTCCTGGCAGGAAAATTAAAAGTGGAGAGGGAGATAGAGAAGGGAAAAAAATAAATAAATAAAAATGTTCACAGCTTCTAATATGACATCCGCTTCTCCTTGTTGAAAGTGAATAAAGACAGGCCCTCTTCAGACCGCAGGTGCTGGGGCTTTCCTGAGCGTGTGCTCCATCCGGTCCAGCCACATTGATGCATTAGCAGGGTTATCGAAGAACTGCGTTTCGCCATTGGCTGCGATTCTCAGCTTGGCCGGGTAAAGCATGGCATATGCAACTTCGTATTTGCGGAGACGCTTTTTAACCTCAGTAAACTTGGCTCTGCGATGCTGAAGTTCAGCAGAAAAATCCAGGTAAAAGGATATGCGGGCATTGTCCATTCTCATAAGCTTGGCCTTGGTCCTGGCTTGATTCAGTATGGAGTCGCAATCTTTAAAGTTCAGCATTTTGAACAGGAACGGTCTGGGAGGTTCTCCAGGCTTAGGTGGCCTTGGTGGGACTCTATGGGCGCGTTCCACCGCAAACATCGGTGAGAAGGACTCTTTACCAAAAGTGTTAACAAGCCAGTTCTCAATAAATGACACCGGGTTTTTGCCCTCAGCTCGCTCTGGTATGCCTACCGCGCGAACGTTATTGCGTCTCTGCCTGTTCTCCATATCTTCTAGGCGCGCAGTATGGCCGTTTATAATGGATTGCATATGGCGGACCTCTCTCTGCAAAGGTGCGACATCATCCTCCACATTGCTCACCCTGTCCTCCAGTGCGGTTGTGCTGTCGCGTAGTTTCTGCAAGTCCTGCCTAACCATATTCAGCTCCAGTTTCACTCCTTTGATCTTAGTGGTTAGGGAGGCAATTGAGGTGTTGCAGGAGGTTATTGCCGCAAAGATATCCCTCAATGTTGGTTCATGGGTTTGATCGTCTTGGTCTGTGTGTGCTCTGGGGGCCATGACAGGGGCAGATGTACTCACTGTGTCCCATGTGG
Organism: Rana muscosa; assembly: GCA_029206835.1. NCBI lineage: Eukaryota > Metazoa > Chordata > Amphibia > Anura > Ranidae > Rana > Rana muscosa. The sequence continues at coordinate 346,825,540 of CM055127.1, forward strand.
AGGGCTGTTCCTCATCCTTTGGCCATATCTGCTCCATTGCCTTTTCTGGAGGGTCTATGTCAGGTGCTTCCACAAGCTGGGGAGGTGTTTTAGGTGTGCCTCCCTTCCCCAGAGCACCGCCGAACATCCTCATGGCCGCCTCTTTTGCTGAGCGCTGGCTCCGGGCGCCATCTTGGCCTCCATGCTCTGCTGAGTGCATGTTGTCTTTCATGCTTCTGCGGGACATTCCCGCTGCCGAATAGGCACTTAATGTATACCGCTGTCTTGAGGAGGGTGAGGGGGACCTTCCGGTGCTGATCGCGGGAGAAGCAGGTGCCGCCGTAACCTTTTATCAGGATAAATGTGCAGGGTGTCGGCAGAGCTCTCATGCTATGCGTCTTATCCCATGAGCCGCAAGCCACGCCCCCTGCCTGGGGCTTTCTCTTCCGGATCCATCCGGGCCGGGCAAGCGCAGGGATGTTCCTCCATCACGGCCGCTGGAAGCTCTAACGAGACCGACCTTCCTCTTTGGCGGTGGGAGTAGGGAAGCTGTGGTGACCGAAGCAGCATCCTCAGATTTTTCATCCTCCAACCTTTTGATCGCGACTTCCCCGGAAGTCTCTACAGTGCACGTAGGAATGGCTGTCCAAGCTTTAACTTCTCCCTCACGAGTGGCGGCGCCTGTTAGGCAGTTGAGGTGGAAGTAAAAAATTTAAAAAACTGCGCTGAAAAATTCAAAGTAAGAGAACCGGATATCTTAGGCTGATATCACAGTTGCTAGTTGGAAGCTGCGATTTCTAAGTAAACAACAATACAGAAAACATATATGGAAAAGGAGAAAAATCGCGCTGACCCATGAATAAAAACTTAATAATTGGTTATGTGAAACCATAAACCCTAATAATGTGACTTAAATGATGCAAAAATTGTATTCCTCTTTGGAACACACTGACTGTGAACCACACTTCAAGGAATAAATTTGATAAATACAACAATAAATTAATAAAAAATCAAAAATCATATAGTCCATATATAAATGTGCAAATAATGTCCATATTACAGCACCAGTGCTCAGTGAAAAAATTTAATCCACAAGTGAAAGGTTGCATCCAAAGAAATGTGAAGTTCCACCACCAATCAGCAGGAATTCCTCCTTACCAGCTAGTCACGATCCCCCGTGACAGAGGATCAATGATTGCATGAATACAGGCAGCTCTTCCCACAGACCAGTAACCACATATACGTTTCTGGAGGCAACAGCTCTGCGTTTTCTTTTACCTTTTGCGCCATAAACAAAAAAAGACCGTCAACCTTTGCAAACTCCTCGAGCTTCAATGCCACCAAAGAGACTGAACTGAGCCCCAGGTCCTGTTGCCTCAAGTTGTTGCCTCAAGAAACTTATATGTGGTTACTGGTCTGTGGGAAGAGCTGCCTGTATTCGTGCATTCATTGATCCTCTGTCACGGGGGGTCGTGACTAGCTGGTAAGGAGGAATTCCTGCTGATTGGTGGTAGAACTTCACATTTCTTTGGATGCAACCTTTCACTTGTGGATTATTTTTTTTCCCTGAGCACTGGTGCTGTAATATGGACATTATTTGCACATTTATATATAGACTATATGATTTTTTATTTTTTATTAATTTATTGTTGCATTTATCAAATGTATTCCTTGAAGTGTGGTTCACAGTCAGTGTGTTCCAAGGAGGAATGAAATTTTTGCATCATTTAAGTCACATTATTAGGGTTCACTTATTCATTTAAATTTAATTTTATGGTTTCACATGAACAGTTGAGGTGGAAGGCCCGAGGCCTTTCTATGGATTGCTCCACCTTGAAAATGAACTCTCCGCAGGCCTTGCAGCGCCCAAACGGCTTCAGCTGAACCACCAGTCCCGAACAGCCGGGACAAATCACACCGAGGGCCTCAACGTCCTTGCATATGTAGCGGGCTCTTCGGGGGCCACTTCCCAATCCCCTCTATTAAAGTTCTCGCTCGCTCTGTCTCTGGTCTAGGGGTATGATGGGAAAGGGAGTGGGTCCGCTACGCCAGGCTTCCACCACAGATGTATAAGTGGTATTGGCCAGAGTTATTTCTTTACCTTCGGGTCTGTATTGTGCATCGAATCCAACCGTCTGCCAGGAAACTGAGTCTCACACCGTTGCAAGTCCAACACTCCTTTATTCAGAGACTTACTTGCTTACAAACAGAACAGGAGGTGTGAAAGTGTAGATACATAGGCCCAGACACAAGTTCTTTCCTCCACTCTCCTCCAAAGAGTGGCTATGGTCTCCGCACGAGGGAAATTCACCTTCTGGACGGTCTCCGACAAGAGGCTCACCCGTCACCGGCAGTATGCTGCACCGGGTCTTCAGATGAGGAGCTCTCCCCGGTCCATTACGTCCACCTCGGATTAAGGCGTCCACCTCCGGAGCACCCTAGGATCCTTCCCTCGCGGAACTCAGTGTTGGGCACTGAGTTCTGGACCTCCGTCCAAGTACCTCATCTCAGGCTAAAGGTGCCTGAGATGGAACACGATCTCCGGTGGTCCTCCAGGCCTAGTGCCCAGAGGACGAAAAACACGAACTCCGTCCGCAGGCTAAAGGTGCCAGGGACAACGAACCCCGTGACAAAACGGCCGGCCCCTTTTATACCCCCTCTCCGGCATGCGTAGCGGGTTCCCCGCCCCACCACACGACTGCCGAAGTAGGACAAAAAAGGATTCGACCCAGCAATGATTTGTCCGTCGGCCCAAAGTGACAGCGCCACCCGGTGGACCGCCGGAGATACACCACTGATGTCACCGCAAAAATTCAAAATTACTGGCGGGAAAGTAAACACCCGCTACATACTCCCCTCTGTCTTTTGACACTGGTCCCCAGTGTCTGGAGTAAACCACATCCTCAACGGCTGACATGATTCAGTCCAGAGACCGTTAACATTTGAAAAACACAAAAAAACTTTTGGAAACACTATCTTATTGCAAAGTTGTGTCTGAGCCCCTGTAATAAAAAGAAAAGAGGAGCAAAATACATAATCAAACATCTCAAGGTTGCATATTAACATTTATTTTTTTCCCTCCCCATCCTGACTAAAGACCCCCCCCCCCCCCCCCCCAGAGTCTAAAATCTTGCTGGGACGTTCTCCTGCAGAGGGAAAAAAACTGAAGAAATCAACATGTAAATCCTGACACATGTATTCATGTGTGGGAGTAAAAGGAATTTCTCCTAAAAGAAATCCTTTTTCCTCCAAAGAGTGGGTGCATGAGAAGTGTCGGTAACGTTGCGCAACACTGCCACCTGGTGACAGCATCACGATAACTGCACCCATGGAAATTCTTCTCTTTCCTTCCCTAAAGCTAACTACCCCAGAGTCTATGATCTCTTGGAGGGAAAATATGACCAGGAACAGTTCCTTTCTCTTTTCTTTCGGGTACACAAAAACACAATTGCCCCAGAAAGTTCAGTAGCATAACATAAACGGAGTCTCTTTCTCCTAGAGGTAGAAACATGGGTGCGGCAAAGTTAGTGACTTCAAGTGCTGATCCACAGTCTCTAGATGGTATTCCACATCTTCGCCTTCCTTGCGTTTGATCACTACTCTATCTGCGTGGATGTGTCTTCCCACCATCCATTCTGCCTTGCAGTCTTTAAAGCGCTGTGAATCCTTTGGAGAACACGCTAAGTATCTGCGAGCGTGCGGGACTTTGAGATGGGTCCAAACATGGTGACCTGTTGCTGTTCCATCGTACACTGCTGAGTTTTGGTGTCACCGCAAAAATTCAAAATTACTGGCGGGAAAGTAAACACCCGCTACAAATACATACAGGACAATCGTCCTCGGGGTTTGAGCCTAATTCCCGTATCTGTAACCGAAGCAGCAATTGGTGTCATCCTCGTGGTGGTAGGAACTAGAACCCACAAGGCATTGGTGAACACGCTGACCGCTTGCTGCTCCATCGCGCACTGAATAACTGGTGCCAAGTCCCTACGTGTATCCCCACACATGGCCAGACTCCTCCCCTTTTCCACACCAGTTCGCAGGCTTTCTCCTTGGCACACCTACAAACTGTGCAGGGAGGGTGTGCCTCGTGGCGCGTTGGCCAAAAATGGCCGACCTCCTCGGATCTCCTCTGGGCAGCAAAGTTCAAACTCTTGAAGGCTTTGGCTCCGTTAACACGAACACAAATCCCGGACCCAGAGCCCCCACATGTAGCGACCTCACCTCTCACTCCCTCATTCTCTGTCAATGTCAATGGCTCTCGTCTAGGGGACCAGGGAGGAGAGTGGGACGCACCACCAGCTCGTATCCTCTTGTGTGAGCTATAACCAATTACCTTCGGGCCTGTGCCCCTGTCCAGAGCCAAAACTTCCCTTGAGAATGACCTTTAACTCCCAGAAAGCCAAGTTCCACACCATTGAAAGTCCAACACTTATTTATTTTTTTAGAGCAATAAATGGTCCTTTTAGAGCAGACTGGTTAGACAAGGAACAGACAAGGTGAAGAGGAAGGTCCAGGCACAAACATGAACTTGTTACTCTCCTGTTTCGGTGTGCGCAAACAGGCTTGGCGCACGGTCGGTGCCACTGACCGTGAGGGTGGTCGCTGCCACCGACCGGGTGAATTAGGCTTGAGGTCTCTGCCACCGACCTGGGTTTCAGTTGGGTCGCTGCCACCGACCATGAGAACGTGGACTACCTTCTTGAGAAGCGGCCCCTGTCAGGGGGAGACATCCATCTGGACGGTCACCAGAGGCCTCCACCGTCACCAGCCAATGCTGCGCTGGGTCTTCGGGAAGGTCACCTCTCTGGTCCCCCTCATCCTAGATTCGGGTGTCCAACACCGGAGGACACACTAGGAATCCTCCATCCCATGCGGGACCCAGTCAAAGGTACTGGGCCCCAGGCCTCCTGAGAGTACCTCACCCCAGACCAAAGGTGTCTGGGGTGGATTCGCAGCTCCATCTCCGGGCCGAGGGCGCCCGGATACCACCAGCACTCACACCCAGGCTGAAGGTGCCTGGGCGTGGACCCCAAGCAGAAGATGTCTGCCCCTTTTATCCCCTCTCCCGGCATGCACAGCAGGTTCCCCACCCTGCTGTACCACTGCCGCGAGAGGACAAAAAGGCACAGACCTCCAATGGTGGTTCAACCCCGGCCTATGGCGACAGCGCCACCTATAGGCCGCAGGGAACTGGACACCATTGATATCCTCCACTGGCATAAATTGGTCCATGAACACTAACAATTGCTGCATCTGAGCCTGTTATCACTCAGATGCCTCCCCTAAATGTAACCACCCGCTATATGTACTTATGCAAATTAAAACAACGTTATTGAGTTGGAGGTTTGTGTTTAGACCTTTTTTTCAGAATACAGTACAGTACAGTAGTTAAGAATGCTTAAAATATTGTTTTTTTGTGGCTCCTTGTTTAACGACCAATTCATTTAACAACCTGGTCGCTGGAACGGAACCTGGTCGTTAAGTGAGGAGAGCCTGTACTGCAGGGGTCTCAAACTGGTGGCCCTCCAGCTGTTGCGAAACTACAAGTCCCATCATGCCTCTGCCCTTGGGAGTCATGCTTGTAACTGTCAGCCTTGCAATGCCTCATGGGAATTGTAGTTTCGCAACAGCTGGAGAGCCACCAGTTTGAGAACCCTGCTGTACTGTGTTCTTGAGGCTCACCAGGCATCACACAGGAGGCAGTAGCTCGGATGCACCTGTTCCAATACACTTTAATTTCCCCCTTGCTTGTAAGTGGGTTAGAATAGTTAGATAGGTGCTATCCCAGCCAGGAGGGTAGAAGTTAATGCCTTTCCCATTTGTTTGGTCTTTTTGGTGGGTTCTTCTCTGAGTCCGGCCCATTAGTCCTGTGTAATATAAAAAGGACAGTGGTCCCGTCCCAGAGAGAAGGGTTCCTCCATGCAAAAGAGAGAGATCGAGTACCCATAAAAGAGGGAGATGGAGAATGATACCCACGAGTAGCGGAAGGAGGCCATCTATCACCATCGGGATGAAAAGTCATCTGAACCTGGGGTTCGCCCTGAAGACACCAGCACTGGAGTGTGCTTTTGAAGGACTTACATCTGCATGAGAGTGCCTGTAATTGCTTGGACTCCACCTTTACAGGTATGCTAAGGCAGTCTGTAGTTAGGAGTAGGGATGTAGGAAAAACCCTGTTATTCTATGTTGGACTTTGAAAAGTAATGAAGCGTTGTCTTTTCCTGGTCTGAAGTTACTGAAAGGAGTGTATTGCAAGTACCACCGAGTGGGTCTTAACACACTGGGGTATAAAGACATCGGTGTGCAGTGAGTGGAGTAATGTGAAGACACATGGTTACCAGGGGGAGTTAACTGGAGAACAGTTGCAATGCAACGGCATTCATCTCTAATGCCGCGTACACACGACCGTTATTCATGTCATGCAAAAAAACTACGTTTTTCTCGTCGCCTCTCAAGCCTGCCTTGCATACACACGTTCATGAAAAAAAACGCTTGAGCAAAGCGCGATTATGTACAACACGTACGACGGCACTATAAAGGGGAAGTTCCATTCGAATGGCGCCACCTTTTGGGCTGCATTTGCTGATCCTCGTGTTAGTAAAGTTTGGTGAGAGACAATTCGTGCTTTTCAGCCTCGTGCTCTTCAGTCCGTTACAGCGTGACAAATGTGCTATCTCCATTCTGAACGCTAGTTTTACCAGAACGAGCGCTCTCGTCTCATACTTGATTCTGAGCATACGCAGTTTCTCCTCCTCGTAAAAGCGTACACACGACCGTTTTTCTCGACGTGAAAAAGAACGACGTGAAAAACGACGAGAAAAAATAGAGCAGGTTCTAAAAAAAATTCGGGCAGTTTTCTCGCCGCAAAAAATGCTATGGAGCATACACTTGACCGTTTTTCACGACCGATCTAAAAAATTGATTTTTTCTCGTCATGAAAAACGGTCGTGTGTACGCGGCATAAGAGTGGAGATCAGCCTAAGGTCAAGTATTCCCCCAACGGCAGCCTTAGCCTTGTCCCGGGGCATCAATGAAACGGCACAAAGAAAAGGAACCTATGTGTAATAAAGTGACCCTATATAAGATGCCTAGCAGAGCCCAGAAAAACCCAACCCTGGGTAGGCCTCTCATGTGACCATTGCTTGGCACCCAACTAGGAGGAAAACATGGAGGACGTGACAAACAATCATCTGCACCCCTGCTTTCCCATTCAATCACCAGATCAAAGTGAAAATGACCCATGTAAACTCAAAATTAATCTTACACAGGGCTAATGACTCTTGGCCAGGCCCCAATGTGGCGGTATTGAACCGGGTAATTAATCACTCCTCTCTGCATAGTGGGCATAAGGAAAAAAGAGTACCAAGCCTAGAAATGTCAGGTATTTCACATCTCTTTGCTGAACAAATGTAGAAGCAAGGGAACAAATAGTAGGTATGAGCAGCAGGGGGGGGGGGGGGGGTGATATCAGGCAATTAAACTGACACTAAACATTGGTTTATAAATAATTTTCTATTGAAGTATGTATATCTAACCAAAAAAGGATGTTCTATTGCTCTCATTAAATCTACAAACTCCTTTTTTTTGTGCTGCTGTGATCAAACTTCCTGTTAGAGGGTGACTACATTCATTCTCCATGGTCCCACTATAAGTAGGGGCATAGCTACCATCTTACTCACTTCAGAGATGGATTATGGATAGGGTTGAGCGAACCCGAACTGTAAAGTTCGGGTCCGTACCGAACTTTAGCTTTGTCCTGAACCCGGACTTTGCGCGAAAGTCCAAGTTCGGGTTCGGGTTCGGCAATCTAATGGCGCAGTTAGAAATGCTTCAGGGGCCAGCCAATCACCTTTTGATTAGCTGGTGTGCCCTTAGAAGCCATCATAGCCATGCCTACTAATGGCATGGCTGTGATTGGTCAGTGCAACATGTGACCCAGCTTCTATATAAGCTAGAGGCACACAGCACACACGTCACTCTGCTTCAGAATAGATAGGGAGAGGATCTGGTCTGCTGCTGCTGCTTTTAGGGAGAGATTGAAAAATACATGAGTTAGTCCTGATTCTGGAATCTGAGGGAAAAGATAGAGAGACAGTGTAGTGTAGGGCCAGGTTCCTGTTGGTGCTTTCAGGGAGAGAGATATATTATATAGGAATAGGAGTCCAGATTCAGAGATATAACTCAGCGATCTGCATAGGTTTACCTGTTTGTGTTGCAGTGCAGTCTTTTTACACTGCCATGAGCCCAGTGTCAGAGAAAATCTACCTTTTGTCTGCAAGCTCAGTGCACCAGCACTGCATATATTACATTGAGAGATACACCGTGTCATGGATATGCATTAATGTCTGTCTGCCATCTTACCTTCCTCCTCATGTGTTCATCTAGAGACCAGACCTCCTTCACCTGGCTTCCTTTATAATCTCCTCCCAGCCTGACTCCACCCCAGGCCCTATCACAGAACACTATATTAACCTGTGCACTGCAAGCCTGCTTTGCTGATCAACGTGTTTGTTAGGCATTGTGTGTTTGGGTTCCTGACTGCCGTGTGCTACGTCTGTCTCTCTGTTACGTTATTGGCTTGTCCCCGACTATCCCTGTCTGCTCGTGACCCTTGACCTTCGGCTCGTTCTTCGTTATCCTTGTCTGCTTGTGGCCCCTGACCTTCAGCTTGTTATTCGGTTCTCTCTATCGTGTGCTGCTGCTTCCCCTCTTTTCCCCTTATCCTACGGGGCGTGAGCTAGGAAACTCCAGGGGCCGCGACCTTGTCCCAGCCTGCAGCGTAACATCCTCACCACTAGAGGCCCTGGAGAAGACCAGCTGGGTCTTAGACTCCGCGCCCTGGGGAATCTTGGCTCTCGCTTCCGTTAGGATCCCGGTTGTGCTCCTCTGGTCCCGCTTTCCACAACCACCCAGTTTCCTATCCGCAGAAGCCAGCCATAGGGTTCACTACCCCGCGGTGCACTCCTGTCCCCCTACGGTGTGCATCTGTCACCTGGCCACAGGTGACCCTGACACACCGTTTCCATACTGTGGGTGTATTCTGCTCTTGGAAAAAGATCCATTTAGGGCAAAAAAAAAAGGCACTTTATTGTGCTCTTTTCCAAAAGACCCATTAAGGGCAAAAAAAATAAAAAATTTGCATTTTATTTTGCTCGTGCAAAAAAAGACCCGTTTAGGGCAAAAAAAAATTGCACTTTAATGTACGCTTGCAAAAAGACCCATTTAGGGCCACAAAAAATATTTTTGCAGTGTGTTATACATATGTGGAGGCATGTGAAATAAACCATTTCTATATATTTGTCTTCTACTGTGCTATACTAAAAAAAAAAAAAATTTTGAATAGCATTTTCTGCAGTTCTGTAGCTGTGCGATTCAGCGGTTACGTACTGTGGGTGTGTTGTGGTCTTCCAAAAAATGACATTTAGGGCCACAAAAAATATTTTGCAGTGTGTTATACATATGTGGAGGTGTGTGAAATAAACAATTTCTATATAGTTTTCTTCTACTGTGCTATACTAAAAAAAAAAACATTTTTTTTGAATAGCATTTTCTGCAGTTCTGTAGCTGTGCGATTCAGCGGTTACGTACTGTGGGTGTGTTGTGGTCTTCCAAAAAACGCCATTTAGGGCCACAAAAAATATTTTGCTGTGGTTTATACATATGTGGAGGTGTGTGAAATAAACAATTTCTATATAGTTTTCTTCTACTGTGCTATACTAAAAAAACAACATTTTTTTTTTAATAGCATTTTCTGCAGTTCTGTAGCTGTGCGATTCAGCGGTTACGTACTGTGGGTGTATTGTGGTCTTCCAAAAAACGCCATTTAGGGCCACAAAAAATATTTTGCAGTGTGTTATACATATGTGGAGGTGTGTGAAATAAACAATTTCTATATAGTTTTCTTCTACTGTGCTATACTAAAAAAACAAAATTTTTTTTGAATAGCATTTTCTGCAGTTCTGTAGCTGTGCGATTCAGCGGTTACGTACTGTGGGTGTGTTGTGGTCTTCCAAAAAATGCCATTTAGGGCCACAAAAAATATTTTGCAGTGTGTTATACATATGTGGAGGTGTGTGAAATAAACAATTTCTATATAGTTTTCTTCTACTGTGCTATACTAAAAAAAAAACATTTTTTTTGAATAGCATTTTCTGCAGTTCTGTAGCTGTGCGATTCAGCGGTTACGTACTGTGGGTGTGTTCTGCTCTTCCAAAACACCCATTTAGGGCAAGATCCTAAATTTGGAAAATATGAGGAGAAGGTCAAAGGGACGTGGTGGCCCCGATCGTGGTGCTGCTGGTGGAGCTCCTGTTGCAGGGAGAGGACGTGGTGGATCTGTGCCAGATACACGCACAAGTGAAACACCTTCCTCAGGTGTGAGTAGGCGACCGAGCCTGCGGCGGTATTTTGTCGCGCCTAATGAGGCTGTACGAATGTTTAGGCCAGGACAAGTACAGGCGGTAGTAGATTGGGTTGCTGACAGTGCATCGGGTTCCTTCACATTGTCTCCCACCCACTCTTCTGATGAAAGATCAGAGTTGGCACCTGAAACCCATGTCCATCAGTCTTTCACCTCACCCCCTTGCAAATCAGCCAAGCAGGCGGATAGGAAACTGGGTGGTTGTGGAAAGCGGGACCAGAGGAGCACAACCGGGATCCTATAGGAAGCTAGAGCCAAGATTCCCCAGGGCGCGGAGTCTAAGACCCAGCAGGTCTTCTCCAGAGCCTCTAGTGGTGAGGATGTTATGCTGCAGGCTGGGTCCAGGTCGCGGCCCCTAGAGTCTCCTAGCTCACGCCCCGTAGGATAAGGGGAAAAGAGGGGAAGCAGCAGCACAAGATATAAGAGTAACGAATAACAAGCTGAAGGTCAAGGGCCACAAGCAGACAAGGAAAACGAAGGACAAGCCGAAGGTCAAGGGTCACGAGCAGACAGGGATAGTCGAGGACAAGCCAAATGTATAACAGAGAGACAGACGTAGCACACGGCAGGCAGGAACCCAAACACACAATGCCTAACAAACACGTTGATCAGCAAAGCAGGCTTGCAGTGCACAGGTTAATATAGTGTTCTGTGATAGGGCCTGGGGTGGAGTCTGGCTGGGAGGAGATTATAAAGGAAGCCAGGTGAAGGAGGTCTGGTCTCTAAGATGAACACATGAGGAGGAAAGGTAAGATGGCAGACAGACATTAATGCATATCCATGACACGGCCTTACCCAGCCATTGTTGTATTTTTGAACCAGTGTTGGCTACCTCGTCCTCCTCCACTGCCGCCACCTCAACCTCCTACTCCATATGGACCTCGTCCTCCTAGGTCAAGATTATAATTTTTATTTTATTTTTTTGTAGCGCACAGATCCTTTCCCCCTTACCTGCCTTTATGTTGTTGGCTCCTCGCAGGACGGAGAAAGGCACACCGCACTACCAGCCCGTACCCTCCTATATAAAGAGGTTGAGCAGTGTACTTGACGGGCCGTGTCCACAGCCGGAGTCAAAACTCCTCCAGAGGATGATTCTCACCTCTACTGTAGGTAGAGGCAAGTCCTTTAATTCCCAGTAAAGTCAATGTCCACACCAGCTGAAATTACAACTCTTATTCTCTCATGGCAAAATAAACTCTACTCGGATAGAAAAGGTTAGAGCAAAGAAACAGGACAGCTTAAGGTGTGGAGGAGGTCCAGGCACAAACGTAGCACATTCACTTCACTGCTTAGGTTTCTCAAACAGTTTTAGGTGCACGGTCTCTGCCACAGACCTTGAGGTTGGTCTCTGCCACAGACCGGGTGTACAAGGCCCCTGCCACGGACCTGGAGAACTTTGGTCTCTGCCACAGACCAGGGTGTATAAGGCCCCTGCCACGGGCCGAGTGAATAATGCCTCTGATACAGTCAAGATGACCTTTAGCTTCTCCTTCTACGAACCTAGCCCATATCAAGGGGAAGACATCTCTCCAGGGAGTCAACAGACCCTTCCTTCACCGTGACTCCCGCATCGGTCCATCAGAATGATCCTCCCTTCCCTGGAACATGGTCCCCTACACGAGGCGGCACCCTAAGACTCCTCGACCCTTAGCGGACTCCAGACGAAGGCTCTGGACTCCAGGCTTTACTCCCGCACCTAGGCCTCCATACCCAGGGCAGCAGGAACTCCAGGATAGTACCTCACCCCGGGCTAAAGCTACCCAAGATGGAACAGGAACACATGCACCCAGGCCGAAGGCACCTGGGCGTGGACCCCACTGGACATCAGCCCCCAGGCCAAAGGTCTGCCCCTTTTATATGCTCTCCCGGCATGCACAGCAGGTTCCCCGCCCCGCTGTACTACTGCCAAGAGGGGACACAAAAGGCACAGCACTGTATCGGCGGTTCAACCCTAGCCTACCATGGCAGCGCCACCTGTAGGCCGCAGGGAACTGCACACCAATACTGTCCCCCGAGGACAAAATGGTCCATGAATCCTACAGAATTAGGGTGTTTGAGCCTATTTAACACTCAAACACTTCCCTTAAATTTAGCACCCCGCTACATTTTTATTTCAAAGTATTTTATTTTCCCACTAGCTTATCCATTAAATTGAATAATTTATTCCAGAAAGGGCATATTCTGGGGCATTCCCACCATATGTGTGGCATCATGCCGTTGAGTTTCTGAGGTTCTTAATGACTTCCCGTACCTCTTCTGCTGAAAAGGGGGCCTCCAGCATATTTTTTTATTTTTTTTATGTTATTTTAAGTTATTTCCCTATCCACATTTGTTTGCAGAGCACTTGCCATGCTCTTAACAACATTTTGCTGCCATTTGCAGCCCTCTAGCCCTTTCCATTACTTTTTTAGAGCCTTTTTAGTCCTTAGAAGCTCGGGTCCCCATTGACTTCAATGGGGTTCGGGTTCGGGTTCGGGTTAAAGTTCGGTCCCGAACCCGAACTTTTTTCCGAAGTTCGGCCGAACCCGTCGAACCCGAACATCCAGGTGTCCGCTCAACTCTAATTATGGACTATGGGATGTGTAGTGTGCATAGAGCAGTGCACATGACTGGCACTAGCGTGCGCTGCTAATTTCAAACAAATGGAAGTATTGGGAATAGGCTCGATTCACATCTATGCATGTTGCTTTTGAGCTTGCATTTCTGTAGTGCTTTTTGCTGTGCTTTTTTTTTTTTGCGTTTTTACCGCGATTTGTGTTTTGCATTTATAACGATACCCTCAGTTTAAGAGGGCTGCTTGTTTGTTTTGGGCCTTGTAATGCACCGCTGTCAACCCCTGGCAATCGGCTCTAACCTCTCGTGGCACATTTAGGAAAGCGGAAGCATGGTATAACTGCACTATATCTATACTGTTATATGGTACAACCCCATTGTATCCCAGCACAGTAATTGACACTAATAACCAAATTACTTAACTATAACTTTTTACTATTGGTAAAAGTATAAAAGGTCATTTGTATACAATATCTCATGCAGATCCCTGCAATATAGGTGTACACATTAAAAGGGTATAACATTCAGCAATGCAATGACAATATAATAACACCGCTGCAGCTATCCTTCCTCGTGAGCAAAAATGGCGCCCAGCAATGTCCTATACTACCCAGTCAGGCCTGACTATAACTTGGGGTATAGTTTGTCGAAGAATCTTCGCTAGCAACTCTCGGTGGTGCACATAAAGAACAAACTGTAATCCAAAGGGGTAGTGATGATCACTAACTTAGCAAAGCTGGAGAGACTAATAAACTCAGTTCAGCAGACAGTCTCTCCAGAGTATAACTGTAATCACTGATGGGCCTAAGCAAAGTTAGTAGGCAACACAGTTAATCAGATGCGGTTCTGAGCTGGCGCGCTCTCACCCGACCGGACCGACTCCTGTCCAGTACCTCCGATACTGTGAGTCGCTTCACATTGCCCACGATGCGCCGGGTCTTCGGTCCTCCAGAAGATGGTGGCCCTGCACGCGCAGCAGCTGAGTGCAGGGATCCTCTCGCAGGGAGGGCGGCATCCAAAGAGAATGAGAGAGGCTCCTCCTCTCCCTTTTAAAGTCCACCCCAGCAGTCCTTGCGCGGGGAATGGCACCCTGTGTGCCACAAAGCATGCTGGGAACTGTAGTCTAGGGGTAGGAAATTATACCTCGCTACACACTCCCCCCACTTGAAATCTTGACAGACAGTATCAACAGTAGGAAATACAAACTCATTAAGGGCTGCTAGAGAAGTTGGCAGAGGAAACTCCCACCAAAACGGGGAAGGGAGCTTGTCCTGCCCACTGGTTACATCTATGGGGTTGACCTGCCTAACTGTGTCAGAAAGTGAGCTGGGGTTGCCTTCCACCAAATGCACAGCGGAAGGACCAGGTGTTGGTAATGTCCTTCGAGGAGGTGACTGCATCCAGTTTATCAGGGTCTGTAGACACTCCTTCTGCAGACACTATGTGTCCCAGATAGTGGACCGAGGACTGGTAGAACTGGCATTTTTCTCTGGAGAGTTTTAATCCCTCTTCACTGAGTCTCTTCAGGACTTTCTCCAGTCTTTCTTCATGCTCCTCCAGAGTCTTCCCGAAGACAATGATGTCGTCTAGGTACACCAGGACTTCGATCAGATTCATGTCCCCAATGGTCTTCTCCATCAACCTCTGGAAAGTAGCGGGGGCTCCCGACAGGCCTTGGGGCATCCTATTGAATTCATAGAATCCCACTGGGGTGATGAAGGCCGTCTTCTCCTTATCTTCAGGGTGCATTGGGATTTGGTAATACCCACTCTTCAGGTCCATGACACTGAACCACTTGGCCCCAGACAGACTCTGCAAAGCATCTTCTATCCTGGGGGTAGTGTACTGGTCGGGTATGGTCCTCCTGTTGAGAGTCCTGTAGTCTATGCAGAGTCTCAGCGAACCGTTTTTCTTCCTTACCACCACGATGGGGGAGGCATATGGACTTCTGGACTCTCGGATGACCCCTGTCCTCTTTAGCTCTGCCAACTGCTCACGCAAATCTTCCAAGTCAGCCAGTGGAACGCTTCGGACCCTCTCCCGAAAGGGTTTGTCTTCTTGAAGACGGATTTTATGGGTGGCACTTCTCGCACACCCCACGTCAAACTCATCTTCTGAGAATATTCTTCTCCACCTAGTCAGCTGGGCCTTGGCTCTCTCCTTCCATTTCAGTGGCAAGGCGGTATCTTCAAGGCAGAGCTCCTCCAGGGTGGCTTCTCCTTCTTTGGACTTAAATTCAGACAGGGTAACTCGGGTAGCAGGATTCACTTTGCCCAGTAGTACCCGGGCTGGGATCTTCACAGGAGAATTAGTGACATTCACTGGAATCTGGCCCTTCGCCTTCTTCAATGCCCTCAACGGGACCACTTCAGGGATCACTTCCAATCCTTGATGAGTGTTGAAGGGGTCTGGCTCCACGACCACAAAGGGACCCGGCTGCTCCCAGGAGAGTTTTACCGTAGCCTGAAGACAGGTCACCTCACCAGGCTGCAGTATCTTCTCTCTTCTAGACAGTCTCCAGACTCCTCCCACCGCCTCTTCCGGGGCCTTTTGCTCCAGGATCAACTTCTGGTAGACCTGTTGCAGCATGGGGTGAATCTTCTGTTTGGGAGAACTCCGCTCTTGCACTAACGGGGTCAGCAGTCTCTGGACCAAGTCAGTGTTGGTCCCTATCAACATGGACATCGTGTTGGCTCCTGGTGGGCGAGGGCAAAGCACCGCCAGGGTGTCAAAAACTTCGGCCTTCCCGGTCACAGAGGGGTCAAAGGCCAGCCTGATTGAAACATAACCGTCGTAGGGGAAGCTGCGAGTGCCAATCCCCCCTATCTTCCGGTCTTCCAGCTTCTGTAAAGGCACGTGACTCAAATGCTTCTGATAAAAGTCTCTATATAAGAGAGTCACTTGGGCTCCTGTGTCTAGGAGTGCCTTTGTGTAAACTCCCTCCACTTGAACAGAGACTAGAGGGGAGGGTCCAACTAATTTATCCGGGAACTTCTTAAGAGGTATTTTCTCCTTTGGACTCCTTGATTTTTACAGTGGTATTTTCTTATTTCTTTTTGGACCTGGTATGCATTGATCTTTTTCCGGTTGTCAAATTTAAACTCCCGACAGGCGGTATGGGAAGTTTTAGAAGGGGCATTGTTTCCCTTCTCTTTTTGCTCTGCTTGTTTTTGGATCTTCTTGGAGCTTTCTGTAGGTAGCGGGCGCCCGGCTGACTCCTTCACCGGGGCCCTCTGAAGTTTTCCGCCGGCTGGTATTGAGTGCTTCGGTTCTTCCTTGGGCTGGTACACACACTTTCAGGGTGGCCAACTCCCCCACAATTGAAGCAGATAATTTCCTTCCTGATTTTTGGGGATGCTGGAGTGGGAACATTCCGGTCCGGTTCCTTCCGGATCTCTTCTTTCTCCTTGGCTCCTGAGTTCTTGGCCAATAAAAAGGTCAATAAATCCAGTACTTGGGCCATTTGAGACTTCAAGGTTTCAACTTCTGAGTCATGTTCGGTAACTACTGCCGTTCTGACTCCCACCGAAACAGGTGGGGTGGTCTTCTCAACCCCCTCTTGATCCTTCATCAAGGCCTCTTCGTCCCTTATGATCCGCACAAGGTCTGTGTAATTCAGAGCCATGACTCCGTCAGAGGTCTTCAGGTGAAGCCAAACTGGATCCGAGCGCAAGGCTCCCCTCAGGATCTGCTTCATCCTGGTAGTGTCTATGACCTGTGGCTGCATTCCCTTTCTCAGTACAATCTGGCACAGCATTCTATTCAGTCTCCGGACATACTCAGACAACTTCTCCCTTGGCTGTTGGAAAGTATGTTCAAATTGATACACCAGCTCCGACAACCTCTCCAGCTGGCCATATTCCTCCTGCAACATAGACAGATAATCCATTGCAGTACACACAGTATTGCTGCACCTAAGATTTTTCACAGCCTCAGCAGCAGGACCCTTCAAGCTTTCATTGATGCGCTGCTTCTTCTGCGCTTCTGGAACTTTCCAGCCTTCTACTGCCTGCATTGCTTGCTCAATCCAGGTGTCGAAGTCTTCCTCCTCGGGTGGCACAGGTTGTGTTCCTGAAAACACCCGGAGCTTCCGGTACCCGGCTTCCACAAGTACGTACATGTGCTGGTTTTCTGGCACTTGGCAACAAAGTGCCCCAAAGCAGTCAGCAGTTCCGGACCTATGGCGGTCAGGGGTGACTTTGGGGCTTTCGTTTCGCTACTGCCTCCCATTTTGTGGAAAAGTGACGGAGATAACGGTGGGGAGGTCCGTGGGGACTCTTTCTTCACAGCCCCAGTATGCACTAAGCGATACGTTCTGTCATCTATGTCTTTTACACTCTGCCCTTTGAACTCTTCTGGGATTCCTCTTGTCCATTCTATTAGTGCATATGCCCCCGAGGTATCTGTCTTTACATCCACCGCCCATGCTTTCCAGTTTGGGGATATTGACATTATTAGCTGCTTTACCTCTTCTTTCTCCTGGATCCCTCCCAGGAGTTCAATAGCTACCGCCTGGACTGGATCCACAGCCTCCTCTGCGCACCATCGTGTCACTGCCTGCGAATCCATGCTGGTACTTCAGACCGGCTTGATTGCAGCGTGCAATATACAAGGATCCCGGAACCGAGCCCCCACGTATAGCGATTCCCCCAGTTTAAGAGGGCTGCTTGTTTGTTTTGGGCCTTGTAATGCACCGCTGTCAACCCCTGGCAATCGGCTCTAACCTCTCGTGGCACAGTTAGGAAAGGGGGAAGGATGGTATAACTGTACTATATGTATACTGTTATATGGTACAACCCCTTTGTATCCCAGCACAGTAATTGACACTGACAACCAAATTACTTAACTAAAACTTTTTACTATTGGTAAAAGTATAAAAGGTCATTTGTATACAATATCTCATGCAGATCCCTGCAATATAAAAGGGTATAACATTCAGCAATGCAATGACAATATAATAACCCTGCTGCAGCTATCCTCCCTCATGAGCAAAAATGGCGCACAGCAATTTCCTAATCTACCCAGTCAGGCCTGACTATAACTTGGGGTATAGTTTGTTGAAGAATCTTTGCTAGCAACTCTCGGTGGTGCACATAAAGAACAAACTGTAATCCAAAGGGGTAGTGATGATCACTAACTTAGCAAAGCTGGAGAGACTAATAAACTCAGTTCAGCAGACAGTCTCTCCAGAGTATAACTGTAATCACTGATGGGCCTAAGCAAAGTTAGTAGGCAACACAGTTAATCAGATGCGGTTCTGAGCTGGCGCGCTCTCACCCGACCGGACCGACTCCTGTCCAGTACCTCCGATACTGTGAGTCGCTTCACAGTGCCCACGATGCGCCGGGTCTTCGGTCCTCCAGAAGATGGTGGCCCTGCACGCGCAGCAGGTGAGTGCAGGGATCCTCTCGCAGAGAGGGCGGCGTCCAAAGAGAAAGAGAGAGGCTCCTCCTCTCCCTTTTAAAGTCCACCCCAGCAGTCCTTGCGCGGGGAATGGCACCCTGGGTGCCGCAAAGCATGCTGGGAACTGTAGTCTAGGGGTAGGAAACGATACCCCGCTACACATTTTTTATGCTTTTTTTTTTTTTTTTTTTTGGGGGGGGGGGACATACTTGTTGGGCAGATTTAAAAAAAGAAAAATGCAAATCGCGGCAAAAACACACTACATGCTTTTCAGCAGCTTCTCTATTGAAATCTATTGAACCAAAAAAAGCAAAAAAGCACCGTGTGGTCACCGCATTTCTGCAAAAAGTTAAAAGCATGAAAAAACACACTGGTGTGAATGGAGTCTAGGAAGAGGTTCAGCACAGTAAAATAATTTAAATTGGAAATAGATTACAGGTCCATCAGGTAGTGGATTTGTATAGATTATATTTGAAGAATAAGGATATAATTTAGGGCCAGTTCACACCACATGCAGTCCAGTGCGTTTTTTCTCTGCATCAAAAACGCTAGGAAAGTAGGTTATATGGTTTTCAATGGCATAGTTCCTACCAGAGCTTGCAGTTCCAGTGAATTTCAGTACCAGAAAAAAAAAGGAGAACATGTTGCATTTTTCCTGCACTGGACTGTACTAGAGCGCTCTAAAACTCATCAAAAATGCCCCTAAATGCACCAAAAATATCTACATTTCCTTAAGGTAAAAAAAAAAAAAGAGGGGAAAAAATGCACTGGATTACATCAAAAACGCCCCAAAAATGCATCAGAAACGTGCATGCAGAAAAGCATTTGGAACGCTTCCGGACTGGGTTTATATGGTGTGAACTGGCCCTTATGCCCTGTACACACGATCGGAATTTCCGATGGCCTAAAATCTGATGGAATTTTTCATCGGAATTCTGTTCAAGCTGTCTTGCATACACACTGTCAAACCAAATTCCGACTGTCCAAAACGCGGTGACATAAAACACTACGACGAGCCAAGAAAAATTAAGTTCAATGCTTCCGAGCATGCGTCGACTTGATTCTGAGCCTGCATGTTTTTTTCTCCGTCGGAGTTCATCACAGACGATAGGAGTTTCCTATCGGATTTTTTTCCATCGGAAAAAAATAGAACATGTTCTATTTCTAAACTCCGACTGAAAAAACTATTCCATCAGACTTTTTTCATCGGAAATTCCGAACGTGTGTACAAGGCATTAGTGTCACTTTAATGCTTGCCGACCGGCTCACGCCGGTATACGTCGGCAGAATGGCACGTACAGGCAGATTAATGTACCTGTACGTCGCCCTTAAGACGCGGCATTGTGGACGCACGCGCCCGCCGCGAGCTCCGAGAGTGTGATTGCGGGTCCTGCAGACTCGATGTCCGTGGGGATACCCGCAATCGTCTCATGGAGAGGAAGAACAGGAAAATGCTAATGTGAGCAAGCATTTCCCCATTCTTCCTAGTGACAGGACACTGATCACAGCTCCCTGTAATCGGGAGTGGCGATCAGTGTCGTGTCATACATAGCCCATCCCCCCTACAGTTAGAACACATCCCTAGGACGCACTTAACCCCTTCAGCGCCCCCTCCTGGTTAACCCCCCTTTACTGCCAGTCACATTTACACAGTAATAAGTGCATATTTATAGCACTGATCGCTAGACTTGTGCACAACGGAAAAATTCGTTCCATTTCGGTTCGTTTCTTTCCGGTCCTGTTGATTCGTAATCATTCGTAATTTTGCTAGACGGGATTTTTCGTGTTCGGACTCATTCGTATTTTTGCAAGCGACATTTTTCGTTGAATTTTTTGTTGCTTTATAATTCGTACTTTCGGTAGAGTACATTGTTTTTCGTTGATTCTGGACACAACTCCTACTTTCGTAACTTTTTTTAGGTTCGTACTTTCGGTAGAGTACGTTGTTTTTCGTTGATTCTGGACACAACTCCTACTTTCGTAACTTTTTTTGGGTTCGTTGATTCGTAATTTTCCGTGTCTCTCTCACAACGACGCTGCCTATTATGCCTAATGTGCTTCGAATGGATTTGTACTTTTCTAAATACATTGCGGTTATTTGTAACGATTCGAAATCTCGTATTTTACTTTCGTTTTTAACATGCGGCTATAACCTCCGCCCCTGTACACCATTTTGAGAGGGAGTTCAGCACGGTGAGGGAGAAGCAGAGAGCAGAGCAGAGTGAGTGTTATTGTGCTTCGTATGGATTCGTACATTCGTAACTTTTTCATAACGAATTATGCCGAAGACATTCGGGCATTCGCTATTTGCGGTATAATTTATTTCGGATTCGGTCTTATTCGTAATTGCTTTGTTCGGAAATTCGAATGCTTCCGAATGTCCGAAAGTTGCTAAATTCGGACGAATTTCAATTCGTTACGAAACGAATTGCACAAGCCTACTGATCGCTGTGTAAATGTGAATGGTCTCAAAATAGCACCAAAAGTGTCTGATGTGTCCGCCATAATGTCGCAGTCATGATAAAAATCGCTGATCGCTACCATTACTAGTCAAAAAAATTATTAATAAAAATGCCATAAAACTATCCCTTATATTGTAGACACTATAACTTTTGGGCAAACCAATCAATAAACGCTTATTGCGATTTTTTTTATCAAAAATATTTAGAAGAATACGTATCGGCCTAAACTGAGGAAAAAAATGTTTTTTTATATATTTTTTGGGGATATTTATTATAGCAAAAAGTAAAAAATATTGCTTTTTTTTTAAAAAATTGACGTCAATTTTGTTAGAGGGGCCACGTCGCACTGCGGCTCAATTGTTCGTTAAAACGACGCAGTGCCGAATCGCAAAAAGTGCTCTGGTCTTTGGCCAGCCAAATGGTCCGGGGCTGAAGTGGTTAAGTGAACCTGTTGTATTGCTATGTTTAGGCATACCTGTAGGAAAAATAAAACTTGTGTTCATTTTTTAGAAACTACTGAGATGATGAAGGCATATGGTACTTTGTGACACTTATGGCTAATTAAAGTGATCAGTTTGTAGTGAGATTAAAGTAAGGATCAAATTAATAAATTTACAGGTTTAATCTTCTGTCAAGTGAGCTGGTTAAATCTAGGTGGGAAAGGGTGCCTACCCTGTTGTAAAGCTAGCCATATGTGGATAGATTTCTCTCCTTCAGCCCATAAGCCGAATGAGAAAAACTATACAGATCCCTCCATCCACACTAAGCAGCATGGGTGGGGAAATCTGCACCGACAGCTATTGTATTCAAGCAGCTGAGTTTTGAGTCCCTACACAAAAGAGTCATCAGGGGGGCACTGTGGTCACTTGCCCTTTTTAGCTAAAATGCAATGGATATTGATTTTAGAAGCTATGTTTAATTCACTTCTCATATTATAGTTTTTCCTGTTTTTTTAAAAAAAAGCTTGAGACCTGTAAAATTTATTGTAAAGTCTTGTTTTTTTTATAGTTAAATATTATACTTACCTGCCCTGTGTCATGGTTTTGCACAGAGCAGTTCAGATCTTCCTCTTCTCGGGTCCCTCTTCGTGGCTTCTGGCCCCTCTCTCCTGTTGAGCGCCCCCACAGCAAGCAGCTTGCTATGGGGGTGCCTGAGTTGAGCCCCAGCCCCCTTTATCTCTTCATTGGCTGACTGACTTTGGCTGACAGCAGCGGGAGCCAATGGCGCTGCGCTGCTGTCTCAGCCAATGAGGAGGGGAGTCCAGAGACACTGATGCAACATCGCTGGATCTAGATGGGGCTAAGGTAAATATTAGGGGGGCTGCTGCACACAGAAGGTTTTTTATCTTATTGCATAGAATGCAGTGAGTAGTGTGTTCGGTTCGCACCAGAACCCGCGAACGGACCGAAAGTTCGCGCGAACATTAGAACCCTATTAAATACAATGGATGCGAACGTTCGGATTCTAAAGTGCTAATTATAACGACTATTATCCATGTTATTGTCCGAAACAGAGTTTGGGAACCCGGGTTCTGCACCAGGGGACATGTATCAATGCAAAAAGAAGTTTTAAAAACGGACGTTTTCCGGGAGCAGTCATTTTAATGATGCATAAAGTGAAAAAAAAAAGTCAAATATTCCTTTAAATATTGTACCTGGGGGGTGTCTAAAGTATGCCTGTGAAGTGCCACGTGTTTCCCGTGTTTAGAACTGTCCCTGCACAAAATAACATTTCTAAAGGAAAAAAAGCCATTTAAAACTGCTTGCGGCTTTAATGCAATGTCTGGTCCCGGTAATATGGATGAAAATCTTTAGGAAAAATGGCATAGCTACCCCATCAACCCCCCCCCCCCTACCCCAGCCCATTACCAGCCCCTTTGGGTCTTGTATGGATATTAAGGGGAACCCCGCACACAAAATAAAAAAGCCCCTATATACTCTGAACAGCCGTATACAGGCGGTGCATACAAGACAGGGACTGTAGGTTTGTTCTTCTGTAGAATCTGTTTGTAATTTTGAACAGCTGCATTGTTTAAGTGTAGCTCCATGCCAAATTCCTTTTTTTTAGCTTTTTGGAAAACATAGGGAACGGTTATCACCCCTGTCACATTTTTTTTGCTGTCTGTGCCCCTGTTCAGAACATTTCACCTCACTTTGCGTCCCAATGACAACTGTTTTTGAAATGTGGTGTTTGTATTGAAACAAGGATTGGTGATAAAGCATCAGTAGAGAGGAGACACCTTTCTCCCATATTAATTCTTACAGGAGAGAATTTTCCTTCCAAGGGGTAGATTTCCTCTCACTTCCTGTTGTCTTCTTCCGTTTGCAAGTAGTAGTGGTTTGTAAGTTGGATGTTTGAAAGTAGGGACCTTCCGTATATACTCTGCAGAAATTTGCCCCTTAGGTGTTGGTGTTGGCACAACACTGAAAGCACTCACAGTTATTCTTGGTGGGTGCTGGAACGCCCTGCTGTCAAGTATAATATCAGGAATTGTAATAACATATAATTGTTGATCAGTGGTAGTAAAAATTGGGCCTTTGATGGTGGTGCTGGTGCCACAACACTGTAAGGCCTGACAGTTACTCTTGGTGGGCGCAGCAATGGTCCCTGCTGTGAATTATTAGATCAATAATTATAATTGCATGCCCCTGTTGAACAGGGGCTGAAAAACTGGGCCTTTGGTGGTGGTGGTGGTGGTGATGGTGTTGCTGGTGCCACAACACTGTAAGGCCTGACAGTTACTCTTGGTGGGCGCAGCAATGGGCCCTGCTGTGAATTATTAGATCAATAATTATAATTGCATGCCCCTGTTGAACAGGGGCTGAAAAATTGGGCCTTTGGTGGTGGTGGTGGTGGTGATGGTGTTGCTGGTGCCACAACACTGTAAGGCCTGACAGTTACTCTTGGTGGGCGCAGCAATGGGCCCTGCTGTGAATTATTAGATCAATAATTATAATTGCATGCCCCTGTTGAACAGGGGCTGAAAAATTGGGCCTTAGGCACTGGTGGCACAACACTGCAACCCCTCACAGATACTGTACTTGGAGCACAGCAATGAGGCCTATTGCAAAGTATTGCATCAAAAATTTTAATTACACGCCCCTGTTAAACAGGGGCTGAAAAATTGGGCCTTAGCCACTGGTGGCGTCAACCATAAACCAAAATGATCTTCCAAGCTATCATCGTTAATCGTATCATTGAGGAGGAGGAGGAGGATAGCCAGACAACATAACAGCACAGGCACTCAGCATCAGTCTTGAAGGGATGTGACATTTTAAAATCAATTAGTCTGTTATATCAGCATCTGGTGTGTGGTAGCTGGTGGTGATCCAAGACTGGTTCATCTTGATGAAAGTCAGTCGATCAACCGAGTCGGTGGACAGGCGCACCCTGTGATCCGTGACAAATCCTCCAGCAGCACTAAATGTGCGTTCTGAAAGAACGCTGGATGCAGGACAGGCCAGTAGCTCAATTGCATACTGTGCAAGCTCTGGCCAGTGATCCATCCTCAAGACCCAGTAAGCCAGAGGATTTTCGGTGGGGAAGGTGTCCAAGTCTGACCTTGCCCCTAGGTATTCCTGCACCATGTATATCAGACGCTGGCGATGGTTGCTGGAACCGATCATACTTTGGGGCTGCGGACTAAAGAATTGTCTGAACGCATCGGTCAGACGGCCACCTTCCCCACCGCTCCTTCTTTGACTGCCCGAAGCCTCAGCAACTTGTTGTCCAGGACCAGGAGTTTGTAACCTCCCAGTCTCTGGGAACGCGTTGCACAGACCTTTCTGCAAGGCCTCCCGGAGTTGTCTCATCCTCTGCTCCCTCTGCGACGGTACGATAAGGTCCGCAACCTTACCCTTGTACCGTGGATCAAGGAGAGTGGCCAGCCAGTAATGGTCCCTCTCCTTGATCCGAAGAATACGAGGATCCTTCCGCAGACTTTGCAGGATCAGGGAGGCCATGCAGCGTAGGTTAGCTGAGGCATTCAGTCCGGAGTCCTCTGGGTCACTAAGGACGACATGATCCGCAGCCACCTCCTCCCAGCCACATACAAGTCCACTGGTTTCTTGGGACTGTAAATCATCCCTAAAAGACTGCTGCTGATGATGCTGAGTGCCAGCCTCCACCTCCATGCTGACACAATCCTCCTCCTCCTCCTCCTCCTCCTCCTCTTCCTGTGCGATGGGTGGGACAGAAGGAACACTGTCTGGGTAAAGGGGGCCTTGAGAGGCAAGGAAGTCCTCCTCTTCCTGCCTCTGTTCTGCCTCAAGTGCCCTGTCCATTATTCCACGCAGCGTGTGCTCCAACAGGTGGACAAGAGGTACAGTGTCACTGATGCATGCACTGTCACTGCTCACCATCCTCGTGGCCTCCTCAAATGGTGCCAGGACAGTGCATGCATCCCTGATCATGCCCCACTGGCGTGGTGAAAAAAACACAAGCTCCCCTGACCCTGTACTGGTGCCGTAGTCGCACAGGTACTCATTGATGGCCCTCTGCTGCGTGTGCAGCCGCTGCAGCATGGCCAAAGTTGAGTTCCACCTGGTGGGCATGTCACATATAAGGCTGTTCTTGGGCAGGTTCAACTCCTTTTGAAGCTCAGCCAGGCGAGCACTGGCATTATAAGATCTGCGGAAATGCACACAGACTTTCCTGGCCTGCCTCAGGACATCCTGTAAGCCCGGGTACCTGCCCAAGAACCGCTGCACCACCAGGTTAAGGACGTGAGCCATACAGGGCACATGGGTCAGTTGTCCCTGTCGGAGGGCGGAGAGGAGGTTGGTGCCATTGTCGCAAACCACCATTCCTGGCTTAAGCTGGCGTGGCGTCAACCACCTCTCGGCCTGCCCCTGCAGAGCAGACAGGACCTCTGCCCCAGTGTGGCTCCTGTCCCCCAAACACACCAGCGCAAGCACGGCATGGCATCTTTTTGCCTGCGTACTTGCGTAGCCCCTTGAACGCCTACGGAGCACCGCTGGTTCCGAGGACAAACCACAGGAAGAGGCCATGGAGGAAGAAGAAGAGGAGGGGGTGGAGGAGAGAGGTGTGTCACAACCAGTAGTAGCATTTTGGAGGCGTGGGGGTGGAACAACCTCCAACACTACTGCACCTTGTCCTGCATCCTTCCCAGCTGCCAAAAGAGTGACCCAATGGGCCGTGAAAGAAAGGTAACGTCCGTGTCCATGCCTGCTGGACCATGAGTCAGCGGTAATATGCACCTTACCGCTGACCGCCCTGTCCAGCGAGGCCAAGACATTGCCTTCCACATGCCTGTAGAGAGCCGGAATAGCCTTCCGTGCGAAAAAGTGTCGTTTGGGAACCTGCCACTGAGGAACCGCACATTGCACAAACTCACGGAAGGGGGCCGAGTCTACCAACTGAAAAGGCAGCAGTTGAAGCGCTAGCAATTTAGCCAAGCTAGCATTCAACCGCTGGGCATGTGGATGGCTGGGAGTGAACTTCTTTCGACGGTCCAGCAGCTGGGGCAGGGAAATTTGCCTGCTAGAATCGGACGTTGGTGTACTGCTAGCAGAGTGCCCGCAAGTACTTGCCTGTGACACACCTAATTCTACACCTTCATTCCTCTCAGAGCAGGTTTCAGAGAGGAGTGAAGGTATAGTGGGGTTGGAGATCCCAGCTGATGCGGTGCAAGAAGAGGTCAGCTTTGTTCTTTGGTGTGGGTCTTTAAGGTAGGCTTGCCAACGAGCTGCATGGCAGGTCAACATATGTCTGATCAAGCATGTGGTGCCCAAGCGGCTGATGTTTTGGCCACGCGATATATGCTTGAGACATATGTTGCAAACAGCAGCTGTGCGATCTGATGCACTCGCCTCAAAAAAGGCCCACACCAAAGAACTTTTTGCATGACGGGCAGAGGCAGCGCCCTGCACAGGCGGAGCTCTGCGGTGTGATTCCGTCGGTGTGCTGCCCATACGCTGGCCACTCAAGGGCATCCTGCCTCGTTGGAGATGTGCCTCCTCCTCATCCTCCTCCTCCTCCTCTCTCCTATTAGGCACCCACGTGGAGTCAGTGACCTCATCATCCCCTCCCTCCTCATCACTGGAGCCAATCTGGCAGTATGCTGCAGCTGCTGGAACATGACTGCCAGATTGGTGTCCTTCTTGAGCATCCCCTCTCTCTGCTCTCACGCTGCTGCCTTCCTCTAGCTGGGTATCATCATCAGATCCTTCCAAACGCTGGGCATCCTCCTGGAGCATGTACCCAACACTGTGCTCAAACAGTTCGGGGGACTCCTCAGGAGGAGGGCATGGTGGGTCTAGGGAAGGATTGACTAATGAAGATAATGATACCAGAGAAGAGGACGCTTTGGCAGCTGCTTTGCCACTACCCTGAGCCTGGGTGAGAGAGGATGAGGAGGATGAGGTGGGCTTGGTCATCCACTCTACCAAGTCTTCGGCATGATGTGGCTCAACATGTCCAGCTGCCGAAAACAAGGACAAGCGTGTCCCATGGCCATGTGCTGATGACAATGCACCGCGTACACGACCAGCACTGTTGCCCCCAGACACAGAGCCTGCTTGCCCTCTTTTTTTGCCTCCTGACTGTCTGCCTCTCCTTGGTTGCCTTCCAGACATTTTAATGGATGGCCTGCAGGGAGATGGGAAAAACAGCAATAAGGGCTACCTTCAGGTGTATATTGTGCAGGAGGCTTAGCAGCAATGACACTGACACTGTCCCCTGCCTATCCTTCTCTGTCCCTAAACACAAGGATTGAAAATATGGTTCAGCAAAAAAGTTTTAGAACAGAATAGCACACTGACACTTTCCCTCACTGTCCTACTCTGTCCCTCCCTACAAACAAGATTTAGCACAGAATAGCACACTGATAATTTCTACGAGTGTCCTTCTCTGTCCCTCAACTCAGGGATTGAAAATATGGTTCAGCAAAATAGTTTTAGAACAGAATAGCACACTGTCAGTTTCCCTCACTGTAGCTCTCTGTCCCTCAACTCAAGGATTGAAAATATGGTTCAGCAAAATAGTTTTGAACAGAATAGCACACTGTCAGTTTCCCTCACTGTACCTCTCTGTCCCTCAACTCAAGGATTGAAAATATGGTTCAGCAAAATAGTTTTAGAACAGAATAGCACACTGTCAGTTTCCCTCACTGTAGCTCTCTGTCCCTCAACTCAAGGATTGAAAATATGGTTCAGCAAAATAGTTTTAGAACACAATAGCACACTGTCAGTTTCCCTCACTGTAGCTCTCTGTCCCTCAACTCAAGGATTGAAAATATGGAACAGCAAAATTGATTTAGAACAGAATAGCACACTGTCAGTTTCCCTCACTGTAGCTCTCTGTCCCTCAACTCAAGGATTGAAAATATGGTTCAGCAAAATAGTTTTAGAACAGACTAGCACACTGTCAGTTTCCCTCACTGTAGCTCTCTGTCCCTCAACTCAAGGATTGAAAATATGGTTCAGCAAAATAGTTTTAGAACAGAATAGCACACTGTCAGTTTCCCTCACTGTAGCTCTCTGTCCCTCAACTCAAGGATTGAAAATATGGAACAGCAAAATTGATTTAGAACAGAATAGCACACTGTCAGTTTCACTCACTGTACCTCTCTGTCCCTCAACTCAAGGATTGAAAATATGGTTCAGCAAAATAGTTTTAGAACACAATAGCACACTGACACTTTCTCTCACTGTAGCTCTCTGTCCCTCAACTCAAGGATTGAAAATATGGTTCAGCAAAATAGTTTTAGAACAGAATAGCACACTGTCAGTTTCCCTCACTGTACCTCTCTGTCCCTCAACTCAAGGATTGAAAATATGGTTCAGCAAAATAGTTTTAGAACAGAATAGCACACTGTCAGTTTCCCTCACTGTAGCTCTCTGTCCCTCAACTCAAGGATTGAAAATATGGAACAGCAAAATTGATTTAGAACAGAATAGCACACTGTCAGTTTCACTCACTGTACCTCTCTGTCCCTCAACTCAAGGATTGAAAATATGGTTCAGCAAAATAGTTTTAGAACACAATAGCACACTGACACTTTCCCTCACTGTAGCTCTCTGTCCCTCAACTCAAGGATTGAAAATATGGTTCAGCAAAATAGTTTTAGAACAGAATAGCACACTGTCAGTTTCCCTCACTGTAGCTCTCTGTCCCTCAACTCAAGGATTGAAAATATGGTTCAGCAAAATAGTTTTAGAACACAATAGCACACTGTCAGTTTCCCTCACTGTAGCTCTCTGTCCCTCAACTCAAGGATTGAAAATATGGTTCAGCAAAATAGTTTTAGAACAGAATAGCACACTGTCAGTTTCCCTCACTGTAGCTCTCTGTCCCTCAACTCAAGGATTGAAAATATGGAACAGCAAAATTGATTTAGAACAGAATAGCACACTGTCAGTTTCACTCACTGTACCTCTCTGTCCCTCAACTCAAGAATTGAAAATATGGTTCAGCAAAATAGTTTTAGAACACAATAGCACACTGACACTTTCCCTCACTGTAGCTCTCTGTCCCTCAACTCAAGGATTGAAAATATGGTTCAGCAAAATAGTTTTAGAACAGAATAGCACACTGTCAGTTTCCCTCACTGTAGCTCTCTGTCCCTCAACTCAAGGATTGAAAATATGGTTCAGCAAAATAGTTTTAGAACACAATAGCACACTGTCAGTTTCCCTCACTGTAGCTCTCTGTCCCTCAACTCAAGGATTGAAAATATGGTTCAGCAAAATAGTTTTAGAACACAATAGCACACTGACACTTTCCCTCACTGTAGCTCTCTGTCCCTCAACTCAAGGATTGAAAATATGGTTCAGCAAAATAGTTTTAGAACAGAATAGCACACTGTCAGTTTCCCTCACTGTAGCTCTCTGTCCCTCAACTCAAGGATTGAAAATATGGAACAGCAAAATTGATTTAGAACAGAATAGCACACTGTCAGTTTCCCTCACTGTAGCTCTCTGTCCCTCAACTCAAGGATTGAAAATATGGAACAGCAAAATTGATTTAGAACAGAATAGCACACTGTCAGTTTCCCTCACTGTAGCTCTCTGTCCCTCAACTCAAGGATTGAAAATATGGTTCAGCAAAATAGTTTTAGAACACAATAGCACACTGTCAGTTTCCCTCACTGTAGCTCTCTGTCCCTCAACTCAAGGATTGAAAATATGGAACAGCAAAATTGATTTAGAACAGAATAGCACACTGTCAGTTTCCCTCACTGTAGCTCTCTGTCCCTCAACTCAAGGATTGAAAATATGGAACAGCAAAGTTGATTTAGAACAGAATAGCACACTGTCAGTTTCCCTCACTGTAGCTCTCTGTCCCTCAACTCAAGGATTGAAAATATGGTTCAGCAAAATAGTTTTAGAACACAATAGCACACTGACACTTTCCCTCACTGTAGCTCTCTGTCCCTCAACTCAAGGATTGAAAATATGGTTCAGCAAAATAGTTTTAGAACAGAATAGCACACTGTCAGTTTCCCTCACTGTAGCTCTCTGTCCCTCAACTCAAGGATTGAAAATATGGTTCAGCAAAATAGTTTTAGAACACAATAGCACACTGTCAGTTTCCCTCACTGTAGCTCTCTGTCCCTCAACTCAAGGATTGAAAATATGGTTCAGCAAAATAGTTTTAGAACACAATAGCACACTGACACTTTCCCTCACTGTAGCTCTCTGTCCCTCAACTCAAGGATTGAAAATATGGTTCAGCAAAATAGTTTTAGAACAGAATAGCACACTGTCAGTTTCCCTCACTGTACCTCTCTGTCCCTACAAACAAGGATTAGCACAGAATAGCACACTGTCACTGACACTCTCCCTACCTATCCTTATTTGTCCCTAAACACAAGGAATCCAGGATTATGTAAAGGAAAAAAAATGACACTGTCCCTGCCTATGCTTCTCTTTCCCTGCTCCGGAACACACTACACAAGGCCGCCGCGCTGGCGGCCTTTTATAGTGTGGGGCGTGTACTAAACCCCATCAGCAATAATTGGCCACAGGCATCCTGCCTGTGGCCAATCATTGCTCTCCTCGCTGCCGGCGCTGTGATTGGCCAAGCATGCGGGGTCACAGTGCATGCTTGGCCAATCACAGCGCCTGGATGACACTGCAATGGCGTAGTGCATTGTGGGCCGTTCGCGTCACTCGAATTTGGCGCGAACGGCCCAAATCGTTCGATCTTCGTCGAACGATCGAACAGCCGATGTTCGAGTCGAACGTATGTTCGACTCGAACACGAAGCTCATCCCTAGCAGTGAGTTAAAAAAAAAAAAATCTGCCTTTACAACCACTTTAAAGGCTTTTCAAAAACTCTTGCATATTAAAGGGAATGTATAGCCCTTGCTTCTTTCCATTCACTCCTTTCTTTACCTTCCTTCATTACCTCTTCCTTCCCTTTTTACATTCTTTTCTAAAAACTGCATTTATTTTTTTATTTTATTTTTTCTAGTCAAGTAAATTAAATTTGTATTATTATTAATAGTATGTTGTCTTTTGTACAGCCAGCACATATGAAGTTGTATCACTTTGATGTGCTGAAAAAGCCCCTTGTTTACAGAACTCAAGCTCAATTTGCAAAGCTAACAAACCAGTGTAGTGGTCTCACCCTCTCTCTCCCTTCTTCTTCTCGGCTGGTTTACTCATCTAGGGGGACCAGGGGGAGCGGTGAGGTGCTGCCACCAGCTCGCCCCTCTTATGTGTGTAGAGGTTTGAGCTAAGATCTTTACCTTCGGGTCTGTGTCCCTGTCCGGAGCTTCCACTTCAAATATGACAGGTAGATAGGTGAATGTAGAACACTTTGCTCCCAGAAAAGTAAGCCCACACCAGGTGACAGTACAACATCTATATTTATTTCCGCAGAGATAAATATGCCTCTTTGCAAGCAGACAGGTTGATACAAACCAGTGGCGGCCCATCCATAGGGGGCGCTCGGGCGCCGCCCCCCCCTCCTGTGGTCACCAAAAAAAAAAAAACGGGCCCTTTAAGAGTTTTTTTTCTTTTTTTTTTTAAATGTCCTTTTTTTCACTGACAGAGGCACCGCCCCCGCTCGCTTCTGCGCCCGGCCGTCAGTCACCACAACAATACATAGGTTCATGCATTGCATGAACCTATGTATTGTCGCCTCCGCTGCCGCCCACTATTCAGATGGCCGGCCCCTTGAGCGCCGGCCATCTGAATAACAGCGTCTGATTGGCCTTTAGAAGTGCCTATCAGAGCCAGCGGCTCTGATAGGCTTCCCGACTACAGGCTGAGGGCTGTAATCGGCTTCTAAATACCTAATGAGAGGACGCACGGCGGGTTTGTTCCCTGGCCAATCAGGTTTACCGGGTCTGGTTACCGGTAACCTGATTGGCTGAAGCGACATCGAGGGCGGGAGAAGACATCGAGGACGGAAGAAGGACGGCGCTGACCCGAGGAAGGTAAGTGCAGGGCTGGGGGGGACAAAGTGGCTGCATTTGGGGGACAAACTGGCTGTATATGTGGGACAAACTGGTTGTATATTGGGGACAAACTGGCTGTATATTGGGGGGAAACTGACTGTATATTGGAGGTAAACTGGCTGTATTTATGGGGGACAAACTGGCTGTATTTATGGGGGACAAACTGGCTGTATTTTGGGGACAAACTGGCTGTATATTGGGGGGAAACTGGCTGTTAATGGGGACAAACTGGCTGCATTTGGGGGACAAACTGGCTGTATTTTGGGGACAAACTGGCTGTATTTTGGGGGCAAACTGGCTGTATTTTGGGGACAAACTGGTTGTATATTGGGGACAAACTGGCTGTATATTGGGGGGAAACTGGCTGTATATTGGAGGTAAACTGGCTGTATTTATGGGGGACAAACTGGCTGTATTTATGGGGGCCAAACTGGCTGTATTTATGGGGGACAAACTGGCTGTATTTTGGGGACAAACTGGCTGTATATTGGGGGGAAACTGGCTGTTAATGGGGACAAACTGGTTGCATTTGGGGGACAAACTGGCTGTATTTTGGGGGCAAACTGGCTGTATTTTGGGGACAAACTGGCTGTATTTTGGGGACAAACTGGCTGTATTATGGGGGACAAACTGGCTGTATATTGGGAGGAAACTGGCTGTTAATGGGGACAAACTGGCTGCATCTGGGGGACAAACTGGCTGTATTTTGGGGGCAAACTGGCTGTATTTTGGGGACAAACTGGCTGTATATTGGGGACAAACTGGCTGTATATTGGGGGGGGGGAAACTGGCTGTATATTGGGGGACAAACTGGCTGTATATGGGGACAAACTGGCTGTATTTTGGGGACAAACTGGTTGTATTATTGGGGGAAACTGGCTGTATTATGGGGGACAAACTGGCTGTATATTGGGGGACAAACTGGCTTTATTTTGGGGACAAACTGGCTGTATTTTGGGGACAAACTGGCTGTATTTTGGGGACAAACTAGCTGTATATTGGGGGAAACTGGCTGTATTATGGGGACAAACTGGCTGTATATGGGGGACAAACTGGCTGTATATTGGGGAACAAACTGGCTGTATTTTGGGGACAAACTGGCTGTATTTTGGGGACAAACTGGCTGTATATAGGGGACAAACTGGATGTATATTGGGGACAAACTGGCTGTAAATTGGGGACAAACTGGCTGTATTTTGGGGACAAACTGGCTGTATTTTGGGGACAAACTGGCTGTATATGGGGGACAAACTGGCTGAAATTTTGGGGGGAAACTGGCTGCATATGGGGACAAACTGGCTGTATATGGGGGGAAACTGGCTGCATTGGGGGACAAACTGGCTGCATTGGGGGACAAACTAGTGGCGTTTGGGCACAGTGGCTGCGTTTAATGGGCACAGTGGCGGCAATTGATGTTTTTATTTTTATTTTTTATTTTTTTTCAGTTTGTTTGTGCCCCTTCAAAAAATTTGAGCACCAGCCGCCACTGATACAAACACAAACTTGGTGGGGAGAGGGTTCAGGCACAATCCTTTCGGATCAGAGAAGCTGTTAGGAGTTCACAACAACTTTTGGCGCACGGTCGCTGCCACGACCGTGAGGTTGGTCCCTGCCACAGACCGGGTGAACGATGAGGTCTCTGCCACAGACCTTAGGATAGGCCTCTTCCACTGACCTGATGTAGCTGGGTCTCTGCAAAGACCATAGAACATGAACTACCTTCTAAATGATCCATCCCGGATGGTCCCCAGAGGCCTGCACTGTCACCAGCCAATGCTGCGCTGGATCTTCAGGTCAGGTCACCTCCCTGGTTCTCCTCGCCCGAGACTCGCCCGGGCGCCGCCCCCCCTCCTGTGGTCACCAAAAAAAAAAAACGTGCCCTTTAAGAGTTTTTTTTTTAAAAATGTCCTTTTTTTCACTGACAGAGGCGGTGCGTCCATAGTGGGCGCAGAAGCGCCGCCCCCGCTCGCTTCTGTGCCTGGCCGTCACTCACCACAACAATACATAGGTTCATGCATTGCATGAACCTATGTACTGTCGCCTCCGCTGCCACCCACTATTCAGATGGCCGGCCCCTTGAGCGCCGTACATCTGAATAACAGCGTCTGATTGGCCTTTAGAAGTGCCTATCAGAGCCAGCGGCTCTGATAGGCTTCCCGACTACAGGCTGAGGGCTGTAATCGGCTTCTAAATACCTAATGAGAGGACGCACGGGGGGTGCGTTCCCTGGCCAATCAGGTTCACCGGGTCTGGTTACCGGTAACCTGATTGGCTGAAGCGACATCGAGGGCGGGAGAAGACGTCGAGGACGGAAGAAGGACGGCGCTGACCCGAGGAAGGTAAGTGCAGGGCTGGGGGGGACAAAGTGGCTGCATTTGGGGGACAAACTGGCTGTATATTGGGGGTAAACTGGCTGTATATTGGGGGTAAACTGGCTGTATTTATGGGGGACAAACTGGCTGTATTTATGGGGGACAAACTGGCTGTATTTTGGGGACAAACTGGCTGTATATTGGGGACAAACTGGCTGTTAATGGGGACAAACTGGCTGCATTTGGGGGACAAACTGGCTGTATTTTGGGGGCAAACTGGCTGTATTTTGGGGGCAAACTGGCTGTATTTTGGGGACAAACTGGTTGTATATTGGGGACAAACTGGCTGTATATTGGGGGGAAACTGGCTGTATATTGGAGGTAAACTGGCTGTATTTATGGGGACAAACTGGCTGTATTTTGGGGACAAACTGGCTGTATTATTGGGGGAAATTGGCTTTATTTTGGGGACAAACTGGCTGTATTTTGGGGACAAACTGGCTGTATTTTGGGGACAAACTAGCTGTATATTGGGGGAAACTGGCTGTATTATGGGGACAAACTGGCTGTATATGGGGGACAAACTGGCTGTATATTGGGGGCAAACTGGCTGTATTTTGGGGACAAACTGGCTGTATTTTGGGGACAAACTGGCTGTATTTTGGGGGGAAACTGGCTGTTAATGGGGACAAACTGGCTGCATCTGGGGGACAAACTGGCTGTATTTTGGGGGCAAACTGGCTGTATTTTGGGGACAAACTGGCTGTATATGGGGGACAAACTGGCTGTATATGGGGGACAAACTGGCTGTATATTGGGAGACAAACTGGCTGTATTTTGGGGACTAACTGACTGTATTTTGGGGACAAACTGGCTGTATTTTGGGGACAAACTAGCTGTAGATTGGGGGGAAACTGGCTGTATTATGGGGAAAAACTGGCTGTATATGGGGGACAAACTGGCTGTATATTGGGGGTAAACTGGCTGTATTTATGGGGGACAAACTGGCTGTATTTATGGGGGACAAACTGGCTGTATTTTGGGGACAAACTGGCTGTATATTGGGGACAAACTGGCTGTTAATGGGGACAAACTGGCTGCATTTGGGGGACAAACTGGCTGTATTTTGGGGGCAAACTGGCTGTATTTTGGGGGCAAACTGGCTGTATTTTGGGGACAAACTGGTTGTATATTGGGGACAAACTGGCTGTATATTGGGGGGAAACTGGCTGTATATTGGAGGTAAACTGGCTGTATTTATGGGGACAAACTGGCTGTATTTTGGGGACAAACTGGCTGTATTATTGGGGGAAATTGGCTTTATTTTGGGGACAAACTGGCTGTATTTTGGGGACAAACTGGCTGTATTTTGGGGACAAACTAGCTGTATATTGGGGGAAACTGGCTGTATTATGGGGACAAACTGGCTGTATATGGGGGACAAACTGGCTGTATATTGGGGGCAAACTGGCTGTATTTTGGGGACAAACTGGCTGTATTTTGGGGACAAACTGGCTGTATTTTGGGGGGAAACTGGCTGTTAATGGGGACAAACTGGCTGCATCTGGGGGACAAACTGGCTGTATTTTGGGGGCAAACTGGCTGTATTTTGGGGACAAACTGGCTGTATATGGGGGACAAACTGGCTGTATATGGGGGACAAACTGGCTGTATATTGGGGGACAAACTGGCTGTATTTTGGGGACTAACTGACTGTATTTTGGGGACAAACTGGCTGTATTTTGGGGACAAACTAGCTGTAGATTGGGGGGAAACTGGCTGTATTATGGGGAAAAACTGGCTGTATATGGGGGACAAACTGGCTGTATATTGGGGGACAAACTGGCTGTATTTTGGGGACAAACTGGCTGTATTTTGGGGACAAACTGGCTGTATTTTGGGGACAAACTGGCTGTATATGGGGGACAAACTGGATGTATATGGGGGACAAACTGGATGTATATGGGGGACAAACTGGATGTAAATTGGGGACAAACTGGCTGTATATTGGGGACAAACTGGCTGTATTTTGGGGACAAACTGGCTGTATATGGGGGACAAACTGGCTGTATTTTGGGGGGAAATTGGCTGCATATGGGGACAAACTGGCTGTATATGGGGGGAAACTGGCTGCATTGGGGGACAAACTAGTGGTGTTTGGGCACAGTGGCTGCGTTTAATGGGCACAGTGGCGGCAATTGATGTTTTTATTTTTATTTTTTATTTTTTTCAGTTTGTTTGAGCCCCTTCAAAAAATTTGAGCACCAGCCGCCACTGATACAAACACAAACTTGGTGGGGAGAGGGTTCAGGCACAATCCTTTCGGATCAGAGAAGCTGTTAGGAGTTCACAACAACTTTTGGCGCACGGTCGCTGCCACCGACCGTGAGGTTGATCCCTGCCACAGACCGGGTGAACGATGAGGTCTCTGCCACAGACCTTAGGATAGGCCTCTGACACCGACCTGATGTAGCTGGGTCTCTGCAAAGACCATAGAACATGAACTACCTTCTAATGGTGACCCCTGTTAGGGAGATGATCCATCCCGGATGGTCCCCAGAGGCCTACACTGTCACCAGCCAATGCTGCGCTGGATCTTCAGGTCAGGTCACCTCCCTGGTTCTCCTCGCCCGAGACTCGGGTCCCCTCACTCGGTGGGCCCCCTAGGTATCTTCTCCCATGCGGGACCCAGTCAAAGGTACTGGGCCCCAGGCCTCGGATAGTACCTCACCCCAGGCCGAAGGTGCCTGGGATGGAACTCGAACTCCCTCGCACCCAGGCCGAGGGCACCTGGGCACGGATGACAGAACAGCAGCCCCCAGGCTGAAGGTGCCCGGGGCTCGGACCTCGTGCGCAAGATGTCCGCCCCTTTATACCCTCTCTCAGCAGGCACAGCGGGTTCCGTTCCCCGCCCCGCCGTACTACTGCCGCCAGAGGACACAAAGGGCACGGCCCTACAAGGATGGTTCAACCCCAGCCCAAGGCGATAGCGCCACCCAGGGGCCGCAGGGAACTGAGCACCATTATATCCTCCACGAATCAAGTTGGCCATAGATTCCTAACAATTAACATATCTGGGCCATGCTACCACCCAGATACTCCCCCTAAATGTTAACCCCCGCTACACCAGAATAAGGGTCCTTATTTAAGTAACAGTTATTCTCAGCTAAGTCCAATAAGATTTAAAAATTAAAGTCACATAGCTGAAAATCCTCATCCTTGTGTTAAAATTTGTAAATTAAAGGAGAAGTATGGTCAAAGCTTTTTTGGCCATATTTCTCCTATGAACCACAGGAGTGCAGTTCATTCTACACTCCTGTGAACTGTTTTCATTGGCTGAAGCCCTCCTTGGGCTGACTTCAATCAGCCGGTCCAGGCTGAGGAAAGATCTCGACTTTACAGTCAGGATGCACCCAGAAGCCTGGACCAGCAGCTGGCTCAACCTCTCAGTCTTCTGCTGAGAGCCTGAGCCAACTTCTCCTGTCTCCTCCACAGCCTAGCTCTCCAGTGAGTGCTGGAGGGGAGAACAGAGAGCCGCTGACTGACAAGAGAGGGAGAACTGAGTGATTAGCAGTGTTTGATCGCTCAGTTTTCACTGCAAAGAAGGTGGTATAGGCAGACCTATGAGTGACACGCGGAAATACGTGTAAATTGCATTTTAAAAATCGCTAGTGGGAACGTAAGTTCCCACGAACATGAGGACTAAATTAGGCATTTTAAAAAATAAATAAAAATACAGACTGTACATGTATATTATAGTAAAAACATTCGTTTCAATATGTCCAAACTTAAAAAAATAATATAAAAAAAATTGACTCAAGCGCCTTATATTTTCCATTTTCCAATACTGAAAAATATTTGAGGCTCTTAACCACTTGCCGACCGCCTCCTGTACATTTACGTCGGAAGAATCGCACGGACAGGCACATCAACGTACTTGTACGTCCCCTTTAAGTGCCTGTCCGTGTGGTCGCGCGCGCGCCTCTGACCCTGCCGCCATCCCCGTGAGTCGGACCGTGGGTCCCGCGGACTCAATCACCGCGGGGATCCCCGCGATCGTCTCACGGAGGTATAGAGCGGGGAGATGCTTGTGTAAACAAGCATTTCCCGGCTCTGCCTAGTGACAATGACACAGATCTCGGCTCCATGTACTCGGAGCGGAGATCAGTGTCATGCAACACACAGCCCATCCCCCCTACAGTTAGAAACACTATGCAGGGAACACTTAACCCCTACAGCGCCACCCAGTGTTTAACCCCTTCACTACCAGTGTCATTTTCACAGTAATCAGTGCATTTTTATAACACTGATCGCTGTAAAAATGACTATGGTCCCAGAAATGTGTCAAAAGTGTCCGATGTGTCCGCCATAATGTCGCAGTCATGAAAAAAATCACTGATCGCTGCCATAACTAGTAAAAAAAAAAATAATAATAATAAAAATGCCATAAAATGATTCCCTATTTTGTAAACGCTATAACTTTTGCGCAAACCAATCAAAAAACGCTGATTGCAATTTTTTTACCAAAAATATGTAGAATACGTATCGGCCTAAACTGAGGAAAAAATAATTTTTTTATATTTTTTTGGGGGAAATTTTCGCAAAAAGGGCCTGGTCTTTAACCAGCCAAAATGGTCCGGGCTTCGGCTTAAAGCGGTTGGTCCACCCTGAAAAAATCTTTACATTAAAAATCCTTAAAAAAAATAAATAAAAATTATATATAAAATAAAAATGTATACTCACCCTAAATGCCTGTTGCTATGCGGAAGTCCCCTAATCTGCCTCTAATGTTCCTCTTCTCGTCCGCGGTGGGTCTCCTTCCACTTCCTCTTCTTGTGAATGGGCCGCGCTGCCTTCTGGGAACTGTGTGTATCCCAGGAGGCAAGCCGCCCATTCACAAAGCGCCGTGCGAGTGGCGCATGCGCAGTAGGAAACGGGCAGTGAAGCCTTACGGCTTCACTGCCTGTTTCCCTTACTCAGGATGGAGGAGCCGGGACCTGCCAGCAGCGATCGATCGCTGTGGCGAGACCGACATCGCGGGCGAGTAGGACAGGTAAGTGTCCTTATTAAAAGTCAGCAGCTACACTGTCCGTAGCTGCTGACTTTTTTTTTTTTGGCTGCACCTCCGCTTTAAGTGGTTAAGGAATGGATTATTGAACCATACCAGGCTGGGTTGTAGTACATCCAGCCATGTCTCATCACATTCTCATAGTCACAGCTTCATCAAAATATAACCAATGGTATCACATGCAGAGTTGTTCTTTAGAGGAATCTGCGATGTGTATGCAGTTTTCTGTGCAGATGAT
This sequence comes from Rana muscosa, assembly GCA_029206835.1. Lineage (NCBI taxonomy): Eukaryota > Metazoa > Chordata > Amphibia > Anura > Ranidae > Rana > Rana muscosa. The sequence goes on from CM055127.1 coordinate 346,865,406, forward strand.
AAAAAAAAAACAGAAATGACATCAGCATTGTGGTGTGAACAGGACACATAAAAGATACGCATGAAAACGGATTTCAACGTGAATAAAAAACTCACTGAAAAGCACATGAAAACTGATGTAAACTCGTGTATTTGCAAGTGAAATCTGTGTGCTTCCACCAAAAGCCATATCTCATGGCCTAATCCATGGACCTCTCTAGGTTACTTTGCTTTTCTTTGAACTTTGACAACAGCATTTTGGAAGCCACAAAGTATACAATGTTGGAGGATGCAATTTGCCTAGATATAAATGATGCTGGCGGTGGACCCAGCCAGCTACACTCTACCAAGTAGACTAAAGCCTGGTACACACGATCGGATTTTGTCCGAAGGGCGTTGGCCAGGAATTTGTCTTGCATACAAACGGCACACAATTGTCGGCCAACAAATAAGAAACTACGTGGTTTTTCAGCTCTTTAGCGCCACCCTTTGGGCACCTTCTGCTAATGTTGTTTTTGGTGAGAATTACTTCCGAGCATGCGTGTTTGTACTATGGACTTTTGTCCGACAGACTTGTGGACACACGATCGGAAAATCCGACAACACACAATTGTTTTAAAGCATGCCCTCCAACATTTGTCTGCAGAAAATCCGACAATTGTCCGATGGAGCATACAAACGGTCGGATTTTCCGCCAACAGCCTGTCATCACACAATTCCCGATCGTATGTATGAGGCTTTAGTGCGAGGATATTTTTTTTTTGGGGGGGGGGGAGACGTGTTCATGGTCAAACTTCAAGTATATTTTGACTCTAAAATTTATGAGTGTGTTTTCTAAAACTATAAACATGTCTGAAAAATTCCTAAGAGAGGATCTCTTAAACCAAGTTTGCAGAAAAAGGATATTTAAGTTTCTGGGACATTTTCTAATGGAAGACTTGCAAATAATGAATGGAGAGATTGTCTGGTGACCCGGAATCTACTTACTGAAATCTGATAAAGGCTCTAACATGATTACACTAATCCACAAAATAGATGGGACCCAAACTGTGACACTATTGCACCAAAAGTAGGGCCACGTTTTTGCAGCACTTGTTGAGCTGATGGTGACCACAAAAAGGTGAATCTGATGAAGGGTTCAGCTTTACGAAATGCCATGCTTTGCTGTTGCACTTTGTATATCTAATATATAGGGAAACTTATCATTAAAGATTGAGATTGAAGACTGAACTCCAGTATCCTTTCTAGGATCATTTGAAACCTTATCATACACAGGAATAAATGCTGAGGCTATTGGTGTTCCTTAAAAATGACATGATAATGGGCAGCATTATGCCTTCATCATCATTCTGCTCCAGTAATGACAAACTTACTTTACCAGAGAGTACAATCCTGCTTCTCGTGTATCTTTTTAAAGATGTGATATTTTCTATGTATAAAAACAAAAAAACATTTTTTATGACCGCTGCCTTAAAAGTTTCTCCACTCAACCTGATCGCTATCTACTATATTATGCAAAGTAAGTGGAGAAACCGAAGCTATACAGCTCATTTGTTGGAAATGTTTGCTAATATGACTAAAAGTTAAAAGAATATCATAATAACATAACATAAAATGTAACACTCCTATTCTACTTCCCTTTGTAACCAGAAAAAAACAAAACCCTTTAATGTTTCAAAATCACGATCACAATAGCAAAACTGAATTGGGTAGAGAATATTTAAAATACTATTGATAAAACGGTACTAACATAACAGAAGTTTGTTCTTTATTTTAATTTAATGATGCTAGGCAACCATTTGTGTGGGGCTGTGCTATTTGGATATATAGGCTGTGAGGTTTAATTGCAGGTCTTTGCAAATAATTAGGAACAATGATCACTCGTGTGTCTTATTTTTGTACTTTTTTTTTCATTTCATTTTGTTTTTGATTATTGGACTACGTTTTTAGAAAGTCCTTACAGGCTTTCAAGTTTGAAGTGCCAAAAATAGGAGGAGTGTTGACTTATTTAGACTCCTCTACAAAGAAGATATCACAAAGAGCAGAATTAGTTGAGTAGAAAGGGAGTAAATTCCAGTCTGGATACAGGCCTGGAATCCTTCATTTAAAGCGGAAGTAAACCCATCGATTTAACGGTTTCAAAAAAGGGATTTTTATAACAGCTTACCTGTAAAATCCTTTTCTTGGAGTACATCACGGGACACAGAGCGACTTAGTCATTACTAATGGGTTATATAGTTTACCTTCAGGTGTTGGCACTGGCCAATTCCAAACCGGAAGTACCCTCCCCTATATAAGCCCCTCCCACCCGGGAGCACCTCAGTTTTGTAGCCAAGCAATAAGTGTCCCAAAAAGAGGGGTGGGAGCTCTGTGTCCCGTGATGTACTCCAAGAAAAGGATTTTACAGGTAAGCTGTTATAAAAATCCCTTTTTCTTTTTCGTACATCACGGGACACAGAGCGACTTAGTCATTACTAATGGGACGTCCCAAAGCAATGCCAAATGAGGGGGGGGTACATAAGCTGGGCGCCATCAGGCATGAGGATCTTTTGCGGCCTGCAACACACTGCGCCCAAAGGCGACATCCTCCTGACTTCTAACGTCTACCTGATAGAATCTAGTAAACGTGTGTACCGAAGACCATGTTGCGGCCTTACATACTTGAGCCAGGGAGGCCTGGTGATGCACTGCCCATGAAGTTCCAACCGCTCTTGTGGAGTGCGCCCTAACTTTGAACGGAGGCGGTCTCTTTCTCAAGCCATAGGCTTGTATTATGACCTGTCGAATCCACTTGGCTAAAGTAGATTTTGATGCTGCCTGACCCCTTCTGGGGCCTTCCGGCAGAACAAACAAAGAATCCGTTCTGCGAATCTGAGCAGTGGCTTTTAGATAAGCTTTAACTGCTCTTACCACATCCAAAGAATGTAATAACTTTTCCTCTACTGAGATAGGTTTGGGGAAAAAAGAAGGAAGAACCACATCTTGGTTCAAATGAAACCTCGATACCACCTTAGGAAGAAAGGCTGGATGAGGACGTAATACTACTCTGTCCTTATGGACAACCAGATATGGCTCCTTACAGGACATAGCTGCTAATTCCGACACTCTTTTAGCCGAACAAATGGCTACTAAGAAAACCAATTTCCTGGTGAGAAGAACCAAGGAAATGTGTTGTAATGGTTCAAACGGTTGTTTCTGTAGAACCGACAGAACCAGGTTTAAGTCCCAAGGACATATGGGAATACTAACCGGAGGGCTAATACGCATCACTCCTTGTATAAAGGCTTTGACTAGTGAATGCGAAGCCAAGGGCCTTTGAAAAAATATTGACAAGGCCGAAATCTGACCCTTGATAGTACTCAAGGCCAGCTTCCTATCTACAGCCCACTGTAGGAAGTCCAGAATCCTCCCTATCATGTACTTACGTGGATGCCATTTCTTGGTCTCACACCACGTAATGTACGCTTTCCAGATCCTATAATAGATCTGCCTGGATACCGGTTTCCTGGCATTGATCATGGTAGATACCACAGAATTAGAGAGCCCTCTCTTTTTCAGAATGTGGGCTTCAATAGCCAGGCCGTCAAACCTAGGGCTGGTAAGGAAGGGTGGTATATCGGTCCTTGCGACAGCAGGTCCGGACGAAGTGGGAGGGTCCAAGGACTCCTCACTGACATTTTTACCATCTCCGCGTACCATGCCCTTCGGGGCCACGCTGGAGCCACCAGAATCACTGGTTTCTTTTCTACCCTGATTCTGCGGAGTAATCGCGGTAACAATTGTGGCGGTGGGAATGCATATATCAGCTTGAACCGATCCCAAGGGAACACTAGGGCATCCGAGCCGCAAGCTAGGGGATCCCTTGTGCGAGACACAAACCTGTCCACCTTTGCGTTGAATCTGGATGCTAGCAGATCTACATCCGGTGTTCCCCACCGCTGGCATATTGCCTGGAAAACCTCGGGGTGAAGAGACCATTCCCCCGGGCATAATTGTTGGCGACTTAGAAAGTCCGCTCTCCAATTTTCCACTCCTGGGATGAAAACCGCAGATATGGCTGGGACATATCTTTCTGCCCACTCCAGGATGCAATTTGCTTCCTTCTGGGCTGCACGACTTTTGGTGCCACCCTGATGATTGATATATGCCACTGCCGTGGCATTGTCTGATTGAATTCTGACAGGGGACCCCTGGAGTTTGGATGTCCATGCTACTAGGGCATACCGGGCTGCTCGTATCTCTAAGAGATTGATGGGCAGGGCCTTTTCTGCTTCTGACCACCTGCCCTGGAGAGACCATTGCTCCAGCACTGCCCCCCAGCCGATGAGGCTGGCATCTGTAGTGACCACCTTCCAAGAAACCGGACTGAAGGCTCTTGCGAACGGAAGGGGACAGGGACATTGGTAAGTCTAAAGCCTGAACTTTTTTGTTCCAGGCTGACAGTATGGCCCTTTGCAAATTCCTTGAATGGAATTGACCGTAGGGTACCGCTTCGAATGAAGCCACCATCTTTCCCAGCAGCCTCATGCAGAGACGTATGGATGGTTTTCTTTTTGTACCCACTAAGTGGGTCAAATTTCTTAAAGACGACACCTTCTCTGGAGGTAAGAAAATCTTTCTCTGATTTGAATCCAGCCTTAGCCCTAAGTATTCCAGACTTTTGACTGGTCTTAGAGCTGACTTGTCCCGGTTGATAATCCAACCGTGATATTCCAGATACTCGATTGTCTTGTGAATAGCTACTTCCAGCTTTTCCACTGAGTGGTCTATTAGTAGCAGGTCGTCTAGATATGCCATTATCGTTACACCCTGTGTTCTTAGATTGGCCAATAATGGGGCCAGAATTTTTGTGAACACTCGTGGTGCTGTGGCCAGACCGAAAGGTAAGGCTCTGAACTGAAAATGGCGCCCTTCTACTGCAAAGCGTAGAAATTTCTGATGGGCCGGAAAGATGGGAATATGCAGATAAGCATCCCTTATGTCGATCGAGGCTAGCCATTCCTGCCCTTGTAGGGCGGTGGCCACTGATCGGATCGACTCCATCCGAAAGGTCCTGATATTTAGGAACTTGTTTAGCCCTTTTAGATTTAATATGGGCCTCACGTCCCCATTTGGTTTGGGGACTGTGAAAAGGTTCGAGTAAAACCCGAATCCGCTTTCTTCCAGGGGAACCTTCATGATTACCCCTTGGAGCAATAGTTGTTCTAGTGCCAGAAGGAGGGATCCTCTCTTTTGGGGATCTCTTGGCACGTTTGACCTCATAAATTGGGCAGGAGGAGTGCCTTTTAACTCCAGCTTGTATCCCAGACTTACTGCGGAGAGCACCCATCTGTCTCTGATGGTGTCCCGCCAGGTCTCTGTGAACAACTGAAGTCTTCCCCCCACCCGATTGAGCGGGGGCAATACTTCATGCCTTAGGGGGAGGTTTTGTACCTCTCTTGATCCAGGGCTTCTTGTTACCCTGTGATTGTCCCTGATTTCTGCCCCCTGAATTTGACCGCGGAGGCCGTCGGAACTGCTTCACAGCCGATGTGCCCGGGACTGGAGAGGTAGGCCTCTTAAAAGAAGGACTTCTACCCTTGTTCTTAACCGGTAAGAGTGAACTTTTACCGGCAGAAATTTTCTGGATATATTTGTCCAGATCTTCTCCAAATAAGCGTTCTCCATGAAATGGGAAGCTAACCAGCAGTTTTTTACAGGGAGCTTCAGCAGACCAGTTTTTGAGCCACAGAAGCCTACGCATATGTACTATAGACAGCGTAAAGCGGGAGGCCTGTTGGATTGTATCCTTTATGGCGTCCACCGCAAAACACAAGGCTCTAGGCAGGTCAGCTAGGGCATGAGCCTGCTGATCTGGTAAGTCCCTTAAGACTTGTTTCAACTGATCTTTCACTGCTTGGCAGACTCCAATCGCTGCTACCGCAGGTTGTGTCACCATACTTGCTGTAGAGAAAGCAGATTTTAGTAAAGACTCCAATTTTTTATCTATTGGGTCTTTGAACATTGGAACATTATCTACTGGACATGTCAGTGATCTGTTAACAGAAGAGATGGCTGCGTCCACTATAGGGACCCTCCATTTTCTTATGAACTTATCCTCCATGGGATAGATCACCGGAAATCTCTTGGGGGGAGCAAATATTTTATCAGGATGCTCCCAATCCTGGTAAATAAGCCCTTCTAATAAAGGGTGGATTGGGAAGGAACAGACCGCCTGGGGAGCTTTTAGCGACCCCAGCGAGGAGACCGTAGTGGATGGTGGTTCCGCCAGAGGCATTTTAAATGCTGATCGGACCATGTTAGTCAGAGACTGAACCCATAATCTTTCAGCCTGAGAAGCTGAGAAAGGTTCTTCCACTGTTGATTCCTCTATAAGTGAATCAACCTCATCCTGATCCCCTTCAGGTAGGTCGATCTCTGTGTGGGGCTGTTCCTCCACTAACAGGCACTCTGAAGGAGGAGACGGAGATCGGACGCGCTTTTCCTGTGACAGGGAAGCAGCGATCAATGCTGTTAATCTCTCTTCCAATCCTCCCAGAGTTGAGGATAAAACCTCCTCTGTTATATATACAGGAGCAGGTGGACTGGGGACAGCCGCAGCACCAGGCATTCCTGCGGGGTTTCTACGGCTACTGACCTCTGCATTCTCAGGGGAGATTGGTGCAGTGCAAGCATGCCCAATATCCTCAGAGCCCGATGGAGACCCCTTTGGCTTCCTGGAAGATTTATTTCCGGAGCGTCTGGACGACATATCCTTTAAGCACAAAGCTGAGGTATTCCCGTCGTCATACACCAATTTTTGCTGGTAATAGTCTAACACAGGTGCTGCTATATACCAGCTGGTGTCCACTAAAGTGCCTTTCTATGGGGATGCCTGCATCAACCGCCTCTGTGTGCCACTGTTTGTTGCTAGCTCTGTTTGCATGCAGCTGACACTTGTACTGTGTCTTTTAACCATGCTGGGACGCCCGCACATGCGCAGAAGCGCCGCGGCGCGCATCGAGCGTCATCCACCCGCCCCGCCCCTTTTTTTTCATAGGAGGCGCGTGCACGCGCCCGCGCGCGCGCCCGTGCGCCAATGGCGCCCTTTTCGAAAACCAACAGAGGACTAGGAGCCAGGGCCCTTTTTGCCGGAGGGCCTGTGCGGTGGATGAACGCAGCAACAGGGCAGAGGAAGTGGATTCCCTCAGAGAAACTTACCAGCTGCCTGGATCTTTTGAGTTGAGAAAACCAAAGATCCACATTTACAAGAAAAATGGACTACAGCGGCCTCTAGTGGTTTAACACAGGTACCGCGGTCCCTGTTTTTTTTTTTTTTTTTTCTTGACTACTATTAAAATTTTACATTTTCAGTAGTTATAGGCAAACACAGATATTTAGCGGGAATACCGTTAGGTAACAGACAGAAAGACAAATTAGGCTTGGGGGTCCCCCAATAGAACCAAGTTCCTGAGGGCCCCCACTTACCTGATCCCCGCCGCAGGACTTTGTTTGGTCCACAAAAGTCCAAACTTCACCTATCACGGCAGGCATTGTAATTAAACCTTCAGGGACCGGGTTCCCAAGGATTCCACTCCCCTGGACCTGTATAGCACCCTGCACAGACAGCGTCTTGGTCGTGGGTATGACCAGAGCTCTGGATCCCAGGGTCCAGCCCTCCTAAGAGAAGCATTACAGGCAAAACCTTGCTCTTCTGCTGCAAGGCCCGGGTACCGACCGTTTAGCTATGAAGCTTTTTTGGTGGGATCCGGAACAGCTTACTAAGGCCCAAAAGAACCTGTACGCAAGCCCAGTGAAAACACATGTTACTCTTTGGCCAACACCTTAGACACTGGCAAAAAACTGAGGTGCTCCCGGGTGGGAGGGGCTTATATAGGGGAGGGTACTTCCGGTTTGGAATTGGCCAGTGCCAACACCTGAAGGTAAACTATATAACCCATTAGTAATGACTAAGTCGCTCTGTGTCCCGTGATGTACGAAAAAGAAAAGTAGTTACATTCCCGGCATGCCGGGAATGCTAACTGTCACATTGGTTGTGCTCTCAACCAAACTGTCAAACCAGCCAATGGCTGGTGTCATAACTGATCACATGTGCAGCATCATGGCAGTTGAAGATTAAACAGAGGCCAAGATGGCAGCTTCCTTGCCTGAAAATGATAGGAGGGTTTACTTCCACTTTAACCTGAAAAGCAAATCCCTCTATGTCACCTCTTATTTGGGAGTGAAGCCTTGTACACACGGCCAAGAATCTCGTCGCAAAAAAACCGTTGTTTTCCTCGACGGGTTTCTTGTCAAGCTTGATGAGATTCTTGTCAAGCTTTCCTTGCATACACACTGTCAATCCAAAATCTCGTTGTTGTAAAGCGCGGTCACGTACAACACGTACGATGGCAGTATAAAGGGGAAGTTCTATTCCAATGGCGCCACCCCTTGGGCTGCTTTTGCTGATTTTGTGTTACTGCGTGTAAGTAAAAGATTAGTGAGAGACGATTCGCGCTTTTCAGTCTTCGTGCTTTCAGTACGTTACAGCGTGACGAATGTGCTATCTCCATTACGAACGCTAGTTTTACAAGAAGGTGCACTCCCGTCTCATACACGATTGTGACCATGCGTGGTTTTTGAAGACTCGGAAAAGCATACACACGAACGGTTTTCTCGTCCAAATACAGTCTGATGAGAATCACGACGAGAAAACTGAGACTCCCGACGAGAAAAAAGAAAGCAGGTCTTCTTTTTTTCTCGTCGAGTTTCTGGGCAATTTTCTTGATGAGAAACCTGAAAGCCTCGTACACACGCACGGTTTTCTCGGCAAGAAAGCTCTCCCAACAGTTTTCTTGTCGTTTCTTGCTACGAAAATCGGTCGTGTGTACGAGGCTTTAGGTAGAGAGAGAGGGTAAAATTGTAAAATTCCACTCTGGGTATGGATTTATGCAGAATATTTATGCCGAATATGTGCTCTGTTGTATGCTAGATAAAATCCATCTCAGGAGGGGAATTAATAAAAAAGCATTTGAGACAAACATTGTCCCAAATTTGTCTCAAAAGCCAATCAGCTTTTACATTTTCATTTTCTAAGCTATGTACAAAAAATGAAAGATAGAATTTGACTCAGACACCTATTATTAATTCCCACCACAGTAGAGGAAATGGTCTGAATAACCAAATATGAAGATCTAGAGAATATATTGTGAGTCAGGCAACAATATGTATCACACCAAAAGTGCATAATCATAAGGCTGATATATTTGCCTGAGTCAAAGTAAACCCTCCAATTTTTTCACATGTGGTTGCCATTTCAACTATTTTATATTTTACCTCTTCTGTTTACATGTTTATTTCTCTTGGCACCAAACTGCCTTGATTGGACCTCTTGAGTTATTATAGGGTAAGGCTGTCAGCAGCCACAAAAACAACTGCCTATCATTATAAATAGATAAGTATAACAACAATTTGAGTATTCCAAAACCCAATACATCCGTTTTGGGTGGTAGCAGTGTTTTGGCTTGCCTATTGCCTTCCTACAGTATATCTCCCAGACACAAGACCCTTTGCTATACTGTGGATCCTAAACCACCTGTGAAATGTCCTAATTCCCAGAGTTAGGCTCTGAACAGCGTAGGTTGCCTATTCACAGTCCTCACATTTTCTGCCATCATAGGCACCAGAATGACAGTACAGACTTTGCATCCTTCTACTTTCCATATTACTCAAAGCAGCAGGAAAAGGCCAAGGGGCCAGAGGACAAAGGGTACATTTCATCTGATGTTACCCCTAGAGCCATTTGCCTTAAGTGGACCTAGCATCAGATATATCTGTTCATGAAAATGTATGTTTAGCAATATGTCAAAATGTAACACTTCTAGGTATAGTTTACCTCTCACATGTATCACAGTACAGCACTTCCTTTTTATAATGCCTTCATCTGTTTTCTTTACAAAAGTTCAGAGACCGATTGGTTGAGGCATTATCTAGGGTCATAATCATATACATCCTGATGCCAGTGCAGTTCTTGGCTTGTATTCAGAATATCTGAAATAGATCACCCCTACTGCATCCTTTCACCTTGTTAAGCCCTGTACACTTGGGCCGAAAATCACCCGGTTCAGCCGGACGCAGCCGACTTTTGATCTATGTGTGTAGCTGTCTGTTCAACAGATGCTGGTCTAATGGCCAGCTTCTATTGAACTGGAATGCTGGAAAACCAATATTTGAGAAGTGCTTGCTGATCAATGTATTCTGGTGTGTATTGTCATAATACATTGCCTCAATGGGAAAGATCATTGCTTCAACATCACTTGTGTTGATGCAGTGATCTGTCAGTTTTTTTTTTCAACCCGCAGAAAGTGTGTACCCAGCTTAAATGGCTACAGTGTTGTAGACTAATTACTTCCTTAGATGAGACTGAGGAAATGCTTCCTTTTGCATACAGTGGCGTAGCGTGGGGGTGCGAGGGGGGCCGAGGCCCCGGGCGCAACATTTGGAGGGGCCAAATCCCGCCCCAGTATGTGTCACCCTCGCTCCATAATCGTAATTTCAATTTCCGTGACCCTGCGCTCCTGCCACCATGTTTCGTTTCAGGCCGGCCCCTAGCGCCCTGTGATCATGTGCGGTGGGCGGGGCTGGCCTGGCCTATCCTCAATCACGGGGGAGCGGGGCTGGCCTTCGCTGCGAGCTGTGGATGCTCACAGTCTTCTCCTCCTCATGTAGCAAATTGATATTATTCCATGGAAAGTCACTGAACTGGAGCAATATACTGTTAATGGAGTAGCAGGGCCTGTCTGATTGTATGCAGTTTGAAATAATTGTTTAGAAAAGGTCTCACATTACATGGTTTTGGTAAATCTAACAGAGATTGTACAAACATTGTAAAATCAGATTGCAACATGTATTGCTATCTAGAGTCTCATGAACCACATTCTGCTTTGGTAGGAGATGTACCTGCTGGAAACAACAACAACTTGGCCTATGCCAATCAATGGTGCAATGCTGACCTGTCATGTTAGATTCTCAAATTATTATTAGCAGGCTACAACTGGAATAAAGCTGAGCCAGAATTTTTATGGCTTGTGGAAGATGCAGTCAATAACCCAGGGAGAGGAGGAGAGAATTTCCCTAATATTGGGCCTTAACTCAAGAAGGTATAGAGTGACATATACATAAGGGGTGAATGCTATAGGTATGGTCCTGTGTTTGTGTATGCCCCATGTGCATAACATGCAAATTATACAGAATACAAGGCCTACTTAGACAATGTAACAATTTGAATGTACTAGTAGAGTGTTGTACTGTGTTGCATCATCAAATAATGCAGAAAATGTGCCAATAAAGTAGTACCTTTTATTGGCTAGCTTGATGTATTAAAGATGCAAGCTTTCAATAAAACTTAGATTTCTTCTTCAGGCTTTATAGATTTCCCTGAAGAAGCTTGCAACTTTGATAACCCAAGTTAGCCAATAAAATCCAAACTTCCTCCAACTTGATTGTTTTAAAAAATATTAGTCAAAAGAAATAATTTTCATGGCTTATAAAATGGAAACATACAGTACTTTACAGGAATGCAATTGTCTTGTGATAACGTTCAAAGATGTCAAAAGGCAGAAGGCCATGTTATTGCCATAGAGTACATGAAGTTGCGCAGTGGAAGTAGAAAATGAGAAGTGTGTAAACTCTGGGAGAGAAGTGTAATCTCAGATAAGAAGCCGGGCAGTTAGAAAACATTATCTTGAAGAGAAATTCAGTTTTTTTGTTTCCATCTTGATAACATCAGGTTGGACAGAACGTGTGATCAAACAGAAGAGCCCGGGACACTCTAGGCATGATACTTTCTCCAACTGTATAGCAGTTTTACAAAAAAAGTCAGTTGTGATTCAGAGCCTTTTATATTCACTTTCATAAATAGAAGGCCATGAACAAGTTTTCTCATAGCAAACCTTTGCCTTGCCCTCCCCAACAGGAATGTATTTATGCTTCCCTGATGCTCTATTTAGTCGTCAGGATCAAAAACTTAATTCTGTGTATAGAGAAGAATGGAACCTTCTACTCTCTCTTATGTGACAGCACTGGTGCTTGGTGATTGACCTAATCCTATCACATGGACGTCAAAAAAACAATCTTCACCCCTGTGTAAACTTCAGCTAGAGCGAGTGTCATTCAGTGAAATCCATTGTTGCTCTGGTAACACAGGCAAAAAGCTGGAGGAATCTAATGCCGCGTACACACAATCGTTTTTAATGTCATTGAAAAAAACTGCATTTTTCTCGACGTGATTTTTCGTGTTTCCTCTCAAGCCTGCCTTGCCTACACACTATCGTGGAAAAAAATGTTCGAGTAAAGTGCGGTGACGTACAACACGTACAACGGCACTATAAAGGGGACGTTCCATTCGGATGGCGCCACCCTTCATGTTAGTAAAGTTTGTTGAGGGACGATTCAGTCCGTTACAGCGTGACGAATGTGCCATCTCCATTACGAATGCTAGTTTTACCAGAACGAGCGCTCCCGTCTCATACTTGATTCTGAGCATGCGCATTTTTTTTCACGTCGTTAAAGCCCACATACGGCCGTTTTTCATGACGAGAAAAACGACGATGTAAAAAAATGACGTGAAAAATTAGAGCATGTTCCAATTTTTCTCGTCGGGAAAAATGCTGGAAAGCCCACACACGATCATTTTTAATGACCATTTAAAAAAAAAACATTTTTCAAGTCATTAAAAAAGATTGTGTGTACGCGGCATAAGGCCCAGAGGCCATCCCACTACTCTGATTCAGAGACAGGGTTCCCACAGTAGCTGGGTTTTCCGAAGAAGCTGAATGCCATTAGACTTTAGCCTGGGTGCCCACACACCAGTTATGATGCTCACCTGGCTGCAAATCACTTGCCCAGTTACCTTTGCCCGATCAGGTGTGGCTTCCCTAAGATTCTGTCAGAGGGTGTATGTCAATGAACCCAATAGCTGTGGAAAAGGAGTTTAGGGGGCCTGCGCCTATATTTGAGCTTGGTAAAAAGGGACTCAGTTACACTCCCTGCAAAGAAATTAAATCATACTTTCCTTTGCTACATCCGTGGCAATATTCTTTGCTCTTTTGAAAAAAGTGGCTGAAAAATATTGACGGTTTTTTGGTCTCCCTCTGCTAGGCGTGGTCCCATCTGTCAGCCCCATTGTCACTATAGGATACAGCAGACAGCAGTGTACCAGGCATCCCATACAACTGGAAGTGAAGGTTCTATATCTATTGTAGCTCTCCAAGAGAGTGAAGATTGGTGGTGCTAAAAGCATGTAATTATTAATCCTTTTCATCAAAACATGTCCTTTTATTTCCTTGAATGGGCAAATCACAGGTTTCCTTTAACTCTAGGGTAACCCTAGGGCCAGTGGCGGTGCGTCCATAGAGGGCGCTGGAGCGCCGCCCCCTCTCGCTCCCGCACCGCCACTGAAAGACAATACACAGATTCATGCATTGCATGAATCTGTGTATTGTCACCGCTGCCGCGCTGCCCACTATTCATAGGGCCGGCCTCCTGGTGAGCGCCGGCCATATGAATTAGAGCGGCGGCCGGCGGTGGGTGTGACTTGGAAGTGTCTATCAGAGCCAGCGGCTCTGATAGGCTTTCCGAATACAGCTCTCACGCTGTATTCGGCTTCCAAAAACTCCTCCCAGGTACGCACGGGGGTGCGTTCCTGGAAGAAGACTGTGTGGAGGTTTCAGCCAATCAGGTTCACCGGATCTGGTTACCGGTAACCTGATTGGCTGAAGCGACATCGAGGGCGGGAGAACACATTGAGGACGGCGCGGACCGAGGAAGGTAAGTGCAGGGCTGGGGGGGGGGGGACAGGTTGCATTTGGGGGACAAACTGGCTGAATATGGGGCACAAACTGGCTGAATATGAGGCACAAACTGGCTGAATATGGGGGGAACTGGCTGAATATGGGGGACAAACTGGCTGAATATGGGGCACAAACTGGCTGAATATGGGGCACAAACTGGCTGAATATGGGGGGAACTGGCTGTATATGGGGGACACGCTGGCTGCATTTGGGGGGAACTGGCTGTATATGGGGGGAACTGGCTGTATATGGGGGACAAACTGGCTGAATATGGGGGGAACTGGCTGTATATGGGGGACAAACTGGCTGTATATGGGGGACAAACTGGCTGCATTTGGGGGGAACTGGCTGTATATGGGGGACACGCTGGCTGCATTTGGGGGGAACTGGCTGTATATGGGGGACACGCTGGCTGCATTTGGGGGGAACTGGCTGTATATGGGGGACAAACTGGCTGCATTTGGGGGGAACTGGCTGTATATGGGGGACACGCTGGCTGCATTTGGGGGGAACTGGCTGTATATGGGGGACAAACTGGCTGCATTTGGGGGGAAATGGCTGTATATGGGGGACACGCTGGCTGCATTTTGGGGGGAACTGGCTGTATATGGGGACAAACTGGCTGTATATGGGGGCACACTGGCTATATATATGGGGACAAACTGGCTGTATATGGGGGCACACTGGCTATATATATATGGGGGCACACTGGCTGTATATGGGGGCACACTGGCTGTATATGGGGGCACACTAGCTGTATATGGGGGCACACTGGCTATATATATATGGGGGCACACTGGCTGTATATGGGGGCACACTGGCTGTATATATGGGGGCACACTGGTTATATATATATGGGGGCACACTGGCTGTATATGGAAACAAACTGGCTGTATTTGAGGGGGCAAACTGGTGGCGTTTGGGCACAGTGGCTGCGTTTAATGGGCACAGTGGCGGCAATTGATTTTTATTTTTTTTTCAGTTTGTTTGCGCCCCCCCAAAAATTTTGAGCACCAGCCGCCACTGCCTAGGGCTGCTGCATGTTGATGCGTTTTTTTAGTGCATCTTTGTAAGGCAACTTCATGTGTTTTTGAGACATTTTTCAGCTGATGCGTTTTTTGTAGAAAGAGGAGGATAGATTTTATACATAAAACTCTACAAAAAATGCATGTACATGCAGTTTACAATGCATGTAGTTTACATGCGCTCCTGTTGAATTCTATAAGGAAAAAAACAAGCACCACCTGCACACGCTGCTCTGCATTGATGTGAACCAGCACCATAATAATGTCACTTTCATTGTCCTGCAATGCAGTGCAAGAGCAAACGCAGGAGAAAATGCACTAGTGTGAACAGGGCTTAGGGCAGTGGTTGTTTTTTGCCTCTAAACTTTTATGAAAGCAGATAGCTGTGAAAAAAAACAAGATATATCCCATATTAGTATTCAAGTTCAAATCTACAAAAAAATCATTAACCAGAATACTGATAAGTAAAATGGTGTATTGCAGCTTTTGTTTGCTCTCTTGAATATATACATGCAGATTTGTCCATGCCACAAAGAATCATACAATTCATTAATCAAGTTTGCCTGAATTCCTACATAGTAATATTCTCTGCAGATCAGACACATCTATAATGGAAAGTTTGTAAGAATTAAAAAGTGATGAAATGGCAATTCCCCTGCCTTGGTCTTCCTTAACCACTTCAATACCGGGCATTTTCACCCCCTTCCTTCCCAGGCCAATTTTCAGCTTTGAGCACTGCCACGATTTGAATGACAATTGCGCGGTCGTGCGACGTGGCTCCCAAACAAAATTGACGTCCTTTTTTTTCCCACAAATAGAGCTTTCTTTTGGTGGCATTTGATCATCTCTGCCTTTTTTGGGGTTTTTGCGCTATAAAAAAAAAAAGGCTGACCATTTTGAAAAATAAAGCACAATATTTTTTACTTTTTGCTATAATAAATATCCCAATTAAAAAAAAAAAAAATCTCAGTTTAGGCCAATATGTATTCTTCATATTTTTGGTAAAAAAAAAAATCGCAATAAGCGTATAGTGATTGGTTTGCGCAAAAGTTATAGCACCTACAAAATAGGTGATAGATTTATGAAGTATTTTTTTTTTTTTACTAGTAATGGTGGTTATCTGCGATTTTTGTCAGGACTGCGATATTGTGGCGGACACATCGGACACTTTTGACACATTTTTGGGACCATTCACATTTTACAGCAAACAGTGCTATAAATATGCACTGATTACTGTATAAATATGACCGGCAGGGAAGGGGTTAACACTAGGGGGCGATCAATGGGTTAATTGTGTTACCTAGGGAGTGATTCTAACTGTGGGGGGAGGGAACTGACTGGGGGAGGTGACCGATCGTTGTCCCTATGTACAAGGGACACACCATCGGTCTCCTCTCCCTGACAGGACGTGGATCTGTGTGTTTATACACACAGATCCACGTCCCTGGCTCTGTAACTGCCAATCGCGGGTATCTGGCGGACATCGTGGCCGCCAAGCACGCGCATCTGCACCCGAGTGACGCGGCGGAAGCACGCGCCGCCGGGAGGCTCGAGGACGTCATATGACGGCCACCCAGGATGGCAGAGCCACCTTGCGGCCATGATTTGACAATAGGCAGGATGGGAACAGCCTCTCTATTGACAAAGTGGGACGTCCCAAAGCAGTGTCAGAGAAAAAACGAGGGGTGGTAACAGCATAAAAATAAACTTCACCCCAAACACAAAACAGCACTTCTCCAACGGAGGAGTTGCAACTCTAAACAGCCGCTTGAAAAACCTTGCGGCCGAAAGAGGCATCCGAAGATGCACCAACATCAACTTTGTAGAATTTTGTGAAAGTGTGAGCGGACGACCAAGTCGCCGCTTTACATAATTGGGAAACAGACGCTTGATGTCGGAAAGCCCAAGAGGCACCTATTGCCCTGGTCGAATGCGCCGTGACAGGAAAGGGGGGCGCTTGACCCTTTAAGGCGTAAGCCTAGATTACTATCTGTCGGATCCACCTAGAGATGGTGGCCGACGAGACTGCTTGGCACTTCTTGGGACCAGCCACCGAAAAAAACAGTGAGTCTGACTTCCGGAACAGGGAAGTAGCAGATAGGTATACTCTCAAAGCTCGGACAACGTCCAAGGAATGCAACGCCGACTCCTTAGGATTCGACGGGTGAGGACACAAGGATGGAAGTACAATGTCTTCGTTGAGATGAAAAGCCGAAACGACTTTCGGAAGAAAGGAAGGCTGCGGCCGCAGCACCACCTTATCCTTGTGGAAAACCAAATAGGGAGCCTTGCAGGACAAGGCTGCCAGCTCAGAGACTCGTCTAACTGATGTAACAGCCACCAAAAAGACCACCTTCTGAGAAAGTGTCAACAGGGGAATATCTCTAATATTCTCAAACGGTGCCTGCTGAAGCACCAAGAGGACCAGGTTCAAGTCCCACGGTGGTACCGGGGGACGGACCGGAGGGGCCACATGTCGAACCCCCTGCACAAATTTACTCACGAGAGAGTGAGCCACCAGGGGTCGCTGAAAAAAGACAGCCAGGGCAGATATCTGTCCCTTAATCGTACTTAAGGCAAGCCTTTGGTCCACCCCATGCTGTAAAAACAGCAGGATTCTGGAAACCAAATAAGTACGAGGATGCAATTTCATTTCCTCACACATGGAGATGTAGGCCTTCCAAGTGCGGTGATAAACCTTCCTAGAGGACGGTTTCCGAGCACTTCTCATAGTAGAGATTACTGAATCTGATAGGCCCCGGTCTCTCGGTACCTGGTTCTCAACAGCCATGCCGTTAAAGCCAGTGACTGTAAAGCAGGATGGAGTATGGGACCTTGCGATAGCAGGTCCTTCCGTAGTGGTAGGCGCCAGGGGACGTCTGCTACCAGACGTACTAGATCGGCGTACCAAGGACGCTGAGGCCAATCTGGAGCGATTAGGATCATTGGAATTCCCTCTGCCTCCACTCTGCGGAGCAGAAGAGGAAAAAGCCTTAAGGGAGGGAAGGCATAGATTAGCCGATACTGACCCCACGATGCCACCAACGCGTCCGTTGCGTGTGCCCATGGGTCTCTTGACCAGGCCACAAACCTCAATACCTTCCGATTGAGTCGGGAAGCCAGAAGATCTACCTCTGGTGTGCCCTATCTTTGGCAGAGGAGTTGGAACACCTCCGGGTGTAAGGACCATTCTCCCTGGTCCAGCATCTGGCGGCTCAGGTAGTCCACCTGCCAGTTTTCCACACCCGGAATGTACACGGCCGACAGTGCCGGTACGCTCCTCTCTGCCCACTTCAGGATGCGAGCGACCTCCGATGCTGCAGCTGAGCTTCTTGTTCCTCCTTGATGATTGACATATTCCACTGCTGTGGCGTTGTCTGACTGGATCCTGACTGGACGCCCTTGCAGCCTCAGACCATTTGAAGAGGCACAGCCTGATCGCCCGGATTTCCAGGACATTGATCGGCAGGAGGGCTTCCTCTGGGGTCCAGCGACCTTGCGCCGACTAAACACCCTAGACTCCCCCCCAACCTGTAAGGCTGGCGTCCGTCGTGATCACTATCCAGTAAACCGGAAGAAATGACTTCCCGGCCATTAGAGCCGGTGCTGTCAGCCACCATACCAGGGATCTCCTGACTAGGTGGCTCACTCGGATTTGATAATCCAGAGATGAAGGGCATCTGTTCCATCTGGACAGAACTTCCTTCTGTAACACTCGAGTGTGGTATTGAGCATATGGGACCGCCTCGAAGGAGGCTACCATGAGGCCCGAAACTCGCATGCAAAAACGGAGTGACGGCCAATTCCTGGAAGTCAGCTGCCGTACTGCAGCCCGGAGGGTCTGCAACTTCTCCACAGGGAGGAATACCTTTTGCCTCTGAGGAATCCAGAATCAACCCCAGGTACACTAGGCGTTGAGTGGGCACCAATACTGACTTTTGCGTGTTTAGTATCCAACCACAGTCTAGAAGAGTCTGACAGGTAATAGACACGCTTACCTCTAATTCTGAGCTTGAAGGGGCCTTCAGTAGAAGGTCGTCCAAGTAGCCCATGATAGAGATACCCCGCTGTCTTAGAAGTGCCAGAATCGGAGCGAGCACCTTGGTGAACGTCCTGGGTGCTGAGGCAAGGCCAAACGGGAGGGCCACAAACTGGTAGTGGTTCTTCCCGATAGCAAATCGCAGAAACATCTGGTGTCTGGAGTATATGGGGACATGCAGGTATGCGTCCTTCATGTCCAAGGAGGCCAGAAAGTCCCCCGAATGGAGAGCCGTGACTACAGATCGAACCGACTCCATCCGAAATCTTTGTACTTTCACAAAGCAATTGAGGGCTCTGAGATCCAAGATTGGACGAACCCCCTCGTTCTTCGGCACAATGAACAGATTTGAGTAAAAACCCTGACCCCGTTCCTGTTCTGGAACTGGAATAACTACCCCGCGTTCCAGTAGACCCTGGACCGCCCCATACAGGGCCTCCCGACGGGTCGGTAGTAGCTGGAGATTGGAGGTGATGAATCTGTCCGGTGGACAAGAGAGAAATTCTATCTTGTAGCCTGAGGAGATTACTTTGCAAACCCACCTGTCGGAGACTAGAGCTGTCCACTGAGTCGCAAATTTGCGAAGACGTCCCCCCACCCGAGAGCTGGGTGGGGGCGGACCTTCATGCGGATGCAGATTTGTCCGCAGGCTTGTTGGGTCTGCGGGACCAAGGACGCTTTTGTCCTTGGGCAGGCGCCTTGTCGGCCTGGGTTTTTTTCCCTGTCGCCCTAGGGGGACGAAAAAAACGCTTGCGTGCAGTAAAGGAGGGCCCTTGCCCTTGGCGTGGCCCCCTACCCTTGCTAGTTTGGGGAAGTGCTTTTACCTCCTGTGGCATCCTTGATGATGTCATCCAGAGAAGCCCCAAAAAGTCTGTCGCCCCTAAAAGGCAGATCTAACATGGCTTTATTGGAAGTCTGGTCCGCAGACCAGCCCTTTAGCCAGATCAGGCGGCGTATTGCCACTGCATAAACCAAAGCTTTTGACAGCAGGGGAATAGTATCCATGTCTGACTCGCAGACAAACTTAAGGCCCTGGACCAACTGGTCGGCCAAAGTTATCTCATTAGGAGGAGCATCTCGCTCTTTTAACCCCTGGAGTAGCAATTTTGCCAATTCAGTAAGTGTCTGAGACACTAGGGCGTACTGCCGAGCCTACCACTGAGTATAGGTAGCGAGCGAGTGCTTCAGCCTTCTTATCCACAGGGTCCTTGAAAACAGGAGCCCCTTCTACTGGAATAGGGGTGGCTCTATTAAGTCTGGACACCGGAGGGTCCACTATCGGGGGAGAGGTCCATTTCTTCAGAAAACTTTCCTCAAAGGGGTACCGTACCGCAAACCTCTTTGGGGCTGTAAAGACCCTCAGTGGGTTCTCCCATTCCTTGTATAAGAGTTTGTCAAAATAAGACACACAAGGGAACACCTTAGCAGTGCGGGCAGGTTTACGAAACCCAAAGGGGACTGGAGTTTCTGCTGCTTCTGCAGTATTTTCCAACTTTAGCGTATCCCGCACTGCAGTAATAAGGTCAGATACCAAAGCCTCCTCGCGTACCAACCTGGACTTGGAGTCATCCTCACTGTCCGATCGGTCACGGTCTGCAGTCTCTGATGCGTCCGAATCTGGGCCCTGAGCCGTAGCTGGACCTGGTTCTGCATCAGAATTATCCCTAGAAGCTTGCAGGGGACGGGGGCGTTTACTACCCCCTGTATTCCCGTGTGCTGCTTCCACCCTGGCAGCAAACGCCTCTAGGATTGCCGACATAGCGTTCATAGACACCTCAGGGGCACCAGCTGCTAAATCTGGTGTTTCAGGGGAGAAGACATCTGGCTCAGATGCCATGCTGACCACACGCTGACACCCACAGGGCTCCAGGCAAGATATCAATAGGCCACCCTCCTGCGCTGCAGAGATGCTGATTTACCCAGAGGACTCACCACCCTGGACCGGTACTGCTATGCTGCCGTGTGCTGCGCCTGTGATGCTGTCCCACTGCTGCTGTGTCAGTCTGCTTCTTTTATCAGCGCTTCCTGTGTGAATTTTCGCGCCAGTGTAATGCACCCTAGAGGCCGCCAAAAACGTCTGTATGGAAGATAATGTGGGCTCTAAGAAAATGGCCGCCGAGCCGAAGATAGAGGCCAAGCAGCCATAGCCCACAAAAAGATGGCCGCCGAACGGCAATATATACATACAGGGTGGACAAACATGGCCGCCGATTAGTTGATAGAGGCCAGTGGGTGTGGACTACAAGAAAATGGCGCCGAAACCACAGGAAGATGGCCACCGGGCAGTCACTAGAGGCCGAACCCGGCATGGACCACCACAAAATGGCCACCGACAGCATGGAGGAGGAAGCACACACAGGTAAGCAGAAATGACATTTCTTTTAAATGTTAGTTACAGCCAGCCCGCTCCAGTGGAACCCCTTAGGTGACCCCCAGCACCCAGCAACCTTTAGCTAGAAGCCCAGGGAGGAGGGAAAAGGCAGGGAGAGAGGGAAGAAAGGGGCCACAACCACTTACTTGGTCTCTCCAGGAATGTCCAGCCAAATCACCCAGCCGAGGCAGGGGAGTTTACTTACCTATCCTGCATGTATTATGCTGGAAGACATTCCAAACAGATCATCGTCCGCGCACGGAAGGTGACTGTTGGCCAGGCATGCTGTGATTGGACCCAAAAGGGACGATCATATGTATGCCCTGGAGCGTGACGCTCACCGGACAGACTGCTGCAACTCGGCCGTAAGGTCAGCCGAAGCTGAGCGGTCCGATGCAAGCCTTGGAGCGTAAGCGCACCGGCCAGGCTGCTGGGACTCGGCCGTAAGGTCAGCCGAAGCTGAGCGGTCCGATGCAGGCCCTGGAGCGTAGGCTCACCGGCCACCCGTGGAGCAACGGGCATGTCGTGGAAAACCCAGCGCGTAGCTAGGGTCGGCACACGCTCGATGGCCGAACTGGGGAGACTACAAGGATCGAGGATCCAGCCTGTCAGCCAGTCGGCAGTTGATCGAAGATCGCAGGAAACAAAAAACGTAGCAAAAAAATATATCTTTTTCCCCCGGACCAATGGGCCTGAAGGGAGCCATGTCCTACTCCTTGCTAGACAGAAAAAAACTGATCTGCGAGATGCAGACTGAGGTGATATACCCAGAGGGTCCGCCCCCTGGGCGGTACTGTAGAAGGTGTGATGCAACACTTTTTACAAGTTTTCTGCCTAGTCACTCCTAATTAACGGATAATACCCACTTTGTCAATAGAGAGGCTGTGTCAGTCCATGGACGAAAGAGTAATGTGCATTTATTATTATTATTTTTGAACTTATCCTTTAAGGTCTGTGCTGGCCCAGCTCATCTACTCCTCCCATCACCTCCCTACTTAATATTTTATGTAGCCGCAGTGGGAGGAGCAAAAGAGGATTCTATAGTGTATAACTTGAGTGCAGTGGCCTCGTGAGGGGCTGGATCCCTGGGTGGGCCCCCAAAAAAACCCAAGTCTCGGGCATTCACAGCTCTATTATTATCCCCGAGCCCGAGCGGGGGCCGATCTGACCTTTTAGGTCAGTGCGTGTCAGGTAGGTCTGTGTAATGGTCAGTGTGGGTCAGGTAGGTCAGTGTAATGGTCAGTGTGTGTCAGGTGGGTCAGTGTGTCAGGTAGGTGAGTTTAGTGGTCAGCATTGATGGGCACTGGTAAGCCAGGTAGCAACCAGTAAGTAAGCTTATCCCCCTCCACACCCCCCCCCGTGTAGGGCTCGGACTTCGGGCTGAAGCCCCTGGTCTTTTTGCCACCTAGCAACGCCCTGGCATAGGATATTACAGGGAAATAGAATGCATAAAATATGTTAAATGCGGTGTAAATGGGTCCTCAGTATTGTTTAATTGATTATTGTCGAAGAGGCTGTCGAAAAATTGTTGGCCTAATAGTGCTGTCATTTAATTGCTGTTATATGAATCATGCTTTTTGATTTCTTTCAAACCTACACATGTGTTAGACTCCAGATCAATCCTTGTGTCCTTCTTTCCCTATCCAAGGCCCAAGCTACCTCAGAGCCTGATGCTGCTATATGAACTACCACAAAGACAGATGCTGTTATACAGTATGAACTACCTCAAAACCTCATGCTGCTATCCTATCTTGCTGCTATTTGAACTACCTCAGAACTTGGTGCTGCTATCCTATGGTAATGTTATATGATCTACCTCAAAACTTGCTGCTGCTATCCATTGTTGCTGCTATATGAACTACCTAAAATTCTAAAGCTGCTATCTTATGTTGCTGCTTTATGAACTACCTTAAAATCTGTTTCTGCTATATAGACTGCCTCAATGCCTGAAGCTGCTGTCATACATTTCTGCTTTGAACTACCACAAAACTCAATGGGGCGGATTTACTAAAACTGGAAAGTGCAAAATCTGATGCAGCTCTGCATAGAAGCCAATAAGCTTCTAGATTTTTTGTCAAAGCTTAACTGCTTGCCAACCGCCACACGCAGATATACGTCAGCAGAATGGCATGGGCAGGCAGAATGGCATGGGCAGGCAAAAGGACGTATGTATACGTCCCCTTTAAGAAGCGGCATTGAAGAGAGACAACAAAATACTGCAGATATATGTGCCCAGCTCAAATTTCATGAATTGGGTTTACATCCACTTTAATGCATAGAATGCATTAAGGTAAAAAACCATGAAGGTTTACAACCCCTTTAATTGAACAAGCTGAAGTTAGAAGCCGATTGTCCACCATGCACAGCTGCACCAGATTTTGAACTCTCTAGGTTTAGTAAATCAACTACAATGCTTCTAACCCATGTTGCTGTTATATGAACTACCTCAAACCTGATGCTGCTATATAAAACTACCTCAAAACCTAATGTTGATATATGAAATATCTCAAAACCAGATGCTGCTATCCTACAATATGTTGCTGCTCTATGATCTACTTAAAAACACGTTGCTGCAACATGAACTGCCTCAAAATTCTGAAGCTGCTACCTATGTAGCTGCTATATGAACTACCTCAAAATCGAATTCTGAAATATGTACTACCTCACAACCTAATGCTGCTATATGAAATACCTCAAGGACTGGTGCTGCTATTATTTCTTCATTGGAAAGCCTTTCATGCAATATACTGTTCCTTTCAATATGTAGAGTTTGAAAAACATACCTATATCCAATGCAACACCTTTCAGAAGTTTGAAGGGATATGGAGAAAATAGATAGATGCATCACGCCATACTTTTATTTTAAATCTATAACAAATATTGGGAATGCTTCTAACGGAGGGCAAGAAAATAAATGTTTTTTTTTTTTCTTTTTATATATTCTTTTTATATATTTTTTATATATATTTTTTCTTTTATATATTCTCTGCTCCGGAGTATTCCTGAACACGCTACTGAGTATCTGTGAATATCTTGGGAAAATTAGATGACAATGTACTATATGTACCGATGTTGATACTGCTTGGAACAGTGATTTGATTTTAGTCTGAATGTTTGTTTTTTGTTTTTTTAGGTTGCCTTTGTTGTTGTTTATTTTGTTATATAAAAACAAATGCAAACAATTTCAAAATAAAATCTGAAAAACCTTTCATGTAACTAATTTACCCCATGGACCTGAATTACCTCTCACTACCACAGATGCATTTTTCTGAAACATCAACTCTCTCCCAAGAATCTACAAAAACCACCTTCAAGGGAAGCCAGGGGGATCCCATCTGAAGGACCAACGTGGCCGTGAAGCTTCTCAGTTCTCACCACCACCACCTCCAAGACAAGTGATATCACCACCCATAATTCCAGCTGACCCACGAAAAGCATGAAGCCCAAACATCTAAAGCTTCATTACTCTCTAAGCTGTATGCTAACAGGTATGTTCTTATTTTTATATAAAAAATACAGGATATGTGCCCATTGTCACACCTGCTCTTTGCCCTGGTTATAGAACCGTTAGCTATAACTATTAGAGCAGCAAAAGACATAAAGGGCATAAATTTCATTATTTGTGGACAATATCCTTTTATTTCTGTGCAATATGGATAGATCACTGACCGTGGTAATGGACGTTATAAAGAACTTTGACTCTTTTTCTGGCCTATTAATTGGGAGAAATCTACCTTACTGCCCTTAGACTCAGTAGAAGAGACGCTGCCTGATGGTGCTAGGCACTTATGGATGGTGTAAAGTTTTAAATATTTGGAAATAAATATATCAACAAACCCTAAATTATAGTCTTAGTCGGTAGGGTTCAATATTGACTTGGCCCCTTTGCAGCTATAACAGCTTAATCTCTTCTTGAAAGGCTGTCCACAAGGTTTAGGAGGGTGTCTATGGAAATGTTTGACCAATCTTTTAGAAGTGCATTTGTGAGGTAAGGCACTGATGTGGATGTGGCTCGCCATTTCCTCTCTAATTCATCCCAAAGGTGGCGCCAATGGCTTCTGCTGCTATCAAGCTGCCCAATAAGGAAGGAGAGAATGGGTGGAGATTGCGCAGGACTATCAGTGTTGTAGATTGGTAGTGTGAGGGAAAGAATTTGTTTCCAGAGGTCCGCGCCCAATTTGGAAAATGGTGGTGATGAGCTCTGTTAGGGCTTGGGCTGCTACCTTGGTGTGCGTCCTTACGGTCAACTCCACGTGTAATGTAAAAGAAATTAGGTTAAAGGAGCGCCCGGTGATCAAAGAGGTAAGTAATTTGTATTTTATTTGATTTGAAGTTTCAGCAATAAAAAGAGGCCAATGCGTTTCGGGGAACTAAAGACTCCCCCTTCATCAGGGCTGCTAGCAAAAATTGTTGTGGGGTGATCCAGTTGAAAGGTGCCATTGGCACATGGATCTGGACTGTTAGAAGACCTCAGTGCTGGCTGTGTATTCACATTGCTGTCTCTGAACACACAGCCAGCGCTGAGGACTTCCAACAATCCAGATCCATGTGCCAAAGGCTCCCTCCAACAGGATCATCCCACAACTATTTTTGTGCTAGCAGCCCTGATGAAGGGGTGGGTCTTTAGACACGTGTTGGCCTCTTTTTCTTGCTGAAACTTCAAATAAATACAAATTACTTACCTCTTTGATCACCGGGCAGTCCTTTATCCTCATTTCTTCTACAATAAGGAGGGAGACAGATTGCTGGATCAGATAGGGCTCAGGTAAGAAAAAAAAGGAGGGGGCTGGGGGGAGCTGCAGCACAGGTGGTTTTTCACCTTAATGCATAGTTAGGGTGAAAAAACGTAAGTCTTTAGAACCACTTTAATAAGCATCAGCTTAGAAAGTCATGACACCTGACCTGTGTACTCATTCCAATGACTTGGAAGGTTTTAAGGACAAAGGATCTGCACGACGGTCAGAAAACCAACATTTTTCCACAAGGATGCAAGCAATGGCAGCAGTGACCATGAAGTGTATTCAGGTGTGAAGAGGGTTATAATATGTGAGTCTCCTGTTGTCTGCCTGTGTATGGATGTTTTATTCCTCATCTGTCATCTGTGCAGGCAAGTGACCTCATGTGATTTGTAGTTCCCCCGATGTATCAGAATTTCACATTATTATCATCCATTGTAGGAGTTATCATATACACTATAATTACCAAAAGTATTGGGACACCTGTCTTTACATGCACGTGAACTTTAATGGCATCCCAGTCTTAGTCCGTAGGGTTCAATATTGAGTTGACCCACCCTTTGCAGCTATAACGGCTATAAATCTTCTAGGAAGGCTGTCCACTAGAGCTGCATGACTAATCGTTAAAAAAAAATTGCGATCTCGATTCAACCCCCCTCACGATCTTAACCTGGCATTTCCACAATTCATGTAACAAGCCCTGAGCAGTTCTCTGCTCAGCGTTGTGAAAGAAAAAAAAAAGCCTGCAAAGTTAATCACAACAATGCTCAGCACTGAGAGACAAAAAAAAAAAGCGGTAGTGAAAAAAACAAACACCAGGGGAGTGGTTGGGCACCATCAGCGGACGGTGTTGGTGTCGTGGCGAGGCCATTTCTCCTCGATCTTCCATGCTCATCTTGTACCTATAGGTAAGCCTATAATAAGGCTTACCTATAGGTACTGTAAATATCTCTTAAACGTGCACCTTTTCAGGAGATATTTACTATATTTGTAGCCAATTACGTTGCACTATGAAGGAACGGCCACCCTGGAGGCGGCTTCCAGCGATGACATTGCATCACTGGAATGCTCAATTTTCAGGTAAATTTCACAAAATGTGCTAGTATACGATGCTAGTATGCAAAATATATCTATACGTTTTTTGTTTTTTTTTTATATTTTTTTCCATTTTTAAGCAACTAAACTCATGTTTAATATAATTTTGTTTAATTAAAAAACAAACAAGAAAGCCCCAACAAAAAACAATGTTGCACTACCTCTTCTATTGTGTCCTAAAGTGTTACTAAACCCACTACAGTAAAATCAGTCCATATATGCAGTAAAACATGCTCGTTATACTCACTGTGGAACCTAAGAGGTTAATCCTCTGCATTGTGTAAAAAGGCTATTTGATCCAGTCTTCTGAGCCTCCCTTTTTACTGTCCCCTAATAATTTCCTGATAACACAGTCTATAGAGTCAGTCTACACATGCTCAGTTTTTTTGTGTATTGCTAGGTTTTCTTTTTTTTCTTGGGAGGATGCATGTGATCTACACAGAGCCAATCAGCATTGTCCAGACAGATGGTCAGGGATCCTGCAGTCTCATAGGTCAGTCAGAAAACTCCTCCTACAAGTTTTAACCAGTGCTTGGCTGAACAATGATAGAAGTCACAGGACTGCTCTAAACGCTGATGAGAAATGGTATTTAGCCATTTATATTTACTAAAATAATTGCATTTCTATGTTCTGTGTACTGTGGGAGACCATATATAGTGAATGCAGGGTCCTGGGTTTAGTAACACCTTAAGTGCGGTTTAGCACATGTTAAATGCAATTGCAGACTGAAAAATCCACTTGGATAACTGAACTAGGTAGGGAGTGATTCCACTGAGTGTGTAATGGGATATCATGCCATTCAGATCAGTTTGCTACATCATATGGCTCGGTTTCCTCATGGCTGGTTGCAAGTGTCAAACATGAAATATTTATATGCAATATTTCACATTTACCCAAATAAAAAAAATTCAAATATTGGCAATGATTCATCAAGCTTTAAGTAGCACTTAGTCAATATTATCGCATGTCATTTTAACATGCCCTATTCAGCACACCTTAAATTCAGGTGCAGCTTAAAGCAGAACTACACTGCATCTTTAATATTCAAAGCAAACACATCCATGACTACGTGCTTAATTTTGCTGAGAAGTCACTTTGAAAAATTCCCTCTAGCATTTCTGGCCGTGGCTATATTGAGTAAGGGAAGATGAGTTATGTATCATTTACATCTTGTAATCCCTCTGTCCTTAGCTCAGGCATGCAGGCAAGAGGGTGCCCTTAGCTGGGAAAATAGGATTTTTTACTCACCGTAAAATCCTTTTCTCTGAGTCCATGGACCGACACAGTTTCTCTATTGACAAAGTGGGTATTATCCGTTAATTAGGAGTGACTAGGCAGAAAAACTTGTAAAAAGTGTTGCATCACACCTTCTACAGTCCCGCCCAGGGGGCGGACCCCCCGGGTATATCCTCTCAGTCTGCATATCGCAGATCAGTTCGTCAAAAAGCAGTACAAACTTAAAAGGAGGGGTGGGTGCTGTGTCGGTCCATGGACTCAGACAAAAGGATTTTACGGTGAGTAAAAAATCCTATTTACTCTTTCGTCCATGGACCGACACAGTTTCTCTATTGACAAAGTGGGACGTCCCAAAGCAGTGTCAGAGAAAAAACGAGGGGTGGTAACAGCATAAAATAAACTTCACCCCAAACACAAAACAGCACTCCTCCAATGGAGGAGCTGCAACTCTAAACAGCCGCTTGTAAAACCTTGCAGCCGAAAAGAGGCATCCGAAGATGCACCTACATCAACTTTGTAGAATTTTGTGAAAGTGTGAGCGGACGACCAAGTCGCCGCTTTACATAATTGGGAAACAGACGCTTGATGTCAGAAAGCCCAAGAGATGATAGGTGAGTTTAACAACAAGCCCTTCACCCTTGTCAACCTGTATGCTCCGAACTCCCACCAACTTAGATTCCTGAAAAGGTTGTACAGCAAGGTTGCTGAGCTTAAACAAGGGTCTCTGGTCATCTGTGGGGATCACAACCTAACTGTGGATTACGTACTTGACTCTTCCTCTGAATCCAAGCGCCCAATACCCCAACTCCAAAACCTTCTCCACTCAGAAGACCTTTTTGATGTCTGGAGATGCCAACATGGTAATGAAAAAGACTACACCTTCCACTCTACTCTGCATAACTCCTATTCGAGAATAGACTTGATCCTTGTAGACAAAATACTTCTGCAGGCGGTGTCCTCCTCCAGCGTCCATGATATCACGTGGTCCGACCACGCACCTGTTTCAATCACGGTGATGGAGGGATACACCCCTAGTCCTGCTTACATATGGAGGGCCAACTCTCGTGTCTTTGGGATGCCCACACATGTCTCTACTATAACTAGCAGATTGGCTACCTTCTTTGAAGATAATGTGGGCTCGGTCTCGGACCCTGCAATGTTATGGTGTGCCCATAAGGCATTTGTTAGAGGTATAATATTACAAATTTGTGCAAGGGAAAAGAGGCGGAGGACCCACAGGCTAGAGCAACTCCTTACTACTATTCAGAAGTTGGAGGCATTGAACAAATCTTCCCCTGATACACAGATATCCCAACAGCTATCACAGCATCGTGCTGAGCTCAGGTTGTTTCTTATTGAACAACATTCTAAGCACTTTCAGTACTTAAAATTAAATCACTACGCCTCGGGTAACCGAGCAGGCAAATGTCTGGCCCAAAGGCTTAAAAGTACTAGGGTCAAAACAAAAATCCCGTTCCTACTACACCCAAGTAATCACCAGAAAATACTCAATCCCAAAGAAATAGCTAACTCTTTTGCCGACTACTACTCCTCTCTTTATAATTTACAGGCTGACCCTAATACCCCCCAACCCACAGGAGAGGCTATACAGAAATTCCTAGAGAAATTAAACCTTCCCTCCTTGTCTTCCGATCACCTCCACTCTCTTAATTCGCCTATTACAGAGCGTGAAATCAAGGAGGTCATAAAAACACTCCCCCTAGGCAAATCCCCGGGTCCTGATGGACTTCCTAACGACTATTATAAGGCCTTCCTAAGTAATTTAACACTAACTCTTCAAGAGGTGTTCAACGCTGCAATGTCCTCTGCCTCCTTTCCTCCAGAGATGCTTAAGGCGTATATTGTCACTATCCCTAAACCTGGGAAAGAACATACTGATCCAGCTAATTTCAGGCCTATATCCCTTCTCAATGCCGACGTTAAGATATATGCTAAACTCTTAGCGCACAGATTAATGCCTATCCTCGCCCTGCTACTTGGCCCGGATCAATCCGGCTTCACCCGGGGTAGACAAACATCAGATGCCACGAGAAGGGTGTTGGGAGTGATTCAATCTGCCAATCTCTGTCGAACGCCTTCCCTGCTCCTATCCTTGGATGCGGAGAAGGCGTTCGACCGGGTACACTGGGGCTACATGAACCAAACCCTGCAGAAATTCGGATTCTCGGGGCCCATCCTCTCTGCCATACTGGCTCTATACTCCTCCCCCTGTGCCCAGGTCTACACATCTAACATGCTTTCAAATACCTTCTCTATTTCCAATGGCACAAGACAGGGGTGCCCCCTCTCCCCCTCAATCTTTAACCTTCTTATTGAGCCGCTGGCCGAGAGGATCAGGTCCCATCCAGACATTACAGGCTTTCCTATCCAAGGCAAATACCATGATATCAACCTATTTGCAGATGACATCATTCTGTTCCTGACCGCCCCTTCCGCATCCCTACGTAACGCCCACGAAACTCTCACTGAATTCAGTGATATCTCCTTTTACAAAGTTAGTTTTTCAAAATCAGTTATCTTAGATTTAGGCATACCACCCAATCTGAAAAATCATCTCCAGAATACCTATCCTTACTCTTGGAGCAAGTCACACATTACCTACCTAGGTATTAAAATTACCTCAGACCCGTCACTGCTAGCTGAGATTAACTATTCCACTCTGATCAACAAATTAACAGTAGAACTGACACGTCTCTCCAATGTTGAACTGACTTGGTCTGGGCGCTTGGCGGCGTTTAAAATGTTAATCCTCCCTCAGATGCTCTATATATTTCGGACACTTCCCATTCCTCTATCCCCCATACATATTAAAAAGCTTAACACTCTTCTCTCTCATTTCATTTGGAAAACAAAGAGACCAAGATGCTCCAAAACCCTTCTAGTTAAACACCGCTTAGCGGGAGGGATGGGGTTGGTTGATATCCGAGACTACTATCGTGCCTCTCTCCTAACACAACTTAAGAGTTGGATTGACCCAACGACTCCTTCCATATGGAGAGACATTGAACAGTCACTCATACCATCCGCAGACCTGCAATCCCTCCTCTTTGCAGATATGTGGAGACGACTGCCTCTACGAGATCTGCCCCCTACCATCCAGGCCTCTCTACAGGTCTGGAGAGACCTGAGAAATCTCCAAGTCCCACACACCGACCTGATAGATATCCCTGCACCTATTGAAACTCTATCCCAGATTGTACCTAATCTCTCCATCAAAAGCTGGAAGAATAGAGGTATTAAGACTATAGATGATCTTTACCAAGACGATGTCCTTCTCTCATTCACTGCCCTGCAAAACACATTCTCACTGCCTTCCACAGACCTATACAAGTATATACAAATCTCCCATTTTCTCAGACCACTAAGCACATGCAGGCTTCGCCTCCCGAGAGTGGTGTGGCGCTTCTATAATACTAATCCTACCCCCACAAAGGGAATCTCCCTATTCTATAATTTATTCCAACATAAAATGACGTTTATAAAATCCCAACCATTTGAGAAATGGGAGGTAGACCTGGGTCAAAATATTTCTGTTTCCCAGTGGCAACACGCATTTCGTTCACTCTATAAGGCATCTAGATGCGTTAACCATTGGGAACTATCCCAAAAGATAGCACTTCGTGGTATCTCACTCCCTACAGGCTTTCCAAGTTCGGGTCCCAAAGCTCCCCACTATGCTGGAGGAACTGCGGTACAACAGGCAACCTACTCCATATGCTATGGGCTTGCAGACACCTGACCAGTTTCTGGAACTCCATTTTTCGTCATATTTCAGGAATTACGGGGGTTTTAACCCGCCCTAGCCATTCTAAATGTAGGAATTGAAATTTTCCCTCCCGACTACAGAGCAGTGATAACTCATATTCTCTTAGCTGCCAGGACGCTAATTGCAAGAAACTGGAAATCAGACAAAGCACCAAATGTTTCCGAAGTACTGCTTATCACCCAAACAAACTACGTCTACGAATCTCTGATGGCCAATAGACTTGGCAATCAACTTAGGTTTAACAAACACTGGGAAATCTGGTCAACCTGGCATAAAAGTCCTTCTTAAAATGCACTATACGACACACGTTTCAAATGTACCTAAATGAATAATTGTATTTCATGTTCGGTAAATTATTTCCTGTACTTGCTGGCCTAGCATGTTCACTACAGATCAACCACTCCCTCCCTCTCCCATCCCCCTTCCTCCTTCTTGCCCCCGCCCTTACTCCCCCTTTTCCTTCCCCCCTTCTTATCCTCCTGTTCTTCCTTTCATATGCCATGATGTTTTCACCTCCCACTGTTGTTATTGAATCTGTTCATTGATCCCCCTTTGGGACTATTATTTTCTTTTGATATGCATGTAGTAATATAGACATGTCAAGCAGTGAAAATTACCCTTTGTTTACTTCCTTTATCTGTATCATCTTGTCTGAAATTCTTTTCAATAAAAACAAAAAAAAAAAAAAAAAAGAAAGCCCAAGAGGCACCTCTTGCCCTGGTCGAATGCGCCGTGACCGGAAAGGGGGGAGCTTGACCCTTTAAGGCGTAAGCCTGGATTACTCTCTGTCGGATCCACCTAGAGATGGTGGCCGACGAGACTGCTTGGCCCTTCTTGGGACCAGCCACCGAAACAAATAGTGAATCTGATTTCCTGGAACAGGGAAGTAGCAGATAGGTATACTCTCAAAGCTCGGACAACGTCCAAGGAATGCAACGCCGACTCCTTAGGATTCGACGGCTGAGGACACAAGGATGGAAGTACAATGTCTTCATTGAGATGAAAAGCCGAAACGACCTTTGAAGGAAGGCTGCGGCCGCAGCACCACCTTATCCTTGTGGAAAACCAAATAGGGAGCCTTGCAGGACAAGCCTGCCAGCTCAAAGACTCGTCTAACTGACGTAACAGCCACCAAAAAGACCACTTTCTGAGAAAGTGTCAACAGGGGAATATCTCTAATATTCTTAAACGGTGCCTTCTGAAGCACCGAGAGGACCAGGTTCAAGTACCACGGAGGTAACGGGGGACGGTCCGGAGGGGCCACATATCAAACCCCCTGCACAAATGTACTCACGAGAGAGTGAGTCGCCAGGGGTCGCTGAAAAAAGACAGCTAGGGCAGATATCTGTCCCTTAGGCCTCGTACACACGACCGATTTTCTCGGCAAGAACCAGCAAGAAACTTGCTGGCAGAGAGGTCTTGCCGAGTAAATCGGTCGTGTGTACGCTGCTAGCGGGTTTCTCGTCGAGAAAACCGACAAGAAACCTCGACGAGAAAATAGAGAACCTGCTCTCTATTTTCTCGTCGAGATTCTCCTCGGCATGTTTCTCGACGAGAAAAGTGAGTGTGTGTACACTTACCTGTCCGCCCGGAAGCCCGCGCATGTTCGAAATGAATTTGACGCATGCGCGGTAGCTTCCTAGGCATACGTAGGGTATACCAAGATGGCGGCGACGGCATCGAATGTGACGAGCGCATGCTCGACGTAGTCGATGACGTCACCGCGTACACTCCTTTCAAAGAACCGCGGGTTCTTTGAAACGAGCGTGTGTACACTCGGCCGGGACAAGTTTCTTGTCCAAGATTCTCGTCGAAAAAAACGACATGTTTTTTTCAACGAGAATCTCGGCCGTGTGTACGAGGCCTCAATCGTACTTAGGGCAAGCCCTTTGGTCCACCCCATGCTGTAAAAACAGCAGGATTCTGGAAACCAAATAGGTACGCGGATGCCATCTCATTTCCTCACACATGGAGATGTAGGCCTTCCAAGTGCGGTGATAAACCTTCCTAGAGGACAGTTTTCGAGCACTTCTCATTGTAGAGATTACTGAGTCTGACAGGCCCCGGTCTCTCAGTACCTGGTTCTCAACAGCCATGCCGTTAAAGCCAGTGACCGTAAAGCAGGATGGAGTATGGGACCTTGCGATAGCAGGTCCTTCCGTAGTGGTAGGCGCCAGGGGACGTCTGCTACCAGACGTACTAGATCGGCGTACCAAGGATGCTGAGGCCAATCTGGAGCGATTAGAATCATTGGAATTCCCTCTGCCTCCACTCTGCGGAGCAGAAGAGGAAGAAGCCTTAAGGGAGGGAAGGCATAGATTAGCCGATACTGACCCCACGATGCTACCAACGCGTCCGTTGCGTCTGCCCATGGGTCTCTTGACTGGGCCACAAACCTCAATACCTTCCGATTGAGTCGGGAAGCCAGAAGATCTACGTCTGGTGTGCCCCATCTTTGGCAGAGGAGTTGGAACACCTCCGGGTGTAAGGACCATTCTCCCTGGTCCAGCACCTGGCGGCTCAGGTAGTCCGCCTGCCAGTTTTCCACACCCGGAATGTACACGGCCGATAGTGCCGGTACGCTCTTCTCTGCCCACTTCAGGATGCGAGCAACCTCCGATGCTGCAGCTGAGCTTCTTGTTCCTCCTTGATTATTGACATATGCCACTGCTGTGGCGTTGTCTGACTGGATCCTGACTGGACGCCCTTGCAGCCTCAGACCATTTGAAGAGGCACAGCCAGATCGCCCGGATTTCCAGGACATTGATCGGCAGGAGGGCTTCCTCTGGGGTCCAGCGACCTTGTTCCGACTGAACACCCCAGACTCCCAGCCAACCTGTAAGGCTGGCGTCCGTCGTGATCACTATCCAGTAAACCAGAAGAAATGACTTCCCGGCCATTAGAGCCGGTGCTGTCAGCCACCATACCAGGGATCTAGGTGGCTCACTCGGATTTGATAATCCAGAGATGAAGGGCATCTGTTCCATCTGGACAGAACTTCCTTCTGTAACACTCGAGTGTGGTATTGAGCATATGGGACCGCCTCGAAGGAGGCTACCATGAGGCCCAACACTCGCATGCCAAAACGGAGTGACAACCAATTCCTGGAAGTCAGCTGCCGTACTGCAGCCCGGAGGGTCTGCAACTTCTCCACAGGGCGGAATACCTTTGCCTCTGAGGAATCCAGAATCAACCCCAGGTACACTAGGCGTTGAGTGGGCACCAATACTGACTTTTGCGTGTTTAGTATCTGACAGGTATTAGACACGCTTACCTCTAATTCTGAGCTTGAAGGGGCCTTCAGTAGAAGGTCGTCCAAGTAGCCCATGATAGCGATACCCCGCTGTCTTAGAAGTGCCAAAATCGGAGCGAGCACCTTGGTGAACGTCCTGGGTGCTGAGGCAAGGCCAAACGGGAGGGCCACAAACTGGTAGTGGTCCTTCCCGATAGAAAATCACAGAAACCTCTGGTGTCTGGAGTATATGGGGACTTGATGTCCGAGGAGGCCCGAAAGTCCCCCGGATGGAGAGCCGTGACTACAGATCGAACCGACTCCATCCGAAATCTTTATACTTTCACAAAGCAATTGAGGGCTCTGAGATCCAAGATTGGACGAACCCCCTCCTTCTTCGGCACAATGAACAGATTTGAGTAAAAACCCTGTTCCAGTTCCGGAACTGGAATAACTACCCCGCGTTCCAGTAGACCCTGGACCGCCCCCTACAGGACCTCCAGACGGGTCGGTAGTAGCTGGAGATTGGAGGTGTTGAATCTGTCCGGTGGACAAGAGAGAAACTCTATCTTGTAGCCTGAGGAGATTACTTCGCAAACCCACCTGTCGGAGATTAGAGCTGTCCACTGAGTCGCGAATTTGCGAAGACGTCCCCCCACCCGAGAGCTGGGTGGGGGTGGACCTTCATGCGGACACAAATTTGTCCGCAGGCTTATTGGGTATGCGGGACCAAGGAAGCTTTTGTCCTTGGGCAGGCGTTTTATCGGCCTGGGGTCTTTTCCCTGTCGTCCTAGGGGGACGAAAAAAACGCTTGCGTGCAGTAAAGGAGGGCCCTTACCCTTGCTAATTTGGGGAAGCAAAGTGCTTTTACCTCCTGTGGCATCCTTGATGATGTCATCCAGAGAAGCCCCAAAAAGTCTGTCGCCCTTAAAAGGCAGATCCAACAGGGCTTTCTTGGAAGTCTGGTCCGCAGACTAGTCTTTTAGCCAGATCAGGCGGCGTATTGCTACTGCATAAACCGAAGCTTTAGACAGCAGGGGAATAGTATCCATGTCTGACTCGCAGACAAGCCTAAGGCCCTGGACCAACAGGTCGGCCAATGTTATCTCATCAGGAGGAGCATCTCGCTCCTTAACCCCTGGAGTAGCAATCTTGCCCATTCAGTAAGTGTGTGAGACACTAGGGCCCCCGCCAATGCCAGGCGTACTGCCGAGCCTACCACTGAGTATAGGTAGCAAGCGAGTGCTTCAGCCTTCTTATCCACAGGGTCCTTGAAAACAGGAGCCCCTTCTACAGGAATTGTGGTGGCTCTATTAAGTCTGGACACCGAAGGGTCCACTATAGGGGGAGAGGTCCATCTCTTCAGAAAACTCTCCTCAAAGGGGTACCGTACCGCAAACCTCTTTGGGGCTGTAAAGACCCTCAGTGGGTTCTCCCATCCCTTGTATAAGAGTTTATCCACAGACACACAAGGGAACACCTTAGCAGTGCGGGCAGGTCTATGAAACCCAAGTGGACCGGAGTCTCTGCTGCTTCTGCAGTATTTTCCAACTTTAGCGTGTCCCGCACTGCAGTAATAAGGTCAGATACCAAGCCGTCTCGCGTACTGACCTGGAGTCATCCTCACTGTCCGGTCACGGTCTGCAGTCTCTGATGCGTCAGAATCTGGGCCCCGAGCCGTAGCTGGACCTGGTTCTGCATCAGAATTATCCCCAGAAGCTTGCAGGGGACGGGGCGTTTACTACCCCCTGTATTCCCGTGTGCTGCTTCCACCCTGGCAGCAAACGCCTCTAGGATTGCCGTCATAGCGTTCATAGACACCTCAGGGGCACCAGCTGCTAAATCTGGTGTTTCAGGGGAGAAGACATCTGGCTCAGATGCCATGCTGACCACACGCTGACACTCACAGGGCTCCAGGCAAGATATCAATAGGCCACCCTCCTGCGCTGCCGAGATGCTGGGTTACCCAGAGGACTCACCACCCTGGACCGGTACTGCTATGCTGCCGTGTGCTGCGCCTGTGATGCTGTGTCAGTCTGCTTCTTTTATCAGCACTTCCTGTGTGAATTTTCGCGCCAGTGTAATGCACCCTAGAGGCCGGAGGCTCTCGCAAAATGGCTGCCAAAAACGTCTGTATGGAAGATAATGTGGGCTCTAAGAAAATGGCCGCGGAGCCGAAGATAGAGGTCAAGAAGCCGTAGCCCACAAAAAGATGGCCGCCGAATGGCAATATATACATACAGGGTGGACAAACATGGCCGCCGATCAGCTGATAGGGGCCAGTGGGTGTGGCCGAACCACAGGAAGATGGCCGCCGGGCAGTCACAAGAGGCCGAACTCGGCATGGACCACCTCAAAATGGCCGCCGACAGCATGGAGGAGGAAGCACACACACAGGTAAGCAGAAATTACATTTCTTTTAAATGTTAGTTACAGCCAGCCCCGCTCCAGTGGAACCCCTTAGGTGACCCCCAGCACCCAGCAACCTTTAGCTAGAAGCCCAGGGAGGAGGGAAAGGCAGGGAGAGAGGGAAGAAAGGGGCCACAACCACTTACTTGATCTCTCCAGGAATGTCCAGCTAAATCACCAAGCCGAGGCAGGGGAGTTTTACTTACCTATCCTGCATGTATTATGCTGGAAGACATTCCAAACAGATCATCGTCCGTGCACGGAAGGTGACTGTTGGCCAGGCATGCTGTGATTGGACCCAAAAGGGACGATCATATGTATGCCCTGGAGCGTGACGCTCACCGGACAGGCTGCTGCGACTCGGCCGTAAGGTCAGCCGAAGCTGAGCGGTCCGATGCAAGCCTTGGAGCGTAAGCTCACCGGCCAGGCTGCTGCCACTCGGCCGTAAGGTCAGCTGAAGCTGAGCGGTCCGATGCAGGCCCTGGAGCGTAGGCTCACCGGCCACCCGTGGAGCGACGGGCATGTCGTGGAAAACCCAGCACGTAGCTAGGGTCGGCACACGCTCGATGGCCGAAACTGGGGAGACTACAAGGATCGAGGATCCAGCCTGTCACCCAGTCGGCAGTTGATCGAAGATCGCAGGAAACAACAAATGTAGCAAAAAAATAAAATATATATATATATATATATATATATCTTTTTTCCCCGGACCAATGGGCCCGAAGGGAGCCATGTCCTACTCCTTGCTAGACAGAAAAAAAATGATCTGCGATATGCAGACTGAGAGGATATACCCGGGGGGTCCGCCCCCTGGGCGGGGCTGTAGAAGGTGTGATGCAACACTTTACAAGTTTTTCTGCCTAGTCACTCCTAATTAACGGATAATACCCACTTTGTCAATAGAGAAACTGTGTCGGTCCATGGACGAAAGAGTAAACCACTCCTCCCTTTCTGAAGACTCCTAGAATGTGTGACAATTTTCCTAGGTCTGGAAACCAGAAAGAAACTGAAGAAATGTCAAATAAAAAGTTTAAAACAAATAGGATAAACTTTCTTATCTATTTACTAATGCTAGCAGCATAAGGATTGCTAGTAGTTAATGTTGATTGAGAGAGAGAAGTTCCGCTTTAATAAATCAGGACCATTTCAATAATGCAACTGCTCGTGTTTCATGCACACTTTATCATTTGTGTGCCCTTATAACATCCTAAGGATTCTTTGCCCAGAAAAGCTGAAGAAATCAGACAACAACATAGCTTAATTTGTTCCTGAGATTCCCTAGAAAAGTTTATTCCAGTAGTTGTGCAATTAAATTATTACAACTCTCCATTTGATACAAAGATCCCACATTTTCAAATAGTAAAACAAAGTTCTCATAACCACCCTCCCTCCCCATGCATACACAAGCACATTCACTCAGAAGAGCAACAAAAATTCCAGTGGGTACAATAAAAACATACAGTATGCCCTACCTGGGGCTGGGCACCAGCCTATCCACAGGTGGGTAAGGACATGCACATATAAATCACATTGTCTACCTTCCAGTTCTGTACCCCAAAGTGCATGAAGTGAGGGCAAGCAGGGAAGTGTACCGTTTAAGATGGGAACAATAATAAAATAGTTTAAACCGTTTTCTTGGGAATAGCAAAGAGAAAATTTTCATATTTTAATTTGCAGTTGCAATGAGTATATATTATTAATAATGAGTGTTCATTGCCACCCTTGCCCTGTCTGAGCTGCCCTGTTGCTACTGACTTTAGGCATATTGTATTGATAACGTCACTTTTGAAAAAACTGGTCTTTATTTTAATTAGGATGACCAGTTTTTGATGACACTACTGGAACCACCAGTCTCATTTTAATACTTCAAGATGCATTTAAGATGCATATGATGAGCATTAAAAATGGCTTTCTCCATAGAGGGCTACTACCTTATACCATAACTATTATTCTGTAAGATAAAGGGCAATGTTCAAAGTACAAAGCGAGCAATCAGAATTATTTTATGGGTTTGACTTGAGTAGAATGAAGTATGCGCATCAACTGCCTTTGCATTGCCTTACTATATTGTCTAGATCCCCTATACACAACAGTACTCAGATCAGGCTGGACACAGTGAGGGACAAGTCCTCTAAGAGGCAGTTTTTCTAATGTACTATTCTATTCCCAACGGGTCTAACCAAGACTATTGGGAACAAATGTATCTTCTAAGCACACAGCTAGTTTTAAAGTAGTAGTAAAGTCTTATTTGTAACTTCTACCTACCCGTCAGGGCTGCCTGCCGCAGCAATCAGAAGGTTGGAGCACTCAAACCCGGTAGGAAGACCGGATGAAGATGGAAGCCCTGACAGCGGTGACAGCACTCCGCTGAAAGGCTTCGTTCTAAGGTAAGTATTACATAATGTTGCTAGTATATTAGCACATTATACCATTGTCTTGCAGGGTTTAGAAAAAAAAAAAAAGTGTGGTTTACTACCGCTTTAATATAAAGAAGGGTTGGCATATTTTTACTGTATTTGTGTTGACCCCAAGTTGAAATAAGTATGTATAGGTTTGAAATCAGCTCAAAGATATATTGCAACTTGGTGCTTCCTAAATCGGCAATCACTAAACAGAATGTCATGTGAACCCACTTGTGTGATTATTTTATAGAG
The DNA here is from genome assembly GCA_029206835.1 of Rana muscosa. Taxonomy (NCBI): domain Eukaryota; kingdom Metazoa; phylum Chordata; class Amphibia; order Anura; family Ranidae; genus Rana; species Rana muscosa. The sequence goes on from CM055127.1 coordinate 346,905,798, forward strand.
CCTGATTCAATGCAAGTACAAAGTGTTAAAGTATTACCAAGCTATCAAAACCTACAAGTGTCGGTAGCCAGGAGAATGGTTAGCATATGTGGCAAAGAACCACTGACAAGGATGGCTTAAAAGAAACTCACAAGGGAAACAAGTAGGCTACCAGTGGTGTTCTCTCGTTTATATAATGCTAGTTGCCTGGCTGTCATGACTCCTCCTTTTAAATCAGTGACCTGCCACAAGAACACAGATACAGGCATTTGACTTTTCTGATCTGCATAAATGATCTAGGTGGCACTGTTGTCAGGAGGTAGCCAGCCAGGCAACCTGGAGGAATTTAACAGTAGCAGCCCCACATTTCTCCCATGGCAGGTTCACTTTAAAGTGGCCAGGTGATGGACATTAATGTACTTACTACTGAATTTCAATGTAACTACATTTTGCATTCTTACATTGCGCCAGTTTGGCACAATGTAAGTATGCATATTTGATACCCGAGTGACCTCTGTGGAAGTAAATCACTGTAGTAGCCTGAACTACTTGTTTGCTCCACATCGCCACCATTCAGACAGTGCCTTACATTTTTCTCAATTAATGCAAAGAGTTTTCTGATTGGATGAGGTGGAGATCATGGGATCATTGCCCATTCTTTCTACTCTGTCCAATCAAAGTATGCTTTTACATTTGTTGAGAAAAAGGCAAGGTGTTCTTTGAAAAGTGGCTGTGCCTAACAAGCTACCCTCTGTGGTTAATATGCAGAAGGACACAGCACCTGGTAGATTGTGCCCATAGAGTCTAAGGCCCCTCACACACTATTAGATTTTCTGCAGATTTTTATCTTCAGATTTACCAAAATAAAATAGAAAAAGACTGAGTAGTCCATCGAGTCTGCCCATTTTTTTTTTCCCTTTTGTTTTGTTTTTTCATTAACTTTATCGTCTAACTGTAGATCTGTTTGTTCCAAGCATATTTGAAGCCATTTACAGTCTCACTACCGCTGCTGGTAGTTTATTCCAAGCATCAACTACCATTTCAGTAAAACAATACTTTCTAAGATTACCTGCTTTGTGCAGAATTGCACAGAGCAGCCCTGAATCTCCTCTTCTGCAGTCCACCTCTTTTCTGTGTGCCACTATCTGCCTATGGGGGCACATGTGCAGGCTTCACTCCCGAGCCAGGCTGTTTGCATCGATAGACACACCCGGTGTGGCTCAACCCTTTCCCCTGCTCCCTCGTCACAGGATTTGACTGACAGCAGAAGGAGCCTATGGCTACCACTGCTCTCAGCCAAGCCGGCGAGAGAGGAGAGAAGACTTACAGACAGGCACGGAACTGGATCAATGTAGGACTCAGGTTATGTATTTGGGGGGGGGGGGGGGAGTGGAGGAACAGCTACTGAAAGTTTTTAGTTTTATTACCTTAGTGCATACATTGCACAAAGGTAAAGAAAAACTTTTGACTTTATGGCCACTTTAAAAACAGACCTCTGCAGCTGCAGGCATTGTGGAGCAATTTATCTTTAACAATCACAACAGAGACTTGTAAAATGTAATTGAGTTCTGTGAAATTGTTATGAATTAAAACACCTGTGTTACATCTGGAAGTCAGAAAAACATCCAGCTAGACAACCCTCTTGGCCCGCATCTGGGAAATACAATTGTAACCCACAGATTCCAATTTATTTTAAACTGATTTTATTAGTGTTCCCATTTTAAGTGGCAGTTATATAACAATAATAATAAAAAAATAAAAACACAGGCTCCAAAATTCCCCAAATCAACTGCTGGAATGTGACCATATACTTAAGTACGTATTAATATTTAAAGCATATTATTCCCACAAAAAAATTACCGTATAAGAACTTTTACAACTTTACAGTTTTAAAATGTTTTTCCTAAATATATGAATTAAAAGCTTCCAGTTTTTTTCATACAAAGATATACATTTTAAAACAAACAAAAAAATGTACAACCAGAATTGCAAACCAAAGAAAACATGAAGGCAATTATACAGTTAATACAATGAAATCATTACCGAATTATCTAGTTAATGCATTACAAAGATTATGTACCATAATAATTCCAACTTGTCCGATCATCTACACAATTTGTTTTCATTTTCCAGTCCTTTTCTTAGTTAAATACAAAACTACATTTCATTACAAAAATATGTAAACAGCCTGTACAAGTAATGACCAATCAGGTGCTTAAGCAGAAGGCCAGTATGATCATTTGTAGACCATCTTTAAGCAACCTGTTCTGATATCTCCATCAAACCCTTTCGCTATCATGGGGGGCTACCGGTAAAGACCTCCTATTTGCCATTTTATGCCACATAGAACCCTTCCGAACAGTGCAGGATCCAAAATGCTCCTGTTTGCACAGCAACACCAGCCATTTTGTGGGATGCACTTTAAGAGAAAGGAGTTCAATTTTCCTGAAGTGATAACTTTGTCGAGGCAGCAATTGTGTGATTTGAACTTATCAGTACTTTGAAGATATAAGCCCGTTTGTTTAGGTACAGATAACCGATTCTAGTAAACAAAGTGTCAGGCCTTTTTTTTTTCAAAATGGCTGTCTGTAATGAATGTGTACCAAAGGGTGTACTGTCACATTAACACTTCATTAGAATTGGGTAGTAAAATCTTTATTTATTCAGCACTGAACAGACATAAACATAACATATTACCTTATTAAATTATACATTTCCTTCCACAGCTTTTACTAAATGCTTTGACAATAAATGCATGAATCCTGGATGAAAATACAGTTAAAGAGACTTCATAATTTTTCCTAATTCAGGGTGTCAGTCTCTTGAAAGCCCCCCTCAACCCATATATATTCACCTTCTCCTCTACCATGCTTTTCCAACATCTGAGTCGGGAGTAAAACCCTAGGTTAGCTCCCTTTTGGATGGTGTTAAAGCTTACACAGGGTTGACTATGTCACACACTCCTTCCCTTGATAGGGTTTAAACATAGAGATTGCCCGCTCATGCCAAAAGACTGCATCCCCCATATCCACCAGGTGTTTTGCAAGGACACAGATGAAGCAATGCGGGATTGTGGTGAAGATGAATATAAGTAGATCCGGGCTTGGCCTTCAAGAGAAATTGGAGAATGGGTAGAGTAGCAGAGACTCTTTAAAGTGACACTCCAGGCAAACCAATTCTGCATAGCCAGTCTTGTGTTTTTACACACATTTTCCACAATGCAGGACCATATGGGTGACACACATAGCTTCTAAATAAACAATACAGCTTCTGGTCTGGCAACTTACGTTCCCATTTCACCTTTTCCGCTTGAGCCTCTTCAGTGGAAAGTAAAATCATCATCACCTCTGTTCCTTGAGAAGAGAGCTGACTTGGGAACACTAAATCAGGAATATATTATTGACTAGACACGGTACTTATATCACAAGTATGGATGAGCAATATCAGATATTCCTTAGCAGGAAAATGGTAAACATAAATGTATTTCAACCACTTGCCTTGAGTTCCACTTTAAATGGTCTTTAGCAATCAATCAGTTGGTCACAAGATAAAGAAACATAAGTAAAAGCTGTAAAAAGTCATGTACAAAAAATAAAAGGCAACCGAAGTGTGTGCATATATAAATAATACACAACATATTTGGAAATGTTACTTGAAATTGTGGTTATAACAATGGCATCACAGCAAGATGACTTGGAGTTGTACTATTGATCACAGCATTAGAAAAGATACACAAAGTCCTTTGCTTTGTTACATTGTGCAGAGATTTATGCCAGTGCTGTTGGACACCAGTTAAGTGCATAGCAAAAGGGACAAGATGGAGTATCCTCTTCTAAAACACTGGAGTGTCGCTGGAGGTATATTTGGGGTTTAGTGACTCAAGTCCAGACGAAGTGCATTCCCCACAGCCAACACAGTTCAAGTAATGAAAGGGATGAGAAAACCGCTGACTTAAAAATGCAAAAAAAAAAGTGCCGAAAACGTTGGGGAAAAACCATTTTAGATAAAGTAACAGACACCCAAAAGAGAAACTTCTCATCTGTCCGCTGACTAGTACCACAGCATGTATCTTTACTGTTTGAGCTTACATGAAATCTGAACGTTCCTGTTACTATATGAAATAACAAAAATTACAAAGTACCATTGAAAGTAATGTGTAAAACAGAAAATGAGAATATGTTTCATTATTAGGTCTCACAGTGTCTACAGTAGAAATACACAGAGTACCCTAAAAGCTTCACACTTCTTCACCAAACTAAAACATTGATCATAAATAGGGATTGGCGATTAGGCGTCATCACCTATCTTTTAATAATGCTGAAGAATTTTGGGGTTAGTTACAACTTTTTTGATACTTGGGGAGCAGAAATATCAAGTTTTAAATAATTTTTGCTTGTTTAAAAAAGGCACTAACCTATAGCAACTAATCAGAATTCATATCACACTACGCCGAATAGATTAAACTGAAATGTGATTGCTATGGGCTACTGCAGTTTGCACATTTCTATTTGTCATATTAAATAAAAGTTATCGAAGTACACAAATATATTTATAAGTACTGTATTTTTACTCCAGATTAAATTAATTTGATTCACGCCAATGTCTAGAATCTGCATGTATAGCCTGAATGACCTAAAACGAATACATTTCACAAGAGGACCTGCCTCTGAGAAAACATGATCATTCCTGTTAGGAATGACATTAAGCACAGTAACGACTATGGATACTGTTAGGTGTATGTTCAATTAAAATTCACCTTTTCAGTACAGGGACCATGAACATCCAATAAATAGCTTTAAAAATCTTTGACATGTCTTTCCATTAAAATCTTATAGGAAACCCTTTCCTTATAACTGTGGTGTGATTGCCTTTCATGGCTCCTTGTTAACTTTCTAAGCTACCTGTTTTAAGAAATCACCAATTAGAAGAAAAAAAAAAAAAATTCACTCAACTGCAGTATGAATACATTTGTCAGGGGAAAGCTCAGACCTGTTTCACAGGTCTTTCTGGCTGGAAGGAAAAGTACTCTTCAGCTGGACAATTTACCTATTTAGCCATAACATTTTGGAGGTAGTCATATTTAAGAAGGCCAATTATTTCACGAGGAAACAACGGAAGCCATATGGTATACGGGTGAATGACAACCTATGCACAGCATGATCAAGAAAGAGCACTACCACTTTGAAAAAAAACCTGAAAAGTCTAGTTGAATGTCGGTTATGCTAGCAAGCCTGCGTTCATATGGTCCTATTTATTGACCCAGGACAACTATGTAGGTGGAACCTCTGACTGTCCTCTGCTTTCCCTACTTGCTTAATTGTTGCAGGTCAGTGACTCAGAAAATAGAGCCAGACAAAGAGCATCTTCAGGAGGTCAGCAATGGCCGCCCAATATAAACCTTTTATGCACTGAACAGTTTTCCTCTTCACTGTGCTAAATAATCTTTGTATAATATAATAGCAATTGGAATGTAAACCCAGTAATGTTTCCTTTAAATCACAGTAGATGTAACAAAAACAGATTTTTATATTCTGGTTATGCTTCTCTGCACAAAAAAAAAACGTGCATATAAAAAGAGAATCCAATGTGTTTTGAAGATACATCAAGGGGATTTCATAAGATCCAAGTCATATCTCAATAACTAAAAATGGAGGGAACCCCTTTAGGGGAATAAAGGTGCTTATGTGGGAATAAATTTGTAGAGATTTGATCTCATTGCTATATGTTTTCTCTACATGACTATTTTCTCTTTCCCCCAGGGGCCCAGTATATCAACTAACCAAGAGAGATCATAATCTTATTCTGCATAATACAGAAGTCTGGAAAGTGCAGATTGACTGGATTGGAGGGATGCAAGTGTAGGGTATAATCAGCCCTCAATTCAGTGCCTATGACCCACAGAGCTAAAGGATCCTGGTCCCAAACACTCCAATCAGTTTACTTATCAGTCCCCCTGTACTGTGCGTCAGCCACACAGAAGTATGATTTGCACTTTATGGATCTCCTTTTTAATAATTTAGGAAGGAATTTATCAATGTGCCATGAGCCAATTAAAAAAACAAACGGCTTGTGGTGTGATGATCATGTACAAAGGTCAGATTAATTTACAACAGGGCTAAGGACTCGTGCACACAGGATGTTTTTACAGCTGCTGCTAGGGGTGTCTGACTTTTTTTTTTACTGCCTCTAAACGTCCCTCCACGTTGGCCTATGTGTCCATGCACACAAACTTTCAGAGGCGTTTGGAGGCATAAGAGTTTAAAGGCAGTAGAAAAAAACGACAGCCTGTGCATCCAGGAGCAGAGGCTGTTAAGCTGTAAAAACGAACAAAAATCCCCAAAACGTGGCTAAACGCTGTAACAAACTTTTAGCCACGTTTGGCATTTTTAGATTATAGTTAGTGTTTTTACTGGAAAAACGAAAAAAACGTGCATAAACGCTATTCAAACAACTTGGCTAAAAGCGCGATTTTTTTGTGGGTTTTTTTCTTGGCAGCAGCGCTGGCGTGTTTAAACATTCTGTGTGCATGAGGCTTAACCTGAAATTTAAGAGGACCTGTCACATTGACCATTCAGGGCAAAGAGACATATTCTTGTGTTAGGGAGCTGAAATGCTCATTTATATATGATTCTTAGTTCTCCTCTTCCATACTGTTTGCCTGTAGAATGCAGAGTCTAATCCTCATGTAAGTTCAGTGGCAGTCTATGCTCTCCGTGTTAGTGTGTGGGTCTGGTGACGGGCTCCTCAGGGCATAGCAATAAACTCTGGAAAGGGGAAAAGTCATAAGCTCTCACATACCTGGAAGTACTGGGTAATTATAAAGGCTCTGAACAAAGCATTGGAGCAGTGGGGGAGAGCGGGGAAGATGAGCATCAGTGCATGGGTGGGGGTTTCCTATCCATAGAAGCTGCCACCTGTCCTAAATGGGTAACATGATATATTCTTTTTAGAGTGGAGAGTAGTTAGGCCCTCCGTCAAGGTTTTTTTTTGCCATTTGTGTTCCAACTGTGGAGATTCTCTCTGTTTTTCCTGGTGACCATTGTCCCTGTCAGAGAAGGTGAGCAGAAATTAAAATTTTTACAGTTTTCACCAGAGGTGACGGTAAATCTTATAAATGGAACAAAATGTCTAAGAACAGAATTACACTTATTTGTGGAGATTTCCTCTCATTATCTGTTGCATCTCCAGGATGGGAAGTGAAGGGAAAGCTCTGCAGCCAGATACAGACAGCAAAAAATAACCTGACAGAAGTTTTTGACCATTTTCTATGCTATTCAAAAACACATTTAAAAAAAGTTTAAGCTATACATACACTTTAAGTAATCTAAAATGACCCATGCAAATCAACCGAAACCAATGACCAAGCCATAGTTCCATATATTCACTGGGATCAGGTATATATAGCACCTTCCATTTTATCACATCATGGCAGATGTATTATCTGGAGCCATTTATAAAAAAATAAAAAAATAGTAGGCCACAGATATTTGTTCTTTAAATAGTAAAAACACATCTGGTCATAGTGGACAAGACTGCTGATGGTTATACCAGCATACATAAATGAGTGATAATGCCATCTAGAAAGAGCAGATAAGTACATTACACAGGTGTTTTCTGGTACACAGGAGTAGTTGGATTTACAGGGGCTTTGCGTGTTTAAGCTGCTTTGTCACTGGGATCACTTACTCTAGGCAGTTTGTTCTGTCTAGCAGTCCAGCACATGTTGATTTATATCCAAAGGCCAACAATTTTTTTTTCCCCATAAGAAATGCAGCAACTTTTCATTTATCAAGAATCAATATTAAGATACATACTGACACATGCTAGTTGAAAACCACAGGCTTCTGATCAACAGAACTGGGACCCCCTACCATTAATATGCACCATACAAGTAATGCATTAAAGGCATTATGAGGTATATTTCAAAGGACAACTTGCATACACATCTATTTCCAGAACGTTCTGTTTTCCAGAAACATGTGGTTTGTTAAATCAGCTGTGAGGCAACATTTTCTATTAGCGAATTAGAAATTTGTTAATTTCTATTCACTCCTGACAAAGCTTTTTTTTCTAGTCGTGGACAGAGTGCGGGAGGTTGGAGCCATACGTTGGGTTGTATCTGCTGTATACGTTCCTCTTGGTGAGAGTTCCTCTCAGTCTGTGCGTGGTCAATAGAACAGGAAATGGGGGGGGGGGGGAACTGCGCAGCAACAAAAACAAGAATGGATAAAGTGTCTCTTTGTTACTTTATCTTTAATACCAATCTGTGGGTGCTATCTGCAAATAGGCACTGTCACTCCTATGGTTCCATCATTGAGAGCTGTGGACACTCTGTTCCAAGTTCTCAGCATTTTAACTACTATGGCAAAAGCTAAGTTAAAGTGCATGCGACCATTCACAGCCAAATGAAGAGTCCACTGTGCCTACTGGCAATCATTTTTGCAAGTAACGTTCCTATATACATAGTGAATGAACATTCCTTGTGTCACAAAACAGGTTGTTCCCACTTTCATGAACACTCATAGATAGTTTATATCTACAAATACGTGATTATAGTGTAAACCACACTGCTTTGACACATAACAGCATTCATTCAATAAAGGAGTAAGAAATGTACAAAATGCAGTAGTCTAGAATGGGTAATTATAAATCATCTTTCACTGGCTGGACTTGGACTTTGTTAATAAGAGTTCTCCTTGGTTGCCAACTTAATTTTGCATATTATCATTGCTCTTTTTGCTTAATTATGGAATGAACCTGAACAAGAACAAAACCTACAATACAATAGGCTATTTTAAAATGAATTAACAATTTTACGTATATGGTTTCCTCCGATAACCTATTACACACAGCGTATAGAAATGATGTAACAGGCAAATAGGTCAAAGGCCATTGAGCTGAATATATCACTGATTCACCCCAAAACACCGCCAAGCGAAAAAAGCATAACTGCTTAATTAGGGCTACATTGTGAAAAGGCTTCCAATAATTTAAACAGGGGAGTTATAACTTAAAAAGGTGGCTTTTCATCCTCCAAATCACCAGTCAAAGCTGTAGACTAGCCATAGTTCTCCCAGAGCTACATTTAAGCTACAGATACATTTTACTGGAGACAAGTCTGATGGATACTAAAGCACATATCTACTTCAGAGACCACTTACAGCAAACTCTGGCAATACCAACAACTGTGGTACGTGCTTGTCTTCAAAGTATAATGGATACAAATGTGTCTTGATGCAATGTCTGTAAACTGAAAAATGCATCAAACATTATGGTTTTAGACTATGTAAAGTCAAAAGGAAATTTGATGAGTAAGTGCAGTATTCTTCATGTGCAGGTCCACTTCACAGTGGGACTGCTCCACTTGCAAACTATTGGAAAGGGTGCTCCCCCCGGACAATGTGTGAAGAGAATTCATAGCGGTCATGACTCCTGTGACCACAAATATTACATTCTAGTGGGTCCCGATATCCATGACAGCCCATGTGGATAGTATACATGACATGATCCAGGAAAAGCACACGGCAGTGCTCACATTTGAAGGCTTTGATCTGCTCTCCTTCACCATTGAAAACTCGATAGACATCTTTGGAAGAGCTCAATGTGGCCTTTGTGGCATCTAGAGCTTTACCTTCTTCCTTGGAATACTCTGGGCTCTGCTTTCTCTTGGAGTTTAAGGCATGATTCCCTTGGTATAATGGTCGATCATCGTGACTGCTTTCTGAATCAGTGGTGTCCAGACAGCTGTTGCTGGGTGAAGCCTCTCTCTCCTGGAGGTGACTCTTTGGTCTGATGAGGGAGATTGGGCCATCAATGTTATTGTCATTGCTGTCTGATGTTTCCCTGCTGATTGGTCGCTCCATCCTGCTTGGATGGTAGACCTGAGGGTAAACTGGACCAATAACAGGGGGGACCTCGGCTATGGCGCCAGTGGAATGATGTATTAGTGGTCTCAGTGCATCTGCTCCCAAGTAGGTGATGGCGTTGCTAATGGCCTGGTCCATCATTTGAGACTGCATTAATTCTGCTTCCTTTTCATAGGCCAGATTTATGTCATAGTGCAAATCTGGATAACCATACTTGATAAGCTTCTCACCTGCAGACAACAACACTGAAAATGAGCAAGGGTTCAAACTAAACAGGTAAAACATAAAACAACCTACAATACAGAGCAAATAAATTAGGACTCCAGCCATTATACTCCGTATGCATAATATTGCAATATGTTTTTTTTTTATTTCTATTCTTTAATACATTTTGTCCCTTTTATCCTGTTGAAGATATTACATTCTCTTAATAAATCCTTATGTTCCATATAACATCACTTTATATGTTTTTGTGATGCAGTTTGGTTAAAGCTAAAAAACAATTTTTGATCAGTAAATCTAAAGATAAATGATCCAGATGCCAATCCTCACTTTCTGTGTAATGTTTATACAGTGCCCTGACTCTCAAGTCTCTGTGTAGGTCAGTGATGCAGCCCATCACATTATAATACCAATACGGCAGATATCAAGAGAAGGTGGATCCAACTAATTTTAGCTGCCTAAATCTCTGGAACTGCAGATTTTTTTTTTTTTTTTTTTGTGAAAAATATAGGCAAAACAAATACCCTCAGCTTTTCCATTTACATAGCAAATTCTAATTTATAAAAAGGTTTACTTTAGGCTAAATGTAATAGATGTGGCTGTAGAGGGGGTGTCTTAGGGACTTAGCTGATTGATCTCAATGCAGAGTCTAGAGCCAAGTGAACTTCTACTGTGATTTTTTCTTCCCCCAGCTATTGATGGACTAAACCTTTCATATTTTGTAGGTTGACAGCACACTGTACTTTATATTCCCAAAACAGAACTGCCTGACAACATAGTAGAAAAACTCAGACTTGCAGAGTCCTAGCAGCCATCTGGAGAATGCAGTTTAATAATTATAGGTTAGGCACAATGTTAAGGATGGGCAGTCTACTGAGAATCATGGGAGATTTGCTTTGACTTGTCTTCTGAAGAAGGATAAGTGAACTTAATTTTGTTATTCCAAAATATTCCTTACACAAACCTGTACTATAACTGTGTTTATTTTTCCCACATGACGTCATAAAGAACATGATGTAAGAATGGTGCACAGGTAAATATTAGCATCTCTTTATGGAAAAAAAAAATACCACCTCAGTGTACTTCTGAAACTACAAAACAGACACTAAAACGCTAGCTTTAATTATACTGTATTTTTTAAAAAATTCTTGCTTTTATGTAATCCAAAATACCTATGTCCACCTACATTAAAGTTTGCCATTTTAGAAACTGCAAAAATAAAAACACACATATTTCTATAGTCTCTATTTTAGTTTTACCCTCAAACCCTAAAACAGACAATTTTGCTTGTGGTTAGCTGAAACTGACCAAAGTTAAAGCGGAGGTCCACCCCAAAAAAATATATTAAAAGCCAGCAGCTACAAATACTGCAACTGCTGACTTTTAAATAAATGGACACTTTCCTGTCCATGGTGCCCGCGATGTCAGCAGCCGAAGCCGAGCAATCGCTCGTCTCTTGGCTGCCCCCGCCACCATCCTCGGTGAGGGAATCAGTAAGTGAAGCGTTGCGGCTTCACTGCCCGGTTTCCTACTGCGCATGCATGAGTAGCGCGGTGCGTTCTCAGTGGTCCCCGCTGTCTCCTGGGACCAGTGTGTTTCGGGAAGTGGAGTGACTCCCGTGGGAGTCTATTCCCAGAAGTGGGTGCAAATACCTGTATTATACAGGTATCTGCACCCCCCTCCCCCCTGAAACGTGCCAAATGTGACACCGGAGGGGGGGAGGGTTCCGAAAAGTGCAGGTTTCGTTTTTGTGTGGACCTCCGCTTTAAAGTGTTCATAGAGGTGATGGGATCAAGCTCAAACTGCCCTAGATCTCATTCTGGTTCAAAAACATGACAAGATCATGCCCAGTCTGCCCTTGATCTTGGGCAATTCATAAACATGACAGGATCATGCCCAATTGGCCTCAGGTCTGGGGCAATTCAAAGACATGACAGCTCAATGATCATCAGTGATTCATAGGCATGACAAGATCATGTTCAATCTGCCTCAAGTCTCGGGTAATTCATAACATGATATTACCATGCCCAATATGCCCCAGATCTCGTGTGACAGGAGGCACCAGCAATGTTTAATAGCCCCTTTCAGCAGTGTTTCCTTACACTATAGATGTCTATCTATGCTTCTTTTCCAGAGACCTAAACATGCATGCTTGGGTGATCTGCATGTGCCTGTTTATGTGATCGTCTATTTAAAATCTTTGAATAGTCAGGTGAAAGTACCATCGCCTTTTAATGCCTAAGGCGGGTTTAAGTTAGGCACGATGGTTTGTCCTGATTAGGTATTTCAAAATGATGGAAGTATATATGCTGCCTTCCAACCAAGTATGAGCAGGGGGCAGCCTTATTTAGAATGCGCTGTTAACTGAGAAATTTACCAGAATATCACAAATATGCAGTGATATTTACTGGTGTAAGCTAGACACTTTAAAGTGATTGTGTGTGAAATGTGTATGAAATATGCAAGCACACATACCATTTCAGTATGCACACAGGGACTTTCCCGTGCTATGTTGCTGAAAACCTGTCTGCTTCTTTCACATTTAGGAACGTGTGTAAGATGGATGTTATTTCCTCTCATAGGAAATAGTGGTTTACCTGCACCGAATATTCATATTATATAACTGTTAGGGGGAAATGTAATGCTACCTCCAAAGTGGACTGACTTGAGTTACACAAAAATGTTCTAAGTAATTCCACTGAACAGAACTCATTTAATTAGTTTGCATTTAACCCCATTTAGGAAACATATTTAAAGCTGAGATAGAAAAAAGGCAAATTAATGCAATGATTTACAATTATTAAAAAAATGCAATAATTTATGTTTCAATGCAATTATTGTAGGCGTCTGTATATGACTTGATATCTGGTATATGGTGGTTATGACTAAGGCCTTATAGGCTGAAACGCGTCAACCTTTCCTATTTGCGTTTGTCTACTGTGGCTTGTCAATAAATACGTCAATTTGTTAAGAGCAACGACCGGAGTGCGGATCATCTTTTTTTCATGACTTGATATCTGCCTCTCGTAATCCAGTGCAGAGTAGCATTGAGAATGGGAGAAGGAGGACAATCACCAGAAGCTAGTCGCCATATACATTTTTTCAAGTGTGTTAAAACAGAATTGCAAAAAATAAATAAAATTGTTGGACATCATGCATGCATTGTGAAGAAAAGGAGGTGTTGCCTACAGCATCCAGTCAGATTCCTGAAATCATAATTTTTGTAAAGGTTAGAAAACCAAAAACACTTCTTGCTGGTTTCTATATGCAAAACCTCCATCCATTCCTCTAGCTTTACACAAGTCGGGCATTCTGCTTAACTAAGGTTGAACAATTATATTTGTGTTCATTGGAGGGAGAATTTTCCTTTTCACAAAGTCACAGTATTTCTTTATAATGAACTTTTAAGGAAAAATGGCCATTCAAGGCAAACAAAGACATTTCTACTGGGCCAAGAGCTCAGAAGGTTGGGCTCAACTCAGCCCGTGATTCTGGAATGCACCCCCACCCTATATACCTGTATCATTCAAGGCAATTCAATGTGTATGCAAATCACTTTACTTTCAGGCAAACATATCTGTTTGTCAAAGTGTGTGCAACATTAGTGTGTTGGGCAAGTTAATATTGCAGAAAATGCCATAGGGCCCCTTGATCGCATAATGCACCAGGGCCAAGAGGAGGTTAGCTATGCCTTCTAAACCTTTCAGATACATAGTCTATAATCTTAAATGATATATGACCAATTTACACCTCTCAATGTTTTAGAATTTAAATCCAGTACATTTTAAGCCTTATCCCACGAATACACCAAAATCCCAGCTCATTTGAAGCATATATGAGAAGCCTCTTTATGCTCCACCTATAATATTTTCAAACCAAAAAACAACTGTTCTGTCAAAATAGGGTTGTTTGGGAAGCATGTTTGTTTCAAAAAGAATGCTGAAATAAATCGTGATTGGTCAAGCCGTTATGAGAGTTTATGCATGGAGTTCTAAGGAAAAGAAAGTAGATGCTTACCCACAAACTTCTGTGGGGTGGAGCTCTTACGCTTCCCCATGTTGCTGGCAATTCTCTCTATGACAGCTGGTCTTTCAAAGGATATCAAAGACATGTTGTTCTCCATCAGGATCTCTGGATTCTTACACTCATCCATTGGAGATGCTATACAGAACCAAAAGTCCACATCAGAATCACTTGCTGGCATGAGGAAACCAAGCAAGACACAGTTGATTTTAGTTAAAGCTATTCTAAACTAAGACCCTCAGGACTTTGATGACCCCATAAATAACACTCCTATAACTTCTCCAGGTTCTACCAGCTACTAGAACTCTGCATAGGTTTAGGAGTTAATATTACTTTGAAAGCCAAATGTGTCACTGTAAATTAACATAACCCTTTGAAATTTTGCTAACTATAGACTACAAGTAAGTTTTTGCTAAAACGTATTGATAAATATAGTAAACTTTGTCTTAAAGTTATATTTAAAATGGAGGTTGTATAAGGCTTACTTCCTGTACATTAATCCTATCTGTCATTAGACTTTTAAAGTGGACCAGTGAGGATACATATAAAGCTCCCATTGATAACTTGTTTTTTTTCAAGTGTATGAACACCCTAACATTGAATTCACTTTATTTGGTCCCTTTTAAATATACCCTGGGAGTTTTTTTGTTAAAATCTGTTCAATAACAGCAAAAAATACATGTTGATCCTGCCAGAAATCTAGTTATCTGTCACTTTATGACAGCTTAAGAAACTTATCAAACATGTTGTACTTACCTGCTCTATGCAAGGGTTTTGCACAGAGCAGCCCCAATCCTCCTCTTCTCGGGTGCCCTGGGGGCGCTCCTGGCTCCTCCTCTTCATCGGGTGCCCCCATGGAGAACCGCTTTCCATGGGAGCAACCATGCAGCTGCGCTCACGAGTCCTGCTGATGCGCCCATTGACACAGACAGCAGGACTCGGCCCCGCCCCCGCTTTTGTGTCACTGAATTTGATTGACAGCAGCCAATGGCTCCTGCTGCTATAAATCTATCCGATGAGGACAGAGACAGTGGCTGGTGCTGCTGGGTTAATGCTCATCGCTGGAACGGTCGTTTGCAGGTAAGAAAGGGGGGGCTCTGGGGGGCAGCAGCAGTACAGAAGGTTTTTCCCCTTAATGCATAGAATGCATTAAGGGGAAAAACCTTGAGACTTTACAACCCCTTTAAGCCAGCCATAGATGGATCAAATGTCAGCCAGTTCAGCAGCGACTGGCCGAGATTCAATACATTCTATGGGCAGGCTAATTGTACCCAAGTTGATCCATTGATGGACTTGGGTACAACCAGCATGTCAGATTTTTTACCATGCGATTACTGCAAGTGGCTATAGTCGCTAGCAGTAATCACTACGTTTCCCCGGCAGGGACGGATCCCCGGTTTTCCTGCAACCTAAGAACTGGTGCACTGCAATATATTAAAATTTTGTTCTTGTGTTTAGATTAAGTTACATTTTAGGCTTCAAGGCTGTTGTCCATGAGTCCATGACTTGGAACAAACATACAGAAAGGGGTGTCTGAATAGCTCGATCTCCCATCCTAAATACTTGTTTTAGGTCAGTTACTCAACAGGCACTGAAGTCAGAACCAGGATGGCAGCCCTGGAGCTTGCATCTTTAAAAAAAACAAGTGAGCAATGGCAACTCCCATTTTATACCCTCGCAGGTGCTCTTTGAGCCTCCGTCTAAAATGGTCTAGAATGTTCAGCAATAATTTTTTAGAGTTAAACAACCTTTTTTTTTCAATTTTGCACTATTATATACATTTGCATGGGTTTTAAGTAGCTCCCTTACAAAAAGTGTGCTTGCTGGTCCTCTAGTTTCACTTACAAACTATTACAAAAGCTGCCTAAAAAAATACCAAATCTAATTTTAGCGACTTGTGTAGTGCAATAAAGGGGAAGAAAGAAGGAGTCTGACTGTCTGTTATGGGCAAAAAACCCTTATTTTTTTCAAACACTTCTGATACTGATGTTTATGGAAGTTCCATCACTGTTAATACGTTTTACTCCAACACTGTCCAAAGCTATCTGCAGACCACAGATGATTGTATAAAAGATAGATTTGTATACACATGCATGGTCAGATTAGCCAAACGTGCATGGTTACGTCTATAGTTAAAGAACTATTTTAAGCCACCCCCAAGCTTTGCCAGATCATAGAGGAGGAAGTCAGTCATGATCGGCTACAAAATTCCAATCTGATTGATGCTTCCACCAAGAATGATAGGCAAACAAATGTCTGCTATATTTGGGATTGTTTGGAGACATTACTGGTTGATCTTACCACATATGGTTAGATCAGGTAGAGCGGCTTTACATCTGTAGGCATTAACTTCTTCTCCATTAAACTTTGCTAAGAATGTTTCTGCTTTCTCTCTACACTCTGGTAAGTAAAGATTAGAAGAAAAAAAAAACACCTATCTGTGCAGCTGTCACACGAAACACATCACTATACAGTAGAACAATTTTTACTAAATGATGACCAATTTTTTTTAACCAAAAAGTAAAAATAACAGCAGGAGGGGGTTTCCCAAGAAATTTTACCCACCAAAAAAAAAGGCAAATGTGATTTCGAAAATACTGACTGGATGTAGACAACACCACTAGACAATGTGCATACAAGCATTTTTTAAATTAAATGGCTACATTAGGAAATATTGAGCAGGGCACATGTACATAGGCCTCCAAGTAGTAATTGTGGCTATTCAAGACCAGTACAGAGATATCTAGATTGAACATTACATCCCTGTCGGCAACTGATTAGCTTTGCCCACACATTCATATATCAGGGTAAGCTGCTTCTCATATGTAGCTGTGTAATGTGGAGTTAGGGATGCAAAAGGGGAGAATTTATCCCATTGGTGGTCTCATTGGCCTGAACACAGTGTAGTAAATGCTGGCAAATTATGTTTACTGTATAGTGGTGTGCTGGTGATGCTTTCTGTTGGGTCAGTGCCCAGTTTAGTGACTGTGTATGTTGAGGGTCTGTGCCAAGTCTGGTAACTGTGTATGTTGTGGGTATCTATTCTAGCGATGGTGTATGCTGAGGGTCAGTGCCAAGTTTGGTGAGGGTCAGTGGCCAGTGTGATGATGGTGTATACATTGGTCAGTGCCAAGTTTGGTGGTGGTGTATGTTGTGCGTCAATGCCCAGTCTGGTAATCACATATGTCGTAGGTCAGTTCCCAGTCTGGCGATGGCGTATGTTTTTGGTCAATATCTAGTCTGGTGATAGTGTATGTTGTGTGTCAATGCCCAGTTTGGTAACAGCATATATTGTAGGTCAGTGCCCAGTCTCATGGTGATGTATGTTGTGGACCCAGTCTGGTTACAGCTTACGTTGTTGATTAGTGCCCAGTCTGGTGTTAGTGATTATGTGTACTGGGGTAAGTGCACAATTTGAAGTGGAGTAAACTATAGTGGTTACTAATGCAGAGAATTTGCGTGTAAAGTGTCATGGGGGCCAAATCAGATTTTTGGTACTGGAGCGCACTGCTGTATTTGGTTACTGTTAAGGTATGCCATGTACAGCTGTGTAGCAGGATGCTCTGAACATTTCAATTCAGTGATATCTTCCTTTAGCGCAACAAAATCAGCAGACAATGCAACATAGGAACATTTACAAAACACCTATGAACATTACTCTATAGTTAGAGAAGACTGTGAATTAAAATAAACAGGCACAAAATGGCAGAGCATACAACAAAAATATAAGTATACAAAAATACATAAAAACAAGCACTCAAAAGTGGCATGGAAAATCAACCAATGGTCTTTAAGCCTCCTACACTAGCACAGAATAATAAAAAATAAAAAAATTCTGTGTGTGAAACAACTCTCAAATTTAAGGGATAACACGGAAGTGTACTTACCACTGTGAGGTCCCATGCTCTGGCCACTCTCCAGTCCTGCATTTTGCAAATAGTTGTGACAACGCTCTTTATGTTCTTCAAGGGAGCTTCGCTGCTTGTAGCTCCGGCCACAGTAGTTGCACTTATGAGGTTTGCCTACTGCAAAGATGAAAGATGCCAGGTTAATACACTCTTGTCAAAAGGGGTACTCAACTTACCATTTTGGAAAATTATCTCAATGCATAAAAAATCAGCAAAATGTTTGCACAGGTTGTTTGGTGGATATCATAATTTCTAGCAAGGCTTATTTAATAAAGCAACACTAATACACTAATACTGCAGTAACCTACATCAACCGTCCACAACTCATCTTTTATTAACATAACTTTAATGAACTGAAATGTAATTGTTTGCTATGACTTATTAAACTTTGCAAAATAACTATTCAAAACGTAACACTAATTCTTTATTAAACTCATTTAACAAGCAGTAAATGAATGTTAAAAGAAGCCCCCGTTGACCTCTGCAAATGCAGGCATTGTGGAGAAATTCATCCCTAAGGCCTGGCTCCCACCTATGCATTTTTTAGTGCATTTTCAGTTTTGTAGAAACACACTACAGTCTATTCACATCTGTGCATTTTATGGGAAGGGCCAGGGATTTTTTTTTCTGGTTTTTGGTTCCATAGACTTCAATGGATCTAAAATGTGTATTGAAAAATGCAAAATGCACCTGGAAAATGCAAACTGCAACCTGCATAAGTGTGAATCAGGCCTAAATCTCCCTCTGTAGCCACCCCCTCCCTCCCATTACCTTTCAGTTTTCTAGTCTCCAACATAAACACAGAAAAGGTGGCAAAAGGATGAGCCAAGTGGCTAATAGATGAACAAGGAAGGGTACCTCAGAATGATGGGATTTTAAGGGCAATGAAAATTATATATAGGAGAAAAAATAGAAAAAATATTGAAAAAAATTATAGAAAAATATATAGAATTTATTCATATAGATAAACAACACAAATCACCAAATGGTGATGGTACTTACCAAATGATGACTGTATAGAACCCAAAGGTAATTGGAGTCCTAATGAGGATAGAACTGCTGAATCCGGAATTCAGCAGTTCTATCCTCATTAGGACTCCAATTACCTTTGGGTTCTATACAGTCATCATTTATGTTCTTTAAATGGCTATTTATGTATAATCATGTATTGCTTTTAAGTAGCATCACCATTTGGTGATTTGTGTTGTTTATGTATATGAATAAATTCTATATATTTTTCTATAATTTTTTTCAATATTTTGTCTATTTTTTCTCTATATATAATTTTCATTGCCCTTAAAAATCCCATCATTCTGAGGTACACTTCCTTGTTCATTCATTGGGGATGATGGCAATGCTACTTGACACTCAGTGGTAGTCTTACTCTTTCTGTACAAGTGGCTAATAGATAAGGATTTATCTGAGCTTTTGATGTAAACGTTGCATGTACTCTGCACTGTGAGGCAATTCATCCTTAAAAATTTTTTTCTTTAGGGTGCTCTGGAAACCATTAAAACTATGTTTGTGGTATTCAAATTTTCAATTGAAAGGAAAAGCTGACATTGAGAATGGTTCCACAATGCAATGTGGGTCATCACCAATAAAGGGTGCATTGTGAGATGTGCTGTGGTGTGCTCCTCATTGTTGGGTGTCTCAAACTGAAAAATTGCAGGTATTCTCTTTTTTCAAGGTTCCTGAGGAACTCTGAAACAGAATCGAAAGGTACTAGCACTAGTGGGCACTGAACAGTAACTAGTTTGCATTTTTAAGTTTAGTTGTTAAAAGTTGGGATGGTCGGGACAAGTTTGCTTTGAGGGTAACATATAGAATAAAGCAGGGCAGAATATCCTCATTAGGACACTGTTTATTTCTTAGGGCATTTTAGAAGTGAAATATATCAGGACTGGTTACAAAACACAAATGAACACAAAATATTTTACTGAGCCCAATTTGCTCAGCAGCTATTCAGTGCAAATGGTGGGTACAGACTGAGATTCCCACACAATGCAAACACCTCCAGTGCAGTCCAGCAGCAATTTCACCGTGTATAGAACTGGAGGCAGGAAAGGTTTTTTTTTCCTGATGCTCTAATCACTTTGATAATAACAGGGAAATAAATTGAAAGGAATCCTATAGGCCTAAAGTTGGGCTCTAACCTACTATTCTATTCAGATTGTTATGCCGCGTACACACGATCGTGATTCACGGCGGTGAAAACACCGCCGTGAATCACGGCATGAAAAAAAATGAAAAACGAGGGAACGGCATGTTCCCCCACACACGACCGTTTTTCCCGTCATTTTTTTCTTTGACGAGAAAAACGACCGTCTGTGGGCTCCGCGGCAGTGTCTCCCTATGGGAAAACTGCCGCGGAAAAAAATGATGGAAAAAACGATGAGAAAATTTAGAACATGTTCTAATTTTTCTCGTAGTTTTTCCTGCCGTTTTTCTCAATGAGAAAAACGGCAGAAAGCCCACAGACGATCGTTTTTCTCGGCGAAAAAAATAAATGTCATTTTTCCCGACGGGAAAAATGATCGTGTGTACGCGGCATTAGATGTTAAAAATACAATGAATGTCTATGTCAGGGGAAGGAATCACCATCCAAGGGTCTGGTAGTTTTTCCTTTGTGTATGGACCAGTCAAAACAATGTAACTTTAAAAATAAACTTTGTAAGCTTCTTTTTTGCCAGCGCGTATAGGCAGATTACATTGTCAGGTCAGTGCGGTGATTACTTGGAGTTGGTTGTTATGTTCTGCAGTGGTTTTGTGTTCTCACAAGTCTCAGTCATAGGCCAGGTTACAGGAACAATCGGTGTAATCAGCAGTCTGATTGAGGGTGTGGAATCCCCAGCTCACTCCAGGAATGCTGCTGGACAAACACTCCCTCTCAGGCGGGATTTTTTTTTCCTCTCCGTTGGGTTTAAATCCCTCAGGGATATTGCTCAAATATGTTTTTTCTTATTTTCACTAGGTGAAAGAGCTGTAAGTTGTCATGCTAGAAAACATGACCTTTAATAGGCGGACGTAAGTTCTGTTGTACTGTACTTACTAACAGATACCAAATAATGCTCTTGCTTTAAGAAACATTCATAAT
Source organism: Rana muscosa (assembly GCA_029206835.1). Lineage (NCBI taxonomy): Eukaryota > Metazoa > Chordata > Amphibia > Anura > Ranidae > Rana > Rana muscosa. The sequence continues at coordinate 346,926,893 of CM055127.1, forward strand.
CATACGTTAAACCAGCTTTTCTCAACAGGGACTCCCCAAAACCCTTGGCCACCTCTGGAGTTTGCTAGGGGATCCTTGAGCGATGAGCCATTTCTGCCTTTCACCACCAATAATCTTTTAAGCCACCAGTGGAAGGAACATTCTTCCCACTGACCGCCATGTTGATGTACCATGAGCTGTAGATAATAGTAATTATTTGTATGTTTTCTGGGTGCTAAACATTCTTTCAGGAGTTCCTCCATATTGAATTGGTGTTACATCAATAACGCTGTACTACATGTTGTTCATATTCACTCAGTCACTATGGGATTTGTTTTCTGTATTCTGCAAAAATCCTGCTGTCCTCTATCTCCCTTTTTGATCATGTCACCAATACAGTTTGTGATTTTGCAGAGCAGCGTTGGCAGCTCTGCACATGCTCAGTTTTCAGTGTATTTCTAAGAGGAAAGAGAACAAAGGGGAAGGAAGTGCCAGCTAAGTGTAGTATCCCAGTTTAAAGTTTTAATAACAATGGATTAAAAACACTCACAAGAGATAAAATGTAAACATGCTCATCTGGTACAAATTCTATGGATGTCGGTTCCTCCTAAACCACAGACTTTGTATCAGATAAGCATATTTACATTTTATCTCCTGTGAGTGTTTTTAATCCAATGTTACCGACTTTTAACTGGGATACTACACTGGTAGCTGGCGCTTCCTTCTCCTTTGTTCTCTTTCCTCTTGGTTACACAGAACTAGTGATCGACCGATTATCAGTGCGGCCAATATTCACTTTTTTTTTAAGTATTGGTCACGTACCCGATATTACCAATATTGCTTCAAGGGGTTTTACCAGGGTGATGCATGCAGCTGCATGCATCACATCGGTACCGTTCTTTAGAGCGGATGGTCAGCTTTATTGTAATAACAACTGATGTTATTACAAGCAGCGGGAGGGGACTTCCTCTCTCCTCCCTCGACCTTCCGCCACTCGCCCGGGCTCTCCCGTCACACGGGGAGGCCCGAGCAACCACCCGACACATCCGCCGGCTGGCCGAAGACCTGAACAAAGCCAATGCTTCATTCAGGTCTCGGATCTAGTAACCTGGAAGCGATGTCATGACATCACTTCCTGGATTACTGGCATTTTAAAGGTGCCAGTTTTAAAAAAGTGAATAATTTTCATAAGAAAAACAAACCTTTTAAAACAGAAATCATCCCAACATTTCCTGCCAGTCAACAGTTGCTTTGGACTTTGCACACCTCTACCTTATCACCTTCCAGCACTTGTACACTAATTTTTGTGCACAAAAAAAAAAAAAAAAAAAAAACGCACAAAAGAAAGTGCTCTACAACCACAGATAAAAATAAGGAACTCATTGGTCCATGTTTGAGAACTCATTTCTCCACCCGTTTTTTGAGAAGGCCCATTAGGGTAGATTCCATAGAGAACTTTAGCATCTCATCTTGGAAAGGTATTCTTGCATCTACTCTGAACATCTAACCAATTCATATTTTAAACAGTATTCACAAGCAGTCTGTGCTGACAGCATTCCCTAAAGCCCAGCTATATACATAGAACATGTATACTGAACAAACAGGAGATGCAACTTCAGCATGAGAAACAGGAACTCTCTGCTCATGTACTACAAGTATCTGCTGTGAGGGGGTTAGCTCGGCAGCGGGTGTGTGTGACCCCCGAGATGGGCTCCCCACACAAAAACAGGCCCAGCAAACGGAGGTTGTGGTTTTCAAAATCAAAAAGGTGCGGTTTATTTTCTATTTACAGTGACAAAACACAGCAAAGAAAAAAGAAACATAAACAAAATAAATCCTGGTCAACTTGACCTCTGACTAAACATACAGGTTTCCTAACTAACAACTGGGATCAGCCTAGTGCTGTCCTAGTCCCTAAGTCCCTGGTTTTAAATGTCCAAGCAAATAGCCACACAGGCTTTGTCTCACCGCACAGGGGTTCACTCTCCCTAGACAGTCCACACAGGTCTGGTTCCAGGCATGAGCTAACATCTAATGAAGCTGGGAGTTCTTATAGAGGCCTAAATGAGCTGACAAGCTTCAGCTGGTCTCATCAACTCCCTGTCTGCACGACGCCCCACACTCTCCCTAGAGGTATGAGTCATCCATGAGCCCACTAGCCTTATACAACTCTCCACTTAGTTGTATAAGTCGGCGTAAAGCCTGAATCTGGGCGAAATATATCTACCCCCCTGGATGCAACCAGGTGACTTTACCTTCCTGCTGTCACATACCCCCCCCTCTTGTTTTAACCTCGGGGTTGGAACACCAGCAATCAGGCATTCATGTACTCGAGACAAAGCATCCACATTCCCCATTTGAACGCCAGGGCGATGCTTTACTGTGAAGTTGAATTCCTGGAGGGCCAGGAACCACCTATTCACTCTTCTATTTGTTTCCTTGTTTTGAGCCATCCACTTTAACGGAGCGTGATCCGTAACCAAGTCAAAGTGCCTACCTAGCAGGTAGTACCGAAGGGAATCTAGAGCCCACTTCACCGCTAAACACTCCTTTTCAACGGTGGCGTAATTTACCTCATGGGACTTCAACTTCCTGCTGAGGTAAATGACTGGGTGCTCTTCCCCGTTCCAGACCTGGGACAATACTGCTCCTAACCCCACATCTGACGCATCACTTTGTACGACAAAGTCTTTAGAGAAGTCGGGTGAGTACAACACTGGCTGGCTACATAAGGCTTGTTTCAAGAATTGGAATGCTGCCTCAGCCTCGGGGGTCCATTTAATCATGACCGACCCTTTCCCCTTCGTCAGGTTGGTTAGGGGCACAGCCTTAGAAGCAAAGTGGGGAATGAATCGCCGATAATACCCAGCGATTCCCAGAAAGGCTCGTACCTGCTTCTTGCTGTTGGGACGTAGCCAACTCTGGATGGCCTCGACTTTGTTGAGTTGGGGTTTTATTACTCCCCTCCCAATGGTGTACCCAAGATATTTGGCCTCCTCCTGCCCAATGGTACACTTCTTGGGGTTAGCCGTAAACCCCGCTTCCCGAACAGAGTCCAGGACTGCTTGCACTTTTGGCAGATGTGAGGCCCAATCTGTGCTATGGACAATTACGTCATCCAGGTAAGCCGCAGCATACTTCCGATGGGGCCTCAGCATCTGGTCCATTTTCCGCTGGAATGTGGCCGGCGCATTCTGTAACCCGAACGGCATTCTTTTATATTGGAACGCCCCGTCTGGGGTTACAAATGCGGTTTTCTCTTTGGCCGACTTGGCCAGGGGGATTTGCCAATACCCTTTTGTGAGGTCAAGAGTCGTCATGTATCGGGCTGTTCCCAGCCGGTCGATCAACTCATCTATACGTGGCATGGGGTAGGTGTCAAATTTTGTAACTTTGTTCAACTGACGAAAATCGTTACAAAATCGCCAGCTCCCATCCGGTTTAGGCACCAACACAATGGGACTAGACCAATCACTTTGGGACTCCTCTATCACCCCTAAGTTCAGCATTTTCTGTACTTCCTCCCGTATTGCCTCCCGTCGGGCCTCTGGGATCCGATAGGGTTTTAACTTCACCCTTTCACCGGGCGGGGTAATGATGTCATGCTCTACCCCAGATGTTTGTCCCGGCAGCTCAGAGAATACCTCCTTGTTGCGAAGCACAAACTCCTTAACCTCCTGTTGTTGGGGTTGTGACAAGGTGGCTGCTATTCCAACCTCAGGAATCACGCAACCAGTTTGAGCTGGTGACCAAGTGTCTGCGACTAGGGACTCTCTATCCCTCCAGGCTTTCAACAGATTAACGTGATAGATCTGTTCGGGCTTTCGCCTTCCTGGTTGTCTGACCTTGTAATTCACTTCGCTCACTTTTTCCATTATCTCGTAGGGGCCTTGCCATTTGGCAAGGAATTTACTTTCAACCGTAGGGACAAGTACCAGTATCCTATCCCCCGGGGAAAAGGTACGGGTCTTGGCTCCACGGTTGTACACTCTCTGCTGTGCTAACTGCGCTTGGGCCAAATGTTCCTTCACGATGGGCATTACCTGTGCAATTCGGTCTTGCATCAGGGCGACATGCTCAATCACACTCCTGTGGGGAGAACTCTCACTTTCCCAAGTTTCCTTGGCAATATCCAACAGCCCTCTTGGGTGTCTCCCATACAGTAACTCAAAGGGGGAGAATCCCGTAGAGGATTGGGGCACCTCCCTAATAGCAAACATCAGATAAGGAAGTAGACAGTCCCAATCCTTTCCATCTCTATCCACCACTTTCTTCAACATTTGTTTTAGGGTTTTGTTGAATCTTTCAACCAGCCCATCGGTTTGGGGGTGATACACAGATGTACGTAATTGCGTCACTTTGAACAATTTACACAGCTCCTTCATAACCCGGGACATAAAGGGTGTACCTTGGTCCGTAAGCAGTTCTTTACAAATACCCACCCGGCTAAACACAAGAGATAGCTCTTTGGCTATGGTTTTGGCCGAGGTATTTCGGAGAGGGATCGCTTCTGGATAACGGGTGGCATAGTCCATTATAACTAATATGTACTGGTGCCCCCTAGCGGACTTGATTATAGGACCTACCAAATCCATGGCGATCCTCTCAAACGGGACCTCAATGATGGGTAGAGGGACCAGCGGGCTACGGAAATGTGGCATCGGGGCCGACCTCTGACACACAGGGCAGGAGGAACAATAATTTTCTATGTCCTTCATCACCCCCGGCCAATAGAATCTCTGTAATACCCTCTCTCGGGTTTTCTCTGTCCCCAGATGACCTCCAAGAATGTGCCCATGGGCCAACTCCAACACCAACTTCCTGTAAGGTTTGGGCACCACAAGCTGCTCAACGGTTTCTTCTGCCCTTTTTGCCACCCAATACAGTAGGTCCTTCTCTACGCTGAAGTATGGGTAAGTGCAGGTATTATCTGGGTTCACTAACTCGCCATCTATTTTCACTACGTTTTCCCGTGCCTTTATTAGGGCGGGGTCTTTCAACTGTTCTGTGGCAAAGTTTTCCCTGTGAACCTCAAGATCAGAAAACTCCACAGACGGTAGGTTTTCGTCTGAGGAGGTGGGCTCCTCTCCAGTTTCTTGAGTCTCCCCTGCCAATACTGATAAGGGAAATTCCGGAGAGTCCTCACCACTCTCAGGGGAGTTCTGGCTATCACATTCCTGGTACATAGGGGCACCAGTGGGGGGCTCAGGATCATCCCACAGTTCCCAGAACTTCGGAAAATCCCTTCCCACAATGGCGTCATGCGGTAACTGAGATACTAAGCCCACTGGATGAGAGAGGGTACCTTTGGGGGTCTCGAAACACACTGTAGTTACTGGATACTCTCGGGTGTCCCCATGCACACAAATAACAGCTACCTTGCTATTCCCAGAGACCTCTGTTTTAACTAACTCAGCCTTTATCAGGGTCACAAGGCTACCTGAATCCAGCAATACCACAACATTTCTACCATTAACACACATTTTGCATAAATGTTTCTCAGTTCCTCGAATGGCAGTGCATGCGACTGTCGCACACAGCGACTGACGTCTGCCCGTCAGAAAGTCACACTGCATGGGTTCCTCCACAACCGGGCAATTGGCTGCAATATGTCCCGCTTGCCGGCAGCGGTAGCAAACGATCCTTCTTGCGGCCTCTTGAGCCGCTGATTTCCCAGGCTGTTCTCGCCAAACTTGGGGTAGAGCTCCCACCCTCTCACTCTCTCCACCCTCACCCCTTGGAATCCTCTTATCCGCCCCTGGGGATGGTCTGGTCTTAGGGTGGAAAGTCCGAGTGTCTCTGGAAGAGGCCGTCAGGTTCTCTGTAGCCAAGTATTTCTCCACACGATCCACAAGACCATCGGCCGTCTCTGGGTCTCCATGGCTTACCCACTTTTGGATGGCAGTAGGAAGAGCTCTCAAAAACCGATCCATTACAACACGTTCCACAATCTTTGGTGCGGACAAAGTCTCTGGCTGTAGCCACTTTCTGCTCAGGTGAATGAGATCATACATTTGAGACCTGGGGGGTTTTCCAAGCTGGAAAGTCCAGTTATGCACACGCTGAGCCCGGACAGCCTGGGTGACACCCAGCCTTGCCAATATTTCAGCTTTTAGCATCACATAGTCTTTTGCTTGGTTAGGCTCTAGGTCATAGTAAGCTTTCTGCGATTCACCAGTTAACAGAGGAGCCACCAGTCCAGCCCACTGCTCCTCAGGCCACTTTTCTCTTTCAGCGGTCCTTTCAAATGTGGTCAAAAATACCTCTGGATCATCCTCTCCAGTCATTTTTGTCAATAAACGACTCACCCCAAAGGACGCGGTATTAGTGGGACGGCTTTCCTCACTGGTCTGCGGACGTTGCTGCATTACTGCTTCCATCTGTTGTTGTAGTCTCTGCTCTTGCTTCTGCAACAGGTCTATGAAGCGGGCCTCAGATTGCTGCTGGGCTTGTTGCTGAGCCTCCAGACTCTGTTGCAAAGTTGCGTTTGTCTGCTGCTGGGCTGCAAGGCTCTGTTGATGAGCTTGCTGCTGGGCTGCGAAGTTCTTTTGCAAACCTGCATTTGTCTGCTGTTGATTGGCATTTGCTAGAGCCAGCTGCTTCAGTATCTCCTCCATGCTGGCTTAAAAAAAAAACTGCCACTGGTTCTCCACCAACTGTGAGGGGGTTAGCTCGGCAGCGGGTGTGTGTGACCCCCGAGATGGGCTCCCCACACAAAAACAGGCCCAGCAAACGGAGGTTGTGGTTTTCAAAATCAAAAAGGTGCGGTTTATTTTCTATTTACAGTGACAAAACACAGCAAAGAAAAAAGAAACATAAACAAAATAAATCCTGGTCAACTTGACTTCTGACTAAACATACAGGTTTCCTAACTAACAACTGGGATCAGCCTAGTGCTGTCCTAGTCCCTAAGTCCCTGGTTTTAAATGTCCAAGCAAATAGCCACACAGGCTTTGTCTCACCGCACAGGGGTTCACTCTCCCTAGACAGTCCACACAGGTCTGGTTCCAGGCATGAGCTAACATCTAATGAAGCTGGGAGTTCTTATAGAGGCCTAAATGAGCTGACAAGCTTCAGCTGGTCTCATCAACTCCCTGTCTGCACGACGCCCCACACTCTCCCTAGAGGTATGAGTCATCCATGAGCCCACTAGCCTTATACAACTCTCCACTTAGTTGTATAAGTCGGCGTAAAGCCTGAATCTGGGCGAAATATATCTACCCCCCTGGATGCAACCAGGTGACTTTACCTTCCTGCTGTCACACTGCTTATGTACTACAAGAAGCATCCGCTAATGTGCTGCACCCAATAAGCTGTAAGGCTATTGAGAAACCCCACATGACGTGACTAGAATAACAGCTGATAATCAGGGAGCAGCGTTCCCTCTTTACACATAATCCTTGGAACTTTGGGTTGCGGCTGCATTAGTCTCTTAAGGAACATTGGGATAGTAACTAGTCATAGTCTTATCTAATACACTCCCGAATATCAACTTATATGGAGCAGAGAAAAATGGTATTCAGAATACCTTTCTCTGACGACACTTCTGAACACTGCAGCAAAAAAAAAAAAAAAACTGCTTTTACAGGCATTTGAGTTTTTATTTCAGCTTGAATAAGCTTGTTTTGTGCCCTTGTGCACGTTTTTATTGAGCTTCTGCAAGCATAAAGTGCAAGCACAAGCGTTTTTTTTTTTCCCCACAAACCCTCCTAGATAGGATTTTCCTAATCCCTCTATAAACAAAACAAAAAACGTTTTTGCACGGTTTCAAGCACTTTTGAGCTTTTTGCAGCACTAGATTCCTCTCAAAACCGTGAGTTTGGTGGGGAGGTTTTTTCTGCCTGTAGGAGCATATGCCAGAAAACGCATGAAAAAGCCATAGTGTGCATGGACTCATTGGCTAACATGGAGGGGAGTTTCCATAAAAAAAATAAAAAGATCAAAAGCCTGTAGGGGGCCACTTTTTTGAGCTGCAGTGAGCATGAGCCTTAAGGCTGCCTGCAGACTGCCAAACATTTGCTGGCTACATGACTGATCCAAGCTTGGGTTGCAAAAATCTAAGTTTAAAGCCCCATACACATGATCGGATTTTCTGCAGACAAAGCGTAGGACTTTTGTCCGAAGGGCGTTGGACAGGAACTTGTATTGCAGACAAACTGCAAATAATTGTCGGCCAACAAACACAAAACTACGTGTTTTTTTAGCTCTTTAGCGCCACCCTTTGGGCAACTTCTGCTAATGTTGTGTTATGGCGAGCATTGCTTCTGAGCATGCGTGTTTGTACTTTGGAGTTTTGTCCGACAGACGTGTGTACACACGATCGGAAAATACGACAACACACATTTGTTGGCGGACAATTTTAAAGCATGCTATCCCATATTTGTCCGTGGAAAATCCGTCAACAATTGTCCGATGGAGCATACAAACGGTCGCATTTTCCGACAAAAGCCTGCCATCACACAATTCCCGTCGGATAATCCAATCGTGTGTACGAGGCTTAAAGCGGAGGTCCACCTAAAAAAAAAAAAATATTAAAAGCCAGCAGCTACAAATACTGCAGCTGCAGACTTTTAATAAATGGACACTTTCCTGACCAGGGTGCCCGCGATATCGACAGCAGAAGACGAGCAACCGCTCGTCTCTCGGCTGCCCCAGCCGCCATCCTCGGTAAGGGAATCAGGAAGTGAAACGTTGCGGCTTCACTGCCCGGTTCCCTACTGCGTATGCGCGAGTCGCGCAGCGCTTCTTAAGTGGTCCCCGCTGTGTTCTGGGAACTGTGCGTTTCCCAGAAGACAGTGGGGGGGGGAGGGGCATGACTCCCGTGGGAGTCCATGCCTGGAAGTGGGTGCAAATACCTGTATTATACAGGTATCTGCACCCCCCTCCCCCCTGAAAGGTGCCAAATGTGACACCGGAGGGGGGGAGGGTTCCGAAAAGCGGAGGTTCGCTTTTTGTGTGGACCTCCGCTTTAACTACTTGTCCACCGCTCGCCGTCAAATGATGGTGGGAGGAAGACTCTGTTGTTCTGGGCGGACGTCATATGACGTTGCGCCTTCCGAAGCCACTAGGGGGGACCGATGGTGTGTCCCTTGTACATAGGGACAACCATCGGTCACCTCCCCCAGTCAGTCCCCTCCCCCCACAGTAAGAATCACTCCCAGGTAAAACAGTTAACCCCCTGATCGCCCCCTAGTGTTAACCCCTTCCCTGCCAGTCACATTTATACAGTAATCAATGCATTTTTATAGCAGGGATCGCTGTATAAATGTGAATGGTCCCAAAAATGTGTCAAAAGTGTCTGATGTGTCTGCCGCAATATCGCAGTCACGATAAAAATCGCTGATTGCCACCATTACTAGTAAAAAAATAAATAAAAAAAAATGCTATAAATCTATCCCCTATTTTGTAGCTGCTATAACTTTTGCGCAAACCAATCAATATACTTATTGCGATTTTTTTTTACCAAAAATATGTAGAGGAATACGTATCTCCCTAAACTGAGGAAAAAATTTGTTAAAAAAAAAATAAAAAATTATATTTATTATAGCAAAAAGTAAAAAATATTTTGTTTTTTTCAAACTAGTCCCCTTTCTTTTGTTTATAGCGCAAGAAATAAAAACCGCAGAGGTGATCAAATACCACCAAAAGAAAGCTCTATTTGTGGGGAAAAAATGATAACAATTTCATTTGGGTACAGTGTTGCATGACTGCGCAATTGTCATTCAAAGTGTGACAGCGCTGAAAGCTGAAAAATGGCTTGGGCTGGAAGGGGGTGAAAGTGCCCTGTAGGCAAGTGGTTAAGGTTCATTTTTTAGGCAGCAATAAGAGCCCTTTGATTTATTCAGGATCATTTCCTGGGAGAGGGATGCACCATTCAAATATCCCCATAGAAGTGGAGAAAGACTACAGGGGGCCCAGCAGTTCTCAGAACATAATAAGGATAGTCTGATTTCTCCGTTTTCATTGTGCTCAGTCAGATATCTACCTGTTAATGGACACCCTAAACAGCAAGTTCTTATCTACGAAGCTGAAAGGGGAGAAGGATTTAGCTCAGGAGAGGAGAACCTGATAATCTTACACACATAAATGACACATTACTTTTATGAAAGCCCTGAAAGGGCATGTCCTGGGGAAGACATGAATTTTGCTCCTGAACTTCCTTGATGAGTAATGTAAGTGGCAGCCAGCCACGCCACAGTGCACTGGAAAATCCAGTCAAATTGACTTCTCACTTCGTCAGCACCACACCCCCACCTTCCAGCACAGCTCTGACAGGTAGTGTGTGCGTGTGCGTGTGTGTGTGTGTGTGTGTATGTGTGTGTGTGAGCGTCCGGACTATACAATACAGAAGAATAGCAGCAACGGGGGCCTCAAAATACAATTCTCCACACGAACTACGGAAAATATCATTCTTAAAGAATATTCCTATGACACAAATATCTTCATATACAGGTCCTTCTCAAAAAATTAGCATATTGTGATAAAGTTCATTATTTTCTGTATTGTACTGATAAACATTAGACTTTCATATATTTTAGATTCATTACACACAACTGAAGTAGTTCAAGCCTTTTCTTGTTTTAATATTGATGATTTTGGCATACAGCTCATGAAAACCCAAAAATCCTATCTCAAAAAATTAGCATATTTCATCCGACCAATAAAAGAAAAGTGTTTTTAATACAAAAAAAGTCAACCTTCAAATAATTATGTTCAGTTATGCACTCAATACTTGGTCGGGAATCCTTTTGCAGAAATGACTGCTTCAATGCGGCGTGGCATGGAGGCAACCAGCCTGTGGCACTGCTGAGGTGTTATGGAGGCCCAGGATGCTTCGATAGCGGCCTTAAGCTCATCCAGAGTGTTGGGTCTTGCGTCTCTCAACTTTCTCTTCCCAATATCCCACAGATTCTCTATGGGGTTCAGGTCAGGAGAGTTGGCAGGCCAATTGAGCACAGTAATACCATGGTCAGTAAACCATTTACCAGTGGTTTTGGCACTGTGAGCAGGTGCCAGGTCGTGCTGAAAAATGAAATCTTCATCTCCATAAAGCTTTTCAGCAGATGGAAGCATGAAGTGCTCCAAAATCTCCTGATAGCTAGCTGCATTGACCCTGCCCTTGATAAAACACAGTGGACCAACACCAGCAGCTGACATGGCACCCCAGACCATCACTGACTGTGGGTACTTGACACTGGACTTCAGGCATTTTGGCATTTCCCTCTCCCCAGTCTTCCTCCAGACTCTGGCACCTTGATTTCCGAATGTACTTTGGACCACTGAGCAACAGTCCAGTGCTGCTTCTCTGTAGCCCAGGTCAGGCGCTTCTGCCGCTGTTTCTGGTTCAAAAGTGGCTTGACCTGGGGAATGCGGCACCTGTAGCCCATTTCCTGCACACGCCTGTTCACGGTGGCTCTGGATGTTTCTACTCCAGACTCAGTCCACTGCTTCCGCAGGTCCTCCAAGGTCTGGAATCGGTCCTTCTCCACAATCTTCTTCAGGGTCCGGTCACCTCTTCTCGTTGTGCAGCATTTTCTGCCACACTTTTTCCTTCCCACAGACTTCCCACTGAGGTGCCTTGATACAGCACTCTGGGAACAGCCTATTCGTTCAGAAATTTCTTTCTGTGTCTTACCCTCTTGCTTGAGGGTGTCGATGATGGCCTTCTGGACAGCAGTCAGGTCGGCAGTCTTACCCATGATTGCGGTTTTGAGTAATGAACCAGGCTGGGAGTTTTTAAAAGCCTCAGGAATATTTTGCAGGTGTTTAGAGTTAATTAGTTGATTCAGATGATTAGGTTAATAGCTCGTTTAGAGAACCTTTTCATGATATGCTAATTTTTTGAGATAGGATTTTTGGGTTTTCATGAGCTGTATGCCAAAATCATCAATATTAAAACAAGAAAAGGCTTGAACTACTTCAGTTGTGTGTAATGAATCTAAAATATATGAAAGTCTAATGTTTATCAGTACATTACAGAAAATAATGAACTTTATCACAATATGCTAATTTTTTGAGAAGGACCTGTATTTACACCTCTGGAAATGGCTAAAGTAATGTAAAATATAGCAGCACGGAAACACACAATCATCATCATGTACGTAGCTTGCAAATTTGGAAACTGAAATCAAATCATTAGAAACCACTAACCTGTTTCTGGTTAATAAAAAAAAAAAAAAGGAGCGTGCAAAAACAAAATATTATGTGTATCAGCCCATAGTAACCAATCAGATTTCAGCTTGAAAAAAGAATAGTTAAACAGCTTCTGACTGGTTGCTATTTCGCTACTTGTTCATTGTTCTTTGCCTTACCGCATCAGTATTATATGTAGCCTACACACAACATCTTGCTAAAAGGTGTTCTTACTGAATGGTTTCCAGTGGAGGAGGGATCCTGGGCAAGTGTGGTGTTCAAGCATAATTTATATCCGTGCCAGGGTTGCCAACTTTCAGTAAATTTACAAACAGTTTGTAAAGTCCATAATTGTTGCATTTGTCCATGAATGTCAGTTACGGACATGCAGCCTACATGTCCGCAATGGACATTCAAGGACAGATGCAAAAAGTACAGATTTTACAAACTGTTTGTAAATTTACGGAAAGTTGGCAACCCTGATCCGTGCCTTTCTGAAAATTCACATTTCTACCATCCACATTCTGTAATTCTACTTCCAATCCTCCCGCAACGCCCATTGTCAAAATTTATACTGCTTCTAAAGATCCAACAATGAATAAAAACAGAGAGAGAGCTGGAACATGTGGGATCAGGAAGCCTATAGCATGAAATTTAGGATCAGGATGTTGGGGACTCAAACATTTTACTTCAAGCATCTATATTCCTCTCTGAAATGATAAATGGAAATGTCCTTAAAGTGTATGTAAGGTAAAAACTTTTTTAGTTTTTCATAGAATGTGGAAGATTTTGAATCTCTTGTTATGTTTTTGTCCCCACTGGGGAGATCATTATCTATGCTGGTTCTGGTGAGTATTGGGTCCAATACAAAAACTAAAGGGGAACCCAACATTCTAGTAATAGGATAACTGTCTAATGATATATCTCTCACAGGAAGCGAAAGGGAAATCTCACTGATGGGACACAGACGAGCACAAAAATATCCTGGCAGGGGTCATAACCATTCCTTACCATATCCATAACAAAAAAAGGTTTTGGCTTTAAACACAATTTAATAAAAAAAGCTAGTAAGCAATAGTGTTTTAATATGAAGATATGAAGGTGTAGGGTGACACACTTGTAGAAGTCAGTAAATGCTGAAGAGAACGAAGAAGGGGGTACCAGGCATTGTCAAACATGTGAAAACAACTGCACATTAGTGGGTCAGCATGCTCTTTGATAACAAAATACAACAAACAGCAGGGGGTCAGCAACAGGCCACTTGTGATCTCCCCAATGATCGCAGTCATGTTATGGGTAGATGCGACACAGATGTGCCAGATTTCAGCTCCTGACCTTGCCTGTTGCCTCTCAGACCAAAGTGGCAAAAAGGAGTTGCAGAGTCGATGGAAGTACTAGGCTTTTCCTTGGCTATGACACAGCCAAGGAGAGAACTGTAAGGACGACCCATACTCTGTCGGGTGTCGTTGAATCTAAGATCTGGTGAGTGAACTTCACATACAGAGGCAAGAATTTGTGCTGTGGGCAATTTTAGCTTAGGAGTTAGGTATTTGTACAAGAAATGGGTATTATTTTGTAGCGAGAGAGATGTACCACTTAGTAGGTCAGTAGTAATTAATGCATATTGCTGACCCTTGCACTCTGTGTTCTATACTACTGAACTCTGCGTTACTTACTCCTGACCCCAGAGCTCTTCAAAAAACCCTTACTTATCAATGGGACCTTGCTAGGTTATCTCCTTAAAAAAGCACATTGCACCCAGGTGATCTTTGATCTACTAGGATGTTTAGGTAGATCTCCACCTCTCCAGGGTTGCCTACCCCCATTCTACAACAAAGCACATAAAATTTTTATTATGGCACTTGGGAGAAAGGATGACTTGTACCTAGTGCTGTTGTGGCTTTGGTAGGGAACCAAGTAGGCAAAATGAACAAGCATACGGAATGTGTAAGTTTTAGGCCCTTTTCACACGGTCGAGTAGCTGCCACCACCGGATTCCTGCTGGAATGCTTGGGTTACGCAATCAACCGATGCTGCTCAGTCCATTTAAAATGAATGGCAGGCTGACAGTGGCCACTGACTGCGTCCAGACTCGGACATCAGTCCCTAACCGCAGCTATCGGTTCTGTGTGTGGCTACATCCGAACAGTAATGGCCACTGTCAGCCTACCATTAGTTTAAATGGACTGAGGGGCTGCTGTTGATCGCATAACTTGGTCATTCCAGGAATCTGACGATTCTTGCCATAGCTTCCAGGCTATGTGAAAGAGGACCTACGTTTTTAAAATGAACACACAAATTAGTATGTATGTTGCAGTTTCTGAACATTGTCGTGGGTGTATTAGAAAACCACTTTTCTCCAGAAGCATGCCAAAAAACTAAGGATGACCCACAGTCAAAGGAGTAGCACACTTGCAAATGCCAAAATAAGCATTTGATAAAGAATTCCAAGCGAACATTTCCTTTTAACAGAAACTCACCTGAGTGTGTCCTGAGGTGACCGGTAAGTGCATCTCTCCTTCGGCAGGCATAGCTACAGAACGGACACTTAAAAGGTTTCTCCCCAGAATGTAATTTAATGTGACGCAAGAGATTCCCCTTTTGAGTGAATGACGCTCCACACTGGTTGCAGTGAAAAGGGCGTTCCCCTGGACAGAAGAAAAATTGACTCCATTTAGTAACAATAATTAGAAGGTACACCCCATAACCTTGGTGAGATATGAGCAGTTATGTGCCATTAAACAGTGCCGTCAATCAGATTTCACATTTATCAGCATTGATGTTAAAAACATTTGCTATTATTCTCCTACAAAAAGATACAGTTCTCAGTTGACAGTACAATTCTACAATGGACAAATGCATGGTCAGCTTTTCGCAAATGAGACTTGGTGAACCTTTTGCAATAACTGGGCCATGCAGAGATTAACAAGTATGAATGCAGGACTGACAAACACTGGCCAATAAGAAGGTGCAGGCGAGAGTACAGAGTTTAGGGACTTCTGCAGGGTTTGAAAAGGCAACTGAAGGTAGGTTTAGACACCACTAGGTTATATGGTCAGTGTAGCAGATTTGGAGAATCACAAGTATCATTTAACAGAAAATATTGTTTATTTTTTGCATAATGAACATTAAGAGGTATTACAGAGTTTATCATAATTTTATAAAACATTTCACATTTGATTTTCCCTATTTTGTTACTGCATTAACAAAGAAATTTGTAGTTTTGGTCACCGAAGGGAGCTTTTAATGTCTCAAAAAGGGAATGCACTGTTTTCAGCAGGTTGGTCAATTAAAGGGGTTGTGAAGTTTTGAGGTTTTCCACCTTAATGAATTCCAGCAGCTCCAACCGCTTTCTCCGCCCTCACTGGATAGATTGATAGCAGCAGGAGCCATTGGCTCCCGCTGCTGTCAATCAAATCCAGTGATACGAGAGCGGGGCCGAGTCCTGCTGTCTGTGTCAATGGATGTAGCAGCGGGACTTGGGAGCGTGCGCGCATGGGTGCCCCCAGGGAAAGCGGCTCTCTGTGGGGGCAACCAATGAGGTGGAGGAGCAAGAAGCGCTGGCGGGGAACCCCAGAAGAAGAGGATCAGGGCCGCTCTGTGCAAAACCCTTGCACAGAGAAGGCAAGTATAACATGTTTGTTATAAAAAAAAAAAGAAAAAAATACCTTTACATCACTTTAAAGTGGTTGTAAACCCACTTATGCAACTTGCACCTACAGGAAAGCCTAGATTAAGGCTTACCTGTAGGTGTTTGCAATATCTCCTAAACCTACACGGTTTAGGAGATATTTTCCAAAAAAGAATGCACCGTTGTCTACGGCGCATGCGCGCCTTAGACAACGGCGCTGCCGCACTGTCAACGCCGGTTTTATCAATGGATAATGCCGGCTTTGACGGCTCCCGCGTGCATGCGCGGTGACGTCATTGCCGTTTCGGCCAATCAGAGTGCCGGAGCGGCGATACCTGTGGCCGGAAGGGGAGACGAGGATAGCTTTGGGGGCTTGGATCTAAGGTAAGTAATGCATAATGAGCTAGTATGCTAGTCATACTAGCTCATTATGCCTTTCTCTTGCAGGTTATTCTTTTAAAAAAAAATATAATAATAATTGGGTTTACAACCACTTTAAGGCTTGCATTTTGAACAGGAACAGGAAAGCACAGTCCCTGTGTAGTACTGCTCAGTAGAAAGCAGAGCCTGCATATGTAATGAGTAAATGGAACAAAGTTTTTAAAACAATAAACCTAGGTTATTAAAAAAAAAACACCTTGAGTTGATCAGCTGAAATATGCAAGAAAAACAAAAAAATGGATCATATGACCGACTGATATTTTTAATAAATCATAGAAGGATGCAGAAACTCTTGTTTGAACTTGGCCATAAAGTAAGCATATTAATACCTTCAACTAGGATTCTGTATGGAAATCTGGAAAAATACACTGTTGGCCACTGTTAAAAACTGCAGTTGAGAAAGACATGTTAGCTCAACCGATAAAGTGAGTTTGCTCTGACATCTACCGGTAATTCATCCATCAGTTTCATAAAGGTTATGAAATGCTCTCATATTTTATTTGTGAAAAATCCGATTTTCAAAGTTAACTTTTCATACAAACAGTTGGCCTGAGTCACAGCTGTAAAAACTGTGTAAAGAGACAACTTTCAGAAAAGCCATTTTTAGCACATAAAATATACTAAACAATTTCACAACTTGCAATAAACTGATGGAAACATCTGATATTTCAATAGCAAATAATACTATACAATGTGGAAGCAATAATGTCAAGGGGAATAAGACCTTATATATGACTGTCAGTGCATTTTATCATAAATTGGGGTTCTAACCTCATGCTCAAAAATGTCTCTGTGGGATAAGATGTATGACTCTGCATCCTTTTAACCACTTCAACACTGGACACTTTCACCCCCTTCCAGCCAAAGGCCAATTTTCAGCGCTGTCTCACTTTGAATGACAATTGAAATGTTATAGTACTTGTACTGGGTGGGTGTATGAATAGCCAAGGGCACCACATCCAAATTCCATTGAATGACAATTGCGCGGTCATGCAACACTGTGCAGATATGAAATTGTTATTTTTTGAGACAGATACAATTCCTTTAGTGGCATTTAACAACCACTGGGTTTTTTTTTTGTTTTTTTTTTGGGGGGGGGGGGGGCTAAATGAAAGAAAGGGCAAAAACTTTGAAAAAAAATATTTTAGTTTCTGTTATAACATTTTGCCAACAAGTAATTTTTCTCCCTCGCTGATGTGCGCCGATAGAATGCACTGATGAGGTGGCACTGATGAGGCAGTGCTGATAATCAGGGCAATGATGAGGTGGCACTGATCATCAGTGTAAATGTGTGCTCTCAGAATAACCACGAGTATTGGCTCTCCTCTCGCTGTGACAGTGCAGAAATTAATGCCGATAACCGGCTATTTTTTTTTACATGTGATCAGCTTTTATTGGACACAGCTGATCACATGGTAAAGGGCTGCTGTGATTGGCCCTTTACCACAATAACAGTGCGCACGGGATGCACATGGGGGATGTGGTTTTGGGAGGACATCCATGGATGCCCTCATAGAATGTAAGAGCCACGCTGGCACAATAAGGTTCTATGCACACATGGATCACTCTTACCACTACAAGAAGAAATCTGACTGACCACTCTTTGGGAGGTCATGGAGAACCCTTTACGTGCAGCAATTTTAGTCACCTTTAATTTATTTTGTTATGCAGAGATGTTTTAGGAGGCAGGGGATGGACATTTACACATGAAAGCCGTTTAAAAAAAAAAAAAAAAAATTTTTTAAGAATCACACTTACCTAGGTGGATGCATTATTGGTCCGATGCTGCATCTGTCCCCTGACAGCTCTAAGACTGAGACCCCAGCGATCAAAGACATCTGATTGCTCAGTTCTCAGAGCTCAGTGAGCAGTGAGCACAGAGCCAGCTCTCCGCTCTGCCCCCCCATGCTCATTGGAATGCGATACTTTGAAGGGGGTGGGAGCGGCTGGCTCAGGCTTTTAGCAGCTCGCTGAGAGCCCAAGCCAGTTGCTGGTACAGGCATCTGGGTGGATCTCAACCATAAGGTCGCGATCTTTCCCCAGCCTGGACCAGCTCTGTGACGTCAGCTGAAAACGGGTCACAGAACGAATTGCACTACATAAGCGGAGAGAACATGGACCAGCCATTTGCTTGCTCAGCGGGGATCAGCAGACAGACTCGAATAGAGCACGCCCCATGTGTAAGGGGCCTTGATTATTTGTTTCCCCTGCTGCAGTTCGACAACATTTATGTCCCCTGTTCTAAGAGACAGGAACAGGACTCTGACACATACACACACACACACACACACACATATATACACACACACGCATACATACACACAAACACACTCATTATACATACACACACACACACACACACTAGTAGGGTGAGTCACTCCTCTGGTATCTGTGTAACTTCAAGGAGAGGTGTCACGGTGGGCTCCCAATCATCCACCAATTATCAATAGAAAGAAAAGAAGGGACATGATTCTCCAATGCAAAAGGTTTACTAAATAATTCTCCCCATACAATATGTGAAATAAGCAGAAACTGTACAGTTTCAAACATACCATGCTCTTCATCAAGCTGTGATGAAACTGTACAGTTGCTGCTTATTTTACATATTGTACAGATAGAATTATTCAGTAAACCTTCTGCATTGGAGATCGCGCCCCATCTTTTATATATATTTATTGTCCCCGGCTTTATTTAGAAATGAATAATCACGATTATTATTTTGCATTTGTTTTCATAAAAAAAAAAAGCAAACGTGACCACTTAGTGTTTCCAAGCATATGGCATGAATCAGTAATGCTTTGTACAGTAAAACTCCCTGTTGAACAATAAAATAC
The DNA here is from genome assembly GCA_029206835.1 of Rana muscosa. Classification (NCBI taxonomy): domain Eukaryota; kingdom Metazoa; phylum Chordata; class Amphibia; order Anura; family Ranidae; genus Rana; species Rana muscosa. The sequence goes on from CM055127.1 coordinate 346,945,910, forward strand.
TTTTTGCTTTGTTGAAGATTCATTTTTGTATGTTTCATTTGATATAATTGGGGTTGGCTGCTCCAATGCAAAATGCCTGAAGGATCTGATTGTAATATTACCTGAGCTATTGCAAGTACACACATTATAATCTTCCCATTTCTTCCCAACAAAATCTAGCACGCAATCGACACATCAGTATTCGCAGAACTACATCCGCCATGCTACGACTGTATGAAAGACTCTTAGTTGAAGTTTTGTAATTAATCAGTCAATACCACCAAGTATCTTTACAGTGTTATCAGTACCTCATCATGGCCCTGTCAGTTTAATTTCCCATACCTGACATATATACTAATTAAACAATAAATAACTGAAGCTTTAACTACTATTACAGAAGTGTTATATTATGTTCATGACTGAATTAAATTAGTTTTAGTAATAAGAATGATAAGTGTAATGGGTTTACCCCAATTTGCCTAAACAAAGTAGAACTTTGAGCAAGAGTTCTATCATTAATTCAGACTTGGGTAATAATTTGTTTACAGTCTTACTTCCCCAACTTCTACTTCTGCCTTCTTCTCTGGAAATATACCTTATGCTTTCTGTTAAAACAGTTTTTTAATTGAGAGAAAAATAGCTAACTAGCCCATTTTGCACCCAAAATCATATGTCCTTTCTTCCAACCCTGCGAGGCACACGGTAAGCCCCACCCCACATTAATGTGACCATTTCCAGACAGGTCAAGCTCACTTTTTTTTGCAATTTTATTTATTTTGGGATCATAAAACTTTTGTTAGAAGATATGCTTACGGCCAATCTACAAATAGTGGGAACTACAGGGTGGCTAAGTGAAAGATTACTGCATCTTTCCTGTTAATGCCAAACTGTACTTTTAGGGAAAAAATAAATAAAAAATTAAGCCAAGAGATCTGCAAATAATAATATTGTAAAAGCTTACTTTTAAATTCTTGAGACATAATTTCTGGCAGCTTTACAGAGTCCTGTGTCCAGGCTTTGGGCTGCACAGACAGACTGCTGTCTAATGTATAAGAACAGTACTGTGGCAGTCTCAGATACTCAAAGCTAGCGCTCTCAAATCAGCATTATGCATAAAGCAAGCGTTCGCCTCTGCAGCCTGTGACCCAATCAGGTCTTTGTTAGGCTGCCGGAAACTGCTTCCTACAAAATCATAAGTTAGCCTTTACAAGATGATTGTTTGCGGACTTCTGGGATTAACTGTTATTAATACAATATTAAACGTCTACCTTGTAGTGATAATATGTGCGCCATAACTCGATAATAAAACTGCTCAGATTCTAAATGTTCTACAAAACTTGTAAATTAGAAGGGGCATTCATGATTTGATGTCGTACTTTATATTTTCTCTCTCTAAAACAAAATGGTGATTTACAAGTTGCCCTTTTCAGCAAGTCTTTACCCAGTTATTGCAATTAAATTACCACTTATGGCCTTATTCATGTGGAGAGTATTTCGATTTTGATCATGTTTTTGGTTAACATTTGTAACCAAAAGCGTAGTGTAACTGGCATAGATCTTGGTTGTTCTGAACTGTTCATTGAATAAAAATCAATGGTTCAAAGTATTGCTACACTAGTTTAGCAAGCCCATTCCCATTGGCACAGATTGGGGTTTATTTACTAAACCTGGAGAGTGCAAAAACGGGTGCAGCAGTGCATGGTAGCCACTTAGCTTCTAACTTGTTCATATAAGCTTTGGCAAAAAAAAAAAAACCTGCAGAGTTGCATTGGATTTTGTTTTAGTAAGTCAACCCAATTGTATTATCTGATTCAAAGGCAGTGCACATCCTTAAAAACAAACATACTAAATGAACTGCATCCATCACTGTCTGCAAATTATAAACTAAGGCCCCTTTCACACAGGGCGGATCAGTTTTGATGGACTCCACTTGCTCAGCAGGAACCGCTCCGCTGATCCCCGCTGAGCAGACGGATGATAGGTCCGTCTCCAATCACTGTGCAGAGACTGACCTGTCAGAGTCCCGTTCTCCTCTATGGGGAGATTGGAAGAAAACGGACAGGCTGTCTGTTTATCAGATCCCACCCAATGGACAAAGGGCGAACGTTTCGCCATCTGTCTGTTTTCAGCAGATTTTGTTGGATCGGATGTCAGAGGACAATAGGTGGCCCAATCAGGTCCGCCCGAAAAACAGACAAGCGGATCTGATCGTGTGAAAGGGGCTTAATTGGACATTCCTGTAAAAACTGATATTTTAGTTTTGAGCAGCTACAGAAACCACTGACCAGCTTTTTATCTAAAAGTAGGCAACAACCAGAAGTAAAATGTTGGGAGCTCACAACCTCACCTACTAGACAGCTCTAAACATCTTACTCTTCCAATGGATTTTTCATTAATTTAGGATTTATGCCACATTTCAGAGGAATCAATTAGTGCAGAGGAGTAGTTAATGTAGAATTCAGGAATCAGTCTGTCCCCATCTAGGGGTCAGCTAACATTGTGGCACTAGGGCACATATGTTTGCATTAACTATAAAAGAAAGGGCGCAAATACTTTAGACACCTGATATAATTTTATAGTCGCATTGGCTACCATACTGCTGGTATTTGCCATCCCTAATCCTCAGGTAGAACACAAAATCTTGGCTGCTAATGGAAGTAAGAGACCACATGGTGTATGGGATATTTCAGCCATGATATCTCGCTGCTGGAATCCAGAAGAATGTTAGAAGCCAGCAGATGATTAAGCCTACCAGCATCTGACTTCATCATAAATATCAGGTTTGGCTGGACAGACTCTTTAGATTGCACCCACCCACAAATTAAGTAGGCCCATGCTTATTTTAAACTGGAAGGAAACTTGAGGCACAGGTATAGTGTCCATATCCCCAGTCATCAGCATTTTATAACATTTTGACGGGCATAAAAATGTGTACCTTATTTGCAAAATTGAGTAAACCACGCAATAGTATCAGGTAATATTAACATCAGATGCTACAGGCAGTTTGGCTTCTGGCTGCTTACCCGTGTGACTTCTCTTATGGACCATTAGCACATTGGGGCCAATGCAAACCATGCCACAGACGTCACATTTCAGTTTACCATTCGGAAGCCGGATTCCACCATCAAGAGACAGCTCCTGATTCATGCGACTGTCTGAGATCCCATTGGTTTCTGTCAGGGGCTCTTCCAAACCACTCTCATCATCCTGTGCCTGGATTGGAGTACCTCGGCGAAGGGGCTTTCTGTCCCCTTCCTCATCACTCTGCATCTCCATCTTTACGGAGTTTGCTAAAAAAAAAAACATTTACATTAGTATAGAATTTATTCTCCATTATGCATATTATGTATAAAATACAAGAAAACATTCTGAGAGAAATATAAGACATTCATTGTTGACCCTTTAGAAAATCGTATTTGTGTTTGGTTTTTAATACTTTTAGCTCTCAAGTAACTAGGGATGTCCCAATACCGATACTAGTATCGGTATCGGTACCAGGCATTTCCCGAGTACTTGTACTCGGGGAAAATGCTCCGATGCTTCAGACGATACTTGGGCAGTCAGTGATGATCGGTGCGGCGGGGGGAGTTACAAGCACCGATCACCGCTGTATAGATTTCAATACAGCCCGACAGCTTCTCCCGACCCCCCCCTTCTTTTCAGCTGTTTTAGTGAAATCTATACAGCGGTGATCGGTGCTTGTAACTCCCCCCAAAGCCGCACCGATCACCGCTGACTGTCCCTGTATCCTCCTCCAGTTCCCCCATCCATGCTGCTCTCCCCCGTGCGCTCCGTGTCCCCCCTCCATGCTGCTGATGTCTTCCGTTATTCCGCTCTCCCCCGTGCGCTCCGTGTCCCCCCCTCCATGCTGCTGATGTCCTTCATCTTTCTGCTCTTCCCCCCCGCACTCCGTGTCCCCCCCTCCATGCTGCTGCTGTCCTCAGCTCTGTGCCACCCTCCATATCCTCCTCCGCTTCCCTCTGTCAGGATGGAGAGCGGAGGTAGGAGCCGCTAAACCCGGCTCCTACCTTTTCCGAATGTACAGAGTCAGTGACTGACTCTGTCCATTCATATAACTGAAACATCGTAACCTGTGTGTTTACGATGCTTCAGTTTATGAATGGAGAGGAGCCGTTGTTTCCTCTCCATTCATTTTCAGTGCAGCTGAGAAAGGAACTTGGGAATCTGTGTCCCTAGTCCCTTTCTCTGTCTCAAAGGGGAGATGTCAGAGGTCTGTTAAGACCCCTGACATCTCACCAAAGCCCCCCAACAGGGCTAGAAATAAAAAAATAAATTGCAATAAATAATAAAAAATAAATTGTAAAAAATAAAAAATAAATACACTGAAATCATCCCCCCCCCCCCACCCCAACAAAGCATTGTAAAAAAACATGGCAAAAAATAGTAAAAAAAAAAATACTGACACATAAAAAAAAGAAGCGGTATTCGGTATCGGCGAGTACTTGAAAAAAAGTATCGGTACTTGTACTCGGTCTTAAAAAAGTGGTATCGGGACAACCCTACAAGTAACCCCTTTGCTAGAGTGGCTGCACAGCTAAATGGTGGTGCAGTATAGGTCTATAGAAGACAATAGCCATGCGGTGCATCTCTTCTGCAGGTATGGGACTTCAGTATATGTTACTATCTGGATTTGAAATTAGCATGCTGGCTATTTTCTTCCATTGTCAGAACAGACTGATTTTACAAACCCATAGCACAGATTTAAGCTTTGTTTAGAATATTCTGTAGTGTCTTTCTGTTAAAAAATAAAAAATAAAATTCTGTAATGAAACCCTTTCTATCATCTAGCACAGAGGTGACAAACTCCATTTCAATCGATGACTGCATTAGCATTAGGGTTGTCCTCAAAAGGGCAAGATGTATTTGTAAGACTACACACCCCCACGTCGGTGTGGCCAGTGGGAGGATTCTAAAGGGGCAATGAATACTAGGAGTGCTTTATGTGCGGAGTTCAGGGATGTACAGAGTGCAGTTCCAGGGGTGCCCTATGCAGAGTGCAAAGTTCAGGGGTGAACTATGTACCAAGTGTAGGATTCAGAGGTGTGCTACCTATAGAGTTCAGGGATGTGCCATGTACAAAGTGCAGAGTTCAGGGATGTGCCATGTACAAAGTGCAGAGTTCAGGGATGTGCCATGTACAAAGTGCAAAGTTCAGGGATGTGCCATGTACAAAGTGCAGAGTTCAGGGATGTGCCATGTACAAAGTGCAAAGTTCAGGGATGTGCCATGTACAAAGTGCAGAGTTCAGGGATGTGCCATGTACAAAGTGCAGAGTTCAGGGATGTGCCATGTACAAAGTGCAGAGTTCAGGGATGTGCCATGTACAAAGTGCAGAGTTCAGGGATGTGCCATGTACAAAGTGCAGAGTTCAGGGATGTGCCATGTACAAAGTGCTGAGAGTTTAGGGATGCATTGTGTATAGAGTGCGGGGTTGAGGTGTGCACTACATACAGACTACAGGGTTTAGGGATGTGCTATGCACAGTGTGCAGGGTGCGAGGGCCACATAAAATGGCCTGGCTGGCCAGATTCGGCCCACGGGCCTTGTGTTTGACAATGTGGTCTAGCAGAACTATTGTGGACCTATGTCTTGGAACCAGAGAAGCTCATGCTCATTGTTGATCTTTTGCCTACAAAGCACATGAAACAATGTATAAAACAAAACGTGGCATCCAATATCCCCCTTTGTGGAGTGCATTCTCCATATATTTTTGTAGAAAAGTTTAAATTGAAACTTGTGTAAAACACCATAAAAGGACGGTGTTTCGAAAATGACCACCCTCCCCTTATTTATTGTGAATGCTCCAAGAGACCCTCTTTGAATTTGTGAGAAATGCAACCAGAGACCGCTGTGATTGACAAGGACCTTTAGGTGCCAGCATACAGCTGCCAGTATGTTATGATTGCTGAACCTAAAAAGCTTTGAACATTCTTCCTGGTTAGCTACAGAGTTACCATAAAGTTGGGATAGATGTAAAGGCAAACCATTAAAAGATTACCTTTTTAGTTTTGGTCTCCTTCAGAAAAACTAGCCCTACAGACACAGACAGTCTGCACACCTAATTGGATGTCATTTGTAACCAGCACAGGTGCACGTACAGGTATAATTTCGGTTCACGGTTACAAAAAATAAAGTTAAATTCTTAGGACATAACATAATATTTAGGTATACTAGCAATTTTAGTCCTTACTGTTATGTTCTATTCTAACAACTGCTGAAAACAAAATTTCAGATGGACATAACTCGATGATCTCATTTAATGACGGTTAAAATAAAAAAACTGACATAGTCAAGTACCTACTTAAAATAAAGACATATCAGAGGTACCATGTGCACCACTAAGTAGCTCCACAAAGCAAATAACAGTTTTAAGTCAGATATAGTTGACAAAATTCTACCTCCAAACTTCTCACCATACGGTTTCATTTTTCTTCTTTCTGGCTCTTTTCCAGCAGGACGAAACAGCTGCCAGGTGTTTGCTGCAAGCTGTTTGCCCCTCTCCTTGTGGTTTGCCTGCATGAGCCCACAAACAAGGTCGCCGGGTCCCTTCCAGTGCAGGAGGGAGTAGAGCACGACCTCATCTCGTTCTCAGCACAACTCCATCCTTCCACTTTTAGATCCTGCCGTCAGTACTTGTTGTGTGCCTGCATTCCTCTCCCACAGGGATGGAACGGCGAACATCATCTCTCCATAGAGGATAAGTGCTGCAAGAGGGATCTCCTCACTGCTATTCACAATCTACCTGTATAATACAGGCACACCGTTTTGTTGTTGTATATGTGATTAGCAGGCATATACAAGTGTTCTTACAATACAAGGCTAATAATATGTATTAGCATGTATCCCTGCATGACAGTTACATAGAAAAATCCCTTTCCTGGAAGAATATGTATCAGTTGATGGCATCATTCTGTAACCCAGTAGTGGTTAAACCAGCCAGTCTAGTAAGGGATATGAAATGTGATAAACTACTATTCCCTGTTGGCTGACAGGGCATGTAGTTCATAACAGCTACTGAACAAGTTTGCCAAACAATAGCATGACTACCAGAGCATGCTGGGAATTCTGGTTCAGTGTCATGCTTCGATTCTGTGATTGCCCTGTGCAAAATATTAGTCGGATGCCCCCTGGAGAAAATTTGAGTCCCCCCCATGGCAGCCATTGGCATCTCTGCTTTCTAATGGGTATCTCACTACTCTGAAAGTTTGTTACACAGTGGAGAAGCAGAGTTGCAGCCAGAACAAATAGCTCGCCAACACGGAGAAGCTGAATTTACAAAATGAAAGCCCATTTGAAGTGTATTTCTTTATACTACTGTATCCATGCACAGTATTGATTTACAACTGCTTTTTGCTTTACAATTTCTTAAAATAAGTTTAAAATGCTGTCTTCTGCCCTCCAGTGCTTTGCGTTAGCATCAGTGTATAACAGTCACACCCCACAACATTAATGCTTTTATACAGAACTGTATAACAGCGGAGCAGAGGGGGATATGTTAGATCAGTTCTGATACCAAGTTCTGATTACCAAGTGCACTTGGTCTGAAGGCCCACACACCTGATTGGAAAATTGTATGAAAAATACCACTTTCAAAGCGATCATAGGAAAACCTGATTGTTCGTACGCAGCTTTTGAGAGTCGATCACGACACTTCATGCAAAATTATCCAATGGGACAAGTTTTCTCATACAATATCAGATTGTACAATTTTTGTTTAATCAGTACAGTTTTCGTCCAAAAATACAATACATCACTTCCGAATTTTTACTCGGTCTTACGAGAATTTTCATACCAAAACTTAGTAACCTTTTCATTTTCGATTTGAAATGATCATGCAAAAAAAAAAAAAAAAATGGGACGATTATTCCAATAATCTCCTTGTGTGTACCAGCCCTAACTCTTGCGCCTTTTGGATGGCACAGTTATCTTAAGGCACCATGCACAACAACTGCTATAACAGGAAAGGGTCAGTAATTCAGGCCATAGATTATGTGATTTTCTTTCGGGCAACCAAAATCGCTTGATTCCCCCATCACCACAGTATTGAGGGGGGAATACCTCCCAAGAGCTATTGTGTTCTCCCTGGGGGGGGGGGCAGGAAGAGCCGTCCTTGCTGGGAGAACATTATAATTGTTGCTAGTGGCTACAGACCATACTGGACATTATTGTCGGGATTCCTGCAGAGCCTGGACTGGCTCTGTGACATCAGCTGACAGCAGGCTTTAGCCCGTTGTCGGTTGAATCTAGGTCACAGGTGTGCAGAACGAAGTGCAAAAAGAGCTTTGGCCACACTTCTCCTTTAATGTGTGATGGCTTTCATATCAGTAATCATATTCAAATATTATGCCTCATTGTTGATCAGAATCTGATTACTATGACACAGTTTGTCAAGCACAGTAAAGACTTCATGCAGCTTCAGGATTTGGTATATGATTTCTTACATTGGTAAAAACATTTCGTTCTTTCAGTGTACTAAAAGAAATCTTGATTGAAAACAGTTAATCAGTGTCACAATGAATTCTATCTCCAATAACGCACCATTGTTTTTCCTGGAAGTACTGCTTCTCTTACCGCCTAAAAGTAGAAGATAATACCTTTAAGTCAGAATCATTTGTGTTTTGCAATCATCTTGTGCTCGTCCTTTGATAAGGGAATGAGACAAACATCGCACCATTACGAAAGACAACACTATCTTTCTTTCCTTAAGTCAGTTGTGCAAAATTCTCAGTAACTGCCTCTTTCTGCATTCACATGAGCAGAACTTATTTAATACAGATCATTTATTCTTAAAAGAGAAGTATGGGAATATATATATATATATATATATATATATACACACACACATACACACACACACACACACACTCACTATATACAGGTTCTCACAGCTCCCTGAGCAGAGAGCTCTCTACTTTGCTCCCTCATCGCTCACGGGAGCGCTGGGCTATGGAGGGGGGCGGGATCAGCCAGCTCAGGCTCTCAACGGCTCGCTGAGAAACTGAGCGGGGTGCCGGTCCAGGCATGTGGGCGGATCCCAACTATGGGGTCATGATTTTGCCCGGGCCTGGACCGGATCTGTGACGGCAGTCGACACAGAGCTTCAGTCCGCTGTCTGCTGAAAACGGTTACAGAAGTGCAGAACGAACTGCACTGCTGGGATCCAGAGGAGAAGTACAGCCAAACGATCTTTGTGCATCAACATATAGCACCCAATTAGAATCCATATACTACTAGACTAACTTGAGACGAGCGAGATTAAAAATAAATGCAGAAGATAGACTCATTTTTCTGGCACAGGGATGCACAGGTGTTGCGTCCCAAGTCCAGTGCCCCATTGTTATCTATTTGGACATGGCTGCACAGACACAGCCAATGTATCATAATATATGGGAGGACATCTAATTTGATGAATAAGAAGTCTTTATCCAATATGGCAATTAATCTATTCAAGCATGGTGGGTAAATGTATTACACTCTTGCTTGGCAGCAATGGGGTAATAAGTTAATTTCTCTTTCAGGTAGCCCCAATTTCTTTCCACAAATCCAACTTATCCCATGTAGACAGGTCCCAGTACACATGCATGTGCAGAGCTGAACAGTGTGCATATATAAGTAACACATCTTTTCCTGTATTAGCTCACACACTGCGGCCCAGCGGCCATATGTAGCCCTTTACTTGCCTTTATCTGGCCCTTGGGGCAATATTCCACTCACTGACACCAACAAGGACAGGGGCACTATCCCTCCCACCGACAACACTGACAGGGCCTTATCCCTCCCACCGACACCAATGACGGGGCACTATCCCTCCCACCCCCACCAATGACGGGGCACTATCCCTCCCACCCCCACCAATGACGGGGCACTATCCCTCCCACCCCCACCAATGACGGGGCACTATCCCTCCCACCGACACCAATGACGGGGCACTATCCCTCCCACCGACATCAGTGACGGGGGAACTATCCCTCCCACTGACACACATGATGGGGCACTATTCCTCCCTCTAATACTAAAGATGGGGCATGATTTACCCCAACTGATGCCAGGACATGTTCTACTTCCACCGGGCAAACTCTGGCCCCTCTAAAAACTCTGAAGCACAGTAAATTGTCCCTTTGTTTGGAATGCTTTGAGACCCCTGGGCTACACCGTTCTAGTTCAAGCTTTAGGCACACTAGCTAACAAAACGCTCCTAGCAGTAACTTTTGAGCTTTTTTTTTGCTTCTAGAAGCAAATAGTGTTATCCTATGTGTCCATGCACATCATTTTAGTCTAGGAGCATTTTTTTCAAGCTTCAGCTTCTAGGAGCAGAAAAAAAATATAAAAAAAGTTGCGTTTTTTGGGAGCGATTTGCCGTCAGAGAAAAAGAAAACGCAGAATGCTCCAAACTGCTGCTAAAAAGCTGACACAAAACCACTAGAATGAGCGTTTTTCTGGATTTTTTTTAGCATGTAGTGTGTATGGAGCCTACAAAAAAAAATCATAAAACATTGTCAAAACTCCCTTGGATATTCCAGGAGTAAATATTGCTTACTGTACACACACAGATAACAGAAAGGTACTAAAGTGTGCAGGGAAAACCACAACACCGTCTCCCAGCATATCCCAGCTGTAATATTAGGAAAGTCCCTAAGGCCTCATTACTCATGTGTAACCCAGAAGACGAGATGCCCTGACCTTACAGTGTTTCACATCAAGAAATCCACAATGAGACTTAGCAAAGAAAGACTATCAGAATTAGTGCTAAGTGAATAGCCAAAGGTCATAGTGCAAAAGGCAAACATATCATTTACATCCAAAGCCCAGGCCAAATGTATACTTCTTTTCATTTCCAGCTGGCACTGGTCAAGCGGTTTCCTAATGGGAGAAACTAAAGATTTTTTGCCCCCTACTGGTAAAACTGCCCACCTTTTATGAACATCTGATAAGAAATGAGATTGTATACTTATTTTAGTCTCGCAACAATAAAACATTCATATGCATACCTCTAACTGGAATCATCCCTAGAGAAAATGACATTTATATAGTTGTCTTCTGATATTGCCAATAGGAATTCAGAGCATGACAATGCAGAGACAGAATCATACCCACACAATGACGGTTTCGCTCTCATTGCAGCCCTTTAGTGTAGTATATGGGCTCACTGTAAGCCTGCCGGGATCTTTCCAAAGTAGCTTAGAAAGCTAACCATTGACTTCTTGTTTATTTGTGCTCCAAATAAGAATTTTAGATTTTCAGTCCCAGTAACAATGGTCAGCAAAATCAAAAGAAATGGTGAATCGAACCATATTTATGTAGTCAAAGCGGTTATGTATAACATTTTTGCCTTATGCAAAATTCTGACCAACCTTTTTGCAATCTGAAGGTTTAACCAAAAAATTTATGAAAAAGCAATAGCCCACTTACCATAAATTACATGAATGATGAATTGTGTAAATATAAAATCCTTTGGTAGTGAATTTAAAGCGGAGGTCCACACAAAAAGTGAACCTTGGTTTTTCGGAACACTCCCCCCCTCCGGTGTCACATTTGGCACCTTTCAAGGGGGAGGGGGGTGCAGATACCTGTCTAACACAGGTATTTGCACCCACTTCCGGGAATAGAATCCCGCGGGAGTCACGCCCCTTCGCGTCACCCCTGCTGTCTTCTGGGAAACACACTGGTCCCAGGAGACAGCGGGGACCAGTGAGGACGCGCCGCGCTACTCGCGCATGCGCAGTAGGGAACCGGGCAGTGAAGCCGCAACGCTTCATTTCCTGATTCCTTCACCGAGGATGGCGGGGGGGCAGCCAAGAGACGAGCGATTGCTCGGCTTCGGCTGCCGACATCGCGGGCACCCTGGACAGGTAAGTGTCCATTTATTAAAAGTCAGCAGCTGCAGCATTTGTAGCTGCTGGCTTTTAATAAAAAAAAATTCGTGGGACCTCCGCTTTAACTTAAAGGGCCAGTCCATGCAAAACAGATATCCAATTCACCAATAAATTACATCTGGTTTCCCATATCTGTAATCAAATTACTTCCTGGATTCCCAGATCTCTTTGAGGCTCCAGTGGAGAGGTGTTCCTTCTACAGTACCTGACCCTGTTTCTCCCCACCTTTTGGTGTTCACATATCTCATGGTTTCAGTTCTTAATAATATTGAACACTTCGACCAGAGTTGGAACTCCTTTCTAAGGCTGCAGTTGCTACGTAGTTATTTGAAGGAACACCCCATTCACACATGTGCAACTTGTCATGCAACTTTGAACATGTACCCAATGTTTTCCAATGATTACTATTGATATATGTGCCACTTAAAGTGGAGTTCCACCCGAAAAAAAATTTTGGACCAAAAATCCTAAAAAAAACAATAGAAAAAAAATTATTGAAAAAAAATATATTTTTTTTACTTACCAGAAATAGCGGTTGCTATGCGGAAGTCCCTAATCTGCCTCTTCATCGTCCGCGGCTGGTCAGCTTCCTCCGTCCTACTCGGGGTGTCTTCTGGTGAATGGGGCACGCTGCCTTCTGGGAACTGTGTGTATCCCAGAGAGCAGCTGGCCCATTCACAAAGTGCCGCGCAGATCGCGCATGCGCAGTAGGAAACTGGCAGTGAAGCCGCACGGCTTCACTGCCTGTTTCCCTTACTGAGGATGGCGGCGCCGGGAGCTGCCAGGGTCGAGGGATCAGCCTTGGGGGGGGGGGGCTGACATCGCGGGCGAGTAGGACAGATAAGTGTCCTTTTTAAAAGTCAGCAGCTACAATGTTTGTAGCTGCTGACTTTTAAAAAAATAAATAAATCACGGGTGGAATCCCCCTTTAAAGTTGCTGTGACTTCAAAGTAGTTCATGCACTACTTTGGTCCACTTTCATGCAACTTGAGGGCCATAGGCATGTAGGGGGTCTGTAGAAGAACAAATACCTCCATAGGTGGCATTTTCTCTAAATAACATAGCAAGTTTTAAAATATGCAGTGGGTAAGGAACTGGCTGAAAACATGGCAAACCTAACTGGCATTTTGAGAAGATCTAGTTCCTGAAATGGAAATAACCATTTGCATATTGTCACTAGCAAAGTTTAAACCAGGTATCAGCAACATGATTGTGACTTTCCTGCAATTGCAGCCATGTCACATATAGATCACAAACACCATGTGCCAACCACCAGCTTCCTGACCCCGCCTACTACATTTCAGATGGCAAGAGTCATTGCAGAGTCGAGGAAGTCCTGTAAACCTTCTGGGCTCTAATGTGTTAAATAAAAAGGCCAAAACAGAAACCTGGGTGGACTTCCCTCACTCTGCCAGGTGACGCTACACCCCAGGTTTGGTAAGTGAATTTTACAGGGGGAGGGGAGGGGGAAATTTGTGCTGTATTTAATTTGGGAAGGGGGGGGGGGTTGTACCGGAATAAGGGGTAAGATGTGCGTCACATTCTACCGACCCCTGCACTCTGCACCACATGCTACCGACCCCTGCACTCTGCGCCACATGCTACCGACCCCTGCACTCTGCGCCACATGCTACCGACCCCCTGCACTCTGCGCCACATGCTACCGACCCCCTGCACTCTGCGCCACATGCTACCGACCCCCTGCACTCTGCGCCACATGCTACCGACCCCCTGCACTCTGCGCCACATGCTAACGACCCCCTGCACTCTGCGCCACATGCTAACGATCCCCTGCACTCTGCGCCACATGCTAACGACCCCCTGCACTCTGCGCCACATGCTAACGACCCCCTGCACTCTTCAAACCTTTTTTACTTGTAAATGTACCTTTCACTGTGATATAGTTAAGAAGAAAAAAAAAAGTGTAACCCTGATCTTTGATCTCTTCCATGCTGTTCATGTAACTCTTCACCTCTCCAGGGTTACCTACTCCTGCTCTAACCAAATCATTTATTTCAAGGTGATAAACAGGACAGTGGAACACTGTCTGGCAGCAAACCAGATAGTTTTCAATAATAATTATAAATGTGACGCACGACTAGGGGTGAGGCTAATACAATGAAGCTAACTTTTTTAGGAAACGGACATTGCTTATTTATTTTCACTAGTATTGTACTGCCAGCAATGGCCAGGTTTTCAAGGGTTAACCGCAGGCTGCTGGAAAGGGAGAAAAAAAAAAAAAAAAAAAAGCACGTCAGGATTGGAACACAATTCAGAACTTTGTGCAATGACACTACATGATTCCAGATCATTCAGCTAGTGAACTGCTTAATATTCAGAGGAGATATACCGTATATACTCGAGTATAAGCCGACCCGAATATAAGCAGAGGCACCTAATTTTAGCACAAAAAACTGGGAAAGTTTATTGATTCGAGTATAGGCCTAGGGTGTCCATCTGCATGCCTCACTGTGCCTCACTTTGCCTCACTGTGTCCATATGCATGCCTCACTGTGTCCAAGCCTCACTGTGTCCAAGCCTCACTGTGTCCATGCCTCACTGTGTCCATGCCTCACTGTGTCCATGCCTCACTGTGTCCATGCCTCACTGTGTCCATGCCTCACTGTGCCCATGCCTCACTGTGCCCATGCCTCACTGTGCCCATGACTAGACTGACGTTTAACATGGGAGTCTATGGAAGGGGTGCCCGGCTTTGAAAAATCAGTGCTTCCCAACTGTAAGTCCCCCAGACAAAACTTTGCACACTTGTAGAGGAGAAATAAGGCTACAAGTGTGCCAAGTTCCGGGTCCGGGAGACTTACGACCGGCCGGTACCGGGTCCTCAAAGTCACCGGAAAAATTACCATTTAACATGGGAGTCTAGGGAAGGGGTGCCCAGGTTTGAAAAATCGGTGCTCCCCGGCCGTAGGTCACATTTGTGCCAAGTTTGGGGTCCAGGGGACGTACGGCCGGCCGGTACCGGGTCCCCAAATTCCGGGAGATCAGGCACAAAAAGGTGACGCGAGTATAAGCCGAGGGGGGCATTTTCAGCACACAAAAAATGTGCTGAAAAACTCGGCTTATACTCGAGTATATACGGTAAGTCTGCAAAAACAGTAGTATGAATTAAAAGGTGCATCTGAGAACTATCCACTTATTCACTTTTCTGTACACCATGGGTCAAAGTACAGGTAATACTTTGTCCAATGTTGCCAGGTGCTTAATAATGCTGGCTGAGATTTAAACAATGTATAAGCAGGCTGAATGTACCCAAGTGAATCGATCAACTTGGGTACAACCAGCCTGCCGGATTTTACATTTGATTATTGTTAGCATCTGTTATTGCTGCTAGAAATCACGGTTTTCTCCCAACGGGGATGGCTTACCCTGCCGGGAGAACACAATGGCTCAGCAGGAGGGAATCCCCTGTCAACACTGTCTGGTTAAAGTAGGAATGGAGAATTTTCTTTCCTGCAACCCGTGGTCTATGGCTGGCATAAGGTCGGACTGGGAGCCTTCCTCCCCATGCAGAGATCGAAACATACAGTAGTTCGGAAGGAGAAGTCCTGGCTCCAACCACATTCCTGAGACAAGAGGTGGCAAGAGGAATGCACAGAGGAAAGGGGCGTGTCAGCTAGGTTTAGGACGAACCCATGGCGGACAGAACAGTGAAAACATTTTTTTTTAATCCTTTGCCAAGTTTCCATTACTGCCTGATATATTAATGCTCTCTAGTTATCCTAGTAACTACCATCAAGTAGACTAAAAGTGAGGAAAAATCCATGATATTTGTTGACATAAGAACAGGAATATAGGGAAAATCTTCCAATGGAGACATTTGTTCTGGTGACAACTGCCTAAAATAGGGTTTTACTTAATTTGAAGAGATTTCTCCGCGCTTCCTGTTCTGTCTAGAGCACATGTGTCAAACACAAGGCCCGAAGGCCGAACTCGGCACACCAGGACATTTCATGTGGCCCTTGCAACTCACCTGCAGCACACCTCTTGCTTCTGCCCCCACCTTGTCTCAACAGTTGGCAGCAGAGAGGACAGAACTCCCCGCCAGATCCTGAGCCTCTCTGTGCAGCCAAGGAGAGGCTGGTCTCTGCCCCCCCCCCCAATCTCAGCAGTCAAGACAGAACTCCTCCTACAGATCCTGCGCCTTTCAGTACAACTGCAGCTCCACCTTGTCTCCGTCTTCCCTGGTCTCAGCATTCAGCAGACTCCGGCAGCTGACTCTAGCCCTACTCTGGTCCCCCTCCAGAGTCAGCACTTTGCCTCCCAGCTCCACCCCCAACAGCACAAGTTAAGGGAGTTGCACTGTGATACTGTGATGTAAAAGGAGGGTGGGGGACTCTTGACTTCTGATGGTGTGGGGGCTCTGGACATCTAGACTTACAGATACAATTGGCCCTTTGAGGGCAACCATAATGCTGATGTGGCCTGCGATGAAATGGAGTTTGACATCCTTGGTGGATAGGCAGTCAATGGAAATGCCAACCTTTTTTAGTTTTAATTGTATTTTAAAACGTCTTAAGAAAATGAATAAACTACAGTAAGTCCAAACTGCAGATCAGTCCATGGCTAAAAAAAAAATCAAAACAAATCTGGTTCAATAATTTGTATGCTATGCATACTAGCTCATTATGCCTTTCTCTTGCAGGGGTATGTTTAACTAAAAATGTTGTGGAGGGTTTACTTCCTCTTTAATGGCCAGGAGGTGGCACAGCTTCTATATCATATGACTGCTGTGATTGACTCTAACACAGTCACATGATCAAGAGCCCATCCTGCTAGCTCCCAATCAGAAGATGTGACCGAGAGCTGTCAGTGACTGTTCAATCAGTGCTCAGTAAGCAGACTCTCAGCACACAACATCTGCCATGGACATGTATTTGCAGCAGCTGGCCGTTAAAACCCACTTTTCTTGCAATGTGGTCATCAAGAGCTTGAATGACTTATGGGGAAATGCAGGTTTTGCAGAAATGCAGTGCATTTGTTTTTTGTTATTTTGCCCTAACATACATTTTAAAAAAGAAGGTCTTCTGAAGTACATTAAAAATAACACTAAGGCCTCATGCCCACGGACGTTTTTACAGCCGCCTTTTTGAGCGTTTTTTACAGCTTAAAAACGCCTGTCCATGTTAGTCTATAGCTTCATGCCCACCTAGACGTTTTTGAGCTGTAAATAGCATAGACGTTTTTAAGCTGTAAAAAAAATCCAGAACCAGTGTGTTCCTCAGCGTCGGCGTTAGGCATAAAAAAACGAAGCGTCAAACGCGCAAAAACGCTGCGATCGCGTTTTTTAGCTCCGACGTGTTTTTTTTTCCGAAAAAAATAAAATTAAATGTATACAATAACAATAACATGGACAGGCATTTTTAAGCTGTAAAAAACGCGGCTGTAAAAACGTCCGTGGGCATGAGGCTTTAGGCCTCATGCCCACAGACGTTTTTACAGCCGCGTTTTTGAGCTTTTTTTACAGCTTAAAAACGCCTGTCCATGTTAGTCTATAGCAGTGGTTCTCAACTCCTGTCCTCAGGACCCACTAACAGGCCAGATTTTAAGTATTACCTTGGTGAGATGCAGACTAGAATACTGCAATCCCTGAGCAGCAAATGATATCACCTGTGATGCATTTCAGTTATCTTGCAAACCTGGCCTGTTGGTGGGCCCTGAGGACTGGAGTTGAGAACCACTGGTCTACAGCTTCATGCCCACCTAGGCGTTTTTGAGCTGCAAATAGCATAGGCGTTTTTAAGCTGTAAAAAAAACCCAGGACCAGTGCGTTCCTCAGCGTCAGGCATAAAAAAACGCGAAGCATCAAAAAACGCGCAAAAACGCCGCAATCGCGTTTTTTAGCTCTGACGTTTTTTTTCTAAAAAAATAATTATACAATAACATGGACAGTCGTTTTTAAGCTGTAAAATACGCAGCTGTAAAAACGTCCGTGGGCATGAGGCCTTAATGTTATCCAAAGTTTACTAATGATTTTTACTATTGACCATGACAACTGTACAAAGCATGCTATATACTTGCTGTACATTGTACTTAGTTTAAGGAAAAAAGGGGGTTTGGGACTTTATATGAGGCCAAGACATGAACCGTCAAGTGCCTCCATCCCTATTAAATTTACATATGGAGAGAGTTTGTACTTAGTTTACTAGGGACTAAAGTATAGTTCTTCGGCACTTTCAGGATCTACAATGCATTGAAATGGCTGCAAAGCCAAATGTTAATAAAACTACATTATATGGCCACTCCTCATCTCCTCCTCTACACGTTACAGCTGAATAACTGTTAAAGCGTAAAGTAACTTTACAAGGTTGGGCGAATCATTTTTATTACAAGTCACAATATAGATCAACAAGATCATTTCTCAAAATATCTTTATTTTTTATTAAAAAAGAAAAAGTAATTTAGCTTCAGTACACTGAATCTGCCAAGTCAAAAATGCTGCCATTAGTTTGCTGCAGTGAGGAATAAGCATTTCCTCAGTCTCTTCTCCCTCTGATCACACTGCAACACTGTAGCAAGTGACAAGATGAGAAGTCGAAGCAGAGGCTAACAAATTTATGACAACCAAGTACTCCATAGGCACCATGACTTACAGGATTGTGTACTCACTAAGGAAACAGCTTAGTCCAGGAAGCAGATGCCAACCAGGAATGATGCCTCACAAAAATGGTACTATCCTTCTGGAGAGAAAAGCAGATGAAGACATTGCTGGGGGTATGCCGTGATCTCTGCAAGAGGTAATAAATACCTGGAGGGGTGATATGTATGTACATATTACTTAGCATGTATTAACTTATCAAGAAACATATTTAATGATAGGCCTACATTAGAGTTAAAAAAAAATTAACTCCCATGATGTGATCCTCTGCTCAGCCATACCCATGAAAGAAAGCACTAGACTACATATAATATGGTAAGGTTTACAGAAAAAAAAAAGTAACTCAACACCGTAAAGCTAAGAACTTCTAGAAAAGCTGAACAAAAATACTTCAAGTCAAAATAGCCACTGTATAATCCAGACCAGATGATGTAGACCAGGGGTCTCAAACTGGTGGCCAGCTGTTGCGAATCTACAAGTCCCATCATGCCTCTGCCTGTGGGAGTCATGTTTGTAACTGTCAGCCTTGCAATGCCTCATGGGACTTGTAGTTTTGCAACAGCTGGAGGGCCGCCAGTTTGAGACCCCTGATGTAGACCAATGGTCTCCAAACTGTGGCCCTTTTCTTGCCTCTATTCGGCCCTTGGGACACTTTCTCCAACTGACACCAATGATGAGGTCCCATTCCTCCCACTGACACCATTAATGGGGCAGTATTCCTCCTGCTAAGACCAATGATGGGGCACTATTCCTCCCACGGACACTGTCGATGGGGCACTATCCCTTCCAATGATACCAACCATGGGTCACTATTCCTTATGTTAAAACTAATGATGGGGCAAGGGTTACTGATGCCGGGACATTTTCTTTTCACACTGGCCACAGTCTGGCCCCCCTGAGCCTGAAGGACAGTAAACTGGTCCTTTGTTTAAAAAGTTTGAAGACCCCTGAAGTAGACTGTACAACAACTGCACAAACAAATAAAACATAGGGCGCAAACCTAAAACCAGCTAATGTGTTTCAGGTGACGTGCCCCCTTCCAGGGCAAAACTCTTGCTCTGAGGAAGAGGGCACGTCCTCCGAATCGCATCAGCTGGCTTTAGGACATCCATTTGAACCAGAGGAGTTCATTCAAAAGGCTGACCTGCATATTTTACAATGTTGTTATTTATATTTCTTTTTTGAGTATATACAATTATTCTATATCCTTTGTAATAAAGTGCTATGGATAATGCACGAGGCGTTTGTGGCCTTTGCTTTATTGGTTTGTATAGTATGGGAAGGTGTGCAAATTAGCGTCACCCCTTTCCCTCTATAAATGCTGAGCTTGTAAAATTGTCATTTAGTTGTAATTTGAACACCTAGACAAATAAAAGAATACACTGAATTGTAAACCCAATGTTCCTCCTTACAAAAAAAAAAAAAGACAGATCCTTTATAGAACAAGAAAATACAAGACAGTAAATCACTACATAGGGTGAACTGTCAAATCTAGGCTTTATGTGGTTAATCTTAAACATATTTTAAATAATCCCTACAAAGTGCGTTGACACACTATAAAATCTCTACAAGTAAAGAAATCATGCTGCCACATCTGTCTGGTTTTCCTAAATGAAGGAGTTTGGAGGCTATAATTATATTATTATTATTATTATTATACAGGATTTATATAGCGCCAACAGTTTGCGCAGCGCTTAATAAAATAAAGGCAGACATTACAGTTACAATACAATTTGGTACAAGAGGAATCAGAGGGCCCTGCTCATTAGAGTTTACAATATAAAAAGGGGAGGGTCAGACGATAAAAAAGGTAATAGCTGTGGGGGATGAGCTTATGGAGGAAGTAAAACAGTGTTAGTTAGAAGCAGGATAGGATTCTTTAAAGAGAAGGGTTTTCAGGGATCGTCTAAAGATGGATAGATTAGGGGACAGTTGGACAGATTGGGGTATGGAGTTCCAAAGGATGGGAGAAGCTCTGGAGAAATCCTGGAGGCGAGCATGGGAGGAGGTGACAAGGGAGCTAGAGAGCAGGAGGTCTTGGGAGGACCGAAGAGAGTGGCTTGGTTGGTATTTTGGGACTAGGTTAGTGATGTAGCTGGGGGCCGAGTTGTGGATGGCTTTGTAAATTATTGTTAGTACTTTGAATTTTATTCGTTCAGTGAGTGGAAGTCAGTGGAGGGATTGGCAGAGAGGGGTGGAGGACACTGAACGGTTGGTAAGGTGGAGGAGTCTTGCAGCGGCATTCATGATGGACTGAAGGGGGGATAGTCTATGTAAAGGAAATCCAATGAGAAGGGAGTTGCAGTAGTCGAGGCGAGAGATGACCAGGGAGTGAATTAGAAGCTTGGTGGTGTCAGTTAAAAAGGGGCGTATTCTAGAAATGTTGCGGAGGCTAAGGTGGCATGATTTGGACAGGGATTGGATGTGGGCCTGAAAGGACAGTTCAGAGTCTTTATATAGATTTACATGTCCTTTAATTGTTCATGTTTTTTTCAGTTTAACCCTTTCAGTCCCCCCCCCCCCCCCTTTAACTATACAGTTTGCTCAGAATCCACCAATCCCAGCTGAAAACAAAGTAGCCTCTGTTAAAAATTGAGATAAATTATATTTTTACATGGTTATATTTTGAAATGTTTTGACATGGATGCATTTTTGCTTTAAAAAAAGGTATGTTTCCTCGCTCTGGCGAGTACCTACCACACTTTTTCCCTTCACCTCATTCTGAAAGCCAACCCCCTTTTATTTTGTTACCGTTTTCATATTCATATTTTTTTTCTTACCTAAGTGAGAATGATGTGTCCTGCTTTTGCAGCCTCTTTCTGCAAGGAGCACAAACTGCATCCGGTGGGCTGGTGAGTGTCATTGTGGGCCAGCTTCCGAACCCGAAAGAGGCAGCCAGCTCACACTGGCGGGGTGAACCAAGATGGAGGCACAGGACCCGGACTGTCACACCTAAGCAGCAGGACAACACTGGATCCGCTGGGCAGGCAAGTATGTGAAACAAGAACAAATTCTGGTAGGTGTTTCAAGACTGTTATGTTGATAAGTAGCACTGTAAGGCTAAGTTTAGACTTGGACCTAAACTGCCACTCCTCTAAATAGCAATCCTGGTTTGAATGGCTTTTCAGAGCCATTTAAAAAAGGTGGTGAAGAGGACATGTGAGGCCCCATAATTGCCACGCACCAGCACTGCATGCGGTTGAGGGGCGTTTGGTGTGCTTCCTAAGTGGGTCTAGTTCAAAGGCAGTACTGAACAGGGGCAGTCAATTTTGCCACGGGAGCAAAGCAAAGCATTACTATGGCATCACAACACCCGTATCCGCTGTCTTTGCAGCTTATGGGGGTAGTGGTTGGGGGGGACTAAACGCAGCTCTACTGAGCATTTTTTGTGCCCCCCAACTGCAAGTTTAAATAAGCCCTTAGGTCATAGCCTAATAAATGCTTGGTGCTAATTTGCCTATGTACAAACTTCAGGAGTTGAAGCGTGGTCCATGGATAGTCTGCTAAGGAAGTAATTCAGAGAAGTACAGGCTGCAGCAACAGTTGGGCCTGATGTTGTGCCCATACATCAGTAGTTAACCAAGCTCTGGCTATTGTAATACGGCAATCCACAATCATCTGTAATCACAATTTTTTTCTATGCACCAGTATTTGTCTATGCACCAGTAATTAACCAAAGCTGCTGGACTTCTTCCTCTTAGTTAGTTCAGTAACCCCCACTACCTTCATCAATATTAGCAATAAGCTCTACAACAATTATTTTCCATTTGTCTATCTAAGGCAGGCCATACACAATGCTAATTTCTTTCCGGCAACCATGGGTTGCGCGATTCGCTCGATTCCCCCATCAATACAGACAGTGTTGACAGGGGAGAGTGTGGACAGTGTTGACAAGGGAGAGTGTGGACAGTGTTGACAAGGGAGAGTGTGGACAGTGTTGACAAGGGAGAGTGTGGACAGTGTTGACAAGGGAGAGTGTGGACAGTGTTGACAAGGGAGAGTGTGGACAGTGTTGACAAGGGAGAGTGTGGACAGTGTTGACAAGGGAGAGTGTGGACAGTGTTGACAAGGGAGAGTGTGGACAGTGTTGACAAGGGAAATCCCCACCCCCCGGCGGGAGAAGACAGTGATTATTGTTAGCGCCTACACCAGCCGCTAGCCATAATTTAATGTTAAGTCCAGCTGGCTGGTGGTACCAAAGTTGATTGATCATCTTGGGTACATTCAGTCTGCCCATATACAGTTCAAATCTCAGCTGGTTCAGTAGGATTCAAACCGTCTATGGCTGCCGGCCTAAGAGCAACAAAAGTCAGCACTGGCAAGAATTTCTGATGCCTTCAAAGTAATAACAAGGCGTATGAGTGTGCAATGCCCTGATTGGCTCAGTACCTCTGAATTTGGTAAAAGTCACTGTCATGAGATCAGTACTCAAGCTGCTATTGAAGGCCTTTTAAAAAATGCTATTTTTCTGGTTTCTATACCTTTTGAGCCACAATCCGAATTGGGCTTGCTGTAAATTATTGTCAGAAAAGTGTCAGAATTCCTTAGGTCTACACTTCCAGGTCAGTAACTCATGGAGCAATGCATCACTGTGACAAAAAAGGTAACTGATAAAATTGCCGCCTTCATGATTCTCTCACAAGGGGTTTTCTTGAAGTGTGGCATGCTTCCCTTTGACCAGAATATTGATAACTCTGGGCAATACCTGGCCCCAGACAAACATTACTTTTTCTGAGAGAGGGCTTGGCTCATGGACTGCGTATATGGCCCTATTTCTGCATCTACCACCTGTGCAAATTCAGCCTTACATGCTGGATGTAGAAAAGTATCCACGACACTACCAGCCAGTCTCTGGTGTGAAGAGCAACCATAACAGGCATTCTGCTGTGTCAATATCAGCATGCAATGCTTTCTATTATTTCAAGGAAATGTACAGTACATTTTCATGTTGATTAAATATGATTTTATACTTGATTGTTGTTCCATAAATGTGTTATTGTAATAATTGTAGAGAGCTCTCAAAGGCTCAGAACTATTACTCCATCTCTCAAAGTTGTTGAAATAAGATAGCCACAATGGGAGAGCATGGTTGGCCAACTCATAGACTTGCATTGTTAGAAGGAGCGGTAAAGAACAACCATTGTGTAGTACTGCAAAGCAGGAAGCAGACCTTGCATATGTAATTGGTAAATATGGCTGCTCACTGTACCTAAATAATTCAAAAGCACAGAAAACGATGTTTTTGAAAACATTAGGTCATTTTTATACTACTATTTACATCGGAGTTGAGGCTGGGAGGAGTGAGTATAATAAAGAAAGAAAAAAAAAAAAAAACACAGCAAAAAAGGGACGCAAAGATTCCCAGGAGGAAGCCTGAGCCTTACTCCTGGACACTAGACAAAAACCTGCGTCTAGCATAGTGGCCTCCAAAATGCGGGCCTTTGCTTGCCTTTACCCAGCCTTCTGGGCACCTCTCCTCCTACTGACACCAACAATGGGGCACTATGCCTCCCAATGACACCAACGATAGGGAACTATTCCTTCAATACCACTGAAAGGGCACTATTCCCGCTCCTACTGATCAGAGGTGCTATGTCTTATTTATTTTTTTACTCCCACTGACCACCAAGTCAAAAAGGCATGATTTACTCCCATTGACCCTGGGGAATCTTCTTCTTCCAGAGGACCACAGTCCGGCCCCCCTAATGTCTGAAGTACAATAAACTGGCCCTTTGTTTAGAAAGAGACCCCTGCTCTAGCAGATAGGGTCTTAGCCATTCCCAGGGGCTGCCCCTAAGCTGTGCTTTTGTTTATGTGCCTAGCAATTATTCCAAAGGGCGGCACTATAACCCAACAGTCAGAGAATCAAGTTCTGTTGTGTCCTTCAATGAACAGAAGAGAAAATGCTCAGTTATTACTTATGAAGAACGACCTGCAGCTTCTCCTTTCACACCCATGTGCAAAGGGGTTTGGTGAAAAAGATGCCATAAGTAAGCAAACCCAATTTGAAAAACAAACGCAGAATCAGCTGACTGTACTTTGCAAATTGTCATGCATTTTAATTAATTTGTTTTTTCCATAGCCCTATTAAACCCCAAAAACCTAGGTGGTGCATTTGTATATCTGGTTTGTTCTCCAGCTTACTAATTTTATGCAGAAGAAATTACTGGAGCACTGTTCAGGGGTAAAAACCAACCTTGCAATTAGCCTACCATGAATACGATTTTCATCAGTAATTATTTGTTTTCTGACAGGAAATATTAATTCGCAGCAAGACGCCTCCAGTATATACAGCAAGAAACATATATTACACAAAATGAAACCTATCACCACCCTCATCTCTTAACAATGCAGGTAATGATGTTTTCTGCAAGGACTGTGCCCTTCTAGGAAATAATTGCATACAAAACAACTGTGGGACATGAAATAAAGGATCCCCCTACCTGACACACCCTGCTCTGCTCTGGCAGCACCAAGACTAGCTCACAGTCATGAAACCGGTTCCAAGTCAACATCCTTAGAAAGTCGCTGCAGCTAATGAATTCACCCCCTGGCTGACCCATTTCAGCCTTGCTCAACACAGGAGCCTCCTTCAACATACAGTTCAGTTTAAAACTGTGGGAAGGGTGTCTTACATTCCTGTTAAATGCGATTCGTGGATGAAATCAGCATACCTGGAATCCTTTTATGACAACTGGAATTAAAGTGTAGGTTACAGCAAAAGAAAAAAAAAAAAAAAGAAGGTGTAGTACAAGTCTTCAATACATGCACATATTCCCTTCTTTTATCCATTTAAAAGGCCCTGTAACTACATACTAATACCCATAGACAGCACTGTCCAGTTGTCTTTTCTTAAACTACTCAGACGCTCCCTCTATCCTCCACATTATAAAAGGCTAATTGTTTAATGGTCTAAGGTGAGAACTGGGAGGACTTCTCAAAGTGGACCTTCATCCCAGGAAAGGAAGGGGTGGGAGATAAATGAAACTTAAAAAAATAATAATTGGGGATCCTTCCCTACACTACTGGACCCCCCCTTATGCCAGAATGACATATTCACTACTTTCGGCCTCCTGCAATACCTACATCACACATTCCAGGAGGCCTTGGGGTACTCTCTCTTCCCCCTATACTGTCCTGCCACCCTAGACCCTTTATCAATAGTTAAAATTCTACCAAACCTGATTAATTTCAGATATATATCAGCTCCTGATGAGTGGAGAGTTCCACGAAACGCGTCAAGCTATCCCGATGCTACAATCATGTCTACTATATGGTATCATTTTATTATCGACTAATTTTCATCTTTATCATCTGTATTATGCTGTAACAACCATGATTTGTATATGTTTATTATGCGATTATGGATCAACGTGCCTGATATTTTATATTAATACTATCATTTACTACAATGCTAATATGCTACAATGTATTATGTGTATATATATATATATATATATATATATATATATATATATATAAATTCTATTCTCATGCATATACTGTCCTGTGTGCTGGGTATTGAGATTCAGCTAGTACAGTTACAACAACTATTTTTTTGGTCAGACACCCATTGCCGTGATCACCTTCTAGGTGCATGTTTCATCTAAAGTCCCAATCTTTTTTTCAGTAGAACATTAGGGGGTTGGCTGTCTCTTCCTGGCTCTTGCAGCCAGCCCCCTGATGGGCCATGGTGCATGCATGTCATCAAGGGGCCATCTGCAAGAGCCTGAAGACAGCTGGCACCCTGATGCCAAAGAAGATGGCAGCATGGATCTGGGTGTGCAGCAGTGGAGTGGCAGATCCCTATAGGATGCCACTGTATCTGCTGGCTGCGCGAGTATGTTTGTTTTGCATGACACAGCAAAAAAAAAAAAATGTAAGAGGGCGAGTGAAGATCCTCCAACACAGAAAGTGTGCACTAGATACAGGACAGCTCAAAATTTTAGATGAAATCAACTTATTAAACAGATATAACAAAACATAACATGGTATATTCAATAGACTGAAAAGTAGCAAAAAAGCAAAAGATGATTGCTAGGGTTGTCATGGGAGAAATATGGAAGCTGCAGTTGCTAACTCATGTTCTTAAATAGCTAGGCGAAATGATGTCATGCTGACCATGCGGCTTCAAAATTTTGAGTCACTGACCCAAAATTAGTATACAGATAAAGACATCTTTTATCTGATTTCATGATCTGCATGTGTGTGCTGCTTCAGTGACTAAGTATTACATCCAATGGATGCGGATAACAACCATAAAAATAACTTTTTCTAAATAAGGTCACCAAGGAAACCCCCTGTATAACTTCCTCCCTTCAAGTATTTTGTGATACGCATTCAAATTCTGCCCCTAGATGCTGACTACCGTGGACCATCCAGGACCCCCCTTAGGCCTCTTCCACATGTGCGGACCGTTTGTTTTATCAGTTACGTTACGTTTTTTAAAAGGAAAAAAAAAAGAAAAGGGATTAAGTTACCATCAGTTTTTTATCCGTTTTTACATCTGCCAGCTAAAGTCCTTATCCACTTAAGTCCCGGAGCCATTTTTTTCATGCAAAAACTGAACATTTGTCCGTTTACATCTGTTTTTTCATCGGATTGTTTTTTTTTTAACTGAAAACAAATAGGGCTTTGATTCGTTTCAGAAATCGGATGTTGACGGAAGCCGATGTAAATGGACGATCATCAGTTTACATTTGTTTTTCCATAAAGATGTATTGATGTCCATTTTTCATCCATCAACGGATGGAAGGAAAACAGACAAACAGTCCGCATGTGTGAAAGGGGCCTTAAGCTTCATACACACGATGAGAATACACACAAATGATCGTCCAATTTTTAATTTTTTTTTTTTTGCAGGCTAGTCTCATTTTGAAAATGAAGAGGTTACTAAAGTTAGGAAAATTCTCATACGACAGAATACAAACGTCAAAAGTGATGTGATGTGATGTATTGTGTCGTGGTCTTGGGCCGTATGTTCTGGTACCATACAAGGAAAACCATATGTTCTGGTACCATACAAGGAAAACCGTATGTTCTGGTACCATACAAGGAAAACCGTATGTTCTGGTACCATACAAGGAAAACCGTATGTTCTGGTACCATACGAGGAAATTTCTGCGTTTGCCTGTTAGGATAATCTTGCCGTGATCGGCTCTCGAAAGCGGTGGACTAACATTTAGATTATCCTATGATCGCTTCAAAAGTGGTACTTCTCGTCCGATATTCTGTTCGTGTGTACTAGGCATTAGATCTCTCTCTGAATGAGGACAGCAAAGATTAACTCATCCTCACTGGATTCACCATGAACACATAGCACATGCTGGTAAAAGATGCATTTCCTCTTTGCCAAAGAAGCGACTGGCTGCTCAGACATCTTCCGTGGTCTGAATATCTCGGTACATGACGGAAGCTCTCTATATTGTTCTTTAGTTCATGACTATACAGCAATCCATCATTGTAAGAAAAGCATGAACCTTTAGAGCCCTTTCACACTGAGCCGCCCATAGCGTCGGCGGTTAGACGCCGCAATTTTTACCGCCGACACTATGGGGGGATTTGTGGCACATTTTGGCCGCTAGCGGGGTGCATTTAACCCCCGCTAGCGGCCAAGAAAGGGTTAAAACCGCCCACAATGCGCTGCTAAAGCAGCGCATTGCGGGCGGTATAGCCACGCTGTCCCATTGATTTCAATGGGCAGCAGCGGAGGAGGAGCGGTAAACACACCGCTCCTTCCACGCTCCAAAGATGTGGCTAGCAGGACTTTTTTTTACCGTCCTGCTAGCGCACCGCTCCAGTGTGAAAGCCCTCGGGCTTTCACACTGGAGTGAATGTGACAGCTTTTAAAGGGCGGATTGCAGGTGCTATTTTTAACGCTATAGCGCCTGCAATACGCTCCAGTGTGAAAGGGGTCTTACATTGCCTGACAACTCCAAATTAGGGAAAGTTTCAATACACAAAAAGGTAGCGTGATCTATTCTTGAGGAAGAAGTGCTCACCACAACAGATAAAGACTGTTACAGCAATAGATTGCTGCACATGATAGAGACCTCATCTCCGCTCTGCCCAAGGAGCTACACAGCACTCCACACTTAAAGTAATTGTCAACACTTGCATATACCCAGTAAAATGACTGGCTTCAGGTGATACAGAGATGAAA
Source organism: Rana muscosa (assembly GCA_029206835.1). Classification (NCBI taxonomy): domain Eukaryota; kingdom Metazoa; phylum Chordata; class Amphibia; order Anura; family Ranidae; genus Rana; species Rana muscosa. The sequence continues at coordinate 346,974,561 of CM055127.1, forward strand.
CAAACCCCCCCTACATAAGTTGAACCTGTTTATCTGCAGTCTTCTCGTCTCTACATCCGTTCAAAATGCTGAATTTGTAAAGCTTGTCTGAGCGGTCAGAAAATGGGGCGGGGAGCTGAAGTTACAATCTGCTCAGAGCAGTGAAGAGCTCTGAGAGCTGATTGGAGAAAAAGGGACAACCCCCCCCCTTCACAAAGCACACAGGAACAGAGCTGAGGCTGTCAATCAGCTCCCCTGTCACATTGCTTTTCTTGGTGTCAGGGAAACTTGTCAGAAGTGATTCATGCTTATAGGAGCACAAAGTGTCATTTCTGTCTGCTGCTTCGTTCCTCTACTAATTAAGATAAGTACACACTTTAGAGGGATATGCTTGGTTCATATTTCATGTTGGAGGTTTACAACCACTTTAAGTGCGAGCATGTCACCAGTGTCACGCCATGTCTGTTCTGAATCCCTGTGTTTGTTTACAGGGCGCCACTCATCATATCTCATTTATTTTCATGTGTCCTTGTGTTTTTTGTAATGCAATTATTGTAAGGACCTGATTTTGATACCAAATCTCCTCTACAGTAGATGTACTCGGAGATGGATACTAGCAGCCAATAAAGGATGCTGCACTGCAAGTGTACCGATAGGGAACATGCCAACAAGGGGAGAAAGCAGAGGGATGACTTCATCAGTCTGTTGCTGCTCTTTTCTACTGCAGTCACAGGGCTGAGGGCAGGAGGTTGCCAAACTGCATTACTTAAAGTTTACCTTCGCCCAATCAAAAATTCCATCTGACTACCCTACCACAATTTATTTAAGTTCCAGAGCTTTGCATTCTCGCCTAGGTGAGAATGATGTAGCCTCCCTGTTGCTTCCTGGGATTTAAATGTCACACATCCTAGGAAGAAGTTTTACAGAGGGTCGCATGTGTAGATACGCCACAGGGATTCAGGAGCCAGTACAGACCTGCAGCACATCTGTACACACGCAGGGGTTTCCCGCACAGACGCTGCAGGTATCAAGGTTCCAGATATCAATACTGTGTGCACAAGTACAAGAGATCCTGCAGGCCTTCGCCGGTTTCTACAGAAAAAAAGCATTGCACCAGCGATTAGAAGATCGCTGGTGCCATGCAGATCTGTCAGTGTATCTGTGTGCCTGCACATCCCGTACGGGCAGGCAGATACACTGATAGGAAGAATCAATGAACTATCACGGCACTCAACAGCGCCGTGGTAGCTCATTGAGAACTACAAGCCGACAACCAAAAAGGGTGTTGGGGCTTGTAGTTCATTCACACACAGAGCTCTGTGAATGAATGACGCGGTCGCATGGGCACATCGGGCAGCGGCTGCAGCATAGGGAACATGTTACACCTTAAAAAAATGGGTAACTTTGGACACATGTTACATGTTCAACCCATTTTTTAAAAGGTGCAACATGCTCCCTATACTGCAGCTGCTGCCGGACATACACTTTAAATCCTATGGAACTCTTCACCCCAGTGTGCTGCTATCGCGGAGCATTTTGAAAAGTCTTGAATACTGTGTCTTTGGTGCCTGGGTTTAAAAACACACCTCTCCCATTCAAATCAATGGAAAAAAAAACAAAAAAAAAAACAAGGCTGGGTTGCTTTTTTTTGGTGCGCTTTTTAAGTCACATGTCCATGTTTCACAGGTACAAGCTGAGAGTCAGAAAGCTCATCAAAAAGATATGTGAAAAGAAGCATACCATGTTTCAATACGCTCCAGTGTGAAAGGGGCCCTTAAATACCCATTCAGCCTTCAGCTAGAGTGCCTCTCCGTCAATATGGGTAATAACTATTCTATTAGAATGTTGGGAAAGCCGTATCAATATTAGGCTGATTAAATGAGCTGTAAAGATGGAGAGTTTAGCTGCCTGTGGAGCATGGAAGCGATGATGCTCAGCTGCAGATCGGTAAACAATTGTGCACATATGTCACCATCCTGCATCTCCTCTGGGAACTGTCACTCTTGGGACATAAAACTCCAAGGAACATCTGAAATAAAGGAGAGAGGAAGGACGGTTCGCCTCCTAACAACAACTCTCTGCATGTAAATGCCAGAACACTTCAAAATTTTTCCTTTTTCCAGAGCAACACCAAGCAACAACCAGTCACTAAACTGCTAACTAAGAAACACAGTACAAGTCCTGCAAAGATCAGAAAATTCTACTAAATGTAGTTTTAGCTTTAGACTGTTAAAAAAAAAAAAGTTTTAGCTTAATTTGCATCAATCAACCGGAGCCAGTATTGGCAAGATTTTATATTACCCCCAGTACTTCTGGGATGGCCTGCAGCTCCCTGTTATATGAGCCCCTCTGGACTCTGGATATGGGGGGGGGCGGGGGTTGGGGAGTGTGCCACCAAGGAACACAATAACCAGCTTTCTAATAAGCTTAAAGCTGAAGGAAACTGCCAAAATTATTTCAATATTTTGGGCCCCCAGGAGGCACATGGCGGAAATGGCCACTGATTTGTAACAGGATACAAATCTGGCCCTATGGATCCTGGCTGTGGTTGTTGATGAAGGGAGTGCATCTCCATCAGCAAGAATGCTCAACTGGCTGAATTTTGATCCATCTATGGCCACCATAAAGGATCACTAAAGAAAAAAAAAAGAAAACAACAAACATGTTATACTTACCTCCGCTGTGCAGTTTGTTTTGCACAGAGTGGCCCCGATCCACGTCTTCTGGGGTCCCTCGGAGGCTGTTTCGGCTCCTCCCCGCAATCACTCACCACCTATATGCGCGCTTGCATGGTGGTGAGTAATTGCGGGCGCGCTCCAGTGATACAGCCAGCGGCTATTGCCGCTCACTGCATCAATCGGCCCCGGCCCCTGGCTTGCCGCGTCATTGGATGTGATTGACAGCAGCGCGAGCCAATGGCAGCGCTGATTTCAATCCATCCACTGTAACCAATCAATGGACAGGCTGAGCGGCGAACAGGATGCTGGGGGCGAGCGCGGGACTTTCGAGGAGTCAGGTAAGCTAAACGGGGGGCCAAGGGGAGCCGGTATTGTCGGATGTTTTTTCACCTTAATGCATAGAATGCATTAAGGCAGGGCTTGACAAATTTGCTTGGAATCTAGGAGCCAGCTAAAAAAGTTAGGAGCCAGGAACGCGCCCTGTCCCGCCGAGCTTGCGCGCAGAAGCGAACTCATACGTGAGTAGCGCCCGCATATGAAAGCGGTGTTCAAACCACACGTGAGGTATCGCCGCGATCGGTAGAGCGAGAGCAGAAATTCTAGCCCTAGACCTCCTCTGTAACTCAAAACATGCAACCTGTAGAATTTTTTTAAACGTCGCCTATGGAGATTTTAAAGGGTAAAAGTTAGTCGCCATTCCACGAGCGGACGCAATTTTGAAGTGTGACATGTTGGGTATCAATTTGCTCGGCGTAACATTATCTTTCACAATTAAAAAAAAAACTGAGCTAACTTTACTGTTGTCTTATTTTTTTATTAAAAAAAAAGTGTATTTTTTCCCAAAAAAGTGCGCTTGTAAGACCGCTGCGCAAATACGGTGTGACAGAAAGTATTGCAACGACCGGCATTTTATTCTCTAGGGTGTTAGAATAAAAAATATATATAATGTTTGGGGGTTCTAATTAGAGGGAAGGAGATGGCAGGGAAAACAGACAGGGAAACTCCATTAGCATTGCTGGTTGCAATACCAACGGCCACCACAAGATGGCGCTAGACCACAGAAGGAAGCATAGGCCTGCAGAAGGCCGCAAAGCCGCGGCCTCAATTACCGGCCGGCGCGGCCCAACGCGATCCAGCGCCGCGGAGGGGGGGGGGCACGGAGACACAGGATACCCCAGCTGTGCTGCCCCAGGCACCAGGGCGCTACTTCTAGTCGCAATGGCGACCTGGCGCCCGGGGTTTGTCGAGCCCTGCATTAAGGTGAAAAAACTTTTACCTTTACAACCCCTTTAAGCTACATTCACACTTGGGACTCCAAAGTTGCACGACTTTAGAGTGCAACTTTGAATGGGTGCAACTTGGATGTGACTTGTCCTTCTGCAAAGTCGGACTCACTGTTCCATGTAAAACATTCAGGTATGACTTTCATGCAACTTGAGGACCATAGACTTCAATGTTAACTCTCAAAAGATGTATGAAAGTTGGACCAAAGTAGTGCATGAACTACTCTGAAGTCGCACATATATGAATGGTTATCATTGGAAATCATGGGGTATGACTTGTCATCTCAAAGTGTTGTCCAAAGTTGCATGACAAGTCACACAAGTTGGAATGGGGTCGAAAGGTGAAGTGTGGCCAAAGCTTTTTTGGCTATACTTCTATGGATCACAGGAGTGCAGTTTGTTCTGCACCCCTGTGACATGTTTTTAGCCGACAGCGGACTAAAGCCCAGTGTCGGCTGACGTCACTCAGCCGAGTCCAGGCTCTGGATCGGCCAAGAAGCTTGGACCAGCACCTGGCTCGGCCTCCAAGAGATTCGCTGAAAGCCTGAATAAGCTTTTCCCACCCCTTCCACAGCCCAGTACTCCAGTGAGCGCTGGAGGAGAGCATTGAGACCGTCACTGTTCAGAGCGGAGGGGGAGAACTGAGCGACCAGCAGTGTTTGATCGCTCAGTTCTCAAAGCAGAGCTGGTGCTGCATCCACCTAGGTGAATATAAATGGTTTTTTTTAATCCCAAACTTCTCTTTTAACTTTATTGAAAATCAGCACCGGGAACGGTACTTACTTTGAATGAGAGCTGTCCCTTATGCTGGTGGCATTCCTCAAAAGTGCTGACTATGCCCACCCTTTCCACCCACTGCTCCGTTCATGGTAGCTGTACCTTAGCTTCCATCAACAAAATTAATGGAGGATGAGCAGATGAATGAAAGGTCCACCTCCTCCATTCATAGAGTGCTGATTGCTGGCAGCTATAGTACAGCTTCTATGAGCTCACTAAATGTGCTGTAAGAGTTGTCCCTTGAGCCGACTTTCAAAAATAAAATGTAACTAAACCTAGGCTTTAAACATTAACTGCAGCAGATAAAGAAAACCATGTTATTGCATTATAGAATTATATAAAATATTTTTTAATGCAACCAGCGTAACTAATCTTGTCATCAGTTACCTGCACAGCAGAACGAGAGTCGAATCATGTGTACTTACAGAGAACATGCTGGCAGGAGGGGAAAGCAAAGTGAACAGAGGGATGATCTCATCAGTCTGCTGTTGTTCCTTCACTGTTCAATCAGCAGGCTGGGGTGTGTTTTTGACCAAGAGTTGCTGCCATGGAGGTCCAGGACCCAACTTCTACGTCTGGAAGGGGTCCAGGGAGCATAAAAGGTGGCTGCACAAAATTACAAATCCTTTACCATCAAGTAAAAGGATATCTGCTAATCCTGCCATGAAGGTGTTTGTTCAGGCATTTTTATTTTTTTAAGGGGGGCAACACTATGGGGTTTATTTACTAAAACTGGAGAGTGCAAAATCTGGTGCAGCTCTGTATAGAAACCAATCAGCTTCCAGTTTTTTTTATATATAAAGCTTAATTGAACAAGTGGACGTTAAAGGCCGATTGGCTACGATGCAGATCTGCACCAGATTTGTCACTCTCCAGTTTTAGTTTCATCAATCCCTCCGTCTCCCGATTTTGTTGCTATGTTGTAGGGCTGCAACCAACGATTATTTTCATAATCGATTAGTTGGCCGATTATTGTTTTTCGTTTAATCGATTAATCGGTTAATAACCTTAAAAAATAAATTAAATGAAAAAAAAAAAAAAAAGGTAATTTTGCTGCGATTTGCATTTATTTAATTTTTTGGACAATTTGTTGTTGGGCAGATTAAAAAACACAAATTGCCGCAAAAACGCATTATTACATGCTTTTCTGCAGCTTCTCCATTGAACTATATTGAACCAAAAAAAACACTGTTTTGCGTTAAAAAAAGTCCTTGCCCTTTCCAAATACGCGGCAGCTGAAAAAATCATGGATGTGAACGTGTCCCATAGGAAACCATGTAAATGAACTGTAGTGCGTTTCTGCAAAAAGCACCAAAAAACACAGGAGGTGTGACCCAGGCCTGAGATGTTTAGTAACATAATGGGGGTTAAAAAAAACTAAAATTAGTACAAAAAGAGCAAATAATCGCTGTAAGGGGTTCATTTTTTACTGTGGGACAGTGAAAGTAATATTTACAGTAGCGATTTGCGCTTTTTGTACTATAAAGGGCTATTTTTTTTTTTTAACCCCATTAATGTTACTGGCCGATTAATCGATTATGAAAATAGTAATCAATTAATTTCATAATCGATTAGTTGTCGATTATTTTCATAATCGATTAGTTGCCGATTAATCGATTAGTTGTTTCGGCCCTACTATGTTGTCACATGGGCTTCTGATTGAAAAACTTTAACTGGCTACACTGCACAGGCATGATCCCACATTGTCACCAACAGAGAACACACACAGAAAAAAGCCATGCAGCCATCATTGCAGTACACAAAGACAGTAACTAGCTGCAAAAAGGCTGCAGAAAATCAGCAGCACTAAGAAGTATTTTATTTTAGAAAACGGCAAATGTTTATGACACCGAACGCTTTAGCGAGCCAAATATCATTCAGTTGGGGTTTACATCTATTTTATCACCTACAAATATATGAAACAAGTTTTCCCCTCTAAAAGTAGCGTTAGCAAACATGGATCAAGTTTCCGATCGATCAAGTAGAGGGAAGTCAGCATCAAGCCCTTGAATTCTACTTAGCGAGTTGCTCCTATTGATCTGCGCTGGACTGGCAGCGGTGAGAATGGGTGGTGCGTTCAGAGAGAAAAATAAATAAATAAAAAGCCAAACACCATGAAATCCACCCGGATATGACCTTGGAATTGTTTGAGAGAAAATGTGGAAAGACAAGAAACCTGTTCTGTAGGAAGAAAATACAGGTGGGTGGGAGAAAAAAAAAAAAAATTTATTTGACAGGTTTTGGCCAGAGGCCAGATTAACCGGGAGTAGCAGGGAAGGTGCGGAGGGGACTGGCGAAAAGGTTTGTTTAGGAATGGTGTGAATGGGACGTGTAGAGCGATTTCAAGGCAAACACAAGTGGCCATTAACTCTTGCACTCCTGCAGCTCTGTGCGTTATATATGTTGTATAATTCGGCCCTTTTCCAAGACAAGGAGAATTAATACTTTTTTCACAAAGGGACATTGAAGTTTAACGGTACAGATTTAAACATAAAAAAAAAAAAAATGAAATAAAAAAAAAGATAAAAAGAAAAAAACACACCATTCCTTTTAGGCTACATTTACTGTACACCAGCAATTTAAAATGGTGCAAAATAATTAATTAAGGCCAATGCAAATTGTAAACGGCAGGAATCTTCTGATTCCTTCTGCTGCGATTGGCCAGGTGTGGCCATAATACCATAATGACAGGTTACTTGCGGCCATAGCTAATCGCGGTTGTTTGCACAGCCGGCGAAAAACCTGCCCTGATCGCTGCTGGATGCAGACAAAGTGTTCATAGCAGGTAATCGCTGGCTGGGCAGACAGCCATGAACAGCTGCAACCGCCAGCGACCTGTCAGAAGATTCCCGTTGCTGCAATTTGCACCAGTCTAAATCGCTGGTGTGAATGTAGCCTGAAGCCCCGTACACACGATAAGATTTTCCGCAGACAAAGCCTCGGACTTTTGTCCGAAGGGCGTTGGCCAGGAATTTGTCTTGCATACAAACGGGACACAATTGTCGGTCAACAAACACAAAACTATGTGTTTTTTCCGCTCTTTGGTGCCACCCTTTGGCCACTTTCTGCTAATGTTGCGTTTGGTGGGCATGGATTCCGAGCATGCGTGTTTGTACTTTGGACTTGTGTACACGCGCTCGGAAAATACGACAACAGACCGTTGTTTCGTGGAAAATTTTAACCGCTTCAATACTGCCCACTTTCGCCCCCTTCCTTCCCAGACCAATTTTAAGCTTTCAGCGCTCTCGCACTTAGACAATCGTGCGGTCATGCTACGCTGTACCCAAATGAATTTTTTATCATTTTGTTCACACAAATAGAGCTTTCTTTTGGTGGTATTTATTCACGACTCTGTTTTTTATTTTTTGCGATACAAGCAAAAAAATTGCGGAATTTTAAAAAAAAAAAAAAACAATATTTTCTTTTTTCTATTTTGAAAGAAATCCAATAAAATCGAATTTTGTCATAAATTTAAGGCAAAATGTATTCTGCTACATGTCTTTGGTAATATAAATCCCGTTAAGTGTATAATAATTGGTTTGTGTGATCAGGGACAGATGTACAGATGTGTGTGCAGATGATCATTGGGACATATGATTTTACGGTTACATATGTGGGGGGCAGGTGTTTTTACTGTGTGGGGACAGTGTTTTGTGAACACTATTTTGGGGACATGTGTGGGGACACTAGGCCGGTGATCAGTGTGTAAAAAGCTATAAAAAAACAGCTCATACTCACTAATCACCGGCCGGCTGCAGAGATCCGCTCTCCTCTCCGACAACTTCTGTGTGAGGAGAGCCGATCGATTAGCAACCGGCCCTCTATTTACATCACATGACGGCTGTGATTGGACACAGCCGTCATGTGACAAGAAGGGCCAATCACAGAGCCCTCCTGCCGATCGGAGATGCGCCGTGTCCGGGTGACACAAGCGCATCGGGGGGCACGCGCGATCCTCCTCCTTCTAAGGGACGTTCCTGAACGTCCACCCGGCCGTATATGTGCAGTGGCCGGGTGGGACGTGGTTAAAGCCTGCCATCCAACAGAAAATCTGACAACAATTGTCTGATGGAGCATACAAACGGTCGGAATTTCCGCCAACAGCCTGTCATCACACAATTCCCGTCGGAAAATCCAATCGTGTATACGAGGTTTAGTTACATACTCCCAGAGTAATTAGTTGAAGCTGCAGTAGGCATAGTGATTTGCAGTTCATAATGCACTGCAGTGTTTACGCTTTATGTCTTTTTTTTTTACTTTGTTGAAAATGAACAGGAAAAAACTCATGACAGTGAGTTGCAGTGTGCCGCCATGCATTGTAAACCATTGTGTTGCATAAAATTGCAGAAATAACGCATTTATGCAAACAGGGGATCTAAGGGTAAGCAACCCCAGCACTTCAGCTGTTTTTGAACTACAAGTCCCAGAAGGCATCATAAGACTGACAGCCACAGGCATGACTTCCAGAGGCAGGATGGGATTTGTAGTTTTACCACAGCTGGAGTGCTGAGGTTGCCTACCTAGTGTGAACAAGCCCTAAAAGTACATGTAAACGCAATTACTAAAATCTCATATGAACCTGTTCTGGTAATCACAAGTACAAAGCATTATAATTTAAACTTTTTTTCTTTTTAAATCTGCATCTTTCATTTAAATAATCACTCCCCATCCACTTGTGACACTGTTTCTGCCTTTGCGATTAGCCGATCAGGCCTGAGCACTGCAGCCTTTTAGGAAGGCAGAAGGTCACACGTTCCCCTATATTGGGAAGTACCAAGTATTTCCAAGGAATGGGATGGAGCTAAGAGCAGAGGGGAATCTAGCTTGAGGGAAAAAAAGAGCAGATAATGTTCCATGTGAAATCTAAAAGGAATAAATGGGTTCAGTCCAGCAGAAATAGGTTTACACTAAGCTTGGGGCACGGTTTACATAATCTACATGATCGCAGCACCAGGTAGGCATGAAGGAACCTTATTGAGTCAACCTCCAATGAATAAGTTGGGGGCATCGAGTGCCATGTACAATGGAAGATGGACATGGCTGGGCCAATTTTAGCCTGACCATGTCTAGGCTATAATGTGCGGTCTACTTGTTGGGAGGTACAAAAATATATTGACAATACAGTCAGTCTTTTTTCACTTCACAGCATAGGTTCTAGAAAGGCTTTGACAGTGGGTGAATGTGTGTTCACTCTGCAGCTCCAGTAAGCTAATGATGTCAGTCTGGTGTACACTATACTACAGAAAACAAAGCTGTGAATCACACTGCAAGGCTGGATTCACAGTATGGGTCTGGTGCGTTTCTGTACACCGGTTCAAGTGTGATTCAAGTTCGAATTTATTCCTGAATTCAAAGAAACTTGCATCCAATTCACATATAAGTGAACCCATCCTCATGCCCCGTACACACGACCAGGTTTCCCGACCGGAAAACTGCAAGGAGAGCTTTTGGCCGGGAATCCCGGCAGTGTGTATGCTCCCTCGCAGTTTTTCGGATGGGAAAACTGCCAAAATCGGCCGGCTAAAAAAAGAGAACCAGCTCACTTTTTTCTCGGCGGGTTTCCCGACTGACTTTTTCCCATCAGAAACCCCGGCCGTGTGTAGCAAAAAACGGCCATTTTTGGCAGTTTTCCTGTGGGGAAAAACTCAGATGGAGCAAACACAAGGTCGGGATTCCTGAGTAAAAGCTCTCATCTGAGTTTTCCCAACGGGAAAACCGATCGTCTGTAGGCTCTCGGTTTTCCGACGGATCTTTTCCTGTCAGGAATCCCGGTCGTGTGTACTAGGCATTAGAGTTTTTTTCTTGATGTATTGGGTGTGACGCACAAAACATCAGTTTTGAGGAAATAAATGAAGAGACCTGTATAGGGTGTGATTGAGAATGGCCTCCCCAAGCTTAAAGTGATTGTAAACCTCAGACATGATAATCGCAAGAGAATCCAGCTGGCTGGTTGTACCCAAGTTGATTGATCAACTTGGAACATTCAGCCTGCCCATTAAAAATGTGATTCTCGGCCGGTTCAGAGCAGTGTATGGCAGGCCTAACTCCAGCTCTCCGCCCCCTTTTTTCTGACAGTTCAGATAAGCTTTATAAATTCAATTGAACAGATGTAGAGAAGATAAGGCTGCAGATAAACATGTATAAAACTTATATAGGAGGATTTTTTTCATCTCTGTATTACCCAGGGTCAGTCACTTCCCTAGGTAAATGTAAAGGTTTACAACCACTTTAACTGTCCTGATAACAAGTTACATGACTTTTATGCATGTCATGGTTTGCCCATAGCCAACATCACTCTGAATGTACTTGGTACCTTAGTAGACCAACCATGTAGTTTAGTTATTTGTGTGTTTTGCACACTTAGGCAGAGGCACAGCGGTCTATTGACTAATGGAAATGGAGGCTAGGGAAAAGGCAGGAGAGGCCTACCAAGTCAAGAAAACTATCAGTGTCCTAAAATGTCTGATCACGGCCTTCATACAAGACAAAATCAATGGCCAACTTCAAAAAACACATTTCTAGTGTGCTACATGAGATTGGTTAACCAAGTCTAAATGGGCTAGGTTAATGACCTCAGTTATGAAAAAAAATTCCAGGAGGGCAGGTTTGTCTCTGGCCTGCTGGTGGATATCAGCTGTTAGGAAGACATCAAACTTAAGAAATATGCTTTTGTGCTCACAGAGTTTCCACCTCATTACCACCAGGCCCAGAAGGCAACAGCAAAAACTATGAAACAAAAGCTCAGGCATGGGATGTGTCACTGCTCCATAGCTGCCAAGATGAAAGCCTTTTTTGGATGCTGATCTTACCTGAGCTGTCCATCAATACGCACATAACTGCTTGAAGGTAATGGGAGAAATTGTTTCTCAGCCTTTAAGCAAGTCAGTTTTACTCTCCTCTAAGGTTAGGTTTCTCCTTTTGCCCCCCTCCTCTGCTACCCCACCCAATGTCAATTAAAGAACCAAGAAACTACCATTAAGGTCAAAAAGAGTCAAAGTCAGTTATCTGATAGGGCTGCTACTTCAATTACCTCTAGGCTTAGTGTAGTGTTGGCCTAGCTCAGCCTGACCTGGCATCATATTAACTCGCTCACAGACAGTAAGAAACCCTATAAGACTTTGGAAAATCAAGTAAAATAACACTGCATGTTAATTGGACAGGACATTTTTTCACAAAAAGTAATTTGCTTCCTTTCTAAGGCCTCATGTACATTGCTGCTGGTAAACGGGTGTTTAGGAGCAGTTGGGCATTTTTTTCATCTGCCCCTGAACTCTCCTCTGTTATCTTATCAGTACATGTACACAGGGTCGTTTCTAGTCGTTTCTAGGCAGTGGAGTTTAGAGGCTTTTTCCTGAAACCCCAAAAAATGCGTTCAGAAGCTGCGTTTATAGGCATTTCAAGAGCCAAAACGCGGTAACTCGCATTTAGCAGCGTTTCGTTTACAGACGTTTTTAATTTTAACCCAAAAAAAATAAAATATTTTTTTTTCAAAAGCTTCTAGACGCAAGCGCGGCTAAACGCTGCTAAACGCGGCATGTAAACATGGCTGTACGGCCGTTTTTAGATGCCGTTTTCTAGCTGTCAAGTTAAATCGTTCAGGAGAGGTTGAACAACGTCCCGTGTACATGAAGCCTAACTTGCAGTTTAGTTCTGATGCAGCATCTGAATGAAACAAAAACTAACCTAATGTATAATACAGAAAATTCCAAAAGTAATAATAGTTCCAGAATGACGTACAGAGATCTTTGGTATTCCACCTTAATAAAAAAAAAAGTAATTTACTTTCTTTCATTGGTCAAAGTTCTCTTAATCTTTATTATGGGGGATGACAGAGCCAGCAGCAATGATTCAATTATACCTGTAGTTTTTACCAAAGGCAATTATAGGAAAAGACAGATGAATACAGCCAGACACACAGATGGTTTTAAAGAAGTATTTATAATAGCATTGACAACTGTAAACTGCAGCCCTAATGATTGAGCTGCTGGAAGGGATTAGAGAAAAACATTTAAAAAAAAATGTATGTATGTGTGTATTATATACACACACATTTTTTTGTATATATACACACCGGTATATTTAATATATATATTATTTTTTTTTTTTTTTTTTTATTTCATTTATTTATTTTTCTCCAAAAGTGGGGAATTTTTTTTTTTTTTTTTACCTAAAACAAAAGCTAGCTCTCCTGGTCTTTCTTCCCCCATCCAGATCTTGTCCCAAAGACACTTGTTTTTACAACTTTGAAAGGCTTCCACTTTAATTGCCCAGCTTTGAGCGAATGTTTGTCGGCTTACAAATCCCATGTACAGTACAATGCTACCGTTCAATGTACATCAATGGTTAACTGCAGCTACAGTCTTATAAAAGATCAAAGACATCCAATATGATTTAATTGGAACAATTTAAACTAGATTACTGGTGATTTAATACAAGCACAGTAAAGATAGCATGCTTAACAACGCACTTGATTTTTGTGCAATGAGCCTGTTCTGAATTTGTGAAGTAAATGGTATAAACATAGCAACCTAATTTTGTGCTTAAGGGAAACCCCAAACAATAAAACATTTTACCTTAGTTACATTACATTTAAAAATAGCCTTACGCATATGTAAAGCATATACCTCTCCCTAAAGAGGGAGTCTTTTTGTCATGTTGGCTCTGTTTGAATGGTCTCTCCCCCATCTTTAATAGCACTGGAATAAAAAACAAACATTTTCTATGTGTAAATACCTTTTTTGTAGGTCTGCTCTTCAGCCTAGGTCATTCGCCCAGGCGAAACACCTAAAATTCTCTAATGCCCTTGATACCTGCGATATTTTCATTGGAACGAGATTCAGCAGCGAGATGAGAGCTGGAGGAGGTCTGGAATTCGGCTGAAGAAGGGCTGGAGGGCGGAGAGGGGCAGAGGCAGGTGAAGGAGTTTAGAGACCATTACTGTGCATGCGTAGTGCTGTGTCACTGCGCATGCGCAAGGTCCCCTATGCCATATCGTGCAAGCGAGAGACATCAGACGGGGCGGAGTCTCACAGTGATGTCACTGGATGGCCACATCCCATGGCTATATAGGAAATGGCAGACATCAGAGATGACTCAACAGCAGGAGCCAGCGTTAGAGGAGGACCGTGTCAGCAGCAGAGAATACAGCAGTGGAGGGAGAAAACCGGAGGAAGAACACCTCACCGAGGGGGGGGAAGACAGTAGTGGAGGGAAAAGACATGTTGGAGCTACGATGGGGGACAGTCTTCATTTTTAATAAAGCACTTGTCAAAAACCATGTCATATTTTTGTTTTCACTACACTGCTTTTTTGGGGTGGGGGGTGAATGGGTACAATGAACCCCATACTCATTCACATAGGGGGGCCCGAGATCTGGGGGCCCCCCCTTGTTAAAGGGGGCTTCCAGATTCCAATGAGCCCCCTGCCCGCAGACCACCACCCAGGGTTGTCGGGAAGAGGCTCCTGTCCCCATTAACATGGAGGCAAGGTGCTTTGGGGTGGGGGGAGAGTGCAGAGCCTCCCCTGCCCCAAAGCACCCCCCATGTTGAGGGCATGTGGCACTCGCTTGCCCCCCCCCCTTTCCTGACCTGCATGCTCTGGTATGGATCCTGGGGGGGGGAACCCCATGCAGTTTCTTTGGTCTGGTATGGTCTTGGGGGGCCTATGCCATATTTCTCTCTTTTTTTTGGGCGTGGGGATCCCCTTTAAGATGCTCAGAGCACAAGTTGCATGCCACAAGTCAGATCAGTTAAGAAGATGATTAGGCTTGGATGCGACATTCAAATCAATGGGCTGAAATCATGCTCAAGTTGGACGAAAGTAGTGCAGGAACCTTTTTTAAAGTCGGACTGACACATGTCAGACCTGCTAAGCCGGCTCTCATTAGGGAACCACTAATTTTTACATGTCATGCGACTTGTGCTCTGGAAGTCAAAACGTATGTCGGACCAGTGTGAACCGGTCTTTAAAGAGGAAGTTCAGTCTTTTTTTAGAAAAAAAAAAGTCAGCAGCCAGAATTACTTTAGCTACTGATTTTGAATAAAAAAAGAGACAAGCTGTCCTCACCCAAGCCAGCTCTTCACCGATCTTCTGGTCCCCTGGCAACGCTATCTTGGATGTGAGAAGCCGGCTGTGACTTCATGGAGTTTCACAGATGGCTTCCCACTGCACTTTCAGAGTGGTCCAGCACCCTCCTGCAGCATGTGATGTGTCCCAGGAGAATGTGGGCAGGGGTTGCAAATAGGGCTGCAACTAACAATTATTTTCATAATCGATTAGTTGGCCGATTATTGTTTCGAATAATCAATTAATCGGTTAATAACCCTAAAAAAAAAGGTGTGGTGTATAATTTAGTTAATATGTAAAGTTAAAAAAAAAAGGCAATTTATTCTTAAATATCTCTATGCAGTGGTAAATATACATAACCAACTATATGATTAGGGAGCAAAATCCCTAATCCACTCTGAGAATAACAGACAGATATACTGTATATACTATTAGAGGGTGAATCTGGTAAATATCAGACTCGGAGATCAATTTTTTTTATTTAAAGAAAAAAAAAAAGTTAGACTGTTTTGCAAATTTTCAAACAGAACTGTAATATATTATATGTTGGCCATACAACAATGTCTTCCTTAAAAAAAAAAAAAGGTATTTTAAGAAAGTTTGTTCGACTTTCTAATTGTTGGTGGGGTCAAATCGACGTTCTTTCAACCATAGTGACGGGAAAATTTTGAAATAGAAAACTTCTTGGTGAAAGGAATTTTCAGACAGTGTATGTGGTTTTCGTTCAGAAATTGCATTAATTTTAAAACTAAATGTTAAAAGCAAGTGAAAATGTCAAACATTCTTTCATTCAGCAAATGTACAAAGATTTTTCGTATTAACCACTTCAGCCCAGGACCATTTGTCAGCTTAAAGACCGGAGGTCTTTTTACAATTTGGCACTGCGTCGCTTTAACTGACAATTGTGCGTTTCCCGTGGCTCCCAAACAAAATTGACGTCCTTTTTTTTCCCACAAATAGAGCTTTCTTTTGGTGACATTTGATCACCTCTGCGGTTTTTATTTTTTGCACTATAAACAAAAACAACTTTGAAAAAAAAAGCAATATTTTTTACTTTTTGCTATAATAAATATCCCCAAAATATATATAATTTTTAATTTTTTTCTCAGTTTAGGCCGATACGTATTCTTCTACATATTTTTGGTAAAAAAATCGCAATAAGGGTTAATTGATCGGTTTGCACAAAAGTTATAGCATCTACAAAATAGGGGATAGTTTTATGGCATTTTTATTAATATATATTTTTTTTAACTAGTAATGGCGGCGATCAGCAATTTTTATCATGACTGCGACATTATGGCGGACACATCGGACACTTTTGACACATTTTTGGCTATAAAAATGCACTGATTACTGTGAAAATGACACTGGTAGTGAAGGGGTTAACCACTAGGTGGCGCTGTAGGGGTTAAGTGTGCCCTAGTGAGTGATTCTTACTGTAGGGGGGATGGACTGTGTGTGACAAGACAGTGATCACCGCTTCCGATTACAGGAAGCGGTGATCACTGTCATTGTCACTAGGCAGAGCGGGGAGATGCTTGTTTACATCAGCATCTCCCCGTTCAAACTCACTGTGAGACGATCGCGGGTATCCCCACGGTGATCGAGTCCGCGGCACCTGCGTTCAGGCTCACGGAGCTCGTGGCGTGCGTGCGTGTCCACAATACCCCGATCTTAAAAAGGGGACGTACAGGTACGTCCTGCCTGTCCGAGCCATACTGTCGACTTATATAGTCGTGCGCTGGTCGGCAAGCAGTTAATATAATATTAACAGTAGCGATTATTTGCTCTTTTTGTACTATAAAGGGCTATTTTTTGTTTTTTTAACACCATTATGTTACTGGCCAATTAATCGATTATGAAAATAGTAATCGATTAGTTATTTCGGTCCTAGTTGCAAACTGTCAGAAATAGGTACCTACTGCCTGAAAAGAAAAAAAAAATCCCTAGAATGAGAGAGGAGAGAAGAGGGAAGGAGAAAGGGAGGAGGATGAGAGGAACTTATGCTTTAACCACTTGCTTACTGGGCACTTAAACCCCCCTCCTGCCCAGACCAATTTTCAGCTTTCAGCGCTGTCACACTTTAAATGACAATTGCGCGGTCATACAACACTGTACCCAAATAAATTTTTTATCATTTTTTTCCAGACAAATAGAGCTTTCTTTTGGTGGTATTTGATCACCTCTGCGGTTTTTCTTTTTTGTTAAAAAAAAATTAAAAAGACAGATTAAAAAAAAAAAAAAAAGAAAAGATAAAACTGGTAATTTTTCTCCTTCATTGATGTACGCTGATGAGGCTGCACTGATGGGCACCGATAAGGCGGCACTGATAGGCAGCACTGAGAGGTGGCACTAATAGGTGGCATTGATAGGTGGCACTGATAGCTGGCAGTGATGGGCACTGAAGAGTGGCAATAATGGGCACTAATCGGTTACACTGATAGGCAGCATTACTAGGTGGCACTGATTGGCATCACAGGTGGGCATTGATAGGTGGCACTGTGGGCATTGATAGGTGGCACTGCGGGCATTGATAGGTGGCACTGTGGGCACTGGCAGGTGGTATTTTTGGGCACAGAGGAGGCAGATGTGCCTCCTTCCTCTTCGGGACCGATGTCCCTTGTAAACAAGCCGGTGATCAGCTTTTTTTTCTCTGCACGCTCTCAGCATGAGGAGAAAAAAAAAATTACCACCGATCCTTTGTTTACATCATGTGATCAGCTGTCATTGGCTGACAGCTGATCACATGGTAAGGGGCCGGGATCGGCTTACACGGATCTGTGATCTCCCGAGTCTCAGTGACTCGGTGATCACAGCGCGCGCGCCCTGCAGGGAGTGCGTGTCGTGCACGCAAAGGGGAGGACGTCTATTGACAGCCTCCCTGATCTTCAGGTCCGTGCTGTAGCTGTCATTTGACTATAGCGCGGGCCTCTAGTTGTTAAAAAGAATATATCTTAACCACTTGCCGCCCGTCCTCTTACAAAATGACGGCGGCAAAGTGGTTTCAATATCCTGACCGTACGTGCGCATCGCGGCGATCGTTGTTGCGGGGTGTCAGTCTGACACCCCGCAACACCGGTCTAGGTAAAGAGTCTGACGGAGACTCTTTACCACGTTATCAGCCGTGACCAATCACGGCTGATCATGATGTAAACACGAAGAGCCGGTGATCGTCTTTTCCTCACTCGCGTCTGTCAGACGCAAGTAGAGGAGAGCCAATCGGCTGCTCCTCTGACAGGGGGGGTCTGTGCTGATCGATTATTAGTGCAGCGCCCCACCCCCCGAGGATGCCCACACTGGACCACCATGGACGCCACTAGGACCACCAGGTATGCCACCCTAGACCACCAGGGATGTCAAAAAGTGCCCACAATAAATGCCAATCAATGCCCACAATGGGCATCACTGACTGGCAGGCATTGTTTGGCATCCATCAGTATAATACAGTACATCTGTGCCACCCATCCGTGCCGCCTATCAGTGCCCATCCGTGCCGCCTATCAGTGCCCATCCGTGCCGCATATTAGTGCCCATCATCAGTGCCACCTCATCAGTACCACCTCATTGGTGCCCATCAGTGACGCCTTATCAGTGCCCGTCAGTGCAGACCCATCAGTGCCCATCAGTGAAGGAGAGAAACTTACTTATTTACAAAGTTATTTACAAAGTATTTACAAGCTTACCACCCCAAGTTAGCATAAGTGCATGAGCTGGCACAGAAGGAGGTTGTCCATCCCTTGTGACAGCAATAAGATTAAATTCCATAAAAAAAAAAAAAAAAAAGTACAGTGTAAATACAAATGCGCATGTAGGTCCTGTACGCATATGTAAAAGGTGATCACACATTACAACACATGTGAGGTATCATCACGAACCTCAGAGCAAGAGCAATAATTCTAGGGCCAGATCTCCTGCGTAGCTCTAAACTGGTAACCTGTAAGACCCCTTTCACACTGGGGCGTTTTTCCAGGCGCTTTAGCGTTAAAAAATGCACCTGTAATGCGCCTAAAAGAAGCTGCATCTGCAATCCCAATGTGAAAGCCTGAGTGCTTTCACACTAAAGCGCCTGAAAAACGCCCCAGTGTGAAAGGGGTCTTAGCGTTATATTTAGGATAGTAAGGGGTCGAATCCAGAGTATAGACGGCTCTATTTAAAGTCTATGTTTTGATATGGGTAGGATAAGGGTCGTTCTTTCTGACAGTATATATAACTTTATGAATTTGGACTGATGCTATATATTTGAATTTGTATAAAATTGTGTTGTGTTAATTACTGGATGTATCAGATCAAATGGAACTACTGTCCTATATATAATGGATAATTAAAAAAATATATATATATATACCGTATATACTCGAGTATAAGCCGACCCGAATATAAGCCGAGGCACCTAATTTTACCACAAAAACTGGGAAAACTTATTGACTCGAGAATAAGCCTAGGGTGTGCCTCACTTTGCCTCACTGTGTCCATGCCTCACTGTGTCCATGACTAGACTGACGTTTAACATGGGAGTCTATGGAAGGGGTGCCTGGCTTTGAAAAATCAGTGCTCCCTGGCCGTAGGGACCCCGGACAAGAAACTTTGCAAACTTGTAGGGGAAGAGTGGGGCTACATGTGTGCCAAGATTGGGGTCCAGAGGACCTACGACCGGCACCGGGTCCCCAAAGTCACCAGAGAAATTACCGTTTAACATGGGAGTCTATGGAAGGGGTGCCCCGGTTTGAAAAATCGGTGCTCCCCGGCCGTAGGTCCCCCGGACAAGAAACTTTGCACACTTGTAGAGGAAGAGTGGGGCTACATGTGTGCCACGTTTGGCGTCCAGGGGACCTACGGCCGGCCGGTACTGGCTCCCCAAAGTCCGGGAGATCAGGCGCAAAAAGGTGACTCGAGTATAAGCCGAGGGGGGCATTTTCAGCACCAAAAATTGTGCTTAAAAACTCGGCTTATACTCAAGTATATATATATATATATATATATATATATATATATATATAAAAAGCGCCTGTAAAACGCCTGAAAGAAGCTGCATCTGCAATCCCAATGTGAAAGCCCGAGTGCTTTCACACTGAGGCGCTGCGCTGGCAGGGCGTAAAAAAAAAAAGTCCTGCAAGCAGCTTCTTTGCAGCCCTTTCCCATTGAGACGATTTTTTTAATGCCAAAGCACCTGAAAAACGCCCCAGTGTGAAAGGGGTCTTAGCGGAGCTTTACCAGCGTTTTTCGGGCGCTGGCAGTGTGAAAGGGCTCTGAAAGCACTTTGGGATTGCAGATGAGGCTTCTTTCAGGCGCTTTACATGTGCTTTTTTTAACGCCAAAGCGCCTGAAAAACACCTGAAAAACGCCCCAGTGTGAAAGGGGCCTACAGGCTTTTAAAGTGTTGCCTTTGGAGATTTGTAGGTACCGTCGTTTTTCGCTGCTCCATGGGCGTACGCAGTTTTAAAGTGTGACATGTTAGGTACATATTTACTTGGTGTAACACCATCTTTTATATTTTATCAAAAAAAACAAAGATCTGCTTAAAAATTAAAATGTTTGGAGGTTCGAAGTAATTTTCTAGTAAAAAATAAATAAAAATATGCAGAGTTTACATGTATGCGAGAAAAGTCAGAATTGGCCCAGTTTTATAGCGGTTAAAGAAGTACGAAACATAAAACAAAAGTACGAAACATAAAACAAAAAATGAAAAAGTAATGTAAGATCTTATACCATTCTTAAAGTTTCCATAGGAAAGAGTTTTTGAGTATTTTCCTTTATATCCGATTACTTTTTGGCAATTGCCGTGTTAGGTTGGGAAGACAAAAACCAAGAACTGGTTATTTTCTTCTAGTGGACTGCAGAACAGGAAGTCTGGTATATTTGGAATTATTGGTGCCCATACTGGATCTCCTTTATTCCAAATCTCTTCTGGGACACAAAGAAGGGAACAGGTTAGAATTTCAACCTAGCATGTAGAGAGAGATTTTAACCCTTCCTCGGTTTTTGCAAACGTAAAATATATTGTCAATATTTAGTCTACAAAACAGACATTTGACTGATAAAAAAAGGAACTACTGAAATGGCCAACAAAAGTTTTATCTGGTCTTGGTTTCGTATTCTGTGAGCAATATGCAGCATACTTGATATAACATCCTATGGCAAACCAATTACCCTCGTGTTTAACTTGAGTTCCTGTAATACTAGGCTAAAAAACCTACGCAATGAAATTTGAACAGAACTCTTGTGTTTGTACCAGCACTGGAAATGTAATGCTAAAATATTTTATCTATATTCTACTGAATAAACGCAAAAAATTATTTAGTAATCATCACTACAAATTGCCCCTTTTCAGTTCTTGCAACTCTTATCTTCACCCACTCTACTTCTTATCTTAAAAACTTTGGCTTCCGATCTTCCTCCTGTGTTTTGTAACAGTTAAGGTAACTGTGGGAACCATTATGTGTCAATTTTATGGTAAAAATTACCACAATATTCAAAGATTAAACATGTTTTGCGATTTCGGTTTTTACCCATAGAATTTTTTTTTTCAATAAAAAGGAGAGAGAGAAAGTCAAAAAGACAGAACATCTGACAAACTACACCAAGGATTTTTTTTTTTTTTAATATGTCTGGTTGCAGTATGACTTATCCTGGTAGGTAAAATACAATGATATTATTTAGCGTATTTAATTTCACATGTCTTCGTTTAAAAAATTTCCAAGTTGTGCAGCAAAAAAGCGACAAGGGCAGGGATTTTAAAAAAAACATAACCCTGCTAGAACAGTTGCCCCAACAAGTTTTGTTAAAGGGCCCATTTATAACCATGCATTTTTAAACAGACATCAACACATTTACTGTACATGCTAGCCATTTATTTTAATGTGGTTGGATTGCATGTATGCTTGCATCAACCTGTGTTGTTGAAATTAGTGCTTGTGAGTTTAAAGCATGTCATGGTATAGCAAGGAGCCCATAGAAGTCATATAACGTGTTTTCACGAATGTTACATGCGCTATTTTAAAAAGGTAACATAATGTATGTTTTAGAATGGCAGTCACTATGGTGATAGGAAACATTATAAAGATTAATTTCAAGCATCTAATGGTTAAACATTAAAACAGACTTTTGGTTTGATCCATGTTTTTTTTTTTTTCAAAATGTAATTAAAATGTAATGTTTCCATAATTGTATTTTTGTTTTATAATTTTTTTCACCTTTTCGCATTCTTTTGTTCCATCTCAGTGCTGCCGATCTTCTATAGCCACTTCCTGTCCACGTGCGCTCACTCCGGGAAGTTACACATCTTTTCACAAGACTGACTTCCTGATCATGCCTGAACAATATTGGTTGACGTGGCCATTTGAAATTTCTATCAGGAGTGACTGTGACAGGATGACAACACAGGAACACAATTTAGAAACAGCTGTCACCCCATAACAGGAGATGCCTAAACAAGGACCATCATGGCAGGATCAACAGGGGTTAATTTAATGAAAAAGTTGCAAATTTAACAAGATTGATATTACTACATAGATTTGATTTTAGATGCACCCTAAAAGTAGAACTATAGTCAAAACCTTTTTTTTTTTTTTTAATAGAGTAAAGGGGGGTTATAACCCCTCATGTTTATATTTGCCATCTGTCTCCCAGTAGGGAGATTTACCTATACTTCCTGACCCATAGCCAGACAGAAAGTGGGAGGAAATCCCTGCAAATTAAAGGGAATTTTCTAATGTCAACCCACAATTTGAGGTTTTCTTTTACTTTCAATGATAATGGTAAACAGGACAAATAGAGAGGGTGAATCTCCCTAACACGGAGACTGCAATAAAAACTGACAGGTGTTCTAATCCATCTCCACTCTATCCAAAACTAAAAACAAAGTTTTGCCTTCAGTTATACTTTAAGGCCTCATGCCCACGGACGTTTTTACAGCCGCGTTTTTGAGCATTCTTTACAGCTTAAAAACGCCTGTCCATGTTAGTCTATAGCTTCATGCCCACCTAGACGTTTTTGAGCTGCAAATAGCATAGACGTTTTTAAGCTGTAAAAAAAAAACAGGACCAGTGCGTTCCTCAGCGTCGGAGTTAGGCAGAAAAAACGTGAAGCGTCAAAAAACGCGCAAAAACGCGCACTAACGCGCGGTCGCATTTTTTAGCTCCGACGGTTTTTGTTTTTTTTCGCAAATTTTTTTAAAAAATTTACAACAACATGGACAGGCGTTTTTAAGCTGTAAAAAACGCAGCTGTAAAAACGTCTGTGGGCATGAAGCCTTGAAATGTATGATTGTTGAACTCTTTTGGTTCCTCTTCTAGACAAAGTACAAATCACATACAATGGAGTTGTACTCCAGCTGCCCATGATACTTTTTAGCTTTATCTTTAAAGAAAACTTGTGAATCGCCCATGAAATTCTGCAACTATATTCTACATACGAATTAAAATGATAGATATATATATATCTATATCTATATCTATATCTATATCTATATATTTATATTATTTTTATTTTTTTTATATATATTGCAGCCGTGGCGAGAAAAGCGTACAAGAGTTAAACCAGAAACTGAATCCCAGGATTTCTTTTCTAGACATACCTTATTTTATCAAACTCTATTGAGTGGAATACTCCTTTAAGCATTTTTGTACTTGAAAAGTAATAAAAGAATCACAATACCATATGCGATAAAAAACATTGATGGCATACTTTAACTATCTTCTATACTGTATATTCCGACATCCCTACACAAAATACAACTATGAAGACCAATGGCCAACTACCTTGACATAACAATGTGAACCGCAACAAGATGGCAAATGCACACATCTATATATTTTTCTAATTCTGAATGTGAAGGTTGATATAACCCACATGGCTTGATGGCTAATTTTAATAAAAATTAATGTCCATTAATCAATGATAAAGGACAGCTGGAAGTTACCTTGGACATTGCCAAGAGACTTAGATAGCTGGTCAAGTAAACAGAAATCACAAAAATTATTTTACTATTGAAGAAAAAAGAAATCCAAATATATATTTTATAGTTAGGTTTCTCTAAGCCCACAACAAATTATTTTATTGTACCAGCATAGGTAACAACGGTGCCAGCATCTTGTATTTTTGCCAAATTTGCTTACTTTGTTCAAGTGCTATACAGAGTCAGCATAGAATTTGCTTGATGAATGTACAAAGGACAAATATAATCCCAAAAGGAGAATCCAAACTGATTGAAATTCATCGGATCCCTGCTTGACTGGTTGAGTTGAGTTTCAATCAGTGTATGGGTCGGCTTAACTGGTTAACAGAAGCCAATAGGAAATATCATTATCATGAAGCGTTTGAACTTGGCTTGCACTATAAAAGCAGCAGTTGGGCCCCTTTCACATGGGCGCTCCGATCATGTCCGCCTGTCAGTTTTTCAGGTGAAGCTGATCGGACGCTTCATGCACCTCTATGGAGAGGTGGATTTCAGTGGTGACAAGTCTGCTGACACCAGCTGCAATCCAATCTGATCCTGCCCCTGAAATCCAGATGGGTGGTGACCCTATTTTTCATCCGTCTGGAGGATCAGTTTAGATGAAAACAGACAGGCGGTCCGTTTTCCTCCGATCTCCCATAGAGGAGAGCGGGGCTCTGACAGGTCAGTCTCTGCACAGTGAGCGGAGATGGACCTGTCATCTGCCTGCTCAGCGGAGATCAGCGGAGCGATTCCCAGCTGAGCAAAATGGAGTGCGCAAGGCGGAAAGGCCGTGTGAAATGACCCTAGAGCACAAACATTGTGTAGAAGTGCAAAAGAGAAACATACACTGAAATGTATGAATACATAAATACATTGAACTGCAGCTCATACACTGAAATAAGGTTGTTCAAAAGGGTAAGAACTATTGGCAAGAATATTTACATCAAGCTCATCTCTTTTACATTAAAATC
This sequence comes from Rana muscosa, assembly GCA_029206835.1. Classification (NCBI taxonomy): domain Eukaryota; kingdom Metazoa; phylum Chordata; class Amphibia; order Anura; family Ranidae; genus Rana; species Rana muscosa. The sequence goes on from CM055127.1 coordinate 346,999,249, forward strand.
TAAAACAATATTGAAAATAGACAATACATTCCATTAAACGATTTCAGGGTTGTAAATCATTAAACAGGTTCCTTCTGTGAATAAGTGAAAAGAGCTTTGGTCTTTCCTGGAGAACCTCTAAGAGCCGACATAAAAAGGTTCCTGAAATTCTCTTCAGCGGTAATATTTAGAGGAAACCTTTGCCTTAGTTTGTGTTCGGACCAACTCTTTTTTTTTTTTTTTAACGTACTATTTGTCTTTGTCCTATGCATATAAAAATATGCAGCACTACAACATCATGGCTGTAGTTCCATTTAACGACTTGTTTTTCAACTCCCTTTTGTCATAAGTTGACACTGAAAAAATCCAGTTAGGCAGGGCCATTTATAAAGATAAACTGGATCCTGTCTCTGCTATTGTACATGGATTTGTATGAGAATAAGGTCTACAGGAAAGAGAATGGAACTTGGATACCATAAACAGATACAGAGAAAGCAGGCTGGACAGGAGCAACGGTTACTTCCTCTAAAATAACTGGCAAATTTATAAACTGGAGTTTCCCCTTCTGATAATGACCAAGGTGACCTCTGATCAAGCTCTTCATGAAACAGGTATCTAATGTAAAACATAGAAGCTTCTCACTATAGTAACACAAACTGAAACAAACCTCAACAACTGGTCTATACAACCTATCCACATTCATTTTCATAGCATCTGAAAACTAAAACGGATCACTAAACCTTAAAACAGGAAGTAAAGCCATCAATTTAACTGTTTCAAAAAAACATTTACATTCCTGCCACATGCCGGGAATGTAACTGTCACATTGGTTGTGCTCTCAACCAAACGGTCAAACCATCCAATGGCTAGTGTCATAACTGATCACATGTAGAGCATCATGGCAGTTGAAGAATAAGCAGAGGCCAAAATGGCAGCTTCCTTGGCTGAAAACGATAGGATTATTTTACTTCCACTTTAACCATTTGCCGACCTCCTTTCGCAGATATACTGCGGCAAGGCGGCTCATCTGCGCAAACTGATGTACCTTTATGTTGTCCCGCGCATTGGAATGATGTGGGAGCGTGCGGGTTCGGCGGACTCAATGTACGCCGGCCACCCGTGTTCGTGGTACAGAGAGGCAGAACGCCGTCTTGACAGGGGACAACTGAGATCGCTGTTCCTGATCACTAGGAACAGCTGATCTATGTTGTCCCAGTGAGCCCATCCCTCACACAGTTAGAACACACCCAGGGAACACAGTTAACCCCTTCCCTGCCATTGATCAGTGCGTTGTTTTTTAGCACTGATCACTGTATTGTGTCACTTTTTTTGTTTATAGGGCAAAAAAAACAAAAACGCAGAGGTGATCAAATAGCACCAAAAGAAAGCTCTATTTGTGGGGAAAAAAGGACATCAATTTTGTTTTGGTACAACGTTGCACGAATGCGCAATTGTCAGTTAAAGCGACGCAGTGCCATATCGCAAAAAATGGCCTGGTCCTTAAGGGGGTAAATCCTTCCGGGGCTGAAGTGGTTAAAGTGGACCTTCACTTAAAAGTGAAAGTTATGCTAATCTGCCTCACCTTTCCCTCTTGTCCCCCCCCCCCCTAACTTATTTGAAAGATTTTTTTGGGGGTGAAGAAGAAGGTACCTTTTCCTGACAGGTACCCGCTCATACAATTCTTGCCTAGGCGAGAATTACAAAGTTTGGAACACCCCCCCCCCCCCTGCAACCTCCTGAGACACATCACATGTTTCAGGAGGCTGCGGGACCAATCTCACATCACAGTGGGGGACTTGCTGTGAAACAGAAGTCATAGTCAGCTCCCGCAGTCGTTGATGGAGGTACCGAGGATCCAAGAACTGGCCCGGGTGAAGACAGCTCTAGACATCTGGGTTGAGGAGTGTCTATTTCTTAAAAGTCAGCAGCTACATTATTTGTAGCTCCTAAATTTATTTATTTTTAAACTACTGTGGTTTTTCTTTAAAAAAGTGAACCTTTCAATTTCTATCATAGTGGCAAGTTCATAATTCACAATATCTGCCGTTTCAAATGCATTATTTAGCCCAAAATGTGCAGTTGAAGAAGCCTAAGCAGCATTGTTACTAATAGACAAAATTTTGATTTTGCCAAAGTCAATTTCTAAGTCATGACTAATGTCAATAGCCTGCAACATTACAGAAAGCAGTGACAAATGTTTTGCACAGGAAGGGCAGAAGTGTCCAGTACAGACAGCCTGGTTCCACTATGCTGTGTGAGAGCCAAACTGAGCATGTGCAGACTGCCCCTGAGGCTCTGTACTATCAGCAGATGGATTGGGGACTGTGGAAGAAGGGAAGGATCAGAGAATAGAGGTTCCACGGTGAGTATAACATGCATGCTTTACTGCATATACAGACTGATTTTACTGGTGCGGGTTTAGTAACACTTTAATAGATGTATACCGAAGTTAAAAACAGACACATAAACGTAAGTGCACTTAAAAAATATAAAACTCACACCAAGAGGGTCAAAGAAACAGTTCTGGAACCATGGGTACTAGAGAGATTTATGATGTAGCAACTATTAGGCCTTGAAATAAGATAGCAGTTATATGTGTGTGCACCATACATGCTTAAGGTTGACATCAGCCATATAATCAGTTGATTCATGCAGTAACCATGGATGCATAAATGCATATAAATTAATCAAATAGGGATACATGAAGATAGGTAAAGTACTTTCTAAAAGGTAGTAACTGCATAGGTTAAAATAATGGTTAATGTTGAAGAGGCAACTGCGGGATTTAGTACAGTCCTTGAAAAATAAGGAAAATACATCAGTAGCGAATAACACAACCACAGAAGTGTACTGAAAAGTGGTACCTAGACCAGTTGGTAAGGAAATAAAAAAAAGGAGGGTATACACACCAAGGTGTTTAACTTAATGAGCACTCTTGTCATGGATATGCAGTAGTGTTTGTCTGCCATCTTACCTTCCTCCTCATGTGTTCATCTAGAGACCAGACCTCCTTCACCTGGCTTCCTTTATAATCTCCTCCCAGCCTGACTCCACCCCAGGCCCTATCACTGAACACTATATTAACCTGTGCACTGCAAGCCTGCTTTGCTGATCAACGTGTTTGTTAGGCATTGTGTGTTTGGGTTCCTGCCTGCCGTGTGCTACGTCTGTCTCTCTGTTACGTTATTGGCTTGTCCCCGACCATCCCTGTCTGCTCGTGACCCTTGACCTTCGGCTCGTTCTTCGTTATCCTTGTCTGCTTGTGGCCCCTGACCTTCGGCTTGTTATTCGGTTCTCTCTATCGTGTGCTGCTGCTTCCCCTTATCCTACGGGGCGTGAGCTAGGAAACTCCAGGGGCCGCGACCTGGTCCCAGCCTGCAGCGTAACATCCTCACCACTAGAGGTCCTGGAGAAGACCAGCTGGGTCTTAGACTCCGCGCCCTGGGGAATCTTGGCTCTCGCTTCCGTTGGGATCCCGGTTGTGCTCCTCTGGTCCCGCTTTCCACAACCACCCAGTTTCCTATCCACAGAAGCCAGCCATAGGGTTCACTACCTCGCGGTGCACTCCTGTCCCCCTACGGTGTGCATCTGTCACCTGGCCACAGGTGACCCTGACAGTTTGATCAGCCATGAACCCGGCTGACATCCCGCTACCCGCGGATGATCCATTGCAGGGCATAGTTTGCAGACTTGAAACCCAGGAATCGAATCAGACTCAGGTGATGCGATTCCTCCAGGATCTGGCTTCTCGCTTCGAGCAGCTTCAGGCCTCCTTGGGAACCCTGAATCCGCAACCTCAAATACAATCAGCGGCTGCACCTATTGCACCAGTCGCAGCCACACACTCGCTACAACTGCCAGCTCCGTCCCGTTTCTCTGGGGACTCCAAGGCTTGCAGGGGGTTCCTTAGCCAATGCACGATTCATTTTGAGCTCCAGCCCCAAAACTTCCTGTCTGATCGGGCTAAGGTAGCCTATATCATTTCCCTCCTCTCTGGTGAAGCTTTAGCCTGGGCAGCCCCTCTGTGGGAACTGAATGATCCAGTGGTTTCTAGCCTGTCTGGCTTCTTGAAACTTTTTCGGAATATCTTCGAAGAACCGGCTCGTGTCTCTTCAGCGGCCAGCGCCCTTTTACGTCTCCGCCAAGAGTCTGCTTCTGTGGGACAGTATGCGCTTCATTTCCGCATACTGTCGGCTGAGTTGAGCTGGAACAATGAGGCCTTAGTCGCAACCTTTTTGCATGGCCTGTCTGATAGAGTGAAGGATGAATTAGCAGGAAGAACCATCCCCACTGATCTGGCCGGCGTTATCTCCTTGTGTAACCAGATCGATATTCGCTTTCAGGAGAGGACCTTAGAAAAGCAACGCCAGCACTCCTTGGTTCTTAGTCAGCCTGAGCTCCCCTCTCTTCGACCCGTAGAGCATCTCCTACCAGCTGAGGAACCCATGCAGCTGGGTCGGACCAGGCTATCCCCCGAGGAACGTGCTAGGCGCAGAACTCTTGGTCTGTGTCTTTACTGTGGGGGCAAAGGTCATTTTCGTGACACTTGCTCTCTTTGTCCAGAAAAACGTTCGGGTCCACTTCATCTGGAAAGTGGAGTATTGGACCCAGAAATATCACCTTCCCCTTCTCGTCTTCTGCTTTCTGTGTTCCTTCATGTTGGTGCTTCTTCTCATTCGGTCTCAGCATATCTGGATTCCGGAGCCGCTGGTAATTTCATGGACTGGGAAATCGCATCGTCCATGAGACTTACTCTTTTGCCCCTCACCACGCCTTTGGTGGTCTTGGCGATTGATGGTACTGTTCTCCCAGGGGGACCTATCCGCTTCCAGACCCTCCCTGTTAAGATGTCGGTAGGGACACTCCACCAGGAGTGGATATCCTTCCTTATCTTACCCAAGGCCTCAACGCCTATAATTTTGGGTCTCCCATGGTTACAGCTCCATTCTCCTCATGTGGACTGGACTACTGGACAGATCCTGGCTTGGGGTCCCTCCTGTTCCTCGTCCTGCCTACCCAAGGTTGCCCCCTGTGAATCTGAGCCGGTCATTCATTCCAGGTTGCATAACCATTTACATTTCTCTGTCCCTAACCACCCTTGGACGCACAGCCAGGCTAGCTTGTCTACAAGTCCTGCAGTCGCTACGTCTTGCGATGCGATTCAGGTAGTCGCTACACCTGACTCAGCTATTCACTCTGCCTCTGTACTAGTTATGCCAGTCCAGCCCATGCCCAGTGAGCCTCTCACTTTTTCTTGTTCGGGACATTCTGCTTGTCCTTCAGCTATTCAGCTTGACTCCGGCGACATGTCACCTTCTAACCAACCTGACTTCAGGGTTCCACTGACATCTGCCCAGTCTGATGGTCCTGTGCAAGATGACCAGTTCCCCTTTAAGGGTATAGGGGACCCTCCTCAGATTCCTGTTGATCCTCTCATGCCCTTGCTTATTCCTAGAGAGCCTTTGGTCCTCAATAGATCTTCTTGTCATCTCCCTACCTCGTTTTCGGTCTCTGAGGATAATTTTAAGTACGAGGTTAGACAAGTTCTGGATTCTCGGCTCTGCAGAGGCATTCTTCAGTACCTTGTGCATTGGAGAGGTTTTGGTCCTGAGGAGGCGTCTTGGATCGCTGCATCTGATGTCGCTGCACCTCATCTGTTGAGAAGGTTTCATCAGAGATTTCCCTTTAAGCCTGGGTCCAGGCGGGGGAGGGCCCATAAGAGGGAGGGTACTGTCATGGATATGCAGTAGTGTTTGTCTGCCATCTTACCTTCCTCCTCATGTGTTCATCTAGAGACCAGACCTCCTTCACCTGGCTTCCTTTATTTTATTTTTTTGTATAATCTTTATTTATGGAAGACAGGACAATACAGCTCTGATTACAGTATCCATAGGTAGAAAAAAAAAACATCAAGTAATGTGCCAGTCCTTCCTTTTTTTTTTTGTTATTCCACAACAGACAGGTACAGAAACATAAATGACATAAATTACATAGTTTCACAAGAAAGAAACGGTTAAATCAGTCGTTAGTATACGAAATGCAAGAAAAGAAAAGAAGAGAAGAAAGAAAAAAAAAAAAAAAAAGGGGGGGGAAAGGGTTCAAGTGACACATTAGCGGCGAGGACTACAACCTCACAATGAGCGAGCAGAGTCCCCAATCGCCAAATAGCAAAATACAAGACAAAATTCATCTCCGAAGAGATGTTAGCAAACATGTGGCTAGGCCGACCAGCTCCCCGGACCAATAGCGCAGAGAATCGCAGATCTTGGAGGGAGGATCAGGCGGGCGCGCACAGGGGGAGGGGGGCAGCAATGCACCTCCAACTAACCTCCCCCCGACACGCTGCCCCGCCTGGATCCTCCCAACTCGAGGCCCCCACACCATGGTGACACAAAAGTGTCGATCCCCCGAACTGTCCAGGGGAATCCGCGATATCAGAGCGCCCTAGCCCGGCAAGCCAGCCGGCCCTCCAGCCCCGCACCTGTCACCTAATGCTACTAACAAACTGTTGTTAAGGACTGAAACCACAGTAAACAAAAAAAAAAAAAAAAAAAAAAAAAAAAAAGGGATTTTTTTTAAATAAAAAGGGGGGGGATACAAACTAGGAAAGGAAAAATAGCAAGATAGAGTATAGCATACCTGGAGTCTTACGTCCAGCTCCGCCCCCGCCCCGGGCCCCGCCAGCCCTTAGCACATATTATGTACCTAGAAGAAAGAAAAAAGAAGAGGACCACTCGTCCCAGCTCCCACTACCGGCTGGGCATCCATGTGACTTTTCTAGTGCGCTTCAGCCCACTGCTCCCACCTGAGAACCCCGAGACCGCCCTTTGAGGGATGGCTCCGCGAGCTCCAACAGGGCCACATCCAAGCTAGAGGACACGTGGCCAGGATCCAGGACATATGCGTCCCAGGTCAACCAAGTTGCAGTGAAGCTATCTCGAGTACCCCTGCAGGTGGCAATCCAATCCTCCGCCTCCCTGATGTCTCCCACCTTACAACGCCATTCCTCCCTGCCTGGAATTTGCTGACGCCTCCAGTATATGGGAAGCAATCGTTTAGCTGCATTCAATAAGTGAGGCAGCACACTTTTCTTGTATCGGCTCATTGGCATGGGAGGAACGTGCAGCAGGAAGTGAACCGGGGAGAGAGGGATGTCCGTACCCGTTATATCTTTGATCTGGGTCCCTATGTCCTCCCAGTAGGGCCTAATCACCGGGCAGTCCCACCAGATGTGCAGAAGGGTGCCCCTGTGACCACAACCTCTCCAGCATCGATCCGACATGGATGGGTAAATCCTGGCTAGATCCGCCGGTACACGGTACCAGCGTAGCAATATTTTGAAATTTGTTTCCTGTGTCCTGGAGTCAATAGAACTAGACCGAGTAAGTTGGTAAAGAGAAGACAGTTGGCTAGGTGTAAAGACCGTCTCCAGGTCTTTTTCCCAGGCCCCAATGTATGCCGGCTTCACTACTGAGGCAGTGGAGCCAAGCAAGTGGTAGAGCTCAGAAATCGCATGCGGGACCGGTTCTTCTGCTACAAAGAGGTGTTCAAAGGGCGTAAGGGTGGAGATATCTCGTATGGAGTTCCCCTGAGCCATAAAAAAATGGTGAAGTTGTCTGTGGCGCCAAAAGTCCATAGGGAAACTCCCCGTACGGCCACGAAGGGCCGCCAAAGAGAGCAGCTTACCATCCTTCATAAGATGTCCACAACTGGCGTCCCCGCCGTCCACCCAAGAGCCAAAAAAGGCCGTCTGCTCACCCGGTGGGAACCACAGGTAACCTCCCAGTGGCGCCAGTGGGGAGACAGGGGGTGCCATCGGTAGAGTGGCATTGAGGCGATCCCAGGTTCGTAGAGCCTGGACCGTCAGAGGAGAAGCAAAATCAGACAACCCCCTGTGTTCCCGGGCCAACCACGGGGCATAGGACAAGTTTCTGCCCGCCATATATTTTTCTAGGGAGACCCAGATTTTGGATTTAGTGTGGAAGCGCCAGCTAAGGATCCCCTGGAGGACGATGGCCCTATAATACCTTTGAATGTCCGGTAGGCCTAAACCCCCTGCATCTCTCGGTCGGCTCAACAGTCTGAGCGCAACTCTTGGCCTCCTATTATTCCACACAAAGGTCGAGATCAGGCTCGACATCCGTGTGAAAAAACGCCTAGGCAAGGACATGGGTATCATTTGCAAATAGAACAGTATGCGTGGAAGAATATTCATTTTTATGATATTAAGTCGCCCCATCCAGGTGAATGCTGTCTTAGTCCAGAGGGCCAGGTCCTTCTTCACAGTTGTCAGTAAGGAAGGAAAGTTAGTCGCGTACAGGGTGTCAAACCTATCTGTCAGTCGTATACCCAAATATTTCAAGGACGATTTTGCCCAGGTGAATGGGAAGGCAGTTTGTAGCCTACCCGTCAGAGAGGGTGGTAACTGAATGGGTAATATCTCTGACTTTGCGTAATTGATCTTAAAATTAGAAAGTGACCCGAAATGTTGGAGTTCTCGCATCAGGTTAGGCAAAGAGATCAGGGGGTCCGTCAGGTGGAAGAGCACATCATCGGCGTACGCGGAAAGTTTATGCTCCGTGTGACCCACCGTCAGTCCTTTGATATCATTGTTCGCCCGTACAGTGCGTAGAAATGGTTCCAGCACCAGGGCGAACAACAGAGGAGAAAGAGGACATCCCTGTCTCGTACCATTCCTGATCGAGAACCTAGGGGAGAGAAAACCATTTACCTTGACCTGAGCACTCGGATCTGAGTACAAGGCCATGATCCATGCTAACATATGCGTGCGCAAGCCGAGAGCCTCCAGTACAGCGCGCAAGTAAGTCCAGTCAACCCGATCGAAGGCCTTCTCTGCGTCGGTTGACAGGATCAGGTAGGGGGGGGGGTCGGGAATAGCACGAGCCCAGTGTATAAGGTGTATAGCCCTGATGGAGTTGTCTCTAGCCTCTCGGCCTGTGACAAACCCCGTCTGGTCCGGGTGGACAATGAGTGGGATTAGGTGTTTTAGCCTAGACGCAAGAATTTTAGCAAGAATTTTTATGTCCACATTAAGAAGGGATATAGGCCTGTAGCTCTGGGGCACAGTGGGGTCCTTCCCCTCCTTGGGAATCACGGTGATGTGGGCCAGCAGGGCCTCACTAGGGATCGCATTCCCGTTTGCTACAGAATTAAAGTAGCTGCACATCGACTCTGATAGCAGGGGTAGGAACAGTTTATAATAGGCTTTGGTGAACCCGTCAGGACCAGGGCTCTTCCCATTAGGCAAGGACCCCACCGTAGCCCCAAGCTCATCAGGCGTGATAGGGGACTCCAACATGGAACACTGATCATCCGTCAGCGGGGGAAGGCCAGCTGCGGTCAGGTAAGTTCTTATGTCGTTCAGTCTCTCAGTCTGGGCCTCAGAGGTCCGGGTCGAATCTAGGTTATAGAGGGTGGCATAATATTCTCGGAACCCAGAGGCAATTTGGGAAGATCTGGCTGTGAGCTCACCCGAGGGAAGGCGCAGCTTCTGTACATACATGAGCGCGCGCTTCTTCCTAAGGGCTCTGGCTAGCATGCGGCCACACTTGTTGCCATGTTCATAATATTTATGCGACAGGAAGCGTAGTTGTTTGCGTGCCTGTCGGTCCAATAAGCGTAAGAATAATTCTCTCAACTCTGTCAGTTTCCCAAGAGCCTCCGGGCCCCCGCCCTGCTTATGTTCAAGTTCTGCCTGCTGTAGCGCCTGGAGTACCCTAGTAAAGTCCGCTTGTCGGGCCTTCTTAAGTCTAGCTCCCTGAGAGATCAGTTCTCCCCGCACCACTGCCTTGTGTCCCTCCCAGATGACCCCTTTACTCATACCTTCTGTGGTATTTTCCGTGAAATAGTGGGACAGGACGGCCGTGACTCCGGAGACTGCGGCCGCGTCGTCCAACAGGGATTCATTCAGGCGCCATGACCATGCCCTACGGGTGCCCTGAGGCAGGGCCAAAGTGGCCATCACCGGGGCATGGTCAGAGATAGTTACATTCCCGATGGAAGAGGCTTGCAGCAGCTCCAGAGCCAAATGGTCCACACATATCAGGTCAATACGGGTGTAGACATCATGGACCTTTGAATAATAGCTGTAATCCCTATCTGAGGGGTGAAGCAACCGCCAACTGTCCAGGAGGCGATGAGACTGCAGGGATTTGCGGAAATGTTTAAGAAAGGCGTGAGAGTGGGAGGGGCGTCGGTGCGAGGTATCGAGTTGGGGATCAGGGCTTACATTAAAGTCACCTCCTAAAATCAGAGGGCCCTCTCTAAAATCTGTCAGGCTGTCTAGAACACTGTCTAGAAAGGTAAGCTGGTTGGAATTAGGGGCATATATCGTAGCCACTGTAAGCTTTTGGCCCGCTATTACCCCCTTCAGGAAAACATACCTCCCCTGAGGGTCGACCTTGCTCTCAATGACCTGGAGGGGGCAAGATTTATGAACGGCGATAGCCGTACCCCTAGATTTTGCAACCGATGAGTTGCTCAAGAACCACTGGCTATAAAGGTGGGTGGGCAATTTAGGGGTTGACTGGGGGGTGAAGTGCGTTTCCTGCAAAAGAATCACATGTGCCCCTGACCGCTTCAGTTCCCACCAGAGCTTACTTCGTTTACAGGGGGAGCAGAGACCGCGCACATTATAAGAAATTACCTTAAGCGATGTCACAGGGAATCCGTGGGGTGGTCGAGTCGCGTAGCATGGCTGCGGGCGCAGGGCGGAGGACGGAGCCGGAGGCAGTTCCTATAAAGAGGCAAGGAGTAAGAAAAGAGGAACAGAAGGGAGGGAAGAGAAAACCGCGAGAGTCAGGAAAACATACATAAGACATAAAGGACAACAATGGTAACAATACCATGACATAGAATACCTGGGGGGCAGGCGTCGGGCCCAGCCCCACAAGGGAGGAGCACCCGAGGCCCGTCCCCATCTCCAAACGAGGAAATATACCTAATAAGGTACGGTCTACGTGGGGAACGCGGACCAACACTGGAGGGAAGGGTGTGGGGGTCAGTCCCCGTCCACCGCCATGTATTAACAAGTAGATAACATTCAAGGGGGGAGAAAGTGCTATAGAAATAAAAAAATAATAAAAACAATAAAAACCCCCCTGAGGAGCAACTCTCTTAATTTGAAAGGTAAAAAAGTAAAAAAGAGAAAAACAAAGAGTTTGAAAACGAGTACAAGGTATCCGGGGAATGGACTCGCCGGGCCAAAACCGGGGCTATAGCTGCAAGTCTCTCCCAAAGGACAACAACAGGGGCCTGTGATCAGCATGGTTATAAAGGCAAATGGTCCAGTAGGAGGGACAACGAACAGCAACATACTGAGCGGCCAAGTCTCGGATCCAGGCATCGGCGAATTTAGAGGGCCCGGGACCCACTTAAAGAGCAAGTAGGATACCAGTACCAATGGAAACAGACCTTTCATGGAGGCAACAACAAGTCAGGGGGAAGGGAGCTGCCATTTAGTGTCGCGGCGACACAGGGCCAGAGGGGGAGGCAGAAGTGGGGTGCCTGCGGTTCCTCCTGCGGCTCTTGCGGGTAACCGGTAGCCAGGGTTGAGGGAGTTGCAGGTCAGGGTGATCTTGCGGGGTCCTCCAGTCCGGGAAGTCGACTGGCTCCAGTCCCAGGGTGCTCAGAAAGTGCGGTAGATCGTCTTTGGTGCGTAGCGTGGCTTGTCTGCCCTCTTTGGACGCCTGCAAATAGAATGGAAATCCCCAGCGATAATGCAAGCCTGCTTTTTGGATTGCTTCCAGCAGGGGGCGGAGAGCCCTGCGTTGCATTAGGGTCCTTCTGGAAATGTCCTGGTAGAAGTAAAGGTGGGCCCCATCAAAATCAAAGTATGGCTTCCCACGCATCTTTTGCATGATCTTATCTTTCAGTGTGTACTTGTGGAGCTTGCATATGACATCTCTGGGGTTCTCCACATCCTGAGAGGGTGGCCTGAGGGCCCTGTGAGCACGGTCTATCTCTATGGGAGCAGTAGCAGGTAGGCCTAAAATCCCTCTAAATACATCCTCCAGAGTAGGAATAATGTCTTTAGGTGCCGTGGCTTCAGGCAGGCCTCGTATGCGAATGTTTGCTCGCCTGCTACGGTTCTCAAAATCATCCAACTGACACAGTAAAGTCTCAATTTTCTGATCCTGGGCACAGCATCTGGCTTGAAGCAGAGAGATGGCAGGTAGGACCTCATCAAGTTTCTGCTCCACTGTTTCCATCCTAGCCCCCAAATGGTTAGTGTCAGCCTTAAGCTGGGCAATATCCTCCCTGAAGGCCCTCTCCACCCTGGCTGTGAATTTTTCAAGATCCTCTCGAGTAGGGAGGGACCAAATATGGCGCTTTATATCTCTGTCTCCCTCTCCCATGAAATCAGTCACATCAGAGCCCTGATCAGGGGGGGCCGAGGATCCCGGGGAGAGTGGAGGGGCAGTGTCACTCACCATTTGTGGAGAGGGGATCCGGGAGTCCTGAAGCTGTTGCTGCTGCAGGGCCAGCTCTTTCTGAGCAGCCCTAGCTGCCTTGGTTGTTTTTGGCGTCGGCGCCATCTTGGAGGCCTCATGTCCCGGGCCTCGGGACCCGCTAAAGAAGGCATCCACCTGCTCCTGTCGTGTCCCCTCCGCCCTCGATTGCTGGGAGAGCGCCCGCCGTCCCTGTGACATGAATGCTGGCGTTCCGGGAGTGATATCTCCCCTCGTTAGTGCTGTAGATGCGGCGGTGTGCGAGGAGCTGAAGAGTCACACGTCTTCACTCCTCCATAGCTAGGCCACGCCCCACCTGGCTTCCTTTATAATCTCCTCCCAGCCTGACTCCACCCCAGGCCCTATCACTGAACACTATATTAACCTGTGCACTGCAAGCCTGCTTTGCTGATCAACGTGTTTGTTAGGCATTGTGTGTTTGGGTTCCTGCCTGCCGTGTGCTACGTCTGTCTCTCTGTTACGTTATTGGCTTGTCCCCGACCATCCCTGTCTGCTCGTGACCCTTGACCTTCGGCTCGTTCTTCGTTATCCTTGTCTGCTTGTGGCCCCTGACCTTCGGCTTGTTATTCGGTTCTCTCTATCGTGTGCTGCTGCTTCCCCTTATCCTACGGGGCGTGAGCTAGGAAACTCCAGGGGCCGCGACCTGGTCCCAGCCTGCAGCGTAACATCCTCACCACTAGAGGCCCTGGAGAAGACCAGCTGGGTCTTAGACTCCGCGCCCTGGGGAATCTTGGCTCTCGCTTCCGTTGGGATCCCGGTTGTGCTCCTCTGGTCCCGCTTTCCACAACCACCCAGTTTCCTATCCACAGAAGCCAGCCATAGGGTTCACTACCTCGCGGTGCACTCCTGTCCCCCTACGGTGTGCATCTGTCACCTGGCCACAGGTGACCCTGACAACTCTATTCACCTTCTCCCTCTCGAGAGACCTCGGGTTCACGCTTCATGCAAAACCTCCCTCTCTCGCTATAATCTCAATTCAATTGGCTATTTTTGTACTACTTGCAGCAAAACAAATGCTAAAGCCTGGAAGAAACAAATAGTACAATTTCCTGCAGATAAAATCACAACTGTTTGAAATCCATGGATCCAAAATGCCCACAGACTACTTTCACCAGTTAAATAAAATTACCTAAATTTGTCATAATATATCAAGTAGGTAAGGAATCTTCGGGAGACTTCAAAGCCTTCCCTCTCCCTCCCACCTAATGCCCCTCTACATTGACCCTTTAACTCTACCTATCCATCCCCTCCACTCTGTGAAAACGAGACACTCCCTAATGTTTCTGGGTAAACCTAACCCGCTGCACACCTTTTTTTTATAATAATCATAATAAAGGGTCCATCCAACTTTACCAGATAAGTAGCCTGAAGCCAGAACACCATGCATTGTCATTGATCAGGGACCTGCTTTTAACCTTCTTCCTGAGAACTTTTACAGCTGTCAGGGAGAAAAAAGGCATTTTTTGGTGCAGATGGAGGCTTTCTGATGTATATCCACACCCAAAAGTGACATTAAAAGCTATAGAACATACATCATTCCATCACAGAGATCATATTATGTCAGGAGCCTAGGGCAGTTTAAATGTGGCAGATGACAACCAAATGCGGTCAGATATAATGCCTGCTCCTTCTGTAATTTCTAAAGATGACAAACAAGTTGGATTTTTTGTTTTCTACCTAATGTGAAAGCGCTATGTACATACATTATCCCATACCTGCATAGAAAATTAGATACAAGACAAATATTAAACTTTGCTGTACAGCCCCAACATTGTTAGCAGCCATTATAGCCTAAAAGGAGAATTAAGGATCTATTTACACTTGTCCATTTTTCTTGCTAAAGCACATGAATTTTACAGCATGAAAAATGAATTTCAAGCAGAAGTCCTATTTTTTTCTGTTGATTCACATCTGTGCACAGCAGTGGTTGTAAACCTCAAACATGAAAAATGAACAAAGCACATATCTCTATATTGTTTACTAACCTCAGTCCAAAGCACCCAAATGTGGTTCCTATTTGCGCTCTCTTCCCCCTGCTATCTGCACGAGTCACTTGTGACAAGTAATGCCGAAACCACAGAATCCTAGGAGACAGCCCCACTCCTTGTCAATCAGCACATAGACTGATTGACAACCTCAGCTGTGCAGGTTTCCCTAGGATAGTGTGTGTGGTCATTTCCCCTCCACTCAGGTCACGGTCAGGTTCGGAGACCAGTAGCTATAGTAGTAGAGAGGGTCCCACCAACCAGCAGGATAGGTATACAAGCAGGTCACCCTGGTGGATAAAGCTTGCTCACCCAAAAAATACAGGGTGTAGGCATTAACCTATATTTGTCAGAGCTCCTGATGGTGGAGATAGGTTTTGCTGCATATTAATACCAGGTTGTGGTCCTCAGGATCGCCCCATCAAGAAGGGAGCAAGTCAGGGTCCAATAACAGATATAGCGGGTTGGGATCAAGCAGAAACATAGTCAAGGAACAAGTAGTAGCAAAGATATGGACGGCAGCAAGAGCGAGATATTGGCTGGAGAGAGCACAATAATCTGGCAAACCGAAAGTGCAAAGTGGCTTAAATAGGAAGTTCATGGGAGGAGCAAAAGGGTTCAAGAGAAACAAGACACAAGGCCAGGTTGTCGAAGGAATCAGGCAGGGAGCTATCCAGCATCTCAGCAAGAAGAGAAACTGCCAGACACAGCAGAGGTTGCATGATTAGATCCAGGTTCTGGACACTTGGCTCTCTTCCCTATGCGCTGCATTGTGTAACATCAGATCCCTGGCCCCTGTTAGAGCTCAGAATTGTTGTGTAAAAGCTGTGCTTCAGGAGGTTGTAGAGGAGAGGAGGCTGCAGATAAAACAAGTACAACTTATGTAGGAGGATCTGTTTTATCTCTGTGTATTACCTGAGGCTAGTCACTTTACTGGTTATTTGTAAAGCCTGGTACACGTGGTAAGTTTTTGTTGTTGAAAAAGGAAAAAAAATGGAGAAGCTCACAAGGAGGTCCTGAACCAACGATGCAATTTTAGTACGGAGATCTCCCCGCTGAGCAATTGTGTTCTGACAGGCGGCTTCTGTCAAACAAGGACCTGTACACACAGGCCCAATGTCGCCCGGTATATACTGTACCGGCTGATTTCAGATGATATTCGGCCCCTGTGTACGGGGCTTAAGGGTTAATAGACAATTTAATGTTTTTCTACAGGCAATCTATAGGGTACATTTTTGCTCTTAAGCCCTCTACACACGATCGGATTTCCTATGGATTCTAATCCTATGGATTTTTCCATCGCAAATACGATGAAGCCGACTTCCATCAGTCTTGCCTACACACCATCAGTCAAAAATCTGACCGTCCCAAACGCCATGACGTAAAACACTCCGACGAGCCGAGAAAAATTAAGTTCAATGCTTCCGAGCATGTGTCGACTTGATTCTGAGCATGCGTGGGTTTTTTCTCCGATGGAGTTCCACACAGACGATTGGATTTTGCTATCGTTTTTTTTTCTTCTATTTTTTCACACCGATGGAAAAAAGACCGATGGGGCCCATACACTATCGGTTCGTCCGATGAAAACAGTCCATCGGACTGTTTTCATCGGTAAAACCAATCGTGTGTATACGGCTTTACTAAGTGCATTACTACGAACTTTGCAATCCATGCACATAGATGTGAATGGGACCTTAAAGTAACACATACCAGTTTTACACCTATGGAACACCCTCTAGTGCAGTGTTTCTCAACCGGGGTTCCGCGGAACCCTGGGGTTCCGCGAGAAGTCCCCAGGGGTTCCGCCGCGATTCAACATTGTGGCGGATGTATATCCGTCCAATGTTGTTTTCACTGTTCCCAATGCGCGCTGACAGTGAGAACAGTCAGCGCGCATTGATACCCGATGCTCTCTCTGTAGTTCCGGCTCAGAGAACTCAGAGAGCGGAAAGGCAGAGAGCGGGAGTTTTAAAATTCGGCGGGGAGCCGAGCAGTGGTGTTGCTGAGTGGGGGGTGCAGATCGCACCCGGGTGACGCCTGTGGGCAGCGGCATCACGCGGTCCGCACACCCCTGCACTGATCTGTGTCTCTCACAGCGGAGCGGACTTAAGCCGCCTCCCCGAGTCCTCCCTCCTCTGTTTACATATACACAGGACAGGAGGAGGCAGTCTGAGGAGGGACACACCGCTATGTCTATGCTGCGCTGTTCTGAGGTCTGAATAGTGTATTTTATGGACATGTGCTGGGGGCGCTATGAGAGGGGAGAGGGGGGGACTACTAGCACAAGTGGAGGTATCTATGCTGATGGAGGGGGTCTGCACTGAGGGGGGCTATGCTGATGGAAGGGGGTCTGCACTAGGGGGTGTCTATGCTGATGAGGGTCTGCACTGAGGGGGGCTATGCTGATGGAGGGGGGTCTGCACTGGGGGTGTCTATGCTGATGGGGTGTGCACTGGGGGTCTATGCTGATGGAGGGGGGTATACACTGGGGGGTGTCTATGCTGAAGGGGGTCTGCACTGAGGGCGGCTATGCTGATGGAGGTGGTCTGCACTAGGGGGTGTCTATGCTGATGAGGGTCTGCACTGAGGGGGGCTATGCTGATGGAGGGGGGTCTGCACTGGGGGTGTCTATGCTGATGGGGTGTGCACTGGGGGTCTATGCTGATGGAGGGGGGTATACACTGGGGGGTGTCTATGCTGAAGGGGGTCTGCACTGAGGGCGGCTATGCTGATGGAAGGGGGTCTGCACTAGGGGGTGTCTATGCTGATGAGGGTCTGCACTGAGGGGGGCTATGCTGATGGAGGGGGGTCTGTACTGGGGGTGTCTATGCTGATGGGGTGTGCACTGGGGGTCTATGCTGATGGAGGGGGGTGTCTATGCTGAAGGGGGTCTGCACTGAGGGCGGCTATGCTGATGGAGGTGGTCTGCACTTGGGGTGCCTATATGGGGGGTCTATGCTGATGGAGGGGGGTCTTCTCTGAGGTGGTCTATGCTGATAGGGTTTCTGCACTTGGAGGGAGGTCTATACTGATGGAGGGGGGTTTGTACTTAATGGGGGGTCTGTACTGAAGAGGGACTATAGTGGGTGGAGGGGGGTTGACACCAATTTTTTTCACACCGGGTGACACCAACCCTAGTGACGCCACTGATGGAGAGCGGGGAGCCGGGCATGGAGAGCTGGGCATGGAGAGCGGAGAGCCATGGGACCCGAGAATGAAGACTGGAGGCAGGGAGCACAGAGTGGGAGCCGTGAAGAGAGCCGAGAATGAGGACTATGGAGGTGGAAGCACCAGATCAAAAGGTGAGATCTGTCTCAATGGTAGCAGTAATGCACACTGTGGAGGGGGGGAGCAGAGAAAAGGAGCACATGGCTAGATTAGATAGAAGCTGAGTTCCTGTGTATGTCAGGGGTGAATGCAGACTGCTGGGGGAGGGAAGAGCAGAGAACAGGAGATGAGATCCTGTGTATAACAGCACTGATTGCAGACTGGGGGGGGGGGGTCAGAGAGTTGAGGCACACAGGCTGAATGTAACAGGAGGTGAGATTATAATAGCTTTATTTTGCCATATTTGTACATAATCCTATTATGATTCAGTCTCAATCCAGCCACAGGCCCCTGCAGTCTGCATTCAGTCACTACCATACACAGGATCTCACCTCCTGCAATATTCAGCCATGTGCTCCCACTGTCAGCACTCTTCCTGGTACCACCCTCACAGGTTCAGAGGAGCTGGAACTATAGAGGAGGCACCAGGTATTAATGCGCATTGACAGTACTCGCTGTCAGTGCACATTGAAATCAACATTGGTATCATGTGCATATTTTTTCTGCACAGAAATATGCAACATGTATGCATTTCTCTGCAGAGAAAAATACTCAAATGATACCAACATTGTGGTGTGAACAGGGCACATAGAAATCAGTTATTTTCTTTATGTTCTAGCAGAGACCTACGTTAGGAAAGTGCATGTCTCTCTGCACATGACATGGACAAGACCAAAGTAGTCTATGCAGATGAAATCTGCACCATCAATTCTTATGCATGAATGTTGTGAACAAGTCCCAACTGTTCCCGTAGTCTGCTATCCTATTTATCAGTTACAATATTTGGGAGTTTTGTTCAAGTTCAGTAAGGCCTCGTTCACAGCATATGTGCAAAAAATGGAAAATGTGTACACATTTGGACTTGCTTAAAATATTTTGGGCTTGTTGTAACGCAGGTCTCTGCAGGGACATAAAGAAAACAATTGATTTCTATGTGCACTGTTCACACTATAATGTTGGTGTCAGGTGAGTTCTAATTTTTATTCCATTATTTAAAGCTATTTCTACAATAAACGTGGTTATATCTACAGCTTGCTGATCAGATACGATGTTCCGAGAGCTGTAGATCTGAATTTTTTTTTAGGGGTTCCCCGAGATCTCAGACTTTTTGCCAAGGGTTCCTCCACGGTAAAAAGGTTGAGAAACACTGCTCTAGTGTGTGCTAGAAGTTAGTAAAGGGTGTGTTAGAATTCAGAGTAGGTAAAATATAGTTTGGCTCAGAGCCAAGTCTGAGCCATGGAATCTAGGTCTGGGTTCGGTAAGGTTCAGGGCTGGGTGCCTCCCAGTGGTCTGGATGGTTAAAAGAATCTTCTAGAATTAGTGGGTGGAGGTTAGGAGGAGCCGCCTTGAAAATGTATGGGGCCTAAGCCAATCCTCAGAAGTAGGCTAGCAGGGGGCCGAGACCACTCCATTAATAGACATGAGCCATGCCAGGAAGATGGAGATGCAGTGTTGAGGAGGCTGTCTGTGGTACCCCCTAGTCTGGGGGGGGGTGACCTGCCTTGGGAGAGAGAGTAGCAACACTGTTGGGGACTAACAAGGGGGGAGACTGCCACATGTAGCCAATCTCCCTGAAGCAGTGTGCTTAAGGTCTTTATTCCTTCACTGAGAGATCTCCTTAGAGTCAGCTGGGTGGGCAAGTGAAGAGTCAGTCAGGAGGACTTGTGTAAAAGTTAACCTGGAGGGCTAGTAAAAGCTGCAGCCAGGTGAGTTGGCAGTGCCTGAGAAGTTACAAGATGTTTCACTACATCTTTGCTACACAAGGGGCTACAAGTTCCTGCCTGTAAAGGACATTTGCTAAAATCTGACTGGGAGCCTGATAGATAAATCTACAGTGATTAAAGCGGAATTCCAGCCTTTTAATGCTTATTAAAAGTCAGCAGCTACAAAAAGTGTAGCTGCTGGCTTTTAATAAACAGACACTTACCTGTTCCACGGTCCAGCGACGCGGCCTGCCCGGAGCGTCGCCCCTCTCCCTGGCGCCTCCCTTGCCACTCTGGGCACCCGGCCGTGACAGCAGCTTTCGGCTTCACAGCCGGGCACCCACTGCCCATGCGCAAGTCGTGCTGCGCTCCCGGAGTGGACAGGCGATCTCCTGGGACCTGTCACGTGTCCCGGGAGATCGCCTAGAGGGAGGGGCCGCCTAGGGGCAGAGGAGGAGTCGCCTAGGCGGCCCGTAGGTGGAAGCAGGAAGTGGGACAGGAAGTCCCACTCCTAACGAAGCCCCACTCCCCCCCCCTCAAAAAAATTACATGCCAAATGTGGCATGTAAAGGGCGAGGACTGCTTAAAGCGGAAGTTTCACTTTTGGGTGGAGCTCCGCTTTAAGCGTAAGCAAGAGTGTGCAGGAGGCAAGTGAAAGAGACTGTAAATGGGAA
The DNA here is from genome assembly GCA_029206835.1 of Rana muscosa. Lineage (NCBI taxonomy): Eukaryota > Metazoa > Chordata > Amphibia > Anura > Ranidae > Rana > Rana muscosa. The sequence continues at coordinate 347,019,408 of CM055127.1, forward strand.
AATGTTCCTGAAGTTTGGATGAAATCAAGTGGGCATCCCATAACCTCCCATCCCTATCCAAGTTATTAACCCTGTAATAAAATAACAAAAACAAAGTCACAGACCGTTCTCTGACTTTGGGTGCTTGTGAAAATTCAGTGTGCCTGGCTGTGCAGGAGTGGGGGATCCAAGTTCATCAGCAGTCCCTAAGAAGCATGCTACACCTAAAAGGGGTTATTGAAGAGAAAATCAACTGTGCATTAGAAAATATTCATAGCCACTATGCCACCTGGGATTTCAAGCATACCATATATATTTTAAAAGAAGGAGAATCTTACAAAATAAACTTGGATGTCAAAACAGCTAAATCACAGTTTTGAAAAATGTTCTCTGTCCCAGGGAGAAGCTTCTACAAAAATCTACAGAATGTGTGCATTCTTTTTTTGTATCTATACATAATTTACATGAATGTAGCCATAAATATGAAAGTATGGAGTACACAAGATCTTGCTGGCAAAAAAAAAATGCTCTCTACGCATTTAACATTTGATATTTTTTTTAATCAATTTTTATCATTATTAATGGATTGTATATGAATTTGTGTGTGTCTCTTTCTGTATCTTGTAGAAGGTGTATGTCACCTATTGGACAGTGCTTCCCCTTTGAAGAAGCCCGATTTAGGGGCGAAACATGTCGGGAGTTAGGCCATCCAACTGTCCATTTCAACTGTACTGTTTGTAATAATCACTTTCTACACCGTTTTTTACCATTGTTTTTATTTTGGTGTCAAAATAAAAATATTTTATTATAATCTGCTTGATACTTTGTCATCTCTGCACCATCAAAAATCCCATTTTCTTTGCTCCCATCTATTTAACATTTGAGCAATGTTTATATACAATGCATACAGCATTAATGCAGCCTATTGGTGGTTAGGATGCAAGAAGGTTTTGCCGCCTAGCGTCTTCCATTGCCAAGTAGAAGGTTGATCGTGTAACCCCAAAGATTACATTTTGCCGTGCAAGCTGTATGCATGTATAGTGTAAAATACAGTCCATACACAAGATTTCAAACAGATTTTTAATGGCTCTGAACACGGTGCATGAATTTAAAAAAATAAATAAAAATTAAATAAACACCTAACTGATACAAACTTTCTTTTTGCATCTGTGTTCTTAAGCCCAAAAAAAATATATATTGTGATATACTGAGCCCAAAAAAAGAATTGCTTTTTCATAGAAAGGGTTAGATTTAAACCGGTGCTAGGATCATGTCATGTGGCCAGTTTGATACAAACATTGCTCAGTGCAGTTCTTTAATCATTAATAAACTGTTCATAGGGAAACAGCAAATTCTCCAATCCTTTGCTTTCATTTGATGTACATTCATTAGTATACAGTGATCTATACCAACATTCCTTTGTAACAAGCAGAAGTTTACACTTGTAAATTACAAATCCCTTAATAAAACTGTCTGTTAGAGGATAAAGTATTCATCTGACAAATGTGGAAAGCTACCAGCATGCCGGGGAAGCTGAGCTGAAGCATTTGTGCTGGAATCACCTGGCTCTGTTATCTAATGCTTGCCTCCCAGGAGACACTCACGCCACCGTTTTTAGAAGGTGTTCAGTTCTCTGGAGGCAATCGTATAATTGTACGTTTTTGTTGAAATGCAGGTAGGGCCAGCTCCATTGAGATTATAGCTATGGGTTGCACGCAGCCTTTCACAAAGTGCATGGTCTTTTGGAGTAAGATATAGCCGAGCAAAAAAAAAACGAAAAAAAAAAATCACGCATGCATATTAGGCCTCATTCACAATTTTTCAGCATATTAGAAAAAGTCCTGCTTGCTACATTTTCCAACAAGACACATTCAATGGGACGCATCAAAAACAAGTTAAAAACATGCAGCATTAACACAATGCACTGATCCTAAAATGTACAGGTGTGAATAGGGACCAGGTATGTTCACACAAACATCCTAAACTAAGATTTCAGGTTGGTTACTCAGAATTTGGTAGCGCAAAACTTTGGAGTTTACTCTACGCTAGAAGTCTCTTTTCAGGCCTTTTTCTGCCCTGTTTTATTTGAAGCAAAAGTTCAAAAGGAAAAACTTGCCACGCAGGGGGTTCTCACCATCAGGCTGGGTCCACACTGGTGTGATTCGCACCGCACTGCTGTGCAGATCACATGCGATCTCTGTGCGATGCAAATTCAGCCATACACATTGTATGGCTGAATTCGCATTGCATTCGCACCAAAACGGTGCAGGACCCTTTTTGTGGGTCGCACTGGAATCGGATCGCATGGGTGTTCACACCCATGCAATACGATTCTTGCACCATTTGACAGTTTGCACTGCTATATGCAAACAGATAAGGGGGTGTCATTAACTTTGTATTCACCCCCGCAGTGGTTCGCATAGGGCAGTGTGAACTGTCCGTAAGACCTATGCAATGCGGAAACCAGCACTGGCGTCGCACTGGTTCCCACATCACACTAGTGTGACCCAGCACTCAATGCAACAAAACATAGTGTAGCACACAGATCCCTGTCCTGCTTACCTCCACTTGCAGGATAGGACACACCATGCCACATGCCCAGTATCCTCCATTTTGTAGAGGGTGAGCGGTGTTAACAGTTTTGGGTCCTGCAGCGAGTTACCTCTTTCCGTTGGTTCTCGTCCCTAGAGTGTAGGGAAAAGTCTATTTTCTCTAATAAGAAGGTCAATGTCCAGACAGTGTTAAACTCCAACAGACGAGTTTATTTTCTCTTTGCTAGTAACTTAGTAGGAAAAGTTGAAGATAGAGATAGAGTTGGATAGGGAGGCAGGTTCAGGCACGCGGTACTTATTTGCCCTCATCGCTACTCAAGCCTGAGTGGGTTTTGCTCACCCGGATAGTTCCCTCTCAGTCCTAGCAGCCGGAGTGGAGCACGGACAATTTACTTTAGCTTTGTTTCTCCTAGGGACGTGTTAGGAAGATACTCTGCCACAGAACCTTTTAGCTCCCAAGTCCCGAACTTTTCAGCACTTGTAGCTAGAGACCATAGGTGCCAATGGGGCACATTACAAGAGCTTAAGGTGTATCACAGAATCCTTCCCTCTGACAGGTAACCAGGCCTCTCCCGAGGACGGTGACATCCTTCACCGATCCCCTTAGAAAGGTCCTCCCTTGGTTGCCTTTCCTTCAAAGCGGGACACCCTCCCATGGGCACCCTGGGATTCCGCTGCTTCGTTATAGGCCTCAGTTAAAAAGGTACTGGGCCTACCTGGAACGATGGGGCCTCGGGCTAAAGGTGCCCGGGACCCAGCACATTCACACGCACCCCTGGCCATGAGGGCCACCAAAGGTGGGGTACGTGCCGAGGATGAAGACCCCGTACCAATGGCGTCTGCCCCCTTAAGTACCCTCTCCCGGCATGCACAGCAGGCAGAGCACGGCCGCCGAGAGAGGACACCCAATCCCGCTGCAATGTTTCCTGTGGTTCAACCTGGGACCTGGGCAACATCGCCACCTGCAGGTCAAAGGGGAACTGTACGACCAGACAACATCGCAGCAGAGCAGAGTCCAATCCTAAAGAAAACAAACAGCCTGAGCCAAACTAATGCTCAGGATACCCCCTAAATTTTGAAAATAGCGACCCCCAAATATGGGGACCCCGCTACAATAGAATTTAGTTTGGTGGCTCTCTTTTGCAGCTTCAGTGCACCTTCAATTCTGCACCTTTGTCAGCTTGACTGTTTCTCCTGCAGCTCCCAGCTGCTACATCCTCACAGGCTCGAGCCTTTGTCTGTCCTGACCTGAACAGTACAATGTGCACTTCAAGGCTCCCTTCACATACTGACCCAGTCCGGAAGGGTGAGGCCACTGACCTCTAAAATGAATGCAGTACACAACTGCATCACTAGTGTGCTTGCTTCCCAGAAAACTCAACCCAGACTGCCATTTTAAACAGCAGCAAGGGCTCGACCTGCCACACAGCTTATTACAAATCATATCTGAATGATTAGGTTACTTTTGAAAAATAAATGTTTGTTTACTAGGGTACAAAACACAATTACTGCATATGCACACAATTTAAAGCAACCAATCACAAGTTATCTCTTTTTTATCTCTCTACGGTAAGCCAAAATGATTGGTCACTATGGTACACTGCCAAAGCTTCCCCTGACTGGCCTAGTCAAAAAGGTGGGCTGATGTCACAGTCTCTGACTCAGCCAATCAGAGCAAGCTTTGTATTCACCGATTGAATAAAAATTAATGGATGAGTGCAGCTTAGACCAACGCGATTTGGTTCTGGGTGTGAGACAGGAAAGTCTGGTCTCGCACCTGGAACACAGTGCTGTATACTGTATATATAGTGTCAGCTACATGCAGTTTACACGGCACAACCTGGGACTGTACATGTTAGTAAGGGAAATATATTGTTCGGTCCAGCTTGTAATTAATATAATTTTTATTAATTTAAATAAGTTCCTTACATTAGCCTGCCCCAGGAAATCAAACAGGTACTGAGCTGCAAAGAGCCACATCAAACATAGCTCACAGCTGTAGGTGGCTCCTTGCAGCTGCATTGGAACCAACAATATACTGGCTTAGTCAGTGAACATTATTGCAGCCTTCCCTATCTTCTGCCAATTAGATGAAAGTGGTGCTGACCACAGCTAGACCGTTACTTTGGTGCATTTTATCGGACAGCCCTGGAACATTTGTCTTGCTGCAGAAGCTCTGGAGGCCTCATTAGAATTCCAGAAATTGAAACAGTATAAAACTGTAAAACTTAATGCTTCCAGCAAAGTGGAGCCATCAATAGAATGGTATTGCCGCAGTAAAAATAATTATCCAGCACACTTTCAATTTAAGTATTTAAGGCACATGGAAATAATTACTTGACCAAAACCTAATGGAGCGATGAATATTTAAATTACATTTAACACTAAATCTGAATTCATGATTATTTCATGTAAAGCCAGCACATATGCTTAAATCGCTACAAAGAAAGTCGAATAAAAATACAGAAAGGGAGAAAAAGAAAATTTGAAAAAGAAGGCTATTGTATCAAAAATTTCATTGCAAAGTAGCTGTATAGAGAGACGCAGATTTAAAAGTGACACCATACCCATTTTTTTATGATTTGTCCGCTGTATTGAAAATAAAATTACTATATATATAAATGTATACACTAGTATTTTAACCTTTAGATATAATGTACCCAAATCTAGCAGAATTTGAGCAGCCATCGTTATATGTCTATGTGTAGTAGATCAACCCACATTGATTGGTTGAGCAATAAGACAACAGACAGGTTAGGTTTGGGGTTTGCTCGCCTGAGAACACGTTATACTTTACACTCCCACAAGCACAAGTTAGTGATTTTAGCTGTGTGATTGCGCTACTGGGAATCCCAGGTATTCCCCTTCCCTAAAGCCTCATACACACAATGGGAATACTGGACAAATAATATATATATATATATATATATATATATATATATATATATATATATTTAGCATGTTAGTGTGAAATGAAGGTTACTAAAGATATTCTCTAACGACAAAATACAACTTTGGAAGTGACGTAATGCATTGCATTGGAATATATTCTTTAATTTCTGAGCATGCGCGGTCTTGGTCACTTAATTTTTTTCGGACGAATACTGTATAAATTAAAAAATTGTTTGTTCTACTATTGTGCAAGAGAACATTTTATGCTTGTCCTTTTGGATAAATTTTGCATGAACTGTCATGATCGGCTCTCAAAAGCTGTGTACCATCGATCAGATTATCGTAAGTTCACTTTGAAAGGGGCATTTTTTGACCGATTTTCTCACTGTGTGTACTAGACATGGAATGTTTACATAAAAAAGGGATGCAAGACTGGATTTCCAACTAACAATATTTGTTAAAAATGTATATTATATATATATATATATATATATATATATATATATATATATATATATATATAAATAAAAGACTGTAATTTGCCTTGCAAGGGACAATCAGTTGCCCAGCATCACAAGTAGAAGGCTCCTATTCCATCATGTAGTATATGACTGCAGTAGCAATGATCAAGCCATCCTCCAACATGTCATCACGTAAAAAAGACGTATGGGTTTTCTTGTTTTTTTGTTTTTTTTTAAGATTCATACTTGACTAGGTGGGTGCAGCATCAGTCCGATGCCGCATCTGTCCCCCTGCGCCTTTAACACTGAGAACCGAACAATCAAACGCCGCTGTTTGCTCGGTTCTCACAGCTCTGAGCAGAGAGCTACTAACTGTCAGTCACAGCTCCCTCCTCGCTCATTGGAGCGCTGGGCTGTGGAGGGGGCAGGATCGGCCAGCTTTGTCTCTCATTGGCTCGCTGAGAGGCTGAGTGGGGTGCCGGTCCAGGCATGTGGGTGGATCCCCACTATAGGGTCAGGGTTTAGCCCGGGCCTGGACCGGCTCTGTGAAGGCAGTAGACACAGATCTTCAGTCCGCTGTCTGCTGAAAACAGGTTACAGAAGTGCAGACAGTCAGTAGCTCTCTGCTCTGCCACCCCACGCTTACTGTAGCGCTACACTGTGAAGGGGGTGGAAGCAGATTACTGAGAACCTGAGCAGGGTGCCGGTCCAGGAATGTGGGTGGAACCCGACTCCAATGTTGTGATCTTGCCCAAGTCTGGACCGGCTCTGTGACATCAGCCAACAGCGGGCTTCAGCCGTCTGCTGAAAACGGGTCACAGGAGTGCAGAACAAACTGCACTCCTGTGACCCACAGGAGAAGTAAAGCCAAAAAAGCTTTAGCTGTATTTCTTTAGTTGTGAAAGTCTTTTTAAAGTGCACACAAAAGGAAAAAAAAACGAATTTATTACAGAACACAGAAAAAAATTGTTCAATCAAGTGTACATAATGCCTACATACAGTGTCTAAATGTAAAAGACCTTCAAAATGTATTGCGGTTTCCTCCCCATTAAGCTTGAATAGAGAGGTAGACAGGAATATTTTCCTTAAAGACAATTCAGCAAACTGCCTCTGTGTAAATTCATCATACATCAGTATTATTTCACCTCAAATGCTCTTTACTAAATCATTTTTATTTATTTTTTGCCATCTGTGTCCCATTGGGGAGATGTCCCTTTACTTCCTGTCCCATAGCAAAAAAAGAAGTAACAGAAAGTCCCTCCAACGTGAGGGAATTCCTGGTTGTCACCAGAACTACTGTTCCCATTGGAAGATTTCCCTTCTTCTACTGTTCTAGGCGTGAATTCCTCCAGCAATACAAACCTGACAGGTGTTCTAATCCTACCCTACTCTGTCCAAAACAATAAATAAATAAAAAATTGCCTTTAGTTCTAGGTTTTGTATGGAATCAGGATTGAAAGTCATGGAGCACAAAGCTACCCCCTATGATAAGTCCGTGCCAAATGTATTGTGTGATACAAGAATACAATAAACTCTATTCTCCATATGCAAATACCCTTGGCTGGCTTATTCAATCATTCACATAATGAACAGTGGAGAAACCCATAGCATTCAACAAAATGCTTAATTCATGATAAAGTAGGGCAAGGCTAGCACCTTCTCACTGCAATTCAGGCCCTGTTAAAAAGATTTTCACTTACCCGCTGCCGAAGCAACAGATTTACCCAACAGGAAATTAGAGAAAATCTCCAAAAGCAATACAGGCACATATAAAAATAGTTTTTGGAAGCAGACTGGGGGGGGGGGGGGGTAGTTGGTGATCCCGTCAGCTTTTTACTGCTGGAAGTGACATCACCCCTGACTGGGCGGGCGGGGGGAGCTCAGAGGCCCCCACATTGCTTGAGCCGAGGTAAGTCTAGTTCCGCTTTAAGCGATGTTAGTACAGTGATCTCCCCCACTGTGCTATTGTGTTCTGTGTTGCCATTGGCTGCCAGCACTTATTGGATGCTGGTTTTACTGCATGCACTTCTGACAGATGGCAGTCATTTGAGCAGCTTCTGTAGGACAGGCTGCCGTACACACTGGCCACAGGTTGGCCAGTTTGTTGGACCGGCTGATATTCAGCCCGCCTGTATGAGCCTTAAGGCTCTGTCTGAGATTGTAGCTGTTTAAACAACATCTCAAAATATCCATTTATCGAAAAGAAACTACCGTATATAAAACTTTAAAGAGTTCCTGTCTTTAGAGAGACATTTAAAAAGTAACTCATTCTGCCTTTGGACTTAGGCCTTATGCCCACGGACGTTTTAAAAAATGGGCTGTAAAGCTAGTACAGACGCCAGTAAAAAAGCGGCGTTTTTAAAACACAATTTTTTCTGCGTTTTGCATTGAATTCAATGCACGTTTCCCCAAGCTAGCTTTCAGCCGCGTTTTTCTTTCTCTATTCAAAATAAATGGTTCCCTATGGGAGCCCATTGATTTGAATAGAGGTCGCACCAGAAGTCGGATCAAGATGATCCGACTTGCGGGGCGACTCATGTCCCGAGAACCTTTAAGGGAAACCCAGCGAAAATTAAAAAAAAAAAAAATTTGCGCGAGGTTTCCCCAGGACGATACCAGACCCTTCGGTCTGGTATGGATCTTGAGGGGAAGCCCCCACACCAAAAAAAAAATGGCATGGGGGTTCCCCCAGGATCCATACCAGACCCTTATCCGAGCACGCAGCCCAACAGGTCAGGAAAGGGGGGCGAGAGAGCGCCCCCCCCCCTAGACCATACCAAGCCACATGCCCTCAACATGGGAGGGTTGGTGCTTTAGGGCAGGGGGGGCACTGCGCCCCCCACCCCAAAGCACCTTGTCCCCATGTTGATGAGGACAAGGGCCCTTCCCGACAACCCTGGCCGTTGGTTGTCGGGGTCTGCGGGCGGGGGGGCTTATCAGAATCTGGGAGCCTCCTTTAATAAGGGGGCCCCCTGATCCTGGCCCCCCCAGCCTATGTAAATGAGTATGGGGTACATCGTACCCCTACCCATTCACCTGGGGAAAAAAAGTGTAAAAGAAAAACCACACTACACAGGTTTTAAAGTAATTTATTAGGCAGCTCTGGGGGTCCCTTTCTTCCGACTTCGGGGGTCTCTTCCAACTTCGGGGGTCTCTTGTTCTTCTGCCGGGCTCTTCCGCTATCTTCTGCCGCTCTTTTGCTAGCGTTGGCCCGGTCTTCTCCTTCCCTCTTCTCTTCCCCCGATATTGACTCGACGGTCTCTCCCGCTGTAATGCAGTGTGCGAGGTGCGCAACGACTTTTATAGGCATAGGGCGTGGTCACCTTGTGATGTCACCCGGTGACCCCGCCCCTTATGGCGTCACAGTCCTATCATGCTTCGGGACTGACGCCATAAGGGGGCGGGGTCATCAGGTGACATCACCCGGTGACCACGCTTCATGCCTATAAAAGTCAATGCGAACCGTGCATACGGCATTACAGTGGGGGAGAGCGTCGGGTCAACAAAAGAGAAGAGGGAAGAGGGAAGAAGACGGCGGAGAAGACCGGGCCAACGATAGCAAAATAGCGGCAGAAGATAGCGGAGGAGCCCGGCAGAAGAACCGGAGAGCGGGAGAAGAGAGCGGAGAAGTCAGAAGAGACCCCCGAAGTCGGAAGAAGACCCCCGGAGCTGCCTAATTAATTACTTTAAAAACACCTGTCTAGTGTGTTTTTTTATTGACACTTTTTTCCCCCCAGGTGAATGGGTAGGGGTACGATGTACCCCATACTCATTCACATAAGGGGGCCCCCAGATCCCGGCCCCACACCCTATTAAAGTGGGCTCCCAGATTCCGATAAGCCCCTCTCCCGCAGACCCCGACAACCAACGGCCAGGGTTGTCGGGAAGAGGCCCTTGTCCTCATCAACATGGGGACAAGGTGCTTTGGGGTGGGGGAGAGCAGTGCCCCCCCTACCCCAAAGCACCAACCCCCCATGTTGAGAGCATGTGGCTTGGTATGGTCTAGGAACGGGGTGGGGGGGCCCTTGCTCGCTCCGTGCTCGGATAAGGGTCTGGTATGGTTATTTTTTTGGTGTGGGGGGGTTCCCCTCAAGATTCATACCAGACCGAAGGGTCTGGTATCGTCCTGGGGGGAACCTCACGCAAACATTTATTTTTTATTTTTGCGGTGTTCCCCTTCAAGATTCTCCGCACACGAGTCGCCCCGCAAGTCGGATCATCTTGATCCGACTTTTGGTGCGACCTCTATTCAAATCAATGGGCTCCCATAGGGAACCATTGATTTGGAAAAGAGAAAGAAACACAGCGTTAAGCCTCGTTAAATCACGTTTAACACCCTTTGCCGGCGTCTGACGTCTTTACAGCTCTAACGCTGGAGCTTCAGAACGCACTGGTCCTGGGGTTTTATTGCAGCTTAAAAACGGCTATGCCATTTACAGCTCAAAAACGTCATGGTGGGCATGAGGTCATAGGCTAACATGGAGAGATGTTTTTAAGCTGTAAAAAATGCTCATAAAAGTGGCTGTAAAAACGTCCGTGGGCATGAGGCCTTAAAGTAGAACTATAGCCAACCCCCCCCCCCATATTTGATAGAGCAAGGGAGGCTTAACCCCCCCCTGCCAAACCATCTACTGTATGTGCCATTGCAGAGATTTCCCTTCACTTCCTGTCCCATAGCCAAAACAGGAAGTGAGAAGAAATCCCTGTAAATCAAGGAAATTCATTGGGGACCCCATTGGAAGATTTACAATTGACTACTTTTTTGGGGACGACCCAAAATTTGGGTATTTTTTTTAACTTTCAATGATAATGGTAAACAGGACAGATAGAGAGGGTGAATCTCCCGAACGGGAACAGGCAGCAATAAAAACTGATAGGTGTTCTAATCCTTCTCCGATTTTCCGTCAGTTATACCTTACAGAGAATGCAGCAGTGGTGAAGTAAAACTCACTTGCTTGGCTTTATAATAGCTGTGGCTAGGAGCAGAGCTGGAAAATCTGGTGGGACAATCTTAGACTGAGGTTCCCAAGAGCTACAAGCATCCGGTGGGTGATCCAAACCATGAGAGTTATCAGTTCCGAGACTACTGGGACTTTCGATCTGATAATCTATGTTTTGTGGGTATTTTAAAATTACCAACGACAATTGTGAGCTGTTGAGTCAGCTGACAAAAAAAAGTAGCACACAGCACAATTTTTGACTCAAAAGGCCTCTTGTGTAGACTTTTTTTCTTTTCTTTTTGTTTTTTTATAGCCTCTAAATATCACTCTGTTTTAACCTATGTGTCAATGCACACATAGGAGTTGAGGCAGGAAAGAAAAAAAAAAATGTATATATATATAAATAAATAAACAAACATGTGCGTTCAGGAGAGGAGCTTTAAAAAATATATATATACCGTATATACTCGAGTATAAGCCGACCCGAATATAAGCCGAGGCACCTAATTGTACCACAAAAAAAATGGGAAAACTTATTGACTCGAGTATAAGCCTAGGGTGTCCATGTGCATGCCTCACTGTGCCTCACTGTGTCCATGCCTCACTGTGACTAGACTGACGTTTAACATGGGAGTCTATGGAGGGGGTGCCCGGCTTTGAAAAATCAGTGCTCCCCGACCGTAGGTCCCCCCTGACCGTAGGTCCCCCAGACCTGGGTTGGGCTACATGTGTGCCAAGTTTGGGGTCCAGGGGACCTACGGCCGGCCAGTACCGGGTCCCCAAAATCACCGGAGAAATTACCGTTTAACATTGGAGTCTATGGAAAGGGGTGCCCGGCTTTGAAAAATCGGTGCTCCCCGTCCCTAGGTAGCCCCGACACCAAACTTTGCACACTTGTAGAGGAGGAGTTGGGGTATATGTGTGTCAAGTTTGGGGTCGGATGGCCGGGATCAGGTGCACAAAGTTGAAGTCGGAAACAGACTCGAGTATAAGCCGGGTGTCATGGATATGCATTAATGTCTGTCTGCCATCTTACCTTCCTCCTCATGTGTTCATCTAGAGACCAGACCTCCTTCACCTGGCTTCCTTTATAATCTCCTCCCAGCCTGACTCCACCCCAGGCCCTATCACTGAACACTATATTAACCTGTGCACTGCAAGCCTGCTTTGCTGATCAACGTGTTTGTTAGGCATTGTGTGTTTGGGTTCCTGCCTGCCGTGTGCTACGTCTGTCTCTCTGTTACGTTATTGGCTTGTCCCCGACCATCCCTGTCTGCTCGTGACCCTTGACCTTCGGCTCGTTCTTCGTTATCCTTGTCTGCTTGTGGCCCCTGACCTTCGGCTTGTTATTCGGTTCTCTCTATCGTGTGCTGCTGCTTCCCCTTATCCTACGGGGCGTGAGCTAGGAAACTCCAGGGGCCGCGACCTGGTCCCAGCCTGCAGCGTAACATCCTCACCACTAGAGGCCCTGGAGAAGACCAGCTGGGTCTTAGACTCCGCGCCCTGGGGAATCTTGGCTCTCGCTTCCGTTGGGATCCCGGTTGTGCTCCTCTGGTCCCGCTTTCCACAACCACCCAGTTTCCTACCCACAGAAGCCAGCCATAGGGTTCACTACCTCGCGGTGCACTCCTGTCCCCCTACGGTGTGCATCTGTCACCTGGCCACAGGTGACCCTGACAGTTTGATCAGCCATGAACCCGGCTGACATCCCGCTACCCGCGGATGATCCATTGCAGGGCATAGTTTGCAGACTTGAAACCCAGGAATCGAATCAGACTCAGGTGATGCGATTCCTCCAGGATCTGGCTTCTCGCTTCGAGCAGCTTCAGGCCTCCTTGGGAACCCTGAATCCGCAACCTCAAATACAATCAGCGGCTGCACCTATTGCACCAGTCGCAGCCACACACTCGCTACAACTGCCAGCTCCGTCCCGTTTCTCTGGGGACTCCAAGGCTTGCAGGGGGTTCCTTAGCCAATGCACGATTCATTTTGAGCTCCAGCCCATGCCCAGTGAGCCTCTTACTTTTTCTTGTTCGGGACATTCTGCTTGTCCTTCAGCTATTCAGCTTGACTCCGGCGACATGTCACCTTCTAACCAACCTGACTTCAGGGTTCCACTGACATCTGCCCAGTCTGATGGTCCTGTGCAAGATGACCAGTTCCCCTTTAAGGGTCTAGGGGACCCTCCTCAGATTCCTGTTGATCCTCTCATGCCCTTGCTTATTCCTAGAGAGCCTTTGGTCCTCAATAGATCTTCTTGTCATCTCCCTACCTCGTTTTCGGTCTCTGAGGATAATTTTAAGTACGAGGTTAGACAAGTTCTGGATTCTCGGCTCTGCAGAGGCATTCTTCAGTACCTTGTGCATTGGAGAGGTTTTGGTCCTGAGGAGGCGTCTTGGATCGCTGCATCTGATGTCGCTGCACCTCATCTGTTGAGAAGGTTTCATCAGAGATTTCCCTTTAAGCCTGGGTCCAGGCGGGGGAGGGCCCATAAGAGGGAGGGTACTGTCATGGATATGCATTAATGTCTGTCTGCCATCTTACCTTCCTCCTCATGTGTTCATCTAGAGACCAGACCTCCTTCACCTGGCTTCCTTTATAATCTCCTCCCAGCCTGACTCCACCCCAGGCCCTATCACTGAACACTATATTAACCTGTGCACTGCAAGCCTGCTTTGCTGATCAACGTGTTTGTTAGGCATTGTGTGTTTGGGTTCCTGCCTGCCGTGTGCTACGTCTGTCTCTCTGTTACGTTATTGGCTTGTCCCCGACCATCCCTGTCTGCTCGTGACCCTTGACCTTCGGCTCGTTCTTCGTTATCCTTGTCTGCTTGTGGCCCCTGACCTTCGGCTTGTTATTCGGTTCTCTCTATCGTGTGCCGCTGCTTCCCCTTATCCTACGGGGCGTGAGCTAGGAAACTCCAGGGGCCGCGACCTGGTCCCAGCCTGCAGCGTAACATCCTCACCACTAGAGGCCCTGGAGAAGACCAGCTGGGTCTTAGACTCCGCGCCCTGGGGAATCTTGGCTCTCGCTTCCGTTGGGATCCCGGTTGTGCTCCTCTGGTCCCGCTTTCCACAACCACCCAGTTTCCTACCCACAGAAGCCAGCCATAGGGTTCACTACCTCGCGGTGCACTCCTGTCCCCCTACGGTGTGCATCTGTCACCTGGCCACAGGTGACCCTGACACCGGGGGGGGCATTTTCAGCACAAAAAAATGTGCTGAAAAACTCGGCTTATACTCGAGTATATACGGTATATAAAATAAAAAAAATAGAAACACCTAAATGCATTCTCGCGTTAACGCATTCCAAAGCCCAGAATTCTGGCCAATAGAATGTAATAATGCCAGACACGGAAACGCACATGCAAAAGCACAGCTTTTTACCACAGTAGGAGATAAAAGTGTCAACAGAATACAGTGTGCATCCAATTAGCTGGTTTTGGGTCTATGGTGCATGTAAAGGACAGCTAAACAAGCCACCAAAATGTTTCTCTGACTATACAGCTATGGCACAGCAGAAAAAGTGGACAAGATATGACACATGCTTTCTAGAACACCATTTTAAAAGCCAAATACAATTATGCAATTGTTGGTCACACCTTGATATTTTGAGAATGTCGCTATTCAATAATGATCAATAACTTCAAGCAGAATCATGGCGGAAGCTGTAGATAATCACAGTATAGGTCACTGAATGCACCAAGAGAGCACCAAGTTAGGAAAGCTTTTCCCCATTCCAGTACAAACATCTTATGTTAATACGCATCAATTAACTTAATCTCTACGGCTGAATTTTCTGATTGATAGCGGTTCTGCAAAATAGGAACACGCGTTTTTTGCACAATACTAGTTCTCTGCTGCAAGGTTAAGGTGGTTGTAAACTTCAATCTTTGACTTGTACCTATAGGTAAGTCTATAATAAGGTTCACCTATAGGTACTTTAAATATCTCCTAAACGTGTGCAGTTCAGGAGATATTTACTATATATGCAGAAGATGACGTCATTGGTGCTTGCGTTCTGAAAGAAGGCCATTCCTTCAGCACCTGTGGCATAAACGGCGGCATGCACGGGAGTGACGTCATCACGCCTCCGGCAAGTCACACAGCCGGAGTCCGCGGACCCGGAAGGAAGACAGGTGAAGATGGAAGCGACCATGACAGCGCATCGCTGGAAGGCTTCATTTTCAGGTAAGTTTCACATAACGTGCTAGTATGGGATGCATACTAGCACATTACTGCCTTACCTTGCAGGTCAAAAAAAAAAGGCACCCAGCGCTTTACAACCGCTTTAAAATTTTCACATCATATTGTGGTCACAAATGGGTTTAAAGTGTTCGGTAACCCACAGGGTACAATTTACATTATCCTCTTGGTTGATGAATCTAATGTCCCCCTGTGACTGTGCTTGAATGCAGCTATATACCTTGTTTACAGAGCGCAGATCGGCGATCACGTGACCCGCCATGTTTCTCCTCTCTCGCATGACAGCTGCAGCGAGCGGGGCAGAGGATCCCCCGCTGACGTAAATCTGGAGGGGAGGAGAAAGGCGGCCCCGCCTGCTGCAGCTGTCATGCAAGAGAGGAAAAAGGCGGCGGGTCACGTTATCGCCGCTCTATAAACAAGTTATATATAGCTGCATTTTTTTATAAAGCACAGTCACAGGGGGGCATTAGATTCATCAACCAAGAGAATAATGTAAATTGTACCCAAATTTGAGCAGCAGAAGGGGAAAGGGCAGGAGGACAGAGGAGACAGAGCAGGCTGCGGATGAGAGAGGTACGTAAACTGACCACGGTGTTAGGGCTCAGCAGCCATGATGAACCGTGGTCAGTTTACAGGGGGAGGGCAGAAACTGTCAGGATCAGCCAGGTATTTCAGGTGTTACAGAGAGCCAAATGACAGCACAAGCACGGTGTTCTTTGGGAGCTTTAATTTTTTGGGGGGTTACCTTAAAACGCATTAATATATCTTCTAATTGTGTTTACGGAAACCCTAAACATGTGATGAGAAACCAATCAACCAATTAGTGTAGCGCAGAGTCTGATCTGTGTATATGGCACACCCCAGTTATTTTTTGGAGAATAGAATTTGTTGCTTTAGCTAAAGCAAATTTCTCATTTTAAAATGTTTATTTCACTTAGGCCCCTTTCACACGGGCGTTCCATCTGTCCCTTTTGTATCTGTCTGTTGACAGATGAAAAACAGACAGCAATACATTCCTTTGGACAAACGGATGTAAACAGACGACGTCCATTTCCATTCATTTTTCGTTCGACTCTATTCAGCTCCGTTTTTAAGTTGGGCACACCCTTTAACAATAATCATAAATATGAATTTTATCTTATGATTAGCCGTTTTTGCTCCACTGTAATGGCTCTATGCAATAAACCAGTCGTCTCCAAACTGCAGCCCTTTGCTTGCCTCTATCTGGCCCTGGGGATACTATTCCTCCAAATGACACCAATAATGAGGCGCCATTCCTCCCACTGACAATCGGATGGGGCAGCATTCCTCCTGCCAAGACCAATAATGGGGCACCATTCCTCCTGCCAAAACCAATAATGGGGCACCATTCCTCCTGCCAAAACCAATAATGGGGCACCATTCCTCCTGCCAAAACCAATAATGGGGCACCATTCCTCCTGCCAAAACCAATAATGGGGCGCCATTCCTCCTGCCAAAACCAATAATGGGGCACCATTCCTCCTGCCAAGACCAACGATGGGGCGCCATTCCTCCTGCTAAGACCAACGATGGGGCGCCATTCCTCCTGCTAAGACCAACGATAGGGCGCCATTCCTCCTGCCAAGACCAATGATGGGCCACTATTCCTCTTGCTAAGACCAATGATGGGCCACTATTCCTCCTGCCAAAACCTATAATGGGGCAGGGTTTACTCCCACTGATGTCAGAGCATTTTTTACTTACACTGGCCACAGTCTGCCCCTCTAAAGCCTGAAGGACAGTAAAGTGGCCTTTTGTTTAAAACATTTGCAACAGACACCTCAATGTCAGCCAATAAAAAGCAGTATGTTTATTAGCAAAACCTATGCGATAATTTTTGGGTGACTTGTCAATTTAGCAGATCTGTGTTAAACATTTAGTAACAAGGGGTAAAGCCAAAAAAGTATGTTGCTTGTTAAAACTGACAAATAACAAATGGTAATGAAATGCAGGACACGTAATACTTTTGTGAATATATATTTTACAATCGTTGCAAAGAAGAGATGACATGACTTACTGCTTGCCATGTGATTCGGGGAGGAATGCTGTCCATTAGGTGTGCAGGAGGTCAGGTCTATGGCCATGTTGGAGTGATCCCTCTCGGGCACAAGCTCATTATCACCTGGAAAAAGCAAAGACAACCGTAAGAATTTATCTGCCCTTAGGGAAAGAGCCCATCGGACAAGAGGAATGAAAAATGGACAAAAGCAGAACTGAGCTCCATGCAGTTTTAAAGCAGTGTCAAACCCAATACCAAACATGTATTATATTGCAGCTTAGCAATCAATGAATGCGATGGTGTCAGTATTTCTTATTTTAGACCCCCCCCCCCCCCCACACTGTATGTAACCTTTATCCAAAAGGAACAAAACTGTTGCTGTAACTGCTTAAAATAGAATTTGTCTTCAATTTTTTAGTGTATATAAATCTGCTAGTACATTGAACACTTCCCCCCCCCCCCCCCAGATTGACAATACAGCTGTTCAAAGGTGTCTCTCTTGCTCCTTCTTTTTAATACAGGACATGTGTTACTGGCTGGATGACCAGGTGAAAACAGAGGGGAAAAAGACAAAAAAAAAAAAAAAAAATGATAATACAGACACCACATCTAATGATTGGTAAGCTGCAATATATTACTATATATTAGTACTGCTTTAAGTGCAATAAAAAAAGGCGCTCAAGTGTAAAACCCTATCCCTGATGTCATATCAAGCATCCAGTTACCACTGTGGCTGAGCACAATGTTGGTTTAAAATTATATTTATCGTCTTGTATTAAGTGTTTTATGGTTATGTGTATATATATATATATATATATATATATATATATATATATACACACACACACACACACACACACACACACACACACACATACACATACATACATACATAATTGGATGCCCCATTAATGACTCATACAGAGGGGATAGGAATTTACACTTGGGCGCTGCACTTATTTTTTGCACTTAAATCCTAACATCCAGGGGGGATAAAGTGGAGCCTTGGATTACGAGGATAATCCGTTCCAGGAGAATGCTTGTAATCCAAAGCACTCGCATAGCAAAGCGAGTTTCCCCATAGAAGTCAATGGAAACTAAAATAATTTGTTCCGCACTGACTTCTATGACATGCAATACCGCATGTGGCAAGAGGTGGGGGGGGGGCATATACTCTGGGACAGCTCGGCTGATCTCGGAAACACTCGGGAACGGAGTATTTACAAGTATTTTCGAATGATTCTGAGTATTTCCGAACGGCTCCGAGTGTCACCGACGCCTCCGCACCTCTGGCCAAATGCGGTACTGCGTACCCGATTAGCTTGAATTCAGCTCGTTTTGCAAGACAACACTCGCAAACCGAGTCAGGCTTTAAAAACAGAAGTTGCTCATCTTTCAAAACGCTTGTTAACCGTGTTACTCGTAAACAAAGGTTTCTACTGTATTTGAGTGTCCAGCAGCTTGAGGAGGTTTTTCCATCATTGTAGCTTAAGTGCAGGGAAACCATTACGGTTTTTCCCTTTGATACTTGTTTTTTGGCCCAGCAGTGTGTAGTTGGGAGTATCAGTTTGAAAAGCAATGTTCTCTAGTAAGCTCACATAACTTGTCCCCAGTCTCTCGCTATATTCTGCTTAAAGTGGTTGTAAACCCACTTTATAAACAAACACCTACAGGTAAGCCTAGATTAAGGCTTACCTGTAGGTGCATGAAATATCTCCTTAACCTACACAGTTAAGGAGATATTTGCATTTAAATGCGGTGACGCTGACGTCACGCGCATGCGCATGGGGTTAACCCCATTCACAAATTCGGCTAGGTCGTAACATTCGACGACGTAGCCGAATTCGATGGCTCACGCGCGCATGCGCGGAGTCACGTCTTCACCGCTCCGGCCAATCACAGTGCCGGAGCGGCGCTGTGATTGGCTGCAGCGGCGATGGATGCGGCTGAAGAGGGAGACGAGAACGGCTTCGGGGGCCCCGATCTAAGGTAAGTGATGCATAAATAGCTCATTATGCCTTTCTCTTACAGGTCGATGGGAAAAAAATAAAAAATAGTGGGTTTACAACCACTTTAACATCTTCAGTTTCCAATCATACCACCGCATATCCATACTCTCCATCGTTTTCCCACTATGTCTGCAGTCTGACAGATAGATACAGTGGGGCAAAAAAGTATTTAGTCAGCCACCAATTGTGCAAGTTCTCCCACTTAAAAAGATGAGTGGGCCTGTAATTGTCATCATAGGTATACCTCAACTATGAGAGACAAAATGTGGAAACAAATCCAGACAATCACATTGTCTGATTTGGAAAGAATTTATTTGCAAATTATGGTGGCAAATAAGTATTTGGTCACCTACAAACAAGCAAGATTTCTGGCTCTCACAGACCTGTATCTTCTTCTTTAAGAGGCTCCTCTGTCCTCCACTCATTACCTGTATTAATGGCACCTGTTTGAACTTGTTATCAGTATAAAAGACACCTGTCCACAACCTCAAACAGTCACACTCCAAACTCCACTATAGTGAAGACCAAAGAGCTGTCGAAGGACACCAGAAACAAAATTGTAGACCTGCACCAGGCTGGAAAGACTGAATCTGCAATAGGCAAGCAGCTTGGTGTGAAGAAATCAACTGTGGGAGCAATAATTAGAAAATGGAAGACATACAAGACCACTGATAATCTCCCTCGGTCTGGGGCTCCACGCAAGATCTCATCCCGTGGGGTCAAAATGATCACAACGGTGAGCAAAAATCCCAGAACCACACGGGGGGACCTAGTGAATGACCTGCAGAGAGCTGGGACCAATGTAACAAAGGCTACCATCAGTAACACACTACGCCGCCAGGGACTCAGATCCTGCCATGCCAGACGTGTCCCCCTGCTTAAAGCGGAGGTTCACGTAAAAAAATTTTTTAAAAGCCAGCAGCTACAAATACTGAAGCTGCTGACTTTTAAAAAAAGGACACTTACATGTCCAGGTCAGCAGCAGAAGCCGAGCTACCACTCAGCTCTCAGCTTCCCTCACCTCACTGTTTTATACAGGTATCTGCACCCCCTCCCCCCTGAAAGGTGCCAAATGTGACACCGGAGGGGGGAGGGTTCCAAAAAGCGGAGGTTCACTTTTGGGTGAACCTTCGCTTTAAGCCAGTACATGTCCGGGCCGTCTGAGGTTTGCTAGAGAGAGTATTTGGATGATCCAGAAGAGGATCGGGAGAATGTCATATGGTCAGATGAAACCAAAGTAGAACAGTTTGGTAGAAACACATCTCGTCGTGTTTGGAGGAGAGAGAATGCTGAGTTGCAACCAAAGAACACCATACCTACTGTGAAGCATGGGGGTGGCAACATCATGCTTTGGGGCTGTTTCTCTGCAAAGGGAACAGGACCACTGATCCGTGTACATGAAAGAATGAATGGGGCCATGTATCGTGAGATTTTGAGTGCAAACCTCCTCCCATCAGCAAGGGCATTGAAGATGAAACGTGGCTGGGTCTTTCAGCATTACAATGATCCCAAACACACCGCCCGGGCAACGAAGGAGTGGCTTCGTAAGAAACATTTCAAGGTCCTGGAGTGGCCTAGCCAGTCTCCAGATCTCAACCCCATAGAAAATCTTTGGAAGGAGTTGAAAGTCCGTGTTGCCCAGCGACAGCCCCAAAACATCACTGTTCTAGAGGAGATCTGCATGGAGGAATGGGCCAACATACCAGCAACAGTGTGTGACAACCTTGTGAAGACGTACAGAACACGTTTGACCTCTGTCATTGCCAACAAAGGATATAGAACAAAGTATTGAGATGAACTTTTGATATTGACCAAATACTTATTTTCCACCCTAATTTGCAAATAAATTCTTTCAAAATGAGACAATGTGATTGTCTGGATTTGTTTCCACATTTTGTCTCTCATAGTTGAGGTATACCTATGATGACAATTACAGGCCTCTCTCATCTTTTTAAGTGGGAGAACTTGCATAATTGGTGGCTGACTAAATACTTTTTTGCCCCACTGTATCCCCATTATTATCATACAGGATATATAGAATGCCAACAGATTGCACAGCGCTTTACAAAATACAGCAAGACAGGACAGTTACAAGACAAGAGGGCAAGGAGGGATCTGATCCTGAGAGCTTACAATTTAAAATTAGATATATGATATGCTGGGCGTGATTTAGTAAAGGAGATGTGCATGTTCACTTTTAAAGTGACATTTGACTTCTCTTAATGAATAAGATGAAACTAACTGAAAATTTACTTTGTAAAGGATATCCAAAGCAAGGGGAAAAAACAAAAAACATTTTCATTTTCTTTCTACTTTCCTTGAAGCCTTGTTTATACAATAAGAATACCAGACGAATGATCGTCCATTTTTATTTTTAATTTGCATGCTAGTCGCATATCCAAAATGAAGAGGTTACTAGAGTTACTAAAATACTAGTAAAACAGAATACAACTTCAGAAGGGATGGAATGTGTTATATTGTAATGTTTTCTTTAGTTTCCAAGCATGCATGGTCTTTATATATTTTTTCAAATTTTTCAAATTTTTCAAATTTTTACTGACTAAAATTAAAATCATTAGTTCTGGTATCGTACGAGAAAATTTTTCGTGTTTGTCCCAATCAGATAATTTCACATGAACTGTCCTGATTGGCTCTCAAAAGCTGTGTACCAATGATCAGATTATCGTACAATCGCTTTGAAAGCAGTATTTTTCATCCGATTTTCTGATCTTGTGTTCTAGGCATAAACTATTAATATTCTATATATGAGAAGTGAAAAAAAGTCAGGTTGTAAAGCCATATGGGGGGGGGGGGAAGCATGATGATGTTTTCAAATGCCAAATAACTCCCATCAAACCTAACTTTTCCCTTAGATATCCTTTGTTGCATGGCCTTGGTAACCATGCAAGGAGTATGGAAGCAACCAGGTACTACAGTAGGCCCCAGACGTGATCGTTTTAAAATGTGCAAAATCATTTATTTATGGCTACCTACTTTACCTTCCACACTTGTTCCTTAAAGTGGAGTTCCACCCTAAAAAATGTAATTCACAAAAAACCTGCAAAAAAAATAAAAATAAAAAAAAATAATGTTTTACTCACCAGAAAAGGCGGTTGCTATGCGGAAGTACCTAATCTGCCTCTTCATCCTCCGCGGCAGGTCTTCTTCCTCGTCCTCCTCGCGTTGTCTTCTGGTGAATGGGGCGCTCTGCCTTCTGGGAACTGTGTGTATCCCAGAGAGCAGCCGGCCCATTCATACAGCGCCGTGAGACTCGCCCATGCGCAGTAGGAAACGGGCAGTGAAGCCGCAAGGCTTCACTGCCTGTTTCCCGTAGTGAGGATGGCGGCGCTGGGAGCTGCCAAGATCGAGGGATCGGCCTCGGCGGGCCGACATCGCGGGCGAGTAGGACAGGTAAGTGTCCTTATTAAAAGCCAGCAGCAGCTACAGTGTTTGTAGCTGCTGACTTTTTTTTTTTTTTTAAATCACGGGTGGAACCCTGCTTTAAGTAGAGGGGCAAAATTGGGCAACATGAAGCCATTCACTAAAAATTTAAAGTTTAAACATGCTGGAACCTGTAGCCTCTTTGAGGCAACAGTCCTACAGGTTGTCCAATATAATTAGGAAATTAATAATAAAATCATTTTTTACATAAAACTAAATTATAATACAACACTCAGAGCCGGTTTACACAGGGGCAACACGACTCTTGAGGAGGTGTCCTGGAAGCGACCTGAGCCTGCACCACAGCGCGACATGGGACGACTTACAAGTCGTCTCCAGCACAGGAGACATTCCAGCGGCCAATCAACCTTGAATCAGATCTGTGGGAGGGAGGGGGGAGGGAGAGGTTTGCCTGAGAAATGTATGTTCTCTTCCTGGAAAGTTGCTTCTGTTAAGACAGGGGATCTGACTTGGAGGCAACTTCCATTGAAATCAATGGGTACAGGTCCCCTAGCAGTTGCCTAGAAGTCGGATTGAAGTAGTACAGGAACCTGTTTTGAAGTCGGAGCGACTGCAGTCGTATACATTAAAACGGCTCCATTCACTTCAATTAGTTTTAAAAATAGCGCGACTTGGGGCGACTTGAAGTCGCCTCCCGAGTCGCCCCTGTGAGAACCGGCTCTCACTGATAACTTCTAGTGATGTGGCACAGTGGGGAGCAATAGTTTTCAACACACAATAGTCAACATCTTGGTTTTCACGTAGATGTTAAACCATTCTTTTTTTGGGGTCTTTAGGTAGTGTAGTAGCCAACAGGGTTTACTCAGAACTCTGTTCTAGGACATATGAGTAAACGATAAGAGGACCTCAGCAATCTTTGCACAGAGATAAATCTCCATGATGCCTTCCAAAACTCCTGAGGAATATCATATCTGCAACAAGATCCCTCTCCTCCTCACAGAATGTTTTCTCCCAGAGTCTTAACATGTTCTTTCCTGTGGATGTAATTCCCAGCTAGAAGGGCATTCCATCGCTTAGGGATTTTTATGACTTCTCTCAGTTAAGAATTATTATCTGTAAAAACTTTTAAAGCAACCAGCCTAAAATTTGGAGAAAAACCCAACACAGCTATGCTGTATACATTCTTGTGGTGATTCATCAGTAATTAAAATATTAAAAAAAAAAAAAAAAGTGACATCTCTTCTAAAGAAAACCTTGCTGGACATGATAATAACAATTTTAAATGTTCAAGGACAACCGTACAGAATAAATATGGAGGTTGAAATTTCTAGTTGCTTGGCTGTGACGCAGAACTTTTAAACTTGCAGGTGTAGTCAAATGAAGGAAAATTTCCAACAAGATTGATAACTCTGGTGAGGCGGCTTCCACAAAGCAAGGTTTCCATCAATCTGCACTTGACAGTGGCTCAAACCATAAAAAAAATAGAAAAATTGAAAAATAGAGCCAAACTGGATAAAAGTCTAAAATAATTGTAATGGTTAATAAAACAAGGCAGGAAAAAAAAAAAAGAGTCAACGCGTTATTGGGGGGGGGGGGGGGGGGGTTCGGGCTGGGGGTTGGCGACATCACAGCTACAAGAATAAATGCTGATTTTCTGATTACCGATTTTCATACTGATGAAAAATTATCTAAAAACACGTGTCTAAATGAAGTGTAGACATGATTTCTTTATTAGGACTAGGTTTTATCTTTTTTTCTTGTAGCCCTGATGAAGGGCTTTGCTAATGCCTTGGCTGTTATAGTATATGACTTCTTTACCACAAATTAAATTTATTTTTCACTCAGCGTTGGCTTCAATATTATCTGATGCACAGACCTGGAATAAGGATGATGATTTAAGCCTCATACACACGACCGGTTTTCTCGGCAAGAACCAGCAAGAAAACTGCTGGCAGAGCTTTTTGCCGAGAAAACCGTTCAAGTGTATGTTTCCTCGTCGAAGAAAACTCCTGGGAATCTCGACGAGAAAAATAGAGAACCTGCTCTCTATTTTCTCGTCAGGGTTCTAGTTTTTCTCGTCTGGATTCTGGTCGGCCTGTTTCCCGACGAGAAAACCGTGTGTGTGTACGAGGCTACAAGCTTACCTGTCCTCCGGTAAGCCCGCGCATGCTCGATGAGACTTCGACACATGCGCGGTAGCTTACAAGGGTAGTGTAGGGTGAAGCAAGATGGCGGCGACGGCATCGAATGTGACGAGCGCATGCTCGTCGTAGTCGATGACGTCACCGCGTTCTTGCCATTCAAAAGAACGGCGGTTCTTTTGAATGGCCATCTGTATGCACGGCTTTGCAAGAAAAGCTTGCCAAGAATCTCGTCAGGAAAACCAATGTTTTTTTTTCCCCTTTCTCGGCCGTGTGTACAGGGCTTAAGAGTTCTGACCATTCTCTACTCACAGGTCCTATTTTTTGGGTTTTGGATAGAGCGGTGAAGAATTAGAAATCCTATAAAAGGTTTTACTGCCATATAAGAGATTCCTTCAATTCCTGTCCGGTAAAAAGTTTGTCCCCTGAACAGGAAGTGGAAACGTCACAAAAATGGGAAGTAAAAATGTCAAGTAGGGGATTGCTAGGACCTCGGTCAGCTTTCGATTGTCCATTTCCCTGTTGCAGATTTTCCCTTGCCTCCTGGCTAGCAAAAGTTTGTCACCAGATCAGAAAGTGAGGGGGTATCTCCCTAACGGAGTCCGGAATAGTAGTAACATTTGACAGAGGTTCTAGTCTTTCCTTACCCTGTCCCAAACTAAAAAGAAAAGTTTCGGGCATAGATGAGCTTTGAAATAGAATTAAACCCAGCTAGGGGGCTGAATGGAAATAAAAAATAAAATAAAAACAAACATGCCAATGAGGTAAATGGAGGATTTTGCCCTTCTACCCCCCCCCCCCCCCCTATCTAGGACACTGTATTCTGATAGTAGCCCCCGCAGGTGTCAAAATGCACTGATCAGCGGCTACAGCTGCTGATCAAGAAGAAAAATTAAACTATCAACTTCTGTCAAAATTATTAGGATGGTCTTTGCTAAACCAGACAAATTACAATATGTATATGGCCAGCTTTAGGGTATTTCAACTCCACCGGAGGAGCAATGGAGACACCGTTGGACAGCAGCATTGTCAATCTAGGGAGACAGTAGGCAGCACTAGATGAACTAACAGAATTAGATGTACTTGACTCACATGATTCATTTGAAAAGATGTAGGTCTACGGGTAGTTTGTGCCCTCTGCATACAGTAGGTGTCCAGTTCTAACTGATCTTGGCGAAAGAACCGATTATACAGGAGGGATTTTTCCAGGAAATCTATTTTGTTCCGCCAAGAAAAAAAAAAAAAGTTCCGGTACATATGGTACCATCAGACCCAGCCAGTAAGGGCCTCTAATGCCTTGTACACACAATCGGAATTTCCGATGAAAAAAGTCAGATGGATCGTGTGTGGGCCCCATTGGACTATTTTCTGTCGGCATTTAGAAATAGAACATGTTTTATATTTTTCAGATGGAAAAAAACGATAGGAAATTCCTATCGTCTGTGTGGAACTCCGACGGAGAAAAAACCCACGCATGCTCAGAATCAAGTCGACGCATGCTCGGAAGCATTGAACTTCATTTTTCTCAGCTCGTCGTAGGGTTTTACGTCACCGCGTTTTGGACGGTCGGAATTTGGTCCGACAGTGTGTATGCAAGACAGCTTGAATGGAATTCCGATGAAAAATTCCATCGGATTTTAGGCCATCGGAAATTCCGATCGTGTATACAGGGCATAAGGGGCGATAGCTGTTGGATGAGTTCTCACGTAATCAAAACTGAAAACCCCCTGAGAAGTTGATATCAAGACCATCTGCAGCCAACCTCCAACAACACCTCTCCAAAACTGAAGCAAGGACAGTCATCTGGGTCATCATTACTGTATGGGATGCGTTTGGCAAACAGATGCCCAAAAGTGGTCAGGTTGTGCTTACATGTCCAATTGACTTCTTGTGTTTATAGTCAGTTTTAAAAGTATACCAGTTCTTTCCAAGTACTAATGATAATTTCTCATTTGTTTTGTAAAAGATCTAGTATATACTTTTAGACTATCAAAACCGTATATTGAATTTCATTTGACTTGCAGGAATAGTCCTTTATCTGTCAAGTGTTAAATGCCAAGGGGGTTCTATCTTGCACTTTGCTAGCCCACATCTATATTCTACTGTGTCAAGTGATATAAAGCCAGTTAGTACCTAGGATTAGATATATGTGGAACAGCACCGCAGTACACAGGTGATAAATGAACCATAGCTTGGCCTGTCTAATATAAGCTCAATCACCAAGACCATGATACAATGCCGCCCTAATTCAAACAGCACAAAAAAACAAAACTGTAGGCAATAGCCATTAACCCTCCGGCAAAAAAACCCCACTATGTTTAAGGTAAGGAGGGTGAAATACTGTACCTTAGACAATACCTACTGTACCTTGGACAACACATTCTACTGCAGTCATTCTCAACTAGAGTTCCAGCTGCATGAACCCAAAGCTATCTGTAATGCCGCGTACACACGATCGGAAATTCCGACAAGAAAACCGTGGATTTTGTTGCATACACACGGTCACACAAATCTTGTCGGAAAGTCCGAAGGTCAAGAACGCGGTGACGTACAAGATGTACGACCAGCCGAGATCAATGAAGTTCAATAGGCAGTTCAGCTCTGAACGAGCGTCGTGACGTCACCCGCGGCCATCACGCTGTTTCATATTTGTATACACGCTTGAACATTTAGCACTGGATCAGGTGCTCTGTTTGTAAGTGTTTTTTTATATATCTTTTAATAAACTGGTACGGTTTATACGGAGAGCACTATGCATCTGCCTTTATCTTTGCATGGTTATCTGGTATGATCGATTGGCATTTCCATTTGTTACATCCGCCCTCTGAGTTCCTAGTTCCTGAGCCTTTGTGGACTTCCATATATATCCGTCAGTGATATATGCATTAGACCCTCTATAACAAAGGGTCCTCTTTGT
The DNA here is from genome assembly GCA_029206835.1 of Rana muscosa. Lineage (NCBI taxonomy): Eukaryota > Metazoa > Chordata > Amphibia > Anura > Ranidae > Rana > Rana muscosa. The sequence goes on from CM055127.1 coordinate 347,046,926, forward strand.
GAGGTGAGCAGCCAATTATTACTTGTGGTGGAGGTTTCATCGCACCTCTGGACGTCACCTGCATGTCTTTTTTATCTGAACACTGATATCAACCTCACGGATGGTGTTTTTATATATATATAAAATTATATATATATATATATGGACTATATTAGCACTGCATCATCTTTTATAAGTTCGGCTCTTCTGCTTGATTCTGAGCATGCGTGTTTTTTGCGCGTCGGAATTGCATACAGACGATCGGAATTTCTGATAGGAACTTTTTCCACCGGAAAAATAGAGAACCTGCTCTCAATCTTTTGTTGGCGGAAATTCCGACAGCAAATGTCCGATGGAGCCTACACACAGTCGGAATTTCCGTCCAAAAGCTCATATCGGATATTTCTTGTCGGAATTTCCGATTGTGTGTACGCGGCATAAGGGTGGCATTGTGACCATCACTACAAGAGGGAAATTCTTCCCACTAGCCCCGCAATGAAATGGTTTTTGAAAGGGTTTACCTAGAACAAATAATTATATCAAGGGCTCATCTGCAGTAAAATGGTAGAGCAAGACTGCTTTAAAAAAAAGGTACATGGTGAAAAGGTCCAGCTCCTTTCAAATTCAACCAGCTTCCAAAAAATAAAAGAACAGATTAGATTAGGGTAACCTACCACAATCAGTTTCCATTGAAAACATGAAACTGCTGATAATAAATATCAAAATGCAATAAAAACCGGATAAAAAAAATCATCGAAGATTAGCATTTGTATAGCCAACATTATAAATGTCCAATAGGTGGAATTATAATGGGTAATGTAAAACAACAATTTACTCATGTCCCCCGCACAGTACCTTGGTCTACTTTGGGACCCACATATGGTCATTATTTAACTATGGATGTTCCTATATGTGCAATTTTATCACGTTTATGGATCACATGACCTATTTGATACAGCTTTTACACTTTTGGTTAGGTATCTTCTTTTTGTATACAAAATATATAAACTACATGAAAAAATTAAACCACTGAACTGTAGCAAGGAACCAAATAGTTAAAACAACACCTACTTCTTTTATGTGAACACAGAAACAAAGTAAAAATGAATTTCAAGTGAGTAAAATAGGGGAATGAATGGAACATGCTAGACTATGAAGAATTAAATTAGGCAAAAAATTTGCTGAACAACTTTACATGCTCTTGAGTACCAGGGCAGCTTAAAACATATAATATACATTATTTTTTACCCTTTTAAAGTTAGATCTGTCATTTAAGGCAAGGCAGATGGGAGTAAATGCTAAAATATAGTAGGATAGTAAGGGACATAACAGAGTGGGGATTTTTGTGCCACCAGCAGCAGATCAGAGGGGAGGCTTTTACTTGCCCTCATGGCATGGGTGCTAAACCTGTGGTCCTGTACCTGTTCACGAACTACAAGTCCCATCATGCCTCTGCCTTTGGGAGTCATGCTTGTAACTGTCAGCCTTGCAATGTCTCATGGGACATGTAGTTACGCAACAGCTTGAGGGCCACAGGTTGAGCACCCATGCCTCATGGAGTCATTGGGCACTGGCCCAAAATGCTGAAGAATCCTCTCACTATTAAGGGAACAGGGAAAGAGCTACATCTCACTCCAAATGGGTGACTATGCCAAAAGCTTAGCGGTCCCATCACTGGAAAGTTGCCACCAACCACAGGATTGCTAAGAGTTGTACACCAGTTTTTTAAAAAGATGCTTGGTGCACGGTCTGTTGCAATTTCTAAGACGTGGGGTGTGAAAAATAAAACATAAAAAAAAACACACGCATGGAACAGACTAGCGCAATACTTGTGTTGAATGCGGTTCACCAGAAATTCAGCGGTTTTTATTAAGAATGTTCCCACCAATGTTTTGTGCTTGTGCGTTAGGGGAAAAACAAATTCCTGCTTTTTAGTGCGTTGACCTGCAATTTTCCATTCAGGTGAATTCTTCCCAAAAAAGCATAGCATGTGAAGCAACACAACGCACATTAACCCATGTACCAAGGTAGAAACAAGTCTTTATTTCCCTTAAAACCAGTACAGAAAATACCAAAACACCAGCACATTGGCATGTATATAGCCTTACGGTGATTAGTGCTCGGTACAAAAGGCAATAGGGATAGTTTGGTGGTATACCACTGCATATCTGCTGACTTGTAAAGAAATGCAAAGGCCTGATGTTAGCAAAATACACTGTCTACAAAATCTTCACATTGGCACTCCCTGCTTTTCATTGTCATCATTTGTTGTCTTGAATTTAGTTGGACTGTTACCATAAAAGTTCTTGATTTAATCTCTGAATATTTTTGCGGCTATAACGCTGCATGGGTGCTTGCTAGAACAGATCAAAGGTCAAGTCCAAACCATAAGAATTCCTCTAATGAATGTCTTAACAAAAGTATTGTACCGTATTAGCCATGAATGAATGCAAAAAGTTAAGAGTTTGGTGGCGAACTTAAGTCAGCCAGACGGGGTCCAAGTCATCCCGAAAGCTTGCATCTTTAATAAAACTTAAGTTCGTGAATACAGGGCATCACTTCAACTCCAAACTTTCTGTACCATTTTTAGATATTTAGTGTGCCATCATTTGATTCTTTCACACCATACCGCACATAACAACGTATGTCCAGTAATGTGCATTTGCATGCATTCTTAAGGACATTGCGTTGCATTTATATGCATTTTTCATGTGCTTTTGCACACTGTTTTATGTAAAGGGGTCATTTCCTACCAATCTGCACATAAAAATGCACTTTAACACCCTGAAAATGCATGTGTAGTAATGCTTGTTGGCATGCATGTTAATGTTCGGCTGTTGATGAGCATTTTGCAGTCTTCCTTTTGCATCATTCCTGGAAGGCTCAAAAAAATGTTTTCACTTAATTACGTTAAAATGCATGCATGTGGCATTTTAAGACAATGCACTGCACATGTATGCAACACAAGGGTGGTTATTTACTAAAGGAAACTTCACTTTGCACTACAAGTGCAAAGTGCACTTGAAATTGCACTGAAAGTGCACTTGGAAGTGCAGTCGCTGTAGATCCGAGGGGGACATGCAAGGAAAATAAAAAACAGCATTTTAGCTTGCACATGATTGGATGATAAAATCAGCAGAGCTTCCCCTCATTTCATCTCTACCCCTCAGATTTACAGCGACTGCACTTCCAAGTGCGCTTTCAGTGCAATTTCAAGTGTACTTTTCACTTGTAGTTTGCACTTGTAGTGCAAAGTGGATTTTCCTTTAGTAAATAACCCCCAATGTTGTGGTTTGAACATAAAGAAACACTGTTGCACTAACCTATGTCTACCCAGTGCAGAAAAATTCAGGTCACTGGACATGGCGTTAGAGCCCTAAAAAGTCATGTGAAAATACATTTTGCATACATGGGCACTTAAGAAAACGAAAACTTGGCGACTGTCACTTTAAAACAGTGAGGGCATTATTTCTAAACACAATTGGTACAGAGTTACGAGTGAACGCAAACTAACTGTAAATTTAACATTTCAGACAGCCCGCATATTTTACTTGGTCTGCACCCTTTCCTCAAGCAACATATATAAAACGCCCCATGTTATGGTAAAACAAACACTGTCACTTAGGCGTCATCCAAGGGCTTGGTAACCAAGAAGAGTGGTGCGAGTTGAGCAGCAAGGGAACAAATGCACCTGTCACTTTAAGGCAGCGAGATCCTGACACCATACACCCTGACTACCTATCTCCAAGGCTTTGGGCTATCCTGGTCAATGGATATACAATCACCCAAGAATGCTGGTTCAGCAAGTTTTGTCCTCTTAAAGCAATGTGCTCTGATAATAAAAAGGGGGGGGGGGGGATAAACAGACCTATTCATAAATACCTACAAAGATGACTGTTATGTAGAATGTTGCAGCCAACTTTTAACACTTTCACCAAACTTGGTGTTGAAAATGTGCATTAGAATGCTAAACAAGCCAGCAACACTTACAGAACAGTCAGTAAGACTGCAGTCCTCTGTCCCTGATTTTTCAGGGTCAATTCTACACTTTAAGATTTTATTGAAATGTGTGCTTAAAAATATTCGTTTTACAACACGAATTGGCTACCGAAAAATCCTTTTTTTAATCTTAAACTTAAATCAGGGCTATTGACAGAACTTTGGCTTTTCGGTGAACTTTTTGTTACAAAAAAAGAAAAATGTGTCAAAATGGGTTGTCCTGGGCTCCATCATGTTTATATATCCCCACTCAGTAAAAAAAAAAAATCCCTAGAAATATTATTAAAATGTCCCCAACTATGTAATAAGTAATTCCTAACCTGCCAGCTACATCACTGAGCCTGTTATACCATGTTTCACCCTATTTCCCTATGATCCCATTTCTATATATAATAATAAAGAAAAAGCAATCTGGATTCTTCCACAGGCAAATGAAGTACTAAACACAAGAAAAGCAGAGCAAAACTTTAAAAAAAAAAAAAAAAAATTGCCACTTACCAGTTACATATCCATCGGGTCTCTCTGTTTCCATAGTCAAAGAGCAGTGCTGAAATATAAAAATAGGACATCTTCAAAAAAAAATGCAAACCTTCCACAGGCAATAAATGTGTAATTTGTACCAAAGTATTTACATTTTTCTGTTGCCTTGGCAGTATTGTACATATATCTGGGCCACCTGCTGAGATCCATGCCTTCATTTTTATTTTTTTTTATGATGTACAAATCCAAAAAGGTAGGGGTCTGTTTTAAGTGTTTTGAAAACTGACAATCTCCCTCGCAAATATTCTTTTTTTTTTGTATGTCTCCGTGACTTACATTGCAATTCCTTTACTTTTCCCTATAACTTAACAGACACAAAAATAGATTTCAGTAATCAGTGCATGCATCACCTCCCTATTATATATAAAAATAAATAATTATTAATAATATTATTAAGAATAATAATAGATACTATACTTGATTAATAATTAGGATATTTTAGTATATATGATATATTCTAAATAATAATAGATGATATATTCTAAATAATAATAATAATAAATATATATTTTCTACCACCTTCAAATAGCATTTTGCTATGAGAAAATAATTCTAAATAATAGATGATATATTCTAAATAATAATAGATGATATTATTTTAAATAATACTAAATATATATTTTCTACCACCTTCAAATAGCATTTTGCTATGAGAAAATTATTCTAAATAATAGATGATATATTCTAAATAATAATAGATGATATTATTTTAAATAATACTAAATATATATATTTTCCACCACCTTCAAATAGCATTTTGCTATGAGAAAATTATTCTAAATAATAGATGATATATTCTAAATAATAATAGATGATATTATTTTGAATAATACTAAATATATATATTTTCTACCACCTTCAAATAGCATTTTGCTATGAAAAAAGAAAATAAACATTTCAGTGTAAAAATAAAAATACAAAAACAAACAAACAAACAAAAAAACAAACAAAAACACAAACTTGAGTTTTCTATTTAGCAGCTAAAAAAAATAAAAAAACTGCCGAAAATAAAAGCGCAATAAAAAATTGATGAGGATACAGACACTCTACAAGTACACAGCATAAATGTACCTATGTCCCCACTGTCAGCCGAGTGCTTGTCACAAGCCAAGGTTTTCCTGTGTTAAATGATTTAACCCCCTCTGAAACAAGACGTTGTGTGCTATACGTTACACCATTATCGAAGGGGGAACCTGACATCACATTAACCTGTTGTGCACCAACTGCTACACAAAGAGGAACACTTATCTACAGGGGAAAAGGTTTGTCTTAGATACCCAACATCCTCCCACAAAGGAACAGAATTTTGGCAATTTGGCACCAAATCTTAAGTAGGTCGCAACTTATTAAGATAGATCACAGTAGAGGGGAAAATAAGTCAGTTTTGACGGCTACAGATAACTATTTTGTTTTCTATATGAGAAGTTGACAGTTTTAGTAACCAGTGTAGATTTGATGTACCACATTGCCAAAAAAAAAAAAAAAACGAATGCCTTGCTGAGCAAACGATTATTTAGGAGAGAAAGAAGAAGAAAAAGTGTCTTACCTTACTGATCACAAAAAAAAAAAAAGAAGGAGGATGTGCTATTTTGTTTCTCCTACCCTTGTTTGAAACTACAATGCTGCATGTGAGTCAGTTTCCTCTACAATAGAGAATATGTAATATTTGCTGGACATGGACCTGGTGTGTGCGATTAAATAATACATGCATTGCACGGTGCAGCAAAAAAAAAATGGCTGGACATAGACCGACTATAGACCGAAATGACTATGCGGTCAGATTGTGATTGCTTCCTGTGCTGGTTCTGATCTCTTGGACTTTACATTACACAGAATCCTTATGGGGCTAGCTTAACTCCTTGCTGGCACAGTTTGCAAATGGCATCCTAAAATCAAATGGACATCATCGAACACATAAAAAAAAAAAAGTCAACTTTTTTTCCTGCCGTAAAAAGAATTGAATTTACAAACTTCCTTTTTTTATATTTAAAATCTTTATTTAGTACAGTAGATAATAACATAGCAACTAATTAGAAACCACATTACGCTCTTGAAACTTTTAGCTGATGTAAGCTATAATCTGATAGGCTGCCATCAGTTCCCGCACATCATAACCATTCTTTGTTCTGTATTGTTAAAGATTTGATAAATCAATAATGCAACAAAGCGATCGTCTGATGACAGGGTGCTTCATACATTCAGTAGTTGATAGCATAGCCCTAATACAAAAAAAAAATAAAAAATGGTGGAATATAGATAGGGAGAGAGCGAGCTGGGAAAGCACAATGTCTTGTGGAATGAACTGTCATAGAAGTGGCAAAGTAGATATACGATGAAAAAGCAGCAACTCGTCAAACTCTACAGCCCTGATCTACATCACAGGCCAGAAGGAGGAATGTTCTTGTCACCTCTTCCCCATTCGCTTTTAGCTTCCAAACTGTTCCAGCACTGCCAGTTAAATTATTCACAACCAGCCATTTCTGTATTGATCCACCAAGTATATTTAGCTCCTGCTCCTGGAATTTCTACATTACTTACTGGAAAGTAGGCTGCTTCAACTCTCGTCTCCAAATCACTTCCCAAAAAAGTAAAAAAAAAAAAAAAACTAGAATTCTAAATGCCGCACATATTAAATAACCTCTTTCCCCCCCTTCTCGTTCTCGTCTTCTCCTTTTCCTTGTCAGACAGATCAAATTGCTTTCACAAGTGACAGATAACAGGTTTGTTTCAACACGTTACAGACCAACCATGTAGAGAAAAAAAAAAAAAAAGTCTGAAAAGTATCTGAATATAGGAAAGGCAACAGGTTATAGATGGAGTAGTCCCTGAGCGGTGGGTCAGATGGATGCCCTGGAACTAGCACTGATAACATCAGGTCCAGTTGCTAATGAAAAGAAGTTAGAGGAGATATGGAAAAGACAATGGAAAAACAGGTTCTGATGGTCTAATCTGTCTGACAAAGATCAAACAGATAGCGCTCCTCTACACTACAGATACAAAAGGACCGGTCAACAATATTAAATGCAAAATCAAATTTGCTAAATGTAATCCATATAGTAAAAAAAAAAACTGCGCTCAGGGAATTTCTTTCATGTTCACATATTGCCATCATAAGACATAAGATATACAACAAACGTGAAAAGTTATATGTACACATTTTCAGTTGTACAGCATCATGTAAAAAAAAAAAAAAACACAAACACACACACACAACAAAAATGAGCCAGCTACCCCTAGAATATGTCATTTTATGGATTTTTCCAACGACCTCTTATATTTGTAATTGGAAATAAGATCTCCAGCATTGTATAGGAATCCTGACTTGCTGATGTTTAATCTGCTACTGCTGCATTACAACTAAAACAGTCACTTTACCCCTTTAATTTGTCAATAGTAACCATAGGCGTACATATGTTACATGTGCTCTCAGACTTGTGCAGAGGGATTAATAGGTCACGTGTTACAATGTACCCCTCAAACAAACTTGTCAGAAGTAGCCCAAGTTGTACATGCACTACATGCCACAACGAGCCTCTTGATTGGTCACACTTACCCTTAGGAGTACATTTTCTACACATTACAATGTACCCCTTAAATCTGGCACACGCAACTTTAGGAGTACTCCTACTACATATTATAATATATCCCTCCAATAGGAGTGTGGCCGTCCAGCCTTCTTTTCTTCCAATCTGTCACACATAATATGAGGACTCCTAGGAGTACATTTACTACACATTGGGGGTTATTTACGAAAGGCAAATCCACTTTGCACTACAAGTGCAAACTACAAGTGCAAACTACAAGTGCAAAGTGCACTAGAAATTGCACTGTAAGTGCACTTGGAAGTGCAGTCGCTGTAGATCTGAGGGGGACATGCAAGGAAAATAAAAAATATAATTTTAGCTTGCACATGATTGGATAATAAAACCAGCAGAGCTTCCCGTCATTTCAGATCTACCTCTCAGATTTACAGCGACTGCATTTCCAAGGGCACTTGCAGTGCAATTTCAAGTGCACTTTGCACTTGTAGAGCAAAGTGGAGTTGCCTTTCGTAAATAACCCCCATTACAATGTACCCTTTCAATCACACGTACTATTAGAGCCCATTCACACAGGGGCGTCTTTGGATCCGACTCCAAATCGCCCCAGGTCGCCCCTAGTCGCCTCAGGTCGCGCTGGCTGAAGAAATCAATGTAAGTTAATGGAGCCGTCCTTATGCACACTACTGCAGTCGCTCCGACTTCAAAAAAGGTCCCTGTACTACTTCAGTCCGACTCCTAGGCGACCTGTAACCATTCATTTCAATGGGAGTCGCCTCTCACTGTCTTAATAGGAGCGACTCTCCAGGAAGATAACATACATTTCTCCTGCAAAACTCTCTCTCCCCCCTCCCTCCCACAGAGCTGATTCTTGTTTGATTGGCCACTGGAATGTCTCTTGTCCTGCAGGCAACTTGGAGTTGCCTTGTAAATAGCTCCAGGTCGCGCTGTGATTCATACTCAGGTCGTGTCTGAGTTGCCTCATAAAATCGCGCTGGAAGTCGTGTTGCCCCTGTGTGAATGGGCTCTTAGGACTCTTAGGAGTACATTTACTACACATTACAATGTACCCCTTTAATATGGCACATGCAACTTTAGGAGTACTCCTACTACATATTACAAAGGACCACTTGAATCTGTCGCATGTACCCCTAGGAGTATATATATATATATATATATATATATACACACACTACATATTACAATATATCCCTCCAATCTGTCACATGTACCATTGAGAGTACTCCTACTACATATTACAATACGAAGGGTAGGTGCGACAGATTCAAGAGGTCCATTGAAGTATATTTACTCCAAAGAGTATATGACAGATTGGAAGGATAGATTACAATATATCCTTCCAATCTGTCATATACTCGTCGAAGTAAATATACTACAATGGACCTCTTTAATCTGTCGCACGTACCCTTAGGAGTTTATATACTCTATATAACACAATATATCCCTCCAATCTGTCACATGTACCATTAGGAGTACATATAATACATATTACAATGTACCCTTCAATCTGTCACATGTACTATTGGGAGTACTACTACATATTACAATATATCCGTCTAATCTGTCACTCATACCCTTGGAAGTACATACACTACATGTTACAATGTACCCATTTAATCTGTCACATGTACCCTTTGGAGTACACATACTACAACATACTCCTTCAATCTGTCACACATACTATTAGCAGTACTTATAATACATATTACAATGAACCCCTCCAATCTGTCATATACCCTTCGGAGTAATTATACTACAATGGACCTCTTGAAACTGTCGCATGTACCCTTAGGAGTATATATACTATATACCTCTAAACCTTGCCAGAAAAAAAAAAAAACCTTGGGGGTACACAAACTACACATTACAATATACCCCTGAAGATTGCCAAAAGTACCCATGTGGGTACAAACACAACATGTCACAAAGCTCCTTTACCACCAAATTAAGTCCAAGCCACAAGGAGGAGCATCACATGCTATAAAAAAGGTAGCCGAAATGGACTGTGAATACACTAAACAAAGAGATAAATAATTGCCATGTGACAGAAGGGGTGATGTATACTGACATTTATAGTAAAAAGTAGAGATTTAGGAAATAATGTTGGAAGAGATAGAAGCAAGACAAAAGATCAGAGTGAAGTCTTAAAGTATGAGAAGAAGACGTCTGCCTGCGTGTAGAAGAGCTCACATCGTAGCTACCTCACGTTTGGGTCTGTTCCATTGATTTCAGTTGGCAGGTGAAGATGAGGAGGAACGGGGCAGTCCTGGATGACTGGAGTGCTGATAAGAGGGGCCGTCCTGAAATGATCAGAGAAGGCCACTTCTGACCTGGCCAGAGGAGAGAGGAGTGCAGGAGCAGGGACGAGGAGCAGGGACGAGGAGCGCACAACCGTGTTCAGCTGTTGGGGTAGACTACTGAAGAAAGTTAGGAATGTCACGTACTTTCAGGAAAGAGAAGGGAGAGGGAGGTCATCGCTCCAGCAATGAGATTAACAAGAAACAAAACTGGATCCACCGGTTATTTCTGAAGCAGCTGAGAAAGAAACCAGGGGAAGAAAAAAAAAAAAAAAAAAGGGGGAGGAGGTAGGGTTAGCAAAAGAAAAACAGCCAGGGAAACAGGGAAAGTGCAGCTCCATAGTGAGGACATGTTGGGTGGGATGAGGGTCAACACAATCAGACAGGAGCCACTATACAGCTGTCATAGAAAACACCTTGCTAGTCCAGAACTGACGTGCACAACCCTTACACTGCCGGAAAAAAAGACTGTTACCGACATGCTATGTCACAGGACGGCTACTAGTGCCAAGCATCACAATTCAATAGCAAGGTCATTTACATTTTACAGCTTCGGTAATTATATGCTGTAAACGACAACAACCGGTTCTCAACTCATCCTATTCAATGGAACTACTCAGACTACATGGTCATGACATTCCCAATACACCATGTTACACATCTCCAATATCACACCTGTGCCAACAAAACACTGTCACTACAAACACATCTTACGTTCTGCCTTATTAAAAAAAAAGTAATATATATTTATTTATATTAGGGGGCCGACCGATTATCAACGGGGCTGATATTTACTTTTTTTGAAGAATCGGTAACAAACTTACCGATATTTCTTCAAGTGGTTGTACCGGGGTAATGCATGCAGCTGCAGGAATCACCCCGGTACCATTCTTTAGAGCAGACAGTTGGCTTTCTTGTAATAAACAACCGATGCAGCTAAGCGGCCGCTCAGCCGTTATCACAAGCAGCGGGAGGGGAGGCCCCCCTCCCGCCGCTCCGCCCAGGTCTCCCGTCCCACCGGCTGGCCGGAGACCTGAATAAAGTCAATTGCTTTGTTCGGGTCTCGGATCTAGTAACCTGGAAGCAAATGTCATGACATCACTTCTGGATTACTGGTATCCTAAGACCCCATTCACACAGGGGTGACTCGTCAGGCGACTCAGCCGCCTGAAAAGTCGCGTCCCGTTCTGTACAATGGAACCGTTCTAATAGGAGCGACTTAAGTCGTTTCAACTTAGAAAAAGGTTCCTGTACTACTTCAAGACGACTTAAGGGCGACTTCCATTGACTTCAATACAGAAGTGATTTTTGAAGTCACCTCTGAAGTCACCTCTGAAGTCACCTCTGAAGTCACCTCTGAAGTCACCTCTGAAGTCACCTCTGAAGTCGTGTTAGGATCGCCCGACACAGTCGCGGGACAAGTCGTGCCGCCACTGTGTGAATGGGCTTTAAAGGAGCCAGTTTTAAATACTTTTACGTGCAGTGGAGGGGTTTGGGGTCTTCTAGACTCCAGATCCCTCCATAGAAAGAGTACCTGTCACTGCGTATTAGACCCCTTTCACACTGAGGCAGTTTTCAGGCATTTTAGCGATAGAAATAGCGCCTGTAAAAAGCACCTGAAAACTGCCTCCCATGCCACCTGAGTAAAAACCTGAATGCTTTCACACTGGGGCGGTGCGCTAGCGGGGAATTAGAAAAAGTAATGTAAGTAGCAACTTTGGTGTGGTTTGGGAGTGCTGTATACAGCGCTCCCAAAACGCCCTGCCCATTGAAATAAATAGGCAGCACTTCTAATGCGCCTAAAAATAGCTTTGGAAACGCAGCAACACAGGCATTTTAACCCCTTCTTTGGGGTTAAAAGCGCCCCACTAGTGGCCGAAAAGCGACGCTTAAACAGCGGTAAAGCACCGATAAAACTAGCAGCATTTTACCACAAACGCACAGGCGGCCCCGGTGTGAAAAAAGTTTACATTCCTTGTGACAGAGAAAAAAAAAAATTGTAAATCTGCAGAATATCGGCACCCGATATCGGCTATCGGCCTTAGCCCTGGTTCACGCTGGTGCGATTTGACATGTCAAATCGGCGGAATTTGCCGGCAATGGCACCGTCCTAATCGGTGCGACACCGCATCTGCGGCGCTGCACCGATTTCAAAAAGTCGTTTCTGTACTACTTTTTGCGATTTCAGCCTGCGATTTACATTGACATCTGTGCAGAGACTGCACAGATGTCTCTGTAATAGCGGCGAAAATTGAGACTGACAAGCGGGAGTAAAATGGTGCGAGTTCAGCTGAACTCACACGGCTTCATTCCCGCAGCCCAGTGTGAACCTTTGCTTAAAGTCAGTTGAAAATCAGTATAGCCCTAAGAAAAAAATAAAAATGATCGGTCGACATACACACACACACACACACACTTTATATTTAAAACACACGCATACATACATGCACACATTTTTTTTTTATACCTACACATACAGTATACATACATACTCTTACCGTCTGTTTTACCAATAAACATTTAAACACTTATGCATGGCAAGGAATTCTCAGAGCACTGTGGATATTCCAAAGAGAGAACACAATAGCAGCAGCCTGCTTGGGTTATTGAGCCCTGTAGACTGTTTTTTATTTTTAAAAAAAGGAGTGAAGGGTGCAAAACACATTAGGAAGCCAAGAGCTCCTCCAGTTGGCTGCCAGAAAAATACAACATACTCTTATGCCGCGTACACACAATCAGAAAATCCGTCAAGAAAACCGCAGATTTTTTTCCGACGGAATGTTGGCTCAAACTTGTGTTGCATACACACGGTCACACGAAATTCCGACCGTCAAGAACACGGTGACGTACAAACACTACGACAAGCTGAGAAAAATTAAGTTCAATGATTCCGAGCATGCGTCAAATTGATTCAGAGCATGCGTGGTTTTCTGCGTGTCGGAATTGCATACAGACGATCGAAATTTCAGAGCAGAACTTTTCTTGTCGGACAATTTGTGAACCAGCTCTCAAATTTTTCTTGGCAGAAATTCAGACAGAAAAATTCCGATGGAGCCTACACACGGTCGGAATTTCCGACCAAAAGCTCACATCGGACTTTTCTTGTCGGAATTTCCGATCGTGTGTACGCGTCATTAAAGAGAAACTGCAGACTGCTCACATAATTTGTAAAAAAACATCTTTGCCATTCTAAAGGTTCCCTCCAACCACTTTGCATATTATTTTATATATATATATATATATATATATATATATATATATATATATATATATATATACTGTGATTCTGTACTTTCCAAATATGCTGCAGAAATCTCTCTCCGAGTCTGGCTGCATTTTAACTGTGGGCAGCTGAAGCTGCTGTCTGTTCACTTCCTGGATTTAGACAGATACACAGAGGCACACCTCCAGCTCTGCAGCTCTCATTGGGCCTCTTAGGTCTCATCCCCCCTCCCTTCCTGGCAAACTCTCGCGAGAGTGAGAGCTGTGCATGATGTCATAGGTTTTACTATCCAAAGTTAAAACAACAAGGGCAGAAGAATTAATAGATTGAAAGTTGAAAACATGACTGAAGGTCCACTTTAAAGGAGTTGTAAAGGCAGAAGTTTTTTTCTATGCATTAGGATAAAAAACCTGTGTGTAGCACCCCCCCCCCCCCAATTACCTACCTGAGCTCTCTCTTTAAAGCCACAGGAGCTATTGTCTCCCGTGGCTGTCAAAGTCTGTCAGCCAATCAGGGGAGAGAGGGGGTGGGGCCAGGTCAGGGCTCTGTGTCTGAATTGATACACGGAGCTCTGACTTGGCTTGGGTGCCCCCTGTTGCAAGCTGCTGGCTGAGGGGCACTCAAAGGAGGGGAGGGGCTAGGAGCAGCAAAGAGGGACCCGAGAAGAGGAGGATCCGGGCTGCTCTGTGCAAAACCAATTGCACAGAGGAGTATAACATCTTTGTTATTTAAAAAAAAAAGGGGAGCCTTTACAAATCACTTAAAGTAACATTTCCTAACTACTTGGCTAAAATAAGGAAAACATTTTTAAACATTTTTTTTTAAAACTACTTTTACCACTAAAACCAATTCTATAAGAATACTAATAATTACGCAAATGGTGCAGATTAAATATCAAAGATTACATTATTCTTTACTAGCCCATGTCACACTGCTACAATACAGTACCCAAAACCATTCAGACAGTATTACTTCCCAGGTTTGTCCATAAATCATCAGTGCACAGGGGACATTTTCTGGGTCAACCACATGCATCTGTCTATGCTTTGCGGTCACCGGCATGTCATCAATGACGGAAAAAATACTTTCCCACACCATATCAGCTGGACAGGTAACACTTAAAACTTGAGTACTCTACAGCTGTTTTGTTTAAGGTGCATTTTCCCAGTGCTTTTGATAAAATAGGACAACACTTGAGAGGAACTAGAGTGGCGCATCTGATAAAAGAGCGTTTTTGTTTTTGTTTTTTTAGAGTGATTTGACTAGCATCTACTGACAACTGTCAAAAGATAAAAATAAAGATAAAATAGGGGCAAAGGTGTGAAAAAAAAAAAAAAGATAAAATCAAGAAGCAAAACTCCATTGAGAAGATGTAAAAAGTGGTATATGTAAAGCCCATCAAAACAGATTAAAAGTATATAAAAAAAGCATCAACAGGGTTCTTTATCAGAGAGCAGGGTGAGGAAAGAGACCATTTCTGGAACAAAGAGCAACATTGATCCTTTGGTGATTTTTATTGGGCAACGAGGTTTAGGTAATCCCCACATCGGTGACCTGGTTTAGATATCATCTGTGATAATGGACCTTCAATAACCTCCACTATAGATCCGATCTATCATCATCGCTCACTGTCCTGCTTGCTGAATAAGAAGTTGTATTAATAGTGTTACTATCATCAACAAACTGCCAACCACCGTCACACCAAGAGACAAACTACCATTTGCATCGCTTCTCTCTCTCGCCAGATTTGTATCATTCTTAAATACTGAATTGACACCAGCATCCATTCATTACTATTGACATCTGTGTTACAACATCCCAATATCAAACTGTCAATTGCTTCACAAAGGCCTTCATTTAATAAAGGCAAGCAGTAATTACTTTCCATTATCTGGTAAAAAGCTAAATAACTGCTGCTGGTTTACTAAATGTCATTGCTTTGTCATTATCCAATTAAAATGACTCACAACAAGCCTAATACATCTAAATTGGAATGAGGAAAAAAAAAAAAGTGTCCGTGTTTCCCATAGCAACCAGATGTGTCTGTGTTGCCCATGGAAACCACCACTGTTGCCTGTATCTGTTATTTTCAGCAAAGGCGTGAAAAATTAAAGCTTAAAAACGTCACCACGTTACAATCTGATTGTACAATCCCTACTAAATAGTTCAAGAGCTTGCTCCATTGGATACAGTTGATTCGTTAGATTAGGTAGGTGCTTATTTGACATAGTACTGGTAAAGCTGGCCACAGCATGGGGAAAAGTTGTTAGAAAAAAAAAAATATTCACGCTTTCATTTGATTTTCTAAAAGATAACGGGGTGAAATCAACAAACACTTTCTACTGTAGGGGGAAAAAAAATATATATATCAGGATGGAAAATTTTTCTTAAAATGTTCTATAATCTAACACTAAATGTGCCTTTAATTCAGGGGAAATTGCTTTTATCCTTTGATTTCGGAATGAATGCAAACACATTTTTGGAGTCCTGTCAAACCTCTGACGGCACTATAGAATGTACTGATGAATCTACAAAAATCTACTAGAGTAAGGCCAGCTTAAATTGGATCTTCACCCTCCCTCCACTCTTTTTAACCTGGTTCTGGGTCCTGAACCGTTAAGGTGCTCACCAGCCCAGCGGATCCAGTGTTGTCCTGCTATGATTTGCTTCTCTTCTACACCCTCTTAGTCCCGCACAGACCAGTGTCATACCATTACCCAATACAACCATTGTCACCAGTGTCATACCATTACCCAATACAACCATTGTCACCAGTGCCATACCATTACCCAATACAACCATTGTTACCAGTCCAGCGTTATACCATTACCCAATACAACCATTGTCACCAGTCCAGTGTTATACCATTACCCAATACCAATGTAACCATTGTCACCAGTGTCATAAAATTACCCAATAGAACCATTGTTACCAGTCCAGCCTTATACCATTACCCAAAACAACCATTGTCACTGGTGCCATACCATTACCTAATACAACCATTGTTACCAGTCCAGCGTTATACCATTACCCAATACAACCATTGTCACCAGTCCAGTGTTATACCATTACCCAATACCAATGTAACCATTGTCACCAGTGTCATACCATTACCCAATAGAACCATTGTTACCAGTCCAGTGTTATACCATTACCCAATACAACCATTGTCACTAGTGTTATACCATTACCCAATACCAACATAACCATTGTCACCATTTTTTTTACCATTATAACCATTGTCACCAGTGTCATACCATTACCAAACACATCCACTGTCACCAGTGTCATACCATTACCCAATACCAACACAGTCATTGTCATACCATTACAACCTTAGTCACAAGTGTCATACCATTACAACAATTGTCACCAGTGTCATATCATTACAACCATTATCATACCATTACAACTATTGTTACCAGTGTCATACCATTACAACCTTAGTCACCAGTGTCATATCATTACCCAATACCAAACACATCCACTGTCACCAGTGTCATACCATTACCCAATACCAACACAGTCATTGTCATACCATTACAACCTTAGTCACAAGTGTCATACCATTACAACAATTGTCACCAGTGTCATACCATTACAACCATTTTCACCAGTGTCATACCATTACCCAATACCAACACAACCAGTGCCATACTATTACCAATACACCACGGTCATTAGTGTCATATGACGCTTAATAAATTGGCTGTATTCAGTAAAGGATGTTTGTTCTTAGGTGTTAATCCCTAGGTGTATTAACCCATTAAAACTAGAAATCAACCTGTAGTAACTGGATTTCATCAAAGCGATTTGTGATTGATTTCAATGGGTTTTATGCACTATATATCATGAATAGTGTCACTGTCCTAAAGTTACTCCATATCCAAACATCACACTGTTCTCACTTCCACACTATCCTTGTCCTATAATAAATATTACACCTCCCTGTCTGACATCTCTTATTATCACACTGATATTCCCTGCCATTCTTCTGATTATCACACCCACGGATGGTGTCAGGTCACAATTATTGTACATACGGAGTGGCAGTAATTATTATTTCATAATGCCATCTACACACTAGAACTTAATTTACCCTCTTCATACAAATATATAACAATAGTGTGACTCACCACAGCTCTCCAACATGTCCCTCTGTAAACCCGATGACACTATGTTGTGATATTGACATTAGGAGTCTGATCACAACACGGATATTACTGTTTGGAAAGTCAGTGCCACCAATGCCATAAAACACTAAGGGCAGTCCAAAGTTAGACTGACGCTGCCAGAGGTGTCATGAGATGTCACAATAATCCAATCACAATATTAGGAGATAATGTCACAGAGGGTTTTAATAAAATTAGAGTGTGTAAAATCTGGAGCAGCTCTGAAAAGAAACCAATCAGCTTCCAGGTTTTATTGTCAAAGCCTAAATTAAACAAGCTGAAGTCAGAAGCTGATTGGCTACCATGCAAAGCTGCACCAGATTTTGCACTCTCCAGTTTTAGTAAATCAATGTCAATGTGTCATTCTACTGGATCACATCATGGATAGTGCTGCGGAGTGTCACCACTGTCATTAAATGCCAAGTATAGACCAAAGTTAGACTGGCACTGCCCCAGATGTCGTGAGATTCACAAAAACACCATCGCAAAGTGCTTCGGACCTGTCACAATAATCCAATCACATAGCAGGCAATACTGTCACAATGTGTCACTGTACTGGATCACAGGAGTCATTAGATTGCTGCTGAATGAATAACGTCACTGTTACAAGAACCCATGGACATCGTCATGTGATAATGACACTTGCCATTGTGATATTCCATATAACTCCAGGATCAACATAACGTTGCTAAAAATGTCACTCTGTCATCCAGATCACAAGAACCAAAAAGCACAGGGATGGCAATATCAGTTACAGGAGCTTATAGGAAAACAGGTTACTCTTTTCATCCAGTTCAAGTGACATGAAAATACGATAGTCAGGATATGTCGCAGCATCATTAGAGATGTTCTAGCTTATTACTGCTGATAAAACACGTCACACTTTCATCTATCACCAAGTGACAATGGGAGTGTGCCACTATAGTTGGGATATGTCACAGTAACATTTTTGCTGCTGATAAAACACCACCCTTCCATGCATGCCCAAGTGACAAGGAGATCGTGTCACTATAGTTGGGTACCATCAGAGACATTATAGACCAATCTTTTTCAACCAGGGTGCCCTGACACCATGGGGCACCTTGGCAAAATGTCAAAAGTGCTCCAAATTACACAAAAATTACACAAAAATTGTCAATAAGCCAGCGGCAGGTGGATCAAGCTTTCTTTTTTTGGTTACACAAAGCCACAAGTTTTTATGGTGCACCAATAAAACCTTGGGTACCGTTGTAGACAAGCTGCCAGCTTCCTAACAACTGATGACATCATAGTTTGATGGGGGAGGGACAACACTGGGCACCTACGGACATCCTTGTTTGCCCCTCACCTGCCCCTCTCTGTCAGCACTGGGGTCACGTAAGTTGAATGAGGAAGAAAAACTGAGAGGGAAGAATAAATCACCTCTAATGTTGAGTGTCCTATGTGTGTAGGTGTTGCTGTGACATGTAAAAAACTAAACTTGTAGTTTTACATACTTTAGAATGGGGTGCATCATTTTAAAGGGTGCCTCGGCTCAATAAAAAGGTAAAGATACAAGGTTATAGACTTCTGCTGCAGACTTATCACACTTCCTTTAAAGTGGTTGTAAACCCTTGCATCAGGTACACAAGAAGTTTCATCCTGGTGCCTGGGCTGTTAACCCAAAAGTGACGTGTGACGTCACTTCTGAGTCCCTGGTGACAGTTTCCCCAGAGATCAAGGCCGGGAAAGAATGTAATGCAGTGCAATGTGCATTGCATTACATTCAGTGGAGCACAAGGGGAGACATGCAGGGTCCTGTAGACCCTGCATGTCTCAATAAAGGGAACCTAACACCCAAAAAAAAAAAAAAAAAAATCAAATAGGGGACCTTTTTTCATTGTAAAAAATTAAAGTTACATCCAAGCACAAAAAATCCCTCAAAAAAAAAAATATATATATATGAGGCCCCCATCCCCACATATACGCACGTACAAACGTAAACGCACGTGGCAGGGGCGCCTACGCCTGAAAACATCAATTTGCGACACACGTTACATATCGCCTCACACGCTGGAATAAGCAATAATTCTAGCAGCGGACCTCCTTCGTAAAACACTAAACTGATAACCTATAGGGAGCTTTTAAAGCATCACCTATGGAAAATGTAGGGTACCAACATGTTGGGTATCTATTTACTCAGTGCAACTTAGCTTTTAGATTTTACCAAAATAATTGGGCAATTACTGCATTTTTGTGCGTCCTAAAAATGTACTTTTAATGTGTCGTAATATCGTGTGACATAAAAAAATTGGAACTACCACCATTTTATTCTCTAAGGTGTCTGCTTTCAGAAAATATATAATGTTTGGGGAGGGGGGGGGGTTATGTAATCTTCAGGCCTAAAAGGATTTTCTAAATGCAAAAACAGCTCTGGCTGTGAAAGGGTTAAACGATACGTTCACCTTCGGGAACATGTTACATGTTCCACCCCTAAGATTTGTTTGTTTAAAAAAAACTGTCTAACTTTTTTTAGCTGGCGCCTAGATTCAAAGCAAATTTGTCAAGACCTGCCTTGCATATACCAAGTGAAGTGACTGGCCTCAGGTGATGAAACAAATTCCCCTACATAAGTTGTACCTGTTTAACTACAGCCATCTTTCCCCTACAGCCATTCAAAGTGCAGAATTTACACAGGATCTCTCAGCTCTGAAAAGCAAGGGGGAGGGGCTGAAGTTACACCAGTGAGGAGAGCTCAGAGAGCTGATTGGTTGGAAGGCACACACTCCCCTTCACAAAGCACACAGGAACAGAGCTGAGGCTGTCAATCTGTTGGAGATCCCTCCCATGTCACCTTTTTTTCTCTTGGTGTCAGGAAAACTTGTCAAGAAGTGATTCATGCTAATAGCAAAGAAACTTAGCGCTCTGGATTGAGACAAGTAGTACACACTATAAAAGGATATACTTCGTTCATATTTCATGTCTGAGATTTACAATCACTTTATTGTCCAAGTAAAAGGACTAAAGAACATTACCTCTATAGTCAGGATATAACAGAATATCCTCAGACAGGATAGATAGTGCTGCTGATAAAACAGGTCACACTTTCATCTAAGTCCAAGTGACAGTAGGATAGTGTCACTTATTCAGGATGGATCACAGTATAATCAGAGATATTCTAGAGCACATCACACTTTTATCCAAGTCCAAGATCTATCACAATAGGACGGCGCCCCTATACGCCGTGTAGATCACAGGATAAGCAGTGATGTTAGGGACTTTTACTGGTGATGAAACATGTCACACTTTCATCCATGTCCGAGTGACAATGGGACGGTGTCATTATAATCAGGATATATCAAAGTATCCTCAGAAATATTATAGATTTCTGCTGCTAAGAGGCCCCATTTCCATCCAAGAAACAGGACGACCGGATAGGGTTACTATAGTTGGAATATATTACAGCATCATCAGAGATATTACAGAATTCCGCCGCTAATGTCACATTTTCATCCAAGTCCAAGTGACATGACAATGGGATGGTGTCACTATAGTCAGGATATATCACAGTATGATCAGAGATGTGATCATTTTTTGCAGCTGATAAAACAAGTCACGCTTTCATCAATGTCCCAAGTGATAGGACAATGGGATGGCGTCACTATAGTCAGGATCCTTCTATACATTTATAGATTTCTGCTGATAAGACACGACACTTTTATCCAAGTGACAGGACAATGGGATGGTGTCACTATAGTCAGGATACAGCACATATACTCATACATATGATAGATTTCTATCTCTATTTCTATTTCAATAAATGACATGGGGGACACCACACTCCCAATAAAGAATTATGATATGGGGACACCACACTCCCAATAAAGAATTATGATATGGGGACACCACACTCCCAATCAATAAATGACATGAAGGGGCACCACACTCCCAATAAAGAATTATGATATGGGGACACTGCACTCCCAATAAATAAGTGACATGGGAGGCACATATCTCCCAATCAATAAATTATATGGGGATACCTTGCTCATAATAAATGACATGGGGACACCAATCAATAAAGGACATGGGGACATCACGATCCTTACCAATAATGGACATGGAGACACCACACTCCCAATCAATAAATGACAGGGGGACACCACACTCCCAATCAATAAATGGCATAGGGGGCACCATTTATAAATTACATGAGGACATCATGATCCTAACCAATAAATTATATGGGGATACCAATCAATATATGACATGGGGGAAACCACACTCCCAATCAATACATGACATGGGGACAACAATCAATACATGGCATTGGGGGCACCGCACTCCCAATCAATACATGGCATGGAGACACCACTCAATACATGACATGGGGACACCACTCAATACCTGGCATGGGGACATCAATACATGGCATGGGGGCACCCAATCAATACATGACATGGGGGCACCCAATCAATACATGGCATGGGGGCACCCAAACAATACATGACATGGGGACACCTCTCAATACATGGTATGGAGACACCCAATCAATACATGGCATGAGGGCACCCAATCAATACATGGCATGGGGCACCAATCAATAAATGACATGGGGGGGCACCAATCAATAAATGACATGGGGGGGCACCAATCAATAAATGACATGGGGGGGCACCAATCAATAAATGACATGGGGGGGCACCAATCAATAAATGACATGGGGGGCACCAATCAATAAATGACATGGGGGGCACCAATCAATACATGGCATGGGGGCACCAATCAATACATGGCATGGGGGGCACCAATCAATACATGGCATGGGGGGCACCAATCAATACATGGCATGGGGGCACCAATCAATACATGGCATGGGGGGCACCAATCAATACATGATATGGGGGGCACCAATAGATACATGGCATGGGGGGCACCAATCAATACATGACATGGGGGGCACCAATCAATACATGGCACCAATCAATACATGGCATGGGGGGCACCAATCAATACATGATATGGGGGGCACCAATCAATACATGATATGGGGGCACCAATCAATACATGGCACCAATCAATACATGGCATGGGGGGCACCAATTAATACATGGCATGGGGGGCACCAATCAATACATGGCATGGGGGCACCAATCAATACATGGCATGGGGGGCACCAATCAATACATGGCATGGGGGGCACCAATCAATACATGATATGGGGGGCACCAATAGATACATGACATGGGGGGCACCAATCAATACATGATATGGGGGGCACCAATCAATACATGGCATGGGGGGCACCAATCAATACATGGCACCAATCAATACATGGCATGGGGGGCACCAATCAATACATGATATGGGGGGCACCAATCAATACATGATATGGGGGGCACCAATCAATACATGGCATGGGGGGCACCAATCAATACATAGCATGGGGGGGGCTGAACTCTGCCTTGCACAGACTATGGCAGCGATGCCCCCTCCCTGCAATGCTGATCGCCGGTCCTATGACAAGCAGTGGTCGGTGTCACCAGGATCCGATGAGCCCTCCACATGTCCGGGCTCAGCAGGCAGAATGACAGCCCCCCTCCCCCCTCGTCTCAGATAGCAACAAGTCCCCGGCAGTCAGTCAGTCAGACGGGTAGGCGGGCAGTGCCCCTGGCACAGACAATCCAAGTTGCCCCCCGTCTCTCCCTCCCCCCACACTGCCCTCACCTTAGCAGGTCCTGCGGGGGCCCCGCTCCATCCCTGTGCCGTGTGTCCGCCCCCCTCCCGCCTCATACACTGCAGAACTATGGCAGTAGTAGTGGCGGAGCCGAGAGTAATCCAGCTTTGACTTCCTCCATCTTCAGCACAGCACAGGGGTTAGCCCGGGACAGCTGGTCAAACCCAGAGAAACGGATGAAGCTGGCAGAGAGCGGCAGTACAGGCAAGGCAGCCTTCCCCAGACACACGGCCAATAAATAAAGGCTCGCCGCTCCAGGCGCTCGGCAATCGATTACAGGACAGTGCACTTCATCCGCGGCTCTCAATGTCTCCAGTGATCTCAGCAGCCAGGGGTGGATCCAGGACACTGTGTCCCCGGGATCTGCAGCATCATGTGTGCGGGCGGGCGGGAGGACCGACACCCAGCACCGATCACCCAGCACTGCCCCGATCACCCAGCACCGATCATCCCGCACTGATCACCCAGCACCGATCACCCAGCATCGATCACCCAGCACTGCCCCGATCACCCAGCACCGATCACTCAGCACCAATCACCCAGCACTGCCCCGATCACCCCGCACTGATCACCCAGTACTGCCCCGATCACCCCGCACTGATCACCCAGTACTGCCCCGATCACCCCGCACTGATCACCCAGTACTGCCCCGATCACCCAGCACTGCCCCGATCACCCAGCACCGATCACCAAGCACCGATCACCCAGCACTGCCCCGATCACCAAGCACCGATCACCCAGTACTGCCCCAATCACCCAGCACTGCACCGATCACCCAGCACTGCCCCGATCACCAAGCACCGATCACCCAGCACTGCCCCAATCACCCAGCACCGATCACCCAGCACTGCCCCGATACCCAGCACCGATCACCCATCACTGCCCCAATCACCAAGCACTGATCACCGACACCCAGCACTGCCCCGATCACCAACTCCCAGCACCGATTACCCTCCTCTACACTTCACACAAACTTGTCTGCCATGGAGCTGACACCCCCATACAGGGTGACCCCCCACTGACAGCTGTCATCACACTACGATCCTCACTAAACTCCGCTTTATAACAATACTATTCTGCTGTTCTGTCCTAAATCTGAAGTTTTGGCATTTCATGGCAAATCCGCACCAGGGACGGTACTTACCTGAGTGCTGGGTGTCCCCAGGGCTGGCGTCTGCTGTCTTCCTGTATCCTGGGGTCACACACATGTCTCAGGTACAGCACACCATTCATGTGTATAGGAAACTGAGAAACGCAGCTAACAAAGTCCCAGAAAATTACAATCACAAGCTGCTGCAGAAAATGTGGGCATTGTGCCAATGCATGGGGGTGCCATTAACCACTTGCCTACCGGGCACATTTACCCCCTTCCTGCCCAGGCCAATTTTCAGCTTTCAGCGATGTCACATTCTGAATGACCGTACTGTACCCATATGACATTTTTATCATTGTTTTCACACAATTAGAGCTTTCTTTGGGTGATATTTAATCACTACTGGGTTTTACATTTTTTCGTTAAATAAACAAATAAAAACCACCAGTTTTGAAAAATAAATAAATAAATGTCATAGTTTGTTATAACATTTTGCAAACAGGTAATTTTTCTCCTTCACTGATGGGCACTGATAGGTGACACTGATGGGTGCTGATGACGCCGCAATGATGAGGAGGCACTGATAGGTGGCACTGATGGGCTCTGATAGGCGCCACTGGTGGGCTCTGATAGGCACCACTGATTGGCAGCACTGATAGGTGGCACTGATGAGGAGGTAATGATCGGCCGCACTGATGAGCAATGATTGGCAGCACTGGTGGGACTGAACTGATAATCAGGACACTGATATTCAGTGCTGATGTCCCTTTAACACAAGCTGGTGATCATCTCTCTTTCTCCTGATGCTGTCAGCGTGAGGAAAGAAAAGCCCATAAACGGCTTGTGTTTACATCTGTGATCAGCTATCATTGGACACAGCTGATCACGTGGTAAAGGGCCGCTGTGATTGGCCCTTTACTCCAATTTGTGATAAGATAAGTCTGAAGGACCCAGCGATCACAGAGTGTGCCACTTGCGCAGGCAGCACGATCATGGGAGGACGTCCATGTACGCCCCCTGATGGCAAAATAAACCCACGCTGTAGCCAACTTTCGGCTATAGCGCAAGCAGGAAGTGGTCAAGCAGTATTAAAACAAAAAACGTAATATATTGCAGCACACCAATCAATGTGGTGGCTGCGCTAGTTTTCTTTTTGTAGGCTTTTTTCCCTCTGTTTTCACCTGGTGATCTGACCAGTAAGTATTTTGGTTGTCATTTTTCCCCACAATTCTTTGCAAAATGAAGATTAATTTTTTCACAAAATTGTCATATTAACAGGTTATTTCTCACACACAGCATATGCATACCACAAATCACACCCCAAAATACATTCTGCTACTCCCCCTGAGTATGGCGATACCACATGTGTGAGACTTTTTCACAGCCCTGCAACATGGAGAAGCCCAACATGCAAGTAACACCATCAGGCGTTCTAGAGACATAAATTACACATTTCATTTCTTGACTACCCCTTATGCCGCGTACACACGATTGGACATTCCAACAACAAAACCGTGTTTTTTTGTTCCGTCGGTTGTCGGCTCAAACTTGTTTTGCACACACGGTCGCACAAATGTTGCTCGGAAATTCTGATGGTCAAGAACGCGGAGATGTACAACACTACGACAAGCCGAGAAAAATGAAGTACAATGATTCCGAGCATGCGTCAAATTGATTCCAAGCATGCACAGCACTTTTGTGCGTCGGAAATGGCTATACACGGTCGGAATTTCTTGTCAGAAAAATTGGCAACCAGCTCTCAAACATTTGTTGTCGGAAATTCCGACAGCAAATGTCCGATGGAGCCTACACACGGTCGGAATGTCCGAACAAAAGCTCACATCGAACATTTGTTGTCGGAAATTCCGATCGTGTGTAGGCGGTATTACACTTTTGAAGGTCCTGGAGCTCCAGGAAAATGAAAACACCCAAGAAATGACTCCATTTCAGAAAGTTAAAGGGGTTGTAAACCCTTGTGTTGTTTCACCTTAAAAAACACCTTGCTGCGCCTGGCCCCCCAGCCCCCCCCCCCCTCGTTTTACTTACCTGAGCCCCGAATCTCCGTGAGCGCAATCCCGTGTTGATTTACCCACTGCTTCTCGGCTCTTCATTGGATAGATTGATAGCAGCGCAGCCATTGGCTCCCGCTGCTGTCAATCAAATCCAATGACGCGGCCGCCAGGGGGCGAGGCCGGGTCATACACTGGGCGGCTATGGATGCCGATTGTATGACACGGGAGCGCGCCCGCAAGGTAACCCCCCCGGGATAGAGCTTCCCAGAGGGGGTTAGCTATTGCGGGGAGGAGCGACGAGAGGCGGCGTGGGACCCCAGAAGAGGACGATCTGGGCCACTCTGTGCAAAACAAACTGCACAGTGGAGGTAAGTATGACATGTTTGTTACTTAAAGAAAAAAAAATTAACCCATAGTATCACTTTACCACCCCAACGTATAATCTATGAGGCATAATGAGTCTTTTGAACATGTAATTTTTTCCACAAGTTTTTGGAAAATGTGGAAAGAAAATGAAAACGCATTTTTTTTTTTTTTTACGCAAAGTTGTCCTTGCATAGGATATGTCTAACACATAGCATGTACAAAGCAAAAATCACACCCCAAAATACATTCTGCTACTCCTCCTGAGTATGGCGTTACCAAGTGTGAGACTTTTCCACAGCCTGGCAACATACAGAGGCCAAACATGCAGAGAGCACCATCAGGTGTTCTAAGGGCATACATTTCATATTTAATTTGACTACCTATTACACTTTTATGAGGCACTGATGGACACTGTAGTGGCATGGATGTGGCACAGATGAGCACTGATGTGGCACAGATGAGAACTGATGTGGCACGGATGAGCACTGATGTGGCATGGATGAGTACTGATGTGGCATGGATGAGAACTGATGTGGCATAGATGAGCACTGATGTGGCACGGATAAGAACTGATGTGGCACGAAAGAACACTGATGTGGCATGGATGAGCACTGATGTGGCACAGATGATCACTGATGTGGCACGTATGAGCACTGATGTGGCACGTATGAGCACTGATGTGGTACATACGAGCACTGATGTGGCCTGGATGAGCACAGATGTGGCATGGATGGGCACAAATGAGCACTGATGTGGCATGGGTAGGCTCGGATGAGACATGGATGAGCATGAATGAGCCATGGATGGGCATGAATAAACCATGGATGAGCAATTTGAGTATATATGAGGCACGGATGAGCCATGGATGGGCACAGATCAGTGCTGTGGACAATTCAGATCCAGCCCACAAGCGTTGCTGCACCGTCTTCCTCCTCTCCTCACACACTGTACCAATCAGTGCGAGGAAAGGGGAGGAGCTGAACCAGACATGCTTCGGTTTGTTGACAAGTGATCGCTCTGTCATTGGACAGAGCAATCACATGGTAAAGGGCCGCTGTCATTGGCCCTTTAACCCGATCCGTGACACACCAGATCCGGAGGACCCGATGGTCATGGACATTCCCGGGGGCGCGCGGGAAGCACGATTTTGGAAGGACGTCATTGTACCCTTTCCCAGAAATAGCCGACCGCGCTGTAGCCGTCATCCGGCTATGGCCTGGTCGACAAGTGGTTAAAATCTGCAAGTCTCTGGATTTTTTTTTCCATGATAGTATAACCATGCAGATTATGGTGAATAGGGAATAAAAAAAAAAAAAAGTCCTCACGCTCATCAGTGTGTAGCACAGTAATGTCTTCCTAAAACAGGAGGTATTCACATGCTTCATTCCATCACATATCCCTCATCCCTCATCTCAGGACAGTGGGCGGAGCCATGCAAATCATTGCATTTCAACCCTATGACCAGATGAACATTTAGATCCATTGGTGTTTACTACAAATTTAGCCCAATATTATAAACTACACAGATTATGGTGAGAAGCAACGAAAGGAATCAGAAAGTCCTTATCTCTAATAAGAAGGTGATCAGCAATTGCAGCCTTTGTATTTACTCTCACGGAAATGCTTACCTCTTAACATTTTGAGATGGGAATGAGGAACACCTATTAGCATAAGTATGTAGGCATAGGACACACCTCCTCTCATGCCCCTTCAAAGGAGATTTATACAAAAAAATGATTAGTTAAACCAACAAGTTCTTTTTTCTTTTTTTTTACCCACTACTATTTCTTAAGGCCCCTTTTACACTTGTGCTACTTGTCCTGCAACATGGGACTGCAAAGTCGCATAACAAGTCATACCCCATCATTTCCAATACTGTTCATTCTTGTGCAACCAAGCCTGTGTGTTAATCTGGGTCAGGTGAATGACTCAGGTAGGCTGGATGACTCATCAGCAGCTTCTCTGGTGACTCCCCCTGCTATCTGGAAACTGGGAGAAGATTCCAGAAGCAGTTGGGAGAGGTCTAGGATGAGCTAGCTGGAGTGTTCTGAGGGCCCTGACAAATCCCCAACAGAAGGGTTGGCAGGGGGCATGCCCCCTCAAATACTCTAGGTCAGCCCAGCTCGGACAGTGTGGAGTTCGGTTGGAAGATGGAGATAGAGTGTTAGGCTGTCAGGCCCTTTGAGAGTAGCTCCCCAGTCTTGGGGTGGGGGGGGGGTGAACTCAGGCCTGGGCTCGGGTGCAGAAGGGACCACTTCTCATGTCACAAGGAGGGATCCTGACCAGGAGGCATGGGGGCAAGGAGAGGACAGCAGGAGAACACTGCCGGGCAAATCCCCAGGGAGGAAGACTGAAAGGCATGCCTGAGGGGACTGGGTGCAAGCAGTCTGGGATGGATGCAGAGTCAGCTTGGGAGGACTGTAGAGAAGTAGCCAGAAGGGCTAGTGAAAGTGGAGCTAGGCAGGCTGACATTGCTTGAAGAGGTGGTGCTGGGAACAGTAGCCACTGAGAAGGACAGCTAGCACCAAAGACCTCTCTTTTTGCTACACAAATAGGGGCCCGTGGTCCCTGCCTGCAAAAGGCATTTACAAGGATCTGACTGAGTCAGTATTGGATCAAAACCAAAGTGCTTGCTGATCGTGGGAATTGTAGTTCTACAAGCAAGTGGGTGCTGGAGGTAGAAGAATGTAGTGTGTATATAGGTTGAGTCCCTGAAGAGTTCTGTTGATCAAATGGGCATCCCATATTAACCCCTCCCCATCCAAGTTCAAATCCCTTAAATAAAAAAATAAAAAAACAAAGCTGCAAGGATTGCATCGTGTCTCTGAGATGAATGGAAAATTCATGTGCCTGGCCGTGCAGGATAGGAGATAATCAAGATTTACCGTGCATTGCGCAATGCACTGCAGGGTGTTTGGCGGGGCGAACACCCTGCAAATTCGGGTGTTCAGTGAACGGTCGAACAGGCAAATGTTAGGCCAGAACTCATGCTCAGGCCCAACCATTCGCCAACACTATTGGTGAGAGTGGGACCATAAGCAGGTGGTGGGCTGCACTAGATTGGATTTTGTTCACAGTGGTGAATAAGGAGTTTCAAGAAGTTTGAGGTCTGCACATAAAAGTTGACCAAAAAATGGACTGCGCACTTAATTAAATGGACACAGTGTTTCAGATACATATTACTTTGTAGCTTTGAAATAAGTAGGATAGAGAAATGTCACATTTATGAACACTTTTTGGATGATAGCTATTTATTTATGAACACAGTTCGTTTTTTATTTATGAACACGCTGATATACAATAAGGATTAGCCTTATAATTATGGTCATCTAAGGCCCCATGCACAAGAGACGCCGGTGCAAACTCTGCTGAATGCATGTTTTTAAAGGCTGAAACCGGCGTTTAGAAACGCCCGTTTTGCCACGATTGCAGCCGCGTTTAGCGGCGTTTTACAGCATTTGCGTCTATAAGTTTTTATTTAAGAAACATCATAAGACCCTCCCTAAGCTCAAAAAACAGTATGATTTAACCACTTCAGCCATTTTGTGAGACCAGAGTGAGTAGCAGCAGCTGAGAGAGCAGCAGTGTACTTGTATTTAGCGTATCACTTGCCACATCACCTGTCACAAGCTTTGGATTGTCCACTTGCCACGTCACCTGCAGCAAGTTGTGAATTGTCCACTTGCCATGTCACCTGGCCACGTCACCTGCCACAAGTTGTGGATTGTCCACTTGCCACGTCAACTGGCCATGTCACCTGCCACAAGTTGTGGATTGTCCACTTGCCACGTCACCTGGCCATGTCACCTGCCACAAGTTGTGGATTGTCCACTTGCCACGTCACCTGGCCACGTCACCTGCCACAAGTTGTAGATTGTCCACTTGCCACGTCACCTGGCCACGTCACCTGCCACAAGTTGTGAATTGTCCCCTTGCCACAAGTTGTGGATTGTCCACTTGCCACGTCACCTGCCACAAGTTGTGGATTGTCCACTTGCCACGTCACCTGCCACAAGTTGTGGATTGTCCACTTGCCACGTCACCTGCCACAAGTTGTGGATTGTCTCCAATGCAATGCAAGCAATTACAGTTTTTTTTTTTAATGGTTTTTCATCATTTGCCATCATTTTTGAGATTTCTAATGTAAAAAAATAGGTCACCTTTAAAAACGCTTATAAACAAAATCGCGGCAAAACGCCGGTACCGCATTTAGCCACGTTTAGCCGCGTTTTGCATCTGAAACATGGAAATTTTTGCGTCTGAACCCATTTTTTTGCTTTCAGAAAAACGAGGTTAAACGCAACTGCATAAAAATGGCAATAAACGAGACAGTGTACATGATCACATAGGATAACATTGAATGAGTTCAGGGGCAGTTGCGAGTTTAACAGCGTTCCGTGTGCATGGGGCCTAGGGTATTTATATAGAGCTGCTGCTTTTTTGTTTTGTTTTATTTTATTTTTTTTTGTTTTTATTTTTGGTTCTTGGATTTTAATCACCATAAAGTGATTTATCTCAAAGTTTGCAAGGAGCACACAGGCTTAAAAAAACTCACATTTTAAGAGGTTTTATTCTAGCATTTAGGAGTGTTTAGCAGCGTTTATGAGCGTTTAGCGTTTTTTTCTGCCAAAAAGCCACTGTTGTGACATATCAGTAGGGTTTTTTTTCTGCCTCTAAAGGCTGAGTTTAAAATATGCCTCTAATGTATATACGTATGTGCTTACTGTATTGTCATGTCATGTTCGGCAACTTCTGCCGTGTTTCTTTGTTCTGTAATTTATCCTTTAATAAAGAACACCTGATTGTTAAAAAAAAAAAAAAAAATGCCTCTAAACAACCTGGCAAATCCACTTGGAAGTTCAGTCGTTGGAGATCTGAGGGGAACATGCAAGGAAAATAAAAAAACAGCATTTTAGCTTGCACATGATTGGATGAAAAAATCAGCAGAGCTTCCCCTCATTTCAGATCCCCTCAGATCTACAGCGACTGCACTTCCAAGTGCACTTGCAGTGCACTTGTAGTGCAAAGTGGATTTGCCTTTCGTAAATAACCCCCACAGGATAACATTAGTTGCTTCTACAGACAAAACGCAAAACTCCTCTAGGAGCAGCATTTTTTTAAGCCAGCGTGAATGGACCCTTTATATTTTTTTGAGTCCACTGTTTATTGTTTTTTTTTTTTTGTTTTTACTTTTCGTGTAGATTGCAGTTACTTTTAAGTGCACTAATAGGGATCCACTTTATTTTTTATTAATACTCATACTTTTTTTTAATTACCTGCCAATACCAATTACCGATACCTAGTGCAACTAGACATGTGCAGAACGAAAAAAAAATCTTTTGTTTTAATTTCGTTATTTACATAAATTGGTTTAGTTGAATTCGTTTAATCCGTTTAATTTGTTTTCGGAATTTTTTTTTTTTATTCGTATTCGAATCGATTTAAATTTCCCCGAATTCGAATAGTTTTCAAATTCGAAAACTTTTCAAACTCAAAAACTTTTCGAATTGAAATAGTTTGATTTGTTTTACAATTTCCCAAGAAAATAAAATAAAAAAAGAAGGGAATAGAATAGAAAAAAAATGTAATAGAATAGAAAAGAAACAGAAAATAAAAGAATGGAATATAATAGAGTAAAAGAGAACAAAATAGAATAGAAAATAAAAATCAGAATAGAATAGAAATGAATAGAATAGAATAGAATAAAAAAGAATAGAATAAAATAGAAAGAATATAACCATCTTCTGAAATTCGAAAAGAATAGAATACAAAAAAAAGAATTAAAAAAAACAATAGAATAGAATAGAAAGAATATAACTATTTCCCAAAATTCTAAAAGAATCAATTTGAATTTGAATAGAATAGAAAAGAATAGATTAGAATTAACAGAATAGTATAGAAAAAAATAATAGAATAGAATAAAAAGAATATAACATCTTCCTAGTCTAATCTATTATTTTCTATTCTATTCAAATTTGAATTAATTCTATTTGAATTTTGGGAAATTGTTATATTTTTTCTATTCTATTCTATTGTTTTTTTAATTATATTCCTTTCCATTTGTTTATTCTATTCTATTATTTTCTATTATATTATTTTTTAGTCTATTATAGTCTTTTCTATTCTATTCTGTACTATTTTATTTAAATTTTGAACTTTGGAAGATGGTTATATTCGTTCTAGTCTATTCTGTTGTTTTTTCTATACTATTCTCTTATTTTCTATTCTATTCTAATCTACTATTTTCTATTCTATTCAAACTAAAATTGATTCTATTTAAATTTTGGGAAATGGTTATATTATTTCTATTCTATTATTTTTTTTTTATTCTATTATTTTCTATTCCATTATAGTCTATTCTATTCTATTATTTTTTATTCTATTCTATTTTTTCTATTCTATTCCTTTATTTTCTATTTATTTTCTATTCTATTTTATTCTCTTTGGAAATTGGAAAACAATGTGAAAAATATTCGAATTTGAAAACTATTCAAATTCAAAAACTATTCAAAATTGATTTGAAAACTATTCGAATCAATTCAAATTCGAATTTCGATTTTTTTTTTCGTTATTTCGGATTCGTTTAAATTCGGTACTATTGTAAATCGAAAATTCGGATACATCCCAATTTCCGAAAATGAGAAATTCGTCCGAATTTCAATACAGAATGAAATGAATTGCACATGTCTAACTGCAACTGTTTTGTTTACACTTTAGCTGTCAGCAATGGTACAAAGCATTGAAAAGTTATTTACAAATGGAATACATACGTTTTTTTTTTTAATTTTGTGCTTTTTTCAATGTGAAACGTTTAAATAATATATGTTAAAGGTGTAAAAATGCTAAAAGAGAAGTATGTGTTTTTTTATTTTTTTCAGATTCATACATACCTATGTGGATGCAGCATCGATCCCCCACTGGCTCTAACATTGAGAACCAAATGATCAAACCCCCGCCAATCACTCAGTTCTCAGTGCTCAACAGCTCTCTGCTCTGCCCCCTCCCCCACTGGAGCGCTGTGCTGTGGAGAAGGCGGGAGCAGCTAGCTCAGGCTCTCAGTGGCCCGTTGAGACGCTGAGCCATGTGCTGGTCCAGAAATGTGGGCAGATCCTGACAATATGGTCGCGATCCTTTCCGAACTTACACAGGCCCGGTGACGTCAGCCGACAGCGGGTTTCAGCCCTCTGTCTGCTGAAAACGGGTCGCAGGAGTGCAGATCGAACTGCACTCCTGTGATCCACAGGAGAAGTAAAGCCAAACGAGCTTTGGCTGTACTTCTCCATTAACAAACAAAGCAAACAAAAAAAGTTTTAATTATTAATAGTTTATAGAATAGAAGTGAACAAAAAACATTAGCAGGAAAATAATAATTAAATGGAGAAGGAGAATAAGGAGTTAATTAAGGCTGATCAGAATAAATTAAGATTTAATAAGGGTTAAACAGAGGAACATTTAATAAAAAAAATTTAAAAACTTTTTTACTTGAAGGGTATCTGTAAGCTGACTTTATCTGCAGATGGAAGTTCATCCCTTTGATCTGTAGATGAAAAAACAGAAAGACACAAAAAGAAAAAATGTTTCTCAGTTTCAGCAGCCCAGCAATATTGTTGATAAACATTGGGTGTTATTTATGAAAGGCAAATCCACTTTGCACTACAAGTTTAGCACTGAAAGTGCACTTGGAAGTGCAGTCGCTGAAAATCTGAGGAGTAGATCTGAAATGAGGGGAAGCTCTGCTGATTTTATTACCCAATCATGTGCAAGCTAAAATGCTGTTTTTCATCTTCCTTGCATGTCCCTCTCAGATCTACAACGACTGCACTTCCAAGTGCACTTTCAGTGCAATTTCAAGTGCACTTTGCACTTGTAGTGCAAAGTGGATTTGCTTTTAGTAAATAACCCCCATTGTGGTGCTTTTTTTTTCACAACTCCAATTGTGAGGACTTTGGGAAACACCACTGACAGCTGAATGGGTCATCATTAGTTAACCTCCCTGGCGGTATGATTCTGTCAGATTTTAGGTGCTGAAAGCGGTACCATTATTCTGCATGGAAATTTGGCGTTTTATATTGTAGGCCTGCAATTCTTAGGAATAACTCACTTAAATCTGTCCAAACCAGTCTAGTAGACATCCCGGGTATGATAAAGTAAAAAAATAATAATCATAAATTATAATATAATAAATAACTATAAAATAATTATAACAAATAATAATATAATAATTAGTGTTTCGGGTCCGTACCGAACTTTAGCTTTTTCCCGAACCCGAACCCGGACTTTGCCCAAAAGTCCGGGTTCGGGTTCGGCAATCTAATTACGCATTTAGAAATGCTTCAGGGGCCAGCCAATCACCTTTTGATTAGCTGGTGTGCCCTTAGAGGCCATCATAGCCATCCCTACTAATGGCATGGCTGTGATTGGTCAGTGCAACATGTGACCCAGCTTCTATATAAGCTAAAGGCACACAGCACACATGTCACTCTGCTTCAGAATAGATAGGGAGAGGATCTAGTCTGCTGCTGCTGCTTTTAGGGTGAGATAGAAAGATAGATGAGGTAGTCCTGATTCTACAATCTTAGGGAAAAGATAGAGAGATAGTGTAGTGTAGGGCCAGGTTCCTGTTGGTGCTTTCAGGGAGAGAGAATATTATATAGGAGTCCAGATTCAGAGATTAAAATCAGCGATCTGCATAGGTTTACCTATTTGTGTTGCAGTGCAGTCTTTTTACACTGCCATGAGCCCAGTGTCAGAGAAAATCTAACTTTTAGGGGGAAAAAAAAAGGCACTTTATTGTGCTCTTTTCCAAAAGACCCATAGGGCAAAAAAAAAAAAAAAAAAAAGCATTTTATTTTGCTCGTGCAAAAAAAGACCCGTTAAGGGCAAAAAAAAAAAAAAAAATTTGCACTTTAATGTACGCTTGCAAAAAACGCCGTTTAGGGGCACAAAAAAAAGTTTGCAGTGTGTCATACATATTTTGAGGTGTGTGAAATAAACAATTTCTATATAGTTTTCTCCTACTGTGCTATACTAAAAAAACAACATTTTTTTTTAATAGCATTTTCTGCAGTTCTGTAGCTGTGCGATTCAGCGGTTACGTACTGTGGGTGTGTTCTGCTCTTCCAAAAAACGCAGTTTAGGGGCACAAAAAAAAGTTTGCAGTGTGTTATACATATTTTGAGGTGTGTGAAATAAACAATTTCTATATAGTTTTCTCCTACTGTGCTATACTAAAAAAACAACATTTTTTTTGAATAGCATTTTCTGCAGTTCTGTAGCTGTGCGATTCAGCGGTTACGTACTGTGGGTGTGTTCTGCTCTTCCAAAAAACGCCGTTTAGGGGCACAAAAAAAAGTTTGCAGTGTGTTATACATATTTTGAGGTGTGTGAAATAAACAATTTCTATATAGTTTTCTCCTACTGTGCTATACTAAAAAAACAAAATTTTTTTTGAATAACATTTTCTGCAGTTCTGTAGCTGTGCGATTCAGCGGTTACGTACTGTGGGTGTGTTCTGCTCTTCCAAAAAACGCCGTTTAGGGGCACAAAAAAAAGTTTGCAGTGTGTTATACATATTTTGAGGTGTGTGAAATAAACAATTTCTATATAGTTTTCTCCTACTGTGCTATACTAAAAAAACTAATTTTTTTTGGAATAGCATTTTCTGCAATTCTGTAGCTGTGCGATTCAGCAGTTACGTACTGTGGGTGTGTTCTGCTCTTCCAAAAAACGCCGTTTAGGGGCACAAAAAAAAGTTTGCAGTGTGTTATACATATTTTGAGGTGTGTGAAATAAACAATTTCTATATAGTTTTCTCCTACTGTGCTATACTAAAAAAACAACATTTTTTTTTAATAGCATTTTCTGCAGTTCTGTAGCTGTGCGATTCAGTGGTTACGTACTTTGGTTGTGTTCTGCGCTTCCAACAACACCCATTTAGGGCAAGATCCTAAATTTGGAAAATATGAGGAGAAGGTCAAAGGGACGTGGTGGCCCCGGTCGTGGTGCTGCTGGTGGAGCTCCTGTTGCAGGGAGAGGACGTGGTGGATCTGTGCCAGATACACGCATAAGTGAAACACCTTCCTCAGGTGCGAGTAGGCGACCGAGCCTGCGGCGGTATTTTGTCGCGCCTAATGAGGCTGTACGAATGTTTAGGCCAGGACAAGTACAGGCGATAGTAGATTGGGTTGCTGACAGTGCCTCGGGTTACTTCACATTGTCTCCCACCCACTCTTCTGATGAAAGAACAGAGATGGCACCTGAAACCCATGTCCATCAGTCTTTCACCTCACCCCCTTGCAAATCAGCCAAGCAGTCTGAGCCCCAAATCATGCAGCAGTCTCTTCTGCTTTTCGATGACTCTGTTAGCAGGGTTTCCCAGGGCCATCCACCTAGCCCTGCCCCAGAAGTGGAAGAGATTGAGTGCACCGATGCCCAACCACTTATGTTTCATGATGAGTACATGGGAGGACCATCGCAGTACGTCTCGGATGATGACGAAACACAGGTGCCAACTGCTGCTGCTTTGGCAATTGTGCAGACAGACAAGGAGGGCAGGGGTGAAGACTGGGTGGAAGATGATGTGGAGGACGATGAGGTCCTCGACCCCACATGGAATCAACGTTATGCAGGTGACCAGTGTAGTTTGGAGGAAGAGGTGGTGGTCGCACAGAGCCACCAGCACAGCAGAAGAGGGAGCAGGGTGCAAAAGCGGAGTGTCTGTCAGCTAGACAGTATGTCTGCTACTGCCCAACGCAGCAAGGGACCGAGCACACCAAAGCCAGGTCCAAGGAGTTCCCTAGCGTGGCAGTTCTTCACACAATGTGCTGATGACAAGACACGAGTGGTTTGCACGCTGTGCAATCAGAGCCTGAAGCGAGGCATAAACGTTCTCAACCTGAGCACAACCTGCATGACCAGGCATCTAAGTGCAAAGCACGAGCTGCAGTGGAGTAGACACCTCAAAAACCAAGAAAGGTCTCTGGCTCCTCCTGCTTCCTCTTCTGCTGCAGTCTCGGCCTCTTCATCCACCTCTGTAGTGACAGTGGCACCTGCCACCCCGCAAACAGAGGATCTGCCAGCAACACTACCCCCTGGGTCACCAACCATCTCCACAATGTCCCATGGAAGCGTTCAGCTCTCTATCTCCCAAACATTGGAGCGGAAAAGGAAGTACCCCCCTAGCCACCCGCGATCCCTGGCCCTGAATGCCAGCATTTCAAAACTCCTGGCCTTTGAAATGCTGTCATTCCATCTGGTGGAGACGCAGAGTTTTAAAAGCCTGATGGCATTGGCTGTCCCACAGTACGTCGTGCCCAGCCGCCACTATTTTTCCAGGCGAGCCATCCCTTCCCTGCACAACCAAGTGGGGGACAAAATCAGGTGTGCACTGCGCAACGCCATCTGTGGCAAGGTCCACCTAACTACGGATGCGTGGACCAGTAAGCACGGTCAGGGACGTTATATCTCCCTAACAGCACACTGGGTAAATGCAGTGGCGGCTGGGCCTGAGGCAGATAGCAGTTTGGCGCATGTCCTTCCACCACCGAGGATTGCAGGGCGCTTCAGTTTGCCTCCTGTTGCTAACTCCTCCTACTCCGCTTCCTCATCCTCTACCGCCTCCTCATCCGGTCAGCGTAACACCTTCACCACCAACTTCAGCACAGCCAGGGGTAAACGACAGCAGGCAGTTTTAAAACTTTCCTGTTTGGGGGAAAAACCCCACACCGCGCAGGAGTTGTGGAGGGACATGGAACAACAGACCAATGAGTGGTTGCTGTCAGTGAGCCTCAAGCCCGGCCTGGTGGTGTGCGATAATGGGCGAAATCTCGTAGCAGCTCTGGGCCTAGCCGGTTTGACGCACATCCCTTGCCTGGCGCATGTGCTGAACTTGGTGGTCCAGAGGTTCCTTAAAAATTACCCCAATATGCCAGAGCTGCTGCAGAAAGTGCGGGCTGTGTGTGCGCACTTTCGGCGTTCTCACCCTGCTGCTGCTCGTCTGTCAGCGCTGCAGCGTAACTTCGGCCTTCCCACTCACCGCCTCATATGTGACGTGCCCACAAGGTGGAACTCCACCTTGCACATGCTGGCCAGACTGTGCGAGCAGCAGCAGGCGATAGTGGAGTTTCAGCTGCAGCAATCACGCGTGAGTCACTCTGCGGAACAGCAGCACTTCACCACCAATAACTGGGCCTCCATGCGAGACCTGTGTGCCTTGTTGCGCTGTTTCGAGTACTCCACCAACATGTCCAGTGCCAATGACGCCGTTCTTAGCGTTACTATCCCAGTTCTATGCCTCCTTGAAAAAACGCTTCGGGCGATGATGGAAGAGGATGTGGCACAGGAGGATGAGGAGGAGGAGGCGGGATCATTTCAAAGGCTTTCAGGGCAGTCTTTCACAAGTGGCTACGAGGGTGGGTTCCTGCACCAACAAACGGCAGGTACACAATTGTCCGGCAGAAAGGGCACAGTTCTGGAGGATGACGAGGTGGAGGAGGAGATGGAGGAGGAGGAGGAGGAGGAGGAGCCATTTTCACAGCAGGGTGGCACCCAGACCAGCTCGTGGCCATCACTGGTGCGTGGCTGGGGGGATACAGAGGACACAGACGATACACCTCCCACAGAGGACAGCTTTTCTTTGCCTCTGGGCAGCCTGGCACACATGAGCGATTACATGCTGCAGTGTTTCCGCAATGACCGCCGAGTTGCCCACATTTTAAATGGTGCTGATTACTGGGTGGCCACCCTGCTGGATCCCCGTTACAAGGACAACGTACCGTCCTTAATTCCCTCACTGGAGCGGGATCGTAAGATGCGCGAGTACAAGCGCACGCTGGTAGACGCGCTGCTGGTGGCATTCCCACCTGACAGCGGGCGTACGGTGGAAGCACAAGGCGAAGGCAGAGGAGGAGGAAGAGGTCGCCAACGCAGCCGGGGCACCGGCAGCACCTCAGAAGACAGGGTTAGCATGGCTGAAATGTGGAAAAGCTTTGTCAGCACGCCACAACAACCAGCACCACCAGCTGAGATGGAACGTCTTAGCAGGAGGCAGCATTTCACCAACATGGTTGAGCAGTATGTGTCCACAGGCCTACACGTACTGGATGACGGGTCTGCCCCCTTTAACTTCTGGGTCTCCAAATTGGGCACATGGCCTGAGCTTGCCCTTTATGCCTTGGAGGTGCTGGCCTGCCCTGCAGCCAGTGTATTATCTGAACGTGTATTTAGCACGGCAGGGGGTGTTATCACAGACAAGCGCAGCCGCCTGTCCAGAGCCAATGTGGACAAGCTCACGTTCATTAAAATGAACCAGGCATGGATCCCACAGGACTTGTCCGTACCTTGTGCAGAATAGACATGTATACCGGTGTTGTGACAAAAACTGTCCGGCCATCGGATTGTGTCCGGCCCATACTGCGAAGGCGCAGCGCTTGCGCAGTACAGAGGACAAGGAGATTCACAAAATCTCCGAAGATGAACGGCGCCTGCGCTGTGAGTGCAGGTTCAAGCCCCACCATCCAAGTGGACATACGGTAGCACATAGTAACAGGGCCCCTCACGGGCTCGGTTCGATCGCCACGCTTCGGGCACGGCCTCACTTGGCTCGGCTTGAACCACGGATGGTGTGGCCTTCACCTGAACTCACCACGCAGGCGCCGTTCGTCTTGGGAGATTTTCGAAATCCCCTTGTCCTACATACTGAGCAAGCGCAGTACAGGGTGGACACTATTTGACGGGGGACAGAATTCGACACATCACCGGCCTTACCCAGCCATTGTTGTATTTTTGAATCAGTGTTGGCTACCTCGTCCTCCTCCACCGCCGCTTCCACCTACACAGCCACATCCACCGCCACCTCAACCTCCTACTCCATATGGACCTCGTCCTCCTAGGTCAAGATTTTTTTTTTTTTTTTTAATGTTATTTTAAGTTATTTCCCTATCCACATTTGTTTGCAGAGCACTTGCCATGCTCTTAACAACATTTTGCTGCCATTTGCAGCCCTCTAGCCCTTTCCATTACTTTTTTAGAGCCTTTTTAGTCCTTAGAAGTCCGGGTCCCCATTGACTTCAGTGGGGTTCGGGTTCGGGTTCGGGTTAAAGTTCGGTCCCGAACCCGAACTTTTTTCCGAAGTTCGGCCGAACCCGTCGAACCCGAACATCCAGGTGTCCGCTCAACTCTAATAATAATAATAAAAGTGTTTTTCAGTGTTTGATGACGAATTTCCCCACAAATCACTATCGCTCAATTCTGCGAGTGATTCTAAATTATTATCGCTGTTTTCTAGCTCTTACGTCTAAAACCACTTTTGACGTAAAGGGACACTTTTTCGTTGCTATGGACAATCTCCAAATTCCAGGCAGAAAGAACAGTTTTTATTGTATAAAAGTGCATGCAGGACACTGGACAGACCACTAGGGACAAAGGGGGGGTGTAATTTTGTGTACTGTGTTTTATCTTTTTTGAATTTGGCGCCGAACTCCGTCCCTGTGCGTCGTAACGTCGCAGGGAACAGAGCTCGGCAGCACTCGGAAGTGTGTGAATCGAGCGAGGAGACAGCTCGATCACACAGCGGGGAGGCATCTCACGATCCAGGGGACAAGGTAAGTAACTCTGCCTGGATTACTGCGATGCGATCCCGAGTCTGGCTCAGGGTTACCGATTTTGGTGCGGAAATTTCACCCCGAGCCAGACTCAGGAATACCACTAGGCAGGTCAAGGACACTCTCCTTAACAATTGATAATTGCTGGCTTTTTATTTTTTTTACATTTCATCTGTCAGTGGGAGAATCCCGTTGACAGCTAAAAGAATTGAGTCTGAAAGTATCGGTCTCAGGTATCGGAGCCTTTGCACAAGTACCGATACTCATGCAAATGCTTAGTATCAGCACTGATACCGATACCAGAATCGGTATCGGTGCAACCCTATTTACTAGGTTCATGATCCAGCACAGAAGAGCCACTTTGTCGCAGTATAACAGTGTTATGCAGTCAGCAAATGGCTAAAGCTTGGTACACACACAACAAATGTTGGAAGACATCAGCCGGTTAAAAAAATAAATGCTGACATTCGGCCCGTGTGTATTTTGGTCTGTCTGACAGAAGCCAAACATTTGGCCAGCTTCTGACGGACAAGCATGCTGGAAAACCAGCAGCCGACCAACTCCCGATCAGCGTTTTCAGCCAATGGAAGAGAGCGCTGATTGGAGTGTTCTGGCAGGGGGGGCTGTCTCTCTGTCAGAACACAACAGCTCAGCGTGGGAGATCGCTGCACTAACTTTGCATAATTAGTACAGCAGCTCCGGCTGGAGCTGGCAGTTTTTTGTTTTCGTGTTGAGCGAAAAGAAAACCTCATAGTGTGTACCAGGCCAAAAGCTGAACTCCCAGGCAACTAAAGACAAAGTTGGGGCTATTTACTAAAACTGGAGCGTGCAAAATCCGGTGCAGCTCTGCATAGAAACCAATCAGCTTCCAGGTTTTATTACCATAGCTTAATTGAACAAGCTAAAGTTCGAAGCTGATTGGCTACAATGCACAGCTGCACCAGATTCTGAGTGCACCAGTTTGCACCAGTAAATCTGAATTTGTAACATCAACATCCTAGTTTTTCAATTTTTTTTGGCTAAATTCACTGACTTGCTTTCTTACTTACTTTCTTATTTATAAAGCAGTGATTAACAGATCAGAGAAGTGGCTTCTAATATTTGTCAAAAGTGATCCCCAGTGAGCAGTGCCCAGGACCCAGCTGGGATCCAGCTTTAATTTGCTGGCATAAAATGCAAGGCATTATGGAGACAGATTTTAGGCCTCCTTTGACATTACTTCCCTAATGTGACTTGCTTAGTTGGACAGTGATGTCACAAGGGTTTGGATATCCAAAGCAAAAAGTGGGATTGTACTGGGTTCTTCTCACTACTTACCAGTGGTAAGCAGTGAGCAGTGAGGATCATGTTGCTCTGGGACCCAATGCTGGCCTTTCCAGTGACTTATAAAGACAAAATCTTTCAATGAGGACACTAGGTGACTGACCCCCCCAGGATCCCACTCATTTTATAGGGATTCCTTTCCCTTCTTGTTTTAGCTATGGGACAGGGAGTGAAGGGAAATCAACCCTATGGGACAAAGGTGGCAAAAAAATTAATCCACAAAATTTGCCTTTAGGTACACTTTAGAGAAGACCTTATGCTATTTCATATTATGACGGTAGACTACCAGTTTCAAATTTACTATGTCGGAAATATCTAGTGCTGTACACGTTTTGTACTGTGCTCCATTTATTGTAACTGTTTTTTGGCTGTTCTTTTCGCCTACCAAAAAATATAAAGAATTTAAAAAAATAAAGAAATAAAGAAATAAGATCTGAGGTCAAAGGACTACTTAACTATATTGGCTGTGGACATCTTGCAGCTGATCTCTTTCCCATTACTGTCTTACCATGCCTTGTTCTGCACCATGTCTCTGTGTGGAGGTGGGCATCTTGGCAGAGAAGAATGGCTTGCTTCCTTATGTCGCAGGAAAAGGTTAAATGTACATATTGGTGCTTACCCCTGAGAAGATAAGATACACTAAAACAGTTTAATTGCCTCCTGTAAAAAAAAAAAAAT
The DNA here is from genome assembly GCA_029206835.1 of Rana muscosa. Lineage (NCBI taxonomy): Eukaryota > Metazoa > Chordata > Amphibia > Anura > Ranidae > Rana > Rana muscosa. Next base: position 347,090,463 of record CM055127.1, read on the forward strand.
TACAGATTAGTTAGAGTCATTAGATGCGGTGAATCATTTGGAGCGCAGGTCTTCAATCTTTAAGAGCTCATCATTCACTTTCATATTTAAGTGACAAGGAATGTGAGTAAAGATGCAAAATAAATTGAGTAAAATATTTAAAGTGAAACCCTAGGCGGAGAGGGATATGCGTGTTATCATTTCCAACTTTTCAATCCAATAATGTCTCACCATCTTCAGAAGCTAGGTGACACAAGGAAAAAATGGCTGAGGATGTCACCATTATGGGGTTCTAGGAAAGCTGATGAAACATTGAGTGATCATTGCAACAGTATGTGCAGTCTCAGGCAGTAGAGATACTGCAGGATGCCCTGGAAAGAAAGAAAAAAAGCAATGTCCAGGCTATGTACATTTTTATAAAATATTTATTACCTTTTAGATGTTTCTTAAGCCTCTTACACACGATCAGATTTTTGGCCAACCGAGTGTCAGACTTTTGTCAAAAGGGGCGTGTGCCTGGATTTTGTCTTGCATACTAACGGCACACAATTGTCGGCCAACAAACACAAACATAGTGACATACCAAGTGGAATTTCAGCTCTTGAACGCCACCACTGTGGGCGTCTTCTGCTAATTTCGTGTTTAGTGAGCATTGATTCCAAGCATTCGTGTTTCTACTTTGGACTTTTGTGTGACGACTGACTTTTGTACAGACGATAAGAAAATCTGACAACAGACCGTTGTCCGCCGAAAATTTACTAGCCTGCCATCCAACATTTGTTGGCCGAAAGTTGGACAACAATTGTCTGAAGGAGCGTATTAACGGTCGGATTTTAGGCCAACAGTCTGTCAACAGACAATCCCCTGCCAACAATCGGATCGTGTGTACGAGGCTTTAGGAGGTGTCATGAGAGACTGCAAGCATTTCTGAACAAATTCAGAGTGAGTCTGCCTCAAGTTCCCTCTTAAAGTGATTGTATATTATCTTTATTTTTTAAATAACGTACAGCTTTATATTTGCATGCTCAACCCTGAACCTCCTTTTCTCGGGTCCCCCACCGACTCTTCTGGCTCCTCTCCTCCACCAAGTGCCCCCATATAAAGTGTCTTTCTATGGAGGCTCTTGAGCAGGCTCGCTCCAGAGTTTCACTTTCTGCGTCTATTGACAGAGACAGCAGAACAACCCACCCCCCAGCTCCCTCGTCATTGGCTTTCATTAATAGCAGTGGGAGCCAATGGTCCTACTGCCTCAGCAATGCCAGCGAGACCAGGAAGTGAGGGGAGAGAAGAGCTGTAGATGTGCACAGTTCTGGATCAAATGAGGGCTCAGGTAAGTAAAGTAAGTGGGGTGAGGGAGGATACTGATGCCGAAACATTTTTAACTTTTATGCAAGAAATGCAATAAGGTCAAAAATGTTTAGGCTTTATACGCACTTTAATTTTATACAATTGTTAAGCCAAGCCAAGAACTAAGTATGGTTTTTCAAGTGTTGGGGGTTATCAGAAAAGAGCATCTGTAATGGTGAGCAGCAATGTCTAAATATTTTTTTTAAAGCAGAACTAAAGTTCCGACGTAGTTCACTGCAAGCAGGCAGGTTTTTTATTGCAGAAGAGACTTCTGAAATAAAATACACTTACCTGCCTGTTTATAGTGTTCCCCGGCATGTACACTGAGCTGCGCATGCACACCTCAGCTTACAGTGGCTGGCCCAATTTCTCTGTGCTGGAATGATGGCCTCCTGCTGCGGGCAATGAAGATGGCTGAAAACCAGCACACAAGATGCCAGCGCCAGCGAGAGGCAGGACTGTGGGATGAAAGGTGAGTATAAACTGCTTTTAGTCCTGCTTTACGTTATGTTATGTGAATGAGAACATTTACCAAATATAAAGTACCGGTAGGTGTTTTTCCAATATAGCCACAACGTTTAAATACACAAGGAAAAAGCATTATTATATAATGAAAGCCCCTCTAAGGCTAGGTTTACACATGTGCAGGTCGGGAATGTGTGAATACTCAGGTGCCTTGGAGACCTGCACAGAAATACGCTGCTCTTTAACAGGCATGCACTCGTGCCATCAGTTCCTAATGGTACCCCACACACATTGGCATCCTCGTACGTTTTTGTGAGCGCATACAGTCACTGTTCAGTGCGGCACATTTTTAAAAAGGTTTTTTTCTTGCAGGTAGTCAATGGGCTGCTGTACCTGTGACATGTGCTTACAAAATGCACAAAGACATAACGCACATATGGTACAATAACCTAGGCTAAGGAAGCGGTTTGTTTAAATGCCTGGAGTATAATAAAAAAAATACATTAGATAATCACTGACAGTCTAAGTCGTAATAAGAATTATATAATACAACAAGTTTCTTGCAGACAGGCACTAACCACTTAATGGGAGCCAGGGCAGACTTGGCTGGGGGGCAACTGCCCCCCCCCGGGCAGCTCTGATGCTCTTTAAAAAGGCTGCACTGTTTTTGCTGCAGACATGCCTAAAGGCATCCTGGTGAAGAGGAGTAAAATGTCCCCAGAGTAAAGACCGGCTCCTTGCCCCACTGAAGGCTCTCTTCTCCCCGCCAGCCCCCCCCCCCGTGGGCAGTTTGAGAACCTGGAGTCGGTGCAACAGGCGCTGTCCACAGCAACCCACCCAGTGAGCAGGCCTGGAGTAGAGCTTCAGCCTGGGATGGGGGTTGGGAGGAGGCAGGGAAGAGGGAGATCAAGAGGGGGCCAAGTCCCTGCGCCATGGGCCCATGGGGTTTATTTACTAAAGGCAAATCCACTTTGCACTACAAGTTTACTGCAAGTGCAGTTGGAAGTGCAGTCACTGTAGATATGAGGGGGACGTTCAAGGAAAATAAAAAACAGCATTTTTGCTTGTAAATGATTGGATGATAAAACCAGCAGAGCTTCCCCTGATTTCAGCTCTTCCCCTCAGATTTACAGCGACTGCACTTGCAGTGCACTTCTAGTGCAGAGTGGATTTGCCTTTAGTAAATAAACCCCTCTGGGTTGTACTTGCCTCCTGGGTCAAAGGTTACTTTTGCCTTGTTTCCACTGAGCGGAACGGTTCGGGTCGGTACAGTTTGGAACGGTTTGAATGGTCCGGTCTATTCTAGTGAGCGTTTCCACTGCAAGTCGGACCGTCAGGGACCATTCAGGGTTTAGAAAAAATGCCTAGCGTGTCCGCCAATCAGTGGAATGTATTGTAGCTCCACCCTAACCGAACCGTTTCATTTTCTATGGCCCCACATCTGAAGCAGGACCCAGAATGGTGCGGTACGGTTCGGTTTTATGGCACGCTTTCATAATGGAAACATCCAAAATAGCGTACCGTACTGAACCGCACCGAACCGATCCACTCAGTGGAAACGAGGCTTTAGTCAATCCCTGACTGGGAGCCACATAAAAGTTAGATCTGAGATATACAGGTTAGGGACCTGCACTTTAAAAAGCCTGCATCAGCATAACATAACAGAATAAGTAATGAATAATAATTGCAAAAAATAATACTTGTGCCAAAAAACCTTACACAATATCAAATAAGTCAGAAATGTGGGTTTAGATTTTAAGACACACCAAAAAGGTTTGCACAATGGTAAATAAACTATTTTATGAAACAGATATAAGAAACAGATAAAGCAAAAATTGTCCAAAAAGGTGATGATTTGACTATTCTTGGTTGTGACATTTTGATCAAACCACATCCTGACGAGGGGTGTTGGGGGCTCTGTTAGCAGCCTGCTCAGGAGTTAGACAAAGAATAAAAGTAGAATAGTACAATTTCAGAAATGGAAAAAGTAGATCTGTTTTGTTGATGTATCTGAGGGATGTTTCCAGGCACTTTCACATTGCCAATAAAGTGTATCATTCTAAAAAGGTTTAACTCAATAGATTATTTTTAAGATAGGAGGGTACAACAAGTTCTTCTAAATGCCCATACTAGTGATGAGCCGAACACCCCCGGGTTCGGTTCGCACCAGAACCCGCGAATGGACCGAAAGTTCGAACGAACATTAGAACCCTATTAAATACAATGGATGCGAATGTTCGAATTCTAAAGTGCTAATTATAACAACTATTATGCATGTTATTGTCATAAATAGGGTTTGGGAACCCGGGTTCTGCACCAGGGGACATGTATCAATGCAAAAAGAAGTTTTAAAAACGGTCGTTTTTCGGGAGCAGTCATTTTAATGATGCATAAAGTGAAAAAAAAAAAGTCAAATATTCCTTTAAATATCGTACCTGGGGGGTGTCTAAAGTATGCCTGTGAAGTGCCACGTGTTTCCCGTGTTTAGAACTGTCCCTGCACAAAATGACACTTCTAAAGGAAAAAAAAGCCATTTAAAACTGCTTGCGGCTTTAATGTAATGTCTGGTCCCGGTAATATGGATGAAATTCTTTAAGAAAAATGGCATAGCTACCCCATGACCCCCCCCCCCCTACCCCAGCCCATTACCAGCCCCTTTGGGTCTTGTATGGATATTAAGGGGAACCCCGCACATAAAATAAAAAAGGCCCTATATACTCTGAACAGCCGTATACAGGCGGTGCATACAAGACAGGGACTGTAGGTTTGTTCTTATGTAGAATCTGTTTGTAATTTTGAACAGGTACATTGTTGAAGTGTAGCTCCAGCCCAAAAATCTATTTTTAAACTTTTTGGGAAACATAGGTAAGGGTTATCACCCCTGTAACATTTGTTTTGCTGTCTGTGCCCCTGTTCAGAACATTTCACCTCACTTTCCGTCCCAATGACAACTGTTTTTGAAATGTGGTGTTTTTCTTGAAACAAGGATTGCTGATAAAGCATCAGTACAGATGAGACCCCTTTCTCCCATATTTATTCTTACAGGAGAGAATTTTCCTTTCTAGGGGTAGATTTCCTCTCACTTCCTGTTGTCTTCTTTCGTTTGCAAGTAGGAGTCGTTTGTAAGTTGGATGTTTGAAAGTAGGGACCTGCCGTATATACTCTGCAGAAATAGGCCCCTTAGTTGTTGGTGTTGGCACAACACTGTAAGCACTCAGTTACTCTTGGTTGGTGCTGGAACGCCCTGCTGTCAACTATTATATCAGGAATTTTAATTACATATAATTGTTGAACAGTGGTAGTAAAAATTGGGGCTTTGATGGTGGTGCTGGTGCCACAACACTGTAAGCCCTGACAGTTACTCTTGGTGGGTGCAGCAATGGGCCCTGCTGTGAATTATTAGATCAAGAATTGTAATTACATGCCCCTTTTGAACAGGGGCTGAAAAATTGGGCCTTTCGTGGTGGTGGTGGTGGTGGCGTTGCCACAAGACTGTAAGCCCTCAGAGTTACTCTTGGTGGGTGCAGCAATGGACCCTGCTGTGAATTATTAGATCAAGAATTGTAATTGCATGCCCCTGTTGAACAGGGGCTGAAAAATTGGGCCTTAGGCACTGGTGGCACAACACTACAACCCCTCACAGATACTGTACTTGGAGCACAGCAATGAGCCCTGTTGCAAAGTATTGCTTCAAAAATTGTAATGACACGCCCCTGTTAAACAGGGGCTGAAAAATTGGGCCTTAGGCACTGGTGCCACAACACTCCAACCCCTCACAGATACTGTACTTGGAGCACAGCAATGAGCCCTATGGCAAATTATTGCTAAAAAAATTGTAATTACACGCCCCTGTAAAACAGGGGCTGAAAAATTGGGCCTTAGCCACTGGTGGCGGCACCCATAAACAAAAATGATCTTCCAAGCTATCATCATCAATCGTATCATTGAGGACTCGGAGGAGGAGGATAGCCAGTCAACATAACAGCACAGGCACTCAGCATCAGCATCAGTCTTGAAGGGATGTGACATGTTAAAATCAATTAGTCTGTTATATCAGCATCAGGTGTGTGGTAGCTGGTGGTGATCCAAGACTGGTTCATCTTGATGAAAGTCAGTCGATCAACCGAGTCGGTGGACAGGCGCACCCTGTGATCCGTGACAAATCCTCCAGCAGCACTGAATGTGCGTTCCGAAAGAACGCTGGATGCAGGACAGGCCAGTAGCTCAATTGCATACTGTGCAAGCTCTGGCCAGTGATCCATCCTCAAGACCCAGTAAGCCAGAGGATTTTCGGTGGGGAAGGTGTCCAAGTCTGACCTTGCCCCTAGATATTCCTGCACCATGTTTATCAGACGCTGGCGATGGTTGCTGGAACCGATCATACTTTGGGGCTGCGGACTAAAGAATTGTCTGAACGCATCGGTCAGACGGCCACCTTCCCCACCACTCCTTCTTTGACTGGCCGAAGCCTCAGCAACTCGTTGTCCAGGACCAGGAGTTTGTAACCTCCCAGTCTCTGGGAACGCGTTGCACAGACCTTTCTGCAAGGCCTCCCGGAGTTGTCTCATCCTCTGCTCCCTCTGCGACGGTAACATAAGGTCCGCAACCTTACCCTTGTACCGTGGATCAAGGAGAGTGGCCAGCCAGTAATGGTCCCTCTCCTTGATCCGAAGAATACGAGGATCCTTCCGCAGACTTTGCAGGATCAGGGAGGCCATGCAGCGTAGGTTTGCTGAGGCATTCGCTCCGGAGTCCTCTGGGTCACTAAGGACGACATGATCCGCAGCCACCTCCTCCCAGCCACGTACAAGTCCACTGGTTTCTTGGGACTGTAAATCATCCCTAAAAGACTGCTGCTGATGATGCTGAGTGCCAGCCTCCACCTCCATGCTGACACAATCCTCCTCCTCCTCCTCCTCCTCCTCTTCCTGTGCGATGGGTGGGACAGAAGGAACACTGTCTGGGTAAAGGGGGCCTTGAGAGGCAAGGAAGTCCTCCTCTTCCTGCCTCTGTTCTGCCTCAAGTGCCCTGTCCATTATTCCACGCAGCGTGTGCTCCAACAGGTGGACAAGAGGTACAGTGTCACTGATGCATGCACTGTCACTGCTCACCATCCTCGTGGCCTCCTCAAATGGTGCCAGGACAGTGCATGCATCCCTGATCATGCCCCACTGGCGTGGAGAAAAAAAACCAAGCTCCCCTGACCCTGTCCTGGTGCCGTAGTCGCACAGGTACTCATTGATGGCCCTCTGCTGCGTGTGCAGCCGCTGCAGCATGGCTAACGTTGAGTTCCACCTGGTGGGCATGTCACATATAAGGCGGTTCTTGGGCAGGTTCAACTCCTTTTGCAGCTCAGCCAGGCGAGCACTGGCATTATAAGATCTGCGGAAATGCACACAGACTTTCCTGGCCTGCCTCAGGACATCCTGTAAGCCCGGGTACCTGCCCAAGAACCGCTGCACCACCAGGTTAAGGACGTGAGCCACACAGGGCACATGGGTCAGTTGTCCCTGTCGGAGGGCGGAGAGGAGGTTGGTGCCATTGTCGCAAACCACCATTCCTGGCTTAAGCTGGCGTGGCGTCAACCACCTCTCGGCCTGGCCCTGCAGAGCAGACAGGACCTCTGCCCCAGTGTGGCTTCTGTCCCCCAAACACACCAGCGCAAGCACGGCATGGCATCTTTTTGCCTGCGTACTTGCGTAGCCCCGTGAACGGCTACGGAGCACCGCTGGTTCATAGGACAAACCACAGGAAGAGGCCATGGAGGAAGAAGAAGAGGAGGGGGTGGAGGAGAGAGGTGTGTCACAACCAGTAGTAGCATTTTGGAGGCGTGGCGGTGGGACAACCTCCAACACTACTGCACCTTGTCCTGCATCCTTCCCAGCTGCCAAAAGAGTGACCCAATGGGCCGTGAAAGAAAGGTAACGTCCCTGTCCATGCCTGCTGGACCATGAGTCAGCGGTAATATGCACCTTACCGCTGACCGCCCTGTCCAGCGAGGCCAAGACATTGCCTTCCACATGCCGGTAGAGAGCCGGAATAGCCTTCCGTGAGAAAAAGTGGCGTTTGGGAACCTGCCACTGAGGAACCGCACATTGCACAAACTCACGGAAGGGGGCCGAGTCTACCAACTGAAAAGGCAGCAGTTGAAGCGCTAGCAATTTAGCCAAGCTAGCATTCAACCGCTGGGCATGTGGATGGCTGGGAGTGAACTTCTTTCGACGGTCCAGCAGCTGGGGCAGGGAAATTTGGCTGCTAGAATCGGACGTCGGTGTACTGCTAGCAGAGTGGCCGCAAGTACTTGGCTGTGACACACCTAATTCTACACCTTCATTCCTCTCAGTGCATGTTTCAGAGAGGACTGAAGTTATAGTGGGGTTGGAGATCCCAGCTGATGCGGTGCAAGGAGAGGTCCGCTTTGTTCTTTGGTGTGGGTCTTTGAGGTAGGCTTGCCAACGAGCTGCATGGCAGGTCAACATATGTCTGGTCAGGCATGTGGTACCCAAGCGGCTGATGTTTTGGCCACGCGATATACGCTTGAGACATATGTTGCAAACAGCAGCTGTGCGATCTGATGCACTAGCCTCAAAAAAGGCCCACACCAAAGAACTTTTTGAATGACGGGCAGAGGCAGCGCCCTGCACAGGCGGAGCTCTGCGGTGTGATTCCGTCGGTGTACTGCCCTTACGCTGGCCACCAAAGGGCATCCTGCCTCGTTGGAGATGTGCCTCCTCCTCATCCTCCTCCTCCTCCTCTCTCCTATTAGGCACCCACGTGGAGTCAGTGACCTCATCATCACCTCCCTCCTCATCACTGGAGCCAATCTGGCAGTATGCTGCAGCTGCTGGAACATGACTGCCAGATTGGTGTCCTTCTTGAGCATCCCCTCTGTCTGCTCTCACGCTACTGCCTTCCTCTAGCTGGGTTTCATCATCAGACCCTTCGAAACGCTGGGCATCCTCCTGGAGCATGTACCCAACACTGTGCTGAAACAGTTCGGGGGACTCCTCAGGAGGAGGACATGGTGGGTCTAGGGAAGGAGTGACTGATGATGAGTCTGACATTGATACCAGGGAAGAGGACGCTTTGGCAGCTGCTTTTCCAGTACCCTGAGCCTGGGTGAGAGAGGATGAGGAGGAGGAGGAGGGCTTGGTCATCCACTCTACCAAGTCTTCGGCATGATGTGGCTCAACATGTCCAGCTGCCGAAAAGAAGGACAAGCGTGTCCCATGGCCATGTGCTGATGACAATGCACCGCGTCCACGACCAGCACTGTTGCCCCCAGACACAGAGCCTGCTTGCCCTCTTTTATTGCCTCCTGACTGTCTGCCTCTCCTTGTTTGCCTTCCAGACATTCTAATAGATGGCCTGCAGGGAGATGGGAAAAAAGCAATAAGGGCTACCTTCAGGTGTCCTTCTCTGTCCCTTGAAACAAGGACTTTGACAGTGAAAGAAACTGACACACTCTCCCTACCTACAGTTTTCTGTCCCTAGAATTTTTTTTTTTTTTAAGCACAATTTAGCACAAGGAGAATTCACTCACTGTCCTTCCAGGTCCCTGGAAACAAGGACTTTGACAGTGAAAGAAACTGACACACTCTCCCTACCTACAGTTTTCTGTCCCTAGAAAAAATGTTTTTTTTAAGCACAATTTAGCACAAGGAGAATTACCTCACTGTCCTTCCAGGTCCCTGGAAACAAGGACTTTGACAGTGAAAGAAACTGACACACTCTCCCTACCTACAGTTTTCTGTCCCTAGAAAAAATGTTTTTTTTAAGCACAATTTAGCACAAGGAGAATTACCTCACTGTCCTTCCAGGTCCCTGGAAACAAGGACTTTGACAGTGAAAGAAACTGACACACTCTCCCTACCTACAGTTTTCTGTCCCTAGAAAAAATGTTTTTTTTAAGCACAATTTAGCACAAGGAGAATTACCTCACTGTCCTTCCAGGTCCCTGGAAACAAGGACTTTGACAGTGAAAGAAACTGACACACTCTCCCTACCTACAGTTTTCTGTCCCTAGAAAAAATGTTTTTTTTAAGCACAATTTAGCACAAGGAGAATTACCTCACTGTCCTTCCAGGTCCCTGGAAACAAGGACTTTGACAGTGAAAGAAACTGACACACTCTCCCTACCTACAGTTTTCTGTCCCTAGAAAAAATGTTTTTTTTAAGCACAATTTAGCACAAGGAGAATTACCTCACTGTCCTTCCAGGTCCCTGGAAACAAGGACTTTGACAGTGAAAGAAACTGACACACTCTCCCTACCTACAGTTTTCTGTCCCTAGAAAAAATGTTTTTTTTAAGCACAATTTAGCACAAGGAGAATTACCTCACTGTCCTTCCAGGTCCCTGGAAACAAGGACTTTGACAGTGAAAGAAACTGACACACTCTCCCTACCTACAGTTTTCTGTCCCTAGAAAAAATGTTTTTTTTAAGCACAATATAGCACAAGGAGAATTACCTCACTGTCCTTCCAGGTCCCTGGAAACAAGGACTTTGACAGTGAAAGAAACTGACACACTCTCCCTACCTACAGTTTTCTGTCCCTAGAAAAAATGTTTTTTTTTAAGCACAATTTAGCACAAGGAGAATTCACTCACTGTCCTTCCAGGTCCCTGGAAACAAGGACTTTGACAGTGAAAGAAACTGACACACTCTCCCTACCTACAGTTTTCTGTCCCTAGAAAAAATGTTTTTTTTAAGCACAATTTAGCACAAGGAGAATTACCTCACTGTCCTTCCAGGTCCCTGGAAACAAGGACTTTGACAGTGAAAGAAACTGACACACTCTCCCTACCTACAGTTTTCTGTCCCTAGAAAAAATGTTTTTTTTAAGCACAATTTAGCACAAGGAGAATTCACTCACTGTCCTTCCAGGTCCCTGGAAACAAGGACTTTGACAGTGAAAGAAACTGACACACTCTCCCTACCTACAGTTTTCTGTCCCTAGAAAAATGTTTTTTTTAAGCACAATTTAGCACAAGGAGAATTCACTCACTGTCCTTCCAGGTCCCTGGAAACAAGGACTTTGACAGTGAAAGAAACTGACACACTCTCCCTACCTACAGTTTTCTGTCCCTAGAAAAAATGTTTTTTTTAAGCACAATTTAGCACAAGGAGAATTACCTCACTGTCCTTCCAGGTCCCTGGAAACAAGGACTTTGACAGTGAAAGAAACTGACACACTCTCCCTACCTACAGTTTTCTGTCCCTAGAAAAAATGTTTTTTTTTAAGCACAATTTAGCACAAGGAGAATTCACTCACTGTCCTTCCAGGTCCCTGGAAACAAGGACTTTGACAGTGAAAGAAACTGACACACTCTCCCTACCTACAGTTTTCTGTCCCTAGAAAAAATGTTTTTTTTAAGCACAATTTAGCACAAGGAGAATTACCTCACTGTCCTTCCAGGTCCCTGGAAACAAGGACTTTGACAGTGAAAGAAACTGACACACTCTCCCTACCTACAGTTTTCTGTCCCTAGAAAAAATGTTTTTTTTAAGCACAATTTAGCACAAGGAGAATTCACTCACTGTCCTTCCAGGTCCCTGGAAACAAGGACTTTGACAGTGAAAGAAACTGACACACTCTCCCTACCTACAATTTTCTGTCCCTAGAAAAAATGTTTTTTTTAAGCACAATTTAGCACAAGGAGAATTACCTCACTGTCCTTCCAGGTCCCTGGAAACAAGGACTTTGACAGTGAAAGAAACTGACACACTCTCCCTACCTACAGTTTTCTGTCCCTAGAAAAAATGTTTTTTTTAAGCACAATTTAGCACAAGGAGAATTCACTCACTGTCCTTCCAGGTCCCTGGAAACAAGGACTTTGACAGTGAAAGAAACTGACACACTCTCCCTACCTACAGTTTTCTGTCCCTAGAAAAAATGTTTTTTTTAAGCACAATTTAGCACAAGGAGAATTACCTCACTGTCCTTCCAGGTCCCTGGAAACAAGGACTTTGACAGTGAAAGAAACTGACACACTCTCCCTACCTACAGTTTTCTGTCCCTAGAAAAAATGTTTTTTTTAAGCACAATTTAGCACAAGGAGAATTCACTCACTGTCCTTCCAGGTCCCTGGAAACAAGGACTTTGACAGTGAAAGAAACTGACACACTCTCCCTACCTACAGTTTTCTGTCCCTAGAAAAAATGTTTTTTTTAAGCACAATTTAGCACAAGGAGAATTACCTCACTGTCCTTCCAGGTCCCTGGAAACAAGGACTTTGACAGTGAAAGAAACTGACACACTCTCCCTACCTACAGTTTTCTGTCCCTAGAAAAAATGTTTTTTTTAAGCACAATTTAGCACAAGGAGAATTACCTCACTGTCCTTCCAGGTCCCTGGAAACAAGGACTTTGACAGTGAAAGAAACTGACACACTCTCCCTACCTACAGTTTTCTGTCCCTAGAAAAAATGTTTTTTTTAAGCACAATTTAGCACAAGGAGAATTACCTCACTGTCCTTCCAGGTCCCTGGAAACAAGGACTTTGACAGTGAAAGAAACTGACACACTCTCCCTACCTACAGTTTTCTGTCCCTAGAAAAAATGTTTTTTTTAAGCACAATATAGCACAAGGAGAATTCACTCACTGTCCTTCCAGGTCCCTGGAAACAAGGACTTTGACAGTGAAAGAAACTGACACACTCTCCCTACCTACAGTTTTCTGTCCCTAGAAAAAATGTTTTTTTTAAGCACAATTTAGCACAAGGAGAATTACCTCACTGTCCTTCCAGGTCCCTGGAAACAAGGACTTTGACAGTGAAAGAAACTGACACACTCTCCCTACCTACAGTTTTCTGTCCCTAGAAAAAATGTTTTTTTTAAGCACAATTTAGCACAAGGAGAATTACCTCACTGTCCTTCCAGGTCCCTGGAAACAAGGACTTTGACAGTGAAAGAAACTGACACACTCTCCCTACCTACAGTTTTCTGTCCCTAGAAAAAATGTTTTTTTTAAGCACAATTTAGCACAAGGAGAATTACCTCACTGTCCTTCCAGGTCCCTGGAAACAAGGACTTTGACAGTGAAAGAAACTGACACACTCTCCCTACCTACAGTTTTCTGTCCCTAGAAAAAATGTTTTTTTTAAGCACAATTTAGCACAAGGAGAATTACCTCACTGTCCTTCCAGGTCCCTGGAAACAAGGACTTTGACAGTGAAAGAAACTGACACACTCTCCCTACCTACAGTTTTCTGTCCCTAGAAAAAATGTTTTTTTTAAGCACAATTTAGCACAAGGAGAATTCACTCACTGTCCTTCCAGGTCCCTGGAAACAAGGACTTTGACAGTGAAAGAAACTGACACACTCTCCCTACCTACAGTTTTCTGTCCCTAGAAAAAATGTTTTTTTTAAGCACAATTTAGCACAAGGAGAATTCACTCACTGTCCTTCCAGGTCCCTGGAAACAAGGACTTTGACAGTGAAAGAAACTGACACACTCTCCCTACCTACAGTTTTCTGTCCCTAGAAAAAATGTTTTTTTTAAGCACAATATAGCACAAGCACAAAACACACTGACACTCTCCCTACCTATCCTTCTCTTTCCCTAAACTAAAGGAATCCAGGTTAAGCAAGAAAGAAATAAAAGTCACTGTCCCTGCCTATGCTGCTCTATCCCTGCTCCGGAACACACTACACTAGGCCGCCGTGCTGGCGGCCTTTTATAGTGTGGGGCGTGTACTAAACCCCCTCAGCAATAATTGGCCACAGGCATCCTGCCTGTGGCCAATCATTGCTCTCCTCGCTGCCGGCGCTGTGATTGGCCAAGCATGCGGGGTCACAGTGCATGCTTGGCCAATCACAGCGCCTGGATGACACTGCGATGGCGTAGTGCATTGTGGGCCGTTCGCGTCACTCGAATTTGGCGCGAACGGCCCAAATCGTTCGATCTTCGTCGAACGATCGAACAGCCGATGTTCGAGTCGAACGTATGTTCGACTCGAACACGAAGCTCATCCCTAGCCCATACACACGATCGGATATTCCGACAACAATTGTGTGATGGACGTGTTTTGTCATATAATCTGACCATCTGTATGCTCCATCGGACAATTGTTGTCGGAATTTCTGACAACAAATGTTGGATGGCCATGCTCTCAAATTGTCCGACAACAAATGTGTTCCGTCGGATTATCCGATCGTGCGTACACAAGTCCGTCGGACTAAAATACAAAGTATAAACACGCATGCTATGAACCAATGCTAACTATCAGACAACATTATGGAGAAGAAAATAAAAAATATGGACAGCCGCACTCCAAGAAACCTTTGACGGTCGCCTTTATTGTAAAAAATGGAAGATCACACCAAAAATCATCACAGCATAGCCGGGGTAACAGCTTACATGTTTCACACTGAAGGTCAGTGCTTAATCATAGCTATGATTAAGCACTGACCTTCAGTGTGAAACATGTAAGCTGTTATCCCGGCTATGCTGTGATGATTTTTGGTGTGATCTTCCATTTTTTACAATAAAGGCGACCGTCAAAGGTTTCTTGGAGTGCGGCTGTCCATATTTTTTATTTTCTTCTCTATATGCTACGTGCATTGCTGGCACCCACGGTAGTCCTGATACTACAAATTGCTGGAGCGTGTTCACCTGGAGCGGTAAAAATCTCTTTCTCTCTATCAGACAACATTAGCAGAAGTTGCCCAAAGGGTGGTGATAAAGAGCTGAAAAACCAAGTAGTTTGGTGTATGTTGGCTGAAAATGTTCTGCCGTCTGTATGCAGAACAAGTTCATTGCCAACGCCCTTTGGACAAAAATCCACGGATTTGTCCAATGGAAATCCGATCGTGTGTACGAGCCTTAAAGCCGCGTACACACGATCGGTTTTACAGATAAAAACAGTCCGATGGATTTTTTTCATCGGACAAACCGATCGTGTATGGGCCCCATCGGTCTTTCTTCCATCGGTGTCAAAAAATAGAACATGTTTTAAATTTTTCCGATGGATAAAAAACCGATAGCAAATTCCGATCGTCTATGGGCAAGTCCATCGGTTAAAAAATCCGCGCATGCTCAGAATCAAGTCGACGCATGCTCAGAAGCATTGAACTTCATTTTCTCTCGGCTCATCGGAGTGTTTTACGTCACCGCGTTTGGAACGGTCAGTTTTTTGACTGATGGTGTGTAGGCAAGACTGATGGAAGTCAGCTTCATCGGTTTTCAGATGGAAAAATCCATAGGAAATCCGATCGTGTGTACAGGGCTTTAAGAAGAATCCATTGCTTGTTCCTAGTGGGGGTAGGCTTCTTCTGTACTGAGCCAATATTAAGTCCATCAATTTAAAATGGAGAAGTAATAACTGAAGGACTAAGCACTTTGTACTTATTTTAATGATGGGTAGAGATAAGGAAACTTTCCTTTCATGGAATATCAGAATAAGAAACAGTGCTTCCTTCCATGCTACCACACGTCTCACATGTTGTTTGACCTGATATGAGTCTAGATACGAGTTATGATGAATATATTACAAGGTACGTAACCTTTTTTTTTGCCTTTGGAGCTGCGCAATCGTTTCACCAGCATGCAAGCCAAAGAAAAAATATATATTTTTTTATCATAGAGGAAGTTGAACATCTACAGGTTTGGATATGGAATGGATTGGGAATCCGCTCTGGCTAAGGGGAGAATGGCTGACCAGGACTTAGTTGTAGCAGCTGGGCAGATGATGGCAAAAGCCACAGAGTAGGCACAGTGAGCTTGGCATGGCCACTTAATTTGTGTTGGTTAAGAGCTCTAAGAAGGGCAAAATTGTAGAATCTAAGGTATTTCAATAGAGCTCCTAGAGGGGGTAAGGTTATGCTGTAGGCGATCCTCAGGTTGCAATCCTCTAACTCACCCAACCAGGTAACTACTGATAACAGGTGAACTTTCTTTGAAGCACTGGAGTGCTGGCTACACAACGCAGTAGGTGACATAGCAGGAGTGTACGGAAACACATAGAGGCTCAGAGGAGAAACACAATCTGGGAGTGCACATTTGCTGATAATTCGAGGCTGACTGGAATCCATAGAGAAATACAATGGTGCAGAGAAGCAGGTAACTGACTAAAGTGCAGAGCTAGATCTGGTGGTGAAGGTAGACTTAATGCTGGCAGGAGTTCTAGGGATATAGGCGTCCGCAAGGAGTGTGCCAATGCCAGGACTGGCTGGGCACACCCTAATCACCTTGTGTGCGTTAGAATTAGTAAACCCCCCCCTTCCCCACAGTGCTGTTGGCTTCCCTCCTCTCCTGCTGGCTGCTGCAGACACACAGAGGGATCTTCAGGATGGAGAGCGGGGAAGGGGCTGGTAAAAATGACCCCTTCCTTTTCTGAATGAACACAGTGAGTGATTGGTACTGAACGGCAACGGTGCATGTTTAGGAGATATTTTTAGTACCTATAGGTAAGCCTTATTATAGTCAGGAAAGGGGGAGGGGTTGGCCTGTTAGAGAGCAGGCCAGAAGGGGTCACTATTGGCAACAAAATTAACGCTCAAACTGGAATTATTCAAAGATAATTAATTTATTCCTGTATCAAAATTAAATATATATCAAAATTTAATAAAAAACCCAACAGAAAAGGCACCGGGCAAAAAGGTGATTTGCCATGGGTTATTGACAAACAGTACACACAGATAATACAACATAAACACTGTACTCGTCCGGACGTGCTGAATTAGCCCATGCAAGCACACCATTCCAATTGGAATATAAAGTTGGCTTGGTGGGAAAATAAATGTTCCCTGGTAGAAATCAATCATTAAGTGATTTACAATGGGCTAATCCAAGCATGGGAGGGGGGATGGAAGGAGGGGGAAAAGGGGAACCAATGGAGTACACTTTCAGGGGGATAGATAATGTCAGTCATGAGATCACTCAGTAGACAATGTTGCTAGTAGTGATGCTTAATGTCTTTGATCCTTTAGTATAGAGACAGGACACTGATTAAACCGGTGATGGTGAACCTTGGCACCCCAGATGTTTTGGAACTACATTTCCCATGATGCTCTTGCACTCTGCAGTGTAGGTGAGCATCATGGGAAATGTAGTTCCAAAACATCTGGGGTGCCAAGGTTCACCATCACTGGATTAAACTATCTGTGAGGGCTGCCAACAGCACTTGTGGCACAGTATTTGTTGAGTACTTGTTAGTACAGGCTTTGGAGTCTCCAGTAGTCTCAGTCTTTTATCCCTCATGTGTATTTCGGTGTCACAGTTTGAGGTAACTATAGAGATAGCTTCATAGATCACTGCAAGCAGGTGATATTGTATCAAACTGGTAGCAATCAGCACAGAGCAAATGGCAACATGTACCGTAAGAGTATAACTTGTATAGCGATTCAATTGATGAGTAGCTAGTGTAAAGCAGTAGACAAGGATGTCTTGTTATACATACCACAGTCCCTTCAGTGTTGGTGTCGGTGGTGGCCGGTATTCATGTGCACATAGCTGCTTGCTTTGGCCGTTCATAATTCCTTCCTGTGTGGCAACCACAGTGGGGAAAGGGAACAGTCCAGCCTTCAATATGGTGATCCAATAGTGACCGCTAGTATCCAGTAAGCGTAGTCACTTTCCGGGCTCCTGTGATCGGAGAATCCTTGCGATAGTTACCGCTGACACAGCACAGGTTCCGTGGCGTCTCCGCCTCCTCCGCTCACTCCACGCATGGCAACGTCACGTGACTGTACAGGGTGATGACGTCAACGCGTTTCGCTGTACTGATTAGCGTAGCTTCATCTCGGACCTTATTATAGGCTTACCTGTAGATAAAACATAAACAAATGGACTTAACTACCACTTTAAGTAATCCTGTGTGAACGAGGCCTATCTCTGAACATATTGTGGACACTGGAAAGCAATGTGGTAAGGTGGCTCTTCACTACACGTGTTACAGAAGAAGCATGGGGCTATATTGTAGGGAATAATGCTTCGAGAAGCTTATAGAAGAGAAGGACATGCACTGTATCTACAATGATGGATCTGGCTATTTGTGGCGGTGCCCAAGGACAGGGGTTGAGTTACTAAAGTTGTAGAGTGCATAATCTGGTGCAGCTCTGCATAGAAACCAATCAGCTTTTTTTTGTCAAAGCTTATTTGAACAAACTGAAATTAGAAGCTGATTGGCTACCATGCACACCTGCACCAGATTTTGCACTTTTTGGTTTTAGTAAATCAACCCCATAGTGGTGATTTAGTATCATCCATGTAGTTGAATGCATTTCATAATCTATTCTGAATGAAGGTTGACTCAAATAACTAGTACAGCAGAAACCGCATGGCTAGCATCTTGGGAAGGTTTGAGTTTAGTTAATGGGCATAATGCCCATTAATGTTTTCCACCCAGATGTTTCATAATAGAAGAGACGATAGTCCAGGACACTTGCTGCTGTTAGGGGTGAGTTTTAACATGTGTTGCAGGCACGATGCTGTGTTACAAGGTCTTTTTATTTTGTATCTCTCAGCCACAGGTGTGCGCAGTCTATTGCATTAGGGTGTGCACCCCAAAGCCTAAACATACATGCGTTGTGTAAATAAAACAGTATATGTATCCTTATAAATAAATGTGAACAAACATTCTAAAATGTAAAAATGTATTTAAACATGAACAGTGTCAGTAGAGCAGTGGATGGTGTCAGTAGGGTAAAGGTTCGTGTCAGTATGACAGTGGATGGTGTCAGTTAGGAGAGCAGTGGATGGTGTCAGTAGGGTAAAGGTTCGTGTCAGTATGACAGTGGATGGTGTCAGTTAGGAGAGCAGTGGATGGTGTCAGTAGGGCAGTGGACGATGTAAGTAGTTTTTAACTTTTATTACCTTTTTATAAATGTGTTTTTTTTACAATATTTTTAACAATTTTTTGGGGGGTTTTGGTTAAATATCAGGAGCCTAAACAGACCCCTGATGTCTCACTTTTGAGACAGAAAAGGGGTCTTAGGATAGAGATTCCGAAGTCCCTTTCTCTGCTCTGTGCTAAGCGGCTGCCTGTTCATTCACAAACTGAAGCATAGTAAACACTGTTAAGAATGAACACAGTGAGTGATTGGCACTAATCACTTACTATGTTCGTTCAGAAAAAGAAGGGGCAGTAAATGACACATTTACCAGCCCCTTCCCCCGCTCTCCATTCTGAAACATCCCCCTATGTGCCCGCAGCAGTAGCTGGCGGGAGAGAAGAGGAGGGAAGCCAGCAACGCTGCAGGGAGGGATACACAGGGGGTGAGAATCTGTACCGCACAGGATGATTAGGGTGTGCCCAGGCACGTGCGCACGTTTTTCCTCTTAGCACACTTTAAAGTTTCTCATACTATAGTATCTCATCAGTACATTTGATAATGACTGCAGAGACTTGTTGAATGTCATCCAAAAGTGGTTAAAAATGTAGTTTGTTTTTAACAATTTGGAATAAATGTAATTTCCTGAATGAAAAACCACATACGCTGTTAGAAATTCACACGGGGAAAGAGTATGGGGGGGCGGCTGTTGTATTAAAGTGGTAATAAACCCTGGAATGCACTGTTTAGGAGATATTATTGCGAGCACCAGGCGGTGACATCACCAGCGCATGCTGTTCCTTCAGAGCTGTGTACCGCGGCTGAGTCGTTATCGCGGTTCGGCAAATCAGGCTCCTGGGGTCCCTGAACCTGGAAGGAAGACCGGGTGAAGATGGAAGCCTCTGCAGCGGTGACAACATGCTGCTGGAGGGCTTTGTTTTAAAGGTAAGTCTTTCATAATGTGCTAGCTTGCGGTGCATACTAACTCATTAGAATATTGCCTTGCAGGTGGAAAAAAAAATTTTCTTACAGAGTTTACTATCTCTTTAATGGGCTAGGAAGGGGGCTTAGTGTACCTGTACTTTAAAGTCAAACTCAAGGCTGGAAAAAATACCCTTGCAGTGAGGCCCTTATGTACTCTGGCAGGTTCTGATGCTCTTCTTTTCTCTCTAGTGCACTCTTCCCAATGCACATGTTCCTGTGCAAGTGACTATAGTCTAAGTGGGTCCTTAAATAACCACCAGCTGGAACTGTGACCAATCAGGAATGTCACCAGCACACCATGAGACTTCAAAAAATGGGTCCAAAGCTTTATTAAGTGATTACATCGTGACAGCAAACAGCAACTTTTCAGAGCCTCGCAGGACCCCTTTATCAGGCATGTGATCTCACATACCTGATGAAAGGGTTCTGCGAGGCTCCGAAATGTTGCTGTTTGCTGAAACTATGTGGACCCATTTTTTGGAGACCCATGGTGTGCTGGTGAAATTCCTCTTCCTTTTCTCTCTGAGGTTCTGGGCTGTGAGCAGCCTCTTAAAGTCTCAACATCGCAACACTATTGGTACTGCATTGCATGTGTAGAAAACAAACGTGCAACCACGGAGAGACTGCTGGGGAATGGCGGCACGGATGGAAGAGCCTGCCAAATTGAGGAATCACATAGTACTGCTGCTTATTGCTGTGCTCTTGGTCTTAGTGCATGTAGCACCCTGCCCTATTTAGGCTAATTGAAACTTTTGGCATCTGCTGTACTAAGTGGAGTAGTTATCTGTTTTCTAGTTCTTGTCAGGTCTCCCCAAGCTTGGTGGGCGATTACTTCTGCCTATCTCAAGAAGAAGCTTCCAAAGAATAGAGTAGGAGGGTCAACCACTGAAATTCCCGAAATATTTATTCTCAGGCAATCCCTGGGAGAGGCATACAGAAGATGGCTGAGGGAGAAGATACATGTTTGGGAGGACTGATGAGTCTTCTTGTCCTGGGGCAAAATAGTTTGGATTAAATGATATTTGCTGGAGGGTATCACCTGTGAAGGCTGACCTAAGGAGCGATCTTGGCATCATGGAAGAATGTTGCATGGAAGCTGGTAGGCAACAGTTTTTGTGGACATTGTGACTAGAGCCCTTGCTAAAGACTCCTGGTGTGCATGTGTTTGGGGAAGTAAGTGCCAGTGATTGCTGCAAGGACTGGGACTGTTTGTACAGAGCCCCAGATTAACTGGCCATTCCATTCTACCCTCAGCAAACGAGAGGATTCTGTCTAAAGTTTGTTCTCCTGTTAATTTCTTCTAACATTTTGGAGTATCCTGCACTCTTATCTCTCTCCTGTTCAAGTTTTCTGCAATAAATCAACAAAATACATCCCCTTGACCAAGTGTTCTCCAAACTTTCTAAATAAAGGGGGGGGGGGGTCTGTGGGGGTAGAAAATGTCCTGGCATCAATGGGAGTAAACAAAGTAATCATTGGTATTAGTGGGATGGATAGTACCCCGTCAGGGCCGATCCTAGATCGGGTGCAGGGGGTGCAGTTCACCCAGGCGCCACAGAGGTGGGGGCACTGAAGCGCCCTCTATTCTCCACCTCCTCTCCTTGTCCGTGCCGGTCGCCGCCGCCGATGTGTTTTTCAAACCTAAGCCCGGCGTCCCCCCTCCCTCCTCCTGTCAGAGGAGGAGAGTGAAGCATCCGCCGGAGATCAGAGCGGCTGTCTCTGTGTGGAGAGAGACAAGCCGCGCAATGCCGTCGCTGAGGGGGCGGTCCGTGCCTTCTCCTCCTCTCTGTGTCTTAGCTCCTGCCTGCTGCTGCTGCGATCTGGCTGCACATTGTCCTCTCCTCTCCAGCTGCCGCTGGGTGTTTTTATGTATGTAATGGGGGGGGACTAATGGAGGGGGCCGGAGGGAGGGTTTGTCCTGGGGGGAGTCTGTACTAATGGGGGGGTTTGTCTTGGAGGGGTCTGTATTAATGGAGGGGGGGTTTGTCCTGGGGGGAGTCTGTACTAATGGGGGGGTTTGTCCTGGGGGGAGTCTGTACTAATGGGGGGGTTGTCCTGGAGGGGTCTGTACTAATGGAGGCGGGGTTTGTCTTGGGGGGAGTCTGTACTAATGGGGGGTTGTCCTGGGGGTCTGTACTAATGGAGAGGAGGGTTTGTCCTGGGGGAGTCTGTACTAATGGAGAGGGGGGTTTGTCCTGGGGGGGGTCTGTACTAATAGAGGCTGGGTTTGTCCTGGGGGGAGTCTGTACTAATGGGGGGGTTGTCCTGGGGGGGGTCTGTACTATTGGAGAGGGGGGTATGTCCTGGGGGGAGTCTGTACTAATGGGGGGTTGTCCTGGGGGGAGTCTGTACTAATGGGGGGGTTGTCCTGGAGGGGTTTGTCCTGGGGGGAGTCTTTACTAATGGGGGGTTGTCTTGGAGGGTCTGTACTAATGGAGACGGGGTTTGTCTTGGGGGGAGTCTGTACTAATGGAGAGGGGGGTTTGTCCTGGCGGGGGGTCTGTACTAATAGAGTCTGGGTTTGTCCTGGGGGGAGTCTGTACTAATGGGGGGGTTGTCCTGGGGGGTCTGTACTAATGGAGAGGGGGGTTTGTCCTGGGGGAGTCTGTACTAATGGGGGGGGGGGGTTTGTCCCGGGGGGAGTCTGTACCAATGGGGAGGTTGTCCTGGAGGGGTTTGTCCTGGGGGGAGTCTTTACTAATGGGGGGGGTTGTCCTGGAGGGGTCTGGGCTAATGGGGGGGTTTGTCCTGGGGGGTCTGTATTAATGGAGGGGGGGTTTGTCCTGGGGGGTCTGTACTAATGGGGGGGTTGTCCTGAAGGGGTCTGTACTAATGGAGGCGGGGTTTGTCCTGGGGAGAGTCTGTACTAATGGGGGGGTTGTCCTGGAGGGGTCTGTTCTAAAGTTGGGGGGTGGTTTGTCCTGGGGCAGTCTGTACTAATGGAGGGGTGGGTTTGTCCTGGGGGAGTCTGTACTAATGGGGGGGTTTGTCCTGGGGGGAGTCTGTACTATGGGGGGGTTGTCCTGAAGGGAGTCTGTACTATGGGGGGTTGTCCTGGAGGGGTCTGTACTAATGAAGGGGGGGTTTGTCCTGGGGGGAGTCTTTACTAATGGGAGGGTTTGTCCTGGGGGTCTGTGCTAATGGGGGGGTTTGTCCTGGGGAGTCTGTACTAATGGAGAGGGATTGGTTTGTCCTGGGGGGGTCTGTACTAATGGAGGGGGGTTGTCCTGGGGGGTCTGTACTACTGGAGCGGGGACTGTACTAATGGAGGGGGTGGTTTGTCCTGAGGGGGGTCTGTACTAATGGAGGGGGTGGTTTGTCCTAAGGGGGGGTCGGTACTAATGGAGGGGGTGGTTCGTCCTGAGGGGGTCTGTACTAATGGAGGGGGGATGGTTTGTCCTGAGGGGGGTCTGTACTAATGGAGGGGGGTCTGTACTAATTGAGGGGGGATGGTTTGTCCTGGGGGGTCTGTACTAATGGAGGGGGGTGGTTTGTGCTGAGGGGGGGTCTGTACTAATGTAGGGGGGTCTGTACTAAAGGAGAGGGGTGGTTTGTCCTGGGGGGTCTGTACTGAGGGAGGGGTTTATACTTAGTGGGGAGTCTGCACTGACGGAGTGGGTCTGTACTGAGGGGCGACTATAGGTGGTGGAAGGGGGGTGACACCATGTTTTACCACACCGGGTGACACCAACCCTAGTGACGCCACTGCAGCTGCGGGCTCTACTTTCTCCCCTCCCTCTCCTCCTCCCACTCCCTCTCCTCCTCGCACGCAATGCTGTACTAGTGAGTGCCGCTTGCCAGCACAGCCGCCCACTATGTTTCTTCCCCCCACCTTCATATCGGCAAGGGAAGAAATAGAATAGAAAAAGGAGCAGAGAAGAGGATTGCGGGACATGTAGTCCTGAAGACTGGCAGCCCCACTGTAACAAAGAAACTGCAGCCCACACAGCATGCCCAGCTGAATGGGAGAGAGAGAGAGAGAGCCAGGAGCCCGGGAAAGCTTTCAGGGAAGTGCACCCAGGACTCCAGAGGGAGTGGACAGTGCTGAGAGAACACCATCAGAGAGAGAACCCCGCTGGCCTGCGCCACCAGAGTGAAAGCCACACAGCCTGGCACCATCCCTGGTGGAAAAAAGAATAGAGTCATTGCCAGAATACAGACCTGGGCTCTACCCAGCGGAGTCGCCATGGGCAATTCAGAGTGAGCTGACTCCTGATCAGAGGAACCGTTGTTGCTGTATCGCTGGGTCAGGTGAGAGGGCCGATCGGCCATTATGTACTAGCGTCCATAGGAACTGCAGTCTCTGACCATCTCCTGTATTATATCTGCAGTCTCTGACCATCTACTGTAGTATGTCTGCAGTCTCTGACCATCTCCTGTAATAAGTCTGCACTCTCTGACCGTATCCTGTATTATGATTGCAGTCTCTGACCGTCTCTTGTATCATGTCTGCAGTCTCTGACCATCTTCTGTATTAAATCTGCAGTCTCTGACCGTCTCCTGTATTATATCTCCAGTCTCTGACCGTCTCCTGTAGTATGTCTGCAGTCTCTGACCATCTCCTGTAATATGTCTGCACTCTCTGACTGTATCCTTTAATATGTCTACACTCTCTGACTGTCTCCTGTAATATGTCTGCACTCTCTGACCATCTCCTGTAATATGATTGCAGTCTCTGACTGTCTTTTGTATCATGTCTACAGTCTCTGAGCATCTCCTGTAGTATGTCTTGGGGCACTCTCTAACAGAAGCCCTCTCTGTGTTCATCAGAGAGACTCCCCTCCAGGTCTCATTAGTGTACACTCTTCCAGTATTTTCTTTATTGTTAAAAGATCATGGGAGGATCCTAGGGTAACAAAGACTTCTTAGGGGAGCATCTCTGTGTTTGAGTCGTTGCCCTAGAAACATTTGTAAAGGGGAGGAGTTGGTAAGATGGTGACCATGCCCATGTGGGGGCGCCAGAAATATTTCTGCACCCAGGCATCTGTGACCCTAGGATCAGCCCTGTACCCCGTCATTGGTATTAGCGGAAGCAATAGTGCCCCACCATTGGTGTCAGTGGCAGGAATGGTGCTCCATCCTTGGTATCAGTGGGAAGAGTAGTGCCCCATCATTGGTGTCTGTGGGAGTAATAATGTCACAAGTTTGTTGTCAGTGGGAGGAATAGTGCACCATCATTGGTGTTAGTGGAAGGAATAGTGCCACACCATTGGTGTCAGTGGGAGGAATGGTGCCCCATCCTTGGTATCATTGGGAAGATTAGTGCCCTATCATTAGTGTCAATGGGAGTAATAATGCCACAAGTTTGTTGTCAGTGGGAGGAATAGTGCACCATCATTGGTGTCAGTGGAAGGAATAGTGCCACACCGTTGGTGTCAGTGGGAGGAATTGTGCCCCCTTTTTGGTGTCACTGGGATTTGTACCTCAAGGGCCGCACCTGGCCCCGGGCCAGTTTGGAGACCACTGTCCTAGACTGAGCCTACATTTGTCAGTGAGCTGGGCACTGTGTCTGGCAGCCTCTGTACTCTAGCAAGAGAGACTTAGTCATTCTGAGCAGGCCCTCAGAGTACTAAAAGCACATTGTGGACGGGGTCCCACCGCAAGGTTATTTCGATTTCTTATGCCTGGAATTGGGTTTTAAAGTACATCTGTCTCCACAGGTAGAATTTAAAACTAAAATAAAATTAAAGTGATTGTAAACCTTCTTTAAAAACAAACAAAATATAATACACACGTCATACTTACCGGCACAAGCCTTCTCTTCTGGGGAGCCTCTTCAGGAATAAGATCAGGATTGGGTAAGTATAAGGAGGGGCAGGAGGGAGGAGCCACAGAATGTAATAACGTAAAAAAAAAAAAAAAAAGTGGCTGGAAACCCTCACACATACCCAGTGAAGTGACTGACATCAGGTGATACACAGGGATGAAACTAATCCTTCCACATAAGATGTAGCTATTTATCTGCAGTCTTCTTACAGCCATTCAAAGTGCTGAAAATGTAAAGCTTGTCTGAGAGTTCAGAAAAAAAAAGGGTGGAGAGCTGAAGTTACACTCTGCAGAGCTCAGTGTGGAGAGCTCTGACAGCTGATTGGAGGGAAGGGAAACACTATCCTACATACAGTACACAGGAACAGAGCTGAGGCTGTCAATCAGCTGGAGGTCCCTCCCCTGTCACAATGTTTCTCTTGGCATCAGGAAAACTTCTCCTAAGTGATTAATCCTTATAGCAAAGGAATGAAGCTGCAGACAAAAATGACACTTATGCCCTGTACACACGATTGGATTTCCGATGGAATGAAATCCGATGGAATTTTCCGTCGGAATTCCGATGAAGCTGACTTCCATCAGTCTTGCATACACACTGTCAGACTAAATTCCGACTGCCCAAAACGCGGTGACGTAAAACACTGCGACGAGCCAAGAAAAATTAAGTTCAATGCTTCCGAGCATGTGTCGACTTGATTCTGAGCATGCGTGGATTTTTCTCCGATGGAATTTCACACAGACGATCGGAATTTCCCATCGGAAAAATTTAAAACATGTTCTATTTTTTTACTCCGATGGAAAAAAGTCTGATGGGGTCCACACAGGATCGGAATTTCCGATGAAAAAAGTCCATCAGACTTTTTTCAACGGAAAATGCGATCGTGTGTACAGGGCATTAGTGCTCTTTACTGAGACAAGTACACATTCTAGAGAGATATGCTTTGTTCATATTTCATGTCTGAGGTTTACAACCACGGTAAACCTTTAGAACCACTTTAACAATGAAACACAAGATTTTCCCTTTCACATGTTTAGATTATTGAAGTGCACTCATCTTCACTTAAAGCGGAGGTCCACCCTGAATAAAACTTTATATTAAAAATCCTAAAAAAAAAATAAAAAAAAATTAATAGAATTTCTTTTTTTATACTCACCCTAAATGCCTGTTGCTATGCGGAAGTCCCCTAATCTGCCTCTAATGTTCCGCTTCTCGTCTGCGGTGGGTCTCCTTCCGCTTCCTCTTCTTGTGAATGGGCCGCGCTGCCTTCTGGGAACTGTGTGTATCCCAGGAGGCAAGCCGCCCATTCACAAAGCGCCGTGCGAGTGGCACATGCACAGTAGGAAACGGGCAGTGAAGCCTTACGGCTTCACTGCCTGTTTCCCTTACTCAGGATGGAGGAGCCGGGATCTGCTAGCAGCGATCGATCGCCGTGGCGGGACGGACATCGCGGGCGAGTAGGACAGGTAAGTGTCCTTATTAAAAGTCAGCAGCTACACTGTTAGTAGCTGCTGACTTTTTTTTTTTTTCCTGGACCTCCGTTTTAAATAGATAACCTAAATTAACATTTTCTATTCCTTTAGTAAATTACCTCCAGGTTTTTCAAAAGGAGGTCAGCAATGGTAGCTTAAATTTCTCTCAGCGCAATTCTTTTTAAAAGGAGTAGTAATTATGTTTTACAAATACTTCCTTTACAAAAACAGATACGATTAAATAGTTTTACATAATTGTTATTTATTACTGAATGCTGCATTTTTCCTGTGCTTCTCTTATGTTAATGTTGAAAGTTTAATTCCATCTTTTGCTCATTTAGTCCTCTGGAACAAAAATGTATGCTACAAAAACAAATACACAGCATAAGAAAACACTTAACATTTTATTAAATGAAATGTATAAGTTCAATTTAAAAATACTCTGTGGAATGTGATATTGTTTATGTCTTTTTCACACTTACGATGTGTAGCTGATTTGCATACCTTCTGAATTTTTGCAAGGTATCCACACTCCTTTATATTTCACAGTATGTATTGTAAATCAATTCATGCTCCTCGAAACTGGAAATCTATATGTATGCAGACTCATAAATCATCATCCAGCCCCAGTTTGTATATTTTTACCTGTCAATGTAGGAACTGGAATCCAGATTTGTATTATCCCCTAAACACAGCAAGGTGGATTATGTATCTTCGTAGTCTTAAGTTTTATGTTTTTATTTTTAGGCACAACTCAAGACAGAAATTTAATGTTTTTTCAAACAATTAAAAAAGAAAAAAAAAAGAATTTATGGCCTAAAGTAAGACCAAAACAAAATAATTAGTAATTGGATGTCTATGGTGTTGATTTACTAAAACTGGAAGGTGCAAAATCTGGTGTAGCTCTGCATGGTAGCCAATCAGCTTCTAACGTCAGCTTAAAGTTTAAAGTTTGTAAAGCTTTGATTTTTTTTTTTTTTTTAAATAAAAAATATTAAATGACATTAAATATTAAATAACATTAAATAACATACTTACCTCCACTGTGCAGTTTGTTTTGCACAGAGTGGCCCCGAACACCGTCTTCTGGGGTCCCTCAGCGGTTCTCGCGGCTCCTCCCTGCATCGTATAACCCCCTAGGAGAAGCGCTCTCCCGGGGGGGTTACCTTGCGGGCGCGCTCCCGAGTCCATCAATCGGCATCCATAGACACAGAATGTAGAACTCGGCCCCGCCCCCGGCACCCGCGTCATTGGATTTGATTGACAGCAATGGCTGCACTGCTATCAATCTATCCAATCAAGAGCCGAGAACCCCGGGCAGAGGGACAGCGCGTCCCCACCATGGGAAATTCCAGGGCTCGAGTAAGTAAAACGGGGGGGAAGGGGGGTGGTGGGTTTCCGGTCACTGGGATGCATTAACCACTTAAGGACCGGACCAATACGCAGCATAATGACCAGGCCCCTTTTTTGCGATTCGGCACTGCGTCGTTTTAACTGACAATTGCGCGGTCGTGCGACGTGGCTCCCAAACAAAATTGGCGTCCTTTTTTTTCCCACAAATAGAGCTTTCTTTTGGTGGTATTTGATCACCTCTGCGGTTTTTATTTTTTGCACTATAAACAAAAATAGAGCGAAAATTTTGAAAAAAATTACATATTTTTTACTTTTTGCCATAATAAATATCCCCAAAAAATATATAAAAAAACGTTTTTTTTCCTTTAGTTTAGGCCGATACGTATTCATCTACATATTTTTGGTAAAAAAAATCGTAATCAGCGTTTATTGATTGGTTTGCGCAAAAATTATAGCGTTTACAAAATAGGGGATAGTTTTAATGCATTTTTATAAATTTTTTTGTTTTTTACTAGTAATGGCGGCGATCAGCGAATTTTTTTGTGACTGCGACATTATGGCGGACACATCGGACACTTTTGACACATTTTTGGGACCATTGTCATTTTTACAGCGAACAGTGCAATAAAAATGCACTGGTTACTGTAAAAATGACACTGGCAGTGAAGGGGTTAACCACTAGGGGCACTGGAGGGGTTAAGTGTGCCTAGGGGCGTGTTTCTAACTGAGGGGGTGCGTGGCTACGAGTGACACATCACCGATCTCCGCTCTGATTACACAGAGCGGAGATCGCTGACATTGTCAGTAGCGGAGCAGGGAGATGTTGTGTTTACACTAACATCTCCCTGTTCCATGCCTCCGTGAGACGATCGCGGGGATCCCCGCGGCGATCAAGTCCGCGGGACCCGCGGTCCGACTCACGGGGAAGGCAGGGGGGTCGCGAGTGCACCGCCGGCGGCGTGCGCGTGACCCCGCCGCTGGCAGTTAAAGGGCCACGTACAGGTACGTGATTGTGCCTGTACGAGCCATTCTGCCGACGTATATATACAGTGAGGGATCCTTAAGTGGTTAAGGTGAAAAAACATGAGGGTTTACAATCCCTTTAAGCTTATATGAAAATACCTGGAAGCCGATTTCAATGCAGAGCTGCACCAGATTTTGCACTCTCCAGTTTTAGTAAATCAACTCCTATGTGTGTTAAGGGAATCTATTCACAGAACTTGTAACACTTACCAGGAGTAAGACCTGTAAACTTACAATGGATTGTCAAAAATAACTACTGTTTGCATTGTTATTACAATACTAATGTTATAAAACAAAAGTTTGTGTTGGGGCCATAAGATTCCTTTAAAAGTTTTATTGCTTTCACAAGGGGTACACCAATGGAATTGACCTCAGCAAGTGTCAATCGTCTAGCACAGCCCTCTTTCTCCTTGCACATCATAGCTTTATCCTCTTCTGAGAGTGTCTGATTATTGTCTGTGCTGATCCAGCTCTCCGTCCTTCCCTTCACCTGCTACATAACTATTTATATAGCAGCTGAAGGAGAAGTTAAGAGGAATACTAGGGGGATTTACTAAAACTGGAGTGTGCAAAATCTAGTGGAGCTGTGCATAGAAACCAATTAGCTTCCAGGATTTATAATCAAAGCTTAACTGAACAAGCTGAAGTTAGAAGCTGATTGGCTACCATGCACAGCTACACCAGATTATGAGTGCACCAGTTTTACTAAATGTTCCCCTATGTGTCACTTGAGTGTGCTTGGTCTGCTGACATTGCATCCAAAATGGCAGCACCCAGCAGGCTATTACGGGTAAATATCATGCTTAAAGCAGAGCTCTGGTCTCCTGGGAAAAAAATAAAAGTCAGCAGCTACAAAAACTCTAACTGCTGACTTTTAAGAATCAGCCACTCACCTGTCCCATGATCCAGCATGGCTTACCACAGTTGGTTTCACCTGCTATCTTCATTCCTTGACGCTGGCATCTTCACTATGGGCACCTAGCTGTGACAGCTTGTAGTTTACAGCCGGGTGCCCACTGCGCATACGCAAGCAGCGCTGCACATTGTGAATGGTGGGTACAAACTTCTGGGACCTGTGAGTGTCCCAGAAGACTGCAGGGGGAAGAGAGGGAGGAGAATTTTTTTTTTAAACTGCCTAGGCAGTCGGAAGGGAAGTGGAAGAAGGTACCTGATCCCCCCCCCCCCACACACTCCTCAGAAGTGCCAATTATTTGAGAGGAGCGAGGGATGAGTCCTTAAAGCGGAACTTCCCCTTTTTGGTGGAGCTCTGCTTTAAATATGACATAATCTCATGGGATGATTGGTAAAGCCTGGTTCACACCTATGGATTTTTTTGTGCATTTTCAGTTTTGCAGAAACACACTACAGTTCATTTAACATGGTTTCCTATGTTTTTTCTGGTTTTTGGTTCCATAGACTTCAATGGATCAAAAATATGTATTGAAAAGCGCAAAATGCACCTGGAATATGCAAACTGCAACCTGCATAGGTGTGAATCAGGCCTAAGTCTAGGTTCACATCTATGTGGCTGCGCTTGATGTGTTTTCCAGGCACATTTTGCAGTGCATTTTCATTTCAAAAGCTGAGTTTTTTATGCGTTTTTTTTTTTTTACTTTAAACACACTGTTTAGGTGATTGATAAGGAGGGGGCCGGGAAACCGGCTGACGCGACCTTAACTACTGATGAGTCATGAGCTGTCAGTGGGGTTCCCTGCTGACAGCTGAATGTAAAAAATAAAAACTGCTTGCGAAAAAAATTGTGAAAAATACGGTGTGGGGTCCCCCCCCCCCAGGTCGATACCTCGCCCTTATCCGAGCATGCCGCCCGGCAGGTCAGGAAAGGGAGAAGACGAGTGAGCGCCTCCTCCCTCCCTCCTGAACCATACCAGGCTGCATGCCCTCAACATGGGGGGGGTGGGTGCTTTGTTGATGGGGACAAGGGCCTCTTCCCAACAACCCTGGTCGGTGGTTGTTGGGGTTTGCAGGCAGGGGGGCTTATCAGAATCTGGAAGCCCCCCTTTAAGAAGGGGGACCCCAGATCCCACCCCCCCTATGTGAATGGGTATCAGTACATCGTACCCCTACCCATTCACCTCAAAAAGCAGTGAAATGTAAAAAAAAAACATAAAACGTTTTTTGACAAGTCTTTTATTTATAAAATAGCTCTAAGCTGTCTTCTCCCGCCGCCATCTCTCCCGGTGCCATCTGTCCCGGTGCCTTCTTCTCTTCGAGCCATCTTCTCCCACTGCTGTCTTAAAGGGGGGCTTCCAGATTCCGATAAGCCCCCACCCGCAGACCCCGCCAACCATCGGCCATGGTTGTTGGGAAGACGCCCTTGTCCCAATCAACATGGGGCCAAGGGCTGCATGCTCGGATAAGGGTCTGGTATGGATTTTGTGGGGGACCCCCAACATTTTTAAAAATACATTTTGTCAGGGGGTCCGAATCCATACTAGACCCAAAGGGCCTGGTATGAACCTTGGGGGACCCGATGCTATTTTTTCGTGATTTTTTCGTGATTTATTTTTGCCGGTAATTTTTTTTTATTTACATTCAGCTGTCAGTGGGGAACCCTGCTGACAGCTGATAACTCATCGGTTGTTAAGGATGCAGTGGCCGGCTTCCTGGCCCCTGCTTAGCAACCAGCTATATACAGTGTTAAAATAAAAAAAATTAAAAACGCAAAAACGCAAAACACATCAAAAATCGCATCACAAACACAACACTTGCGTTTCTGGTGCGGTTCCATTGAAGTCCATTGCAAATCGCGGGAAAAAAGTCCCTGATCCTTTCCAAAAACTCACCGGCCGCAAAACGCATAGATGTGAACTTGTTAAATGGACTGTAGTGCGTTTCTGCAAACTGCAAAACGCAGTAAAAACGCACAGGTGTGAACCTAAGGTAAAAGTACAACAGAGACAGGAAACAATTTTTTTGTGCTGTTCCAAAAGTGATTAGCTGTATATCATGCTCCAGTGTCTGTGAAACCAGCTATATTAGCTTTTCTTTTTAAATCAAATAAATTATATAATTAGTTAACTTAACAAGGGTGTAATTATTAGGATTTAATGGTGCATCAAAGTGTATATAAATATATGTGAGATCAGGCCTCAGGCACATCACAGAGGAGTCACTGCTGCTCTGTTTGACTGTGCTAGTAGCAGTATGAACCAGCTGTAAAACACTGACTTTTACTTCCATAAAATTTTTATATATTTACAGTGTTATTAATATACAAGTAAATAAAAGTAAATCATCTTGGCACATGCGCGGCAGCTCCCAAGATGGCCGCCGGCATCTAGAGCTCCGCTCCACCACGGCCCAATAATAGCCACCGGAGCTCACAGTGAAGAGGAATCTGACAGGCCAGATGGCCGCGAGTCCCAGCCCCCTCAGTTATGCCAAGAAGGCGGCGGCTGCACGAGGCCCTCACAGCACGGAGCCCACAGGGGACGATATAGCTGACCAGGACGTGCTCCCGCAGTCCCCCTCAGGTACAGACTATCCACCCCTGACCCTGGCCGCATCCCCAGCTTCCACGGAATCGCTGCTGGGCAGAATGAACCCAGGCACCCCCACAACCCCTATACTGGATCCTCATACAGGCCTCATATTAGAAGCACAGGATGCCACAGATCCTTTTCCTAATCCCTCTGACTTTTCATCCATGATGGCTGCCTTTGCTCAAATGCTCTCAACAGGGCTGGCACAGAACGCTGCGCAGATCACCGCATCCATTCATGCTGATTTACAGCAAATAGGGGTGAGAATGGACATTATAGAACAAAAAGCTGACCATGCTGTTTCACGTATTAACCAAAATACTGCTAGGCTGCAAGATGTACAAGACCAATTGGAAACAGCATTCGCGAAGATCGACGACCTCGAAAACAGATCGAGACGATACAATTTTAGGATAAGGGGTGAACCCGAATCTGAAAGGGAGGTGCAGGGAACTGTAAAAGCTATCATACGCAGCCTGATTCCTGATATTACAGATATTCGCCTGGAGCTGGATAGAGCTCACAGAGCCCTTCAACCCCCCCGCTCTGATGGTCTCCCCAGAGACATCGTAGTAAAACCTCACTACTACTCAGTCAAAGAAGAGGTGATGAAGAAATCTAGGAGCTATGATAATCTCATTTTCCAGGGACAGAGAATTCAGATCTTTGCTGACCTGTCACCCTATACTATTCAAAAAAGGCGTTCGTTAAAGCCTTTACTTCAGATCCTAATGGAAAAAGAAATCACGTACAGGTGGTCGTTCCCCCTTCGCCTGAACTTCTCCTACAAGAACAAAAGCTATGGATTCTCCTCATTGGTGGAAGGGGAGCGTCTCCTGTTGCACCTGGGGATTCTGTCACAGGAACCTGCCCCCATGCAGATCTCTAGAAACACCCCATCTTCGTCAAAAAGACCACCGCCAGCAAGTCCACTACAACACAACTGGCTGACACAAAGCTCCAAGAGGTCTAAAGAAAATCTCCCACCTTGAAGGTCGACTACCCTTTACTAGATCAGGGCCCTGATCTGGGACATTGCCACCTTTCCTAAGTGCTTGAGACTTATATCCCCACCTCATTACTGGAAGTCCGAGTGTTCCACGTCCCACTGCTTCCCGTGGATAGACATTTGTCTTTACCGACTTTTGCTGAAGGTTACAGTATGACTGTGGGAGCCGGGTATCCTGGACTTGGGGCGGGAGGGGGGATATTTTCTCTTGCAAACCGCAGTTAGCATTCTGGTCTGCGGTCAGCCTTATAAGGCCTTTCCTTTTGCTCACGTTTTTGCTCCCCATGGTTTGTTTTTCCTCACAGTTCAATGTTTGTTATAGATTCCTGATTGTGGATACGGGGATACCCCTTATTTTAGGTCATGTATTTCCAGATGGCATTCCTTTCGGGTCCTACCTGGCCCCCTTGACCTCCCACTATAGGAGGAGGTCGGGGGGGAGGGGGCGGGAGTCGGGAGGAATGGTTGGGGCTGTTCCTTGCATTTTTGGCTCACTTAGTTGGGGCGCTCTGTTTAGTTGATATTATGGGCTACCTCCAGCCTTAAGATTAATATGTTACCAGGTGACTGGGCTGTGGTGGACTCAGTGCACCTACCCTAGGAACCTAGAGCACTATTGGTGCTCCTGGGTTCCGATCTGGAATCCCCGTGACTGGGGCTTTCTGGACCTCTCAGGTTGTAGGAGTGTGGTATGGCCAGCCCATCCAACTCCGGGGGGGGGGGAGGAGGTCGGGGGACCTCCCAATTCAGAATTTGTTTAAGTTGACTTTGAAGGACAGACGGTACAGTTTGGCTTACAATTGTATAACCCCATTTTTCTTCTTTCTCTCTCTTTTCATCCTTTTGCTTCTTCTCACTCATGCTCGACGGAATGCTCTCAGGATCCATGAATACATCCTTCCTCCCATCTCTGACGACGGAATTTCGCTCTGCCTGCTCACACGGCCTGCCTGGGTCTTCCTCTCCCAGGGACAAGGTAAGCAACTGAGCCTTATCATAGACGCATCCCCTCTGATCCATGACTAATGCACACCATCCCATGCCCACACTTAAAATAGTCTCACATAACACACAGGGCCTCAATTCCCCCGTAAAACGCAGGAAGGTCTTCCAGCAATACCACTCCATGCAAGCAGATATACTCCTGTTGCAGGAAACCCACTTCCCGTCCACATTCAAACCCTCTTTCCTACATCAACGCTTTCCACAATTTTTCCTGGCATCAGCGGATAATAAGACAAAAGGGGTGGCGGTTTGCTTCGCCAAAGACATTAACCTCTCTCAGCCAGAAACTGTAGTAGACCCCCTGGGGCGATATGTTTTGGTATCCGGTCACATAGATGGAGAGCAGTACACATTTGTGTCCTACTATATCCCTAACAAGGGCCAAAAGTCCTTTTTTGATTCCCTTATACGGACGCTGAAACCACATCTCAAAGGGTCAGTCTTCATTGGCGGTGATTCTAATATCGCCTTTGATCTTTCCCTAGATAAACTGGCAGATGGGACAACTAAGCCCAAACGTCCTTCCAAACAGAGTACAAACATAGCAAAACTGATCCATGAGGCAGGGCTCGTGGATGCGTGGCAGGAGGCTAGCCCTTGCACAAAAGACTACACGCACTACTCAGCCCCACACAAATCCTTTGCCAGGATAGATCACATTTTCACACACTCATATACAATTCCTCTACTTATAAGTTCCAAAATAATAGAATCCCCGCTGTCAGATCACTCGATGGTCACTGTAACCACTCTGCGGTCGTCGGGAAAAAGAGACACACCGCGTTGGCGGTTACAAGAATCCCTATTGAATGACCCAATTCAATATTCATTAGTGGAGACAGCAATTAAGGAATATTTCCTGATAAATGCAACGGAGGAAGTTTCCCCTTCTACCGTATGGGCGGCACATAAATCGGTCATCAGGGGGAAGCTCATTCAATTGTCCTCAAAACTCAAAAAGGAACACAGGGCAGATACACTCAGGCTCACAGAAGAATTCCACTCCCTGGCTAAAGCACATAAACGTAACCCTACGACCGGTTCCTTAGCAAATCTAGACAGAGTTAGGGTTCTCCTTAACCTAAACCTGACGACAGCTGCAGAACAACACCTTAGATGGTCCGGGGCAAGGTTCTATTCCCAGAAGGACAGGATAGGTTCTAAATTAGCAGTAAAACTTACCCCTAAACACCGCTCTTTAGCTTTCCCTAAAATCCGGACAGCAGCGGGGGCCTTGACACAGAACCCGGCTAAAATTATAGACACATTTCTACGGTTCTACTCTGATCTTTACAAACAGACCCAACAGACCCACAGTAAGCACAACGACGACTTTTTTCAAGACCTACAATTCCCCTCCCTGACGGATGAACATAGAGACATCCTCGAGAGCCCGTTCACCCAAGAGGAAGTCATGACTACCATTAAATCGCTTAAAGTGGGGTCCTCCCCCGGCCCGGATGGCTTTTCTACCGGGTATTATAAAAAATTTGGCCTGACTCTGGCTCCGCATTTGGCCCGGTTCTTCAACTCTCTCAGGGATGGGGCTCAATTGGGAACAGACCTAAACGCGGCTTATATCTCGGTCATACCCAAACCTGATAAGGACCCTAGTGAGGTGTGCAATTATCGACCGATCTCGCTTATTAATAACAATATTAAAATTATGACCAAGATTATAGCTAATAGAATGTCTGGCTTCATCGCCTCATACATTCACAAAGATCAGGTGGGCTTCATCCCTGGGAGACAGGGCCCGGACCAAATTAGACGGACCATTGACATTGTTTCACTTTTACAGTCTCAGTGGGATGGGGGAACCCAACAAAAAGGTTACTTGCTCTCCATAGATCTACACAAAGCATTTGATTCCATAGATTGGGCATATCTGTCTGGTATCCTGGAGAGATGGGGTTTTGGACCGTACTTCCTAAATCTAATACACTCACTTTACTCTCAACCCACTGCTCAGGTGCGCCTGATGGGGAGGTGCTCGGAATCTTTCATCATAAGCAGGGGTACCAGACAGGGCTGTCCACTCTCTCCCCTCCTTTTTGCAATAGCCATCGAGACTTTAGCCATAGCTCTCAGATCGAATCCTGACTTTAGGGGAGTCATGTGCGGGCCCCAAGAACATAAGTGCGCACTGTACGCTGATGACCTCCTCCTATTCGTGACCTCCCCACTAACATCTACCCCGGTAGTTCTTAAAATATTGAAGGTCTTCAGTGAGGTGTCGGGCTTGAAAGTAAATATGAGTAAATCGACGGCCCTTAACATTAATGTTCCACAGGACGTGCTGTTACTACTTTCTAAAAACTTAAATTTTGTCTGGGCATCCGGGGCGATCCCATACTTGGGCATCAAGCTGACCTCCGACATCAGCAACCTCTTTAAGGCGAATTATCCCCCTATGATGCAGAAATGTAGAGATGACATGAATAATTGGTCGAGAAGCGGCCTATCCTGGCTTGGCAGGATCCATGCGATTAAGATGACTCTTCTCCCACGTATGCTGTATTTATTTTGATCCCTCCCAATCTCGATCAAGAATCAGGTTCTGGGTAAATTTCAGTCTGAGGTTGTTCGCTTTATCTGGGGCAACAAAGGATACAGATGTCCCTCGAGTATCCTCTTCCGTCTAAAATCACAGGGAGGCTTGGGTCTCCCGAATCTATGGAATTACTACCAGGCGGCTCAACTCGCACAAATCTCAATGGTCTTCTCGAGGGGCCAGAAGCCGGACTGGCTCTCTATAGAAAGGCAAGCGGTCCCATCGAACACCATTGACTATCTGTTATGTTGTGACCCTAAGGCCAGACCTGCGATTTTATCCCACACACTCTCCCACTCTGTTGCTCTATGTTCCCGATTATATAAGCACACATCAGTGACATCTCCGCTGAAACCCCTAGCTCACCTGTTCCATAACACGGACTTCTTGCCGGGAATGAACATTGGGGCATTTAAATGGTGGACAGATAAGGGTTTATACCGAATTGGCCACTTTCTCTCTCCTGCGGGGCCCATTTCTTTATCCCACTGCAAAAAGAGACTAGATATGCCCGACTCCGAGTATTTCAGATTCTCCCAAATCTCTCACTTCCTGCACTCCATTTGGAATAACAAGACAGACGCACCTACGATTACACCCTATGAACACTGGTGCTCGAACACTATGGATCAGAGGGGAGGTATCTCGTTAATTTACACGACTCTGTCGACTAGGTTGACCAAGCCCACCTACGCTCAGATTTGGGAGGAGGATATGGATAGCTCATGGGACACTGAGGTATGGTTCCACGCATCAAAGCGTTCGTTTAAAGGTATACTCAATGTCTCTCTGATCGAAGCTGGTCTGAAAGTACTGGTCCGGTGGTACTACGTTCCTTCCAGGTTGGCAATAATGTATGCAGGCACTTCCCCAGTATGCTTCAGAGGCTGCGAACTAGAGGGCTCTATGTTCCATACGTGGTGGTCCTGCCCGCGCATCAGATCTTTCATTAGAGCTCTGACGGGAGTACAGACAACTCCACAGCCCAATATAGCACTTCTAAATCATACTTTTCCCAATATGCCCAAACACTCCCAGACACTTTCATTTTTTATATTACTAGGAGCCAAATTAACCATAGCCAAGGCCTGGAAGAAACCCACCGTCTCATTTACAGGATTCAGGAGGAAGGTATCCTGGATCATGGTACAAGAGCAAATTGTCGCTAAACTTAATGACAAGACTGAAAAATGTATGGCCATCTGGGAACCTTGGGCCACCTCATGCAATGTTTCTCTTATAACAGGAGTCCAACCTGGATTTCTGAGCAGTCGCGTTCCACATTCCTAGCATGAGAGTATTCCCCCCGCCCCCCCCCCCCTTTTCTTTCACACGTTTATACCCCTTCTCCTTTCTTCTGCTTCCCTTGGCATCTCTGGGTTACTACGCTCAATATGATCACGATGTTCTCCTTAGGATTATTTTACCGATCTGTGGGTTGTGTTCGTTCTTGTTGACTCTCTATTTACTAGCTGAGCATATTGACCTCATATTACAACATGGAAACCTTATGCTTAGTCACATGGTGGAGGTGCATCAGCTACTCATCTAGAAGAACATGCCAGGCTGGTAGACGCTTTCTGGGTGCTGGATTCTCCACCTTCTGGGATGCAGTGTGATCCCCAAGGGGCGTCCCAGGGGCTGAAGTCACAGTACTTACATAGTTTTGAGTATGTCTCCAACTGGTTATGGTAGAGCATACTTTTTCGCTAAGACAGTAATGCTAGCACATGCTAGCTTGAAGTACCTCACAAGATTCACCTATGTTTCTTCTACAGGAACTTATGCTGATAAGGTCGCACACTTAGTTAATGCACTTGTATTACCTGATTGTTTGATAATCTTCTGTTATCATTTAAAACTTCCAATAAAAATTTAAGAATTAAAAAAAAAAAAAAGTAAATCATCTTCATATAAATAATTAATACATGTGTGCTAATGCTTTTTGTGTCTCTAATTTTATAATTTGTAATGGTAAGTGTGTAACCAAGATTGTACATAAGGACAGCCATATTTGCTAATTATTTACTTAAAGTGGTTGTATACCCGCACAATTTTAATTTTTCGTTTTTTAAAACCTGTAAGGCAAAAGCATAATGAGCTAGTATGCACTGCATACTAGCTCATTCTGAAATACTTACCTTAGAACGAGGCGTTGGCATCTGATCCTGGTCACCGCCGAGTGAGCTGACATTTCCCCCTCGGCGTGTCTTCAGGGTTCGCGGTTCCGGTGCTGTGAGTGGCCATGGCGCGATGACGTCACTCCAGCGCATGCACATGGAGACTTCTTTCCAGGAAGGTCCGGCAGCGTCCACCGGACCTTTAGCCAGACCTTTACAGCGCAATGCGCTGCTGACGTCAGCGGCTGCATGCAAAGTGAATATCTCCTAAACAGTACAGGTTTAGGAGATATTCATTTTACCTACAGGTAAGCCTTATCATAGGCTTACCTGTAGGTAAAAATGAAAAAAAAAAAGGGTATACAACCACTTTAAAGCGGACCTTTACAAATTTATTCATCTTTCCATTTATTAAATCTTCTGCCCTTGTTGTTTTAACTTTGGATAGTAAAACTTTTTTTCTCTGCTAGTAAATACCTTATACAGCCCACTTCCTGTTTCTTGTCTGGTCATTAGTCTGGCTTATGACATCATGCACAGCTCTCTCTCTCTCACTCTCGTGAGAGTTTGCCAGGAAGGGAAAAGCAGGTGAGTCATAAGAGGGCCAATGAAAGCTGCAGAGCTGGAGGTGTGCCTCTGTGTGTCTGTGTAAATCCAGGAAGTGAACAGGCAGCAGCTTCAGCCGCCCACAGTTAAAATGGTTGCAGCCAGACTCAGTGGAGGGAGATTACTGCAGCATATTTGGCAAGAACAGAATCACAGTGTATATAAAATAATATGCAAAGTGGTCAGAGGGAAGCTTCAGAATGGCAAGGATGTTTTTATTACAAATTATGTGAGCAGTCTACAGTTCCTCTTTAAAGTGTTACTAAACCCACAACAGTAAAATCAGTCTGTATATGCAGTAAAGTATGCTTGTTATACTCACTATGGAACCTAAGGGGTTAATTCTGTATACCTAGAGAGTTATTTTTTTGGGGGGTGGGTGCATGTTATAATAACGGCACAGAGCTAATCAGCACTGTCCAGACAGAGGGTCAGGGGTCCTGCAGCCTTACAGGACAGTCAGAGGAGAATTAAAACTCCTCCTATGAGCTTTTCCAGTGCACAGCCAGACACTGATATAAGTCACAAGACTGCTATATACCGCTGATGAGAAAAGGTATTTAGCAGTTTATATTTACTAAAATAATTGCATTTCCATGTTCTGTGTACTGTGGGAGGCCAGATATAGTGAATGCAGGGTCCTGGGTTTAGTAACACTTTAAGCTGGCCACACACTGGTAGATTTTTGTATGAACATTCCTACGACAAATGTTGTTAGTACATTCCATAATGAATTGATAATTGTTGTTCCAAAGAACTTTCGTTTGATTTTAACATTTGACATTGGAACATATTGAATTTCCCCAACGAAAAACACATTCACTGTTACAATTTTGTTTGTCTGAGAAATTCTCTCCTGTTTCTTCCATATTTTTCATCACTATGGTCAAAAATAATTGTTAATTTGACCCTATTAATTATTAGAAAATCCTATGAACTCTCCAAAATGCTAATGGTGTATGGCCAGCTTTAGGCACATATGCTGCAGCCATGGTTCCCAGCATGGAGTCCGGTGCTTCCCTGTTCACCAATTCAGGTGTGAATCAGGTCAGAATTTTTGTCTGAATTTGCACTTGAATCTGAGCCAAAGATGCACAGGACACTTTTTAAATGCGGACTGCAGTTGCCCCGGAGCTGTGTGATCCGGCTCCATTGAGAGCCAGTCACACTCTCCTGTCATGCGAATTGGATGCAGAGAAAAATCCAATTCACATATGTATGAACCCAGCCTTAACCTCCCTGGCGGTATTCCCGAGTCAGGCTCGGGGTGATTTTTTTTATGCTAAAATCGGTAACCCCGAGCCAGACTCGGGCTGCATCGCAGTATCCAGGGGAAGTAACTTACCTTGTTCCCTGGATCCTGCGATGTCCTCCCGCAGTGTCTGCGAGCCGTGTCTCACTCGATCCTCACTGCCGAGTGCCGAGCTCCGTTCCCTGCGACGTTGCAACGCACAGGGGTGGAGTTTGGCGCCAAATTCAAAAAGGTAAACATATAGTATACATACAGTATACTGTAATCTTACTGATTACAGTAATGTATGTAATAATTACACATCCCCTTTGTCCCTAGTGGTCTGTCCAGTTTCCTGCATGCACTTGTATATAATAAAAACATTTCTTTCTGCCTGGAAACTGGAGATTGTCCATAGCAACCAAAAAGTGTCCCTTTATGTCAAAAGTGGTTTTAGACCAGCTAGAAAACAGTGACAATAAATTACAATCACTCGCAGAATTGAGCGATAGCGATTTGTGGGGAAATTCATCATCAAACAAAAAATCTAATGACAGCGACAATTCTGCAACTGAGCAAATTTCTGTGTTTTTGATTTGATTACATTATTGAATAATTTTTATTATAATTACATTACTATTTGTTATAATTATTTATAGTTATTTATTATATTATAATTTATGATTTTGTGTTTCAAATTTTATCATACCCGGGATGTCTACTAGACTCTTGTTTGGTCAGGTTTAAATAAGTAATTACTAAGAATTGCAGGCCTACAATACATAACACCAAATTTCCATGCAAAATAATTGTGCTTTTGGTACGAAATTCCAGACAGAATCATACCGCCAGGGAGGTTAAGCCTCGTACACACGACCGAGTTTCTCGTCGTAAAAAACCCGTCAATTTTCTCGACGAGATTCTTGTCAAGCTTTCCTTGCATACACACTGTCAATTCCAAATCTCGTTGTTGTTCTGCGCTGTCACGTACAGCACGTACGATGGCAGTATAAAGGGCAAGGTCGATTTCAATGGCGCCACCCCTTGGGCTGCTTTTGCTGATCTCGTGTTACCGCGTGTGAAGTAACAGTTTGGGAAGAAACGATTTACGCTTTTCAGTCTTCGTGCTTTCAGTTCGTTTTAGCGTGACGAATGTGCTATCTCATTTACGAACGCAAGTTTTACCAGAAGGAGCGCTCCCGTCTTATACTTGATTCTGAGCATGCACGATTTTTTAAGACTCGGAAAAGCATACACACGACTGGTTTTCTCGTCGGGAAACAGGCCGACGAGAATCCTGATGAGAAAATAGAGAGCAGGTTCTCTATTTTTCTCGTCGAGATTCCAGGCAGTTTTCTCGACGAGAAACCATACACACAAACTGTTTTCTCGGCAAGAAAGCTCTCTCTGCAGTTTTCTTGTTGTTTTTTGACGAGAAACTCGGTCGTGTGTACGAGGCTTTAGGCTCCCAAAGAAATTCTATTGCTGACCAGACCCATTAAAAGTAGTGTGCTATCTGTTTGCCTAATAGCTTACATCAGAAATCAGTAGGACAGCATGCTTGTGATGATCGACTCTCCCTCTAGTGGCGAATCTACAAATAATAGGATTTTTATAACAGCTTACCTGTAAAATCCTTTTCTTGGAGTACATCACGGGACACAGAGCGACATAGTCATTACTAATGGGTTATATAGATACCGTCAGGTGCTGGCACTGGCAACTTCCAAAACCGGAAGTACCCTCCCCTATATAAGCCCCTCCCATCCGGGAGCACCTCAGTTTTGTAGCAAAGCAATAAGTGTCCCCAAAGAGGGGCGGGAGCTCTGTGTCCCGTGATGTACTCCAAGAAAAGGATTTTACAGGTAAGCTGTTATAAAAATCCTATTTTCTTTCTCGTACATCACGGGACACAGAGCGACATAGTCATTACTAATGGGATGTCCTAAAGCAATGCCCAATGAGGGGGGGATACACCATACATAAGCTGAGCGCTATCAGACATGAGGATCTTTTGCGGCCTGCAACACACTGCGCCCAAAGGCGACATCCTCCTGACTTCTAACGTCCACCTGGTAGAACCTAGTAAACGTGTGTACTGAAGACCATGTTGCGGCCTTACAGATTTGAGCCAGGGAGGCCTGGTGATGCACTGCCCATGAAGTTCCAACTGCTCTCGTGGAGTGCGCTCTAACTTTGAACGGAG
Organism: Rana muscosa; assembly: GCA_029206835.1. NCBI lineage: Eukaryota > Metazoa > Chordata > Amphibia > Anura > Ranidae > Rana > Rana muscosa. Next base: position 347,133,857 of record CM055127.1, read on the forward strand.
GCGGTCTCCTTCTCAAGCCATAGGCTTGTATTATGACCTGTCGAATCCACTTGGCTAAAGTAGATTTTGACGCTGCCTGACCCTTTCTGGGGCCTTCCGGCAGAATAAACAAAGTATCCGTTCTGCGAATCTGAGCAGTGGCTTTTAGATAAGCTTTAACTGCTCTTACTACATCCAAAGAATGCAATAACTTTTCCTCTACCGAAGTAGGTTTGGGGAAAAAAGAAGGAAGAACCACATCTTGGTTCAAATGAAACCTCGATACCACCTTAGGAAGAAAGGCTGGATGAGGACGTAACACTACTCTATCCTTATGGATAACCAGATATGGCTCCTTACAGGACATAGCTGCTAATTCCGACACTCTTTTAGCCGAACAAATGGCTACTAGAAAAATCAATTTCCTGGTGAGAAGCACCAAAGAAATATGCTGTAATGGTTCAAATGGTTGTTTCTGTAGAACCGACAGAACCAAGTTTAGATCCCATGGACATATGGGAATATTAACCGGAGGACTAATACGCATCACTCCTTGTATAAAGGCTTTGACTAGTGAATGCGAAGCCAAGGGCCTTTGAAAAAATATTGACAAGGCCGAAATCTGACCCTTGATAGTACTCAAGGCAAGCTTCCTATCTACAGCCCATTGTAGGAAGTCCAGAATCCTACCTATTACGTATTTACGTGGATGCCAGTTCTTGGCCTCACACCAGGCGATGTACGCCTTCCAGATTCTATAGTAGATCTGCCTGGATACCGGCTTCCTGGCATTGATCATGGTAGATACCACAGCATTAGAGAGCCCTCTCTTTTTTAGAATGTGGGCTTCAATAGCCAGGCCGTCAAACCTAGGGCTGGTAAGGAAGGGTGGTATATCGGTCCTTGCGAAAGCAGGTCCGGACGATGTGGGAGGGTCCAAGGACTCCCCACAGACATCTTTACAATCTCCGCGTACCATGCTCTTCGGGCCACGCTGGAGCCACCAGAATCACTGGTTTCTTTTCTACCCTGATTCTGCGGAGTAATCGAGGTAACAATTGTGGCGGTGGGAATGCATATATCAGCTTGAACTGATCCCAAGGGAACACTAGGGCATCCGAGCCGCAAGCTAGGGGATCCCTTGTCCAAGAGACAAACCTGTCCACTTTTGTGTTGAATCTGGATGCTAGCAGATCTACATCCGGTGTTCCCCACCGCTGACATATTGTCTGGAAAACCTCGGGATGAAGGGACCATTCCCCTGGGCATAATTGTTGGCGACTTAGAAAGTCCGCCTTCCAATTCTCCACTCCTGGAATGAATACCGCAGATATGGCTGGGACATATCTTTCTGCCCATCTCAGGATGTAATTTACTTCCCTCTGGGCTGCACGACTCCTGGTGCCCCCCTGATGATTGATATATGCCACTGCTGTGGCATTGTCTGATTGAATTCTGACAGGGGACCCTTGGAGTTTGGATGTCCATGCTACTAGGGCATACCGGGCTGCTCGTATCTCTAAGAGATTGATGGGCAGGGCCTTTTCCGCATCCGACCATCTGCCCTGAAGAGACCATTGCTCCAGTACTGCTCCCCAGCCTATAAGGCTGGCATCTGTAGTGACCACCTTCCAGGAAATCGGACTGAAGGATTTCCCTCTTTCCAGATTCTGGGGAACCAACCACCAGCGGAGGCTCTTGCGAACGGAAGGGGACAAGGACATTGGTAAGTCCAGAGCCTGAACTTTTTTGTTCCAGGCTGACAGTATGGCCCTTTGCAAATTCCTTGAATGGAATTGACCGTAGGGTACTGCTTCGAATGATGCCACCATTTTTCCCAGCAGCCTCATGCACAGGCGTATGGATGGCTGTCTTTTTGAACCCACTAAGTGGATCAAATCTCTCAAAGACGACCCCTTTTCTTGAGGCAAGAAAATTTTTCTCCGGTCTGAATCCAACCTTAGCCCCAAGTATTCCAGACTTTTGACTGGTTTTAGGGCTGACTTGTCTCGGTTGATAATCCAACCGTGATATTCCAGATACTTGATTGTCTCGTGAACAACCACTTCTAGTTTTTCCACTGAGTGGTCTATCAGCAACAAGTCGTCTAGATATGCCATTATCGTTACACCTCGTGTTCTTAGATTGGCCAATAATGGGGCCAGAATTTTTGTGAACACTCGTGGTGCTGTGGCCAGACCGAAGGGTAAGGCTCTGAACTGAAAATGGCGCCCTTCTACCGCAAAGCGTAGAAATTTTTGGTGGGCTGGAAAGATGGGAATGTGCAAATAAGCATCTTTGATGTCGATCGAGGCTAACCATTCCTCCCCTTGTAGGGCAGTGGCCACCGACCGGATCGACTCCATCCGGAAAGTCCTGATATGTAGGAATTTGTTTAGCCCTTTTAGATTTAATATGGGCCTCACGTCCCTGTTTGGCTTCGGGACTGTAAAGAGGTTTGAGTAAAACCCGAACCCCCATTCTTCCAGGGGAACCTCTATAATTACTGCTTGGAGCAATAATTGTTCTAGTGCCAACAGGAGGGATCCTCTCTTCTGGGGATCCCTTGGCACGTTTGACCTTATAAAGCGGGAAGGAGGGGAGTCTTTTAACTCCAATTTATATCCCAGATTGACTGCGGAGAGCACCCATCTGTCTCTGATCGTGTCCCGCCAGGTCTCTGTGAACAACTGAAGTCTTCCCCCCACCCGATTGAGTGGGGGCAACCCTTCATGCATTTGACTTTGGGGAAGGTTTTGTACCTCTCCTGCTCCAGGGCTTCTTGTTACCCTGCAATTGTCCCTGATTTTTACCTCCGGGATTTGACCGAGGAGGCCGTCGGAACTGTTTCACAGCCGATGTCCTAGGGACTGGAGAAGCAGGCCTCTTAAAAGAGGGACCTCTAACTCTATTTTTAACCGGCAAAAGTGTACTTTTACCGCTGGAAATTCTCTGGATATATTTGTCCAGGTCTTCCCCGAATAAGCGTTCACCATGAAATGGGAAGCTGACCAGCAATTTTTTACAGGGAGCTTCAGCAGACCAGTTTTTGAGCCATAGAAGCCTGCGCATATGTACTACAGACAGCGTAAGGCGGGAGGCCTGATGGATTGAATCCTTTATAGCGTCCACCGCAAAGCATAAGGCTCTAGGTAGATCGGCTAGGGCAAGAGCCTGCTGATCTGGCAAGTCCCTTAAGACCTGTTTCAACTGATCCTTCACTGCTTGGCAGACCCCAATAGCTGCCACTGCTGGTTGTGTCACCAATCCTGCTGTAGAAAAAGCTGATTTTAATAAGGACTCCAATTTTTTATCTATTGGGTCCTTGAACATTTGGACATTATCCACTGGACATGTCAGTGATTTATTCACACAAGAGATGGCTGCGTCCACTGTAGGGACCCTCCATTTTTTGATGAACTTATCCTCCATGGGATAGACCACCGGAAATCTCTTGGGGGGAGTAAATATTTTATCAGGATGCTCCCAATCCTGGTAAATGAGCCCTTCCAGTAAAGGATGGATCGGAAAGGAACAAACAGTCTGGGGAGCTTTTAGCGACCCCAACGAGGAGACAGAAGTGGATGATGGCTCCGCATGGGCATTTTAAATGCTGATCGGACCATATTAGTCAGGGACTGAACCCATAACCTTTCAGCATGTGATGCTGAGAATGGCTCTTCCACTGTTGATTCCTCTACAACAGAATCGACCTCATCCTGATCCCCTTCAGGTAGGTCGATCCCTGTATGGGACTGTTGCTCTGTTAACAGGCACTCTGAGGGAGGAGACGGAGATCGGGCGCTTTTTTCCTGTGACAGGGAAGCAGCGATCAATGCTGACAATCTCTCTTCCAGCCCTCCCAGAGCTGAGGAAAAAACCTCCTTTGTTACATACACAGGAGCAGGTGAACTGAGGACAGCCACAGTACCAGGTACTCCTGAGGGTGCTCTACGGTCACTAACCTCTGATTCTTCAGGGGAGACTGGTGCAGCCGAAGCATGCCCAAGATCCTCAGAGCCCGATGGAGACCCCCTATGCTTCCTGGAATTTCTAGTCCCGGAGTTTTTAGATGGCATTATTCCTAAGCCCAAAGCTGAGGTATTCCAGACGAAATACACCACTTACTGACAATAGTCTAGCATAAATGCTGCTATAAGAAACAGTTGGTGTCTACTAATGTGCCTTTCTAGGGGATGCCTGCATCAACCGCTTGCTATATGCCTTTTTTAAATGTTGCCAGCTCTGTCTCTGCACTCCATAGCCAGCTCACAACACAAAATTGTGGTTTTTAACATGCTGGGACGCCCGCACATGCGCAGAAGCGCTGCGGCGCGCACAGAGCGTCATCCCCCAGGCTCCGCCCCCTTTCCCGGCTCACCTCTATATATAGAGGCGCGTGCACGCGCACGGCCACGTGCGCCTTCGGCGCTAATTTCGAAAATGGAAACTAGGGACAAGAGCCAGGGCCCCTCTTTGCCACAGGCCGGGGGATGGACGAGCATTGCAACATGGCAGAGGAAGCAGTTTCCCATAAGAGAACTCACCATCTGCCTGGACTTGCTCTGATGAAAAGAAACTAGTCCACATGACAAGAAACGTTCCACAGCGGCCTCTAGTGGATAAACACAGGTACCGCAGTCTAATATATTAAATATATATATATAACATTTTTTTTTTTTTTCTTGACCACTATTAAAATTATTACATTTTTTTAGTAGTTACAGGCATGCACAGATATTAGCGGGAATACCGTTAGGTAACAGACAGAAAGACAAATTAGGCTTGGGGGTCCCCCAATAGAACCAAGTTCCTGGGGGCCCCCACTTACCTGTTCCCCGCCGCAGGACTTTGTTTGGTCCACAAAAGCCCAAACTTCACCTATCACGGCAGGCATTGTAATCAAACCTTCAGGGACCGGGTTCCCAAGGATTCCACTCCCCTGGACCTGTATAGCACCCTGCACAGAAAACATCTTGGTCGTGGGTATGACCAGAGCTCTGGATCCCAAGGTCCAGCTCTCCTAAGAGAAGCATTACAGGCAAAACCTTGCTCTTCTCTGCAAGGCCCGGGTACCGACCGTTTAGCTATGAAGCTTTTTTGGTCGGATCCGGAATAGCTTACTGAGGCCCAAAAGAACCTGTACGCAAGCTCAGTGAAAAACACATGTTTCTTCTTGGCCAACACCTTAGACACTGGCAAAAAACTGAGGTGCTCCCGGATGGGAGGGGCTTATATAGGGGAGGGTACTTCCGGTTTTGGAAGTTGCCAGTGCCAGCACCTGACGGTATCTATATAACCCATTAGTAATGACTATGTCGCTCTGTGTCCCGTGATGTACGAGAAAGAAATCTGTATTTAATACAATATTAAAATATGGAAGAGCAAGCAAGTAAAATGGTAAAGTCACCTTAAAGGAATCATAAACTATAAAAAATACAAATGCTGCCATTGCCAAGCTGCCTCTGTAAATGGTAGCTCCCTAGCTGTTTCTGGGTCAATACTTTGCAAGTCACTGATCTGGAATTTGCAGTCAGAACTTCTGGATTTGCATACTTCTTGTGGGTGAATTCAGCATCACAGACAGGGAACTAGAATTTTCAGAAGCAGAGGACTGTAATGGCCAACCTCATACATTTTCAGTATGAGAGTCCTTTTAAAAATAGCTTCAAAGTAAACACTGCATTGTGGCATTTCTCTTTAGCAGCAGCCAGCTAGGTCTAATAACCGATTATTAGTCTTCTTTCATGGGTCTAATCTTGTGGTAATATACTTTGAGTGAAACTCAACATTTCTGTAAGGGTTTTAACTATGTTCAGTGTATATTCTTACCTGCTTCTACCCTGTAACTACTGAGACAGGCCATTGAAGTAATTTCTTAAAATTAAAATCAAGTATTAAACTGTTACTAAACTACTAAACCCAGAACCTGCATTTATATATATATATATATATATATATATATATATATATATATATATATATATATATATATTATATCTGGTCTCCAACAGTACACAGGACATGGAAATGCAACTGTAGCACCCTGCTCCCAATGAGTGGGCGCTATGTGTTAAAATTATAGTTGTCTGAGCAATAGTTTGGCTCAAAAGGATTGTGTTCAAATTATACTCTGTTTCAGTTCAACTGGTTGCATGATTTTTCCCACTGTCACCACTGGTCAGGGTTGGAAAGGCAACAGGCTGAATGCATTGGATCTCTTTCCCAGAAGCAGCCCAGGGGGCGTGGTCAACTCACTGTGCATTCTGGGAGAGGGTACTTAAGGGACAGACACCATTTTGTGGGGTCGTCGTGTGTTGGTGGTGGGCACCTCCCGATCCCGATCTGAGGGCCCTCCTGGCCTCAGGGATGTGCTGGCAGTTTCCGCCTCGGGCCACATTGGCCTGGGGCTTCGTTACTGAGATGTAGGCCCAGGAGTTACTGGGGCCTACTGATCCAAGATGATCCAGTGTCGCCTTGCCTGCGGGAAGGGACCGAGCAATTGGACTCAATTGGAGGATGTATCCGGATCAACATCTACCTCACAGTGCTGCGGGAATGGCTGAAAGATCCTGGCACTGAGAGCTGTGCTCTTTTCATCAGAAGGTAACCCAGTGAGTGGTTGCACAAGTCTGTGGCAGAGACTATCTGTGATCGAGCTACGCACCGGTTGCTAGGCCAGTGAGAGTGGGCCTATCCGGAGGTTGCTGAGTCCAGCATGGAGACAGTTGTTCCTCTGGACCTAAGAAAATTCCTGTGATCCGCAAGTAAGGTGCCTGAGTCCTCCCCATCCCTTCACACCCCCTCTGTTGGAACTTTAATCAATAAACCCCTTGAAAGAGACTTTGTGTTGGTGCGAACTTTCTTCTGGACAACTCTTCAAGGAGAACCCCTGAGACGAGCGCATGGAACAGTGAGGTAACGTGCAAGGCCCAAAATTAAACCGGCAGCTCCTTCGGGGGTATCGCTACACAATTATTTTAGTAAATATAAACTGATAAATACCTTTTCTCATCAGCAGTATATAGCAGCCTAGTGACTTCTATCAGTTCCTAGTGAAGCTTGTAGGAGGAGTTTCCATTCTCCTCTAATCCTCTGTCTAGACAGTGCTGATTGGCCCTGTGCTGATCGCATGCACTCTTCTAAGATAAAAAAAAAAACTCTCTAGCAATAAACACCGAACTGAGCATGTGCAGCCTGTCCCCTGGCTCTGTAAAAATCAGGTTATTTTTTGGAGACAGTGGAAGAACTGCCTTACATTTACTTTTCTGAAGACTTTTAGGAAAATTAGTAAGGTGATTACATGAGCAGGGAATCGTGATTCAAGGGCATTCTTTATAGAGGACAATGTCGTTTTTGTTTTAAAGTGAGGTTTTTAGTAAAAGAGAATATATAGTGGTTTTATTTATTTATTTCCTTTATTTTAGGTACTTAGCGCCATCAATTTATGCAGCGTTCTACATATATATTTTATGTTCGCATCAGTCCCTGCACTCAAGGCGCTTAAATTCTAGGGTCCCTAACTCACATTCATATACTAGAGCCAATTTAGACAGGAGACAATTAACCCACTTTTTTTTATCTATAATTTCTTTATCAATTTTTTTCAGAACTAATACATATATTTTTTAAATACATTTTATCATTATTTTGCTTTTTTTTTTTTGAGCAGATGGAACTTGCTTATCCTGTTGACATATTCCCTTGTCGATTTACAGACTGTTAAAAAAGCCTATTGTTTACAAATCTCAGTAGTTCAATGTGAAAGTTATATACACTTGAATAACACAGACAGGTAACTCGTCCGGCTGACTCAGTCAGACAATCTAGGCCAAGGTTCAGTCATGAATGTATCCGAATCTCCAAATGAAATAATAACAACATTTTATTGAAATTCGTTCAATTTGTTTCATAAATTTGTTTTCTAACGAATTCCACATTTTTGAAACAATTAGAATTCAGATCGGTCGCAAAAATGATTGTCTAATTAGAATTCTGTATGAAGAATAGCTGGTTGTTAAGTAATGGGCCGGGAACCGCCCGCCATGTCCTTAACAAACGACGACTCTTCAGCGGGCTTCCCTGCTGAAAGCTGAAATTTAAACCAAAAAATGCAGACAATAGAAAATCCTGAAAAAAAAATTTGATTTTCGGGTCTTGTATGGATTTTAAGGGGAACCCCAGGCCAATTTTTTTTCAAAAACGGCGTGAGGTCCTCCCCAAATCATACCAGACCCTTATCTGAGCACGGCAGGCCAGGAAAGGGGGAGCACGAAAGAGGCCCCCCTCTTGAATCATGCCAGGCCACATGTAGTCAACATGGGGGTGTTTTGGGGCAGGGGGGCTATGCCCCCCAACCCAAAGCACCTTGTCCCCATGTTGATGGGGACAAGGGCCTCCCCCCCACAACCCTAGGCGGTGGTTGTGGGGGTCTGTGGGTATGAGGCTTATCAGACTCTGAAAGCCCCCTTTAACAATATCCCGTCCCCCCCTCATGTGAATGAGCATGGGGTACTATGTACCCCTACCCATTCACCTAAAAAGTGTAAAAAGTGAAATAAAAACCCTACACAAGTTTTTGATAAATCCTTTATTAAAAAAAAAAAAAAAACAATTTCTCCTGATGTATATCTAATGTCAATAATGATGCCTGCTGCACCGTCGGACCCCGAAAAAAAATACTGAAAAAACATCCGGCCTCGTCGAAGACTCTCACTGACTGCCTGCTCCTCCGTCTGACGTCACTGACTGGGACATGCTGGGTCAATGACGTCACAAAGGGTGGGGTCACCTGCTGACATCATCGAGCAACCCCCGCCCCTTAGCTATTTAAGAAGTGTCAGACGGAGAAGCAGACGGCTTCTCGAATTCGAATTGTTCTGAAAATTTGGAATTCTTTTGAAAATTAATAAAGTAAACTAAATTAAACAAAGCGAAACAAACTAAATAAATTCCAAAAACAATCAACGAAACAAAATGAGTAATGTAACACATCTATCCGAAACGAAACAATTTTTTTCGTTCTGCACATGTCTACTGTGGTTTTCACGGGTACAAAAAAATGATTGTCATGGTCAGGTTCAAGCCCTTCCTTGCTCTTCTACTTTCAATATTTTTTTATTAATCAAATGACAAGACGATGTCTCAAAGAATACATTCAATAATCCACAATGTTTGCAAATGAGAAAGTAAGCGTAAGCCGCCAAATGTCCTTCCATCAGGATAAACAAAAATACACCACTTCAACACGATAAATTGAGAAATGCAATATAGAACACTATTGATGGAAATAGTGGTGAGATTGACAGAGTGAAATAACATAGAAATGTAAGAGTTATTAATGATCAGATCATGAAGTATGCTTCAGATTTGTTGGGGACTAACTACATAAAGTCCCAATGAGTCATTTAGGCCTACAATATTAGGAAGGGATATAGCACAGGGAAAAGGTACAGTATAGGAAGCAAAGGGAAAAAAAAAATGTGGAGTGGGAAGGGAATGTGGAGTGGGAAGGGAATGGGGAGGGGGAGGGATAATAAAAAGAAAAAAAAAAAAGAAAAAGGGGTTCTCTTGTGTACCTTCTCTCGAGTATCAGCAACCTGGAAGTATATGTATTATTAGGACATCCTGTATCTACAAAAATATATCTGATAAGCAGTAAATCTGAAAAAGAGGAGAAAAGGAAAGGAGAAGAAAGAAAAAAAAATAAAAATAAAAAAAAAAGAGAAAAAAAGAAAAGAGAGAAGGAGAAGAGAAGAAAAGGGAGGAAAATAAAAATAAAAAAGAAAAGGGGGGGAGAAGAGAGAAGAAGAGAGGGTCAGCCAGAGGCGTATTAGGATGGAGAGATGTATCGTATCCACGGATCCCATATCAGATCAAATTTCTTAGTAGTGTTGCGGAGGATGCAGGTGAGTCTATCATTAACCATGATCCAGTTGAGCTTATTCTTCACCGAATCAAGAGGAACCATCGACTGCTTCCAATATTTAGCAATGGTTATTCTGGCAGCTAAAAGTATGTATATAATTAGCTTCCTCGATTTTTTAGGGACCCCTTCAGGAAGCCTTTGGAAAAGCGCCACCTCCGGGGATCTACGGATATTAATTCCTGTCACAGAGTATACCAGGTTGAATATCCGAATCCAGAATCTAGTGATGTTGGGGCACTTCCACCAAACGTGATACATTGTACCCATCTGGCCACATTTTCTAAAGCAGGTGGGGGATGCAGATGGATGCATCCTAGCGACCCTGGTTGGAACCAAATACCAGCGAAGGAGAGTTTTATAGTTAGCTTCAATTAATGTCGTATTAATTGATACTTTAGATAACGCATAAGCAATATCCTGCCATTCAGCCAAATCAAAAGTGATATCCAAATCCCGTTCCCATTGAATCATGTAAGGGAGTTTAGTATTTGGGTTAGTAAGGGTAGCATATACCGCAGAAATCCGTCCCCGTAGGAGGCCCCTCGTTTGGCAAGATAATTCAAAATTTGTAAGTGTAAAAGGTCTGTCTAACATTTTAAGTTTGGAACGTATAAAGGAAATAATCTGATTGTACCTAAACAATTCACTAGAGGGCATCTGCAGCGTGTCTTTAAAATATTGCAAAGAGAGTGGTTGATCTCCATCAAGATAGTCTCCTATCCTAAGAAGTCCCTTATTAAGCCACCATTGAAATAACAATGGAGTCAGGCCGGGAGAAAACTCAGGATTACAGAACAAGGGGGCTAGTGGGGTATGTGGAGACGATAGGCATCTACGATGTCGCACTCTGTCCCAAACCGCTAGGGAGTGAGACAGGGTGGGGCACAAAATGGGGGGGTGGCGGCGGCCTGGGAGCCACATTAGTGATCCGATACTAAAAGGATGGCACGAAAGAGCCTCAATAGAAACCCACAGGGGTGGAGACCCCTTAGCTGTTGTGTAGGAAAGCTGTGTTATTTGAGCTGCTTGATAGTAAGCTTGTAAATCAGGGAGGCCAAGCCCACCACATGGTTTCGAAACAAATAACGTCAGTTTGTTTATGCGAGGTTTTTTATTACCCCAAATAAAATGGAGAACATCCGATTGTAGTTGTTGTAAATCTCCCCTCGGGACTGCAATTGGAAGAGTTCTAAAATAATAAAGTATCCTGGGTAGAAATGTCATCTTAATGGAATTGATTCTACCAAACCAGGATAAGGGATAGTCTGCCCATCGTTGAAGATCTTCTCGGAGACGGCGAAACAGTGGAGGATAGTTAGCCCGATATAGAGTGTTAATTGAAGGCGTCAGCTGAACACCTAGGTACGGAAGGGAGTGTGTCGCCCATTGAAAGTTATATGTTGTTCGTAGATTCCGTTCCATCGAGGGGGGTAAAGAGATATTAAGAGCCATAGTCTTCTGAGTATTTAAAGAAAGCCCTGAGAACTGGGAAAATTGACGAAATAGAGCTAGTAGATTAGGTAGAGTAACTTGAAGGTTAGTGACATACATGAGGACGTCGTCAGCAAAAAGGGAGCATTTATGCTCTTGTTGCCCACAGCATACTCCATGTATTTTGGGGTGGGATCGAATTGCCACAGCTAAGGGTTCAATTGCTAACGCAAAGAGCAATGGGGAAAGTGGACAACCCTGTCTTGTCCCTCGTCGGATAGGAAATGAAATTGATCTATAACCTCGAATGGAGACCTGGGCCGACGGATTGCTATATATTGTTTGTAATAGGGTGATAAAGGTAGAACCAAATCCAAAGGCCTTTAAGGTGGCAAATAAGTAGTCCCAATTCAAGCTATCAAAGGCCTTATGAAGATCCAATGAAAGCAGCAGTAATTCCCTAGTCCATGGGGCATCCCATTTAGAGCGAACTGCAGAAATCAATGTTATAGATCGGCGAATCTGGTCTAGCATTTGGCGTTGATTTATAAAGCCAGATTGGTCTTTATGTATATACTGTGGCAGAAAAGCACCAAGCCGCAAAGCTAATAATTTCGTCAGAATTTTGAGATCACAATTGATCAGCGATATAGGGCGGTAATTAAGAATATCAGTAGAGTCTCTATTTGGTTTCGGTATGACACTAATGTAAGCCCTATTTTCGTCTAAAAGAACTTCTCCACCGCCTCGCAAGGAATTGAAATAGAGAACCATATGAGGAGCCAATTGTTCAGAAAACGTTTTATAATAATTATTAGGAAGACCGTCAGGACCAGGCGATTTATGTAAAGACAACAATTTGATAGTGTTACATATTTCTTCACATGTAATGGGTTGATCCATACGTTCTCTATGAGATTCTGTGAGAGACGGCAGAGATAAGGTATGTAGGAAGTCACTAATAGAAGAAGACACATGACCCTGGGCCGGGGTATATAGGTTAGTATAGAAATCTTGAAATTCACTAAGAATCTTTTGAGGATTTTGGGAAAGATTGCCCCTTGAGAGTCTAATTTTCGGGAGTGCATGTTTAGGGGTAAGTTTATGTGCCAGTAAGGAACCCGGCCGGTCACGCCAGGTAAAAAATTTATGATTAGTCCAGCGTAGGCTTTTTTCCGCTTTAGTAGTGAGGCAAATATTAAGTTCTGTACGGGCCTGTTCAAGTTTAAGCAACAAGTCCGGATGTGGGGAACGTTTATGTTGGGTAACTAAAGTTTCGTATTCCTTAGTTTTGACCAAAATCACTTCTTCGTGGGCTTTTTTAAGTCTGGATGCCAACTGAATCAAGAAACCCTGCACTGAAGCTTTGTGTGCTGCCCAGTTAATAGCAGGAGTAGTATCTTCTGCTTTATTAATAGCAAAGTAAGTTTTAAGGTGAGTAATAATATCTAGGCAATAAGATTCATTACTGAGTATAGATTCATTAAGCCTCCAGTGAAATTTAGCCAACTTGATCGTCAAGTTTGAAAACATAACCACCACAGGGTCATGGTCAGACCAGGGTGCCGACATAATTTTGGCTGCTGTCAATTTAGGTAATAGTCCCGAATGGAGAAATACATGATCAATACGTGAATAACGATTATGAGCTCTAGAGAAATGGGAATAATCCCTAGTGGTAGGGTTAGCCTCCCTCCAAGCATCAACTAGGCCATGATGATGCAACAGCTGAGCAAGTTTTCGGCTTTGTTTAGGAGGGGACTGAAGTTGTGATAGATGAGATTTGTCTAGTATATGGTCTAACGCTAAATTAGAGTCACCAGCTAAGATTACATCTCCTTCAAACTTCGGTGCCAAAGATCGGAGTAAGGAATCAAAGAACGCTACCTGGTTCGTGTTGGGGGCATAATAGACCAAAAATGTCACTAAATTACCCCCCAAGTGTCCCTTCACCAATAAGTACCTCCCCTCCTGGTCCCTCAGTACTTCAGTTTCAGTAAACGAAAGACGTCGCGATAAGCATAACGCCACCCCTCGTTTTTTCTCCCTGGCATTAGCAAAATAACAAACGGGATAGTTTTTATGTATATAACGGGGAGTGAAGGAAGAAGCAAAATGTGTTTCCTGAAGAGCTACAACATCAGCACCCAGTGACTTATAATAATTAAACACCTTAATACGCTTAGATGGAGAGCCCAATCCCTGGACATTATGAGAAAGCAGTCGTATGGTTCCAGTGGGATCAGTCAACATGGACATGGTAAAAGACAAAAACGGCTGTAATAGACAAACTCACCAACCAACACCAATGTATAAGCATCTCAGGCAACCAAGGGAACCTCCGGCTGACCCTCAGGGAAGAAAAGGAAAAAAGGTTAAAAGTAGAAAAAATAGAAAAAAGAAAAGAGAATAGTCGATACTTGGGCATAAAAACGCCCAGTATCAAGGAGTATAACATGAACAAAACAAATTAAACAACTGAAACAACTGAACAAAATATATTGTAACCACGTAGTCCAGAATCCCGGTTCTGGAAGTGTGGGATTCTCCACCAATAATAATGAATGGGGAGAGTCCGACAAGTAGGGAGAGCGCATAGCCGCCTCCCGGCACAAATATGGTATATCAAATAAAGTGCCCGTCTAAATTTTCCTGAGCAGACAATATAAAACAAGAAAACAAAATAAAAGAAAGCAAAAAAAGTATATGTATAATGGACCAGTAATAAGTAGAAGCATAGCAAATATTTTGCAAGACAAATAATAGGTCCCAAGGTCAACAAAACTAGAACGACTTAGAAGGTAAAAGATGCCAGATGTATGGTATTTAAAAAATGTTAACCAAACTTAGGCAATAGCTAATGTCCCGTGAGGGGACCACTGAGAGGCTATTGCTATAAAAAAAAAGGGGGGAAAAGACAATATGTAACAGTCAGGAATCTTCAGGTATCTCGGCGTGAAGTTGCAGTTTTCCTTGAAGACGGAGAAGACCAAAGAGGTGAAAGCGGAGGAGGAGGGCCGTTGGATCTTAATGGGTCTCGGGATGAGGGATTATGAGAGATAAATATCAACTTCAGTAGGATCTTTTCACCATCGGCGAACGTAGAGAAGGCATATGATCTATTGTTATATGTGAATTGCAAACGGAAAGGATAGTTCCAGCGATAGCGAATATCATGTTGAATCAGAGGGGATAACAGCGGTTTAAATGCTCTTCGTTTTTGAATGGTAGCTTGGGAAATATCCGCAAATATTTGGATTTTATATCCGTCAACTTCCAGATCTGGGTGGTCTCTAGCATATCTCATGACCGCTTCCTTGATCCTGAAAAAGTGAGGCTTCACAATCACATCTCGGGGAGGGCCGTCCGGTTTCAGAGAGACCAGGGCTCTGTGAATTCGATCGATCTCCATGTGTGCTTCGTCAATATCTGGAACAGCCGATTGCATCAGGGAAGAAGCTATAGAACTGAAATCTTTAACCGTTTCTGGTAACCCACGGATATGGAAATTATATCGCCTGGCACAATTTTCAAGGTCGTCAATTCTAGTGTAAGCGTCCTCCAAACGATCGTGGAGTTCAGTAATCATGGTAGAGTTCTGCGCCACTCTATGGACAGTGTCATCAACTTTGGATTCAATACTGTCTAAACGACATCCCAGATTCTGAAAATCTCGCTTAATGTCAGAAGCCAATTTAGAAGTGGCTTTCTCCAACTCTTTTTTCAACATGTCCGCAAAGCGAGCAAGGAGAATAGTATCTGGAGAATATGGTAATGGTGCAGGCAGGGGATCTGGAGATCTCTCAGGACTGTCAGGATCTATATCTTGGCCACTATCCTGGCTGAGGAAAACATCTGCCATATCTCTTTCCAGGGCAGAAGAGGTATGGGAAGCAGGGCTTGGAGATGGCAGGGAAGCCTGTGTCAGAGATCTGGCAGGGCTAGATGATGGACAGGGAGGGTCTGTCTGCTCACCTGAGGATCGGATGGCTGCGGATGAGCCCATGCAGAGCAATCCGTTGGGAGATGGCTGTCCCTTCTTCTCCTGTAACTGAGGCTGCTGCTGTCCCTTTCCTGCCTGGATAGAACTCGCGCTGGACGCCATCTTGGATCCTTTGGCTGAACCACGAGGCGGCTAGGAACTGCCGCCGTAGGTCCTCCCCGACGATCGGGTATACATGTATTGTGTCCCCGCGATACGTGTCCGCCGTCCCAGTGCTGTGCTCGGACGAGCGGGATATGAGGGCTGCTGATGAAGGCTCTAAGTGCCGGGAGTGTGCGGAGCGATCTAAGCTTGCATCCGCTCCGGCCGCCTGCGCATGCGCTCTCCCTTCCTTGCTCTTCTAAAATGTGTTTGTGCTTTTATTAGTGTCTCCATTAGAGAGATTTCCTCACAGGAATTAGGGAAAAGCCCTCAATAGGTACCCAGACAGCAAAAAAGAAAAACTGACAGAGGCTCAAACTGCTTCATTTAAAACAAAATAAAAAACTTTTGCTGGCGTTGGGCTTTCAGTGAATACAGTTCCTCAGCAAGCATCTTGATTAAACTGTTTTTCTATAGTCAATAATCAATGGATTACATGGGAATGTGTCATGCTTCCCCCTTGCACACCTGATGTGTCTCCTGTTCCTTGAGCCCCAGTACAGTAAAACATGCTTTGCAGACTTTATGCGGTTCTACAACTCATATTTAGCACAGTATTAATAACAATTTGTTTTTCAGGATCTGTACTTTATTAACCGTATTGATTGTTATATGTGGCCTTTGTGAAGTGTGTTATACTCTGTGGTTACACTTTTGCTAGACTTGCAGTGTTGCACTTAGAAATTAGGTCACCCATTTGCACAAAAGATATCAGTGGCTTTAATTTTTTGCTGATCTGCATCTTAGATTTTAGTGGATAAATAATTTTTTTTTTAGTTTATTCTGGAAGTCCTACTTTTTTATGCATAAATGTATCACTCAAAAGAAAACCCAGGTAAAAAGAATAAATGCTTTGCTTTTTATTCATTGATTTAAGAGGTGCTGGGATGTTTAAAGTGATCCTTCAACTTCCGAAATTAAACAATGCAGTGCCTGTAAAAGAACACAGTTAAGACTATCGGAATTCCCTAAAAAAAAAAATTAAGAATGTTTGACTAATTTTTTTATGGTTAGTGGAGTCAATTTGACATTCGTTTTCTAATGTAGGGATGAGAAAACACTCAAAGTGCTTCATGGAATTTTTTTCTCAACAGTTTCCAACAGTCAATGTGGTTTTCGTAAGAGAAAGTCCATTCACTTTAAAATTGAATGTTAAATAAAACTTTTGTGAAGTACTTGTACTTTTGAAAGACATTTCTCAAGTATGGACAGCTACTTGTCCCTCTGCCTAAGGACTGCATTGAGGACTGAGGCTAGCTGTAAAGTGAAAATGAATGCAAATAAAGTATCTAAAAAAGTTAAAAAAAGATGAAAACACTATGAAATTGCAAGTTAAAAATAAGACACTTTTGCACACTTGCAGATAAGTGTTACTTTTTGCTTTATCTATAGTTTGTTATTCTTATGCCAGTTTGTGCAGTCAGTTCCATTCCATGTCCTCAGTATTAGTGGAAAGTGATGGAGGCAGCGCTATTGTACTTCCAGTCTGAGAGAAGTGAAGTAATCATTCCCTTATGGGAAGTTTTCTATTCGATCTTCCAACTACCTTCATTTTTTGCCAGGAACCAAGCATGTAATAGGGAAGTGCTATCCCCACTCTGATCTTCCCTCTCTTCTGTTCTTTTATCAGCCTCTTATTGTTACTCCTGTTACCAAAAGCAGCTGTCCAAAAAATGAGAAGGGAAGACATAGGTCAGAATTGTGCAGTGATGTTTTCTGCCCCTAATGGAAATATTGAAGTAACGTGGATCACTGGACTATAAAGCCAGCAGAGAACAACGCAGAGGTCATAGAGAATCTTAAAGTTTAAAATTTTAAGGTCTTTGTTTAGATTTTAGACCCCTTTCACACTAGCCGACCAATCGGGTCTGCCTGTCAGTGTTTTAGGTCCGTCGGACCGGATCAGACCGTTCAGTCTCACCTATGGCGGGTGGTCCGTTGACACCCACCGACATCCAATCCGATCAGGGTTGCCAACTGACAGTAAATTTACTGACAGTTTGTAAAAATCTGTGATTTTTTTTACAACTGACAGTAAATATTGGGGGCTGATAATTTCATGCTGTGTTGACTTTTTAAGTGTAAATTAAGCAAATTACTTTGTTCTAGGTATTGTAAGTGTTTTCATATCATCTTTATACTGTTCAAATATTCGCTGTGTTAGTTTTCAATAGGAGTTCTGTAATTTCTCAGGTTGTCAGTAAAAAAAATATGCTCCGCCAGTAAATGTTCCATGTTTTATCAGTAAAAAATGCTGCGGGAGGTTGGCAACCCTGAATCCGATTCTATCTGCTAAAAACAGTCAGATGGGGGAATCCATTTTCCATCCATCTTGCGGATTGGATGGCAGTCAGGTGTAAACGAACAGGTGGTCTATTTACATCCGACTGCCTATAGAGGAGAACAGACTGTATCTGTATCTGCTCTGCATAAGTAGAGTGGACACAAACCAGCCATCCGCGTGGATTTGCAGACTGATTCTCCGCTGAGCAGGCACCTCCTCGTGTGTAAGGGGCCTTAGGGTTAAATTAGATAATCTAGGGTTAAAGAGACATAATAATACACAAACAGCCTTTCTGATCAATAATTGTTATTGCTTTTTTAAACAAGGGTTTTCAAATAGTAGGTAAGCAATCACTCAGCATCAATTATGAATAGAGATGTTTAGTATATAACATATGTTTCCCATTTGTGTACCAGCCTGTAATACCCCATTCATTAGCATGCCATTTTTCAGTGCTGTGATAGTTTGACCATTACAGTCATGCAACACTGTACCCAAATGAGTTTCATATCATTATTTCAGATAAATGGAGCTTGATTTTGGTGGTACTTAACCCCCTCCTGCCCGGCCTATTGTAATATAATAGCGGAGCCAGAGCCTTGTTATCCAGGGCTTAGCTCCAGTGCGATCTGCCACCCGCTGTGTCCACCGGTGACAGATCACACTACCAGCCCGCTGCAGGTACCATGTGATCGCTGTGGCCAATCACAGCAGATCACATGGCAATTGTGCACAATTAAGTGCTTTGATTCATGCCTTTCATTGTATACTTTTGTGATGAGCTCTGTGATTGGTCACAGTGATCACATGGTACAGACAGGGTCAATCACAGCCAATCTGTACCATGTGATTAGCTGTGGCCAATCACAGCTAATCACAATAGTAAACACTGAATGGTTTTTATTCAGAAAAAATGGTTGCTTATACCTGTAAAAATTCACAGTTATAGGCAATCATAGTGTGGCTGCTGGAGTCACATGGGATGGCAGTATTCAATAGGATAGCTTCCCTAGTGACCCAGGAAACCATAGAGGAAGCGTGTTCCTCTTGACTTCCTCTCTAAGAACAGTGCTGCTGCGGGAGAGCACCACCTGTAGTGGAGAAAGTAGACTGCACCTGCCTACATGCTGCACATGGAGTAGTAGCTATGCACCTGGGCGTCTGCATGGGGGGGCAAGGCCCCCCTCCTTCCTGGAGCAAGGTGTCTGCACACTGGACACTCAAGGCTGATACTGGGCAGGTGCCCAGGGTGCACCACGCCCACTCGCCACAAGCTGCCGCAAAGGGGGGCACCGAAGCTGTGGAAGTCACTTACTGTTACATTCAGCAGCAGCAGCTCCGCCCCGACTCCCTAGACTCTCTTATTGCACCATCCGCTGGCCTCTTTGCTGCCCACTTTACTAGTTGCTAGACTAGCTAGCATATAGCAACCAGTGACATCATGTCATGACCCCGAGGCGAGGCCCCAGCATTAAGAAATAGAGGAGGAACTTCTTCCTACCTCGCGCCTGGTCAATTTCGGCCCCACCCACCTCCTCCATCTTCTCCAGGAAGTGTGGCCCCGAGCTTGAGGGAAGCAAGGCAGCACGCCTGAAGAGCTAAGTGTGAGCTGTCCACCTTCATCAGCACCTGCTGAGGTGAGGCAGCCTGTGTCCATGTTCTGGAGCTCATCTAACAGCACTACTTGTATAATTGCGGTCAAGGTGTTAAATAATTATTTCATGATAGATATGCAGGAGATATCATTGCTAACCTTCTAAAAATGCTCTTTACCTGGCTGTAATGCTGACTCGTGGGTATAAATGCTTTCTAAGCCAGAGCCTGCATGCACATCAGAAAAGTTATAAAAAAGTAAAAAATTCCTATCTGCATACCTCCTTATGAATATAATTATTGGAACAATATTAAAAGCCAGCAGCTACAAATACTGCAACTGCTGACTGACTTTTAATAAATGGACACTTACCTGTCCTGGAGTCCAGCGACGTCGGCAGCAGAAGACGAGCAATCGCTCATCTCTCGGCTGCCACCATCATCAGTGAGGGAATCAGGAAGCGAAGCATTGCGGCTTCACTGCCTGGTTCCCTACTGCGCATGTGCGAGTCGCGCTGCGCCGTCCTCACTGTTCCCCGCTGTGTTCTGGGAGCCGTGTGTTTTCCAGAACACAATGGGGGGGGGACTGACGTACTGCCCGCAGGTCCCCGTAGAATCTATGCCCGGAAGTGGGTGCAAATACCTGTCTTAGACAGGTATCTGCACCCCCCTCCCCCTTAAAGGTGCCAATTGTGGCACCAGAGGGGGGAAGGAATCCGATGAGTGGAAGTTCCACTTTAGGGTGGAGCTCCGCTTTAAAATGATGCCCCCCCCAAAAAAAAAGTCTGCAGACATCCATGGTTATGCATATATAAGAAAGGTGTTTCAGACTTTTACAAAAGCAGAACTTTACAAAGAATGTAAAAGCGGGCAAAAGCATTGGGGCCCGCTTTCTTGGGACTGGGGCCACCTGTCCCCTCTCTGTTTAGTAAGGGGTTAAGGAATAATAGGCCAGGGGAGGGGCGGTACTGTTCCTTTAAATTATATTGCAGGTGTGAGCAAGCCAATAGTGGGCCAGAGAAGGTTCTGGTTCCCCCAGGAGGATATTTAAGGGCCGCAGAGGGTCCTGGACATCCTCTGCAGCGGCCCGGAAAGAAGGAAGAAGAGCTGCACGTACCTGTAAATGGATGACCTGATCCGTGGATTCGTGGAGCGAGCAGAGAGCCGGGGGGGAGAAGCCTGGCTGCGGCGGTGCCTGGAGATGTCCCTGGAGGAAGACGTGCCATCGGTGGTGGAGGAAGCGGCACAGCAGCATGACGGCGGAGCGGCGGTGCCTTCCCCTAGGCGACTCACACGGCGGAGTGTACCCCCGGAGCGGCAGACGAGGGAGGACGAGTGCCGTGACCCCGCGGCCAGTGCGGGGGCAGGCGGCGAAGAAACGGAGCCCGGGCGACGGCCTGGGCAGAAGAAGAGACGTCAGTCGCAGTCCCCTGCGAGAAGGCGGGGCGGGAGCTCTGTGCCTCAGGGGGGAAGACGCAGGAAGATGGCGCCGCCTACATCAGCGGGCGCCGGACATCAGGCTGCAGCTCCCACTCAGCTGCTGGCTCGGCAGGATGCCCTGGTTCCAGGCACCTTATTCGGCATGGTGCAGCCAGGACTGGAGTCGTCGGCACGTGCTACAGCAACACCTATGGTGCTGACAGGTCAAGGGTCAGCCTCTGTTCCAGAGAGTCAAGTTTCTGTACCAGCTACGGTGCAATTTCCACTGCCCGTCCCATCACCAGCCTTGCTTTCAGGTCCTGTGGCAGCTCCGGTGCCAGCTCTGATATCTGGTCCAGTACCAGGTCCAGCACCAGTACCAGCTCCAGCGGCGCAGGGTGAGTTAAGAAATAATGTAACACCTGATGTAATGGTTTACCTGTCAGCTATCTCTGCTGCTCTTTCTGCTGCTGGTATCCCTATTCCTGCTTTCCCTGCTGCTGCACCCACACTGGTTTCTACTGCTGGTTCTTTTCATACCTCTCCTATTACTAACCCAGTGTCAGATAGTTTGCTAGGTTGCGCGATATACGGCCCTGAGTTGCGCTCGCCTAGGGAGACGGCTAGACGGTCAGTCCCGGAGGTGAGTATGAAAGAAGTATTGCCATGTGAGATGTCCCCCTTAGGTTATCACTTACCAGGGTCAGTGAAGGATAAAATTTGGGCTGGGGAGTTTGTGGATATGCTATCCCTCCTTCCGGCGGCTAAGGATTTTATTTTTAAAACGGAGAAGAGGGGGGAGGATAGGCAGGAGGAGGATAGGCGCAGGCCGGTGGCTCGCTCTTTTAATAACTGGTTACAGGCATTTTTTGTTTTTGCCAGTGTATTGGTTGAGAAACGGCCGGAGTTGAGCGGGGGCCTTTTTCAACATATGGATCACGTGTTGGAGGCCTATAAAAGTTTTGGCGGTTTGGGCTGGTACTTCTACGACGAATCCTTCCGCCAGAAACTGGCGGTACATCCGTCTTTGAGGTGGGGGATGAAGGACGTGGGCCTATGGCTTAACCTGATCGTTCCTCAGAAAGCACCTCTGGCTAAGTCGAGCCAGGGTACCGCAGAGGTTGTTGCTTCGCCTTTAACGAAAGTTCGTGCCGTTTTAACGCGACATGCAAGTATAGGCACGAGTGCTCGGTCTGTGCAGGGCCCCACCCGATGGTGAAATGTTTTTGGAAGTCAGCGCCGCCGTCTTCCCGGGATACTTTTCCAAAGAGCCTGCACGCCGGTGAGGCTGGGAAACATGCGCCCCTGGTTGGATCTGTACCCAAACAGGGAGAAGGCGCTTTTATTAATTGACGGTTTTTCATTCGGTTTTCCCCTTCCGGTGTTCTCAGGCAAAGGTTGTACGGTTATGGAGAATTTGAAGTCCGTTCGGCGCTTTCCGGAGGTGGTACGGGAGAAGGTTTTGAAAGAAATAGCGGAGGGGCGGATGGCAGGGCCTTTTTCTGCGCCGCCTTTTCCTAATTTCCGTATCTCACCAATTGGGGTAGTGCCTAAAAAGGAGCCGAACGCCTTCCGTTTGATTCAGCACCTCTCTTTCCCTAAGGGGGGTTCGTTGAATGACGACATCGACGTTAATTCATGCTCGGTGGTTTATGCAACATTTGAAGAAGCCATTGTCAAGATTAAGGCACAAGGCCGGGGGGCGCTTGTGGTAAAAGCGGACATCAAGTCGGCTTTTCGGCTTTTGCCCATTGCTCCGGCGGCGTTCAGTTCATTGGGCTTTTGTTTCGAGGGTGCTTATTTTTTCGACAAATGCCTACCAATGGGGTGCTCCCTGTCTTGTACATATTTTGAGTCATTTTCCACGTTCCTGCATTGGGTCGTGAGTTTTGAGGCAGGTCAGGACATGGTGGTACATTATTTAGACGATTTTTTGTTTGTCGGCCCAGCGGAATCTACGCTTTGTTCCCGTCTATTGCATTTATTCACAGTGATGGCAGGCCATTTTGGTGTTCCTCTGGCGAGGGAGAAGACTTGTCTACCGACAACGCAGATGGAATTCCTAGGAATTCAATTGGACACGGAGGCTATGGAATTTAGCCTGCCTATGGCAAAGGTGGTAAGGACGCGGAATCTTATCGCCTTTTTCTTGAGACGCCGGAAGGTGCTTTTGAAAGAAATGCAATCGTTACTAGGCCTGCTGGCTTTCGCTTGCAAGATCATGCCGGTGGGTAGGATCTTTTCGCGACGATTGTATCTCGCTACTTCGGGATTGAAGTCCCCGTCCGCACACATCAGGTTGACGGGAACGCTTAAGGACGACTTGCTGGTATGGGCCGATTTCTTGGCGGATTTCAATGGTAGATCCTTTTTTCAGTCGGATTTTATTTTTGCTCCAGATTTTCGTTTATTTACCGACGCGGCGGGTTCCAAGGGTTTTGGGGCAGTTTGGGGGTCACATTGGAGTTGTGGTGCCTGGCCAGAGTCCTGGGTCCACAAGAAGGCTACAAGGAACATTGTGCTCCTTGAGCTATTCCCGGTGCTGGTGGCAGTCTCGCTGTGGGGCCATTTCTTTGCCAATAAGCGGATTTTGGTGGAAACCGACAATAAAGGGGTCCTTTTCGCAATCAACTGTCTTTCTTCCGGTTCTCTGTTTGTAGTCAAAATCCTGCGTCATTTGGTTTTTTTATGCCTGAAGTTTAATATATGGATTAAGGCACGGTATACGCCAGGAGTGCTGAATGTGATCGCGGATTCTCTTTCCCGTTTCCAGATGCAGCGTTTTCGACGGTTGCTGCCGGAGGCGGACGAGGTAGGCACACCGTGCCCGGATTACCTGTGGGATTTGATCTAACACCGGTTTTGGAGGTTATTAGGCAATCAGTCGCCCCGCATACATGGGTGGATTATTCTGCTGCATGGAGGAAATGGGTGGCGTTTGCCGGCTGTACGGGTTTTGCCTGGGATGCACCCTCAGAATCGGCTATTTTGGCTTTTCTGGTTTCTTTGATGGAACGGCGGTTGTCGCACAGTTACATTGCAAAGACGCTGGCCGGGGTATCCTTTTTCTTGCGTCTGCGGCAGCTCCCGCCTTGCTCTAGTTTTTCTCAGTAAAACAGGCTTTGAAGGGTTACAAAAAACACAATTTTACCCCAGATGGACGGAGGCCCATTGGTCGGTTATTACTAAGACGGATTTGCGAGGCGACATTGGTGGTGTGTTTTACGGCGTATGAGGCATTATTATTCCAAACCGCCTTTGTGTTGGCCTATTTTGGAGCTTTTCGGGTCTCAGAATTGCTTCCAGGTTCCAAGACGTGTTCGCGGGGCATGTTAGCTGAGCATGTGCTAGTAGAGGATGGGAGGGTGTACCTTTTCCTGAGGCAGTCTAAAAGGGACCAGATGGGTCGTGGGGAATGGGTGTCGTTATCAGCAGGCGAGGATAGCTCGCTGTGCCCGGTGGTGGTGGTTAGCCGTTTTTTGGTGGTGCGTCCTCGGGGGGATGGCCATTTTCTGATACATAGGGATCGGTCCCCGGTCACTAAGTATCAATTTACATATGTACTGCAGCGCTGCATGGCACATTTAGGTCTGGACAAATTAAAGTTTTCCTCTCATTCTTTTAGGATAGGGGCTGCGTCTGACGCAGCTGATCAGGGTCTCCCGGCTTCGGCCATTATGGGTTTGGGTAGATGGTCGTCCAATTGTTTCAAGCGTTATGTCAGACCTAATCTCTCTTTTTAATCCATAGGTTTTCATCATTAGGTATGGATTCTGGGCCATTCCTATATCGTCTGGGCACAAAAAGCGTGCGGCTCAGCGTAGGTATTCAACTAATCTGTCCTTACAGCCGGAATCCTTCACTCTATATTGGAAAGGTGTGCGGGGCATGAGGTGGCACCAGCTGTACTGTCATTTATCACGATTATGTCAGGTTTGGCCCCTCCCCTCAATATTAATAGTGCATTTGGGTGGGAATGATATAGGAAACACCCGAACATTAGAGTTGTTGGCCTCAGTTAAAAGGGATCTTTATCGTTTTCATTTAACTTCCCCAGGTACAACCATCGTATTCTCGGAGATAGTGCCGCGCATGTGTTGGCTATCTTCTCCGTTGCATAGGGTGATGGAAAAAATGAGGAAGAGGATTAATCGGGCAATGGCTAAATTTATGCCGTCCTTGGGAGGTTTTGCGTATCGGCATGTGGATCTGGAGGGGCGGATCCCAGGCCTGTACCGGCAGGATGGGGTCCATCTTTCGGATGTGGGTTCCGATATATTTAACCTCGGTTTACAATACTGTATTGAGAGGGCCGCGTATGTGGGGTAGGCCGGGCTTGTTGCTCAAGTCCGGCTGGTGGGGACATTTTTGGTGATGTTACAGTGATACTGCCCGAGTTCCAAAAACTGGGCAGAGTTTATGTGAATGATTTATGGTTTTTGTATTATTATACAAGTTTCAATTATAATGGTTGTGTTGAGAATTGTGTTAAACCAATAAAGTGTTGCGGCCTTTTTTATGCCAAAATAAGCATGTGGTGGTGTTGGTTTGTGGGGTTGTATCTGGGGTTTAGGTAGGGGGTGAGTGTGGCCTACAGTCCCATGTAAAAGCGGGCAAAAGCATTGGGGCCCACTTTCTTGGGACTGGGGCCACCTGTCCCCTCTCTGTTTAGTAAGGGGTTAAGGAATAATAGGCCAGGGGAGGGGCGGTACTGTTCCTTTAAATTATATTGCAGGTGTGAGCAAGCCAATAGTGGGCCAGAGAAGGTTCTGGTTCCCCCAGGAGGATATTTAAGGGCCGCAGAGGGTCCTGGACGTCCTCTGCAGCGGCCCGGAAAGAAGGAAGAGGAGCTCCCACCCCCCCTCCCGTCGCAACATTTTATGTGGTAGGGTCACCCCGGAAGCGGGGGGGACATTTTTGGTGATGTTACAGTGATACTGCCCGAGTTCCAAAAACTGGGCAGAGTTTATGTGAATGATTTATGGTTTTTGTATTATTATACAAGTTTCAATTATAATGGTTGTGTTGAGAATTGTGTTAAACCAATAAAGTGTTGCGGCCTTTTTTATGCCAAAATAAGCATGTGGTGGTGTTGGTTTGTGGGGTTGTATCTGGGGTTTAGGTAGGGGGTGAGTGTGACCTACAGTCCCATATACTTATTTACAATATCAAATGCTGTTTTTTACAAACGGGGTTTACTACTTTAACCTAACAGAGAAACTGGTGTATCCCTGCAGGCTAAGCTCTCTGGCAGAGGTGTCTCAAATGTGGTTAGGATAGAAATATCAATGTGTTGGCATACAAGACAGTTCACATATGTTTATTTCAAATGTGTATTTTTGTGTTTGACTGGAGTTTAGCTTTAATGATATCAGAATTCATCTCAGAGTTCAGTGACCTTTATAAAGGTACTTAGACTGCAGTCTCATGCTGGAGTCCTTGGTGAATCTTAATATCGTTATAATTTACAGCAGGGGGTAAATTATTCCATATATAATGCACCTGCTCTGTTAAGGGTCTTAGGCATTTTCTGTACAGTAAATCTTATTTGAATAAACAGCACATTCTGACATCGCAAACTGAACACTGTAACTGTTACATTTCTGCTATTAAACTGTCAAATATAAGTACACCTGTCAGTCCCTCAAACCTACTAACCTTACTATATTAATAAAATGCAGACATCGTACCTTCACTTCATGTGCACACCAGGAGCCCTGCAATTTGCATATTAGAGTGTCTAGGATTTCAGGGCTCCTGGGGCGTATGTGAAAATGTTAAATGCTATGGTGTCTGCACTTCATTCATGGAGCCAGCTTAGCAGATTTAAGGAGATGACAGGTGTCCTTTAAAGAGACCCTTTTACCAGGCCATTCATTTCAACAACAATCTTCCCATAAAATGATGTATATTTAATTATCATTAATTAAGGGATGAATGAGAGAAATCTAATGCCGCGTACACACAATCGGAAAATCCAACAAGAAAACTGTGTTTTTTTTCCCGACGGAATGTTGGCTCAAACTTGTGTTGCATACACACAGTCACACAAAATTCCAACTGTCAAGATTGCGGTGACGTACAACAACACTACAACGAGACGAGAAAAATGAAGTTCAATGATTCAGAGCATGCATCGAATTGATTCCGAGCATGCGTAGGATTTTTGCACGTCGGAAATTGCATACAGATGATCGGAATTTCCGGCAAGAACTCTTCTTGTCGGAAAATTTGAGAACCAGCTCTCAAATTTTTGTTGGCGGAAATTCCAACAGAAAAAGTCCGATGGAGCCTACACACGGTTGGAATTTCCGACCAAAAGCTCACATCAAACTTTTCTTGTCGGAATTTTCCGATCGTGTGTACGCGGCATAATAGATTCTTCTATCCACACTAAACTGTGTGTATGGAGGAATTTCCACTGTCTGGCTATTGTATTTTAACAGTCAGTATCTGGGGCTGTTAGAATACCAAAACAGTGATTACATCTGATTGGATGCAATCATTGTTTGGCCAACATTTTTCCACTTAGCTCCTTCAGCAAAAGATGATTGATGATGGTGCCAGGTGGTGCCGACAGGGCCACCCACATCTTAAATTTCTGTCAGTTCAGAAGGATTTTTTGTTTTAACACTATCTTTATTAGATTTATGGACCAACGGTCAAGGAAGTTACAAAGTGTATAAAAGAAGAGAGAACTAGAGAGGTGGGAGGGGCTGGCTCCGTGTATGGCTGCTTGAGCTGTGAGCCCCACTCCAGCCTCATACAACGGTGCCCATTACAGCCCGCACGGTGAACGGATTTTCACGAAAATTTCTAGGCAGACTCCTGAGGGGTCCGGGCACATTCCTGGCTATTTTTTATTACATTAGAAAGGACCCAAAAGCTGCAATTCGTCCCGGTAATCGCAGCCGAAAATCCAAGATGGCCTCCACAGCACAGCCTACTGTGTCAGGTACCATTCTCCTCACAGACCTCAGACAAAATATCTCCTCAGAGGGTCTGCCTATTTCCTTAAACTTAAAGCAGGACTACTACAGACACCTAATACCTCCTCAGCCACTGGGGAACCTCTTATTTTTTTCACAAAGCCCGACAGTATCCATTCTTCCACAGGGCACATTTTTGCCTCTCATCCCAGCCCTATTAACTCAGAAATTATTCCAAGAGACCAGGCATTTCAGATGGCAGACCTGTTCCAAAAATTTTCAGAACTCCTGGACAGGGGTTTAGCTCAAACTGCAGCCAAAATAACTAGTGATTTAAAAGCTGACTTCCACAATCTAGGAACAAGAATAGACTCTATTGAATACAAATTGGAAGAAACAGTGGCTTCCACTAACCAAACTGCTAAAATTGTATCCTCGGTACAAGAACAACTGGATTATGCTAATTCAAGAATCGATGACCTCGAGAACAGGTCACGCAGGTATAATCTCAGAATCAGAGGATTACCTGAATCTGTGCTGGATGTCACACTAGCAGTACAAAACCTGATTAAATCTCTTCTACCTAATATCCCTCAGCAGCGCCTTGAGCTGGATAGGGCTCACAGAGCTTTGGGTCCTCCTAGAAAGGATGGAAAGCCAAGAGATATCATTGCTAAACCCCATTTCTTCTCAGTAAAAGAAGAGGTCATGAAACAAGCTAGAATAACCCCTCAAATACTATGTCAAGGACACCCAATTCGACTTTTTGCTGATTTATCTCCTTCTACAATCCAACGCAGAAGAGCACTTAAACCCCTGCTACTGATCTTGTCTCAGAAAGACATTAAATACAGATGGGCCTTTCCCTTTGCGGTGAAATTCTCTGAAAATGGTAGACCTTACTCCTTCTCAAGCCTACAGGAAGGAGAGTGTATCCTTCTCCAACTCAAACTTATTTCTACTGAAGCTGACATGGACACCTCTACAACTGGTCCTGGTTCTACTAAAAGACCTACTCCAACAAGCCCACAATCTCCCCTTTGGAACAAAGGAAAGAAAAAGAAGATTAAAGACAATAGCCCTACTTTCACCTCTTTTGTTACTACCTTTTTTTTCCTCTGATCTAAAATCCAAGCACAGATTTTTCTGTACCTCAGGTGTTAGGATAAATCCATCCTAAATTCAACCTGCTCTCTGGTTCAATTCTCACAGTTTTTCTGTTTTTTCTATAAAGCTCTATGTTCCCTTTTTTTTTTTTTTTATCTAGTATCATATTACTTACTAAAATGTTATGATAATTCTACTACTGTAAAGTATTTTCTAGGTTATAGAGCTTTACATAAGCCTACTCTCGTTTTACCGTGCAAAAATAATTTTCTTTTTTATTAGATTTTTTCTATGGGTGCCCTGTATGGGGGTGGTCCACGTGTGTACCCACCAATCGTCTGGAAATCTTTGGGTCTTCAGGGGATAGGTTGTCTGGCCGTCTTAGTCCAGACTTTTTTTGATCTGGCTAAAAGGATTCGAGCGGAGTCTCCTCTCTCGGGTCCTAACTTTACATGTTAGGAGACATCTTTTCTATATTCCATCTCTTTTCTTACTTTTTTCTATGTTATGTTATTTTTTTTTCTTTTCCCTTGTGTGTCTAACCCAATTGTCTCTTTTAGAGTTGCCAGCTCTCGGATCAATGATGACCGTTAAACACCTAAATCTCCACTTGGAAGTACACCTGATCAAGCCTCAGTACCAAGTTCCTCTATGGGTGAGTGCGGTCAGTAATAGCGGATATGCCCCCCTTGAATCTCATGGCTAGCAACCAACAAACACACCTTAAAATAGCCTCTCACAATGTGCAAGGCTTGAATTCTCCTGTCAAAAGGAGAATTTTTTTAGATTACTATAAATCCCTTAAAATAGATATTCTTTTGCTCCAGGAAACGCACTTCCCTATACGATACAGTCCTAATTATATTCACCCTCATTTTCCGCAATTCCACCTTGCTAGTGCAGAAAATAAAACTAAGGGAGTAGCCATTCTATTTTCCAAATCCTGAAAATTCGAGAAGTCTTTCGACTATGTTGATCCAGATGGAAGAATTCTGTTATTACAAGGTTCAATTGATGGTCAACTATACACCCTAGTCTCATATTATGCCCCTAACAGAGGCCAAGCCCCATTCTTCAAAAATATGATGAACACACTGAGCCCTATGTTAGTAGGAATGGTCATTTTGGGGGGAGACTCGAATGTTGCTTTTGACCAGGCTCTGGATAAGTCCAAACCCTCCAAAGACCAATTGACCCGCCCGACCAATGAAAGCCGCAAAATCGCTAAAATTCTTTGGAATCACAATTTAGCAGACGTTTGGAGGGAATTAAACCCTTCCAAACGGGACTTCACACATTATTCACACCCCCAAAACACATACGCAATAATAGACCACATCCTTACCCCTTCACACCTCATTCCGCTCATACTAAATGCCCACATCAAGGATACGGCCCTATCAGATCATTTGTTGGTAATTTATTTCCCTAAACTCCAGTTCTCTTAGAAGCTCGAAAGGGTTTTGGAAACTTAACGAATCAATCCTTACAAATCTAACCACAAATGAGATAATAAATAAAGCCTTACATGAATATTTTTCCCTCAACGACACAGAGGATATCTCCTCTGAGATGCTTTGGGCGGCTCATAAAGCCTTCATCCGGGGAAAAATCATTCAAATCTCTACCCAAACTAAACGCAACCGCAAAGCTCAAATAGAATGTTTGGAAGAAGAGTACATAACCCTTAGAAATCGTCACAAAGAAGATCCCTCTAAGTTCCCCATATCACTCATAGACAAGGCCAAACTTGAATTAAATTTAGCCCTTACAACGCAAGCGGAAAAAGTGATTAGATGGAGTTGCAACAAATTTTACACAAATGCAAATAAAATAGGGCCATTACTTGCTGCAAAACTCTCTCCTAGAGTTAGAATTCATTCTATGCCTAAAATCCGTATAGCAGGTCAACCGCTTACTGCAAACCCCGTCAAAATCCTAGAAGCATTTCAAGAGTTTTATTCTAAATTGTATGACACTCACTCGAAGCCAGACAAAGATGTTCTATCTAGGTATTTAGACGATCTTCCCATTCCTTCCATAAACCCCTCACACAAATGTTTACTTGAGGCTCCCTTCACAATAGAGGAGGTTATGGGGGTTATTAAACACCTCAAAAACGGATCAGCCCCTGGCCCTGATGGTTTATCCATACCCTATTATAAGACTTTCGCCAACACCTTAGCCCCCTATCTAACCAAATTTTTTAATGACAAAACAAATGGCTTACCATTAGACACACATCTTAATACGGCATTTATTACAGTTATACCCAAACCAGACAAAAATCCTGAAGACATCAGTAATTATCGCCCTATTTCCCTAGTAAACAACGATATTAAAATTATGACAAAGATCATGGCCAATCGATTAGCATTTTTTATTAAACATTATATACACAAAGACCAGGTGGGCTTCATCCCAGGAAGACAGGGCCCAGACCAAATCAGGCGAGCAATAGATATTGTATCTATCCTGCAATCCAATTGGGAGGGAGGAGAAAAACAACAAGGCTTACTACTGTCACTGGATCTGCAAAAGGCCTTTGACTCAGTGTCATGGCCATACCTGTTTTCCCTAATAGATCGATGGGGCTTTGGAGTTTGCTTTAAGGGCCTCTTACATTCCCTTTATTCTCACCCTCAGGCTCTTATCCGTTTACAGGGTCATTATTCCAACCCAATCAATATAGCACGAGGCACTAGACAGGGATGCCCGCTTTCCCCTCTCATATTTGCTATTGCCATTGAAACATTAGCCATAGCCATCAGACAAAATCCCAATATTAATGGAGTATCCTGTGGTAATCAAATTCACAAATGTGGCTTGATCCACAGTGACCAATCTGGCTTCACGAAAGGCAGACAGGCATCTGATGCCACGAGGAGAATGATAGACATCATACATCAAGCGGAAAATACTGGAACGCCTTCTCTGCTCCTCTCTTTGGATGCAGAGAAGGCGTTCGATAGAGTACACTGGGCCTACCTCAGATCGGTACTACAGAAATTTGGTTTTGATGGATATATTCTTAGCGCTATCATGGCACTATACTCATACCCATCGGCCACAGTCTTTTACGGAAGACATGACCTCTCATCCATTCCCCATAACTAATGGCACCCGACAAGGTTGTCCCTTGTCACCCCTTATTTTCAACCTTCTTATGGAACCCCTGGCGTCGCGTATACGAGATCATGCCTACATCTCGGGTATGCAAATAGGCCAGATTTCACATAAAATAAGCCTATTCGCGGATGACGTGATACTAATCCTTACAAACCTGGCTTCTTCCCTGGCACAGGTACAAAAAATACTTACCTGATTTAGCGAGATCTCTTATTATAAAGTCAATACGACAAAGTCGTTTATACTCGACATTAATCTAGATGCTACCACTAAAAACTTACTACAAATGCAGCACGAATTCAAATGGGCAGAGACAGAAATCTCCTACCTAGGGATTAAATTGACCAGATCAACCACATCACTATTCTCCACCAACTACTTACCCCTGCTTCTCAAGATACAAAACGAATTCCAGAATATAGCGAAACATGAACTATCCTGGTCAGGTAGGTTAGCGGCCTTCAAAATGATCTGCCTCCCGCAAATTTTGTACTACTTTAGGACCCTCCCCATCCCCGTCCCCCCCCCTCTTTCTTCAGATCCCTTCAACATGTCCTGAATACCCACCTCTGGAAAAGTAAAAAACCCAGATGTGCCCACACTAAACTGATGAAAAACAAATTAGCGGGTGGGGTGGGTTCCATAGACTTTGAGGATTATTTTCTCGCTGCCATACTAGCCCAATTACAAGATTGGTTTCGTACCCACCCTACCACATTATGGGGGAAAATAAAACACCCCTTCCTCCCTCACTCAGATCTGAAATCTTGGCTAATGAGTACCCCTTTCGGGTCAATTATCCCATCAGCCTTCCCTCCTACCATGAAAGCATCAGCGCAAGCATGGAAAAAGCTGATCATGCACTCAGACTACACTCCCCCCAATCCGCTACTCCAAATACCTCTGGAATCTCTCCGTTATCTATCCCCAGACCTGTCGCTAACACACTGGTCTAATAAAGGAATAAGCTTCCTGCAATCTCTTCTCCTAGGGTCTTACATCAAACCCTTCGCTGACATAAAAAAAGAATTTGACCTCCCCTCCAGGGAATATTATACCCACCTAAGGATTTGCCATTGTCTACAAACAGTACCCACTCCCCTATACGCTATTCCTCCCAAAACCTGGGATTTCCTCACATATGCTCTCTCCAAAACAAAAGGCATATCTCATTTCTATAACCGCCTACACTACAAACAACACTTCTCCAAAACATCCTTGCACATACATTGGGAAACAGATCTAAATTGCTGCTTCTCCACAGAGCAATGGACTTCAGCACTAAAGTACATGTTTTTCCTCCACCAAATGTTCTGCTTTGTGGGAACTTACCCAGAAAATCACCCTGCGGTGGTATCTGACACCAGCCAGATTAGCATACTTCTCTCCCCAATCCTCTGACACTTGCTGGCGGTGTAAATCCCTTAAAGGTGACTTGTTACATACACTCTGGTCTTGCCCCCTCATACAACCGTTCTGGGAAGACATCTTTAAACTCTTGTCTCGAGTCATTCACAGTAAAATACTCCCTTCCCCAGCGTTGGCGATTCTAAACCTAAAGATAGAGAAGATCTCCCATGCCTCTAGGTATGTCACAACCCACATTCTCCTGGCGTCCAGATTATGTATCACAAGACTATGAAGATCAGAAAAGGTCCCGTCTACTTCCCAAACCATTGACCTTGTGAATCTACACTATAGCTACGAATCTGTTATGGCAGCCAGCAATGGTCAAGCCGAAAAGACCTGAAAGGCCTGGGTCCCGTGGACCATTTGGTCCGGAGCTGTGCCTCCCTCATAATGCACCCTATTTAGTTATAAATCTTCTTGACTGAGCAATGTGTAGGTCACACCCTACTATAACGTGTAAATGTCATCATCTATTGTATTTTTGGAATTATACTTGTTTGGACTTATCCATTATCGCTAAGGCGACTGTGGTCGTTTCTCCTCCTGGGACACAGAAGTGCTCCAATCCAGGTGGCCCCGGAGGAGAGAGGACCTTGAACTGCTGTTTTCTTGTGTACTCTTAGCATCACTGTGCTGGTTTTCAATACTTGTACTCTTATATACTTTATCTTATATTGCCGTCGTTGCACAACGAACATTGTTAAGTGTTCTTGTTCTATATGAAAAAAAAAAAATATCAATAAAGATTGATTTAAAAAAAAAAAAAAATAATTCACAAATGTGGCCTAATGTCATGATGGGCAATCTCACCTGCAAGCTGGCGACGCGGCGGCGCGCGCGGGTACGCACCTGCGCAATAGTGTCGAATCGTCGTTAGCGCGTTCACGCCGGCGCAGTGGCGGCGAGTCGGCGTTAGCGCGTGCGCGCATGCGCGGTAACGGCGCGCGGCACGCGTCGGTGCGCGCGGGAGCATGCAGTGACACGTTCTGGCGCCAATCTGGGGCTATTTGAAGGGGCTTGTGCTGGGGCTCCTTGCTGTCCGGTCTACAGCGTTTCCTAGACCCACCTGCTATCTGCTGTTACCCTACCGATCTGTTCCTGTGACCCGGCTTGTTCTGAACGCTCCTTGCCTTCTGCCTGCCCACTGACCCCCGGCTTGTGGACCTCGCTTCCGCCTGCCCCTTCTGCTACCTGCTGCCTGCCCGTTGCCAACCCGGACTGTCTAACGACTCTGCTTCTGCCTCTCGCACTGCACCTGGTCTGCCCGCCAGTGGATTACCCGGCCTGTTTGAACCTGCCAGTGCACGGTACTACAAGACACCTCCCTGCTGTCTGCCGTTTGTCTCCTCGGTTCCCTGTGTGCCAAGCCTGCCTGCCGTCCAGCTTCCCTGCTGCCGCTGAAACCTGCACTGAGCTTCCTAGGTCCAGCTCCATCTCTGCACCAGTGTTCCTGACAGGCACTTGTGCGACTCCGCACTCCCGAGCTCCCTGTTCCCATCATCAGGGGTTCCGGAGTAGGAGGTGCAAAAGAGGCCGCTCCCTGCATCCCAGGCTCATCACCAGGTACGTGACAGTACCGGACAGCCATGTCCGAGCCTGCGCAGGGAGCAGACCCAATGGAGGAACTTTGCCGACACCTGGATGGGCTAACCCAGGCTGTCAGAAGCCTGCAAGAGGGTTATACCCGACTGGAGGGCCGAGTCCAGGCCCTATCCTCCTCAGCTTCCTCCTCCACTGGGACTTCCACTTCTCCCTCGGTGGTCATGATGCCGCCTGAACCAAAGGTACCCACGCCTGAGCGATTCTCAGGGGAGCGGAGCAAATACAGAGCCTTTCGGAATGCCTGCGAGCTCTTCTTTGCCTTGCAACCACGGACCTTTTCACTAGAATCCACCAAAGTGGGGTTCGTTATTTCCCTCCTGTCTGGTGAGCCTCAAGCCTGGGCCCACCGCCTCTTGGAGCATAAAGACGTTTCACTTAATACCTTGGACACTTTCTTCCAAACCATGTCCCAACTTTACGAGGATCCGCACCAGACCGCCACTGCCGAAGCAGCCCTGCATGCCCTTCAGCAAGGCCGCAGACCCGCCGAGGATTATGTTTCTGAATTCAGGAGATGGAGCTCAGACACTAATTGGAATGATGCTGCTCTTTGTTATCAATTCAGTTTGGGACTCTCTGAACCACTCAAAGATGAACTGGCACGTGTGGGTGTGCCCGGAACTTTGGATTCTCTAATCAACCTGACCATCCAGATTGACCGTCGCCTACGAGAACGTAGGACTGAACGAGCCACCGGGCCACCTTGCCCGGTCTGGATGTTGCCCCGGGTACCCAGCTCTGCCAACTCAGCTCCTCCATTCCCAGCTTCAGCCTCCTCTGACAACCCAGAACCCATGCAGCTGGGACTTCTCCGTCCCTCTCTCACCCCTGAGGAACGTCAACGCAGGCGAACCCTTAACCTGTGTCTGTACTGCGGAGAACCCGGACATTATGTACCGACCTGCCCGGTGAAGATCCGTAAGTGCCTCTCCATGTCGTCTGTGTATTTACCCGTTATACCCAGTAATTCCGCTCACCTGGCGATTCCCATTCTTTTGCAGCTCCCAGGAGGGAATATTCAAGTCAGCGCTATCATTGACTCCGGGGCCTGCAGTTGTTTTCTGGACTTAGCTTTTGCCACCACACATCACATTCCTTTGCGCCCTAGAGCTAAAGGGCTTTCTGTATACCTCGCTGATGGGTCGACCCTTAAATCCGGACCAGTCACACAGGAGACCCTACCGCTGGCCACAACCATTGCCAGTACTCATCAGGAATTACTATGCCTAGATGTCATTAAGTCTCCTCTGTTCCCCATCATCCTGGGCATGCCCTGGTTACAGGCCCATAACCCGCAAATTAATTGGACATCAGGAGAAGTCAGTTTCTGTTCCCCCTACTGCCGTCAACATTGTCTGCAGGAAGTTTTGAGTACCCCTTCTCCCTTGCTTTGCATGGACTCTGATGCTGAGGCCCGCCAGTCAGTTCCTGAAGCATACCATAGCTTCCTGGACGTTTTTAGCAAGAAAGGGGCTGAGACTCTTCCTCCACACAGGCGTTACGACTGTCCGATTGAGCTTCTCCTCGGGGCTGAAATCCCCTTTGGCAGGATTTTTCCCCTGACGGAACTTGAACTCAAGACCCTCAAGACCTATGTGGATGACAATCTCATGAAAGGGTTCATCCGTCCTTCTACGTCACCGGCAGGGGCAGGGATTTTCTTTGTTGAGAAAAAGGACCAGTCCCTCCGGCCTTGTGTGGATTACAGAGAGCTCAACAAAGTGACGATAAAGAACAGATACCCCCTTCCTTTAGTTCCTGAATTGTTTCAGAGACTGGGATCTGCAGTTATTTTCACAAAACTGGACCTCCGTGGGGCCTATAACCTGGTGCGGATCCGAAGTGGGGATGAGTGGAAAACTGCCTTTCGCAATCGCTTCGGGCACTTCGAATACTTAGTCATGCCCTTCGGACTCTGCAATGCCCCGGCTACGTTCCAGCATTTTGTGAACGATATTTTCAGAGACTACCTTGACCTTTTTGTTATTGTTTACCTGGACTACATCCTCATCTTTTCCCCCTCCTTGGAGAAACACCGGGAACACGTTCGGAATGTGCTCGCACGGCTTCGAATGCACAGGTTATACGCAAAACCAGAAAAATGCGAATTCGAACGCCAAAGCATCCAATTTCTTGGACTTGTCATCTCGGTGGAGGGTATCACGATGGACTCCCAGAAAGTGGCTGCAATTCTTGACTGGCCGGTGCCCGTAGATAGGAAAGGCATACAGCGCTTCATCGGATTCGCAAACTTTTATAGGAAGTTCATCAGGGGGTTTTCGTCCATTATCACCCCATTAACCAACCTAACCAAACAGACGGTCCGGTTCCAGTGGTCTTCAGAAGCCCAAACGGCCTTCGAGACCCTTAAGGAATTATTTACCTCTGCATCCGTTCTGAGGCACCCTGATGCGGCTCTCCCATACATACTGGAGGTGGACGCCTCGGAAACCGCAGTTGGGGCGGTTCTCTCCCAAAGACAGGGGCCCAAGGCTCTCTTACATCCGGTTGCCTTTTTCTCCCGTAAGCTGTCAGATTCGGAGAAGAACTATGATGTGGGAGACCGGGAATTACTGGCAATCAAAGCCGCCCTGGAGGAATGGCGGTATCTCCTGGAAGGAGCAGCGCATCCGATCCTGGTCTATACGGACCACAAGAATTTGGAGTATCTGAGAGTGGCAAAGAGACTGAAACCCCGGCAGGCCAGGTGGGCACTTTTCTTCACACGTTTCTCTTTTCATATAACGTATAGACCAGGATCAAAGAATACTAAACCTGATGCTCTCTCACGAATGTTCTGTGACCCTGAAACACCTGCCCCTCCGGATACCATCTTGTCACCTGGAAACTTCCTCTTGCTTCAAGAGGACTTGCTATCTCGGATCAAGCAAGCATCCAGGGGGATCTCTCCCTCACCTAGTACAGAGGTACAGCTCAAGGATGGACTTTTATGGTACAAGGACAAAATCTTTGTACCAGAAAGCGTGCGAGTCGCGGTCCTTAGTTCCTGTCACGATAACAAACTGGCTGGACACTTCGGGGTACTCAAGACCTCCGAACTACTACAACGCATGTTCTGGTGGCCGCAACTATCAAAGGACTGTAGGAGCTACGTGGAGTCTTGCAGCACATGTATCAGAAACAAGGGAAGTAAGTCCAGAGCCTGGGGTCTGTTGAAACCATTGCCCGTACCCGAGAGGCCATGGAAGATGATCTCCATGGACTTCATCGTAGAACTTCCCCCCTCGGAGCTTTACACCACTATCTTCGTGTTCGTGGATAGACTATCAAAGATGGCGCACTTCTTGCCCATGAGGGGTACGCCTTCTGCTCCTGAGACAGCTAAATTTTTTGTCAAGGAAATCATAAGGCTCCATGGCATCCCTGCAAACATTGTGTCGGATCGAGGGGTGCAAT
The DNA here is from genome assembly GCA_029206835.1 of Rana muscosa. Taxonomy (NCBI): domain Eukaryota; kingdom Metazoa; phylum Chordata; class Amphibia; order Anura; family Ranidae; genus Rana; species Rana muscosa. The sequence continues at coordinate 347,172,229 of CM055127.1, forward strand.
TCACCTCCAGGTTCTGGAAGGCCCTGTGTGAAGCTCTCGGGATTAACTTGTCCTTTTCGTCTGCCTATCATCCACAATCAAATGGCCAGACTGAACGAACGAATCAGACACTTGAGCAATACCTACGCTGCTTTTCTTCGTTCTCGCAGGAAGATTGGGTACCTCTACTGCCGCTGGCCGAGTTTGCATACAATAATTCGGTCCACTCGGCCACAAAGCAATCCCCGTTCTATGCTAACTACGGCTTTCATCCCTCATTCTTGTCCAACTGTATCCCGGAGTCTGCTGTACCTGCTGTCCAGGAGACATTGGATTTTTTCAGAGCAAACAATGAGTTATTACGCGACACGATGACTAGGACACAAGAATATAATAAGGAAGTGTTCGACAAAAAGAGAAGAGGAGAACTCAATCTGGAACCCGGGGATCAGGTGTGGTTATCTACACTGAACCTTAGACTTGCCTGTCCCTCAAAGAAATTGGGTCCCAAGTTTGTGGGTCCTTTTCCTGTCAGGAGACGGATTAACAGTGTGGCCTATGAACTGGAGCTACCAGAATCATTCCGGATCCATCCGGTTTTTCATGTTGCCTTACTCAAGCCTACTGTTCCTGATCCCTTCTCGGGACGTGACACCGGCCCTCCTGAACCAATCTTGGTTGACGGTGAAGAGGAGTTTGAGGTGGAATCCATCATGGATTGTAGAAAAAGGCGCAACCAAGTCCAATTTCTTGTAAAATGGAAGGGATATGGCCCTGAGGAGAACTCATGGGAACCTGAGTGCAACATCCATGCCAAAAGATTGGTTCAGTCCTTCAAAGACTCCCATCCAGTTAAGATGGCCCAGTTGGGCATCCGGAGGCTGCCCATTGGAGGGGGGCAATGTCATGATGGGCAATCTCACCTGCAAGCTGGCGACGCGGCGGCGTGCGCGGGTACGCGCCTGCGCAATAGTGTCGAATCGTCGTTAGCGCGTTCACGCCGGCGCAGTGGCGGCGAGTCGGCGTTAGCCTATGCGCGCATGCGCGGTAACGGCGCGCGCCGGTGCGCGCGGGAGCACGCAGTGACACGTTCTGGCGCCAATCTGGGGCTATTTGAAGGGGCTTGTGCTGGGGCTCCTTGCTGTCCTACAGCGTTTCCTAGACCCACCTGCTATCTGCTGTTACCCTACCGATCTGTTCCTGTGACCCGGCTTGTTCCTGACGCTCCTTGCCTTCTGCCTGCCCACTGACCCCCGGCTTGTGGACCTCGCTTTCGCCTGCCCCTTCTGCTACCTGCTGCCTGCCCGTTGCCAACCCGGACTGTCTAACGACTCTGCTTCTGCCTCTCACACTGCACCTGGTCTGCCCGCCAGTGGATTACCCGGCCTGTTTGAACCTGCCAGTGCCCGGTACTACAAGACACCTCCCCGCTGTCTGCCGTTTGTCTCCTCGGTTCCCTGTGTGCCAAGCCTGCCTGCCGTCCAGCTTCCCTGCTGCCGCTGAAACCTGCACTGAGCTTCCTAGGTCCAGCTCCATCTCTGCACCAGTGTTCCTGACAGGCACTTGTGCGACTCTGCACTCCCGAGCTCCCTGTTCCCATCATCAGGGGTTCCGGAGTAGGAGGTGCAAAAGAGGCCGCTCCCTGCATCCCAGGCTCATCACCAGGTACGTGACACCTATTTGCAGATGACATCTTATTGTTCGTGACGTCTCCGCTGATATCCCTTCCTAACGTCTGCCAGGTTATGAAGGCCTTCTCTGAGGTCTCAGGGTAAATTACTCAAAATCACAAGCTCTAAATGTTTCGCTTCCCTTGTGTAGCGGGGTATTCCCCTTTAATACAGAGAGACAGGACTTTCCGGGTGAGAGGTGAGTCGGGAGGGAGTAGAGAAGAGACTTTACTGGAAGTGAAAGCAGAGGAGAGAGACTACGTTACCCAGAACCCCGTTTGGCACCCAGGGTGCAATGTTGTCACCGCAGAGACTCATGGGTGGAGCTTTATAAGGAGGAGGCGAGGCTAGGCTCGGTCTCTTTGGAACACGAGACTTCAGTGGAGAGATCCTCCTGTGCGGACCTGCTGCTGTGCAAGGCCTGAAGCCTGGGGCCTTGCGCAGTTACCAAAGAGCCTTCCACCCCATCTCGAGCCTGGGTGACATCTGACTTGGTTTCTTCAACCGCTGCTGAGCCAGGGACCCGACCACTGCAGAAGCTGTGTGTGGAGACACAGCAGGTGGAAGTTCCCAGACTGGGATCGCGTCCGGAGGGGTGAGCGAGCACATGCTCAATCCACAAATACTGTATACCATTGTTAGGCCTACAGACTGCCGTGGCCCACCAGTTCCTATTTCAGTTCTTTTCCCCCACTGGAGATCCATAGCAGAACTGATTCAAACGGATCTCTAGTGAAGTGTACTTTGTTGGCATTTTTACCCCCCTTGGATTATAAATGTGTTACTGAAATGTGCACCACCGTTTAAAGACTTGCATGCGAAGAATTTTACCCCCCCTAGAGACTGAGTTATATGGTCAGACCTGGCCATCTCGATAGTTTATTTAGTTGCTGCGCCATAGGGCGCATAGTGAAGTACTGTTACACGTGGCGCGTGTGCGCCATATCTGACTAGTTATAGTGTGTTTATTGCTGCAGGGCTCTGCAGATATATTCCTGTAATTTGTGATAACTGTTGATTTTATGTCAGTAGAAGTAAACTCGTTATTCTTCTATCACTGCATTGGTGTCTGAATTTAACCATAGAGCATAAGATTTATATTACCCTAGACTAACTGTGCCAGAAGGGGGTCGAGTAAATTGCCGGGGGTTGGCGGAGCTGTCTTCAGGGCCCAAACTAAATCTGCGGCCCTCTTAACTGAGGGTATCGCTACACATGGGGGCTCGTCCGGGATCCTGATACAGCAAGCGAACACGCCAAAAGTACCGGCATGGACCCGCTAGAAGTAGGACAGTGGTACACAGTGGCTGGCGCAGATCCGGCCGCGGCGGCAGTTATTGAACTCCCGGGGATCTGGCAAAGAGATGCGATAAAGCAGCTAATAACGTCCCTATCACCATGCCAGAAATCATGGGTGATGGATGTGAGACCAAATGCTTCGCGTACATACGCATTAATAGAGTGGAAAGACGAAATTCCAGAGCATTTTAAAAGCCCGAGCATACAAGCTATGGATGGTCAGACCTACCATCTGATACATGCGCTGCCACATAAGGGAGATCGGTTCCAAATACAAAAACCGTTATCTCCACAAATATCTCCTAAAGCAGGAAAACAGAAGGCCAGAGAGAGTCCCGGGTCACCATCAACCACCCTCAGCGCAGAGCTGTGCGCGGTTCTAGGGGAGATTGTAGCCCAGTGCAAGAGGGACCCCACAGACTACCCGATGTCGGGATACAGAAAGCTTAGAATATTTTCTGGAAGAAAACCTGTACCTTCGGGGGAAGAGGGATTTGAGGAATGGCTGGATGGCGCCACTCAGGCCCTAGAGGAATGGGAAGTCCCAGAACATAGAAAGAAACAGAGGATCTCTGAGAGTTTGAAGGGGCCTGCGTTAGAAGCCATACGCAACCTTAAGATAAGCAAGACAGACTGTGATGCGCAGGATTATCTGGACATTCTGCAGAATGGGTTTGGCGGGACAGAAAAAGTCACGGAACTCACGTACCAGTTGGAACACTGCTACCAGAAGACAGGAGAGAAACTGACAGAGTTCATGAGACGCTTGGATAAAATCCTGCACAAGATCTTACTGAAGAAGGGGATTGACCCAAGGAAGGTAGATGAGGCCCGTGTCCAGCAGGTCTTGAGGGGAGCTCAGCCCCTGGACCCCATCGCATTGGCGCTACGCACCCGACGGGACGGGAATAGCCTGGAATACCCCGATTTGATCCGAACAATCAGAGAGGAAGACGCTATGCTGGAAGAGAAAAAGAGGAGCCAACCAGTCGAGCCACCCAACCCTCCAGTGGCGATGGTCAGGTCGGCCATGACTCCTGAGAGAGACCCTGAAGTCACAGATGTCCCAAGTGTTGGGGATGCTGACCTCTCTGATAGCGAAAGACACAGAGGGTCCTGAGAAAGAAGTAGCGAGAAAGGAACTGTTCCCAGTTGCTTCGGCACCCGCATCTCTGCAAGACTGGGGGGACATAATCTGTTTTAACTGTGGGGGAGTTGGCCACATTGCAGCTACATGTTCCAGTCCCAAGAAGAAGAAAACAGATAACCGCAAGCCGGCGGGAAACTCCAGAGGGCCCCGGTGAAGGAGTCAACCGGGTGCCCATCATCCTCAGTGAGCTCCAAGCTGAATGTGAAGCAGAAGAAAAAAGAGGAGACAAAACCCCTCAGAGGAAACACAACATTCCTCAACAGAGATACACCCCAGAGAAAGGGGGCAAGACCCCTCAGAAGAGGCACAGCATTCCCCAAAGGGGATGCACACCTAAGAAAAACAATAATATCCCTCAGCGGGTCTGTACACCCATAGAAAGGAGGGAAATCAATGCATACCAGGCTCAAGAAAGACTAAAGTCCAAAGGGAGTTGGACGAGAGAGAGTCCGAAGGGAAAGGACCAGAAGAAGGTGACCCCTGCCAGGCCATACCCGGAGAAGCTGGTAGGCCCATCTCCTGTAGTACCCATTCAAGTGGAGGGAGTCTACACCAGAGCCATCTTGGACACTGGGGCACAGGTGACCCTATTATACCGGGATTTCTACGATAAGCACTTGAGTCACCTGCCCATCCAGAAGATAGAGGAACTGGAAATATGGGGGATTGGAACCCAGAGCTTCCCCTATGATGGCTATCTGCCCATCAAGATGACCTTTGACCCATCTGTGGCTGGGAAGGCCTAAGTGTTTGACACCCTGGCAGTTGTGTGCCCTCGACCGCCAGGAGCCAACAAGAGTTCCCTTATAATAGGGACAAACACGGACCTGGTCCAAAGACTCCTGACCCCTCTAGTGAGAGAGAGGGGACAAGCGGCCACCAAGATCCACCCCATGCTGAAGACGGCCTACCAACGGCTGGTCCTAGAGCAGAAGACCCCTGCAGAGGGGATAGGGAAGGTGTGGAGACTTGGAAGAGAAGGAGTAGTGTTGCAGCCTGGCGAAGTAACCTGTCTCAGAGCCACTGTGAAGCTTAGTTGGGAGCAGCCTGGACCCTTTGTCGTGCTGGAGTCCGACCCAAGGGGAGAGTTCTCAGGCCTGGAAGTGATACCAGAAGTGATTCCGCTGAAGGCCCTGAAGAAGGCCCATTGTAGAGTTCCGGTGAGTGTTAGGAACACTACAGGTGACCCCATGGAAATCCCAGCCAGGATGCTGCTGGGCCAGGTGAGCCCTGCTGCCCCGGTTACCCTGTCGGAAGTCAAGGGGACGGGTGAAGGAGGAGACGTTTGGGAGAAGCTGTCCATGGAAAACCCGAATCTGCCCAGGGCTTGGAAAGAGAGAGCCAAGGCCCAGTTGACCAGATGGGAGAAGATCTTCTCCAAAGATGAGTTTGATGTGGGGTGTGCAAGGAGTGCCATCCATCGAATCCACCTCCAAGAAGACAAGCCCTTCAGAGAGAGGGTCAGGCGAGTCCCACTAGCAGATCTGGAGGATCTAAGCGAGCAACTCGCAGAACTCAAGAGGACTGGTGTGATCCGGGAGTCTAGAAGCCCCTATGCCTCCCCGATAGTGGTGGTCCGGAAGAAGAATGGGTCGTTGAGGCTATATATTGACTACAGAACTCTCAACAGGAGAACCATCCCCGACCAGTACACCACTCCGAGGATAGAGGACGCTTTACAGAGTCTGTCTGGAGCCAAGTGGTTCAGCGTTATGGATCTCAAGAGTGGATACTACTAGATCCCCATGCATCCGGAAGACAAGGAGAAGACAGCCTTCATAACCCCAGTGGGGTTCTTCGAGTTTGATCGAATGCCTCAGGGACTGTCTGGAGCTCCTGCTACCTTCCAACGTCTCATGGAGAAGACTGTAGGAGACATGAACCTTATTGAAGTCCTTGTATACCTGGACGATGTCATTGTCTTTGGGAGAACCTTGGAAGAACACAAAGAGAGGCTGGAAAAAGTGTTGAGAAGACTTAGTGAGGAGGGACTCAAGCTTTCGCCTGAGAAGTGTCGGTTCTACCAGTCTTCTGTGAACTATCTGGGGCACATAGTGTCTGAAGAAGGGGTGGCCACAGACCCTGAGAAATTGGAGGCAGTTACCTCCTGGCCAAGACCCACCACAGTAACAGAACTCAGATCCTTCTTGGGGTTCTGCTCCTATTACAGGAGGTTTGTGGAAGGATTCGCCCGAATTGCCAGACCATTGAATGAACTACTCAAGACCGAGGGGGAAGAGGACGACTCAGGGCCCAGGAAGCTGGGAGAGTCAGTCAGAGATCAGTGGAACCAAAAGTGTGAAGAAGCCTTCCAGGCGTTGAAGAAGAGCCTAACCACTGCACCAGTCTTGGCCTACGCAGACCCAACCAAACCCTATGAACTACTTGTAGATGCTAGTCATGACGGTCTGGGAGGAGTACTTTACCAAGAACACGAAGGACAACTGCGGCCTGTTGCCTGCGTGAGCAGGAGCCTGACCCCCTCTGAGAAGAACTACCCCCCTCACAAGCTGGAGTTCCTGGCCCTTAAGTGGGCGGTAGTAGACAAGCTCAAAGACTACCTGTATGGGGCGGAGTTCACTGTGAAGACCGACAACAACCCCCTCACCTACCTTTTCACCACGGCAAAGCTGGACGCCACTGGACACAGATGGCTGGCTGCACTGTCTGGATTCAATTTCAGCCTAAAGTACAGGCCAGGGGCTGGAAATCGAGACGCAGACGCTCTGTCCAGGAGATCTCATGCCCCCACCAGTGACACAGAAGGCTGGACTCAAGTGGCACCTGACGGGGTGCGGGCCCTTTGTCAAGGGGCTGAATTACAAGCCAGAGGAGGCTCAAGGGCAGAAGAGATATGGTAGGAGTCCCCAAACAATATTGTGGAGTAACCCAACTGGAGGAAGACAATCTGCCGAAACTGTCCAAAAAGGAGCTGAGATGCGACCAATTAGAAGACCCCATGGAGAAATTGGTTCTGGAAGCCCTGGAGAATCAGGATCCAGATAGACTCCTGCGCCACTACTCAAAGGAAGCTCGCCTGTTGAGAAAAGATTGGGACAGGTTGCAGGTACATCAGGGAGTGGTCTACCGAAGGGGCCCTTCTGATGACCTGGAAGATAAATGGCAATTGTTCCTTCTGGAAAAACATCGAGAGACTGTTCTGATTGCCATACATGACCATCATGGCCACCTAGGGGTGGAAAGGACCTTTCAACTCGTCAGAAATCGGTTCTATTGGCCCTGCATGAGGGCAGAAGTAGAAGAGTACTGGCATTCATGTGCACGCTGCATCCAGAGGAAGACTTTACCCCATCAAGCTGCCCCAATGGGCCATCTACAAAGTCAAGGCCCAATGGATCTGGTATGCATTGATTTTCTCTGCCTCGAACCCGACCTGAGTGGACTAGGAAATGTTCTGGTGATAACCGATTATTTCACCCGGTATGCCCAAGCTTTCCCAACCAAAGACCAGAAGGCTTCCACCGTAGCCAAGGTACTTGTGGAGAAGTACTTTGTCCATTATGGGCTGCCACAGCGACTTCATTCAGACCAAGGAAGGGACTTTGAGAGTCGGCTGATCCGGAAACTCCTGGATTCGTTAGGAATCAAGAAAACCCGAACCACACCTTACCACCCACAGGGAGATGCTCAGCCAGAGAGGTTTAATCGAACCCTGCTCAACATGTTGGGAACTCTGGATAGTGAGAAGAAACAACATTGGAGCAAACACATAGCAGCTATAGTACACGCTTACAACTGCACCACCAGTGATGCTACAGGCTACTCCCCATATCGACTCATGTTTGGGAGAGAAGCAAGGTTACCTTTGGACCTGGCCTTTGGCACCTCTTTAGACCATTCTTCAGCCACATTCCACAAAGGATATGTGGACAGGCTCAGACACAGCCTGAAAGTAGCCTATGAACAAGCTCAAGCAGCCTCAGATCAAAGGGGAGCTCGAAACAAAAGAAACTTCAACTTGAAGGTCCGGGTGCAGGACCTGCAGCCCGGGGACCGAGTACTGCTACGCAATCTGGGGGTCCCTGGAAAACACAAACTTGCAGACAGATGGAGATCTGAACCCTATGTCATCTGTAGGAAGCTGCCGGGCCTGCCTGTTTACAAGTTGAAGCCAGAAGGGAAGGTAGGACCACTGAAGACGTGGCATCTAAATCACCTGCTCCCACTTGCTGAAGCAGTCAGGATACCTCCAGTGAGGGACTCCCCTGAACCAGTCTCTATTCTGGATACCCCCAGGCCAAACACTCGGTCCCAGACCTCTCGGGCTGAGGATGGCGGGGCCTCTGAACTTAGTGGAGATGAAGGAAGAGAACTTGACTGGCTGTGGCCTTCCCCAACTCCAGGAACTTCTGCTATAGATCTTCCAACCACTGAAGACACTATAGATCAGTGATTCTCAACCAGGGTTCCGTGGAACCCTAGGGTTCCTCCAGAGGTTGCTAGGGGTTCCTTCAGCATTGGGCAATTTCTGCCTCTCAGATAAGTTCACACTGACCCCATTGATCTTTTTAGCTATCTGTAAGGAGGTAATTCTTCCCAATTCCCACAAGTGTAAGGACCATTCTTCCAACTGACCGTCACACTAATGCATCATGAGTTGTAGATTTCTCAATTTTAGCAGGGGTTCCCCGGGACCGGAGAACTATTTCAAGGGTTCCTCTGTGTTGAAAAGGATGAGAAAGGCTGCTATAGATGGACAACTGAATGCAGAAGCCACTGAGTTCATCCCATCTAGTCCTTCATCAGATTACTGGGAAGATGCCTGTGATACTTACTCTGAAAAGGACCCTAGGGACTCTATGTATCCCTCGGCTCCTGAAGCAAATGTTCCAGAGTCCGCCGTGTTGCCCGAGCCTGCTACGGAAAAAGAGCCTGTGGCGCCAGAGCCAGAAACCCCAAGAGAGCAAAGGGCTCGAAGAGTCATAAGGCCTCCCAAAAAGTTGACCTACCCACAAATGGGGAAGAGCTCAGAAGATTCTGTGGTCACTGCCAGGAGGAGTGCAGAGAATCCGGATCCCTCCACTGTTCATTTGGTGGAGGGCAACCCCCACTCACTCTCTGGCACAGTTAGGCAGGCCACTCATGATAGTGTGACCTGTGGGCAAGGGAATTCAACCCCTCGGTTTTGGTGGAAATTCCCTATGCCAACATCATACGCAACATTGTCTATGGTTGTACACAGTGTATGCTAGAATTATCTTTGGGGACCAAAGAGTTTAAGTGGGGGGAGTGTGTAGTGGGGTATTTCCCTTTAATACAGAGAGACAGGACTTTCCGGGTGAGAGGTGAGTCGGGAGGGAGTAGAGAAGAGACTTTACTGGAAGTGAAAGCAGAGGAGAGAGACTACGTTACCCAGAACCCCGTTTGGCACCCAGGGTGCAATGTTGTCACCGCAGAGACTCATGGGTGGAGCTTTATAAGGAGGAGGCGAGGCTAGGCTCGGTCTCTTTGGGACACGAGACTTCAGTGTAGAGATCCTCCTGTGCGGACCTGCTGCTGTGCAAGGCCTGAAGCCTGGGGCCTTGCGCAGTTACCAAAGAGCCTTCCACCCCATCTCGAGCCTGGGTGACATCTGACTTGGTTTCTTCAACTGCTGCTGAGCCGGAGACCCGACCACTGCAGAGGCTGTGTGTGGAGACACAGCAGGTGGAAGTTCCCGGACTGGGATCGCGTCCGGAGGGGTGAGCGAGCACATGCTCAATCCACAAATACTGTATACCATTGTTAGGTCTACAGACTGCCGTGGCCCACCAGTTCCTATTTCAGTTCTTTTCCCCCACTGGAGATCCATAGCAGAACTGATTCAAACGGATCTCTAATGGAGTGTACTTTGTTGGCATTTTTACCCCCCTTGGATTATAAATGTGTTCCTGAAATGTGCACCACCGTTTAAAGACTTGCATGCAAATAATTTTACCCCCCCCCCCCCAGAGACTGAGTTATATGGTCAGGCCTGGCCATCTAGATAGTTTATTTAGTTGCTGCGCCATAGGGCACATAGTGAAGTACTGTTACACGTGGCGCGTGTGCGCCATATCTGACTAGTTATAGTGTGTTTATTGCTGCAGGGCTCTGCAGATATATTCCTGTAATTTGTGATAACTGTTGATTTTATGTCAGTAGAAGTAAACTCGTTATTCTTCTATCACTGCATTGGTGTCTGAATTTAACCATAGAGCATAAGATATATATTACCCTAGACTAACTGTGCCAGAAGGGGGTCGAGTAAATTGCCGGGGGTTGGCGGAGCTGTCTTCAGGGCCCAAACTAAATCTGCGGCCCTCTTAACTGAGGGTATCGCTACACTTGTCTAGTGTCTTGTTGCTTAAACAATCCTTTGGATTTGAATGGACAGACACCTCAATCAAATATCTGTGCATTACCTTAACAGCCCGCATTGAGACCCTTTTTTTACATAATTATCCACCTTTATTCAAAAAATTTGAGAATGATCTAGCATCTTGGTCCAAAAACGAATTATCTTGGTTAGGTAGAATTAATTCTATAAAAATGACTCTGCTCCCTAGAATCCTTTATTTCTTTAGATCTCTTCCTATTCCCATTACTAAGAATCACTTGAAAAAGCTCCAAAGTAAAATCATCAAATTTATCTGGGGTGCTTCAGGTTACCACATTCCCCAAAACACATTACTTCGTCACAGAAAACAGGGAGGTTTAGGTCTACCTGACCTACATAAATACTACTTAGCAGCTAGACTAGCCCAGACTTCTTTGATTTATTCTGCAACAGAAAAACCAGACTGGATCAATATTGAAAAAGAGGCTACACCAACACTATCCTTAGAATACCTTTTATGGTGCCCCCCCCCAAAAAAGACCCCCCATAATGTCCCCGACTCTATCTCAATCGTTTGCACTATGGGATTCCCTAAGAAACCTCCCAAACCTTATATCCTCTGAAAGACCTCTTTCTCATTTATTCAATAACCCTGACTTCCCCCCTGGTCTAAATGTAGAGGCATTTAAATGGTGGATTGATAAAGGATTGTATGGTATAGGACAATTTTTTAATCCTGGAGGGCCTATATCCCTTAGTTACTGCATCAAACATCTGAAACTTCCAGATTCTGAAAAACCGCGGTTTGATCAAATTTTCACATTTTTAAACCAAATCTGTAAGGAAAAACTCCTTCCATCCCAATTTACGAAGTACGAGTTATGGTGCAGCCAGGCCGGTTCACAAAGGGGAGGCATATATATGGTATATTTATGCCTCACTCACCCTACATCAAAATCTTCCTATATGGAGGTTTGGGAAAAAGACGCCCAGTTTTGTTGGAATTTGGATACCTGGCACTTAGCCTTCTCTAAATCTTTCAAAGGGATTCTTAATGTCTCTTTAATGGAGGCAAATATTAAAGTTATAACCAGATGGTATCTAACTCCTTCCAGACTGGCATCTATATATCCAGCATCAGATCCAACGTGTTTCAGAGGTTGCCAACTTTACGGCTCTATGCCTCATATTTGGTGGGAGTGCCCCAGAGTTCGCCCCTTCTGGAGAAAAATATTTTTATAAATTTTTAAGGTAACAGGTTTTCAGGTCCTTAGGTCCCTACCAGTAGCCATTTTGAATGCTCATATTCCTCACATACCAAAAGTTTCACAAAAATTGATACACTTTATCTTTACAGGCGCCAAAATCACAATTGCCAAATCATGGAAAAAAACAAAACCTTTCCTGTCAGATGCCAAAACCAAAATATCTTGGATACTAACTCAGGAAAAATTTGCTAGCATCTTATCTAATACCATTCCCAAATTCGAAAAAATATCGGAACCTTGGGCCAAATATATGGGGATTTCGATTGGTGAAGATGCTGTTTTACCTTCTATTCAACATTAAGTTGGACACATACCCATCCCTTTCCCTCCGTCCTCTTTTTTACCCGCTGTCTTTATTTTCCTCTTCTTTTCTTCCTTCTAAAAAGGATTTATGGAAACTCTTTTCTGGGAATTCTAGTTTCCCATTACATGTTATGTCTCTTTTATTTGGATTTAATGGGATACTATCAAATGTTTTGTTCGGCCTTGTTTAGTCCATCCCGATCTGTTGGCCCTGATAATCTTCTCGGGCCTAAGAGTCAGAAGGAGGTCTCTATGCCTGGAGCAGTTAGTTCCCGATAAGGGGCTCCAGGTTACCAAGGAGAGAGGGTTTCCCTTCTCCCTTCCATTATATTATAAGGATGAAGAGATCTCCCCCTGACAAACTTTTGATTGCTTACATGAATCTATCCTTTTTTCTAGGATGTTTTTATTATTTTATCCATTTATTGACTAATGTTTGTTTATTCCTAAACATAATCTTTTTTCTTTATTTTAATTTATTTTTATATAACATGATGTAATGTTCTGTATTATTTATCTTATGAAAATAAAATATTTTGAAAGTAAAAAGAAGAGAGAACTAATGCAGATTATACACCAAAATATACATAACAGAAAAAATTATCAGTGACATTCCTGAGTGGTATTATAATAACAGATATGCTATATCACAATCTACAGTATATACACAGTGTACAGGTGAAGGGTATATAAGGAAAATGAGGCATATACCGTATATACTCGAGTATAAGCCGACTCGAGTATAAGCCGAGGTACCTAATGTTGCCACAAAAAACTGGGAAAACTTACTGACTCGAGTATAAGCCGAGGGTCAACAATGCCTCACTGTTCCCATCCTTACTGTTCCCATCCTTACTGTTCCTATCCTCACTGTTCCCATCCTTACTGTTCCTATCCTCACTGTTCCCTATCCTCACTGTTCCCTATCCTCACTGTTCCCATCCTTACTGTTCCTATCCTCACTGTTCCCTAGCTCACTGTTCCCTAGCTCACTGTTTCCTATCCTCACTGTTTCCTATAAATTTTACATTGTAAATAGTACCTGTAAAGAAGTTGCGGCTGCGGCGTCCATCGTTCAAATTCCGCGGTCTCTTCCTGTTCCTTCCGTAATAGGCGATTCTCATCAGACACTCTCCGCCTATCACGAACATTCTCTCATCCTCAGTTTCCCAGCAGACACTGTGTTGGGTGTTCCGCCAATCACAGACGTCTGCTGGGATACTGAGGATGAGAGAACGTTCGTGATAGGCGGAGAGTGTCTGATGAGAATCGTCTGTCACGGAAGAAACAGGAAGAGACCGCGGAATTTGAACGATGGACGCCGCAGCCGCAACTTCTTTAGAGGTACTATTTCCAATGTAAAAATTTCGCTGACTAGAGTATAAGCCGAGGGGGGGACTTTCAGCCCAAAAAAAAGGCTGAAAATCTGGGCTTATACTAGAGTATGTACGGTAATACGTTGGAAGCAATGGGTTTGTTTGTACTAAAGTCTGTCAGCTGGGCATGGATGCAAAACTCCACTTAAGGGAGTCTGATTTCGTAGTAGGGAACAATATATCAAGTTAGGTGGATAGAACTTCTAGGGTCTTGTAGCCAAGGTTGCCATGTAGCAAATAATTAGGGTAGTTTTAGATAGGCCTTGGCATAGGCATATTCAAGTTGGCAGTTTTCATTCAGTATAGATATGACTTCCTGTATGGTAGGTGGGAGTACAAATTTCCACTTTCTGGTGATAGCTTGGCATATCACTATGAATATGTGGGTAATGATAATGTGCATTATGGTGGGCCAGAGTTGAGAATCCATGCCAAGCAATACTGATTGTGGGTTAAGAGAGAAGATGGAGTTAGTAGTAAAAGAGGTGATAAGGGTAGCTGTATAAATCCATAATTTAGTTAAAGTGGGGCAGCTCCATCATATATGATATGAGGAACTTTGTTGTCCACATTGTCTCCAGCAGTTTTAGGAAGCTGTGGGGAAAATATGTGCAAGTTTCCTTGGGGTAAAGTACCAGTTATGGAGAATTTTATATGCAGTTTCCAAATGAGATATACAGGGTAAGTCTTTAAGGGTTGCAATGGAGGCCTTGTGCCAGCTTTCAACAGAATAATTTTGGTTAGTCCATTGTTTCCCAATGTCACATGGAGGAGTTCTTTACGTGAAGAAAGTTCAGCAGAGTTTATTTCGTTTTGTAACAGGATTTAAAAATAAATAAAAAAATGGTATTTATCTCTGAAAATATTTTTCTGACAATCTCAGGCTTTAAACCTTTCGGTGACATGTACTTGGAAGGCAGTAAGTTTAGAGTGAGGCAATCACTGCCTCCTTACTGCCTAAGGCAGGCCATACATTATGCAAGTTTCTTTCCTTCAACCATGAGTTGAAGGAAAGAAAATTGCTTGATTACCCCATCAACATAGTCAGTGTTGATGACAGAATCCCTCCCGCAGCGCTATTGTGCTCTGCCTGTGGGAGCGTGGGGAGCTTTCTCCACCGGCAGAATATAATGATTACTGCCATTGGCTATCACAGCCTGCACAGTGATCGAGCGAAAAAGACCTGGTTGTACTGAAGTCGATCAATGGATCGATTTAAGTATAACCAGCCTTCCCATACACAGACTGAAATTTGGCCGGTTCTTTCTTGGGTTTTTAAGCCCCACCCACCTAACTAAACATTATGCGTGCCTTCAGACACTGGCTGTCTGAAAGTTGTCAGACTTTTAGAAACCCAATTTCAGAAAGGTATTCATGCAAGCTGTAATGTGCATCTGTTATGGAGAAGTATCAGCTAAATGATCAGACAAACAGCAATGTGCATCTTGAGGTTTACTGCAAACAGGATAGTAACAGCACTGTGCAATAAGCACAGAACAAAGAATAACAGGCAATGCAACTATCACAATAACAGGTGCAGTTTCCCAAAAAGGGCACTAGTTGGCAGCACACTACAGTCTACTCAGAAAAATTCTATAAAAACAGTAACGGGAACCTTGAGGCAACACCTCTCTCATAGGAAGGTAGACTGTCTCTGATAGTCCCAGTGGCTGTCTAATGGGTTCCCCATACCTGTTTTATGGGAAAATGGCATGAAGTGGCTTTGCTTTGTACATCTGAGTGAATGACTGTAGGCACAGGACCAACCCACTGGAAGCTCAGCACCCTGGAGACAGTTGAAACAGTACCCTCTACTGAGTCTGGGTCTTCTCCTGAAGCTGCATGCTGGTGTGCCCCAAACCAGCTACCCACATTCCAAATAAAATGTTGGAGGACCAGACACCTGGCGACAGATCTCATGCCCAGTCATCTCTGTCTCATCAGGTGTGGTCTCTTAGGACTGATGAGGGTGGCGGATTCATTTTCTCATTACATTACAGTAATTACTCCGCTCTATAGAAGCCAGATCTAAATGCATATTCTTTAGCAGCTTCCGTTTTGTTCATCTCTCAAGCACCTACGAGAATGAAGATAAAAAGACAACTAGACACTACGTTCAGATAGGTGTGCCATCTGCTTCACTGATCATGAAATGAGAGTGTACATGGGCAAGGCTACATCAATGCTACTCAAGTGTGGTGATAGAGAAAAGAATGTGTGACTACTAGAATGACTAACATATACAGAAAAGGTACATTCATTATACATTGATGCTGTAGGAATGCACAGGAAAGGCCAAGAAAGGCAAGTGATTACCACTACAATATAGGAAAAACATGTTTTGAAAGAACGTAAGACTAATTAAAAAAAAAAAAAAGTATTTAAATATCTAAATACTTCCAATTTGTTCTTAATCCTAAATTAATTGCAATAGAACAGATAATACATAGGGGTCTATATATAAAAACTTTGCTGTATGAATGCAAACATTCTCACCATCCCCATGAAAATTGCCATATTTTTGTAATATGATTATTTCCTATGATCACAAAGGCCATCTTGTGGCTATAATGCATTATTTTTTCTGATTGAGATTATTTAACCACTTAAGCCCCGGACCATTTTGTAGCTAAAGGACCAGAGGTATTTTCAGAATTTTGCACTGCGCTGCTTTAACTGTAAATTGTGCGGACATGCAATGTTGTACCCAAACGAAATTTGCGTCCTTTTCTTCCCACAAATAGAGCTTTATTTTAATGGTATTTGATTGCCTCTGCGATTTTTATTTTTTGCGATATAAATGGAAAAAGACCGAAAATTTTGAAAAAAAATGATATTTTCTACTTTTTGTTATAAGAAAAATCGAATAAACTCAATTTTAGTCATACATTTAGGCCAAAATGTATTCAGCCACATGTTTTTAGTAAAAAAAAAATGTCAATAAGCGTATATTTATTGGTTTGAGCAAAAGTTATAGCGTTTACAAACTAGGGTACATTTTCTGAAATTTACACAGCTTTAAATTTATGACTGCCTATCTCATTTCTTGAGGTGCTAAAATGGCAGGGCAGTACAAAACCCCCCCAAATGACCCCATTTTGGAAAGTAGACACCCCAAGGAAATTGCTGAGAGGCATGTTGAGCCCATTGAATTTTTTTTTTTTGTCTTAAATGATTGAATAATGACTAAAAAAAATAAATAAAAAAAAAATACAAAAAGTTGTCACTAAATGATATATTGCTCACACATGCCATGGTTATATGTGGAATTGCACCCCAAAATACATTTTGCTGCTTCTCCTGAGTACGGGGATAACACATGTGTGAGACTTTTTGGGAGCCTAGCCGCGTACGGGCCCCCGGAAACCAAGCACCGCCTTCAGGATTTCTAAGGGCGCAAATTTTTGATTTCACTCCTCACTACCTATCACAGTTTCGAAGGCCATAAAATGCCAAAATGGGACAAAACCGCCCAAATTACCCCATTTTAGAAAGTAGACACCCCAAGGAAATTTCTGAGAGGCCTGTTGAGCCCATTGAATATTTTTTTTTTGTCCCAAGTGATTGAATAATGACAAAAAAAAGAAAAAATTACAAAAAGTTGTCACTAAATGATATATTGCTCACACTTGCCATGGTTATATGTGGAATTACACCCCAAAATACATTTTGCTGCTTCTCCTGAGTACGGGGATACCACATGTGTGGGACTTTTTAGGAGCCTAGCCGCGTACGGGACCCCGAAAACCAAGCACCGCCTTCAGGATTTCTAGGCACAAATTTTTGATTTCACTCCTCACTACCTATCACAGTTTCGAAGGCCATAAAATGCCAGAATAGCACAAAACCCCCCCAAATGACCCCATTTTGGAAAGTAGACACCCCAAGCTATTTGCTGAGAGGCATGGTTAGTATTTTACAGCTCTCATTTGTTTTTGAAAATGAAGAAAGAAAATATATATATATATTTTTATTTTTTTTCAATTTTCAAAACTTTGTGACAAAAAGCTGAGATCTGCAAAATACTCACAATATCTCTCAGCAAATAGCTTGGGGTGTCTACTTTCCAAAATGGGGTCATTTGGGGGGGGGGTTTTGTGCCATCTGGGCATTCCATGGCCTCCGAAACTGTGATAGGCAGTGAGAAGTGAAATCAAAAATTTACACCCTTAGAAAGCCTGAAGGCGGTGCCTGGTTTTTGGGGTCCCGTACGCGGCTAGGCTACCAAAAAGTCTCACACATGTGGTATCCCGGTACTCAGGAGAAGCAACAGAATTTATTTTGGGGTGTAATTCCACATATGCCCATGGCATGTTTGAGCAATATATCATTTAGTGACAACTTTGTGCAAAAAAAAAAAAAAAAAATTGTCTTTTTTCCGCAACTTGTATCAACATATAAAATATTCCATGGACTCGACATGCCTCTCAGTATATAGCTTGGGGTGTCTACTTTCCAAAATGTGGTCATTTGCAGGGGTTTTGAACTGTTCTGGCATTTTATACACAACATTAGGAAGCTTACATCCACTCTTCTAACCACTTGAAGACAAAGCCCTTTCTGACACTTTTTGTTTACATGAAAACATATTTTTGTTTGCAAGAAAATTATGTTGAACCCCCAAACATTATATATATTTTTAAAGCAAAGGCCCTACATATTAAAATGGTGGGTGTTTTTTTTTTTTTTTCTACACAGTATTTGCGCAGCGATTTTTCAAACGCATTTTTTGGGGAAAAAATACACTTTTTTTAATTTTAATGCACTAAAACACACTATATTGCCCAAATGTTTGATGAAATAAAAAAGATGATCTTAGGCCGAGTACATAGATACCAAACACGACATGCTTTAAAATTTCGCACAAACGCGCATTCGCGACAAACTACATACATTTTTAAAAGCCTTTAAAAGCCTTTACAGGTTACCCCGTTAGATTTACAGAGGAGGTCTACTGCTAAAATTACTGCCCTCGATCTGACCTTCGCGGTGATACCTCACATGCATGGTGCAATTGCTGTTTACATATGACGCCAGACCGACGCTTGCGTTCGCCATTGGGCAAGAGCAGGGCAGGACAGGGGTCCTTTTTTTTTTTATTATTATTAATTTTGCTTTTTTATTTTATTTTTAAATTGTTCCTTCCATATATTTTTTTTTTTTAATCATTTTTATTGTTTTCTCAGGGAATGTAAATATCCCCTATGATAGCAATAGGTAGTGACAGGTACTCTTTTTTTGAAAAAACTGGGGTCTTCTAGACCCTAGATCTTTCCTCTGCCCTCAAAGCATCTGACCACACCAAGATCGGTGTGATAAAAATTTTTCCCAATTTCCCAATGGCGCTTTTATATCCAAGGGGGGGGACATTCCCTCCCACTGCTTGTAAAAGCAGTCCAGAGGCTAATTAGCCGCTAGGATTGCTTTTACATGAAAGCCGGCCGCTGGCTGAAAAGAATGATACCAAGATGATACCTAAACCCGCAGGCATCATTCTGGTATAAACATTCAAAGTCCAGCAACATGCCAGTACGTTGCTGGTCCTTGTTGGACATGTATTGTAATCTTTTTTTTCATGCAGCCTGTTGGCTGAACGAAAAAAGAGATTGATCGGTGGGTATGCCCACCATTAGAATACCGCCCTTCATCCACCCACTTCTAATGATGGGCATACATGCACCATTTATATATGCCGAAGCATGGGGGCATCCTCCCGCAAAAAAGTTATGCCACACACATGGTCAAACTTTTCCACGGGCAAGCCTCCGCCGGAATTTCGACCGTATGTACGCGGCATTAGGAGCAAAATCACTCCTCCGCTCCTCCGCCCCTGCTGCCCCAATGCTTCGGCATATATGCTTTTTTTTTTTTTAATTGTGGTGGTGAAATCACCTCCTACAGCACTGGAGTCGCAGGGATCAGGGCTGTCTCTGCAAACGCTGCAGTTATGTGTGTTGTGTTTTGTAAGTGACAGTGATCCATCGATACTGCACTTGGGTGGCCTGGGCTGGACGGAGGGGCAAAACGCAGGTGCTAGCAGGTATCTGGGCTGATCCCGCTAACACTGCATTTTTGGGAACCCCAAACTGCTGGGGACGCTAGTATAGATCTGATCAGATCAGATATTGATCTGTTCAGATACTATACCACGAAGGGGGGTGTATGCTTCACGTGTGGGTGTTAGCGTTACTGGCACTAACCTGACGCTGCCTGGGGTGTGACGCAGACCCTCTCTGACGCTAAAACCTAATTGATATCACCCGCCGGGCGATCAGGGGGTTAAACCTTTATTGGGTTATATACGGCGGGTGCCCTGACACTATAAAAAGCAAACTAACTAGCCAGCGTCAACCGTAACACTTATATGGTGATCACTGGTGAAAGGGTTAACTAGGGGCAATCAGGGGATTAAAACCTTTATTAGATAATATATGGGGGTACCTGACGCTATATAAAAACCTGCGGCGAACCTAAAAAAAATTACTGGCTACCGATCTGCATCACCGACACTAAGACAGCGATCAGAAAAACGATCGCTTAGCGACAGTGGTGATAGGGGGTGAAAGGGTTACCTGGGGGCGAGCAAAGGGGTTAAACCTTTACTAGATAATATATTGGGGTACCTGACGCTATAAAAACCTGCGGCGAACCTAAAAATAATTACTGGCTACCGATCTGCATCACCGACACTAAGACAGCGTATAGAAAAACGATCGCTTAGCGACAGTGGTGATAGGGGGTGAAAGGGTTACCTGGGGGGGCGATCAAGGGGGTTAAACCTTTATTAGATAATATATTGGGGTACCTGACGCTATAAAAACCTGCGGCGAACCAAAAAAAAATTACTGGCTACCGATCTGCATCACCGACACTAAGACAGCGTTTAGAAAAACGATCGCTTAGCGACAGTGGTGATAGGGGGTGAAAGGGTTACCTGGGGGGCGATCAAGGGGGTTAAACCTTTATTAGATAATATATTGGGGTACCTGACGTTATAAAAACCTGCGGCGAACCTAAAAAAAATTACTGGCTACCGATCTGCATCACCGACGCTAAGACAGCGATCAGAAAAATGATCGCTTAGCGACAGTGGTGATAGGGGGTTAAAGGGTTATCTGGGGGGCAATCAGGGGGTTAAACCTTTATTAGGGGGGGTTAGGGGGCTACACTGGACCTAAAACTGAATGTACTGACACTTTTACAGTCACAAATGTCACTGATTGCAGTGATCAGTAAATAAATGGTCACTGCAATCAGTGACACTGTGACTGGGGGCTGGGGGGTGATCTGGGGGGTGATCTGGGGGTGTCTGGGGGGGCCTGGGGGGCGATTTATGTTCCTATGTGTTATGGTGTCAGTGTAGTGTTTTGTGCACTGACCTGATGTCTTCTCTTGTACGGCGCTCGGTATATGTGAGCGCCGCACCAGAGATGACATCACTTCCTCCTGCTTCCTCTGCCTGTGTGTGACAGAGGGGGCATTTTCATTCACCGGGAGCGATCGCAAGGGGGTGGCCGAAATCCAACGGCTGTCCCCTCATCCTGGATCGCTCCCGAACGATTAACGGACGCTCACTGTATAGGAGGGGGGTCCGATTGGACCCCCCAACTGTACAAAGGCAATCACGTACACTCTACGTGATTGTGCCTGTCGGTGCCATTCTGCCGACGTATATATACAGTGAGCGGTCGTTAAGTGGTTAAAAAAAATACTGCAGGTCATTATGGCCTACTAGATGGCATTTACTATCATCGAAAATAATCATGTTAAACAATATAAATGGCGATTTTAGTTGGGGCTCTGATTTTTTTTTTATTACATTTGTACAGCAATTTTTTTTTATTTATAGACCCATAGCTTGCACACTCCTATATACTGGAATTGATGAACTAAGGGAATAGAGACTGTTTACCTGGCACAGTCAAAGTTCATTTCGCTTAGTAAATAAGATGAACATTAACAGCTGTATCCTGAGCTGCCAGCGCATCTGTTTCATTACTTATGCTGCGTACACGCGACCGTTTTTCATGACGAGAAAAATGCCATTTTTTAATTTGGTCATTAAAAATGATTGTGTGTGGGCTCCAGAGCATTTTTTCACGACGTGAAAAATGGGCATTAAAAATTTGGAACATGCTCTAATTTTTCACGTCATGAAAAACGGCCATGTGTAGGCTTTAACGACGTGAAAAAAACGCGCATGCTCAGAAGCAAGTGATGAGATGGGAGCGCTCGTTCTGGTAAAACTAGCGTTCATAATGAAGATAGCACATTCCTCACGCTGTAACGGACTGAAGAGCACGAGGCTGAAAAGCACGAATCGGCTCTCACCAAACGTTACTAACACAAGGATCAGCAAAAGCAGCCCAAAGGGTGGCGCCATCCGAATGGAACTTCCCCTTTATAGTGCCGTCATACGTGTTGTACGTCACCGCGCTTTTTTCAAGCATTTTTTTCACGATAGTGTGTAGGCAAGGCAGACTTGAAAAGAATCACGTCGAGAAAAACTTAGTTTTTTTCAATGACATTAAAAACGGTCGTGTGTACGCGGCATTATACAGATGCTATTTTATTGTACCGTAATTACTTTTTCTAATTGATTACATAACCCACAAGTTAGGCTGGCCATACAGACTGAATGAAAAAAAAAATCAATCGATTTTCCTGGAATCCATAATTGTTCGATTCCTCCATCAATAAAGTCAGTGTTGATGAGGAAATGCCTCCCATTGAGCTACTGAGTTGGAGCCATCCCTACCGGGAGAATACAGTGAATATTGCTAGCAGCTATAGCCGCTGACAATAATCACATCCTAGTAATCCGTCATGCTGGTTGATTGATGGATCAATTTGGGTACAATCAGCATACCCATACATTGTTTGAATCTTGGCCATTCACTGCTGAACTGGCCGAGATTCAAAGCGTCTATGCTATGGTCAGCTTAAAGAGAAATTCCAGTTGGCTGCCATGAAAATTCAACAATTCTTAAAGAGGAACTGCAGTCTGCTCACATAATTTGTAATAAAAACATGTTTGCCATTCTGAAGCTTCCCTCTAACCACTTATATATATATATATATATATATATATATATATATATATATATGCATATTATTTTATATATACTGTGATTCTGTACTTGCCAAATATGCTGCAGAAATCTCCCTCCACTGAGTCTGGCTGCATCCATTTTAACTGTGGGCAGCTGAAGCTGCTGCCTGTTCACTTCCTGAATTTACACAGGCACACCTCCAGCTCTGCAGCTCTCATTGGCCCTCTTATGACTCATTCGCCCTCCCTTCCTGTTAAAATATCACAAGATTGAGAGAGAGAGCTGTGCATGATGTCATAAGCCTAGGCTTTTTACCAGACAAGAAACAGGAAGTGGGCTGTATAAGGTATTTACTGGCAGAAAAAAAAAATGTTTTACTATCCAAAGTTAAAACAAGGACCGAAGATTTAATAGATGGAAAGATGAAAAAATGACTGAAGTTCCGCTTTAAGGTGGAGGGCTAATTTTTTCATTGGTCAGATGTTTTAACATGATCCTGTGAATTGGCCACAAGCACACGTTGAAGGAAATTGATCAAAATTGGAGCATCTAGAATCTGGAGCAGACATGCATGTGTAGCACCCTCCTAGGTAGGTGCTAGGATAGTTAGGTAAGTATTGGTATGTGGTTTTGGCAGGTAAATTTAGTTGCCACACTGTAGTCAGTGTGGCTGTAATTTTGGATAAGATAAAAGCATAGTTTGGCTTACTGTACTCAGTGAGCTGTGATTGCTTAGCTAGGTCTGATCTATGTGCTCTGTTGCTGACAGTCTGCCTGATAGCTCCCTCTGTATCCAGGTAACTTGAAAAGTTTCTGGATGATAGGGGTGGAGCTATGCAGAGGGCAACATGAAAATTGATGTAGCCCTGGCCTATCCCAGAGAGGCAGGCTCTGATGGCATGCTGAAAGATTGTATGTATTCTGGGAGCACACAGAGCTCTGAGTCTTGTCCCAGAGTGGGGGAGTCTAGCATACTGCCCTCCCATGCAGAAGTTGCTGTTGGTAAGGCCTCAGGTGGGTAACCTGAGGGGAAGAATGCTGAGACCCAGGTGCTAGGGAGAAGCTAACCGAAGGCAGCTGTCTGCCAAAGATCTGTCTGGTATCATTGGAGGGTATTTCTTGGAAGATTGGAAGGAGGCTGTCCTTGGGCCTTGTGAGTACAGACACAAGAGATCTTGGGGACCTTGTGCTTTAGCTACCCCTCTGGTTCCTCATCATCAGCTGTGGGTCTGTTAAAGGGGGTACCATCTGGTGTCCTGAAGAGCTTTGTCCAGATTATCTCCTATTTAAAGGGACTTGGCTCTTGTGGCTCTAACTGCTACTACGTAACTTGAAGTCTACTGTTTGTTACAAGCTCGGACTTCATTATAGCTTGCTCAGAAAGGAATACCAAGTCCTCGGTTTTACATAGTTCTTATCATTGTAGTATCCCACAACTTCACAAAACCCTATCCAAGTTCTCCAAAAATAAAAACGACAAAAACAACATCCCCTAGATTGGCCCCTGAAGAAAGAGTGAATGAACCTGTTATGTGCCTGGCTGTGGGGCAGAAGTTTTGGGAGGACCAATTTTTTTAAATCTTACAGCTGCATTCACACTATGTGCAGTGGCCGGCGTTTTTCTGCATTGCAAAACAATGGTCACCGCAAGGACACACAGAAAACAGTTATTTTCTGTTTGTCATATTTACAATGCAATGCAGCCCGGAGCAGGAGCTAGGTCAGGACAGTGATATGAAGGCAGTGGAAAGTGGGGGGGGGGGGCGGCTTCCTAATTCCTGAGCTCTACACCTCCCATTACAGGGCAGTGCTCAGCAATGCAGTACCCAATATAAGTGCAGGTACAGTACTAATAAATGGGGTTCAGTCAGCGCGAGAATAAAGACTATAAACTAACTAAAGCAGCTAAACACTTAGGGTCAATATATCACACTCCTAAAAAAACATACATAAAATAAATAGTACAACGCTCATAAAAGAATCTAAAAACTTAATATAATCCAATGCATAATAAATGTCCAATCAAGTAGTGTTTAGCTGCTTTAGTTAGTATATAGTCTTTGTTCTCGCGCTGACTGAACCCCGTTTTATTTTTTCTGTGATTCTTCAATATACCACAGTCTAGTAGCAGGAAACCATGGAGGTTTTCCAATATTTGGAAAAACGAGAAATCAAAATAGGGGATGTATTCTCTATTAATCCCATTAGGGGGGAAGTTAATGATGTAGCCCACACCTTTAGAAAACTAGGGCATGTTTTCGAGAAAAAGGTGAAAGCATGATGGGACATTGTTTCCTTTGAGCATTATTTATCAGCCAAATTAATTCCGAGACGTCAGAGGTGGGATCTCCCTCCAAATGATGGTCTGATGGATGATAAGGCTATGAAAGAATGGGGTGACTTTTTCACAGTTAAGGCTTTGGAACTCTTAGAACTCTTGCTTAGGAGAAAGCAAAGAAAAATAAAAATCTTAGAAATCCAAATCCGAGAGCTTAAGAATCTCCTCGAACCCCACAAAGACTCTGAGGCGTTCTTGAGACTCTCAACGGAACTCAAAAATAGATTAGTGAAATGGGACTCTGAAACTCAAAATAAGAAAAATAAAAAGTTCATTAGGGATTCAGAGGATTTTGGAAAGGGTAATGTGTTTAAATGGCAATTAAGTTCTGTGGACACAGCCAGTTATCAAACATTACCAGTACCTTCCACCATGGAAAGCACTACAACTCCCCTACCTACGGCTAGTGGAAATAATGTATATGTGTATGATGACTCTGAGTATACATATTCAGGGACACCCCAGGACAATCAATATCAACTAGTCCAGCCCAAAAGAGGGAAAAATAAAAGAGGGAGTGGTAAAAGGGGAGGTGCATATCAATTCCCCCATAGGAATCATGATTATGAAGCACCCATTCGATACAATGGACAGCATAATGGCTATGGTCAATCACATAATTACCATCAGACCTATGATGAAAATAGACATTATGCAAATAGAGGCAATGATCAAGGGTATTATCAGAATGATTATTATCATTCTCCAGAATATGGTTCATATCCTAATAGGGGAAGATTTCCTCAACACTATGGAAATCAAATATCCACCTCCAATAGATTTTCACCGCTGGCAAATCGTGGTCTCCGTGGAGGTGGAGGGGATTTTCACAGAGCCCCGAGGGAAGCAGGAAGGGGGACACCCTCGATTCCACCCAACCCAAAAGGGTTGGCAGGGGTCGGTCCCCCAACCTCCAACTCACGGGGAAGGACAATTCAGAAAAAGAAAAATAAGAGAGGAAGAAGAGGAGGAAGGCGAGTTCAAAAGAATAAAGCCTCAATTGGGACAGGGATCTACAATTTAAGTGGCAAACCTCTTTTCGATGATGAGATCAGAACTTTAGACAGAGGCTTGAAATATGCTCCCACTAGGAATCTAAATAAATTCCAAATGTATGTTATTTTGCAAAAAGTTGTACGCAGTTTAAACATTAAGAAATATTATTTGTCTAACCCAGTTATAAGGAATAGCGTTACTATTGAAAGAGTTCCTGTAGGCCAACACTCTAATCTCCGCAACAAATCGTTTTTTGATCTGCCTAATGTAGACACTAAACATGTAGATGTCTTCAAAAATATGGTTACTAAGGATTTGGAACCTCAAGGTACAAAAGGTCAATGACCCAGAATACATTAAGAAGGGAATAGATTCATTGATGGAGAGGAAAGATTTAGTAATCCGTCCGGCGGATAAAGGGGTGTTGAGTAAGGCCTACTATCAAAACAAGATGGAGAACCTACTCAGCGACTTTAAGACGTGTAGCACTATGACAAAAGACCCCATGTTGGAATATAAAAGTGAACTACATTTCCATATTGAAAGGGGGAAACATATAGGTGTTTTAAATGCGAAAGAAGCATTATTTTTAGATCCGCTTTTTTGTCAAACTCCTATTATTTATTTTTTACCTAAAATACATAAGGATAGTACCAACCCTCCGGGTAGACCGATTGTGAACGGTATTGTCTCTTCTAGGCTGGGTCAATACATTGACTCGTTCCTCCAACCATTGGTCAGGGAAACTGATGCTTTCCTGAAAGATACTAAAACACATTATACAGATTGTAGAGTGCCTTACAGTATCCTCTTCTACCTTCTTAATCACTGCTGATGTTAGCTCTCTCTACACCATCATCAGTCATGAGGATGCTTTATCATCGGTGCTTTGGGCCTTTAAATCCTCTGGACTGTCGAGACGGCATAAGAATTTTCTGACGGACAGTTTGAGATTCTGTTTGGCAAGGAACTATTTTTGGTATAAGAAGCAGTTCTTTATACAAACGAGAGGAGTAGCTATGGGTGCCAGGTTTGCTCCCAGTGTTGCCAACGTCTTTATGGCACACTGGGAGGAAGAAGCCGTATTTAAAAACAGACCACCCGAGTTACTATGCTACCAACGCTATATAGATGATGTCATAATCATCTGGGATGGTGAAAGATTTGATCTTGACCTTTTCATGAAGAGATTGGATGCTAACAACAAAAATATTGTCTTAACGTGGAATGTCAGTACTGAACACATAGTTTTTCTTGATTTAGATATTTCTAAAGTTGGAAATCATATCAAGATGACGAATCATTTTAAGGCTACTCATAGAAATGCATTAATTCCCATAGAAAGTTGTCATCACAACAAGTGGTTGTGCAATATCCCTAAGGGCCAGTTTATTCGCCTTAGGCGAAACTGCACCTCTGAGGGGGTATGACAAAATATCTTTGAATGATGAGATTGAAAACTTTCGCAAATTGGACAGAAATAACCTGGTGGCAAATATTCCTAAACCCAATAAAAACAATAATTCTAATATGAGGATGTGTTTAGAGTATAATGCTCAACATAAGAAATTTGAGAAGATCGTACAAAGACACTGGCCGATCCTCAAGCAGGATAGGGTCCTGGGTTCAGTATTACCGGAACGTCCCCAGTTTGTCTATAAAAAAGCTCCCTCTTTGAGAGATAAGCTGGCGCCTGGGGTTATAGACCCACCGGTGATGTTTGAAAACAGGATCTTTAATTTCCTTACAGGTTTCTATGCATGTGGTAAATGTCCGGCGTGCAGACAGACGAGGTGTAATCTTAAGAAACGCAAAGAGTTTACAGCATTTGCCACTAATAGAAATTACCAAATTAAACAGTTTATAACATGCAGTACTGAGGGGGTTGTGTACATGATGGAATGTTGCTGTGGGTTACAATATGTGGGGAGAACGTCCAGGCCCCTACATGTTAGAATTGGGGAACATGTAAATAATATTAAAAAAGGTCTTATTACCCACAATGTTTCCAAGCATTTTAGATTGTTTCATAAACGGAGCCCCGCAAAATTAAAATTCTGGGGGATCGAAAAGGTCACCAACCATTGGAGGGGAGGGAATTTTAATAGGAAATTAAGTAGACGGGAATCATTTTGGGTGTATGAGACAAAGGTAGGGGTCCCTTTTGAACTCAATGTCGAATTCGACCTGAATTGTTTTATTTCTGACCGTTGATTATTTTTGTTTAGCTATGGTACTTTTAGATCTGTTAGCTTATTCAATTGTTGTACATCATTCTGCACGTCTCTGGTGGGTGGGGCATATGACGTCACAAAATTAAATAACATTTTTCCCTTTAAGAAGGTTTTTTGGGGGGGATCTAGTTATCCCCTATGGGTTTATGACCTATGATGGATGCCCATTGAAGTGTTTGGCCAATTTGACGTATGATTTGGCCCAGTATTTTCAGATTCTCATCTATATGCCCTAATTATGGAGAGAAATAGGTAAGGGTTAATTTACGATCTTATTGGTTATCACTGTTTACAAGTGGTTATATTTGCCCCCTCTATACTAGAGGTGCGCATCTTCACTGGCCTCACGATTCGATTCGATTACGATTATCAGGTCAACGATTCAATTCGATTCGATTCCGCGATGCATCACGATGCATCACAATTACAGCGCAAGTGTGCATGGTTTATTTAAGCAGTCAGGAGAACTCAATTTTTTTTTATTATATCTGTTCTTTTAAAAAAAAGACAACACTCCCTGCATGTAGCAAAGTCTAAACAAAGCAGACAACAACTTGTACATAGTACAGGAGATGGTCAGAGGCTGCAGACATAGTACAGGAGATGGTCAGAGAGTGCAGACCTAGTACAGAGATAATCATAGACTGCGGAAATGCTACAGATGATCAGCGACTGCGGACATGCTACAGGAGATGGTCAGAGACTGCGAATATGCTACAGGAGATGGTCAGTGACTGCGGACATGCTACAGGAGATGGTCAGAGAGACTGCGGACATGCTACAGGAGATGGTCGGTGACTGCGGACATGCTACAGGAGATGGTCGGTGACTGCGGACATGCTACAGGAGATCTTCGGTGACTGCGGACATGCTACAGGAGATCTTCGGTGACTGCGGACATGCTACAAGAGATGGTCAGTGACTGCGGACATGCTACAGGAGATGGTCGGTGACTGCGGACATGCTACAGGAGATGGTCAGTGACTGCGGACATGCTACAGGAGATGGTCAGTGACTGCGGACATGCTACAGGAGATGGTCGGTGACTGTGGACATGCTACAGGAGATGGTTGGTGACTGCGGACATGCTACAGGAGATGGTCAGTGACTGCGGACATGCTACAGGAGATGGTCAGACTGCGGACATGCTACAGGAGATGGTTGGTGACTGCGGACATGCTACAGGAGATGGTCAGTGACTGCGGACATGCTACAGGAGATGGTCAGACTGCGGACATGCTACAGGAGATGGTCAGACTGCGGACATGCTACAAGAGATGGTCAGACTGCGGACATGCTACATGAGAACAGCAGGTAAGTATGATATCTGTTTTACTTTAAGGAAAAAAATCATACCTGTTTTGCCGAGAATGGTTCCCCCGCCGGATTCTGTTCCCCCCTGTCTCTCGGCTCCTATCGGAACTCCGCCCCCCCTGCCCTGTACAGTGTACATTGCCGCTCCCTCCTACTGTTCCTCACGAATGCAAATTATCCTAATACCGCCCCGCCTCTCCAGCCCTCTGCTCATTAGCATTCGTGAAAAAACAGTAGGCGTGAGCGGCGCTGGAGAGGCGGGGCGGTATTAGAAGAATTTGCATTCGTGAGTAGGAGGGAGCGGCAATGTACAGGGCTGGGGGGGGCGGAGTTCCGATAGTAGCCGAGAGACAGAGGGAACAGAATCCGGCGGGGGAACAGTGTGTACATGCCACGCTCATGTGACTGCCCTCTCTCCTCTCTGCTTTCACGTCTCTGACGCCAGGAGAGACGTGAGACGTGAAAGCAGAGAGGAGAGAGGCGGGCCGGGCAGTCACATGAGCGCATCATATAAAAAAAACAACAAATAAGGTAACAGCTCTCCCGGGAGGAGGGGCGGGGCTAGACATCGGGGTAATCGATTATTAGGCTTGCATGCATCGGTGCCGCATCGGGGACGCCCGAATCGCGATGCACCGATGCAGCGATTAAATTCCGCACCCCTACTGTATACCACTGCTGATCGTATATGGTTAGCAGTGGAAGGTGGAGCATTATAATGTGGTATGCCCATCAGGCGTTTTTGTATGGTGGCTTGCCTTGGATTGTTATGATGGAGTGCGCTTTAGTCACTATAGTTACCGCTACCAACAGGGGCGGACATTATGACGTATTACGTCCTAAGTGCTGGACGAATGAAATACGTTCTGACAGCGCTGTAGCCGCAGATGTGACTATGGCTCTTTCCCCATGTTGTACATACAGCGGCAGCTATTGGCTAAAAGTGGTCACATGTGATGATCACATGATGACGCATTACGCTCCTAAATGACAGCCAGTGAGGGATGTAACCTAGTGATGGAGTTACTGCTCTCTCCCACTGGGACCAATGCAGGTTCTGATTGGGTGTTAGCGGTCACGTGACGCGGAACCCGGAAGTGCCTGTATGGAGAGGATGACGCGACTGATGGGTAATTATTCACCAACAAATTGGTAATCTAGAGGGGTATATATACGACGCACACTACAGTCCCATGATACGCTGATGAAGTCCCGCTCTTGGGACGATACGCGCGCGTGTGGACGGGACCACCGTGTGAATTCAGTTGCTTTTACCCACCTAGGACGTGTAGAGGGATGCTGTTCA
Source organism: Rana muscosa (assembly GCA_029206835.1). Lineage (NCBI taxonomy): Eukaryota > Metazoa > Chordata > Amphibia > Anura > Ranidae > Rana > Rana muscosa. Next base: position 347,202,834 of record CM055127.1, read on the forward strand.
TCTAAACCAGAGGCTTTTATACCTAGCACTGGGATCAGTGCTTTTTATGTGAGTGTTTTCTTTTATACCAATAAATGTGATGATCATATTTGAAACAGAGAGCACTATGTCTGTTCAATTGATTTCTTGCATGATTGCTGACTGCCAAGTATATGGGAAGGAATGTTTGACCATCTGATGATAGTACAGAAGTGATTTGGAGACAACATTTATTTCTGGATACTGCCCCAGAGGGGAATGTGCATTTGGTCTTCTGTTGGTTCAGAGACCCATTCATTGAGGTGAGCGGCCTGCATATGTGGTGATGGAAACACTTTAAGGATTCACTATCAGTTTTATCTACAAGCACTCTGAATCACCTTTGAGGAACCTTCTCTGTGTTGCAATATTCCTTTTCTTTTTCTGCCATCTGGCTTTAATTAGGAATCAAGTCTGTGAACTCTCTACACGTTGCATTTAGAAACTTGATTGGACATTTACGTGACCCTGCCCGCGGGACCCACGGACTCTATGTCCACAGTGTCCCGCGATCGGGTCTCGGAACGGCAGAATGGGGGGATGCCTTTGTAAACAAGGCATCTCCCTGTTCTGCCTAGTGACACAACACTGATTGTCTGCTCCCTCTCATCAGGAGCAGCAATCAGTGATGTGTCACAGTAAGCCACACCCCCTAACAGTTAGAATCACTCCCTATGACACACTTAACCCCTTCCCCGCCCCCTACTGGTTAACCCCTTCACTGCCAGTCACATTTATACAGTAATCAGTGCATTTTTATAGCACTGATCGCTGTATAAATGTGAATGGTCCCAAAATAGCATCAAAAGTGTCCGATGTGTCTGCCATAATGTCGCAGTCATGATAAAAATCGCTGCCATAACTAGTAAAAAAAAAATGTAATAATAAAAATGCCATAAAACTACCCCCTATTTTGTAGATGCTATAACTTTTGCGCAAAGCAATCAATATACGCTTATTGCGATTTTTTTTTTTGCCAAAAATATGTATAAGAATACGTATCGGCCTAAACTGAGAAAAAATGTGCTTTTTTTTTTTTTTAATTGTCGCTCTACTTTTGTTTATAGCGCAAAAAATAAAAACCGCAGAGGTAATCAAATACCACCAAAATAAAGCTCTATTTGTGGGAAAAAAAGGACATCAATTTTTTTTGGGAGCAACGTTGCACGACCGCACAATTGTCAGTTAAAGCGACGCAGTGCCAAATCTCAAAAAGTGGCCCGGTCATTTGGCAGCCAAATGGTCCGGGCGGAAGTGGTTAACTGACAACTGCGTGGTCATGCGACACTGCGCCCAAATAAAATTTATGTCCTTTTTTTTCCACAAAGAGAGTTTTCTTTTGGTGGTATTTGATCACCTCTGCGGTTTAAATTTTTTGCGCTAGAAACAAAGACTTACTGACAATTCTGAAAAAAAAAAAAAAAACAATATATATTTTTTTCTGCTTTAAAACACATCCAAAAATAAATATAAAAAATCGAATTTCTTCATCAATGTAGGCCAATATGTATTCTACCATATATTTTTGGCAAAAAAAGTCCCAATAAGCGTATATTGGTTGGTTTGCGCAAAAGTTATAGCGTCTACAAACGTTGGGATATTTTTTTTTTTTTTACTTTTAATGGCAGTGATCAGTGACTTATAATGGGACTGCGATATTGCGGCAGACAAATCGGACACCTAACTGACACTTTTTTGTGGAGCTGTGACATTCTTACAGTGATCAGTGCTAAAAAAATTGCACTGTCACTGTACTAATGACACAGGGAAGGGGTTAACACAGAGGTGATCAAAGGGTTACATGTGTGCCTAGGGAGTGTTTACTAACTGTGGGGAGGTGCTTTTTCTACTTGAAGACATGGATCGAACACAGGATCCATGTCTTCTGTACTCATGGAATGGCAGTCTGCCTTGTTTACATAAACAGACTGTCATTCTGTCAGAGTACCGAACAATCAATATGCAAAATCACATCGGGGGTGAGCCACTGGCAGCGCGCGCCCTGGCGCCCAAAACCTGGAAGTGCAGAATCACGTATATATGTGATTCTGCACAGAGCAGCCACCCTGTAGCAGTAAATCTGCTATGGGGGAGTCATAAAGAGGTTAAAAAGGTTGTGTGTGTGTGCAGAGCCGCTCATAAGGCAGCCCTCCTGTAGGGCACCTGCTGAGCAGGAGGGCCCGCTGTACTACCTTACTGCAGACACTGATCCTCTTCTGCCTTCCCCTGCAGCACTGCCGGCTTCTCTTTCCCTCCCTCACTCCAGCTGTGATGCAGGGGGATCAGTTCTAGAATCCCGCGCCCCCATCCCTCTGCTTTCCGGGCCCCCCCTGTGCATCCCTTTTCCCCACAACTTGGCCGGCTTACCTTCTCTCTTTCCAGCAGCTGCTGTGGGCACACAAGGAGATGTTTTAGGATGGAGAGTGGAGGGGGAGGACTGGTAAACATCTCATATAATAATGATTTTAGTGTATTTTTAGCGAAAATATAATTATATATTTTCTAGGTGGTGGGGGGGAGGGAGCATGGCCCTGTCAGGTAGGCAGTATGGGGCCCCACACTAGAGGGCGTTACATATATGCCTTTTTTAGGCTTGTTCATAATAGCAGCAAGGGCTGCTGCTCCTCTGAAAAGCAATTCATACTTACGTACCTGGCTGTTGCCACTGCAGCTAGAGGAGGAGCAGTTGTGGGTGGTTAAAACTGCAACTGTTCCCATCTGTGCAGCTGCATGCTGTATGTAGAACAGCCCATTCATTTCAATAGGCTTCCCTCCCGCAGAAAGAGGAAAAGGCCCCAATGCCTGGGTGTACCATTAAGAATTAATGATACCTCTGCCCATCTGCTACAGAGCAGAACATTTGGCTGTGTTGTAGGAAAGTGTGCAAATTTGTGCATTTTCCCTGACACGCAGTAATGTAAACCAAGCCTCAAGATTGTAAATACCTTTCAGGAGGGCCCATTTTTTTTTTTAAAGTTTGAGAAACACTGCTTTAATCAACCCAAAAATTTTGGTTTTGACTGACACAAAGAACCTAAATGTAATTTTTTTTTGAAAAGTACGCAAATTAGACGTCATACTTGTGAACATATATACTGTAATTCTGCGTACTGTTCTGAGTTTAGGTTGCAATATAAAAGATCCTTGTTTTTTTTTTCACATCCATCATTCACAGAGGCTGTAGAAATGATTTTCCTTCATAGTGTAGACAGAGACATTGTGCGCTGTAAAGAGGATATATGGAGCACACAATTAAACAATAAAAGAACATATTGTACAATGAGACAAAAGGAGGGCTTGCGTCCTATAGTTTAGATTTTAAAGATGATGCTGAGGAATTGTCAAACACATAATTATTCTTAGCTGAACAATCACGTTACTAACTTCTGTACAAAAACAGTAATAATGTATTTGTAGGGAATACAGATTATACTTAAAGCTAACGTTAGATCTGCTTATATTTTGCCTTCCCGTGTTCCTCCTTTTCCCCCCTCATAGACATACTTATTACATTTTAAATAAAATGTTTCAATTTTCATTACATATCCCATTTTAAATTTAGTCATATACCATCACTAAGACGTTGTGCTTCTCTATGCAATGCAGGCAGATCATGCTTCCTTAAAACATCAGAACACCTTGCCTCAGTACTCCTCTCAAGAGCCTCCAGCCCTGAAGCAATGGACTGGCTCCTGGGGGGAGTTATGAAAAAATGAATCCCTTCATGTGTGAGCCTGGGTTCACACTTCTGCGGTGCAGAAACTGCATATAATTCACAAAGGAATCGCAGCACATTCCTGTGCGAATTACATACAGTGTCTCTGGGGTGTGATTTCAGCCATTGATTTGTATGGCTCAAATTGCACCGCATTCGCACCAAACTGTTGCAGGACCCTTTTTTTTGTCTGCACCAGAATCAGCTTGTGCTGCGTTTTGGAAACAGTTTGTGAGTGTTATTAAATTATCACATGCTCCGCAATCGGTTTGCATGGATGGGCTGTGATTTAGATGCAGTGCCGAATCCGCAGCGAATTTGCTGTGAATTCACACCGCATCTAGTGTGAACCTAGGCTTAGGATAAAACAAATGTTAACGCCTGAACACAATTTTGAAACTTTGTAGCAAAACCATACATATCATCACAACTTACATCACAAAGCGGGCACACCAAGGCAGCTGACTGGGAGCCCGTCTATCAGAGAAACATATTATAAAGAAACATATTATACTTTGAACACTAGATGGAAGCAAAGTTGACAGTGAGAGCTGTTAGAGAAACCTTCAGCTGCAGACTGGCCGTCACATGACACGCACCACATGACTTCCACATGACTTCCACATGACTTCCTGGCTGCCTATAAAAGCTGAACAAGTGCTCAGAGGAATTGCTGGTTTGTCTTCAGCTTCCTGTACCCGAGTTCCTGTTTCCTGTTGATTGATTACCTGCTGTGACCCGGATTGACCCTGACATACTCTGATCTTCTCCTGGACCTGACCTCGGCTTGTTTTACAGACTTTGTTCCTGTCTCCTGTGTTTGACCCTCTGCCTGTGACCCAGATTCATCTTCAGTCTCCTGTGCCTTGACCTTCTGCTTGTGACCCAGTCTTGCCTCCTGTCTCCAGTGCATTGACCACCAGCCTGTGACCTGGATTGTCTGCTTACCTGTGTTTTGATCCTCAGCCTGCTCCAGACTTTCTACCTGACTTCTACTGCTGGATTCTGATACCCATCGGTCCCTGCTCCAGTTCTACAGGACTTCCACGCAAGCTCTAACCTGCCTGCTTGTGCCTCTTTGTGCCATCAACCCTCTGTACCACCTCCAGGGGGCGGACTGCGCTTAGTCGCAACAGCAAACCGCTGTCGGAATCTCGGCCTTAGTGAGTACCCTATTCTGATACCGTCTGTGCAGACAGCTCAGGCTTTACTAACTGCAAGGATGATTGCGGACACTTCCCAGGATATCTCACAGAAATCACAGACATCGCAGACACCGGCAATAGCTGGACAGCTTCCCTTGCAGTCTGGTGATGCAGGGTTGGTGGTAAGCTTGAAGGAGAAATATCTGAAGACACTAATACAGGCACTCCCCACAAGGGCAGATATAGAAGCTCTTATTTTTATTGTGGAATAAGCTCACCATAAGGAACTGCAATTGGTGCAGGCGGAACTATAAACACTGTTGGATCGTCTGACAAATGGTGAGACTGCATCACAGGCTTTGGAACAGCGAATTACCATACTAGAGAGAGACAGGCTCTCTCAGATAGATATCACAGTGGCACTACAAATACAGCTGGAAGACCTGGAGGACCAAAGCTGTCGAAATAACCTGTGGCTTTGAGGTATCCCAGAAGCTACAGATCAAGAAAGTCTTCAGGGTATGATAATATTTATTTTTAAAAAGATGCTAGAGGACACTATACTCCCAAATCTTGAACTTGATAGGGTCCATAGAGCATTGGGCCCTAAATCTAAGGATCCTAATCCCCCCCGAGATGTAATTTGCCATTTACATTACTATGTACATAGGGAGGCTATACTCAGAAAGGCATGGGAATGGAAGGGGGGAAAATGAATACGTTATATAGTAATGGTGTTTTTTCTATTGATATTTGTATTAATAGGGATGTTGATAGTATTAATAACGACATTTGTTTGCATTTTTTTTTTTTTAAATGAGGGTAGTTTCCAGATAACACAGGCGGATCAGGTATTTACCTTGCTCCGGGAAAATTAGAATCTTATATGCACATTTTATTAGATATAGTCAAAATGTGTTTATTTGACCTGCACATTGTATACCTAGAGGACAGTGGATCAAGTATTGAGGTGAAAGGTGCGACTAGGAGATTAAATATGAAAAACGACTAAAGGTTGGGACTTTAAATGAAGCAGGCAGGTGTAGGTAATTAAATTTATTGGAAATCAATGAAAGGTTGCATGAAGGTAATCATGAAAACAAGGAAACCAATGATTCAATGGATATACATACAGCAATAACAATTGGCCACACACTGATAAAATTTCACAAATCACATGGTACAGGTGATCTTAAGGTAAAACATAGTGGGCATGAAAACATGGCATATAGTAGCTCTATGCATTTCGTGGATTCATCCACTCTTCAGGAGCATGCGCATGGAAAACTGACAGCTGTTGTATAATGGTAATAGAAATATCTGTAAGGTCTGACCCTGTCACGGAAAAATTAAAATGGGTAATTAGGGATAATATTGCCTAGGATAGACCCCCCAAAACCACTCTCAACAGTACTTACATTGTCTGTGTCTAAGCAGTAGCATGGTACCATATGGATGAGAAAACCCCCTAGGGGTATCGCTGGTGGGAGCTGAGGTGGTGATGGCAGACAGGACTCAAAAACAAGGATGGTTTCCAAAGAAACTTGGCAACTTGGTTCTTCAATTTTCTATGCTTTTCACCTTTCTATTAATTTACATCTTACTCTCACTAAGTTAACCATACCTATACACTCATTAGTATCTTAATACCCTATCCCTTACCAGGTTTAGGGCTGATGACTCATTATACCACATAGTATGAGCCTTTTAGTCTATTTTCTTATCTCACCTTGTTTCTAGCACTTGTGGTCATTCTTGACCCTACCTTTGGAACCTTTCTTTGGAAACCATCCTTGTTTTTGAGTCCTGTCTGCCATCACCACCTCAGCTCCCACCAGCGATACCCCTAGGGGGTTTTCTCATCATCCATATGGTACCATGCTACTGCTTAGACACAGACAATGTAAGTACTGTTGAGAGTGGTTTTGGGGGGTCTATCCTAGGCAATATTATCCCTAATTACCCATTTTAATTTTAATTTTTCCGTGACAGGGTCAGACCTTACAGATATTTATATTACCATTATACAACAGTTGTCAGTTTTCCATGCGCATGCTCCTGAAGAGTGGATGAATCCACGAAATGCATAGAGCTACTATATGCCATGTTTTCATGCCCACTACATGTTTTACCTTAAGATCACCTGTACCATGTGATTTGTGAAATTTTATCAGTGTGTGGCCAATTGTTATTGCTGTATGTATATCCATTGAATCATTGGTTTCCTTGTTTTCATGATTACCTTCATGCAACCTTTCATTGATTTCCAATAAATTTAATTACCTACACCTGCCTGCTTCATTTAAAGTCCCAACCTTTAGTCATTCTTCAAATTAGATAGGGATGGAGGCAACCGACCTTACCCGGTCACTGTCTCATTTAAAGTCCCAAGTTTCCCCTTCCCCCATTTAGGAGATTAAATAGCCGCATTAATTACCTTGATATGGGAGAGTCTGCCTTATATCTATATAGAGAAGGCCCTTTTGTCCTCTTTTTTTTCATTTTGTTGGGGATTATTGAGAGACACACAAAAACACAATTTATATACACGATGGGAAGGGTAGAGTGGGTTTGGCGGAATGGGTGTGGGTATGTGAGTGTTTTTTTATTTTTTTTATTTTATGTTTTGGGTGTTACAAGGAAATCATGTGATTATAGAGGGTTTCATTCCCATCCTAAGAATACACAGTAAGAGGGGATAGAGGTTAAGGGGAAATCTGAAATAAAAACACAAAGAAACATACAAGTTAAAAGAGATGATAACACATGGGGATATAATAACACATAAGAGGCACACTAACACACAATATGCAAGTTGGAAAATATGGGTAATATGGGTAATACCGAGCAGAGCCACGAGGGAAAGGGGGTAATCACAAGAATAGAAGGAAGGGATTGGGGCCGGAATTAGAGACTATTATTAGTACCTAAGAACATATAGGGGTAAACTGAGAAACTGAGAAACAAGGAATGAGGAACTTAGAAGGAGAGGAGAAATTTTCTAAGAATGAAACTGTTTTACTTGTTTCGTTTGTGTTTTTGATTTATTTATTTTTTTTACCAATGGTTCCCTCTCTCCACCACTTATATTTTATGTATATTGGTAAGTTTCCAAAATTGATTAAATATGAATTATAACTGTAAATATGTACTATTACCATGACTATATTTCTGTTTCAATCATGTTTTAAATATGCTCTAATCTAATAAGGGTTGGCATTATGGAACTGTTGGGACAGAATCGAGTGGAGACTAGCAGATATGGATAGGAATTGTGGCTGCTTAGCTTAACATTTATTTTATTTTCCAGAGGGGCTGGTGGAGATAACTAGTGGAGATAACCGGGGGCTCCCTCTCCTAGGTCATGCTTAACTACTTCCCCCCCCCCATTAGGTTAGCACTCATAATGCACAGAGGTAGTAAGTTGAGTGCTTAAAGCTTATTTGCTTTAGTTACCCTTGGGGAGGTTGCACCCTCTTCAAGAGGTTTTAGTTGATTGACTATTTTTGGGGATGGGTTCTTTCTTTTTCTTCTTTTTTTTTTCCTCTCCGCTGCCTTCTGATACCCTACTCTTTGCGAGTGTTAGTGTTTCGAGAGTAGGGTGTAAGACATGTATTTCCTCACAATAATGTCCCTTAATGCTACGGGACTAAATACCCCGGAAAAGCAACGTATACTTCTGCAGGATCTGAAACGGTTAGGGGTTGATATAGCATTTCTTCAGGAGACACATTTTAGAGAGAACAGCCTTCCTCTGCTCAAAAATAGGGCCTTTCCAATGGCCTATCATGCTACCAACCCTGTCGCTAAGACGAGGGGGGGTGTCTATAATGATCTCTAGTAAAATTCCATGGTCATGTTCAGAATCTCTGGTGGACACCGGGGGTCAATACTTACTGCTTAAGGGTAAGATTGTGGGGGGGTAGGGGTAACTCTGGCCTCTTTTTATTCCCCTAATACTCAGCAGGATCTCTTTTTCTGAAAATTCTTAGATAAGCTTTTGGGATTCCTGAAGGGTCAGTTGATCATGGGGGGGGGGGATCTGAATATCCCCTTGATTCCTAAAGAGGATACCTCATCGGGGGTTTCATCTGTGCCTCCAGGCACCCGGAAACTGATCTCTTGGTCGCTTCCAGGAGCGAGGTTAGTGGATGTGTGGCGCCTTCTTCACTCTGGAGAGAGAGATTGCTCTTACTAGACATGTGCAATTAGTTTAGTTCCGAATTCGTTTAACTAATTTTGACAAATTCGTTAATTCCGAATTTTTACATTTCCGGATTTTCGGATTTCCAAATTTTCGAAATTAGGAATTTTCGTAATTCGGAAATGTGAAAATTCGAAAATTTCTAAATTCTAAATTTGAAAATTATGAAATTTGGATATTCGAAGATTTGAAATTTCAAAAATTGGAAATTCGAAAATCAGAAGTTCGAAAATTCAGAATTTGAAAATTCGAAAATACGAAATTCGAAAGATTCGGAAATTAGAAAATTTTCGTATTTCAAATTTCCGAATTTCTGAAAAAAGCTAAAAAATTAATGATAATACTCAGTAAAATATTGTAATTTATGAATATATTTCAATTAGCTTTGTATCTATGTAACCGAGCCACCAAGAAGTCTAGGTTAAGCAGACAAGACGGTGCCTAGGCTTGTGTATACAAACAATGGAGATCCAAACCTCATTGTTTTACACATACTGGAATATGCAATGAAGGGATGAGGCCAGTCCATAATCAGTACTTAACTTCCTGGGAAAATTCTATTTAATCTCCTGCCCAGAATAGTCAGAAGGATTTGCATTAAAGGGGGCTGACTTATGCAAAGTATAGGAATTGGAGATGTAGCCAGTTTGTAACCAGTAATAGGGAAGCCCTCCAATCAAGAGCCACACTATGCCAACCAATGAGGCATCAGAATGTAATGATACATAGTTACATAGTTAGTCAGGTTGAAAAAAGACACAAGTCCATCCAGTTCAACCATAAAAAAAAAAAAAAAAAATATCGTACAATCCCATATACCCAATTCTATACCCACAGTTGATCCAGAGGAAGGCAAAAAACCCCAGAAGAGCATGATCCAATTTGCTACAGCAGGGGAAAAAATTCCTTCCTGATCCCCCGAGAGGCAATCGGATATTCCCCGGATAAACTTTACCTATAAATGTCAGTACCCAGTTATATTATGTACATTTAAGAAAGAATCCAGGCCCTTCTTAAAGCAATCTACTGAGCTGGCCAGAACCACCTCTGCAGGGAGTCTATTCCACATTTTCACAGCTCTTACTGTGAAAAAACCTTTCCGTATTTGGAGGTGAAATCTCTTTTCCTCTAGACGCAAAGAGTGCCCCCTTGTCCTCTGTGTTGACCGTAAAGTGAATAACTGAACACCAAGTTCACTATATGGACCCCTTATATATTTGTACATGTTGATCATATCCCCCCTTAATCTCCTCTTCTCAAGAGTGAATAAATTCAGTTCCTCTAATCTTTCCTCATAGCTGAGCTCCTCCATCCCTCTTATCAGTTTGGTTGCCCTTCTCTGCACTTTCTCCAGTTCCCCAATATCCTTTTTGAGGACTGGGGCCCAAAACTGAACTGCATATTCCAGATGAGGTCTTACTAATGTATATTCTATGATATACAGTTAGCTGCTGTTACAGTGTATAGAGGATATATATGCATCCTAGGTGTTGTATATATATTTATACACTGTATTGAGTTTAGCTAGATCCGTTCCTGTTAGTCTCTATACTGTGACAGGCAGGCAGGTGATTGTGCTAGCTGCAGACAGTCAGTGTTTCACTTAGTGTACTACTGTGTGCTTTGCATAGCGATCACCTAAAGCTCACCTGAATACAGTTATTCTCTATACTGTGACAGGCAGGCCGGTGATTGTGCTAGCTGCAGACAGTCAGTGTTTCACTTAGTGTACTACTGTGTGCTTTGCATAGCGATCACCTAAAGCTCATCTGAATACAGTTATTCTCTATACTGTGACAGGCAGGCCGGTGATTGTGCTAGCTGCAGGCAGTCAGTGTTTCACTTAGTGTACTACCGTGTGCTTTGCATAGCGATCACCTAAAGCTCATCTGAATACAGTTATTCTCTATACTGTGACAGGCAGGCCATTAATTGTGCTAGCTGCAGACAGTCAGTGTTTTACTTAGTGTACTACTGTGTGCATTGCATAGCATTCACCTAAATCTCACCTGAATAAAGTTAGTGACTATTATAGTGGTGCTCTCATAATAAAACCACAAGCAGAGAGCTGCAAGTATTTTCAGTGTACTGTGTCCTCTGCACAGTTTTCACCTAAAACTAACTGAAAACAATTGCTGCTTTTCCCATACTAACACCACAACAGGCCATTAGTATGTCTGGAAGGCAAACAATGAGAGGCAGACAGTCACGAGGCAATAAAAGAGGGCAAGCAGGCTCTGTGTCTAGAGGCAACAGTGCTGCTGGTCGTGGACACGGTGCATCCTCATCAGCACGTGGCCGTGGGAAACGCTTGTCCTTTCGGCACCTGGCCATGTTGAGCCGCAACATGCCGAAGACTTGGTAGAGTGGATTACCAAGCCGTCCTCCTCCTCCTCCTCATCCTCTCTCACCCAGGCTCAGGGTACTTTGTCTGGCAAAGCAGCTGCCAAAGCAGCCTCTTCTCTCGGCTCAATTGCATCAGTCACTCCTTCCCTAGCCCCACCATGTCCTCCTGAGGAGTCCCCCGAACTGTTTGACCACAGTGTTGGGTACATGCTCCAGGAGGATGCCCAGTGTTTTGAAGGCTCTGATGATGGAACCCAGCTGAAGGAAGGCAGTAACGTGAGCTCAGAGAGAGGGGGTAGTAACGTGAGCCCAGAGAGAGGGGGTGCCCAACAGGGTCAGCTATCTGGCAGTCATGTTCCCCCAGCTTCAGCATACTGCCAGATTGGCTCCAGTGATGAGGAGGGAGGGGATGATGAGGTCACTGACTCCACGTGGGTGCCTAATAGGAGGAGGAGGAGGAGGAGGCACATCTCCAACGAGGCAGGATGCCCTCCAGGGGCCAGCTTAAGGGCAGCACACCGACTGCATCACACCGCAGAGCTCCGCATGTGCAGGGCGCTGCTGTCTCTGCGCGTTATTCCAAAAGTTCTTTGGTGTGGGCCTTTTTTTAGACGTGTGCAGCAGATCGCACCGTTGCCATTTGCAACATATGTCTAAAGCGTATCTCGCATGGCCAAAACATTAGCCGCTTGGGCACCACGTGCTTGACCAGACATATGTCGACCTGCCATGCAGTCCGTTGGCAAGCACACCTAAAAGACCCACACCAAAGAACAAGGCAGACCTCTCCTTGCTCCTCATCACCTGGGATCTCCAACCCCACTATACCTGCAGTCCTCTCTGAAACCTGCACTGAGAGGAATGAAGGTGTAGAATTAGGTGTGTCACAGCCAAGTGCTATCTGTACACAACGTCCGATTGTACCAGGCAAATTACCCTGACCCAGCTGCTGCACCGCCGCAAGAAGTTAGCTCCCGGCCATCCACATGCCCAGCGGTTGAATGCTAGCTTGGCTAAATTGCTAGCACTTCAACTGCTGCCTTTTCAGTTGGTAGACTCTGCCCCCTTCCGTGAGTTTGTGGAATGTGCGGTTCCTCAGTGGCAGGTTCCCAAACGCCACTTTTTCTCACGGAAGGCGATTCCGGCTCTCTACCGGCATGTGGAAGGCAATGTCTTGGCCTCGCTGGACAGAGCGGTCAGCGGTAAGGTGCATATTACCGCTGACTCATGGTCCAGCAGGCATGGACAGAGATGTTACCTATCTTTCACGGCACATTGGGTGACTCTGCTGGCAGCTGGGAAGGATGCAGGACAAGGTGCAGTAGTGTTGGAGGTTGTTCCCCTACCACGCCTCCAAAATGTTACTACTGGTGATTCTGACACACCTCTCTCCTCCACCCCCTCCTCTTCTTCTTCCTCCATGGCCTCTTCCTGTGCTGATTTGTTCTCGGAACCAGCGGTGCTCCGTAGGCGTTCAAGGGGCTACGCCAGTACGCAGGCAAAAAGATACCATGTGGTGCTTGAGCTGGTGTGCTTGGGGGACAGGAGCCACACTGTGGCAGAGATTCTGTCAGCTCTGCAGGGGCAGGCTCAGAGGTGGTTGGCGCCACGCCAGCTTAAGCCAGGAAAGGTGGTTTCCGACAATGGCACCAACCTCCTCTCCGCCCTCTGACAGGGACAACTGACCCATGTGCCCTGTTTGGCTCATGTCCTTAACTTGGTGGTGCAGCGGTTCTTGGGCAGGTACCCGGGCTTACAGGAGGTCCTGAAGCAGGCCAGGAAACTGTGGGCATTTCCGCCGGTCATATAATGCCAGTGCTCGGCTGGCTGAACTGCAAAAGGATTACAACCTGCCCAAGAACCGACTAATCTGTGACATGCCCACCAGGTGGAACTCTACGTTGGCCACGTAGCAGAGGGCCATCAATCAGTATCTGTTGCAATATGGCACCAGGACAGGGTCAGGGGAGCTTGGATTTTTTTCCCCACGCCAGTGGGCCATGATCAGGGATGCATGCACTGTCCTGGCACCATTTGAGGAGGCCACGAGGATGGTGAGCAGTGACAGTGCATGCATCAGTGACACTGTCCCTCTTGTCCACCTGTTGGAGCACACGCTGCGTGGTATAATGGACAGGGCACTTGAGGCAGAACAGAGGCAGGAAGAGGAGGACTTCCTTACCTCTCAAGGCCCCCTTTATCCAGACAGTGTTCCTGCTGGCCCGGCTATCACACAGGAAGAGGACGAGGAGGAGGAGGATTGTGTCAGCATGGAGGAGGAGACTAGCACTCAGCATCAGCAGCAGTCTTCAAGGGATCAATTACAGTCCCAAGACACCCATGGACTTGTACGTGGCTGGAAGGAGGTGGCTGCGGATAATGTCGTCCTCAGTGACCCAGAGGACTCGGCACCGAATGCCTCAGCAAACCTACGCTGCATGGCCTCCCTGATCCTGCAAAGCCTGCATAAGGATCCTCGTATTCGTGCGATCAAGGAGAGGGATCATTACTGGCTGGCAACCCTCCTTGATCCACGTTACAAGGGTAAGGTTGCGGACCTTATCTTGCCGTCGCAGAGGGAGCAGAGGATGAGGCATTTTCGGGAGGCCTTGCAGAAAGGTCTGTACAACGCGTTTCCAGAGACTGGGAGGTTACAAATTCCTGGTCCTGGACAACGTGTTGCTGAGGCTTCGGTCAGTCAAAGAAGGAACGGTGGAGAAGGTGGCCGTCTGATCGATGCGTTCAGACAATTTTTTAGTCTGCAGCCCCAGGGTATGATCAGTTCCAGCAACCATCGCCAGCGTCTGGTTTACATGGTGCAGGAATACCTAGAGGCAAGATCAGACTTGGACACCTTTCCCACCGAAAATCCTCTGGGTTACTGGGTCTTGAGGATGGATCACTGGCCAGAGCTTGCACAGTATGCAATTGAGATACTGGCCTGTCCTGCATCCAGCATTCTTTCGGAACGCACATTCAGTGCTGCTGGAGGCTTTGTAACCGATCACAGGGTGCGCCTGTCAACCGACTCGGTCGATCAACTGACCTTCATAAAAATTAATCAGTCTTGGATCACCACCAGCTACCAAGCACCTGATGCTGATGTAACAGAATAATTTTCTTTGAAATGTCAGATCTCTTCAAGACTGCCTATGCTGATGCAGAGTGACTATCCTGTTATGCTGAGTGACTATCCTCTTCCTCCTCAATAATCATGCTGATAGCTTGAAAGAACATTTTTGGTTCTGGGCACCGCCACCAGTGGCTAAGGCCTAATTTTTCAGCCCCTGTTTAACAGTGGCGTGTAATTACAATTTTTGTTGCAATACTTTGCAACAGGGCTCATTGTTGCGTTCTAAGTACAGTATCTGTGAGGGGTTGCAGTGTTGTGGCACCAGCACCAGTGCCTAAGGCCCAATTTTTCTGCCCCTGTTCAACAGGGGCATGTAATTACAATTCTTGATCTAATAATTCACAGCAGGGCCCATTCCTGCGCCCACCAAGAGTAACTGTGAGGGCTTACAGTGTTGTGGCAACACCACCACTACCACCACCACCAAAGGCCCAATTTTTCTGCCCCTGTTCAACAGGGGCATGCAATTACAATTATTGATCTAATAATTCACAGCAGGGCCCATTCATGCGCCCACCAAGAGTAACTGAGGGCTTACAGTGTTGTGGCACCAGCACCACCAAAGGCCCAATTTTTCCTACCACTATTCAACAATGGCATGTAATTACAATTCCTGATATAATAGTTGACAGCAGGGCGTTCCAGCGCCCACCAAGAGTAACTGTGAGGGCTTACAGTGCTGTGGCAACACCAACACCTAAGGGGCAAATTTCTGCAGAGTATATACGGCAGGCCCCTACTTTCAAACATCCAACTTACAAACGACTCCTACTTGCAAACGGAAGGAGACAACAGGAAGTGAGAGGAAAGCTACCCCTAGGAAGGCAAATTCTCTCCTGTAAGAGTTAATATGGGAAAAATGTGTCTCCTCTCTACTGATGCTTTATCACCAATCCTTGTTTCAATAAAAAACTCAAATTTTCCATAAACATTTGTCATTGGGATGGAAAGTGAGGTGAAATGTTCTTAACAGGTGCACAGACAGCAAAACAAATGATACAGGGGTGATAACCCTTCCCTATGTTCTCCAAAAAGCTTAAAAATAGATTTTCTGGCTAGAGCTACACTTAAAAAATGTACCTGCTCCAAATTACAAACAGATTGTACTTAAGAACAAACCTACAGTCCCTGTCTTGTTTGTACCGCCTGTATACTGCTGTTCAGAGTATATAGGGCCTTTTTTTATCTTGGGTGCGGGGTTCCCCTTAATATCCATACAAGACCCAAAGGGGCTGGTAATGGGCTGGGGTGGGGTGGGGGGGGGGGGGGGTGATGGGGTGGCCATGCCATTTTTCTCAATTATTTTTATCCATATTGCCGGGACCAGACATTACATTAAAGCGGCAAGCAGTTTTAAATGGCTTTTTTTCCCCTTTAGAAATGTCATTTTGTGCAGGGACAGTTCTAAACACGGGAAACACGAGCCACTTCACAGGCATACTTTAGACACCCCCCAGGTACGATATTTAAAGGAATATTTCACTTTTTTTTTTCACTTTATGCATCATTTAAATCACTGCTCCCGAAAAAACAACAGTTTTTAAAAATTATTTTTGCATTGATACATGTCCCCTGGGGCAGGACCCGGGTCCCCAAACCCTTTTTTAGGACAATAACATGCATATTAGCCGTTATAATTAGCACTTTAGATTTCGAACGTTCGTGTCCATTGTAACTTTCGGTCCGTTCGAAGGTTCTGGTGCGAACCGTACGGGGGGGTGTTTGGCTTATCCCTACTTTTAACTGAATATGTTTGTATGAAAGAAGGGGGGAGAACAATGGGTGCACTTGGTACCCTGGGACTTTAAAACTACGGTGCTTGGTAGAGAAGGACACAGAGATGGAATCGTAAAAGAATACATTTTATTACAATACAATTACAAATAAGCATAAAATAACCATCCTTGCAGATGTATGGCTAGATGGCCATATGTGCGAATCACTGCTAGGTTGCCACTCGACTAGTTTCACTACATAGAGCTTCCTCAGGAGTGATTGAAATTATAGCAGATTACACTGAAAGCACATAATACACAAAATTAGCATAAGGATTGGTTAAATAATAAATGCATTGCAGTTGGTTTATTGGGAAACATGTTAAGGAATGCACTTCAAGCATAGCCTGGTTGTAATCACAAAGTTTTTTTTGAAAGGAGAGTATTAACATGCATAGTATATCATGACCCAAACTGGACAAAAAATATATACACTCACCAATTTGCTAGGTTAATAAATCATCACAAGAGCAAAGACTGAAAGGTTCTTTCAAATCCCACGGATTAAAGAAAACGACATTTCCCACCAGTTAGTCAACCACCTATCCACATCAAGTGACCCACCAACAGTATAGCAACCACAGGGGTTGGGAGCATAGTAAAGCTCAACCTGTAAAAATAATAATACAGGAGAGAGGGGGCTATAGATCAATAAGTCAAATTATAAATCAAATGAAAAAATGATGAAATAAAGACGCAGCATAAAGACCAGGCCCCTTTTTGCGATTCGGCACTGCGTCGTTTTAACTGACAATTGCACGGTGGTGCGACGTGGCTCCAAAACAAAATTGATGTCCTTTTTTCCCACAAATAGAGCTTTCTTTTGGTGGTATTTGATCACCTCTGTGGTTTTTATTTTTTGCGCTATAAACAAAAATAGAGCGACAATTTGCAAAACAAATGCAATATTTTTTACTTTTTGCTATAATACATATCCCCCAAAAATATATAAAAAAACGGTTTTTTTAATCAGTTTAGGCCGATACGTATTCTTCTACATATTTTTGGTTAAAAAAAAAAATCGCAATCGCCGTTTATTGATTGGTTTGCGCAAAAGTTATAGCGTTTATAAAATAGGGGGTAGTTTTATGGCATTTTTATAAACATTTTTTTTTTTTACTAGTAATGGCGGCGATCAGCGATTTTTTTTTCGTGACTGCGACATTATGGCGGACACATCAGACACTTTTGACACATTTTTGGGACCATTGTCATTTTTACAGCGATCAGTGCAATAAAAATGCACTGGTTACTGTAAAAATGACACTGGCAGTGAAGGGGTTAACCACTAGGAGTGCTGAAGAGGTTAAGTGTGCCTAGGGGAGTGATTACTACTGTGTGGGGGCGTGGGTGCGAGTGACACGTGACCGAGCTCCGCTCTGATTACACAGAGCGGAGATCGGTGACGTTGTCAGTAGGGGAGCGGGGAGATGTTGTGTTTACACTAACATCTACCCCGCTCCATGAGACGATCGTGGGAATCCCCGCGGCGGTCGAGTCCGACTCACGGGGAAGGCAGGGGGGTCGCGAGCGCGCCGGCGGCATGCGCGTGACCCCGACGGGCAGTTAAAGGGGACTGTAACATCGGGGGAATGTCTAGCTCAATGATAGATGCGTTTTAAGTGAGTTCACAGCCAACAGGAACGAAGGTTTAAGGGCATAGTAGCCCACTTTTATTGAAAGAAACAAAAAGGAAAGTTCATACAAAGCTGAAAATTGGTCTAGGCAGCAAGGTGTATAAGTGCCCCCAGTATGGAAGTGGTTAAAGTGAAATTCCACCCTGAATTTTTTTTTTTTTTTACCAAAAATCCTAAAAAAATATAGAAAAATAAATTAATAAATAAATAAAATGTTTTACTTACCAGAAATAGCGGTTGCTCTGCGGAAGTCCCTAATCTGCCTCTTCATCGTCCGCAGCTGGTCTTCTTCCTCCGTCCTACTCGCGGTGTCTTCTGGTGAATAGGGCGCGCTGCCTTCTGGGAACTGTGTGTATCCCAGAGAGCAGCCGGCCCATTCACAAAGCGCATGCGCAGTAAGAAACGGGCAGTGAAGCCGCACAGCTTCACTGCCTGTTTCCCTTACTGAGAATGGCGGCGCTGGGAGCTGCCAGGATCGAGAGATCGGCCTCGGGGGGGGGGGGGGGCTGATATCACGGGCGAGTAGCACAGGTAAGTGTCCTTATTAAAAGTCAGCAGCTACAGTGTTTGTATCTGCTGACTTAAAAAAAAAAAAAGAAGAAGAATCCCTCTTTATGGATAGTGCTTTCTTTTATGTATTTAAGCTATGAATTATATAAATACATTCCCTGTAAGTTGTTAGGTGGAGGAGGGAGATAGGAAAGGCAGACAGTGATACTGTACTTCTTCCAATAATGAAGACTTTAGAGAATTTTGAAAATATCACATTTACTCTGGTCCTCTGGAAATCTATACAGTGTGACTGTTACCATGGCAGTGTAGCAAGGACAGGTTGTAGGAGCATCAATTGTGAGAGGCTTTGCAATCACTTCTCAGAACAATACTGCAAATAATATTCCTTTTTAACATATCCACATTACAGTGACCATATACAAAGTGAGTGGAGTTAAAAGGAGAACATAAACAAACCTGTTATTTGTCTATGCAGACCAAAGCAACAGGACTCCTCTCCAGCACCATATTCTCACCTATCCTTTGCTCCCCTATGTGGTATAGATAACAAGGCTTTTTTCAGTGGGAACATGGTAGTATGCACCTTCAGTACTGAATGTTTGTACTGGTAAGACTGGGTTCACACTTGTGCAACACGACAGCTGTCCTACTTTGGATCCGACTTTGTCCTGCATCATGAAGCCGACATATGTCCGACTTTCAATGAACGGGGATCCGACTTGGATCCCCGCCAATACCAGGCACTGTGTTTGGTATGAATCTTGAGGGGGAACTCCACGCCAAATTGTAAATAAAAAACCGGCATGGGTTCCCCCTCCAGGAGCATACCAGGCCCTTGGGTCTGGTATGGATTTTAAGGGGAACCCCCCAAGCCGAAAAAACGGTGTGGGGGTCCCCCCAAAATCCAAACCAGACCCTTATCCGAGCATGAAACCTGGCAGGCCGCAGGAAAAGAGGGGGGACGAGAGAGCGCCCCCTCCCTCCTGAACCGTGCCAGGCCGCATGCCCTCAACATGGGGGGTTTGGTACTTTGGGGCAGGGGGGCGACCTGCGGCCCCCCCACCCCAAAGCACCCTGCCCCCATGTTAATGAGGACAGGGCCTCTTCCCGACAACCCTGGCCGTTGGTTGTTGGGGTCTGCGGGGGGGGCTTATCGGAATCCGGGAGGCCCCCTTTAATAAGGGGGCCCCCAGATCCCGGTCCCCCACCCTATGTGAATGAGTATGGGGTACATTGTACCCCTACCTATTCACCTGGTGGAAAAAAAATTCAATAAAAAAACACACACAGGTTTTTAAAGTAATTTATTGCACAGCTCCGGGGGTCTTCTTCCGACTCCGGGGGTCTCTTCCGACTGCGGGGGTCTTGTTCTGACTCTGGGGGTCTCTTCTGACTCCGGGGGTCTCCGGTGTCGTCTCTGCACTCTCCAGTTCTTTCTTCCTTCTGCCGGACCTCCGCTATCTTCTTCCAGCTCTTTTGCTAGCGGGGCCCGGTCTTCTCCGTCGCCTTCTTCCCTGTACTCCTCTTCGATGTTGACACGTCGCTTCCTCCCGCTGCAATGCTGGCTGTGCAGTGCGCTCCGATTTATATAGGCCTCTCATGAAGAGAGGTTCTTTCCGCCCACCTTGGGTGTGGGCGACCTCGGATGCCACAGCCGAGCTCTGAGTGCCCCCCTGATGGTTGACATACGCCGCGGCCATGGCGTTGTCCGACTAAATTCTGATCGAGCGGCCCTGTAGCCTTTTCTATCACGCAGAGACACACAGTCTGATCCCCCGCAATTCTAGGACGTTGATTGGTAGACGAGATTCGTCCGGAGTCCAGAGCCCTTGAGCTGACAGGATTCCCCAAACTCCTCCCCAGCCCTTCAGGCTGGCGTCCGTCGTGACCACCGTCCACTGTATGGGGAGGAACTACTTCCCGGCCCGAAGAGCCGGGGATCTCAGCCACCACGTCAGGGACGCCTTGACAGAGTGACTCACCTGGATCTAAAGATCCAATGACAATGGGGACTTGTCTCAAACAGACAGAATTCCCTTCTGCAATGCCCGAGTGTGTGATTGGGCATACGGAACCACCTCGAAGGAGGCCACCATTAGTCCCAGGACTCTCATGCAGAAACAAATTGACGACCATTTTCGGGACATCAGGACACGCACTGCCGACTGAAGTGTCGGTAACTTTTCCGAGGGTAGAAAACCCTTCGCTGCCGAAGTGTCCAGGATCAGACCCAGATACTCCAATCATTGAGTTGGGACTAGAACCAACTTCTGCATGTTCAGAAGCCACCCGAAGTCCCAGAGGGTCTGACTGACTATTGTCACATTTTCCTCCAATTCTGAGCCATTTTCTGCTCTTAGAAGGAGATCGTCCAGATAGCCCACGATAACAATTCCTTGCTGTCTCAGCAAATCTAGAACCGGGGCAAGCACTTTGGTGAAAACCTGTGGTGCTGATGCTAGGCCGAAGGGAAGAGCCACGAACTGATAGTGGACTTCGCCTATGGCAAAGCGCAGAAACCTCTGGTGTCTTGCGCAGATTAGGACGTACCCTTAAGGACCTCTCAGTTCCGCAGTATGAAACCGCGCTGCAGCGCGAGTGAAGCCTGAGGAGAGTGTGAGGAATTTGTGAGGAGAATGTGAGGAGATTCGCGCCGCAGCAGCGCCGATAGAGGCCAAAACCGAAAGTGAAAGTGCTGCGGCTTCAAGAAAATGGCCGCCGGCCGCATGTATAACTGCGCCATTGAACCACGGCAAGATGGCCGCCGAGCGCATTATTTAAATTCACAACACAGCGCTAATGGTACACGCAATGAAGTCCCCACACTCACACACCAGAACACTGCTCCTCTCCCAGAGTCCACTACACAGACACGAGCGCCCCCCGCCAGGCCAGAGCGACCCAAGTATCCCCACACAGCACAGCACCAGTACAGGGTGCAGAGAGCAGCATAACAGGGGGGAGACAGGGAGAAACCCCCCAGATAAAGAAACACAGCCAGCATGTACTCACCTGCAGCAGGAGAGACTACTTACCCATCCCAGAGGGACCCACTGGCTTGTTTCAGACAGGCCTATCACAGAGTAGTACTGAGTAGCTGTCGGCCCGGTCCACCGCGAAAGATACAGACAGGTACTGTTCAATCTTGAGAGGACCGCGGGAGCATAAAAGAAACCCAGCCACCCCTGGAGTCATGGGGTATGTCCTGAACTGAGTCTCACGCACACAAGGCGAGGATCAGCATGCTCGATGGTTGGACAGGGAAGACTACGAGGATACCAGTGTACCCAACCTGTTGCCCAGCCGACAGTTGATTGAAGGTCTCAAAAATAAAATAATAAAATTCCCAAAGGAATAAAATTTAAAAGTAAAATCTTTCAGGAGACTGGGGCTGCTGGCTGCAGGTAGGAGGGTTATGTCCGGAGAGACCGCCCCCCTGGGCGGGGCTGTTCAGCTCTGGTTTTGTTCTAGAATGTATGTTTCTAACATCTAACATTCTGCCTAGATCTTCTCCTGCGAGCAGGGACATATACCCACACGTAAACAGTATGAGAGCTGTGTCAGTCCATGGACAATAAGAGAAATTATAGTAGTCATGTATTCTGTAAAAAGGGGCGGTACTGGGGTGTGGGACAAGCAAAAGTGCTCAGAGGTGGGTAGGAGGTGGAGACAAGAGTGACTTGTTGGTTGGGGAAAAAAAAAAAAAAGGAGGAGGTTTTGGATTCCCCCTACTTAAATTATAATCATGTACTATCTTATGTGTTCCTATAGTTAGCTAGTCTATCAAAGCTCTGATGATATTAGTGGTGATAATATAATAGCAATATTTGCTATAAAAATAAACACAATGCTCAGAGAAGCAAAGGTCATATTTATTTACAAAGAAAGTAAAACACTAACATAGAAAACGAAAAGACTAATACAGAGCATATAAAACAAAAGAGCGTAAAAAAACATTATGTAACTCCGTCCTCAGTGTTGTGTTGTATCTTAGCTGGAGCTCAATGCGAGAGAGAAGAGAGCATTCATCGCTGGCCTTTGCATTTTAAAGCACACTCAGACACAATCCTCACAAACACCCTCTGCATGCCCATGTAATCCTTTGTTCAATGAGCTACAATTCATAAGCTATAAGGAGCAGTCCTTCCTAATTACCAGGAAGTATGTTATTACCCAGATCATCCCCCAGTAAGTATGTTGCTTTCTTCCACTAGGGGACAGCATTATGCTGCAAACAACTGCCTTGACCCAGGTCAACATTTCAGTCCACATCTGGCCCGCTTTGATGTTGTTGCAAGTCAGGAAATCAGTCATTTTAATTATCACATCACCAGGAGGTTTGAGATGATGCTCCTATACCCCCCATAGATCAGGAGGCCTATGCAAGAACATCCTTAAGGCGACAAATTGCAATTTGTGACCCCTTGTTACAAACGACCTGCTGTGTAAACTGATTCTACAGCAGGATAGATGGCTCTTCGATAACAAGGTTTTAACAGTCCAGAGATATCTGATATAAATGTAGCGCCCCTCCCAATATTTGGGGTCACTATGTACAAATTTAGGGGTAGTCTGAGCCAATAGTTAGGCTCAGACCAATGCTGCCTGGCAGTAAAGTTCCCTGTTGCCTGTAGGTGGCACTGTCACCGCTGGCTCAGGTTGAACCACAGGGGGTATCACAGCACCATTGGGTGTCCTTTCTCGGCAGCCGTACAGTGGGAATGGTCAACCCGCTGTGCATGCTGGGAGAGGGTACATAAGGGGCAGACGCCATTATGTGTGAGGTATTCCAGGGGACCCCTTGGTCCTGGAGGACGTTTGGCACATACCCCACCTCTTGTGGCCCTCATGGCTAGGGGTGCGTGCGTGTGTTTCAGCCCCGGGCACCTTTAGTCCGAGGCTGCATCGCTGCTTGGTAGGCCCAGCCCAGTTGGCTAGGGCCTACACCTCACAGAAGGATTCCAGGCTGCCCATTGGAAGGGGGCCCAACTTTAGGAAAGGAGTTCCAGGGGAAGATCAGTCCTGTCGGAGATAGTGATGGTACTGCTGTCTCAGGGAGAGGCATGGAGGCCTACCAAAAGAGGGATCCATCACCGTTGATACAAGCCCTGCAATATCCTAAAGGTTTCTCTCATTGTTGCTTGGTTGGGAGGTTTGGGACTGGATAATCCTGTGGCAGAGGATTCCTAATCGCATCCCCATTTCATAAAGGACAGATTAATTTGTGCTCTACTCCGGCTGCTAGGACCTATCTAAAAAGGGACTATCCGGGAGAGTGGTGAGTGGTGACGGTACTGAGTCGTAAGTGTTGCGTGCCTAAACCTTTTCCCTACTTCGTCTATTCTCTCTCTCTCAAAGTTTTACCTCAAGATAAAAGAATAAAACCTTGCTGCTTAGGTTTCACACCTGTGTGGACATTGGCTTTATTACAAAGGGACTTCCGCCTAGACAACGGAGATCGGGGATCCACTCGTGAGATGTATTTTGCTGCAGACCCAAAGGTAATTAAACAGTGGATTTCCACACTTAACCAAGTGTGGATCCGGCGTAGCCGCAGAAGAGGAGGAGGAGAGAAAGGGTAGTACTCCCGGAAGGGAACCCCACCATCACCACCCCACCCCGCAGGGAGCTACATAAAAAAATGTTGCCCCTTCCAACATAAGCCGCTTTGTGCCTGAATGGCACACCACTTAACCCTTTTCAGAGACAGCCTCCATGGAACAGTCCAGAAATGTCTGACCTTAAAGTGAAGTTCCACTGAAATGTTTTTTTTTTAAAAGTCAGCAGCTACAAATAGTGCAGCGGCTGACTTTTAAAATATGGTCTCTCACCTGTCCAGGGCGCCCGCAATGTCGGCACCCAAAGCCGATTTGTCCCTCGGCTCTCGGGTGCTGCCGCCGCCATCTTCAGTAAGGGAATCAGGAAGTGAAGCCTTGTGGCTTCACTTCCTGGTTGCTTACTGCGCATGCGTGAGTCGCGCTGTGCGATCTGAATGGTCCCTGCTATCTTCTGGGACCTGTGTGTCTCCCAGAAGACAGGGGGGGGGGACAGAGGAGGGGCCGGATATGGCATAGGTATCCGTGGATACTGCGGCTATCTATGCCGGAAGTGGGAGAAAATACCTGTATTATACAGGTATCTGCTCCTTCTCCCCCTGACAGGTGCCAAATGTGACACCGGAGGGGGGGAGGATTCCGAAAAGAGGAAGTTCCATTTTAGGGTGGAACTCTGCTTTAAGACATGTTGTGCTTCCCAACAGGGGGAGAGCACCTGCTCCTATTCTCTGAGAAAAAAGCCCACACAGGGCACACAACTTCTAGTCCTTCTGTATCATTTGAATTAAAATAGCCAGCCCCATAGACTTTTGCTAGAATATTTACTTCAATTCAAACAATAGGACTGGGACCAGAAGCCTGCAGCTAGCTGGTGAAGTGTGGAGATTTTAGATCAAGGTTCCCAGCAAAGGTCACTACAAGGAAAAGTATAAAGTCTGGTACACACAATGCATTGTTTTTTTTTCATTCAACCCAGCGGACTGAGCGGAAAAAAACTCACAGATCGCTGTTAAGCTGATTAACTGACAAGCGATGTTAGTACAGCCAGGGCCGAAACTAGGGGGGCAGGGGGACATGTGCCCCAAGCAACACATTAAGGGAGCGCCGCCGCTGACAGGAGTTGAGGGAGCAAGGCAAGTCCAGAGGCAGTGCAGTGTGTGTTCTTTCTCCTTTTCTCCTTCCTGTCAATCCAGCTCTCCTGCTGCCTGCACTTTTCTCTACCAGGGCCGCTGATAGAAATCATGGGGCCCTGTACAATCTACCTGACGGGGCCCCCTTCAGCCCCACCCCTGATCCCGCCCCTGGTCCCTCCTTCAGCCACGCCCCTGGCCCCTCCCTAGACCCCGCCTTGAAACAAAGGGCAGATTTGTCTTCAAGTGATATTTATCACTGCAGACAGTGCCACCCATGCCGCCAATGCCATAATGTGCTGCAAACAGTGCCACCCATGACACCAATAGTATAATGCAATTGGCAGCATGGGTGGCACTGTCTCTGCAGGTAGCACATGCGTTATCACATTAGCGTCATGGGTGGCACTGTCTGCAGCACATTACGGCATTGGCGGCACTGTCTCTGCAGACAGCACATGCGTTATGGGCCATAATGCATGTGCTACCTGCTGACAGTGCCACCCATGCCGCCAATACCTGGTGCTGCCTGGACTTGTGTCTCCATAAACTATTCCAGTTAGATGGGAATGGGAATCATGGGATGCTGATGCCTCTGCCGATGCCGATGTCCTCTGCCCCCGCTGCTCGCCTGAGTTGCCTCTCACTGCTATTTCTCAAGCGGAGAGAGAGGAATCACTCCGCAGCGCCAGGGGGACGGCACTACAGAGGACGCGCTGGCTGGGACTTGAGCCAGCGTGAGAAGCGGGCGCAGAAGAATGCCTCTTCCGCGCCCGAAATACAAAAAGTAGTCCCTCCCCTGCCGCCACCTAATCATCTACAATGCTATAAAAAAAAAACGTAAAATGTAAACGGGGGAGGTATGCGGGTGGTTGGGGGTAGGTGGGACGTTAAGGGATGGCTTAATGATTTTTTTTTTTACATTAAATTACTCTACTGTTCAGGTTGCCCGGGCCCCCTTGCTGGCCGGGCCCGGTACAACAGGGCCAGTTGTACTGGCCTATCAGCGGCCCTTTTCTCTACAATAGGCACTATTGTAAGGGGAACACTGATATAAGGGGTGTTCTGATGTAGGGGGCATACCGATGTTATGAATGACTCTGAAGTCAGTGGGGGCACAAATGTAAGGGAGGGTTTTGATGCAAGTGTAGCGGACCCCCCATAATTGGGGTCGCTATGCCTAAATTTAAGGGGTAGCCTGAGCAGATAGTTAGGCTCAGGCTGTTTGAATTCTTTAAATTGGTTTCTGCTTTGTTGTAGTGTTGCCTGGCAGTACAGTTCCCTTTGACCTGTGGGTGGCGCTGTCGCCCAGGTCTCAGGTTGAACCACAGGTAGCATTGCAGCGCGATTGGGTGTCCTCTCTCGGCAGCGTGCAGTGGGCGTGGTCTACCCACTGTGCATGCCGGGAGAGGGTACTTAAGGGGCGGACGCCATTAGGTCCGCGGTTCGGAGGCGATCCAGAGGACCCCTTGGTCCTAGGCACGTACCCCACCTTCGGTGGCCCTCATGGCCAGAGGTATGTGTGTAAGTGTTCAGTCCCGGGCACTTTCGGCCCTGAGGCTGCTTCGTTCCAGGTAGGCCCAGCACCTTTTAGCTGAGGCCTACACCAGAGGAGGAGTCCCAGGGTGCCCAAGTGGGGGTGACCCGCTCTGAAGGAGAGGAAACCAGGGGAGGAACTGTCCGCAGGGATCGGTGAGGGAAGTCACTGTCTCAGGAGAGGCCTGGTTGCCTATCAGAGGGAAGGATTCCTAATCCGCCAAAAGCCTTGTAACGTGCCCACTGGCACCTATGGTCTCAAGTGTTACAAGTGCTGGGAAGTTCGGGATTCAGAAGTTCATATCCTGATCGTATCCTTAGGAGGTTTAAAGTGAATGTTCCGTGCTCCACCGGCTGCTAGGACCGTGAGAGGGGACTATCCGGGTGGGCAAAACCCACTCAGGACTGAGTGAAGATAACTGACAGTTAAGTGTTGCGTGCCTGAACCTGCCTCCCTGTTAAATTCTCTATCTCTAACTTTCCTATCAAGTTTCTACACAAGAAAAATAAACCTTTCTTTATTGGGTTTAATACTGTCTGGACAATGGCCTTATTGAATACAAGGAGAGAATAGACTTTACCCTACACTCTAGGGGAGAGAGCCAACAGAGGGAGGTGACTCGCTGCAGGATCCAAAACGGATAGCACCGCTCACCCTCTTTTATCAGGAGGATACTGGGCATGTGGCATGGTGTGTCCCATTCTGCTTGTGGAGGTAAGCAGGGTAAAGGATCTGTGTGCTACACGTGGGGGCTCGAGTCCGGGATTTGCAGCTACCCCTGGAAGTTGGACTATTTTTCTCTGATCTGTGTGTTAATACTGTGTGGTCGGCCATTAAGGAGAATTGGACTGCGTCACTACTTTATCGAGAGAAAAGGAGGTACAGGACTGTGCTTTATTTTTTTCTAACTGTGTAGTTTGTGGGCGTGTCCGAAAAGAAGAAAAGCCCACGTGCAGGAAGATGTTTAGGGCGAGGAGCCCCGCCAATTGTGAGTTGCACGTGGTGCATTTGGCGCCAAGGGACAGTAGGAGCCTGGACTAGTAAAGAGAAGAAATATGTCTGCTGCTCCATGGACTTCCATTTCACTGAGTCCTCGGATGTTCCCGTCTACCTCTACCATGGACATTGCTCCCATTACTGCTCCCCTTACGGACACGGGGATCCGGCTCAAGCCTAGGGGCCGCTTCACGCTTTACACTTGCAGAGATGTGGAGGCCCTGTGCGTGCTCTGTCCCAGATGTGGTGGCTTGGCTGTGCAGATACAGCCATTCGGAAGGTGTTTGACCTGTGGGGAATTTCTATTTGAGGTGGACCAGCCCACCGAATCATCCCGAGCCTACCGGGTCAACTGTATTACAGGGGCTGTTACTTCCGAGGAAGACAACTATGCCTCTACAGCCGAGCCCACGCGCATCACCGCGGCTACAACGGATGCCAAAAATGGAGTTCCAGCCACCACGTAGCCAGCGACAGACGCCACAGCGAATGATGCCTCCATCACTACGGAAACTTCCATCCCACCCAACAAACGGAAAGTGGGATATGTTAAGGCCTCCCGCGGCCACGGTAGAAGCCTGCCCCAGCGCTTGCCTGAACCGGATTTTCGAAGCGGAGGGATCTCCGGGAAGTCCACGTCAGGGGACGGTAAGGAGGCTGGGGGGAACTCTGACAACAAGTTTGCCGGGAAAGGGAAAGAAGCCCATACCCCATATTACTGGGGATGTGTGGACAGCCAACCCTCGGGAACTTTTGTCATCTGGGGATAGTGTGACTGTGTCCACCAGAAATTATCTGCCTGCCGAAGAGTATAACTCGTCGGATTTCGAGTCATCCTCTGAACTGGGTGACGACGTGGAGGTCAATGAAATCTTCATCCAAAAGGGTTGGGACAGGATTCCTGTGACCCCGTCCTGCAACCTTAGAGAGGGATCGCCCATGGACTCCGGGGAAACTACGCCCAGAGTGAAAGCCCCTGCTTTGGAGGAGAAGGTTGTTCCCGCACTGCCCGCACCTGCATCGCCTGTGCCCACTACTACAGAGGGGCGTCTGCCATTGCGGCTGCCCTTACCAATGTCTGATGCGGTGCCAGTCAAAAGATCCCCGCATGCCATTGTTTTACTGGGAGCAGGAGACCGTGCAACCCTGCCACATATTGCCCGGTTGCAGCAGCTCCTCAACGAGAGAGTCGCTAAGGAGTATGGTTGGGAGTACCCTTATGTTCCTAGGGAACTCCTATTTGAAATAGAGGCCTACCGTGAGAGGTGGTACTCTGAGTTTATTTGGGATCATCTGGAAGTGCCTAAATCCCGTAGGTACTTTGCCTGTTCAGCTGCCTTGGCTGATCGCTTCAAGGGTTGCCGCAAAGAGTGGAACTATGGTCGGCATATACATGCTGACCGAGTGGTGATTTGTATTAAGGGCAGAGAGGACGCTGTGTACTTTATGAAACACTGGATAAACAGTGGAAGACTCTCATTCTCCCTGACCCTCACTTTTACCTTTGAAGCAGGAATTTGTGTGTTCTTTATTATCCTGTTTCTCCATGGATGAACTGCCCTGGATTCAGTAACTTTGCCCTCTGCAACAGATGAGGTCTACTCTATTGAGGAAATGGGAGAGCTGTTTTTTTTCTCTCTCTTTCCTCTGCTCTTAAAAAGAAGAGACAGTTTTTTTTCTTTTGAGTTGAACTTTGGGGTAGTCTAGCCAGGGCCAAAGCAGAGGAGACGTCGTGGTCAAGATGGGAAGTGTTTATGTGTGCAGTGATTCATTCCCATTCACAAATATGGTAGATGTAATGACTTTACGCTGCCACCAGTTGGCAGCGGTTTGCCAAACTTTAAAAAAAAAAAAAAAAAGGAGAGAGAATAATTTTTTTTATGATAATATAAAGTGGTGCTAGGCTTAGCGTACTTTACTTGCAGAAGGAAGTAATTTTTTTTGGCGAAATGGCTCACTTCTTTGTATAAATTAGAAGATAGGATGTGTATTATGCTGCGTGTTGTTTTTTTTCCTACCTCTGCAGGTTCGATCTGCTGTCAACTCCACCGGAGAATGGGGTGGGGTAGTCAGTCAGGAGAGGGTGGGATATGTGATATGTGTTTTTGTGCATTGCTAAAATATGACATTGAGAATGGGATGTCTGTTTGTATGTTACTCTATGTTTTCTCTTCCTCCCCATTTCCCAAAATATTTGGTTCAGGCACCATTTCAAAATTCTGTGTATAGTTGAGACTAAATAAAAGCCCACTCAGGATTGAGTGGGGTCTTTGATTTATTCTAGCCACTGGGACAGTGTCTTGTTTAGGAGGGGGTGTGTGTAGCGGACCCCCCATAATTGGGGTCGCTATGCCTAAATTTAAGGGGTAGCCTGAGCAAATAGTTAGGCTCAGGCTGTTTGAATTCTTTAAATTGGTTTCTGCTTTGTTGTGGTGTTGCCTGGCAGTACAGTTCCCTTTGACCTGTGGGTGGCGCTGTTGACCAGGTCTCAGGTTGAACCACAGGTAGCATTGCAGCGCGATTGGGTGTCCTCTCTCGGCAGCCGTGCAGTGGGCGTGGTCTACCCGCTGTGCATGCTGGGAGAGGGTACTTAAGGGGTGGACGCCATTAGGTCCGGGGTTCGGAGGTGATCCAGAGGACCCCTTGGTCCTAGGCACGTACCCCACCTTCGGTGGCCCTCATGGCCAGGGGTACGTGTGTGTGTGTTCAGTCCCGGGCACCTTCGGCCCGAGGCTGCATCGTTCCAGGTAGGCCCAGCACCTTTTAGCTGAGGCCTACACCAAAGGAGGAGTCCCAGGGTGCACAAGTGGGGGTGACCCGCTCTGAAGGAGAGGAAACCAGGGGAGGACCTGTCCGCGGGGATCGGTGAGGGACGTTACTGTCTCAGGAGAGGCCTGGTTGCCTATCAGAGGGAAGGATTCCTTAATCTGCCAAAAGCCTTGTAACGTGCCCACTGGCACCTATGGTCTCAAGTGTTACAAGTGCTGGGAAGTTCGGGATTCAGAAGTTCATATCCTGATCGTATCCTTAGGAGGTTTAAAGTGAATGTTCTGTGCTCCACACCGGCTGCTAGGACCATGAGAGGGGACTATCCGGGTGAGCAAAACCCACTCAGAGTGGAGATAACTGACAGTTAAGTGCCGCGGGCCTGAACCTGCCTCCCTGTTAAATTCTCTATCTCCAACTTTCCTAGCAAGTTTCTACGCAAGAAAAATAAACCTTTCTTTATTGGGTTTAATACTGTCTGGACAATGGCCTTATTGAATACAAGGAGAGAATAGACTTTACCCTACACTCTAGGGGAGAGAGCCAAAGGAGGGAGGTGACTCGCTGCAGGACCCAAAACGGATAGCACCGCTCACCCTCTTTTATCAGGAGGAAACTGGGCATGTGGCATGGTGTGTCCCATTCTGCTTGTGGAGGTAAGCAGGGTAAAGGATCTGTTTGCTACACAAGGAAGACACTATTGTAAGGGAGGACACTAATGTAAGAGGACATTGATGTAAGAGGGGACTCTGATGTAAGGGGGGACTCTGATGTAAGGGGGGACTCTGATGTAAGGGGGGACTCTGATGTAAGGGGGGACTCTGATGTAAGGGGGGACTCTGATGTAAGGGGGACTCTGATGTAAGGGGGGACTCTGATGTAAGGGGGGACTCTGATGCAAGGAATGCACTATTGCAAGGGGGCACACTGATGTAAGAATAACTCTGATGTAAAGGGGGGAATTGATGTAAGGGGGGCTCTGAAGTAAGAGAGGGGCACCGATGCAATTCATTCACAAACTGAATTTTCTAAGCCTGTAGACCTTAACTTACGCATTAGTCATGTGTGAGGAACTGTATTGCCGCGTACGCACGGTCGGAATTTACGATAGAAAAAGTCAGATGGGAGTTTTTCATCGGATATTCCGATCGTGTGTATGCCCCATCTGACTTTTTCCGTCGGAAATTCCGCCGCAATTAGATAGAGAACATGTTCTCTTTTTTTCAGACGGAAAAAATTTCTATCGGAAATTCCGTTCGTCTGTATGCAATTCCGACGTACTAAAAACCACGCATGCTCAGAATCAATCAGAAGAGCCAAACTGCCTATTGAACTTAATTGATCTCGGCTCGTCGTATGTGTTGTACGTCACCGCGTTCTTGACGGTTGGAATTTGGTGTGACCGTGTGAATTCCGTCGGAAAAACCATCCGAGTTTATTCCGACGGGAAAACCGGTCGTGTGTACAAGGCATATCAAACGCTTTATCTAAAATCAAAGAATGCTATATCCACAGCCACTCCTTTCTCTAAGTTTTTGTTTCCCTCCTCATAAAAATAAATCAGATTTGTTTGGTCTTTCTTGAAGCCATGCTGACTATTACTTAAAATATTATTTTCTAGCAAAAACTCTTCTATAGGGTCTTTTACACCAGTCCAGTGGTACCATGCCATGTCGATCTTGGCTGTTCTTATGGCTGTTCTTGTTCAAAACGTAGTCAATCTAATGATCGACTCTTCTCAAAGGGGCTGCTGGTAAATTTTGGTTCGATCAGCGCCTGCAGCCAATTGGAGACCTGCTCCCAGAATACACTGCACAGCTTAGATGATTCACCCATCCACACAAGCAAGGTGGAACTGAACTAAATCAGTTTTTTTTTTTTTTCAATCAGGCCACTAGCTGTTAAAATAAAAACTGTGGCCATCTTTAGAAATGTTAAATCTGCTCATTTTTCTTTTATCAACAATAACAATGAAACGGATTCACCGTTCATGAGGTTGTTCAAGCATTGTCATAATACTGTGCTTCACAATATAGACTTCCACATAACTTAGGTGAGCCTAGTGATAAGAAAGAGACAAGAATAACAAGGGTTTTATGTCTGCAGTATACAGCTACAGTATATAAATGCTATTTAATTACTGAAATTGGAAATTCAATTACATAGCTTAACACAATGTACACAATGGAGGTAACTTCCAAAGTTTCTGAAAACATTGTACAATAGGGTGGCATTGAATGTTTCTGTTAAGATACACTTTTGTCTATTTATACAGATCGGTCTATTCAATGTAGTAAAAATGGTGCCAGTAGTAGACCCAGAAGTAGACATTTAAAGGAGAGGTTTGGGGTTGATTAAAAAAAACAAAAAACTTTTATACTCAGCTTCATGCTGCAGCTCTAAACTCGAGAACTGAGCGATCACCTGACTGCTAATCGCTCAGTTCTCGGTCAGCTCTGAGCAGAGAGCAGTGACTTTCCGTCACTCCTCTCTCCTCTGCCCCTTCAGCCTTCACTGGAGCAGAGGGCTGGAGAAGGGATGGGTGTGTCTGTCTCTGGCTAAGCCAGCTGCTGATCAAGCATTGGGTGGATCCCGACAATATAGTTGGGATCCTTCCAGAGTCTGGATCAGCTCTGTGACGTCAGCCGAGAGCAGACTTTAGCCCATTGTCAGCTGATTCTGAGTCACAGGAGAGCACAAATAAGTGCACTCCTGTGACCCACAGGAGAAGCATGACCTAAAATGCTTTGGTCCAACTTCACTTTTAGACCCCTTTCACACTGAAGGCGGTTTTTAAGGCGCTTTAGTTCTAAAAATAGTGACTGTAAATCGCCCGAAAAATTCCCTTATCTGCAATCCCAGTGTGAAATCCCGAGTGCTTTCACACTGGGGCGCTGCGCTGGCTTCTTTGAGGCACTTTAGGAGTGGTGTATACACCGCTCCTAAAGCGTTCCTGCCCATTGAAATCAATGGGCAGCGCCCCCGAAACAAAGCCTCGGCAGCGGCGCTTTGCGGGCGCTTTTAACCCTTTATTTGACCTCGCTAGCGGCTGAAACGACGGTAAAGCGCCGTTACCACCGATGCCCCCGCACTGTCAGTGTGAAAGGCCTCTTATTAAGGTGAGGAAATAAAGTATAACATTTTATTGTGAGCAACTGAGTTACTTTTGTAACAACCTTTTCTGCTTAGTTTTAAATTATAAAGAATATTATCAACAAACATCGTCCAGTACTATATAGTGATACTGTATAATATCCTAAAGGACGTTGCCCCTTTTCTAGTCGAAGAGCGCCAACTGTCGCAGTCACTTTTGTCTCCCAGTTACTATAAGTCAGATAAGGAAACTAAAAAACTTGCTTATGAGTCTCAGATTCTAATCAATGTGGTTTTAATACATGTAGGTATTGCAGAGTACACACTAAAAACCAAGGTAATAGTGTCCATGGTTACTGAGGAAAAGTTCCCAATTAAACAACACATGATCTGTAACACATTTAATGTAGTTTATGCCATTGTACATCGTGAATGCTCCCTTCCATATGGAGCTGCACTACCCAGCTTTTAAAGTATTTTTTTTCCTTTAAAATAACAAACATGTTATACTTACCTAATTCCACAGAGCAGCCCAGGACCTCCTCATCTCGGGTCCCCCGCCTGCGATCCTGGCTCCTTGTCCTCTTCCAATTCTGGCACGCTTGATGATCCCGAGCCTTGCTGTCTGCATCTATAGACACTAACAGCGAAACTCAGTCCTGCTCCTCCCCCCCCCGCGCTTCCTTGTCACAGGATTTGATGGCTCCCGCTGCACTCAGCAAAGCCTGTGGGGGGGAGCGGGGAGAAGAGGAGAGAGACACTACAGATGGACACAATGGTGGATCAGGTAAGTATAAGGGGGTTGAAAGGTCGGTATACACACTGAAACATTTTTTACCTTGAAGTGGAAGCCCATGCAAAATCTAAAACCCCTGCATCTATAGACACCAGGGATCTAACACTAACCTCCCTATCCCTGTAAAGAAAAGATGAGTATACATACCTTTTTTGAAGTCGATGAGATCAGGTCGGAGCAGGTCATATCGGCTTCCGAAAAGGTATGTATGCTCGTTTTTCTTTACAGGGACAAAACTGGGGACAGACTTGGTCCGGGGACAGTGTCCTCAATCCGGGGACTGTCCCCTGAAACCGGGGATGTCTGGTCACCCTAATCTAACCTGAAACATCCAGTGCAGAGGCTGGCTGGTACTGCAAGAAAGCATGGAAATACACAGGGCACAGTGAGTACAATCCTGAAAGATCACAAAGACTCTTTGCCACCTTTTGGAAGAGCTTACTCCAGTTTGCTGACTCAGGCCCTACCTTTGCAAAGAGGTTCCCTTAGTTGTAGTTTACTAGACACTGAATACAAGGTGGCTGCACCCTGAAGAGACAGCACAATTAGAAGTTTCATCCATTATCTTTCTAGTTTGGAGAATCCCAAGGCTCACCCGCATCCTACCCAAGTTATATCAGCAAAAAAAAAAAATACAAACAGACATGCACTGCCTGCTTTCTGAGTTGAGTGACAGTGAACTGCTGTGGGCCTGGCTCCCATATGCCTCACAAGGAATGGAACCTGAGATGATACAGCCAGCCCAGACTGGGGTCTGTGCTACACATGGAAGCTGTACTATAGCTTTCTTTGAATAAAACACAATGGAATGAATGGAGGATTGGAGGCTGAATGAAAGGTCTGCCACTTTCATTCAGAGATAATTTTTGATTCATAGATAAAGAGTTTCAGCCGGTGAGGCCTTATTCATATCCATCTGTGGCGTTGATTTACTTGTAGAACTGTCCCCGCATGGATTGCTGAGTGTTGACTTCATAGCGTCCACTGGCTCTAGCTGAAGGGTGCGGCCCTCACTCGACAGGCCCCAAAGACACAGATCTGTACTCACAGTAAGCAGAATCAGATCCTTCCTGGTGTCTCCCTTCCAGTCAGCTCTGCAGGACCTCTGGATTCAGCTTCTCTCTCTCTCTCTAGGCCCCTGGATCAATAACTCTGAGCACATGTACTCTGACTTTTTATACAGTATCCCAACATGCAATGCAGCACTTTCTCTCTGCCAATTACCAGAGCTGTAACAAAGCCTGTGCACCCACTTGTCAGGTCCCATCCCACTGTCCAATATCCCTCCCTATTGGACCAGTGGGGGACAGTCAGAACAAGCTGAGCTCTGCACCTGAGTACAATGAGCAGACCCAGGGCTGGTGCTACCACTAGGCGGATTAGGCAGCTGCCTAGGGCACACTGCCACCTAGGGGTGCTGCTGACCCTTGCCTCACCTCTTCCTCCCCCTTGTCGCTCCCAGGCTCCCGGCAGGGTCGCTGATAGAGGGGCCCGGACAGCAAGGTGCTCAGTGCGGTGGGCGGGCGGGCGGGTGTTATTAATTGCAGAGCGGTGTGCAGCTAGCTTTCCCCCTCTCCCTCCCACGGCTTTCACATGCTGGAGGGAGAGCGCCACCTAGAGGTTAACCCCTTCACTGCCAGTGTCATTTTCACAGTAATCAGTGCATATTTATAGCACTGGTCGCTGTAAAAATGACAATGGTCCCAAAAATGTGTCAAAAGTGTCCGATGTGTCCGCCTTAATGTCGCAGTCACGATAAAAATCGATGATCGCCGCCATTTTTTTCAAAATTGACGCTCCATTTTTGTGTACAGCGCAAAAAATAAAAACCGCAGAGATAATCAAATATCACCAAAAGAAAGCTCTATTTGTGGGAAAAAAAGGACGTCAATTTTGTTTGGGAGCCACATTGCACGACCGCGCAATTGTCAGTTAAAGCGACGCAGTGCCGAATCGCAAAAAGGGGCCTGTCCTTTGGCAACAAAATGGCCCAGAGCTTAAGTGGTTAAAGTCCATAAATCTATCCCATAGTTTGTAGATGCTATAAGACCCCTTTCACACTGGGTCATTTTGCAGGCGCTATTGCGCTAAAAATAGCGCCTGCAAACCGACCTAAAACAGCCGTTGCTGTGTCTCCAGTGTGAAAGCCCTGAGGGCTTTCACACTGCAGCGGTGCGCTAGCATGACGGTAAAAAAAGTCCTGCTAGCAGCATCTTTGGAGTGGGGAAGGAGAGGTGTGTGTATACCACTCCTCCACAGCTCCTGCCCATTGAAATCAATGGGGCACCGCGGCTATACTGCCGGCAAAGCGCCTCGCTAACGGCCGAATAGCGCTGCAAATTTGACGGTAAACCGCCACTAAAAAATAGCGCCGCTTTACCGCTGACGCACCTCCCGCCCCAGTGTGAAAGGGGCCTAATTTTTGCGCAAACTAATCAATATACGCTTATTGGGATTTTTTTTTACCAACAATATGTAGAAGAATAAATTTTGGCCTAAATTGATAAAGAAATTTGTTTTTTTACATATTTTGTAATTCTAGCAGAAAGTAAAAAATATATATATTTTTTTAAATTGTGGGTATTTTTTTATTTATAGCGCAAAAAATAAAAACCACAGAGGGGATCAAATACCTCCAAAAGAAAGCTCTATTTGTGGGGAAAAAAGGACATACATTTTGTTTGGGTACAACATTGCACGCCTACGCAATTGTCAGTTAACCACTTCAACACCGGGCTTTTTTTACCACCTCAATACCGGGCCTATTCTGGCACTTCTCTCCTACATGTTCAAATCATCATTCTTTTGCTAGAAAATTCCTCAGAACCCCCAAACATTATATATGTTTTTTTTTTAGCAGACACCCTAGGGAATAAAATGACGGTCATTGCAACTTTTTTTCTTGCACAGTATTTGCGCAATAATTTTTCAAATGCCTTTTTTTGGGAAAAAAATGGTTTCATGAATTCAAAAATAACAAAACAGTAAAGTTAGCCCAATTTTTTTATAAAATATGAAAGATGATGTTACGCAGAGTAAATATATACCTAACATGTCACGCTTCAAAATTGCGCACACTCATGGAATGGCGCCAAACTTCGGTACTTAAAAATCTCCATAGGCGACGCTTTGAAATTTTTTACAGATTACCAGGTTAGAGTTACAGAGGAGGTCTAGTGCTAGAATTGTTGCAAGCGCTCTAACGCACGCGGCGATACCTCACATATGTGGTTTGAATGGCGTTTACATATGTGGGCGGGACTTACGTGTGCGTTCGCTTCTGATCACGAGCTACCGGGGACAGGGGCGTTTTAATTTTTTTTTTTTATTATTATTTTTTTTATTTTACTTAATTTTTTTTATTTTTACACTTAAAAAAAAAATAAAAAAAAAATTTGATCACTTTTATTCCAATTACAAGGAATGTAAACATCCCTTGTAATAGGAATGGTGTGTGACAGGTCCTCTTTATGGAGAGATGCGGGGTCAATAAGACCCCACATCTCTCCTCCAGGCTGGAAAGCATGAGATGGTGAAAAAAAATTCACCGATCTCATGCTTACTAGCCGCAATGGTGGCTTTGTTTACTTCTGAGGACCAGGGCGTGACGTCATCACATCGCGCCCGGGCCTCTGACGGTCATAGAGATGACTGGTGACCTTATTTTTGGGATATGTGATGTAATAAGACATGTGAATCCCTTCTCTTATAAGAAGGTGCAGCCCTGAAGTCTTGGGATGAGAGTGAGGACAGTGAACAGGGGAACTTTGCTCCAGACATTAGTCATCACAGTGCCG
Source organism: Rana muscosa (assembly GCA_029206835.1). Lineage (NCBI taxonomy): Eukaryota > Metazoa > Chordata > Amphibia > Anura > Ranidae > Rana > Rana muscosa. Next base: position 347,240,990 of record CM055127.1, read on the forward strand.
AGTGAATGTAATATATTGTGTGATTGGAGCTCTATTGTAACGTGGTGTATTTATGCACTGCATTACAGTGCAGGGTGGGATGTACCCAATTTAAGTACTCGTTTTTTATATATATATATATATATATATATATATATATATATGTAGCGGGTATATGCTTTTCTATCATGTTTGAATTTGGTGGGGGATCTGTGATGTGTGGTTCCCTGGGGCCCAGCGGGTGGCGCTGTCACTTTGGGCCCGGGGTTGAGCCATCGTTGCAGTGGCATACCTTTTTTGGCCTCTCGCGGCATGAGTACAGCGGGGCGGGGGCTCCACTGGGCTTGCTGGGGGAGGGTATAAAGGGGTCGGCCATTTTTGGTCATGGGGTAGAGTCCCGGGCACCCTTTAGCCTGAGGGCTGTGGTTCGTGGTCGGTGTCCAGGCGGCCTAGGCCTGGACACCCGGAGCTCGTGTTCCACCCCGGGCACCTTCAGCCTGGGGTGAGGTACTCGGTTGGAGGCCTGGGGCCCAGTGTCCTCCGCTGGGCTCCGCGAGGGAAGGATTTCCTAGGAGACCCTGGGAGCGGGGTGCCCGAATCCAGAGGCGTAAGGGACCGGAGGAGTTACTCACCCGAAGACCTGGTGCAGCAGATTGCCGGTGCCGGGTGAGCCTCAGGAGACCGGAGGGATGTCTTCCCAAACAGGGGCCAAGTGCAGTCAGGAGGAAGGTTCACCATTCACCCTGTCGGTGGCAGCGACCAAGATTCTAAACAGGTGGTAGAGACCACGTGCAAAAAACCTATTCGCTGATAGAGGAATAGGAGAGTTCATTGTGCCTGGGCCTACTCGTATCCACACCCCCTGTCTGTTCGTTGAGGGAGTCCAACTGATTGTGTTTCATCCTGACATTGAAGAATAAAGGAGTGTTGGACTTTTATTGGTGTGGGGCTCAATTACTGGCAGACACTGTTCCACAGAAGAGGCGGAGGCTCCAAACTCAGAACACCGACCCGAAGGTAAAGGAACTTTGCTTACACCACATAAACATCTGCGGTGAAGGCTTGGCGTGGTGACCCCGCACTCTCTCCTCCAAGGTACCCCTAGACAAGCAGAAACCAGCCAACAGCGGAGTGAGAGAGTGGAGGCTGCTACATATATTTTAAATAAATAAGGTATATTAGTACCCCCCCCCCCCCCCGCTCAACAACTTTAATGTCGGATAAATTTTCTCCTGCAGTGGCATATTCAAAAGTTGGGTGGGAGGTAAGCTTACCAGAATCGCCCTGTTGCTATGTAGTCCTCCTAATCTGCCACTTCCTGGTCCACAGAGCTCCTCGTCACTTCCTCCCTCGCCTGTGTTTCTGGGAAATTGGGAAATGATGATATTCCCAGGAGTCTGTGGGCAGCACTGTGATTACCCAGCATGCACCTCTCAAGCTTATTCAGGAAGAGTTATCGATTGGGCTTCACATTCCCACAACCATGATGGCAACGGCCACAACAGGAGAGAAAAAATTGTGAGTATAAAATGTTTATTTTTGCAACATCCATTATTAAAATTATATAATCGTTTTTTAAATGTAATAATTAATTATGCTCAGATCAATTAAAAAATAAATAAAAAATGTGTCCGGAACTCCACTTTAAGAAGACTTTAATGTGCTACAAGTATAATAAAATAACAGTTCTAGTTGAGGCCTTTTTTATTTTTCCTTATAGGGCTCGTTCAGACATGTGGCAGCACTCGCCACCCCTCTGAAAAGTGATCCGTGGTGAACTGCTTTTCAGATGTACTTGACAGGTGGTGAGTAGGCAACACGTCACTTCCTCACTGCCTGTTTTAACCCTTAAAATGTTGAACTACTGCGCCACAACCATGTGCATTGCACGCAGTGGCAGGGTAATGAGGCACAGCCCCCTTCACTTGAATGTGTCATGATCGGCGGAAGTATCTCCAGATTAATGCGCTATGCCATTTACTTTTTGCCACAGTCCTGAGCAATTGCATCCACTTGTTCAGGTGTGGCCACAGCCCCCTAGATGGATGTTGTAATAAGCCTACAGACTTTTAAAAACTTTCATTAAAAGTACACTGGTCCTTTTTAAAGACAATTTGTTAATTTCAGAGGTTTATTTGTCTCTGTATTTTTTAAGCTTAGTATACATATCAGTATGACTAATCCAATTATAACAAATGCTGCTTGCAACAATCCCAACAAATGGCCTTCACATTTAACAAAAGTTTTTCCTGTCCTTAAATTGTCATTTCCTAATGCATGTAGCCAGAGCTTGACAGTGGCAATCAGAGAGTGAATAAGATGCTGATACATTGTGACACCAAAGCAATTTAAGGTTTACAATCCATCTTAACATCTCTTTATAACAATAGGAAGTGTAGGAGAATGAGGGGTCAGGATTCATGCAGTCTCCATAACAATGAAAAGAGATGAGAGGCGATGCTATAGTGAAAGAAGCACTGCTCTCTACAGCCTGTGAAAATAGTCATTAGGAGAAGCGTAAGAATACATTATTTAATGGCATTGGCAGTGATGACATTTTATCTTACATTCTTACCCTAAAATGCTAAATCCCCAAAAAAATCCTGAAATAGAGGATGCAGCTGACAACCCAGAAGTTATTTGGTTTATCTGTGAGTAGTCCAGCCATCGCAATTTTTTATTTTCACCTGTCAACCATCAGCTTTTACAGCTGGTGAACAGAAAAAAATCATATTGGGCAATAGATACAGCTGTGTGCCAATGGATAAGGTGTATCTATTGTGGCTACCTTAATTTCTTTTCTATGAGCCCTTTATTACTTCCTCAAGTCTCAAGCTTGTATATCAGCTGGGTGAAGTGATTTGATAAAGGAGCAGCTAATGTCAAACGCCCAGACCAAAAACGAGGTAGTTACAGGAAAACAGTAAGCTTAGGTAGCAATTTTTATATTAAGAGTACAATTAAATGTTATTTAACCGGTAGTAAAGCCCGCTTGGTAAGTTTTACCTATAGGTAAGCCTATAATAAGGCTTACCTGTAGGTAAAATGAATGTCTCCTAAACGTGCACCATTGAGGAAATATTCACCCTGGATGCAGCCAGTTACGTCACCAGCACATGCACTCTGAAGGTCCGGCATACCTTGCCGAACCCTCAGAGCTTCGTGCCGGAACCTAGGGCTCCTGCCTCCTGCGCATATGTGCGGGGGGTGACGTCATCGCGGCTCCCGCAAATCACATAGCCGAGTGTGCAAACCCAAAAGAAAGACCGAGGGAAGATGTCAGCCCTCTCAGCGGGGACAGTGGTGAGGTCAATATTTTATAACGTGTTAGTATGCGATGCACACTAGCACATTATGCAATCGCCTTACATGTGTTTTTTTTTTTAAAAACAGCCGCGATTTACTACCGCTTTAAAGCCTCTGTTTATGAAATTTGTTATCAGTGTCCCTAGTGCTGGTGGCTGCTCTGTTAGTTTAAATCCCCTATCCTCTGCCCCTCTCCCAATACCCCCACAGCTGTTATCTTTCAGTAATGAGACCTGTAATAGACCCCATCAAGAGTGCTGACTACGACCACCTTCCAGGGTTGCCAACTTTCAGTAAATTTACAAACAGTTTGTAAAATCCATAATTGTTGCATCTGTCCATGAATGTCAGTTACAGACATGCAGCCTACATTTTCGCAATGGACATTCAAGGAAAGATGCAAAAAGTACGGATTTTACAAACTGTTCGGAAATTTACAGAAAGTTGGCAACCCTGCCACCTTCCCACCCATCTCTATTCTTAGAAGCTGTACTATGGCTTCCAGCAATGAAAAGCTCTCTATGAATTGAGGATGTTAACCTTTGACTCACGCACATCACATCCTCTATTCATAGAGCATGTTTCTTTGCTCAAAGCTTTGGTACAGTTTCTATGAACGGAGGAGAAAGGGTAGGCAAAGTCAGCACTATTGATGAGTGCCTATGACAGGTCCAGTGGCTCATATCACAATAATGCTATTACAATGAGAATTTACCACGGAGTACCAATGAGGATTTGCATACTTTAGCAAGATTCTGGCTCAGTTAGCACTGGACAATAAGGAAATGGGGCATTATATTTTTAAAGTGTATGCAAATCTAAAATCGTTTTTATGTATTTATGTTGCATGTGTGCATGGCAGGGTGACAACGCCACTGATAACTTTGAGTACTCTATTACTGTCACTAGCAGGATCTCTAGTCTATACAGTCAAGCATGATGCCAAGCATACTGAAAAATGTTTTGGGTTTCGATACACTTTAATGCAGACCTTCACCCCCTGGATGAACTGGACACCATTGCACCCCCTCTCCCCCACCTTTGCAATCTAAATCAGACAATTTTTTTTCATTGTTTTGTTTGACTTTGTGTGTAACCCCCCCCCCCCCTCTTTTTTTCCAGTCCCATTCTTGCCTCGGTTAGAATGATGTCTCCACCTTTCTGAAGACTTCTAGGGTAAGTAAGTCACATAACCGAGAAGCTTTACTTTCTATTCACAGCAACTCTAGGAGGGTGACCTGTCATCAGGAGGTCAAGATGCCTGAACCAGGAAGAGGCACTTGATGACATCAGGAGCAAAGATTGTGGTGCAGGATATGCCATGTAGCAGTGGGTGGCATATCAAAGTGGATCCTCTAGGCACGTGGGTCTATGAATTGAGGACACCACTGAGTAACAGGTAACTGGTAAGCTGGGAGAAAAAATGAGGGAGTGGGCATGACATTTCTCTTTAACCACTTCAGCCCGGACCATTTGGCTGGTCAAAGACCAGGCCACTTTTTGCGATTCGGCACTGCGTCGCTTTAACTGACAATTGCGCGGTTGTGCAATCCTGACGTCGTTGACGCCCTTTTTTTCCCACAAATAGAGCTTTCTTTTGGTGGTATTTGATCACCTCTGCGGTTTTTATTTTTTGCGCTATAAACAAAAATAGAGCGTCAATTTGGAAAAAATTTAATATTTTTTACTTTTTGTTATAATAAATATCCCCCAAAAATATATAAAAAAACATTTATTTTCCTCAGTTTAGGCAGATACGTATTCTTCTACATATTTTTGGTAAAAAAAAAAAACGCAATAAGCGTTTATTGATTGGTTTGCGCAAAAGTTATAGCGTCTTCAAAATAGGGGATAGTTTTAAGGCATTTTTATTAATATTTTTTTTTTTTACTAGTAATGGCAGCGACATTATGGCAGACACATCAGACACTTTTGACACCATTTTGGGGCCATTGTCATTTTTACAGCGATCAGTGCTATAAAAATGCACTGATTACTGTAAAAATGACAATGGCAGTGAAGGGGTTAACCTGTAGGGGGCGCTAAAGGGGTTAAGTGTGACCTAGGGAGTGATTCTAACTGTTAGGTGGCGTGGCTTGCCCTGACACGTCACTGATCGTTGTTCCCGATGACAGGGAACAGACGATCAGTGACATGTCACTAGGAAGAACGGTTAGATGTTGTGTTTACACTAATATCTCCCCGTTCTTCAGCTCTGTGACCCGATCGCGGGACACCAGCGGACATCGAGTCCGCAGGTCCCGCGGGCACGGTCACGGAGCTCACGGCAGGGTCGACTATGGGAGAAGTTGAAGGAAATTGTAAGGGAAGAATTTTCATAGTGGGCATCTATTCTTTTTTGGGAGTGTTTATCTGAATGGCTTACAATAGAGCCGTGCGCCCAGGGCCGTCGCAACAGGACAGGCAAAACAAGCAATTGCTTGGGGTCCCGAGCTGGCCTGGGGCCCCAGCCTAGGGTGCTTGCCTGCTGCCTGTCACTGTCCTGGATTTCCGCCCTGGGTCCAGGGCTCGAGTCCTGCGGGAACGCATGGGAATGGCGTCCCTGCACTTTTTTCACAGCAGGAACGCCGTTCCCTTTGCAGGACTCGAGCAGCCGAGCCGTCCGAGCCAATCCGCGGATTGTGGCCATAGGAAAGGCCGCGGCTTTGGCCTAGCTCCGGAGCGGAGGCCATCTTGGTACACCCGGCGGCAGCGGCCGAGGTGAGATGTGGGGAGATGTGGACAGTACAGGGGGGAGATGTGGACAGTACAGGGGGGAGAAGATGTGGACATTACAGGGAGGAGATCTGGACATTACAGGGGGGAGATGATGTGGATATTACAGTGGGAGAGATGACGTGGACATTACAGTGCGGAGATGACGTGGACATTACAGTGCGGAGATGACGTGGACATTACAGTGGGGGAGATGACGTGGACATTACAGTGGGGGAGATGACGTGGACATTACAGTGGGGGAGATGACGTGGACATTACAGTGGGGGAGATGACGTGGACATTACAGTGCGGAGATGACGTGGACATTACAGTTCCACTGTCCCCCTGTCCATCCCACGGTCCCCCTGTCCATCCCACGGCCCCCCTGTCCATCCCACTGTCCATAAACAGTCCTAAACAGCATCTTAATGTTAATGTGAGTGTGTATGTGTTTTAAGTATGTTGGATTATATGCAACAGCAGTATTTGCACTGTAAACCTTTTTTATTTATATAAAGTGTGGGTGAGCTTAAACTGTATCGCTATGCTGTGGGGGGGGGTTTGGGGGGGCCTCCATGTCCATTTTGCTTGGGGCCCCCAAATTCCTTCAAACGGCCCTGCGTGCGCCGATGTCTACGGCGCACTTTAGACTAAAGGAGGTCATGCCGTGACTGGCGGCTCCCGCCAGTCACGGCATGCGATGCTATGCATCTACTATGCATCTATTATGCATCTACTATGCGATGCATAATAGCCCATTATGCTTTACCTTTGCAGGGAAATAAAGAGGAAGTAAAACCCATCAGGGTTTACTTCCTCTTTAAACAATGTTGGCTCTGTCTGCAACACCCAAACTTGAATCTCATAACTATCACTTACATGTTTATGTACAGGCTCACATGATGCCAAAAGTAAAAAGGTACTATACAGGATGGAAGAAAATGTTTGGAGTGGGTTACAATAGAGTACAAAAAAATGCATTAGAAAACAGAATCATTATTTGTGAGCCCTCCTGTGCAACATTTTGGCTGGGAAGTCCTAAACTGCTGCAATTATGTTCAACACATTGTTCATCCATTGTACTGACACATCTAACCCACTTGCACAATTACATGCTATTTATTTTCAAAGCAGACCTCATGTTTGGTGTTCTAGCATTCAGAAATTTAGACTGCACTTAAATATGCTCCGTTGCATCACTTAAACAGCAACTCATTAACCCATAGGAATAAAAATGTTTGTGTCATCTACAGAACAGAATTGGGAAGGATCCTGCAATACCTTTGATTTCTTCTGTTTAGTGGACCTGGGGTGTTTTCTTCAAACAAGACTGTGGTTTCACTTTAAATATAAGGTCTAAATAACAATACATGGTAATAGTGGACTGGCAGCTGTACAACCAGGGCCAGCTCTTTCTTATGTTCTATCAGTGAAAAATGACTTTTTGCTTAATATCTCCAGAATCTTTCTGCTTTTCTTGACCTAGTTTCTGATGTCTCATATCCGTTGGCAAAATATTGCCTTAATACTCCTTTGAGCCATTTAAAAAAAAAAAAGTATTTGTAGATGTAAACCACAACTGTCAACAGCTAAAGAGGAATATCAGTAGAATACACTTATAACTCCCCAGGGACAGAAATACCAATGATCAGTTTCTAATGTGCCAAAAGGGTGCGTGCAAGTCTTAAGCATGTCTATCTGTATGCATACATATATATATATATATATATATATCTATATATATATATATATATATATATATACATACATATATATATATACCTGTGTGTATGTGTGTGTGTGTGTGTGTATATATATATATATATATATGTGTAGCGCCCCCCTCTCTCTCTTGCTCCGGTTTCTTTCTCTCTGGCTTTTGTCTAGGGGTACCTTGGAGGAGAGAGTGCGGGGTCACCACGGCAAGCTTTCACCGCAGATGCTTGTGTGGTGTGAGCAAGGTTTCTTTACCTTCCGGTGGATGTTCGGTGTTTGGAGCCTCCGCTTCTTCTGTGGAACAGTGTCTGCCAGTAAATGAGCCCCACACCAATAAAAAGTCCAACACTCCTTTATTTTCCAATGTCAGAATGAACACAATCAGTTGGACTCCCTCAGCAGACAGACAGGGGGTGTGGATACGAGTAGGCCCAGGCACAATGAACTCTCCTATTCCTTTTTCTTGTGTGCGAATAGGCTTGGCGCACGGTCTCTGCCACCGACCGTGAATTGGTCGCTGCCACCGACCGGATGAACTGTTGAGGCCCCTGCCACAGGCCTAATTGCAGGCCTCTGCCACTGACCTGAGTTGACTAGTTGAACCGCTGCCACCGGTCATAGAACATGAACCACCTTCCGTGTGAATAAGGCCCCTATTTGGTGAAGGCATCCATCCAGACGGTCTCCGGAGGCCCTGTCCCGGCACTGGCAATATGCTGCACCAGATCTACGGGAAGGTCACCTGCGCGGTCCATTGCGTCTTAGATTCAGGTACCCGGTCCATTGGGTACCTTAGGACGATCCCTCCCGGGCGGAACCCAGTGGAAGTAGCTGGGCCCCAGGCCTGGAATAAAGTACCTCACCCCAGACTAAGGGTGTCTGGGGTGGCTCCCGAACTCCTGGTGTCCAGGCCTAGACCGCCTGGACACCGACCACGGACAGCAGCCCTCAGGCTAAAGGTGCCTGGGACTCGAAGAACCCGTGACAAAGATGGCCGCCCCTTTATACCCTCTCCCAGCAAGCACGGCGGGTATCCCCGCCCCACCATACAACCACTGAGAGAGGCCAAAAAGGGGTACGGCACTCAGCGATGGTTCAACCCCAGCCCACAGGGACAGCGCCACCTGCTGGGCCGCAGGGAACTATACATCACTGGTGTCTCTGCCAGTTTTAAACATATAGAAAAGTACCTACCCGCTACATATATATACATACACACAGGTATATATATATGCATGTGTAGCGAGGGGTTACTATCAAAAGTATCCTAACAGACTGCCTTGTGTTTCTGGCTAGCAGTTGGCTCCCTTTGGTGTCCGTTTGTGTTATGCTATTGAACTTTGTTTGATTCAGTTGCATTATATGAACAAAGCATGGTGGGCATTGTAGTGCGAGAGGAAGTGATTCTATATATCTATATACATATTTAACAGGTAGTTAGGCAAAGTATAGTGTATTATTATTACAGAGACTACCCTCAAAGTGTATGTTACCCCAACATTTCATATAATTTCCTGATATATGTCTGTGTTACCATGTACTTGTATGAAAAAGTATCCTATTCCCCCATTATTGCTTCCTTTGTGTGAAATACATGGTGATCCTACCAGTCCTCCTTTCTTACTTCAAATTGACCATGCTAGGCATGGAAGAGCATCCATCTCAACGTGGTCAGTTTTCTTCTTTGCATTCTTCTTCAGAGCACAGCCTACCTTTACTACAATGGTCAGACTTGTGCTGACACGCCCCCCCTTGCACAGTTAATCACTGGGAAGATCAGTGTAATGCTGTTGCCCTGCCTTTTGCTGAAACATCCCCTGTAGTCTTCAGCCCCAGCTCTCTAAGCCCCCCCTGCAGCTGAGAAAAGAGGTCATGTGATCACGAAAAAAAGGAAAAAGTACTATATATCTGTAAATATGTACAAATGTTTTGCCTTTAGCCTTGCATTTCTATTTTAAACTGAGTGGGTTGATTTACAACAGTGGTTCTCAACTCCTGTCCTCAGGACCCACTAACAGGCCAGATTTTAAGTATTACCTTGGTGAGATGCAGACTAGAATACTGCAATCCCTGAGCAGCAAATTATATCACCTGTAGGGATGAGCTTCGTGTTCGAGTCGAACATACGTTCGACTCGAACATCGGCTGTTCGATCGTTCGACGAAGATCGAACGATTTGGGCCGTTCGCGCCAAATTCGAGTGACGCGAACGGCCCACAATGCACTACGCCATCGCAGTGTCATCCAGGCGCTGTGATTGGCCAAGCATGCACTGTGACCCCGCATGCTTGGCCAATCACAGCGCCGGCAGCGAGGAGAGCAATGATTGGCCACAGGCAGGATGCCTGTGGCCAATTATTGCTGAGGGGGTTTAGTACACGCCCCACACTATAAAAGGCCGCCAGCGCGGCGGCCTTGTGTAGTGTGTTCCGGAGCAGGGAAAGAGAAGCATAGGCAGGGACAGTGTCATTTTTTTCCTTTACTAATCCTGGATTCCTTGTGTTTAGGGACAAATAAGGATAGGTAGGGAGAGTGTCAGTGTGTTATTCTGTGCTAAACCTTGTTTGTAGGGACAGGGAGGTATAGTGAGGGAAAGTGTCAGTGTGCTATTCTGTTCTAAACCAATCTTGCTGAACCATATTTTCAATCCTTGAGTTTAGGGACAGAGAGGTACAGTGAGGGAAAGTGTCAGTGTGCTATTCTGTGCTAAATCTTGTTTGTAGGGACAGAGTAGGACAGTGAGTGAAACTGACAGTGTGCTATTCTGTTCTAAACCAATCTTGCTGAACCATATTTGAAATCCTTGAGTTTAGGGACAGAGAGGTACAGCGAGGGAAAGTGTCAGTGTGCTATTCTGTGCTAAATCTTGTTTGTAGGGACAGAGTAGGACAGTGAGGGAAAGTGTCAGTGTGCTATTCTGTTCTAAACCAATTTTGCTGTTCCATATTTGAAATCCTTGAGTTTAGGGACAGAGAAGGACACTCGTGGAAACTATCAGTGTGCTATTCTGTGCTAAATCTTGTTTGTAGGGAGGGACAGAGTAGGACAGTGAGGGAAAGTGTCAGTGTGCTATTCTGTTCTAAACCAATTTTGCTGAACCATATTTGAAATCCTTGAGTTTAGGGACAGAGAGGTACAGTGAGTGAAACTGACAGTGTGCTATTCTGTTCTAAACCAATTTTGCTGTTCCATATTTGAAATCCTTGAGTTTAGGGACAGAGAAGGACACTCGTGGAAACTATCAGTGTGCTATTCTGTGCTAAATCTTGTTTGTAGGGAGGGACAGAGTAGGACAGTGAGGGAAAGTGTCAGTGTGCTATTCTGTTCTAAACCAATTTTGCTGAACCATATTTGAAATCCTTGAGTTCAGGGACAGAGAGGTACAGTGAGTGAAACTGACAGTGTGCTATTCTGTTCTAAACCAATTTTGCTGTTCCATATTTGAAATCCTTGAGTTTAGGGACAGAGAAGGACACTCGTAGAAACTATCAGTGTGCTATTCTGTGCTAAATCTTGTTTGTAGGGAGGGACAGAGTAGGACAGTGAGGGAAAGTGTCAGTGTGCTATTCTGTTCTAAACCAATTTTGCTGAACCATATTTGAAATCCTTGAGTTTAGGGACAGAGAGGTACAGTGAGTGAAACTGACAGTGTGCTATTCTGTTCTAAACCAATTTTGCTGTTCCATTTTTTTAATCCTTGAGTTTAGGGACAGAGAAGGATAGGCAGGGGACAGTGTCAGTGTCATTGTTGCTAAGCCTCCTGCACAGTATACACCTGAAGGTAGCCCTTATTGCTCTTTTTCCCATCTCCCTGCAGGCCATCCAATAAAATGTCTGGAAGGCAAACAAGGAGAGGCAGACAGTCAGGAGGCAAAAAAAGAGGGCAAGCAGGCTCTGTGTCTGGGGGCAACAGTGCTGGTCGTGGACGCGGTGCATTGTCATCAGCACATGGCTATGGGACACGCTTGTCCTTCTTTTCGGCAGCTGGACATGTTGAGCCACATCATGCCGAAGACTTGGTAGAGTGGATGACCAAGCCCACCTCATCCTCCTCATCCTCTCTCACCCAGGCTCAGGGTACTGGCAAAGCAGCTGCCAAAGCGTCCTCTTCTCTGGTATCATTATCTTCATTAGTCAATCCTTCCCTAGACCCACCATGTCCTCCTCCTGAGGAGTCCCCCGAACTGTTTGAGCACAGTGTTGGGTACATGCTCCAGGAGGATGCCCAGCGTTTCGAAGTATCTGATGATGATACCCAGCTAGAGGAAGGCAGTAGCGTGAGAGCAGAGAGAGGGGATGCTCAAGAAGGACACCAATCTGGCAGTCATGTTCCAGCAGCTGCAGCATACTGCCAGATTGGCTCCAGTGATGAGGAGGGAGGGGATGATGAGGTCACTGACTCCACGTGGGTGCCTAATAGGAGAGAGGAGGAGGAGGAGGATGAGGAGGAGGCACATCTCCAACGAGGCAGGATGCCCTTGAGTGGCCAGCGTATGGGCAGCACACCGACGGAATCACACCGCAGAGCTCCGCCTGTGCAGGGCGCTGCCTCTGCCCGTCATTCAAAAAGTTCTTTGGTGTGGGCCTTTTTTGAGGCGAGTGCATCAGATCGCACAGCTGCTGTTTGCAACATATGTCTCAAGCGTATATCGCGTGGCCAAAACATCAGCCGCTTGGGCACCACATGCTTGATCAGACATATGTTGACCTGCCATGCAGCTCGTTGGCAAGCCTACCTTTAAAGACCCACACCAAAGAACAAAGCTGACCTCTTCTTTCACCGCATCAGCTGGGATCTCCAACCCCAGTATACCTTCAGTCCTCTCTGAAACCTGCTCTGAGAGGAATGAAGGTGTAGAATTAGGTGTGTCACAGCCAAGTACTTGCGGGCACTCTGCTAGCAGTACACCAACGTCCGATTCTAGCAGGCAAATTTCCCTGCCCCAGCTGCTGGACCGTCGAAAGAAGTTCACTCCCAGCCATCCACATGCCCAGCGGTTGAATGCTAGCTTGGCTAAATTACTAGCGCTTCAACTGCTGCCTTTTCAGTTGGTAGACTCGGCCCCCTTCCGTGAGTTTGTGCAATGTGCGGTTCCTCAGTGGCAGGTTCCCAAACGCCACTTTTTCGCACGGAAGGCGATTCCGGCTCTCTACAGGCATGTGGAAGGCAATGTCTTGGCCTCGCTGGACAGGGCGGTCAGCGGTAAGGTGCATATTACCGCTGACTCATGGTCCAGCAGGCATGGACAGGGACGTTACCTTTCTTTCACGGCCCATTGGGTCACTCTTTTGGCAGCTGGGAAGGATGCAGGACAAGGTGCAGTAGTGTTGGAGGTTGTTCCACCGCCACACCTCCAAAATGCTACTACTGGTTGTGACACACCTCTCTCCTCCACCCCCTCCTCTTCTTCTTCCTCCATGGCCTCTTCCTGTGGTTTGTCCTCGGAACCAGCGGTGCTCCGTAGGCGTTCAAGGGGCTACGCAAGTACGCAGGCAAAAAGATGCCATGCCGTGCTTGCGCTGGTGTGTTTGGGGGACAGGAGCCACACTGGGGCAGAGGTCCTGTCTGCTCTGCAGGGGCAGGCCGAGAGGTGGTTGACGCCACGCCAGCTTAAGCCAGGAATGGTGGTTTGCGACAATGGCACCAACCTCCTCTCCGCCCTCCGACAGGGACAACTGACCCATGTGCCCTGTATGGCTCACGTCCTTAACCTGGTGGTGCAGCGGTTCTTGGACAGGTACCCGGGCTTACAGGATGTCCTGAGGCAGGCCAGGAAAGTCTGTGTGCATTTCCGCAGATCTTATAATGCCAGTGCTCGCCTGGCTGAGCTGCAAAAGGAGTTGAACATGCCCAAGAACCGCCTTATATGTGACATGCCCACCAGGTGGAACTCAACGTTGGCCATGCTGCAGCGGCTGCACACGCAGTAGAGGGCCATCAATAAATACCTGTGCGACTACGGCACCAGGACAGGGTCAGGGGAGCTCGGTTTTTTTTCACCACGCCAGTGGGGCATGATCAGGGATGCATGCACTGTCCTGGCACCATTTGAGGAGGCCACGAGGATGGTGAGCAGTGACAGTGCATGCATCAGTGACACTGTACCTCTTGTCCACCTGTTGGAGCACACGCTGCGTGGAATAATGGACAGGGCACTTGAGGCAGAACAGAGGCAGGAAGAGGAGGACTTCCTTGCCTCTCAAGGCCCCCTTTACCCAGACAGTGTTCCTTCTGTCCCACCCATCGCACAGGAAGAGGAGGAGGAGGAGGAGGATTGTGTCAGCATGGAGGTGGAGGCTGGCACTCAGCATCATCAGCAGCAGTCTTTTAGGGATGATTTACAGTCCCAAGAAACCAGTGGACTTGTACGTGGCTGGGAGGAGGTGGCTGCGGATCATGTCGTCCTTAGTGACCCAGAGGACTCCGGACTGAATGCCTCAGCTAACCTACGCTGCATGGCCTCCCTCATCCTGCAAAGTCTGCGGAAGGATCCTCGTATTCTTCGGATCAAGGAGAGGGACCATTACTGGCTGGCCACTCTCCTTGATCCACGGTACAAGGGTAAGGTTGCGGACCTTATCTTACCGTCGCAGAGGGAGCAGAGGATGAGACAACTCCGGGAGGCCTTGCAGAAAGGTCTGTGCAACGCGTTCCCAGAGACTGGGAGGTTACAAACTCCTGGTCCTGGACAACGAGTTGCTGAGGCTTCGGGCAGTCAAAGAAGGAGCGGTGGGGAAGGTGACCGTCTGACCGATGCGTTCAGACAATTCTTTAGTCCGCAGCCCCAAAGTATGATCGGTTCCAGCAACCATCGCCAGCGTCTGATATACATGGTCCAGGAATACCTAGGGGCAAGGTCAGACTTGGACACCTTCCCCACCGAAAATCCTCTGGCTTACTGGGTCTTGAGGATGGATCACTGGCCAGAGCTTGCACAGTATGCAATTGAGCTACTGGCCTGTCCGGCATCCAGCGTTCTTTCAGAACGCACATTCAGTGCTGCTGGAGGATTTGTCACGGATCACAGGGTGCGCCTGTCCACCGACTCGGTTGATCGACTGACTTTCATCAAGATGAACCAGTCTTGGATCACCACCAGCTACCACACACCTGATGCTGATATAACAGACTAATTGATTTTAAAATGTCACATCCCTTCAAGACTGATGCTGATGCTGAGTGCCTGTGCTGTTATGTTGACTGGCTATCCTCCTCCTCCTCCTCAATGATACGATTAATGATGATAGCTTGGAAGATCATTTTGGTTTATGGGTGACGCCACCAGTGGCTAAGGCCCAATTTTTCAGCCCCTGTTTAACAGGGGCGTGTAATTAAAATTTTGGATGCAATACTTTGCAACAGGCCTCATTGCTGTGCTCCAAGTACAGTATCTGTGAGGGGTTGCAGTGTTGTGCCACCAGTGCCTAAGGCCCAATTTTCCTGCCCCTGTTCAACAGGGGCATGCAATTATAATTATTGATCTAATAATTCACAGCAGCGCCCATTGCTGCGCCCACCAAGAGTAACTGTCAGGCCTTACAGTGTTGTGGCACCAGCACCACCATCACCACCACCACCAAAGGCCCAATTTTTCAGCCCCTATTCAACAGGGGCATGCAATTATAATTATTGATCGAATAATTCACAGCAGGGCCCATTGCTGCGCCCACCAAGAGTAACTGTCAGGCCTTACAGTGTTGTGGCACCAGCACCACCATCACCACCACCACCACCACCACCAAAGGCCCAATTTTTCAGCCCCTGTTCAACAGGGGCATGCAATTATAATTATTGATCGAATAATTCACAGCAGGGCCCATTGCTGCGCCCACCAAGAGTAACTGTCAGGCCTTACAGTGTTGTGGCACCAGCACCACCATCAAAGGCCCAATTTTTACTACCACTGATCAACAATTATATGTTATTACAATTCCTGATATAATAGTTGACAGCAGGGCGTTCCAGCACTCACCAAGAGTAACTGTGAGTGCTTACAGTGTTGTGCCAACACCAACACCTAAGGGGCCAATTTCTGCAGAGTATATACGGCAGGTCCCTACTTTCAAACATCAAACTTACAAACGACTCCTACTTGCAAACGGAAGAAGACAACAGGAAGTGAGAGGAAATCTACCCCTTGGAAGGAAAATTCTCTCCTGTATGAATTAATATGGGAGAAAGGTGTCTCCTCTCTACTGATGCTTTATCACCAATCCTTGTTTCAATAAAAACACCACATTTCAAAAACAGTTGTCATTGGGACGCAAAGTGAGGTGAAATGTTCTGAACAGGGGCACAGACAGCAAAAAAAATGTGACAGGGGT
Organism: Rana muscosa; assembly: GCA_029206835.1. Taxonomy (NCBI): domain Eukaryota; kingdom Metazoa; phylum Chordata; class Amphibia; order Anura; family Ranidae; genus Rana; species Rana muscosa. The sequence goes on from CM055127.1 coordinate 347,257,034, forward strand.
GATAACCGTTCCCTATGTTTTCCAAAAAGCTAAAAAAAAAGGAATTTGGCATGGAGCTACACTTAAACAATGCAGCTGTTCAAAATTACAAACAGATTCTACATAATAACAAAGGAAAAGCGTGAAAAGATAGCTCAAAAATAGAGATACCTGGGGGTCGGACTTTGAAGGCAAGGACACATAAGATAAACAAAAAAATATTTTATTTATAAAAGACAAGACAGAAACTATAATAGAGTAGATTAAAACACTGTATACGAGATGATTGTACAGATGTGGTCCCTGTGTGCGTCTACGCGTTTCGCCGTGAGGCTTCTTCAGGACGAACAGTGATAGTAGGTAAACACGCCTTACTATCTTGGGAGCAGGAGGGTATAATATATATTATCCCTTGATCAAAAAGTTTTTTTTGTATATATTATTTTATAAGCAGGCCCAGAACCGTTGTAGTGAGCGCGGAAACAATTCACATCTCGCAGAAAAACAGGATGAAATTTCAGGTGCTTCTTAGAGCAAAAGGCAGCTAGAGACGAAAACCTCAAGACTCAGCGTACCAGCTGAAATAGCAGTCTGTATGCAGAAAAAGACTGCATGGGGACACCAGTGAGCAAAATTGAGGCTAACAAAATAATGCAGCCAAGCATGTATGGGAAACAAGTAGATCCCTTAGATCCAGCCAGAATTGTAAGCAGAAAGTAGATCAAGCCCTAGTGGCCACAGATAGTATAACACGCAGCATCCTGCTGTCTCCTGGGGACATCTGCGTGTTATACTATCTGTGGCCACTAGGGCTTGATCTACTTTCTGCTTTTCCAAGTTATCCAACGGATGTGGCATTGTGAGTGCTTCCCTTTCCCTCATTTATATACATACATAAGAACAAACCTACAGTCCCTGTCTTGTATGCACCGCCTGTATACGGCTGTTCAGAGTATATAGGGCCTTTTTTATTTTGTGTGCGGGGTTCCCCTTAATATCCATACAAGACCCAAAGGGGCTGGTAATGGGCTGGGGTAGGGGGGGGTGGATGGGGTAGCTATGCCATTGTTCCTAAAGATTTTCATCCATTTTACCGGGACCAGACATTGCATTAAAGCCGCAAGCAGTTTTAAATGGCTTTTTTTCCTTTAGAAATGTTATTTTGTGCAGGGACAGTTCTAAACACGGGAAACACGTGGCACTTCACAGGCATACTTTAGACACCCCCCAGGTACAATATTTAAAGGAATATTTGACTTTTTTTTTTCACTTTATGCATCATTAAAATGACTGCTCCCGGAAAACGTCCGTTTTTAAAACTTCTTTTTGCATTGATACATGTCCCCTGGTGCAGAACCCGGGTTCCCAAACTCTGTTTCGGACAATAACATGGATAATAGTCGTTATAATTAGCACTTTAGAATCCGAACGTTCGCATCCATTGTATTTAATAGGGTTCTAATGTTCGTGCGAACTTTCGGTCCGTTCGCGGGTTCTGGTGCGAACCGAACCCGGGGGTGTTCGGCTCATCACTAATCACCTGTGATGCATTTCAGTTATCTTGCAAACCTGGCCTGTTGGTGGGCCCTGAGGACTGGAGTTGAGAACCACAGATTTACAAGATAAGAATTCACATATAATTTTAAAGTAATTTTTGATATACATTTTATGTTCACCTTTTTATGTGATTGTTGTTTCATAAATGTTGTTATTGCGTTTTAGCTGCCAGTATTTTTCTCAGTCTTTGACAGAGTAAAAAATAGTTAAAACTCTTCTCTATCTTGCTGCCTGTGTCCCAGTGGGGAAATTTCTCTTCAAGTCCTATCCCAAAGAATTTTATAAAAAAATGCTAATTTTTAGAACAATTATTTGGTTTCCTAATGGTTAGGGGGCAGTAGTAATGAGATAATATGAACAAGCAGGATAGAAATTTTTCTTGAAAAAATTAAATTTCAAGGCCGGGTCTGGTTTTTCTCAGTAAGGAATCTGTCCACGGATACCCTGCTGAGCTGCATGCAGGCGCGTGTCCTTTCCACTTATTTGAGTGGACATCAACACAACCTGCTCGGCTCTATGAGCATTCAGATATAAAGAGACAAGCTTTCCATTTACATCCAACTGCCCTCCGATTTGATCCGGCCAGACGGAGGGGAATGGATCCCCTTCCATTTGCTTTTGCTGGATCAGATTGGAGGTAGCTGGGTGTAAATGGAAAGCTGGTCCCTTTATATCTGACTACCCATAGAGGAGAATTGAGGGTCTGATCGGGTCTGCCTGAAAAATGGACAGCTAGACCTGATCGGACCTTTCATGTGAAAGAGGCCTTACTGTGAATGTGGAATTCCATTAAGCCCTGTACACACGATCGGATTTCCTATGGTTTTTTAACCGATGGATTTTTCCATCGGAAAACCGATGAAGCTGACTTTCATCAGTCTTGCCTACACACCATCAGTCAAAAAACCGACCGTTCCAAATGTGGTGACGTAAAACACTCCGATGAGCCGAGAAAAATGAAGTTCAATGCTTCTGAGCATGCGTCGACTTGATTCTGAGCATGCGTGGGTTTTTTAATCCGATGGAGCTCCCCACAGACAATAGTAATTTGCTATCGGTTTTTTAAGCATCGGATAAATTTAAAACATGTTCTATTTTTAAACACCGATGGAAAAAAGACCGATGGGGCCCATACACGATCGGTTATTTCAACTTTTTAACGCATGTTACTATATCTGCACTATTTTTGTATCTATGGGAGCGGTTCATTCCTTTCATACTGTTATGTATTGTTGATCGATATCATTGTATATCCTTGATGTCCATGTTTCATATGTAATGCCATGTGTCATGAGTTTCCAAGTTGATATTAATATGTGCCCTCAATGTTCACTACAATTATGTTCTTATGTACAGCCCCATTGACTCAGACAGTACACCACATTTTTTCATGTCAATAAACATGTTTCCTTTACCTTACGCCTACCTTGTTTTGAACCTCATTTAAAGTCCCAAACTCCCCCCTGCATTATTGTACCAGGGATGGAGGCACAGAAATGTGCCTCATTTAAAGTCCCACCTATGCTGTTGCATAGATTCCCCCCTCTCGTTTGTATAAATTAGGGATGGAGGTTCCTCACTTAGCTGACAGTGTCCCCCTGTCATCTATGTGGGCGTTCTCAGTTCCCCTTTGTGGCCTTGTACCGCTATTGGGGACCTGGTCTCATTCATGACAGGTTTTACCTGTCCATGAGATTTATGGCTACAGCGTTTTTTCTTCTGGGTCTGTGTGATCTTTGACACTATGGGCCGCCTCATTGTTGTCACCTACCCGGAAGTTGCGATGCGCTCTAGACGTCCCTCCTCTGCCCCTTCCCCCGCCCTATTGGGCGGGGGTTTCCTGGGGCTCTGGGCGGCGCTCACAGCGTATCGACGTCACGCCCACGTGACTCGCGTCTGACGCCATTTGGTGTCATGACGCGGATCGCGTCACTACCATCTCAGCCTCGCACAGCCTATGGGGGCAAGCTCCTGTCGTGGGCGGGTTTTTCCCTCCCTCCGATCGGAGCCCCTCCTAGCATGTGATTGGCCCGCGTGACGTTGGTGCACGCCAACGTGCGATTGTACGTGGGAGGAGAGGGGTATAATTAGGCTGCCTACACACAGTCTTGTGCATCTCCATGGGATCACACCACATTGCTTAGGGATTCTTTCCCTTACTGTTCTATACTCAGGTAATTTTGCTATCAGCTGCCCCCGCTCTGGATAACATCCAGGGTGTTTATTGGATATTCTTCCCTGTTTTTTACAATCTTTCTATTTTTAAATGCAGATTTACTGGCGTGCCCCTACAATTGACCACCATTTTGGCGCAGCACCCCTTTTTGGTCATCTCCTTCCTGGTCCATCTCGGACCTGCGTTTTCAGTTGCACTTGGCGTATTATCCTCAACTTCCGGGACTGACACCCTCTGGCTGACTCTGGTCCAAAACCACACTTACCCCTACCATCCACACTATTCACCTGTGGTATGTAACCCTTGGATTTTATATACATGCTCTCCTCATATTATGCTCAGTGCCACTTAGATTTTAACATATCTCAATCTTTTTAGATTTGGGTGCATCCGCCCCTGATGAGTGTGCAAACACGAAACGCGTCGGGCAATTTTAGGATGCCAACGCACTTTTACGTCACCCCAACGATCCATCCACTGATTAACAAGCACATATGAATTTCAACTTTTTATCACATGTTACTATATCTGCACTGTGCCATTTTAGGGATTTATGTGTGTGTATTTTTGTATCTATGGGAGCGGTTCATTCCTTTCATACTGTTATGTATTGTTGATCAATATCATTGTATATCCTTGATGTCCATGTTTCATATGTAATGCCATGTGTCATGAGTTTCCAAGTTGATATTAATATGTGCCCTCAATGTTCACTACAATTATGTTCTTATGTACAGCCCCATTGACTCAGACAGTACACCACATTTTTTCATGTCAATAAACATGTTTCCTTTACCTTACGCCTACCTTGTTTTGAACCTCATTTAAAGTCCCAAACTCCCCCCTGCATTATTGTACCAGGGATGGAGGCACAGAAATGTGCCTCATTTAAAGTCCCACCTATGCTGTTGCATAGATTCCCCCCTCTCGTTTCCATACACGATCGGTTTGTCCGATGAAAAAAGTCCATCGGACTGTTCATCGGTAAAACCTATCGTGTGTACAGGGCTTTAGAGTAGCAGGTCTGGATGAAACTTTAAGGGCTTTCAAAGAAAATTGTTAATGTAATGATGTCAAGATCAAATAATATTTCAGACTTTCTGTAAAAACATTTGAATGAAATTATACCAATGTATTTGTCAAGACTGGAAAAAATATCTCCATTGGAAGATTTCCTATCCCTTTCTGCTCGGATGACAACTAGGGATGAGCTTCGAGTTTGAGTCGAACCCATGTTCAACTCGAACATCGACTGTTTGGCTGTTCGCCGAATTTCGAACATTATGGTCCGTTTGCGCCAAATTCGAGTGGCGCGTCACGGGCCATAATTCACTGCGGCATCGCAGTGCATTGCTGGCTGATGATTGGCCAAGCATGCACTATGACCCGCATGCTTTCGCCAATCACAGTACGCAAAAAACGGAGAGCCATAATTGGCCAAAGCCAGGGTGGCTTTGGCCAATTATGTCTCGGGGTTTAGGACACACCCCACACTATATAAGGCCGCCTCCATGGCGGCCTTGTGTAGTATGTTGCGGTGGTTAAAGAGAGAGGTTAAAGAGAGGGAGAGACAGTGTCATTTATTTTGAGTTAGATAGAGCAGACAGGCGAGTCAGTTAGCTGCAGTTACAGTGTGTAGAGGATATATATGCATCCTAGGTGTTGTATATATATTTTCACACTGTATTCAGTTTAGCTAGATCCGTTCCTGTTATTCTCTGTACTGACAGGCAGGCAGGTGATTGTGCTAGCTGCTTTATTTTCACTTAGTGTACTGTGTCCTTTGCACAGCGTTCACCTAAAGGTACCTCAATACAATTAGTGGTGTTCTCATACTAAAACCACAGGCAGGGAGCTGCATTAATTTCATTTAGTGTACTGTGTCCTTTGCACAGCATTTACCTAAAAGTACCTTAATACAATTAGTGGTGTTCTCATACTAAAACCACAGGCAGGGAGAAGCATTAATTTCACTTAGTGTACTTCTATCCTTTGCACAGCGTGCACCTAAAGGTACCTGAATACAATTGGTGGTGTTCTTAAACTAATACCACAGGCAGGGAGCTGCAAGTATTTTCAGTTAATGTACTGTGTCCTCTGCACAGTGTGCATCTAAAACTAACAGAAGACAATTGCTGCTTTTATCATACTGTGACGGGGTTAACTCGGTAGCGGGTGTGTGTGACCCCCTGGTTGGGCTCCCCACACAAAAACAGGGCCAGCAGACGGAGGTTGTGGTTTTCAAAATCAAAAGGTGCGGTTTATTTCTCTATGTACAGTGACAAAACACAGCAAAGCCAAAAAGAAACAAACAAAATAAATCCTGGTCAGTTTGACCTCTGACTAAACATGCAGGTTTCCTAAACTAACAACTGGGATCAGCCTGGTGCTGTCCTAGTCCCTAAGTCCCTGGTTTAGTAAAAGTCCAAACAAATAGCCACACAGGCTTTGCCTCACCGCACAGGGGTTCACTCTCCCTAGACAGTCCACACAGGTCTGGTTCCAGGCATGAGCTGACATCTAATGAATCTGGGAGTTTTTATAGAGGCCTTAAACGAACTGACAGGCTTCAGCTGGTCTCATCAACTCCCTGCCTCACGACGCCCAGCACTCTCCCTAGAGGTATGAGTCATTCATGAGCCCACTAGCCTCAGCTGGGCTTCATCAACTCCCTAGTTGTATAAGTCGGCATAAAGCCTGAATCTGGGAGAAATATATCTACCCCCCTGGATGCAACCAGGTGACTTTACCTTCCTGCTGTCACATACCCCCCCCTCTTGTTTTAACCTTGGGGTTGGAACACCAGCAATCAGGCATTCATGTACTCGAGACAAAGCATCCACATTCCCCATTTGAACGCCAGGGCGATGCTTTACTGTGAAGTTGAATTCCTGTAGGGCCAGGAACCACCTATTCACTCTTCTATTTGTCTCCTTGTTTTGAGCCATCCACTTTAACGGAGCGTGATCCGTAACCATGTCAAAGTGCCTACCTAGCAGATAGTACCGAAGGGAATCTAGAGCCCACTTCACCGCTAAACACTCCTTTTCAACCGTGGCGTAATTTACCTCATGGGACTTCAACTTCCTGCTGAGGTAAATGACTGGGTGCTCTTCCCCGTTCCAGACCTGGGACAATACTGCTCCTAACCCCACATCTGACGCATCACTTTGTACGACAAAGTCTTTAGAGAAGTCGGGTGAGTACAACACTGGCTGGCTACATAAGGCTTGTTTCAAGAATTGGAATGCTGCCTCAGCCTCGGGGGTCCATTTAATCATGACCGACCCTTTCCCTTTCGTCAGGTTGGTTAGGGGCACAGCCTTAGAAGCAAAGTGGGGAATGAAGCGCCGATAATAACCCGCGATTCCCAGAAAGGCTCGTACCTGCTTCTTGCTGTTGGGACGTGGCCAACTCTGGATGGCCTCGACTTTGTTGAGTTGGGGTTTTATTACTCCCCTGCCAATGGTGTACCCAAGATATTTGGCCTCCTCCTGCCCAATGGTACACTTCTTGGGGTTAGCCGTAAACCCCGCTTCCCGAACAGAGTCCAGGACTGCTTGCACTTTTGGCAGATGTGAGGCCCAATCTGTGCTATGGACAATTACGTCATCCAGGTAAGCCGCAGCATACTTCCGATGGGGCCTCAGCATCTGGTCCATTTTCCGCTGGAATGTGGCCGGCGCATTCTGTAACCCGAACGGCATTCTCTTATATTGGAACGCCCCGTCTGGGGTTACAAATGCGGTTTTCTCTTTGGCCGACTTGGCCAGGGGAATTTGCCAATACCCTTTTGTGAGGTCAAGAGTCGTCATGTATCGGGCTGTTCCCAGCCGGTCGATCAACTCATCTATACGTGGCATGGGGTAGGTGTCAAATTTTGTAACTTTGTTCAACTGACGAAAATCGTTACAAAATCGCCAGCTCCCATCCGGTTTAGGCACCAACACAATGGGACTAGACCAATCACTTTGGGACTCCTCTATCACCCCTAAGTTCAGCATTTTCTGTACTTCCTCCCGTATTGCCTCCCGTCGGGCCTCTGGGATCCGATAGGGTTTTAACTTCACCCTTTCACCGGGCGGGGTAATAATATCATGCTCTACCCCAGATGTTTGTCCCGGCAGCTCAGAGAACACCTCCTTGTTGCGAAGCACAAACTCCTTAACCTCCTGTTGTTGGGGTTGTGACAAGGTGGCTGCTATTCCAACCTCCGGAATCACGCAACCAGTTTGAGCTGGTGACCAAGTTTCTGCGACTAGGGACTCTCTATCCCTCCAGGCTTTCAACAGATTAACGTGATATATCTGTTCGGGCTTTCGCCTTCCTGGTTGTCTGACCTTGTAATTCACTTCGCTCACTTTTTCCATTATCTCGTAGGGGCCTTGCCATTTGGCAAGGAATTTACTTTCAACCGTAGGGACAAGTACCAATATCCTATCCCCCGGGGAAAAGGTACGGGTCTTTGCTCCACGGTTGTACACTCTCTGCTGTGCCAACTGCGCTTGGGCCAAATGTTCCTTCACGATGGGCATTACCTGTGCAATTCGATCTTGCATCAGGGCGACATGCTCAATCACACTCCTGTGGGGAGAACTCTCACTTTCCCAAGTTTCCTTGGCAATATCCAACAGCCCTCTTGGGTGTCTCCCATACAGTAACTCAAAGGGGGAGAATCCCGTAGAGGATTGGGGCACCTCCCTAATAGCAAACATCAAATAAGGAAGTAGACAGTCCCAATCCTTTCCATCTCTATCCACCACTTTCTTCAACATTTGTTTTAGGGTTTTGTTGAATCTTTCAACCAGCCCATCGGTTTGGGGGTGATACACAGATGTACGCAATTGCGTCACTTTGAACAATTTACACAGCTCTTTCATAACCCGGGACATAAAGGGTGTACCTTGGTCCGTAAGCAGTTCTTTACAAATACCCACCCGGCTAAAAACAAGAGATAGCTCTTTGGCTATGGTTTTGGCCGAGGTATTTCTGAGAGGGATCGCTTCTGGATAACGGGTGGCATAGTCCATTATAACCAATATGTACTGGTGCCCCCTAGCGGACTTGATTATAGGACCTACCAAATCCATTGCGATTCTCTCAAACGGGACCTCAATGATGGGTAGAGGGACCAGCGGGCTACGGAAATGTGGCATCGGGGCCGACCTCTGACACACAGGGCAGGAGGAACAATAATTTTCTATGTCCTTCATCACCCCAGGCCAATAGAATCTCTGTAATACCCTCTCTCGGGTTTTCTCTGTCCCCAGATGACCTCCAAGAATGTGCCCATGGGCCAACTCCAACACCAACTTCCTGTAAGGTTTGGGCACCACCAGCTGCTCAACGGTTTCTTCTGCCCTTTTTGCCACCCGATACAGTAGGTCCTTCTCTACGCTGAAGTATGGGTAAGTGCAGGTATTATCTGGGTTCACTAACTCGCCATCTATTTCCACTACGTTTTCCCGTGCCTTTATTAGGGCGGGGTCTTTTAACTGTTCTGTGGCAAAATTTTCCCTGTGAACCTCCAGATCAGAAAACTCCACAGACGGTAGGTTTTCGTCTGAGGAGGTGGGCTCCTCTCCAGTTTCTTGAGTCTCCCCTGCCAATACTGACAAGGGAAATTCTGGAGAGTCCTCACCACTCTCAGAGGAGTTCTGGCTATCACATTCCTGGTACATAGGGGCACCAGTGGGGGGCTCAGGATCATCCCACAGTTCCCAGAACTTCGGAAAATCCCTTCCCACAATGGCATCATGCGGTAATTGAGATACTAACCCCACTGGATGAGAGAGGGTACCTTTGGGGGTCTCGAAACACACTGTAGTCACTGGATACTCTCGGGTGTCCCCATGCACACAAATAACAGCTACCTTGCTATTCCCAGAGACCTCTGTTTTAACTAATTCAGCCTTTATCAGGGTCACAAGGCTACCTGAATCCAGTAATACCACAACATTTCTACCATTAATACACATTTTGCATAAATGTTTCTCAGTTCCCCGAATGGCAGTGCATGCGACTGTCGCACACAGCGACTGACGTCTGTCCATCAGAAAGTCACATTGCATGGGTTCCTCCACAACCGGGCAATTTGCTGCAATATGTCCCGCTTGCCGGCAGCGGTAGCAAACGATCCTTCTTGCGGCCTCTTGAGCCGCTGATTTCCCAGGCTGTTCTCGCCAAACTTGGGGTAGAGCTCCCACCCTCTCACTCTCTCCACCCTCACCCCTTGGAATCCTCTTATCCGCCCCTGGGGATGGTCTGGTCTTAGGGTGGAAAGTCCGAGAGTCTCTGGAAGAGGCCGTCAGGTTCTCTGCAGCCAAGTATCTCTCTACACAATCCACAAGTTTACCGGCCGTTTCTGGGTCTCCATGGCTTACCCACTTTTGAATGGCGGTAGGAAGAGCTCTCAAGAAACGATCCATCACAACACGTTCCACAATCTCCGGTGCGGACAAAGTCTCTGGCTGTAGCCACTTCCTGCTCAGGTGAATGAGATCATACATTTGAGACCTGGGGGGTTTTCCAAGCAGGAAAGTCCAGTTTTGCACACGCTGAGCCCGGACAGCCAGGGTGACACCCAGCCTTGCCAATATTTCAGCTTTTAGCATCACATAGTCTTTTGCTTGGTCAGGCTCTAGGTCATAGTAAGCCTTCTGCGATTCACCAGTTAACAGAGGAGCCACCAGTCCAGCCCACTGCTCCTCAGGCCACTTTTCTCTTTCAGCAGTCCTTTCAAATGTGGTCAAAAATACCTCTGGATCATCCTCTCCAGTCATTTTTGTCAATAAACGACTCACCCCAAAGGACGCGGTATTAGTGGGACGGCTTTCCTCACTGGTCTGCGGACGTTGCTGCATTACTGCTTCCATTTGTTGTAGTCTCTGCTCTTGCTTCTGTAACAGGTCTATGAAGCGGGCCTCAGATTGCTGCTGGGCTTGTTGATGAGCTTGCTGCTGGGCTGCAAGGCTCCTTTGCAAACCTGCATTTGTCTGCTGTTGATTGGCATTTGCTAGAGCCAGCTGTTTCAGTATCTCCTCCATGCTGGCTTAAAAAAAACTGCCACTGGTTCTCCACCAACTGTGACGGGGTTAACTCGGTAGCGGGTGTGTGTGACCCCCTGGTTGGGCTCCCCACACAAAAACAGGGCCAGCAGACGGAGGTTGTGGTTTTCAAAATCAAAAGGTGCGGTTTATTTCTCTATGTACAGTGACAAAACACAGCAAAGCCAAAAAGAAACAAACAAAATAAATCCTGGTCAGTTTGACCTCTGACTAAACATGCAGGTTTCCTAAACTAACAACTGGGATCAGCCTGGTGCTGTCCTAGTCCCTAAGTCCCTGGTTTAGTAAAAGTCCAAACAAATAGCCACACAGGCTTTGCCTCACCGCACAGGGGTTCACTCTCCCTAGACAGTCCACACAGGTCTGGTTCCAGGCATGAGCTGACATCTAATGAATCTGGGAGTTTTTATAGAGGCCTTAAACGAACTGACAGGCTTCAGCTGGTCTCATCAACTCCCTGCCTCACGACGCCCAGCACTCTCCCTAGAGGTATGAGTCATTCATGAGCCCACTAGCCTCAGCTGGGCTTCATCAACTCCCTAGTTGTATAAGTCGGCATAAAGCCTGAATCTGGGAGAAATATATCTACCCCCCTGGATGCAACCAGGTGACTTTACCTTCCTGCTGTCACAATACTAATACCATAGCAGGCAATTGATTGTGCTAGCTGCAGTATAATCAGTATATATATATATATATATATATATATATATATATACATCCCACCTTTGTGCAGCTACATCGCACTGCAGGCCATTAGTATGTCTGGAAGGCAAACAAGGAGAGACACGAGCCAATAAAAGAGGGCAAGCAGGCTCTTTGTCTAGAGGCAACAGTGCTGGTCGTGGACATGGTGCATCCTCATCAGCACGTGGCCGTGGGACACGCTTGTCCTTCTTTTCGGCAGCTAAACATGTTGAGCCGCAACATGCCGAAGACTTGGTAGAGTGGATGACCAAGCCGTCCTCATCCTCCTCTCTCACCTAGGCTCAGGGTACTTTGTTTGGCAAAGCAGCTGCCAAAGCGGCCTCTTCCCTTGGCTCAATGGCATCAGTCACGCCTTCGCTAGCCCCACCATAACCTCCTGAGGAGTCCCCCGAACTGTTTGACCACAGTGTTGGGTACATGGTCCAGGAGGATGCCCAGCGTTTTGAAGGCTCCGATGATGTTACCCAGCTAGAGGAAGGCAGTAACGTGAGCCCAGAGAGAGGGGGTGCCCAACAAGGACAGAAATCTGGCAGTCATGTTCCCCCAGCTGCAGCATACTGCCAGATTTGCTCCAGTGATGAGGAGGGAGGGGACGATGAGGTCACTGACTCCAAGTGGGTGCCTGATAGGAGAGAGGAGGAGGAGGAGGCACATCTCCAACGGGGCAGGATGCTCTCCAGGGGCCAGCTTAAGGGCAGCCAACTGACTGCATCACACCGCAGTGTTCCGCATGTTCAGGGCGCTGCTGTCTTTGCACGTTTTTCCAAAAGTTCTTTGGTGTGGGCCTTTTTTGAGACGTGTGCAGCAGATCGGACCGTTGCTATTTGCAACATATGTCTGAAGCGTATCTCGCGTGGCCAAAACATGAGTCGCTTGGGCACCACGTGCTTGACCAGACATATGACGACCTGTCATGCAGTCCGTTGGCAAGCATACAAAAAGAACCCACACCAAAGAACAAAGCGGACCTCTCCTTAGCTCCTCATCAGCTGGGATCTCCAACCCCACTATACCTTCAATCCTCTCTGAAACCTGCACTGAGAGGAATGAAGGTGTAGAATTAGGTGTGTCACAGCCAAGTACTTGCGGGCAATCTGCTATCGGTACACCGACGTCAGATTGTACCAGGCAAATTTCCCTGCCCCAGCTGCTGCACCGCCGAAAGAAGTTCGCTCCCAGCCATCCACATGCCCAGCAGTTGAATGCTAGCTTGGCTAAATTGCTAGCACTTCAACTGCTGCCTTTTCAGTTGGTTGACTCTGCCCCATTCCGTGAGTTTGTGGAATGTGCGGTTCCTCAGTGGCAGGTTCCCAAACGCCACTTTTTCTCACGGAAGGAGATTCCGGCTCCCTACCGGCATGTGGAAGGCAATGTCTTGGCCTCGCTGGACAGGGCGGTCAGCAGTAAGGTGCATATTACCGCTGACTCATGGTCCAGCAGGCATGGACAGGGATGTTACCTATCTTTCACGGTGCATTGGGTGACTCTGCTGGCAGCTGGGAAGGATGCAAGACAAGGTGCAGTAGTGTTGGAGGTTGTTCCGCCACCACGCCTCCAAAATGCTACTACTGGTGATTCTGACACACCTCCCTCCTCCACCCCCTCCTCTTCTTCTTCCTTTATGGCCTCTTCCTGTGCTTTGTCCTCGGAAACCAGCGGTGCTCCGTAGCCGTTCAAGGGGCTACGCAAGTACGCAGGCAAAAAGATGCCATGCGGTGCTAGAGCTGGTGTGCTTGAGGGACAGGTGCCACACTGGGGCAGAGATTCTGTCAGCTCTGCAGGGGCAGGCTAAGAGGTGGTTGACGCCACGCCAGCTTAAGCCAGGAAAAGTGGTTTGCGACAATGGCACCAACCTCCTCTCCGCCCTCCGACAGGGACAACTGACCTATGTATGTGCCCTGTTTGGCTCACGTTCTTAACTTGGTGGTGCAGCGGTTCTTGGGCAGGTACCTGGGCTTACAGGAGGTCCTGAAGCAGGCCCGGAAACTCTGTTTGCATTTCCGCCGGTAATATAATGCCAGTGCTCGGCTGGCTGACCTCCAAAAGGAATACAACCTGCCCAAGAACCGCCTAATCTGTGACATGCCCACCAGGTGGAATTCTACGTTGGCCATGCTGCAGCGGCTGCACACGCAGCAGAGGGTCATCAATGAGTGTCTGTTGCAATATGGCACCAGGACAGGGTCAGGGGAGCTCGGTTTTTTTTCACCACGCCAGTGGGGCATGATCAGGGATGCATGCACTGTCCTGGCACCATTTGAGGAGGCCACGAGGATGGTGAGCAGTGACAGACAGTGCATGCATCAGTGACACTGTCCCTCTTGTCCACCTGTTGGAGCACACGCTGCGTGGAATAATGGACAGGGCACTTGAGGCAGAACAGAGGGAGGAAGAGGAGGACTTCCTTACCTCTCAAGGCCCCCTTTATCCAGACAGTGTTCCTGTTAGCCCGCCTATCACACAGGAAGAGGACGAGGAGGAGGAGGAGGATTGTGTCAGCATGGAGGTGGAGCCTAGCACTCAGCATCAGCATCAGTCTTCAAGGGATCAATTACAGTCCCAAGAAACACATGGACTTGTACATGGCTGGGAGGAGGTGGCTGCGGATCATGTCGTCCTCAGTGACCCAGAGGATTCCACACCGAATGCCTCAGCAAACCTACGCTGCATGGCCTCATGTGATCCTGCAAAGCCTGCGGAAGTATCCTCGTATTCGTGCTATCAAGGAGAGGGATCATTAGTGGCTGGCAACCCTCCTTGATCCACATTACAAGGGTAAGGTTGCGAACCTTATCGTGGCGACGCAGAGGGAGCAGAGGATGAAACATCTTTGGGAGGCCTTGCAGAAAGGTCTGTGCAACGCGTTCCCAGAGACTAGGAGGTTACAAATTTCTGGTCCTGGACAACGTGTTGCTGAGGCTTCGGTTAGTCAAAGAAGGAGAGGTGGAGAAGGTGGCCGTCTGACCGATGCGTTCAGACAATTTTTTAGTACGCAGCCCCAAGGTATGATCGGTTCCAGCAACCATCGCCAGCGTCTGTTTTACAGGAATACCTAGGGGCAAGATCAGACTTGGACACCTTTCCCACCGAAAATCCCCTGGGTTACTGGGTCTTGAGGATGGATCACTGGCCAGAGCTTGCACAGTATGCAATTGAGCTACTGGCCTGTCCTGCATCCGGCATTCTTTCGGAACGCACATTCAGTGCTGCTGGAGGCTTTGTAACCGATCACAGGGTGCGCCTGTCCACTGACTCGGTCGATCGACTGACCTTCATAAAAATGAATCAGTCTTGGATCACCACCAGCTACCAAGCACCTGATGCTGATGTAACAGAATAATTTTCTTTGAAATGTCAGATCCCTTCAAGACTGCCTATGGTGATGCAGAGTGACTATCCTGTTATGCTGAGTGACTATCCTTTTCCTCCTCAATGATCATGCTGATAGCATGTAAGAACATTTTTGTTTCTGGGCACCGCCACCAGAGGCTAAGGCCCAATTTTTCAGCCCCTGTTTAACAGGGGCGTGTAATTACAATTTTTGATGCAATACTTTGCAGCAGGGCTTATTCCTGCGCTCCAACTAGAGTATCTGTGAGGGGTTGCAGTGTTGTGGCACCAGTGCCCAAGGCACAATTTTTATGCCCCTGTTCAACAGGGGCATGTAATTACAATTCTTGATCTAATATTTCACAGCTGGGCCCATTCCTGCGCCCACCAAGAGTAACTGTGGGGACTTACAGTATTGTGGCACCACCACCACCACCAAATGCCCAATTTTTCCTACCACTGTTCAACAATGGCATGTAATTACCATTCTTGATATAATAGTTCACAGCAAGGCGTCCCAGCGCCCACCAAGAGTAACTGTGAGGGCTTACAGTGTTGTGGCAACACCAACACCTAATGGCCAAATGGCCACCTAATGGCCAAATTTCTGCAGAGTATATACGGCAGGCCCCTACTTTCAAACATCCAAACATCCAACTTACAAACTACTCCTTCTTGCAAACAGAATGAGACAACAGGAAGCGAGAGGAAATCTACCCCTAGGAAGGGAAATTCTCTCCCGTAAGAGTTAATATGGGAAAACAGTGTCTTCTCTCCACTGATGCTTTATCACCAATCCTTGTTTCAATTAAAAAAACAAATTTTCAAAAAACATTGGTCATTGGGACGGAAAGTGAGGTGAAATGTTCTGAACAGGTGCACAGACAGCAAAACAAATAGATTTTTTGGCTGGAGCTACACTTTAAAAATGTACCAGTTAAAAATTACAAAGAAGATTCTACGTAACAACAAACCTACAGTCCCTGTCTTGTTTGCACCACCTGTATACTGCTGTTCAGAGTATATAGGGCCTAGGTTCCCCTTAATATCCATACAAGACCCAAAGGGGCTGGTAATGGGTTGGGTTGGGGGGGGTGGTTGGTACCCATGGAATTTTTCTCAATGATTTTCATCCATATTGCCGGGACCAGACATTACATTAAAGCCACAAGCAGTTTTAAATGAATTTTTTTCCTTTAGAAATGTCATTTACTTCACAGGCATACTATAGACACCCCAGGTACGATATTTAAAGGAATATTTCACTTTTTTTTTTTTTCACTTTAAGCATCATTAAAATCACTGCTCCCGAAAAAACTGCAGTTTTTAAAACTTCTTTTTTGCATTGATACATGTCTCCTGGGGCAGGACCCGGGTCCCCAAACCCTTTTTAGGACAATAACTTACATGCACATACAGGGGGGCTCAATAGCAACTGGGGCTATTTTCTACAACTGGGGTTCCTTCGCAAAGTGGGTTTTTTCGATAAGTGGACGCACTTCTGACTCTGCACTTCAGCGAATGCAGAAAGCGAGGGAACACAAAACACCTTACTATTTGCTATACAGGTATATTTTTCACACTTTCTGCTCTTCCTTCCCCTTCTAAAATGCACTGTCTAACACTCCTTCTGACAGCTGTGTCTTCTATCCTTAAACTGTCTTTCCTACACCCCCCTTCTCCACCCCACACCTTATATATATCATCCTCACTTCTGTCCTCTCCCAATTACTGCACTCACCAAATCTGGCTAATTGTATATTCACACGCCCAATATTCCAAACCACTGGGGCATGTCCCCCCACATAAATCACATCCCCACATAACCTCCCTCACCCTTCTGCTTCTCCTAGCCTCTGGTGATGTATCCCCAAACCCTGGACCTCCTTCATCTAACTGTGCTCAACGCACCCATTACCCTACACCCTCTGGCTGCAAACGCAATGCACACAATCTAGTTCCCATTCCTCTCCTTCCCAAGACCAGACGCCCTTTCTCTTGCGCCCTTTGGAACGCTCGCTCTGTCTGTAATAAACTCACCTCCCTCCACAATCTCTTTATCGCTAACTCATTTAATCTACTTGCCGTCACCGAAACCTGGCTTCATGAATCCGACACTGCGGCTTCTGCTGCTCTATCCCACGGTGGTCTTCTCTGGACTCACTCACCCAGATCCAGTGGACGCAAAGGTGGGGGTGTTGGAATCCTTTTAGCCCCACATAGCACCTTTCAGGTACTTCACCCACCTCCCTCTCTGTCACTCTCCTCATTTGAGGCACATTGCATTTGTCTCTTCTCCCCAGTTTGCCTAAGAATAGCTGTGATCTACCGGCCCCCCGGTCCACTATCTTGCTTTCTTGATGATTTCTCCGCCTGGTTACCCTACTTTCTCTCTTCTGAAATCCCCACAATCATTCTTGGCGACTTCAACATCCCTATTAATAATAACTCTCCTGCAACTTCCAAACTTCTCAGTCTAACCTCCTCCTTTGATCTGAAGCAATGGATACATGCTCCTACTCACTCTGAAGGCAATATCCTTGACCTTGTCTTTTCCTACCTATGCACTCCATGCAACCTCTCCAACTATCCTAACCCCCTCTCTGATCACCACCTTATTAATTTCACTCTCTCCCTCTCCTCCGCCTCCTCTTCCCCCCAACGCCTAACGGTTACTCGTAGAAACCTTCACAATATCAACCCTTCTCTTCTATGCTCTGCAACTGACCACCTCTATGACAAAATCGCACCCCTGTCCTGCACCCACTTAGCCACTTCTGTCTACAACACTACACTTCTAGCATCACTGGACAGAGTGGCCCCCCTCACTACACGCAGAATAAGGCCCCGCCCCCTACAACCTTGGCAAACAGATGATACTAGAAGTCTGAAAAAGCACAGCCGTGCTCTCGAGCGCCAATGGCGTAAGACTAAGTCCCAGAAAGATTTCGGCCAGTATAAATCTGCCCTCCAAATATACAATTCCAGCCTCCTCACTGCCAAGCAGACCTATTTCATCACCCTCATTAAAAACGTATCATGCCGTGCCCGTCAACTCTTCTCTACCTTCAACTCGCTCCTTCGTCCCCCACTGCCTCCACCCACTAACTCACTCACTGCCCAGGAGATTGCCAATCACTTCAAACAAAAGATTGATAGAATTCGCGAGGAAATCTGTACAGTTCAGATGCCCTCTATGCTATACACCTTATACACCTCATGCCCACAGGTACAATCTTTACTTCCCTCTTTCAATCCCACCACTATAGACGAGGTTGCTAAATTACTTGCTAATGTCCATCTTACCACCAGCGCTCTGGATCCTGTTCCCTCGCAAATGCTACGTTCACCCTCTGGCTCTATTCTACGCTCTATAACCCACATCTTCAATCTCTCGCTCTCTTCTGGCATCTTCCCTAACTCTTTGAAACATGCACTAGTCAGCCCCATACTTAAAAAGCCCTCTCTGGACCCATCCAATCTTGACAACCTGCGCCCTATCTCCTTGCTCCCCTTTTTATCCAAACTCCTTGAACGTCTGGTCTACAACCGATTGAGCGTCCACCTTGCTGATAATAACCTTCTTGATCCCCTTCAGTCTGGATTTCGTCCTCAGCATTCCACAGAAACTGCCCTCCTAAAACTAACAAATGATATACTAACGGCCAAAACTAAGGGACACTATACCGTACTCCTACTCCTGGACCTCTCTGCTGCCTTCGATACGGTTGACCACCCCCTCCTCCTCAAAAAACTCCATGCCTTTGGTCTCCGCGACTGTACTCTTCGCTGGTTCTCTAACTACTTATCCAACCGCACCTTTAGCGTTGCTTACAACTCTACTTCCTCCTCTCCCCTTCCTTTCTCAATTGGGGTCCCCCAAGGTTCTGTTCTTGGACCTCTCCTATTTTCAATCTACACCTCTTCCCTGGGTCAGCTGATAGCCTCCCACGGCTTCCAATACCACCTCTACGCTGACGACACTCAAATCTATTTCTCTGCCCCTCAACTCACTTCTTCATTTGCCTCACGTATCTCTAAATTACTATCGGATATATCAGTTTGGATGTCACATCACTTCCTCAAACTTAATCTATCCAAAACTGAACTGGTCATTTTTCCTCCTCCTCGTGCCTCCTCCCCCGATCTCTCTGTTAAAATTGATGGCACAACTATCAACCCATCCCCACATGCCAAGGTCCTAGGAGTAATTCTGGACTCTGAACTCTCCTTTAATCCTCACATCCAATCACTGTCCAAATCTTGCCGCATCAACCTCCGCAACATCTCCAAAATACGCCCCTTTTTAACCAAAGACACAACAAAGCTCCTTATCCACTCCCTGGTCATTTCTCGCCTCGATTACTGCAACTCCCTCCTCATTGGCTTACCTCAGAAAACTTTAACCCCCCTTCAGTCCATTATGAATGCTGCTGCCAGACTCATCCACCTTACCAACCGCTCTGTGTCTCCTTCTCCTCTCTGTCAATCCCTCCACTGGCTTCCGCTCACCCAACGAATTAAATTCAAAATACTAACGACCACCTACAAAGCCATCCACAACACTGCCCCTAGATACATCACTGACCTAGTCTCAAAATACCAACCTAATCGTTCTCTTCGTTCTTCTCAAGACCTCCTGCTCTCTAGCTCGCTCATCACCTCCTCCCATGCTCGACTCCAGGATTTTTCCAGAGCCTCGCCAAGCCTATGGAACTCCTTACCCCAATCTGTCCGTCAATCTCCTTCTCTATTAGCCTTTAGAGGATCCCTAAAAACCCTCCTCTTCAGAGAAGCCTATCCCACCCACACCTAACAACTATATTTCCATTCTGTCCACCTGATCATCCCCCACAGCTAATACCCTTTGTTTCACGTGACCCTCCCTTCTAGACTGTAAGCTCTAACGAGCAGGGCCCTCTTCTCCCTCTGTATTGAATTGTATTGTGATTGTATTGTCTTCCCTGATGTTGTAAAGCGCTGCGCAAACTGTTGGCGCTATATAAATCCTGTATAGTAGTAATAATAATAATAATAATAATTAGCCTTCATAATTAGCACTTTTGATTTCGAACGTTCGAGTCCCATAGACTTTAATAGGGTTCTAAAGTTTGCGCAAACTTTCGGTCCGTTCGCAGGTTCTGGTGCGAACCGAACCGGGGGGTGTTCGGCTCATCCCTAATGACAACGGTTAGTTTTTGGATTTTCCTTCACTTTCTGTACAGGTGACTAGGAATGAGCCGATGACCCCCCAGTTCGGTTCGCATCAGAACATGCGAACAGGCAATACATTTGTTCGAACATCCGAACACCGTTAAAGTCTATGGGACTCAAACATGAAAAATCTAAAGTGCTAATTTTAAAGGCTTATATGCAAGTTATTGTCATAAAAAGTGTTTGGGGACCCGAGTTCTGCCCCAGGGGACATGTATCAATGCAAAAAAAAGTTTTAAAAACTGCAGTTTTTTCGGGAGCAGTGATTTTAATAATGCTTAAAGTGAAACAATAAAAGTGAAATATTCCTTTAAATTTCGTACCTAGGGGGTGTGTATTGTATGCCTGTAAAGTAGAGCTTGTTTCCCGTGCTTAGGACTGTCCCTGCACAAAGTGTAATTTCTGAAGGAAAAAAAGTCATTTAAAAGTACTCGCGGCTATAATGAATTGTCGGCTCCCGGCAATACAGAGAAAAGTTATTGAAAGTCATTGATAAAAAAAAAAAAAAATGCGTGGGGGTCCCTCCAAATTCAATTACCAGGCCCTTCCGGTCTGGTATGGATATTAAGGGGAACTTTGCGTCAAATTAAAAAAAATTACGTGGGGTTCCCCCCAAATATCCATACCAGACCCTTCAGGTCTGGTATGGATTTTAAGGGGAACTCCACCCCAAATTAAAAAAAAATTGGCGTGGAGTTCCCCCCAAAAATCCATACCAGACCCTTTATCCGAGCACGCAACCCGGCAGGCCACAGGAAAAGAACCGTACCAGGCCACATGCCACAACCCGGCAGGCCCTCCTGAACCGTACCAGGCCACATGCCCTCAACATGGGGAGGATGCTTTGGGGGTCTGTGACCCCTCAAAGCACCATGTCCCCATGTTGATGGGGACAAGGGCCTCATCCCCACAACCCTTGCCCGTGGTTGTGGGGGTCTGCGGGCAGGGAGCTTATCGGAATCTGGAAGACCCCTTTAACAAAGGGAACCCCCAGATCCTGCCCCCCCTATGTGAATTGATAAGGGGTACATTGTACCCCTACCATTTCACAAAGAAAGTGTAAAAAAAAACAAAAACAAAGATTCCAGCGGTGGTAATCCACTCTCGGTCTCCACTCCAACGCTGTTGGTATCCTGCGACGGATGCTGTCCTCTCCGGGGTCCAGCGGTGGATAATCTCCTCTCCATCCAGGTCCAGGCTCCAACGATGAGATGTCCAGCGCAGCGCATCCTGTCTCCACCGGAAAAACCCCGGGAATATCGTTGCCGCAGCCTGACAGGTCTTATGTAGCTGAGGACGGGGCCACCCATCACGTGACCCTGTCCCCCTCTGACGCAAGGGGAAACCCGGGCTCACCCAGTGACGTGCGGGTGACCCCGCCCCCCTCTGATGCAACGGAAACCTGCATTACATCAGAGGGGGTGGAGTCACCGTCACATCACTGGGAAAGCCCAGGTTTCCCCTTGCGTCAGAGGGGGAAAGTATATAGAAAAATTCATCACTTGGTATCATTATGCTAAACAACAGTGGTTCTTTCACATACACCCAACCCCACAGATGCTGGCTATTGACATAACAGAGTTAATGCATATACAGTGCCTTGAAAAAGTAATCATACCCCTTGAAAATGTCCACATTTTGTCATGTTACAAGCAAAAACTTAAATGTATTTTATTGGGATTTTATGTGATAGACCAACACAAAGTGGCTCATAATTGTGAAGTAGAAGGAAAATTATAAATGGTTTTATTTATTTTTTACAAATAAATGTGTGATAATGTGGCGTGCATTTGTATTTAGCCCCCTTTACTTTGATACCGCTAACTAAAATTTCAGAAGTCACCTAATTAGTAAATAGAGTCCACCTGTGTGTATTTTAATCTCAGTATAAATGCAGCTGTTCTGTGAAGCCCTCAGAGGTTTGTTAGAGAACCTTGGTGAGCAAACAGCATCATGAAGGCCAAGGAACCCACCAGACAGGTCAGGGATAAAGTTGGAGAAGTTTAAAGAAGAGTTAAGTTATAGAAAAAAATCCCAAGCTTTGAACATCTCAAGGAGCACTGTTCAATCTATCATCTAAAATGGAAAGAGTACAGCGCAACTGCAAACCTACCAAGACATGGCTGTCCACCTAAACTGACAGGCTGGGCAAGGAGAGCATTAATCAGAGAAGCAGCCAAGAGGCCCTTGTTAACTCTGGAGGAGCTGCAGAGATCCACAGCTCAGGTGGGAGACTCTGTCCACAGGAAAACTATTAGTCGTGCACTCCACAAATCTGGCCCTTATGGAAGAGTGGCAAGAAGAAAGCCATTGTTGAAATAAAGCCATAAAAAGTTCCGTTTGCAGTTTGTGAGAAGCCACATGGGAGGCACAGTAAACATGTGGAAGAAAATGAGAGCAAAATTTTACTTTTTGGCCCAAAAACAAAATGCTATGTGTGGTGGAAAACTAACACAGCACATCACCCTGAACACACCATCCCCACCATAAAAAATGGCGGTGGCAGCATCATGTTGTGGGGATGCTTTTCTTCAGCAGGGACAGGGAAGCTTGTCAGAGTTGATGGAAAGATGGATGGAGCCAAATACAGGGCATTCTTAAAAGAAAACCTGTTAGAGTTTGCAAAAGACTTGAGACTAGGGTGGAGGTTCACCTTCCAGCAGGACAATGACCCTAAACATACAGCCAGGTTACAATGGAATGGTTTAGTTCAAAGCATATTCATGTGTTAGAATGGGCCAGTGAAGGTCTAGACCTAAATCCAATTGAGAATCTGTGGCAAGACTTGAAAATTGCTGTTTACACATACTTAGGGTTGAGCGAACCCGAACTGTAAAGTTCGGGTCCGTACCGAACTTTAGCTTTTTCCCGAACCCGAACCCGGACTTTGCGCGAAAGTTCGGGTTCGGGTTCGGCAATCTAATGGCGCAGTTAGAAATGCTTCAGGGGCCAGCCAATCACCTTTTGATTAGCTGGTGTGCCCTTAGAAGCCATCATACCCATGCCTACTAATGGCATGGCTGTGATTGGTCAGTGCAACATGTGACCCAGCTTCTATATAAGCTAGAGGCACACAGCACACACGTCACTCTGCTTCAGAATAGATAGGGAGAGGATCTTGTCTGCTGCTGCTGCTTTTAGGGAGAGATTGAAAAATACATGAGTTAGTCCTGATTCTGGAATCTGAGGGAAAAGATAGAGAGATAGTGTAGTGTAGGGCCAGGTTCCTGTTGGTGCTTTCAGGGAGAGAGATATATTATATAGGAATAGGAGTCCAGATTCAGAGATATAACTCAGCGATCTGCAAAGGTTTACCTGTTTGTGTTGCAGTGCAGTCTTTTTACACTGCCATGAGCCCAGTGTCAGAGAAAATCTACCTTTTATCTGCAAGCTCAGTGCACCAGCACTGCATATATTACGTTGAGAGATACACCGTTTCCATACTGTGGGTGTATTCTGCTCTTCGAAAAAGATCCATTTAGGGCAACAAAAAAAAAGGCACTTTATTGTGCTCTTTTCCAAAAGACCCATTAAGGGCAAAAAAAATACAAAATTTGCATTTTATTTTGCTCGTGCAAAAAAAAGACCCATTTAGGGCAAAAATAAATAAATAAAAATTTGCACTTTAATGTACGCTTGCAAAAAGACCCATTTAGGGCCACAAAAAATATTTTGCAGTGTGTTATACATATGTGGAGGCGTGTGAAATAAACCATTTCTATATATTTGTCTTCTACTGTGCTATACTAAAAAAACAAAATTTTTTTTGAATAGCATTTTCTGCAGTTCTGTAGCTGTGCGATTCAGTGGTTACGTACTGTGGGTGTGTTGTGGTCTTCCAAAAAACGCCATTTAGGGCCACAAAAAATATTTTGCAGTGTGTTATACATATGTGGAGGTGTGTGAAATAAACAATTTCTATATAGTTTTCTTCTACTGTGCTATACTAAAAAAAATACATTTTTTTTGAACAGCATTTTCTGCAGTTCTGTAGCTGTGCGATTCAGCGGTTACGTACTGTGGGTGTGTTGTGGTCTTCCAAAAAACGCCATTTAGGGCCACAAAAAATATTTTGCGGTGTGTTATACATATGTGGAGGTGTGTGAAATAAACAATTTCTATATAGTTTTCTTCTACTGTGCTATACTAAAAAAACAACATTTTTTTGAATAGCATTTTCTGCAGTTCTGTAGCTGTGCGATTCAGCGGTTACGTACTGTGGGTGTGTTGTGGTCTTCCAAAAAACGCCATTTAGGGCCACAAAAAATATTTTGCAGTGTGTTATACATATGTGGAGGTGTGTGAAATAAACAATTTCTATATAGTTTTCTTCTACTGTGCTATACTAAAAAAAAACATTTTTTTTTGAATAGCATTTTCTGCAGTTCTGTAGCTGTGCGATTCAGCGGTTACGTACTGTGGGTGTGTTTTGGTCTTCCAAAAAACGCCATTTAGGGCCACAAAAAATATTTTGCGGTGTGTTATACATATGTGGAGGTGTGTGAAATAAACAATTTCTATATAGTTTTCTTCTACTGTGCTATAATAAAAAAACAACATGGTTGAGCAGTATGTGTCCACAGGCCTACACGTACTGGATGACGGGTCTGCCCCCTTTAACTTCTGGGTCTCCAAATTGGGCACATGGCCTGAGCTTGCCCTTTATGCCTTGGAGGTGCTGGCCTGCCCTGCAGCCAGTGTATTATCTGAACGTGTATTTAGCACGGCAGGGGGCGTTATCACAGACAAGCGCAGCCGCCTGTCCAGAGCCAATGTGGACAAGCTCACGTTCATTAAAATGAACCAAGCATGGATCCCACAGGACTTGTCCGTACCTTCTGCAGAATAGACATGTATACCGGTGTTGTGACAAAAACTGTCCGGCCATCGGATTGCGTCCGGCCCATACTGCGAAGGCGCAGCGCTTGCGCAGTACAGAGGACAAGGAGATTCACAAAATCTCCGAAGATGAACGGCGCCTGCGCAGTGAGTGCAGGTTCAAGCCCCACCATCCAAGTGGACATATGGTAGCACATAGTAACAGGGCCCCTCACGGGCTTGGTTCGATCGCCACGCTTCACCTGAACTCACCACGCAGGCGCCGTTCGTCTTGGGAGATTTTCGAAATCCCCTTGTCCTACATACTGAGCAAGCGCAGTACAGGGTGGACACTATTTGACGGGGGACAGAATTCGACACATCACCGGCCTTACCCAGCCATTGTTGTATTTTTGAACCAGTGTTGGCTACCTCGTCCTCCTCCACTGCCGCTTCCACCTACACAGCCACATCCACCGCCACCTCAACCTCCTACTCCATATGGACCTCGTCCTCCTAGGTCAAGATTATAATTTTTATTTTATTTTTTTGTAGCGCACAGATCCTTTCCCCCTTACCTGCCTTTATGTTGTTGGCTCCTCGCAGGAGGGAGAAAGGCACACCGCACTACCAGCCCGTACCCTCCTATATAAAGAGGTTGAGCAGTGTACTTGACGGGCCGTGTCCACAGCTGGAGTCAAAACTCCTCCAGAGGATGATTCTCACCTCTACTGTAGGTAGAGGCAAGTCCTTTAATTCCCAGTAAAGTCAATGTCCACACCAGCTGAAATTACAACTCTTATTCTCTCATGGCAAAATAAACTCTACTCGGATAGAAAAGGTTAGAGCAAAGAAACAGGACAGCTTAAGGTGTGGAGGAGGTCCAGGCACAAACGTAGCACATTCACTTCACTGCTTAGGTTTCTCAAACAGTTTTAGGTGCACGGTCTCTGCCACAGACCTTGAGGTTGGTCTCTGCCACAGACAGGGTGTACAAGGCCCCTGCCACGGATCTGGAGAACTTTGGTCTCTGCCACAGACCAGGGTGTATAAGGCCCCTGCCACGGGCCGGGTGAATAAGGCCTCTGATACAGTCAAGATGACCTTGAGCTTCTCCTTCTACGAACCTAGCCCATATCAAGGGGAAGACATCTCTCCAGGGAGTCAACAGACCCTTCCTTCACCGTGACTCCCGCATCGGTCCATCAGAATGATCCTCCCTTCCCTGGAACATGGTCCCCTACACGAGGCGGCACCTTAAGACTCCTTGACCCTTAGCGGACTCCAGACAAAGGCTCTGGACTCCAGGCTTTACTCCCGCACCTAGGCCTCCATACCCAGGGCAGCAGGAACTCCAGGATAGTACCTCACCCCGGGCTAAAGGTACCCGAGATGGAACAGGAACACATGCACCCAGGCCGAAGGCACCTGGGCGTGGACCCCACTGGACATCAGCCCCCAGGCCAAAGGTCTGCCCCTTTTATATGCTCTCCCGGCATGCACAGCAGGTTCCCCGCCCCGCTGTACTACTGCCAAGAGGGGACACAAAAGGCACAGCACTGTATCGGCGGTTCAACCCTAGCCTACCATGGCAGCGCCACCTGTAGGCCGCAGGGAACTGCACACCAATACTGTCCCCCGAGGACAAAATGGTCCATGAATCCTACAGAATTAGGGTGTTTGAGCATATTTACCACTCAAACACTTCTCTTAAATTTAGCACCCCGCTACATTTTTATTTCAAAGTATTTTATTTTCCCACTAGCTTATCCATTAAATTGAATAATTTATTCCAGAAAGGGCGTATTCTGGGGCATTCCCACCATATGCGTGGCATCGTGCCGTTGAGTTTCTGAGGTTCTTAATGACTTCCCGTACCTCTTCTGCTGAAAAGTGGGCCTCCAGCATATATTTTTTATTTTTTTTATGTTATTTTAAGTTATTTCCCTATCCACATTTGTTTGCAGAGCACTTGCCATGCTCTTAACAACATTTTGCTGCCATTTGCAGCCCTCTAGCCCTTTCCATTACTTTTTTAGAGCCTTTTTAGTCCTTATTAGTCCGGGTCCCCATTGACTTCAATGGGGTTCGGGTTCGGGTTCGGGTTCGGGTTAAAGTTTGGTCCCGAACCCGAACTTTTTTCCGAAGTCCCGTCGAACCCGAACATCCAGGTGTCCGCTCAACTCTACACATACTCACATACTCTACATTTCTATTGAAATTTGACTGGGCTGAGGGGGTAGGAGAGTATGAAGGCATGCATTTCCCTTTACCAACGTACCTTAGGCATATGCTTAATGGTAGAAAAACATTTTAAAACTTGTCCCATCAGTTCGCACCCCCACCCTTCCTTAAAGTGATACTAAACACACACTGTTTAATTTACATTGTCCCTTCTATTTTTGTATATGGATGATGGCACTATAATTGTTTTATTTAAAAAAATCTAAGTACCTTTTTCCTAACTGATATATAACTGTGACATGACCCAGATATTTCTCAGCCTGTCTGGAGGGAAACATAAGCAGGAGGAGCTTCTAGTCTTATGCTGCTGGTCACATGTTCCAAAAAAAAGGTCTTTGGAATACAGAGTAAAAATAAATACATAATATAAATAAACTGTTTTAAATTGGCATACAGATATATATTTGAATTCAAATCTTTATTATTTTATGGAAATAGCATGGTGTCCCTCACGACCTCAATTTCTATGATTCCAAAACCAAATGCAGATGATACTTCTTGGTCTAATTATAGACCAATATCAATACTTAATATAGATATTAAATCATTGGCTAAGATCATCTCTAACAGACTTAATCCTATTATAGACACCTTAATATTATTATTATTATTATACAGGATTTATATAGCGCCAACAGTTTACGCAGTGCTTTACAATAAAAAAGGGAGACAATACAGTTACAATACAATAAAATACAAGAGGATTAAGAGGGCCCTGCTCAGAAGAGCTTACAATCTAATAGGGTGGGGCAGGTGGTACAAAAGGTTGTAACTGTGGGGAATGAGCTGATGGAAGTGGTAAAAGATTAGTTGGAGACGTGATAGGCTTCCCTGAAGAGGTGAGTTTTCAGGGATCGCCTGAAGGTAGCAAGAGTAGGGGATAGCCAGACAGGTTGAAGTAGTGAGTTCCAGAGGATGGGAGAGGCTCTGGAGAAATCCTGGAGATGAGCATGGGAGGAGGAGACGAGAGAGCTTGACAGTAGGAGGTCTTGAGAATAGCGGAGAGGACGGTTTGGGATATGTTTGAGACAAGATTGGTGATGTAGCTCGGGGCAGAGTTGTGGATGGCTTTGTAGGTTGTGGTTAGTATTTTGAATTTAATTTGCTGGGTGATCGGGAGCCAGTGTAGGGATTGGAAGAGAGGTTTGGCACACACTGAGCGGTTGGTAAGGTGGATAAGTCTGGCAGCAGCATTCATGATAGACTGAAGAGGGGATAGCCTATAGAGAGGCAGGCCAATAAGAAGGGAGTTGCAATAGTCAAGGCGAGCGATAACAAGGGAGTGAATGAGGAGTTTGGTGGTTTCATTTGTTAAAAAGGGGCTAATTTTAGAGATATTACGGAGGTGAATTCTACAAAATTTTGACAACGATTGGACTTGAGGCTGAAATGACCAGTCAGAGTCTAGGATTACACCTAGTACCCTGGCGTGAGGGGAGGGACTAATGGTTGCATTGTTGATTTGGATGGAAAAGTCATGGAGGGGAGCACGGGCAGGGGGGAATATTAGTAACTCAGTTTTAGAGAGATTTAGTTTAAGGAAGTGGTGCGACATCCATGCTGAGATGTCAGTTAGTAAGTTAGTAATGCGAGAGGAGACTGAAGGAGTGAGTTGAGGAGTAGACAGATAGATTTGGGTGTCAACGGTGTATAGGTGGTATTGAAAGCCATGGGCGGTTATCAAGTGACCAAGGGAGGAGGTGTAGATAGAGAAGAGAAGTGATCCAAGAACAGAGCCTTGGGGGACCCCCACAGAAAGGGGCAATGGCGAGGAGGAGACAGAGTTGTAGGTAACACTGAAGGAGCGCTGTGATAGATAGGCAGAGAACCAGATACAGCAGAATCTTGGAGGCCAATGGAATGGAGTTTATTGAGAAGGAGCGGGTGGTCAACGGTATCAAAGGCTGCAGAGAGGTCGAGTAGAAGGAGTATGGAGTACTGGCAGTTGCTTTTATCAGTTTGTAAATCGTTAGTGATTTTTAGTAAGGCAGTTTCCGTGGAGTGCTGCGAGCGAAAGCCAGACTGTAAGGGGTCAAGAAGGTTATTTTCACTGAGGTAGGAGACAAGACGGTTGTAGACGATGCGTTCTAGAAGTTTAGAGGTGAATGGGAGCAATGAGATGGGCCTTAAGTTGTTCAGGTTGGTGGGAGTGATCTGTGCATGTTTTAGAGGGGAGGGGAAGGTGCCACTAGAGAGGGAGAGATTGAAGATGTGAGTGAGGTAGCCTAGGATAGAAGAATAGGGTGACTGTAGTAGTTGTGAGGGAACAGGGTCCAAGGGACAATTGGTTAGGTGGGCATCTGAGAAAAGTTTTGTAACCTCTTCAATAGTAGCCAATTCAAAAGAGGAGAGTGTTGAAAAAGCCGTTAGGCAAGTTATGTTGGGTGGTGAAGATGTACGGACAGTAGAGATGTCCTCACGAATTGCATCAATCTTGTCTTTGAAGTGATTGGCAATCTCTTGGGCAGTGAGTGAGTTAGTGGGTAGAAGGGGTGGGGGACGAAGCAGAGAGTTAAAGGTTGAGAAGAGCCGACAGGGACTGGATGACAAGGTATTAATAAGAGAGACAAAGTAGGCTTGTTTGGCAGCATGGAGGCAGGAATTGTATTTTAGAAGGGCAGATTTATACAGGGTGAAGTCCTGCAGGCATTTAGTTTTACGCCACAGTCGTTGAAGAGCACGGCAATGTCTCTTGAGATTTCTAGTGTTGTCAGTTTGCCGGGGTTGTAACGGTCGGGGCCTGATTCTGCGTGTGGTTAGAGGAGCAAGTGTATTTAGTGATGATGAGAGTGAACTGTTGTAGACAGAGGTGGTCAGGTCAGGACAGGACAGGGGAGAGATTATGTCGTATAGGTGGTCAGTAGCAGAATAGAGAAGAGAAGGGTTAAAGTTGAAAAGGTTCCTACAAGTAATTGTTTGCTGCCTGGAGGGATGGTTGGTTGGAGGCAAGGATACAGTGAAACTGATGAGGTTGTGATCAGAGAGAGGAAAGGGGGTGTTGGTGAGGTTGCCAGGATTGCAGAGATGGGAGAATACAAGTTCAAGGGTATTACCATTGGAGTGAGTGGAAGTATGTGTCCATTGGGTAAGGTCAAAGAAGAGGTTAAGTTGAGAAGTTTAGCTGTAGTTAGGCTGTTAACATTGACAGGAATGTTGAAGTCATCAAGAATGATAGAGGGTATTTCAGAGGAGAGAAAGTAGGGTAGCCAGGCAGCGAAGTCATCAAGAAAGCGCGATACTGGTCCGGGAGGCCGATAAATTGCTGCAATCCTCAGAGAAATAGGAGAAAACAGAAGGATACAGTGCATCTCGAAAGAAGAGAGGGATAGAGAGTGAGGGATAGGAAGGACTTGGAAGGTGCTTTGTGGGGATAGAAGAAATCCAACTCCACCTCCTTTCTGTCCGTTAGGTCTGGGGGAGTGAGTCCAATGGAGGCCTCCATGAGATAGGGCAGCAGGAGAAGCGGAGTCCAAATTTTGAAGCCAGGTTTCGGTTATGGCAAGTATGTTAAAGCCATGAGAGATGAAGAGGTCATGTACCGATGTCAGCTTGTTACAGATGGAACGGGCGTTCCAAAGGGCGCATGAGATTGGTGGGCTGCTTTGAGGAAGCAGGGGGATAGAAATTAAACTGAGTGGATTGCGGTGGTTGCCAGAGGAGGGGTATTGGACATGTGGCTTGCAGTTGGAAAATGGCAGACCTGGATTAGGAGAAATGTCACCTGAGACTAGGAGAAGGAGGAGGGTGATGAAGGAATGATGGGAGTGGGATGTGCATAAGCGCACGTGTCTAATGGCCCTGGTGTTTATGTCAGCACGTGGGTGCAGCAAATGCAGGAGATGATGGGTGCAGTAGTAGGGAATGGGTAGGAGTGAGGGTGATATGTGCATGCTGCAGGGTAGAGAGGAGGGGTAAAGTGAAGATAATTTGAGGATAGAAGACACAGATGTGAGAAGGAAGAGAACGAGCATTATATTGGATAGAGAGTGGGAATCTGACTTCATATAAAATGTCAAATGCTGGCTTGCTTGTAGTCTCAGAGTGGAGCAGAGTTCTTGTTGTATCTTCATCCAACTTTAGTTATCCTGCTTTCGTTAAACTGCGGCGGTGAAACTGCACATCACTCATGACAGAGCCACTCGGGAAAGAGCCACAGTGTCTGCGCCTTGCCCCCGTCTGCGCCAGCCCATAGACTGCTTTAAATTTATAGGGAGACTGAGCAGGTATGCATTTCTCAATTAGTCATCATGGGGTCAGATTTGAGACACCTGAATATGGAAGAGGAGATGGCCAATACCAGAACAGCTACAGTCACAGGCTAGTGTCGTAAAGCTAATTACTCCTCTTGATCACTCAAGCCATATGGGGTTGAGAATCAATCACCAGTAAGGTTGCTATTGGGAGAGTATTTGTTAGTATTAAATATAAAAGTTTAAAGATATGGCAGCAGAAGGCATTTACCAAAAGTTATGCAGTAATGTCACAATGATCAGCAGACAAGCATGTACAGATGGATAGAAGGCATTTACCAAAAGTTATGCAGTAATGTCACAATGATCAGCAGACTAGCATGTACAGATGGATAGAAGGCATTTACCAAAAGTTATGCAGTAATGTCACAATGATCAGCAGACAAGCATGTACAGATGGATTGAAGGCATTTACCAAAAGTTATGCAGTAATGTCACAATGATCAGCAGACAAGCATGCACAGATGGATAGAAGGCATTTACCAAAAGTTATGCAGTAATGTCACATTGATCAACAGACAAGCATGTACAGATGGATAGAAGGCATTTACCAAAAGTTATGCAGTAATGTCACAATGATCAGCAGACAAGCATGTACAGATGGATAGAAGGCATTTACCTCATACCCAAAACATCTCAACTTGCTTCCTTTCACTAGATATTAGAAAGGCATTTGATTCCCTATCCTGGCCCTACTTAAATTCAATTCTCCATAGATGGGGATTTGGTACAAACTTCCTAAGATGGATTTCTGCCCTATATCAATGTCCAAAGGTATTTATATCCTATTCTGGATTCCGTTCAAATTATTTTACCATCGAAAGAGTGTCATGGATATGCATTAATGTCTGTCTGCCATTTTACCTTACCTCCTCATGTGTTCATGTTAGAGACCAGACCCCCTTCACCTGGCTTCCTTTATAATCTCCTCCCAGCCAGACTCCACCCCAGGCCCTATCACAGAACACTATATTAACCTGTGCACTGCAAGCCTGCTTTGCTGATCAACGTGTTTGTTAGGCATTCTGTGTTTGGGTTCCTGCCTGCCGTGTGCTACGTCTGTCTCTCTGTTACGTTATTGGCTTGTCCCCGACTATCCCTGTCTGCTTGTGACCCTTGACCTTCGGCTTGTCTTTCGTTATCCTTGTCTGCTTGTGGCCCTTGACTTTCAGCTTGTTATTCGTTACTCTTATATCTTGTGCTGCTGCTTCCCCTCTTGTCCCCTTATCCTACGGGGCGTGAGCTAGGAGACTCTAGGGGCCGCGACCTGGACCCAGCCTGCAGCATAACATCCTCACCACTAGAGGCTCTGGAGAAGACCTGCTGGGTCTTAGACTCCGCGCCCTGGGGAATCTTGGCCCTAGCTTCCTATAGGATCCCGGTTGTGCTCCTCTGGTCCCGCTTTCCACAACCACCCAGTTTCCTATCCGCAGCAGTCAGCCATAGGGTTCACTACCTTGCGGTGCACTCCTGTCCCCCTACGGTGTGCATCTGTCACCTGGCTGTAGGTGACCTGACAGTTTGATCAGCCATGAACCCGGCTGACATGCCGCTCCCCGCGGATGATCCATTGCAGGGCATAGTTCGCAGACTTGAAACCCAGGAATCGAATCAGACTCAGGTGATGCGATTCCTCCAGGATCTGGCTTCTCGATTCGAACAGCTTCAGGCCTCCTTGGGAACCCCGAATCCGCAACCTCAAGTACAACCAGTGGTTGTACCTATCGCACCAGTCGCAGCCACACACTCACTAACACTGCCAGCTCCGTTCCGTTTCTCTGGGGACTCCAGGGCCTGCAGGGGGTTTCTCAGCCAATGCACGATTCATTTTGAGCTTCAGCCTCAAAACTTCCTGTCTGACCGGGCTAAGGTAGCCTATATCATTTCCCTCCTCTCCGGTGAAGCTTTGGCCTGGGCTGCCCCCCTGTGGGAGAGGAATGATCCGGTGGTTTCCAGCCTGTCCGACTTCTTGAAGCTCTTTCGTAATATCTTTGAAGAGCCGGCTCGGGCTTCTTCAGTGGCTAGTGCTGTCTTACGTCTTCGCCAAGAATCTAGTTCAGTGGGACAATATGCTCTTCAGTTCCGTATCCACACAGCTGAATTGAGCTGGAATAATGAGGCCCTGGTCGCTACCTTTTTACATGGCCTCTCTGACCGAGTGAAAGACGAATTAGCGGGAAAAGCCATTCCTGTCGGTCTGGATGATGTAATTTCGTTATGCAATCAGATCGACATTCGTTTTCAAGAGAGGTCCTTAGAAAAAAGATGCCAGCACTCTCTGGGTCCTAGCCAGTCTGAGCTCCCCTCCCTTCGTCCCGTGGAGCATCCTCTGCCTGCTGAGGGACCTATGCAGCTGGGCCGGACCAGACTAACCCCCGAAGAATGTGCTAGTCGCAGAACTCTGGGCTTGTGCCTCTATTGTGGGGGCAAGGGTAATTTTCGTGACTTTTGCTCGCTTCTGTCCGGGGAACGCTCTGGCTTAATACATTTGGAATGTGCAGTATTGGACCCTGAAACATCACCTTCTCGCCTTCTCCTGCCGGTGTTCCTTCATGTAGGCACTTCTCCTCAATCAACCCTTGCATATCTGGATTCAGGGGCAGCCTGCAATTTTATGGATTGGGGAACTGCTTCTTCTATGAAGCTTACCCTTTCACCTCTCGCTACCCCATTGGTAGTCTCGGCAATTGATGGCACTGTTCTCCCAGGGGGCCCTATTCGCTTCCAGAAGCTACCCATTAGGATGTCGGTAGGGATTCTCCACCAGGAGTGGATATCCTTTCTCATTCTACCCAAGGCCTCTACCCCCATTGTATTGGGCCTTCCTTGGCTGCAGCTCCACTCTCCACATGTGGACTGGGCCTCTGGGCAGGTCCTGGCTTGGGGTCCCTCATGTTTCTCGTCATGTCTTCTCAAGGTGGCCCCCAAAGAGAGACTTCCAGTTGCTACCACTTCTGTTTCTTCTGACCTTCCCCCTGCATACAGTGATTACCGGGATGTGTTCTGTAAGAAATCAGCTGAGGTGCTTCCTCCCCACAGGTCTTTTGACTGTGCTATTGATCTTGTCCCTGGAGCAACTCTGCCCAGGGGTCGTACCTACCCTCTGTCCATCCCAGAGACCCAGGCCATGTCTGAGTATGTTGCAGAGAATCTGGAGAGAGGTTTCATCCGGAAATCCGCATCACCTGCAGGGGCAGGGTTCTTTTTCGTTGCCAAAAAGGATGGTACCCTAAGACCCTGTATCGACTATCGAGGTTTAAACGTGGTTACTATTAAAAATCGATACCCCTTACCCTTAATATCTGAACTATTCGATAGGTTGAAGGGTGCCTCCATTTTCACCAAGTTGGATCTCAGAGGCGCGTACAATCTCATTCGAATACGGGAGGGTGACGAATGGAAGACTGCATTCAACACTAGAGACGGGCATTACGAATACCTGGTGATGCCTTTTGGTTTGTGTAATGCCCCAGCTGTGTTTCAAAACTTTGTCAATGAAATCTTCAGAGATCTGCTGTACCAGTTTGTTGTCATCTATCTGGATGACATTCTGATCTTTTCTGAAAATCTGCTCGTCCACAGAAACCATGTCCGCACTGTACTTCAGCATCTTAGAGAGAACAATCTCTATGCCAAGCTGGAGAAATGTTCCTTTGAATGTTCTGAGGTCCTGTTTTTGGGGTGCTTTGTCTCATGTTCGGGTCTTCGTATGGATCCTGCGAAGGTCTTGGCTATTACCAACTGGCCTCTTCCTGCTAGCCTCAAGGCCACACAGCGCTTTCTTGGCTTAACAAATTATTATAGGCAGTTCATAAGGAATTACTCTTCCATTGCCGCGCCTATTATCGCTTTAACCAAGAAGGGTGCGAATGCCAAAGACTGGCCTTCCGAAGCTGTCTCTGCATTTCACGACCTGAAACAGGCCTTTGTTTCTGGACCTCTCTTGAGGAGACCAAATCCTGGGGATGCATTTTTTATTGAAGTGGACGCTTCCTCAATGCGGGTGGGAGCTGTGCTTCTTCAATTCTTTGAGAAGAGACGTCAACCATGTGAGTTCTTCTCCAAAAAAAATTCTCAGACAGAGAGGAATTATGCCATCGGTGATCGGGAACTTCTCGCGATTAAATTGGCGTTAGAGGAGTGGCGTCATCTCTTGGAGGGTTCCCCTCACTCCATAACGATCTTTACTGACCACAAGAATTTACAGTATCTGACAGAATGCTAAACGTCTGAATCCTAGACAGGCCAGGTGGAGTCTCTTCTTTGCCCGTTTTAATTTCACGATTACTTACAAACCTGGTTCCTGCAACGGTCGGGCTGATGCGCTCTCTAGGTCATTTGACACTTTTGACGAGGAGTCCGCCCCTGAACCTGAGCCGATCATTCCAACCTCGTGCATTGCTGCCCACTCTACCACCCTGAAGTCTAAGATTCCGCCTGGTAAGACCTTTGTCCCCACTGTGCTAAGAGCTAAGATCCTTCGTTGGGGACATGATTCCAAGGTGGCAGGTCATTCTGGATTCCTCCGATCCTTCTTACTCATTAGTCGTCACTACTGGTGGCCTAATCTCCACTCAGATGTCAAAGACTACGTTAAGGCTTGTCATGTCTGTGCTCAGTCTAAATCCTCCACACAAGCTCCTGCTGGTCTCCTCATGCCCTTGCCCATCTCTAAGGAGCCCTGGGCTCATGTTGCCATGGATTTTATCACTGACCTCCCACTGTCTGAGAATAATACAGTCATTTGGGTGGTAATCGATCGGTTCTCCAAGATGCCTCATTTTGTTCCTCTTCCTGGTCTTCCTTCTGCTCCTGCCTTGGTTCCCATTTTTATTCGAGAAATTTTCCGCCTCCATGGGGTTCCTTCTCATATTGTTTCTGACAGGGGAGTCCAATTTACGTCTCGTTTTTGGAGAGCCTTTTGCAAATCCCTCAATATTGTCTTGGATTTTTCCTCTTCCTACCACCCTCAATCCAATGGACAGACTGAGAGGGTTAATCAGGAGTTTGAGGTCTTTCTTCGCACCTTTGTGTCTTCTCATCATGACGATTGGTCCTCTCTACTTCCGTGGGCAGAATTCTCCCATAACAATCATGTGAATACCAGCTCGCAGAAGACACCCTTTTTCACTGTTTATGGAAAACACCCTCAACTTCCTCTTCCCATGACCTGTTCTCCAGACATTCCAGCTTTGGCTTCGGTTCAGGAGTCTCTCAATTCTGTTTGGGGTGACGTTCATGATTCCCTCCGGGCAGCTGCTGAAAAATTCAAAGGCTTTGCCGACCGCCGCAGGGGTTAACCGCCTTCTCTTCAGCCAGGGGACAAAGTCTGGCTCTCCACCAGGAACATCAAGCTCCGAGTTCCTTCTCTGAAGTTTGCTCCACGATTCATTGGTCCATACACTGTAACTGCTAAACTGAATCCAGTTTGTTTCAAACTCCAGATTCCTAAGAGCCTTAAAATCACTAACTCCTTCCATGTTGCCCTTCTGAAGCCTTTAGTCCTCAATAAATTCTCTCGTCCTCTCCCTACCGTGGCGCCTGTCTCTGAGGATAATCAGGAGTACGAGGTCAGTCAAATTCTGGACTCCCGACTTTGTAAAGGCGTTCTTCAGTACCTCGTTCATTGGAAGGGGTTTGGTCCTGAGGAGAGGTCTTGGATCGCTGCATCTGAGGTCTTTGCACCTCATCTGTTAAAGGAGTTTCATCTGAAGTTTCCCTCCAAACCTGGGCCCAGGCGGGGAAGGGGGAGGCCTCGTAAGAGGGAGGGTACTGTCATGGATATGCATTAATGTCTGTCTGCCATCTTACCTTTCCTCCTCATGTGTTCATCTTAGATACCAGACCCCCTTCACCTGGCTTCCTTTATAATCTCCTCCCAGCCAGACTCCACCCCAGGCCCTATCACAGAACACTATATTAACCTGTGCACTGCAAGCCTGCTTTGCTGATCAACGTGTTTGTTAGGCATTGTTTGTTTGGGTTCCTGCCTGCCGTGTGCTACGTCTGTCTCTCTGTTACGTTATTGGCTTGTCCCCGACTATCCCTGTCTGCTTGTGACCCTTGACCTTCGGCTTGTCTTTCGTTATTCTTGTCTGCTTGTGGCCCTTGACTTTCAGCTTGTTATTCGTTACTCTTATATCTTGTGCTGCTGCTTCCCCTCTTGTCCCCTTATCCTACGGGGCGTGAGCTAGGAGACTCTAGGGGCCGCGACCTGGACCCAGCCTGCAGCATAACATCCTCACCACTAGAGGCTCTGGAGAAGACCTGTTGGGTCTTAGACTTCGCGCTCTGGGGAATCTTGGCTCTAGCTTCCTATAGGATCCCGGTTGTGCTCCTCTGGTCCCGCTTTCCACAACCACCCAGTTTCTTATCCGCAGCAGTCAGCCATAGGGTTCACTACCTTGCGGTGCACTCCTGTCCCCCTACGGTGTGCATCTGTCACCTGGCCGTAGGTGACCTGACAAAGAGGAACACGTCAGGGATGTCCCCTATCCCCACTCATTTTTGCTTTAGCAATAGAACCTGTAGCCCAACTTATCCGATCCAATACCGATATAAGAGGATTGGAACTTGGAAGCCATCATCATAAAATATGTCTATTCGCAGACGATGTCCTAATTGTCCTTACTAATCCCCTATTGTCAGCACCGATTCTTAACATCCTCACCGAATTTGGACATTTATCCGGCCTCATAATTAACCTAAAAAATCCAAAGCTCTAAATATATTATTATCACCTGAACTTCAATCACAACTACACAGTTCTCTCCCATTTACCTGGTCAATTACTCATATTACCTATCTAGGTATTAATTTCACGGCTAATCCGAGTGATCTTTATATGTCTAACTATCCTCCGATGTTAACACAACTATCCAAATTACTTTCAACATAGTCATCCATACCTCTAGCATGCATGGGCTGAATAACGGTTATCAAAATGTCTATTCTTCCCAAGATCCTTTATCTCTTTAGAGTACTTCCTATAACGGTTCCTTCACACTTCTTATGCATCCTCCAACGCAAAACCATCCAATATATCTGGGATAAACTTAGACCTCATCTACCTAAACAAACCCTATATACTCCCAAAAATATAAGGAGGCCTTGGGGTACCTGATTATACGAAATATTATTATGCGGCACAATTAGCTCAATTAACTAAATACCATGCCACCAAAGAAATACCTTTATGGGTAGCATTAGAATCAGTGGACTGTGATCCACTTTACACTGCAAATCTCCTTTGGCTTATCCCCACTCAACAGAAATATATCACTAATCTCTACACTAAACATGGCCTCTCCATCTGGGACAGATTAAAAACTAATTTCAGTTTCCAATCCTAACAAAACCCTCTTCTCTCCTTTCTTCATAACCCTTCCTTCTACCCGGCCTGGTCTTCCCCAAAATCCTTTTCAGCATGGTCTAAAGCAGGTCTTCTACGAATCCACCAATTCTTTAAATCTTCAGACATAATACCCTTCCCAACCTTACGTAAATAACATAATCTACCACAAACAGATACCTTCAGATATCTCCAAATCAAAAATTTTCTGACCCCATACAAACCACCAGCCACTACACTCTCTATTTTTGAACAAAACTGTAAATCGGACCCAAACAGACGATGGCTAATTTCGGATTTATACGCCCAATTAATTTTATATACAACTTCCTCTCCTCCATCCTACACATGTAAATGGGAGAATGATCTCCACCTCCATTTAGATGATCAAGATTGGGCTCAAATTTGGCAAGCAACCAAATTAGCTACACCAAATATTGTAGCCCATGAGACCAATTATAATGTCCTCACTAGATGGTATTTAGTTCCTGCAAGATTAGCTAAATTTAACCACCATTACCCTGCCGACTGTTTTAGAGGATGTACAACACTAGGCACACACGTACACATTTGGTGGGAATGTCACATAGCCAACTCATTCTGGACGAAAGTATTCAAAATTCTTTCAACAATATTTAAAGTTACTTTACTGCCTGATCCAACTGTAGCACTATTAAACCATAAACCCCAAATCTTGACCCTTCGCCAATTTAAACGTATACTTTTTATAACTACAGCGGCTAAACAATCCATAGCGAAAGCATGGAAAACGAACTCCCTTTGCATACTATCTGTTAAACAAAGAGTGACACAAGCCATGGTACACACAAAGACTGAAGCAATTTATTTAGACAAAATACCCAAATTTGAATCTTTTTGGAAACCATGGATAGAACACTATCTTCCACCAGGCTTAAATAAATCATTGATATAAACACAAAGAAATATGATAAATACTCCAATCCTCTTGATCCATGCTTCCTAATATACCACATGATATTACTCTCTGGAAGATTTTTCTTCCTTCCCTTTCCTATGTCCAACCTTTCCCTACCTTATTCACAGTACAATTTGGGGTGGAGAATATGTTCAATTACTTTACCTGGATATGCCAAGCCATAAAGCCAGACCTTGGCCCTGATTGAGGTTTTTATCCTCTACTAATATACTTTAAATGATCATTTTACCTTTACCCTCTCTTCACATTTATATTTATATTTAACTATTGATTTTATATTTGTAATTTATTCTTTATTCCGTATATTTTACTGCTAATATGGTAATTTAAATATGAAACATTACTTGTTATACAATCTATCATTATATTATATAACACATCTTTATTTTACTAATCTTTATTTAAACAAGAAGCTTTATTGTTTTGACTTTATATTGTAAAATATGTTCTTACAATGCTGATTTATTGTAATTTGTAAAACAAAATAAAATTATTCAAAAGGAAATAACATGGTGTGGGCGGATTTCTGTCACACGCTGTGTCTCGCCCCTCCAGCCTGTGTCTTAGAAAAAGAGGGACATGTAATATCTCGCCCCATTATGTTTAGCTGGCTAGTGGGCATGGAGGTGGAGGGAGTGGCTTGTCATTTACCACTGTGTATACACCCACATGTGTGACTCTATAGTCACATGAGCTAATCAGATGTGATAGGGAGGAAATGCTCAGCATAATGGTCTGCATACAATAAGAATACACTAAAAAGTTACTTAGCTCAGGTTATAGTGGCTTCACAATTTCCATTGGCAACCAAGGCTCCAATTCACTCCAAAGGACTTTAAGGCTTTAAGTAGCTTTAAGGTCAGGCTGTATGCAGGCCACTGAGTTTCTCTATACCGAACTAGTCAAACAAGACTTTATGGAGCTGGCTTTGAGCAGGGGGGCACAGTCTTGCTGGAACAGAAAAGGGACCTCCCCAAATTGTTGACATACAGTTGGAAGAACATAATTTTCAAAGATAGTGTTGTATTGTATGCTAAAGCATTAACAGTACCCTTTACTAGAAAGAAGGAAAAGAAATTACCGCTCCCAAGCCTCCGAATTCATAGAATGCTTCCGCCCCACTTCAGACTCACAGGTGCTGGCTCTGCACAATGTGGGTGATTAGGAAAGAAAGTCCTGGATGGCCGCACTCAGTGAAACAATGCCTATTTATTTAATAAAATCCATAACACAGCACAGCATACAAAATTAGAAATGTGAACAGGTACAGGGCTAACGTGTTTCACATCATATGATGCTTACTCATAGCTGAGTAAGCATCATATGATGTGAAACGCGTTAGCCCTGTATCTGTTCACATTTCTAAGTTTGTATGCTGTGCTGTGTTATGGATTTTATTAAATAAATAGGCATTTTTTCACGGAGTGCGGCCATCCAGGACTTTCTTTCCTAATCACCCTTTACTAGAAACATATGAATTAAATATTTTGGCCAAATAGTGTATTTTGCACTGTTTAACACACATATGTAGTCCAGTCTGCAGCTCTGGTAGGAAAGGGACTCTGTGTCTGTGGTGCAGAGGAGGCTTTTACACAGGCACTTCTGCAGGCAAAGCTGCTATTACGAAACATTAAGCAGCCAGAGTTGAAGCGGGATTCCACCCTCGATTTTATTTATTTTTTAAAGTCAGCAGCTACTAGCACTGTAGCTGCTGACTTTTAATAAGGACACTTACCTGTCCTACTCGCCCACGATGTTGGGCCCCCGATGGCGATTGCTCGGTCCTGGCAGGTCCCGGCGCCTCCATCCTGACTAAGGGAAACAGGCAGTGAAGCCTTATGGCTTCACTGCCAGTTTCATACTGTGCATGCGCGACTCGCACGGCGCTTTGTGAATGGGCGGCTGCCTCCTGGGATTACACACAGTTCACAGAAGGCAGCACGCCCCATTCACTAGAAGAGGATGCGGAAGGAGACCCACCGCGGATAAGGAAGAGGCAGATTAGGGACTTCCACATAGCAAAAGCTATTTCGGGTGAGTAAAAAAAAAAAAATTCTATTGTTTTTTTTTTCAAATTTTTGGCTGCATTATGGTGTATTTTTGTTCAGGGTGGAACTCCACTTTAAGCGCACCCCCCAATTTCTAGGGGGTGAACTGAGGATGTGTACTGCTAGAGACTCTGAGTAGAAATGTGGAGGACTGTGGGAGATGTCTCAGAAGAGACTTAGCCTGTACTATAATTTTGTTCTTAAACTTCAACATCCAGAGGCACTGAGGAGGAGGAAGAGAAGGAGTGTTGTAATTTTTTCCAGGCTGCGTAGGGAAAGAGGGGACAACTTACTAAAAGACTGAGGCTGGGAGCAGACTGCTGTAACCA
Organism: Rana muscosa; assembly: GCA_029206835.1. NCBI lineage: Eukaryota > Metazoa > Chordata > Amphibia > Anura > Ranidae > Rana > Rana muscosa. The sequence goes on from CM055127.1 coordinate 347,299,063, forward strand.
TTCCAGCATCAATGTGTTTTGCTTTACATCTTTTAAGGTTCTTCACAATAAAAGCAAAGAAGCAACTAAAACCTCTGTAGTGTATTATTGTGCTTTTACTAAAAAAAATGCTGCACATACAAACCATTTACAATTATGGGAAAGCAATACAAGACTGACTGACAGACATACATACAACACATGCTCAACACATCATCAGGAGAAGTTTATTTTTTGGTCCTGTGAAGCTTACTCTGACATAGATCTTTCTTGTTGTTATCCCATTATGAAGCCCTTCCATCAGTTTAGGCTGATGACCTTTTATTTGGAAAGTTTGGGTAGACAATTCCACATTATTATATATCCTTTCTCACTATTTTGTTTGTATTGGTGGATATTTCTCTACTTAACCACTAGATGGCACTGTTGTATCATACACTTCATAGGTCATAGATCCTCTACTGACTGACTGACTAAGTGGTCAGAGGCCGCTAGCATTACACCTTGCTAAAAAAATGGACAGAGTTGTCTGCAAGAACTACGGTGGCAGTGTCCTGTATCAGTTCTTAAAGTGACATTATCGTGAGCGCTGAACTACAGCAGTTGGGCTCCAATGAGCTGGACAGCAGAAGTGAAAGGGTAACATACTACTGACTACTGTTATTGTGGTGTGTATGCATATATAATGTAGCGGGTATTTCAATTTGGGAGGGAGCATCTGGGTTGGTTAACCCAGATGTACTAATTGTTAGGGAATCTGAGAATCCCTTTTGTGGTTCTTGGAGGACTCTGGTGGTGCAAGGTTCCCTGTGGCCTGCAGGTGGCATTGTTGCCCTGGGCCGGAGTTGAATCTGCACCGCAAGACTAACTTTTTGTCCTTTCCTGGCACCGGTACAGCGGGGCGGGGAACCCGCTGTGACGCAAAGGGAGAGGAGATAAATGGGGGGGACGCCCTGACCTCGGGGTTCAGAGTGGGTTCGGAGTTGGAGGACGCGGCCGCGCCCAGGCACCTTCAGCCTGGGCGCTGGCATTCCGGAGATCCGGGCCCAGGTGCCCTTGACCTGGCCGGAGCGAGGGATGGAGTCCATCCCAGGCACCTTAAGCCTGGGGTGAGGTACTATGGCCAAGGCCTGGGGCCCAGTAACTTCAACTGGGTTCCGCAAGGGTGGAGGAGTCAGAGGGGCCCTAAGGTGTTGGGACCCGTATCTGAGGCAAGGAGGCCGGGGAGTGTAACCCTTCCGGATAGTCCGGTACAGCATTAATCCGGTGACGGCGGGGCCTCTGGTAACTCCCTTGGAGGGATGTCTTCCCCCTGACAGGGGCTGCAACGTAGCGAAGGTAACTCCAGTTCCTGTTCACTAGAGTCGCTGGAAGAGACTCTGAAGCCAAAAAGTCCATTTAACAGCCACCGTGCTTAGTAACCGTTGGTGAAACCTCAACGGTTTAGTTTTCTTTGAGGATTGTGCCTTGACCTACTCCCCACCAATACTGAACTGTTCTATGGGTCTCAAACTGTCTGCTCGCAAAGGACTATTTGTTTGCCGTTATGGAATAAATAAGTGTTGGACCTTTTCAGTGTGTGTTACTCCAATTACTGGGAGCAAAGGGGGTTATCAGCAGAACAGACTTGGCTCTGAACGTATACACAGCCCGGGTGTAATCTAATTCTGGCCTTCACCTCTACACGCAGTAATCTAGAGGACATGGGCCGTGGCGCATCTCGCTCTCCCCTTCAAAGTACCCCTAGACCGAAGCCAAAGTATGCACTAAAGAAGAGAGAGAGGGTGAGGCTGCTACACGTGGGGGCTCGTCCAGGATGTGTGTTTCGTGTATGGAGCTGGGAACGTCTGTGTTTGGACTTTGCTGCACGGTGGAGTTCCGAGTAGGTCAGCCATGTTGGCAGGCGCGCCACAAGGCACACCATAGCTGCGCAGTTCGTGGGCGGGGAGAAGAGAAAGCCCGCAAAGAAGTGCAGACTGTGGGAGGAGTCTGGCCATGTGGAAGTAGTCACGTGGGGATTCTGGCGCGTGTTGGTCAGTGCGCAATGGAGCAGCAGACAGTCGGGATGACCTCAAGTACCCCGTGTATTTCGGTTCCTTACCCCACGAAGATGACTTCCTTTGCTGCTTCCATAACGGATACAGGAATAAGACTTAGGCCCCGAGGACGTTTGGCTCTGTATGTATGCAGAGACATAGAGGCCCTCGGTGTGATCTGTCCCGGCTGCTCGGGACTGGTGGTCAGCTTGAAGCCATTCGGGCAATGTGAGACCTGCAAGGAGTTTCTTTTTGAGGTGGAACCATTCACAGAAAGGCCCCGGGCCTTCCACCTCAACTGCCTCACGGGTACCGCCACTCCGGAAGGGGAGATCCAGGCCTTTGCAGAGATTTTGTGCGCGCTGACTAGGGCAAAGAGAGTGCCCAAACAGAGACTGAGATTGAAAAATCCGAGGATGCTGCTTCGGTCACCACAAGCTCCCTGCTCCCACCTCCGAAGAGGAAAGTCGGCCTTGTACAGGCATCCTATGGTCGTGGAAGAGCTTCGCCCCACCGCTTGCCTGGCCTGGATGGATCCGGCAGGAAGAGCCCTGGACATCCCTGTTCTCCTGAAGGCCCAGGTGAGCCAGGGGTTGGGACTGTGAGTGTGGTTGGAGGTGTCGGGAGTCCATTGTCGGTGGAGCCCGTGAGGGAGGGTGATTCTCCATCTACTGGGAATTACCTGCCCGCGGAAATGTACGACACCTCCGACCTAGAGTTGCTGTCAGATGCTGGCGATGATGGCGAGATTGACGAGGTCTTTCACCGCAAGGGTTGGGACAAGATGCCGTTACCCGCGCTCCGTGCACCAAGGGATCTGCCCATGTCTACAGGGGAGAGTACACCCCGGGTGGAGGTCCCGGAGGCCGGGGAGGAATCTGGTCTCTTGCCTACCCTTCCATCCTGTGAATCGCCTACTGTTTCATCCGTTTCGGTGACGGGAACGCAACGTTCATTGCTGCGGGCTCCCAAGTTCAAGCCAACGGAGGTAGTTAAAGTACCTTGGCATCCGGAGTCCATAGTCCAGCCTGGAGAAGGAGACCGTGCCACCACGCCACCTCCTGGCCCGGCTGCAGCGGCTCTTCTGTCAGAGAGTTGCCCATGAATATGGGTGGGAGTACCCATACCTACCCCGGGACTTGCTTTTTGAAGTGGAGGTTCTGCGGCAGCGATGGTATGATGAGTTTGTCTGGGAAAAGCTCAAGGGGCCCCATGCTCGCTGATATCTTTCATGCTCATCCCCCGTGTCCAAGAAGTTCAAGGACTGTAAAGCGGAGTGGATGTTGGGTCGGCACATCCATGCGGACAAGGTGCTTATTTGTCGCAAGGACGGAGAGAACATTGAGTATATTGTGGAGACTTTCGATAAGCACCTGAAGCCCCTGTTCCTGCCGCAACCAAAGTTCTACCTTTAGGAGGAAAAGACTCCTGTGTGCTCTATTGTTGTTCAATGGCTGAACTTGCTGTAACACAAGGACTGTGACCTATTTTCTTTTTGATTTGGGCGTTTTACTCTTTTGGAGAAATGGGAGCTGTTACTGTTTGTTCTCCCTCTTTCTCCCTACACTGCAAAGAAGATAAAGACTTTGGGGTGTAGTTAGTGTAGACACAGAGAAAAGAAAGAAAAGAAAGTTGTCTGGAGGATTTGGCCAAGTGTCATTACCGTGGCACTGTCACCAGGTGGCAGTGCTGCGCAACGGCTGTTTTTTTTTTTTACACTTGCATCACCATACTCATTGGAGCGAATGGGCCTTTTCAAGGACAGGCCCATTCATTCCAATAAAACACACATTGTGTTAGGATGTTGTTTTTTTCCTTCTGCAGGAGATTCGTCTGTCAAGGCTGCTGAGTGTGGGTGGTCCTTAGATAGCCAGAGGGAGGATGGTGCATGTGTAAATGTCAGAAGTGTTTTATTGAATGTTTTATAGTTCTACTGTTTTATATTTTCCCTTTCCCATTCTAGGTCTTGGCACAATTCAGGGCTAATTTGTATGGTTTAGTCTCTGGGCGGAGCTCATGCACCACCTTTGTGGGGTGTCGGTTTGGACCAGACACTGGGGACCAGTGTCAAATTACAGGGGGGAGAGTGTAGCGGGTATTTAAATTTGGGAGGGAGCATCTGGGTTAGTTAACACAGATGTACTAATTGTTAGGGAATCTGAGAATCCCTTTTGTGGTTCTTGGAGGACTCTGGTGGTGCAAGGTTCCCTGTGGCCTGCAGGTGGCGTTGTTGCCCTGGGCCGGAGTTGAATCTGCACCGCAAAACTGTACCTTTTTGTCCTTTCCTGGCACCGGTACAGTGGGGCGGAGAACCCGCTGTGATGCAAAGGGAGAGGAGATAAAAGGGGCGGACGCCCTAACCTTCGGGGTTCAGAGTGGGTTCGGAGTTGGAGGACGCGGCCGCGCCCAGGCACCTTCGGCCTGGGCGCTGGCGTTCTGGAGATCCGGGCCCAGGTGCCCTTGACCTGGCCGGAGCGAGGGATGGAGTCCATCCCAGGCACCTTAAGCCTGGGGTGAGGTACTATGGCCAAGGCCTGGGGCCCAGTAACTTCGACTGGGTCCCGCGAGGGTGGAGGAGTCCGAGGGGCCCTAAGGTGTTTGGACCCGTATCTGAGACGAGGAGGACGGGGAGTGTAACCCTTCCGGATAGTCCGGTACAGCATTAATCCGGTGACGGCGGGGCCTCTGGTAACTCCCTTGGAGGGATGTCTTCCCCCTGACAGGGGCTGCAACGTAGCGAAGGTAACTCCAGTTCCTGTTCACTAGAGTCGCTGGAAGAGAATCTGAAGCCAAAAAGTCCATTTAACAGCCACCGTGCTTAGCAACCGTTGGTGAAACCTCAACGGTTTAGTTTTCTTTGAGGATTGTGCCTTGACCTACTCCCCACCAATACTGAACTGTTCTATGGGTCTCAAACTGTCTGCTCGAAAGGACTATTTGTTTGCCGTTATGGAATAAATAAGTGTTGGACCTTTTCAGTGTGTGGTACTCCAATTACTGGGAGCAAAGGGGGTTATCAGCAGAACAGACTTGGCTCTGAACATATACACAGCCCGGGTGTAATCTAATTCTGGCCTTTACCTCTACACGCAGTAATCTAGAGGACATGGGCAGTGGCGCATCTCGCTCTCCCCTTCAAAGTACCCCTAGACCGAAGCCAAAGTATGCACTAAAGAAGAGAGAGAGGGTGAGGCCGCTACAATAATTGTGACAGCAGGAAGGTAAAGTCACCTGGTTGCATCCAGGGGGGTAGATATATTTCGCCCAGATTCAGGCTTTACGCCGACTTATACAACTAGGTGGAGAGTTGTATAAGGCTAGTGGGCTCATGGATGACTCATACCTCTAGGGAGAGTGTGGGGCGTCGTACAGACAGGGAGTTGATGAGGCCAGCTGAAGCTTGTCAGCTCATTTAGGCCTCTATAAAAACTCCCAGCTTCATTAGATGTTAGCTCATGCCTGGAACCAGACCTGTGTGGACTGTCTAGGGAGAGTGAACCCCTGTGCGGTGAGGCAAAGCCTGTGTGGCTATTTGTTTGGACTTTTACTAAACCAGGGACTTAGGGACTAGGACAGCACTAGGCTGATCCCAGTTGTTAGTTAGGAAACCTGTATGTTTAGTCAGAGGTCAACTTGACCAGGATTTATTTTGGTTATGTTTCTTTTGCTTTGCTGTGTTTTGTCACTGTAAATAGAAAATAAACCGCACCTTTTTTGATTTTGAAAACCACAACCTCCGTTTGCTGGGCCTGTTTTGTGTGGGGAGCCCATCCCGGGGGTCACACACACCCGCTGCCGAGCTAACCCCCTCACAGTTGGTGGAGAACCAGTGGCAGTTTTTTTTAAGCCAGCATGGAGGAGATACTGAAGCAGCTGGCTCTAGCAAATGCCAATCAACAGCAGACAAATGCAGGTTTGCAAAGGAGCCTTGCAGCCCAGCAGCAGACAAACGCAACTTTGCAACAGAGTCTGGAGGCTCAGCAACGAGCCCAGCAGCAATCTGAGGCCCGCTTCATAGACCTGTTGCAGAAGCAAGAGCAGAGACTACAACAACAGATGGAAGCAGTAATGCAGCAACATCCGCAGACCAGTGAGGAAAGCCGTCCCACTAATACCGCGTCCTTTGGGGTGAGTCGTTTATTGACAAAAATGACTGGAGAGGATGATCCAGAGGTATTTTTGACCACATTTGAAAGGACCGCTGAAAGAGAAAAGTGGCCTGAGGAGCAGTGGGCTGGACTGGTGGCTCCTCTGTTAACTGGTGAATCGCAGAAAGCTTACTATGACCTAGAGCCTAACCAAGCAAAAGACTATGTGATGCTAAAAGCTGAAATATTGGCAAGGCTGGGTGTCACCCAGGCTGTCCGGGCTCAGCGTGTGCATAACTGGACTTTCCAGCTTGGAAAACCCCCCAGGTCTCAAATGTATGATCTCATTCACCTGAGCAGAAAGTGGCTACAGCCAGAGACTTTGTCCGCACCAAAGATTGTGGAACGTGTTGTAATGGATCGGTTTTTGAGAGCTCTTCCTACTGCCATCCAAAAGTGGGTAAGCCATGGAGACCCAGAGACGGCCGATGGTCTTGTGGATCGTGTGGAGAAATACTTGGCTACAGAGAACCTGACGGCCTCTTCCAGAGACACTCGGACTTTCCACCCTAAGACCAGACCATCCCCAGGGGCGGATAAGAGGATTCCAAGGGGTGAGGGTGGAGAGAGTGAGAGGGTGGGAGCTCTACCCCAAGTTTGGCGAGAACAGCCTGGGAAATCAGCGGCTCAAGAGGCGGCAAGAAGGATCATTTGCTACCGCTGCCGGCAAGCGGGACATATTGCAGCCAATTGCCCGGTTGTGGAGGAACCCATGCAGTGTGACTTTCTGACGGGCAGACGTCAGTCGCTGTGTGCGACAGTCGCATGCACTGCCATTCGAGGAACTGAGAAACATTTATGTAAAATGTGTGTTAATGGTAGAAATGTTGTGGTATTGCTGGATTCAGGTAGCCTTGTGACCCTGATAAAGGCTGAGTTAGTTAAAACAGAGGTCTCTGGGAATAGCAAGGTAGCTGTTATTTGTGTGCATGGGGACACCCGAGAGTATCCAGTGACTACAGTGTGTTTCGAGACCCCCAAAGGTACCCTCTCTCATCCAGTGGGCTTAGTATCTCAGTTACCGCATGACGCCATTGTGGGAAGGGATTTTCCGAAGTTCTGGGAACTGTGGGATGATCCTGAGCCCCTCACTGGTGCCCCTATGTACCAGGAATGTGATAGCCAGAACTCCCCTGAGAGTGGTGAGGACTCTCCGGAATTTCCCTTATCAGTATTGGCAGGGGAGACTCAAGAAACTGGAGAGGAGCCCACCTCCTCAGACAAAAACCTACCGTCTGTGGAGTTTTCTGATCTTGAGGTTCACAGGGAAAACTTTGCCACAGAACAGTTGAAAGACCCCGCCCTAATAAAGGCACGGGAAAACGTAGTGAAAATAGATGGTGAGTTAGTGAACCCAGATAATACCTGCACTTACCCATACTTCAGCGTAGAGAAGGACCTACTGTATCGGGTGGCAAAAAGGGCAGAAGAAACCGTTGAGCAGCTTGTGGTGCCCAAACCTTACAGGAAGTTGGTGTTGGAGTTGGCCCATGGGCACATTCTTGGAGGTCATCTGGGGACAGAGAAAACCCGAGAGAGGGTATTACAGAGATTCTATTGGCCGGGGGTGATGAAGGACGTAGAAAATTATTGTTCCTCCTGCCCTGTGTGTCAGAGGTTGGCCCCGATGCCACATTTCCGTAGCCCGCTGGTCCCTCTACCCATCATTGAGGTCCCGTTTGAGAGGATCGCCATGGATTTGGTAGGTCCTATAATCAAGTCCGCTAGGGGGCACCAGTACATATTAGTTATAATGGACTATGCCACCCGTTATCCAGAAGCGATCCCTCTCCGAAATACCTCGGCCAAAACCATAGCCAAAGAGCTATCTCTTGTTTTTAGCCGGGTGGGTATTTGTAAAGAACTGCTTACGGACCAAGGTACACCCTTTATGTCCCGGGTTATGAAAGAGCTGTGTAAATTGTTCAAAGTGACGCAATTGCGTACGTCTGTGTATCACCCCCAAACCGATGGGCTGGTTGAAAGATTCAACAAAACCCTAAAACAAATGTTGAAGAAAGTGGTGGATAGAGATGGAAAGGATTGGGACTGTTTACTTCCTTATTTGATGTTTGCTATTAGGGAGGTGCCCCAATCCTCTACGGGATTCTCCCCCTTTGAGTTACTGTATGGGAGACACCCAAGAGGGCTGTTGGATATTGCCAAGGAAACTTGGGAAAGTGAGAGTTCTCCCCACAGGAGTGTGATTGAGCATGTCGCCCTGATGCAAGATCGAATTGCACAGGTAATGCCCATCGTGAAGGAACATTTGGCCCAAGCGCAGTTGGCACAGCAGAGAGTGTACAACCGTGGAGCCAAGACCCGTACCTTTTCCCCGGGGGATAGGATATTGGTACTTGTCCCTACGGTTGAAAGTAAATTCCTTGCCAAATGGCAAGGCCCCTACGAGATAATGGAAAAAGTGAGCGAAGTGAATTACAAGGTCAGACAACCAGGAAGGCGAAAGCCCGAACAGATCTATCACGTTAATCTGTTGAAAGCCTGGAGGGATAGAGAGTCCCTAGTCGCAGACACTTGGTCACCAGCTCAAACTGGTTGCGTGATTCCTGAGGTTGGAATAGCAGCCACCTTGTCACAACCCCAACAACAGGAGGTTAAGGAGTTTGTGCTTCGCAACAAGGAGGTATTCTCTGAGCTGCCGGGACAAACATCTGGGGTAGAGCATGACATCATTACCCCGCCCGGTGAAAGGGTGAAGTTAAAACCCTATCGGATCCCAGAGGCTCGACGGGAGGCAATACGGGAGGAAGTACAGAAAATGCTGAACTTAGGGGTGATAGAGGAGTCCCAAAGTGATTGGTCTAGTCCCATCGTGTTGGTGCCTAAACCGGATGGGAGCTGGCGATTTTGTAACGATTTTCGTCAGTTGAACAAAGTTACAAAATTTGACACCTACCCCATGCCACGTATAGATGAGTTGATCGACCGGCTGGGAACAGCCCGATACATGACGACTCTTGACCTCACAAAAGGGTATTGGCAAATCCCCCTGGCCAAGTCGGCCAAAGAGAAAACCGCATTTGTAACCCCAGACGGGGCGTTCCAATATAAAAGAATGCCGTTCGGGTTACAGAATGCGCCGGCCACATTCCAGCGGAAAATGGACCAGATGCTGAGGCCCCATCGGAAGTATGCTGCGGCTTACCTGGATGACGTAATTGTCCATAGCACAGATTGGGCCTCACATCTGCCAAAAGTGCAAGCAGTCCTGGACTCTGTTCGGGAAGCGGGGTTTACGGCTAACCCCAAGAAGTGTACCATTGGGCAGGAGGAGGCCAAATATCTTGGGTACACCATTGGGAGGGGAGTAATAAAACCCCAACTCAACAAAGTCGAGGCCATCCAGAGTTGGCCACGTCCCAACAGCAAGAAGCAGGTACGAGCCTTTCTGGGAATCGCTGGGTATTATCGGCGATTCATTCCCCACTTTGCTTCTAAGGCTGTGCCCCTAACCAACCTGACGAAGGGGAAAGGGTCGGTCATGATTAAATGGACCCCCGAGGCTGAGGCAGCATTCCAATTCTTGAAACAAGCCTTATGTAGCCAGCCAGTGTTGTACTCACCCGACTTCTCTAAAGACTTTGTCGTACAAAGTGATGCGTCAGATGTGGGGTTAGGAGCAGTATTGTCCCAGGTCTGGAACGGGGAAGAGCACCCAGTCATTTACCTCAGCAGGAAGTTGAAGTCCCATGAGGTAAATTACGCCACCGTTGAAAAGGAGTGTTTAGCGGTGAAGTGGGCTCTAGATTCCCTTCGGTACTACCTGCTAGGTAGGCACTTTGACATGGTTACGGATCACGCTCCGTTAAAGTGGATGGCTCAAAACAAGGAAACAAATAGAAGAGTGAATAGGTGGTTCCTGGCCCTCCAGGAATTCAACTTCACAGTAAAGCATCGCCCTGGCGTTCAAATGGGGAATGTGGATGCTTTGTCTCGAGTACATGAATGCCTGATTGCTGGTGTTCCAACCCCGAGGTTAAAACAAGAGGGGGGGGTATGTGACAGCAGGAAGGTAAAGTCACCTGGTTGCATCCAGGGGGGTAGATATATTTCGCCCAGATTCAGGCTTTACGCCGACTTATACAACTAGGTGGAGAGTTGTATAAGGCTAGTGGGCTCATGGATGACTCATACCTCTAGGGAGAGTGTGGGGCGTCGTACAGACAGGGAGTTGATGAGGCCAGCTGAAGCTTGTCAGCTCATTTAGGCCTCTATAAAAACTCCCAGCTTCATTAGATGTTAGCTCATGCCTGGAACCAGACCTGTGTGGACTGTCTAGGGAGAGTGAACCCCTGTGCGGTGAGGCAAAGCCTGTGTGGCTATTTGTTTGGACTTTTACTAAACCAGGGACTTAGGGACTAGGACAGCACTAGGCTGATCCCAGTTGTTAGTTAGGAAACCTGTATGTTTAGTCAGAGGTCAACTTGACCAGGATTTATTTTGGTTATGTTTCTTTTGCTTTGCTGTGTTTTGTCACTGTAAATAGAAAATAAACCGCACCTTTTTTGATTTTGAAAACCACAACCTCCGTTTGCTGGGCCTGTTTTGTGTGGGGAGCCCATCCCGGGGGTCACACACACCCGCTGCCGAGCTAACCCCCTCACATAATATATACATATTTTTTCATATATACACAGTGTATATATATTATATATCCCCCACAGTTAGGGTTGACCAGTACAGTCCTCAGGGAGAAGTTGTGCTTTAGTGCTTAAAACGATTATTGTTTCTGCAGCATACCACTCCTATTACTTAACAGGAGCATATTTTGTTTACTGTTTAACCACTTGAGCTCCGGAAGATTTTACCCCCTTCATGACCAGTACATTTTTTGCTATTCAGCAGTTTGCTACTTTAATTGGCAATTGCGCTTTAATGCAATACTATACACAGCTAAAATTTTTATAATGATTTTTTACACAAATAGAGCTTTCTTATGGTGGTATTTGATAACCACTGGGTCTTTTATTTTTTGCGATATCAATGAAAAAAGACCAAAAATTCTGAAAAAAAGCATATAAAGGATATTTTCTACTTTCTATTATAAAACATATCCACTAAAACCAAGAAAAATCCCAATAGGTGTATATTAAATTTTAATTTTTTTACATTTTATATTTTTTAATGTTTAACTTTCTTTTTTTTTTACTATATTTTTTTACATACTTTCATCAGAAGAAAAAACAGAGAGAGACAAGCTCTCATATGGCGGGATTTTAAAGGGAGAGGCTAGTTTTGTTAAAGGTGAATACACTGAAAACGGTAGGTTTATACAAAAATAAATTTATTCATAATATCTAAAAATTACAGTAATACAAAGTAATTTCATAAAAGCTTGGAAACAAAGAAACTAGGATGTGCAGTTAGCCGACATGTTTCGCATGACAGTGCTTCGTCAGGGCTCAGCACCTCTTTGTTATCTCATCAAGTCTATAAGACATAAGGATTTATAATTAGTATTAAACAAAAATGAATATAGAATAACAATATATGTATATATTTGTTACATAATACATCTTAAATGCATCGTAACAACCTTATAAAACATGCTCACCTAGTTCATTCCAAGTGAATTGAATGGAAACGCATTCCACTGAACATGTGCATCAATAAACCGACAACCAACCCAGATCATACTGTGGCTTACCCGGTGGATGCCAGATCCAACAGGGTGAAATATAGGGCTTTTTGACCATGTAGGCTGACCAAATAATGTTAATATAGACCAGTCTAAAACAGAACAAGAAAGGGGAAAAAAGACCATATAATAAACAATATATGTATGTATACATACTGTATATATATATATATATATATATATGTTTATCCCACTAGACTGCAGGATCTACTGCTAGGTTGATACAAATAAATTAATCCTAGAGCCTGGTATAATGTAATTTACTATGGTAACAAGGAAAATCAATACCAGAGATGTAACACTGAAGATCACCTAATAGAACGTGTATGAAAACAGAAATCCCTCTAAGGCCATATATATTTTTTTTTTATCTTTTTATTGAAGTTTTATAGAACATACACACATTTTGC